>CM070778.1:70218155-71468155 GCA_036346955.1 Dipus sagitta | reverse complement strand
AGGTACATAGAACCAATGACATTATTCAGGAGTAACCACAGAATCCTTATAGCACAAGTATAGGGTAGGTCAAATTCATGGCAGAAAAGGTTGCATCACCTAACCTTATCCATGTTTAGTCAATCAGTCTTGATTTGAATGGTGTATTAACCTGCCTTTATGCCACTTGAGAATTAAATCAGATTCTAGCCACTTTCTGCACAATGAAACTAAAAGCTCTCGGGAATATTTTAACACTGTTGATATTCTCCAAATATAAACAAAACAGAAAATACAAACAAAACATAAAAACAAAAACACAGCTACCAACTTCCTAGAATCTGAAAATAACCTTACAACCTTTATATGCTACAACATTTATGTAAATATTTTCTACTTTAAGAGGGTGTTTCATACCAAAGGTTTCATTATATAGTACCACACTGGCTGAACATGACTCCCCTAAGGACATGTGGCTTACTAAAGCAGAGGTAGGATTACTGTTGCTGTAGATGATGTACCTTCCTGGGCAAGTGCTCAGTTTTAACATATGAAAAAAAGAAACATGTTGAGAGAAGAATAGGCATGGTAGCTACAAAATGAAAAAGATGAAGGTAGATAGAAGAAATGGATGAGAGAGAGAGAGAGAGAGAGAGAGAGAGAGAGGGAATGCATGCGTATGTATGGATATCCTAAGCTGACATCTACAACTGGCCTCTTACAACCCACTAAAATCTAAGCTGATGAGGGAAAGTTTCTCTCATTTGTACTGCCATGTAATCAGTCTAGAATAATGCAATGGTGCCACACCAAATACATGCATTACTCAATGGCTGAAGGAGAAGAAGAGAAAATAATAGAAGAAGAAAGAGCATTGGCATAGAGAAAAAGTTAAATTATGCAAAGTGGCCATAAAACGAAATGTGGCATACTTTATTGTTTATTAGAGAATTCAATAGACTTGGTGGACAAGAGCTTTGTTCTGAGTTCTTAGGAACTTCTAGACAAGTACAACTTTTTACCCTTTGCCTATTCAATCTACAAAATCTTCTCTATCTTGCTTTAAAGAATACTATGGAGTGTTGTTAAAAGGAAAAGGGGAAAGAGGAAGAACATACACACACGGTTTCTTGAAATACATACTTGCTGGTACATGCAAGTATGTCAATGAATCAGCAAAGAACCTTATATCCAGCATACTAGGAGAAAAAGAAGAGATAAAATAGATGGCAGAAATTTAAATTAATTGTTCCAAGAAGAAACGGGTGCATGTTTTTACTGGCTGGAAACATTGGTTTTGTATGTGTGTTTATAATATGGGTAAACATCATTCAGTACTAAAATAAAAGAAAGTTAAGTGAAGATACAGGTAAAGATGTTTAACATGTAATGACATATTTATATATAAGGCCAAATGGCATAAAAATTACAAAAGATTCAAAATACAATTGGGATGTGGGAAGGATGTGAGGAAACACATCACGTGATGTGGATATAAACAGGAGTAGGCAGGAAAAGTCAAAGTGGGATATGCAGAGTAAAGATGAAACATGCAGCTTTCTGCTGTATGTAAGGAACTTCTTACCTGGAACACACAAGATGTTTTTGACAGCAAACACAAAACAAGGGATGAGCCAATGAAAATAGATAAGACTACCATGATTGAAAATTTAATGTAAGCAAAACAGGAAAGTGCAAAGAAAATTTAATTTTAGTAATGTGAATTCTACATGCTTGACCAGAGTTCCCAGGAGAAGTGTTTGCTTCCTTGTCAGTCAGATGCCATTTAAAACCACTGAAAGTCAGTTTCTAGCTTTGGCTATACAGAGTACGGATGAGACAACAAGGGGAAACAACAGTGTGTGTGGGTGTCAGAAAGAGAGAGACAGAGAGAGAAGGAGGGAGCATGAGTTAGCTTTAATTCTGGGATACAGGATACTATATTTTGTAAAGCTTTAAAGCTCAATAAACTTTTCAGATTTGTGAATTTCAGTAAGAGCATTTCACACATCATTTCAATGATTTGGTTCCAACTGGGGGGTGGGGGGAGGGAATCTGTCAGTTCCTTGAAATTTTGAATGCTTCCATCTTAAATAAGGATGTTTAAAGTAGAGAAAGTTACCTGAAAACACTGTTCTGAAAAGTCAAATTCATTTGCAAAAAACTAGGAAAGGGACCTATGGGAACTAAATAAGAGATTCTCAGAAATCAAAGGGAGGAGGGTTTTTGTACATCTAACTCATCATCATGTTGATCTTTTGAGGATGGTAGCCAAGTAACACAGTAAAAAGATTTAAGGCATTGGGGCTGGAGAGATGGCTTAGCGATTAAAGCACTTTCCTATGAAGCCTAAGGACCCAGGTTTGATAGGTTTGATTCCCCAGAAACTATGTAAGCCATATGTGCAAGGTGGTGCATGCATCTGGAGTTTGTTTTCAGTGGCTAAAAGCCCTGACATGCTCATTCTCTCTCTCTCTTTCTCTCTCTCTCTCTCTCTCTGTCTCTCTCAATAAATAAGTAAAAATAAAATATTTAAAAATATTTAAGACAAGGTAAAACAAACTAATTTGGCCTAAATTTAAAATACCAGTGTAGGCCTTTGTTAAAAGTCTTGATAAGTAGGGTATACCATCCAGAAAGCATTTTCTTTCAACATGCTATCACAGTTTCCTGGATATAATTTAATTATTCAGTTCTTTTATGGTAACATAAGCTTGCAGCTTCCTGAATGTCAATCCTTTCCATATAATTAAAGGGTAGGAAAAATTCTGAATCATAGGTAAAGAAAACATATTAACAGCTTGGGCTGGGAAGGCACTTCAGTTGTACAGCACTTGTCTAGCATGTGTGAGGCTCTGAGTGCACTCCAGCACCACAGACAGACAGACAGACACACACACGCACACGCATACACACTGATGGCTCAAGTAGTATATGTCTTGATGAAATCCAAAAACTTGGTCAGTATCACAATATAATCATTTGGATCATGACGCAAAACTACTAATCACATAGAGAAAAGCTTTAGAATAAAACATAAGAGTACATGTTTTCATTTTGCTTTTGTATTATTTCTTTAAAACTGCATATACATGCACATATATAGAACAACATAATGAAAACTACATTACCTTCTAAAAATACTCATTTTAGAACAGCTGACATCAGCACTATAGCTATAGGCAATTAAGATGCTATATTTCATCTTTTATTCAACTGAAGACAGAAACTGTTGTAATCAGACAAAAGTCCTTGAGGAAGGGAGTAGTATTTATATAATGAAACCTTAACATGAGGAGGTAGATTAGGTTGGGGACTAATATAGCAGACGTAATGGCTGGACTGTCACTCTTTCTCTCTCTCTGGCTCCAGGATATAGAAGAATCAATTACCTCTCTGCAGATTTTGACCTTGAAGGCCACTGCTCTGTGCATGATATGCTGAGAGAGACTGAAGGAACATGGGAAAGGGAGGAGAGTAAAGTCCTGAAGCCACTGCAGAGCCTGTTTCAAAGGTGATCGTGGCACATAAGAATACGTGCTTTGACAACATGATTCACGTCAAAACACAGGTGATAAAGAGGGCCCTGGTGCTTCCTGCAGCTAAACTGCACATTCTTAGCTAAGAAGAATGTAAACGCTTACAAAAATCACAATTCTCATTGAGGAATTCTCCCTCCTTCTTTATTTAATGGTTATTACCTTTTAAAGCAATAATAAAAATATTCAAGTACAAATCTAAAAACAAAGATGCCTGGACTAATCACCATCCCCACAATATTTACTTACAATTTTTTTTACCTTTTTTTTTCTTAGTAATAAGTCCCAAAAGCTAATAGTTTTCCACATAGAAAACCCTACAGCCTTTAAAACTTTAATGGTCTGTCTGCCCCTAACTTTTCAGGGGCAAGTTAAGTCCTTCCCAGGCACAGTCTCCATGTGTTCCTGAATGCTGGAGCTACATCTGGCAGGACTGGCCACTGCAATGCTTTTAAGCAGCTGTAAATCTTTCCCAGTTATTGCTAATGCCACAAAATCAATGTCCTGGCTTTGAAAAAAAGGGGGGGGGAAAAGAATGTGTAGTCTATGAAAGCATTTAGTAGAATTCCCTTCAAAAATCAATTTCTTAAAACTTCACAACTACATTCTAAAGGGGTCCTAGACCAGGAAAAATTGCTGTTTTCTTCTTTGTATGATTTCACCAGATGACACAATTGTAGAGTTTAGCAGAAGAGTTTTCACGGGGTTACCTTTCTTTTTCTGAATAATTCCACCTATGCACTCACATTTTAATTAAAGATTTAAGTCTAAAATGACAGAGAAGTAATGTCTGCATGGTGAATTCTGCCCCACTCTGCAGGATCCATATGTTCTTTTTATAGCCTGCCATCTCATCTGGGTATTGTTTCCCAGTCACTTTGCCAGGTTGGACGAGGCAGCAAACTCAGTGATGTCTGTCAGGCCTTTAATGATGCTTCAGGGATTCAATAAAGATACAAAGTATTGTCTGCATAAATGAGCTTTTCCTAATTACATCAGGAAAGAAAACAAGACCCTTTTTAAAATCTTTGCCACTGAAATTGGTAGGTGTGCAAAGCTCTTGAACCACAAGCACACATCAAGTTCTCATGTGCATCTCTAACATAGTCTAGAGAATGTCTGTATTCATTAATGTCTGGAAGGAAAACTGAAGGAGTATTTATCCCAGATTATCATCCACTCTTACCTCCTAACTTATATGCAAGTTACCAAGGGTCAAATTCACCCTTTACTTTTTCCTACTAAGTAAGTACTCATTAAGGGAGAGAAAGGATAAAAAATAAAACAAAATAATCCGAAGCATTTTTTCAAGTGTTGCAACAGGAAGCCTCCTTTATGTTGACCTCAGAACAATGTGACTAGTCATGGCTTCATCCACCGCCAAGTTTCCATTGTAAAGTATGGTGATGACTACTGACACACGGCAGTATATTACTCTGTATTGTTTTAAGAGCATGGAGTCTCTTTGATCACAAGTTATTAAGCCAGGCTGCTGCAATCTGGTGAACTAAAATGACACTTCTAAAAACAATTGAGGTGCTTTATAATGTGCCTTGCACTTTTTAATGGCTGGCAAGGAAGCTATTTAAACATTTGATTACACAAGGCAACCTTAAGTTAGGAAAATCCAACTGGTCCTAATAAGTGTTCATCAAATGAAAACATGATCTGGATAGAATAGCCATAACCTCGAGACAACAAGAGAGGGAGCACTAACTATACAGTGTGCTGTACTAGAAGTGGTAAGGGAGCAGGAGGAAGAGAGGCAGAGAGACCACAGGCAGCCTTGGGGCTGTAGGGAGAAAGGGTAGCAGAGAGGCAGTACAGAGGCTACAAGAGAAAAAGTAAGGGACCAAATCCTGCTCACTGGCACCCGTAAGTCACAGGCTCATAACACAAAAGATGCTCTGCTGTCGATTTCTAAAATGATCAGAGATAAGCAGAATTGAGCTTAAATTCAAGCATGATCTGTAGACACTGAAGTTTCTGATCCCAACTCCAGATTTAGCAACTTGGCTAGGGAGAAATGCTGTTAGAAGAGTGATTCATACGAAGAGTTTGCAAGATATTTTTAAACTTGTCTCTTCAATGCCACCCCAAGCATCTCTGTCACCTGATTTGATGAAACAAAACCTTGCAGGTAAAATGTACAAGAAAAGGAAGCAGCTAGCCCGTCGGAGAAGATATCCAGGCAGCTGCAGCCCACCCTTCCTTTCATCCACCACCATCTCTCTCTA
Source organism: Dipus sagitta (assembly GCA_036346955.1). Lineage (NCBI taxonomy): Eukaryota > Metazoa > Chordata > Mammalia > Rodentia > Dipodidae > Dipus > Dipus sagitta. Next base: position 71,462,400 of record CM070778.1, on the reverse strand, counting down.
CTTACAAAGTTTAGGAGCAGTTTGGAGATTAGTTTCTGTTGTTTGTGGCTGAGTTGCTGACTTGGGTGTTCTCACCTCAGGGGTCCGGGTTGCTGAAGGGAAAGGCGGTGCAGTAGGCAGGAAAGAAAAAGCAAACAGACGGCTCTTCGGGGTTGGTGCCTCTGAAGGTTCAGGGACTAGAGCAGCATTGTCAAGTTGCACTGTAACTTGAACCTTGGGTTCAGATTGAGCCCTAGAGACAGGTGAAGCCTCAGACGACACCAAAACAGCTGAGGCAGCAGTTGGATCCAAAGCAACCACAGGGTCCTGACCTAACCCCCCAGGGTCAAGGTGAGTAGGAGAGTCATATTCAAATATCTTGTCCACAAACACCCATTTGAGGCCAGCAATGCACAAGCAGAGGCTGATGAGGCAGGCCAGAATGGGGACAATGCAGATTTTCTCCGAGTTGAGGCACCCTCTCAGGCGCTCGGCTTCCAGGCACACACAGCAAGGCACGGCCAGGCCCACCAGTCCAGGGCTTCTCCCATCTTCAGTCTGGGTGTCTGGCATGTGCTCAGCTGCCGGAAGCCCATCGAGAGATGGGTCTGTACTCAGCTGAGTGGAGGGGCTGGAGGACCTCCCGCCAGCTACCTCAGACATGTCTGGGGAATAAATCTCCATCGGCTAACCTCCACAAGGCCTGGCCTCTCTCACAGTCCATTACCATGCAGATGCCCCCCCAACCAAATGATACAGCATCTTGGAGGGGGAAATCGATAAGTCATCCAAGTCCAAGGCCATTATCAAAAGCAAGAGGAGTTCAGGAGGAAGCAAGAAGGAAAAAAGAAAAAAGCTTCTAGCAACTACCAAATAAAAGTATCAGAATAATTCTTGAGCCGTTGTTTCTGGGCCACTTTTCTAGTTCTTTAAATGCTTCTCCAAACCACCGGGGCTGGTCAAGTGGACAGGGACCCCAATAGGAAGAGAGCAGTAGATGCCTGGCTGATTAAGTAAACCAGTAGCCCAAACTGAAAGGCATGTTTCTCACCTCAAGCATCTGAAGCTGGTGTCTGCTTAGAGGAAGAAAACAACTGTCATGCAGGAGAAGTAAGAGCAGAAGCAGGACCAGCGGCGGCGGCGGAGGCAGCAGCGGCGGCGGCAGGAGAGGCAGCAGCGACAGTAGCAACAGCATCCTGTTGTGTTAACGCGGCGGCAGAAAGGGGCTGAATCATTACAGAGCAGCAGGTGCCTGCCCTCCTAGCATCACTGCAAACAGTACCATCGCACAGGGATGCAAGAGAGCCTGAGCTGAGGCCAGGAGGGGCGGTAACTCCCTTCCCCGCCCAGCCTCCACCCCCACCCCCAACCACTCCTCTTTGTCCTTCCTGAAGCTCAGTCACTTTCTTCCTCTGCAGTCTTCCTTCTTCATAGCTTCTTTTTCTTCCCGCTCCTCATCCCAAACACGTTCTTGCGCTCTTCTCTCTCCCTCTCTTCCTCTCCTCTCTTTTCTTCCTCCCTCCCTTCTTTCCTTTCCCCACCCTCTGTCTCTGTACCCACTCTAAGCTGCTGGCTGGTCTGAGTAAAATGAGTACAGTAGACCCAGCAACACAGGACTGCCAGTGACTTCCTATTTTATCCAATTAGAAGAATAAAGACCATCAAATCAAAGAGAAGAAAGCAGGCACCAGTTAAACTGGATCTCTCTGCCCCCCACCTCTTTTCTTCCCTGTCTCTTTCTTCTACTAAAGCGGCCCAGCCTTCCACCCGACACCCCACCTTGCTGGCTTTTAGTCTGGCTGGCTCTCATTCCCTCACACACTGTAGGGTCAGGAAGAGCCAGAGACCAATGCTACCAGCAAGCTGCAGAAGCGGGGATGGGCGGGGGATGTAGGTGGGACCTTCTAGGGTTGGACCTGGGGCTTGGCAAAGTCTGATATCTGATTCCTCCCCAGAGAGCTAAGCTTTTTGACAGCAATTTCTTCCTGCCTGCTGCTGAGAGATAGCTTGCCTTCCCTAGCCAGCCCTCTTATGAGTTTCCTTCACTAACAGGACTGTTATTACCTGATTTTTCAACCAGCAGTTAGAACACTGTTTTCTAACCATGGACAGCTCTGCCTCAGCCCTTTCTGTAAGGCTTTGCAATGCCCAGTATAAAATGCTGACTGCAAACTAGGGAAGGGGTGCTGGGTGGTGGTGGAGAGAAGCCCACACCGCCTTTTCTGTAAATTTCCAATTCCTTTGTCCCACCCAGAGCAGACCAGACTAATGTCAAGGTAACAGGAAGCAGCAATAAGTAACAGTGCTATAATGGGAGTGAGGGCCACCACTTCATTTTCGAATTAGCCATTCTTGGAGACTCCACACTGCCGAGGTCTGCATTCTCTGGATGCTGTAACACAGACCACATGTCCTCGGCTATAACCACACTGACAGGCTTAGAAAGAGTTCCTGTGACTGGGCCTTGTGGGTTGGGCTTCAGCAGCTTTAACTTAGGGATAGCTTTCATGATGATTTTTTTTCTTGAAAACAGCACTCCTTAAAAGATTGGAAGCAATAGAAGAAACCCACTGTCTGTACAAGAGAGTGTAGGAGCATACTGTCTCTTGTTGGGGCACAGTCTCTGAATCTGAGCCTTCCAAACCACTTGACTGTACTGGACGTCAGGATGGTTTCCAAGGAACCACTGCTCATCGATGTCAATAGTCTCACAAACTCTGTCTAGATTTACACTACATGTCCGTCATAGGCAGTTCCAAAAGCAATAAAACATAGTGCCTAAGTCTTGTGCATTAAGCACATTATATCTTCTGCAGTACAAGCTCTATTGCTTTGAAATATATGTAAGCCTCAAATGGCAGGTGACAAGAACATTATCATAGCCTTCCAGGTGAATTCACTCCATATGTGTTTTAATATCTTATTTATTTATTGATTGATTGATTTAAGAGAAAGAGAAGAAAGTACGGGCACACCAGGACCTGCGGTCACTGCAAATGAACTCCAGACAGATACACCATACTGTGTATCTGACTTTATGTGGGCAGTAGGGAATTGAACCTGGGCTGACAGGCTTTGTAAGCAAGTGCCTTCAACTAATAAGCCATCCCCAGCTCAGTTTTAAGTGTTTCAAAGAGTGTTAATATCTGAAACTGTTTTCAGCAACAAGAGCCTGGCCTAATTTGCATAACTGCAACCATGATTACAAGCACACAAACAAAATGAGTCATTCTTAAGTTCACTTCCACATAAGGTACATAATCCCCATCTATATATGACAGCAACCACTACTTTCTCACCATGCCTGTGCTTCGTTCTTAGCTTCATCTACTTAATTACAGAGACTCTGGTGATGGATATTTTATAGTACAGAAAGCCTCTACTAATGCACTTGATACCTAAGATCTTAACTGTAAGAGTTCATGTAAATATTTGAAGTGATGACTGCACATGTTCAAACTATAGTGATCAGAATTTCTTCATGGATCTCTTAGTTCAACTGTATGATTCTTAACTCCTCAAACTCTGGTGTTATTTATACTCAAGTATAATTGATCCATTGTCAAGGTCATCTAAATTTCAAAGGCTCCAAATGGAACTCGGGAAACTCCAAGTCAGACAGGAAGGAGAATATACCAAGAGTAACCCAGTGTCCTGGAAAATGGCCATTACCTGGCACCAGGAGTGATTATTCATCTCACCATAATCTCTGAGAGCAGACAGAGGTGCTTCTGAAGTTGTCATATTAAAAACTCCCATCATTTACAAAGAAAAGCAATGTGCTACACAAACACTGAGACAAAAAACGCCTGAGACGGAATCATGAGCTGTTCATTCATGCTCTCCCCTGAGTAGCATAAATCAAGCTTCTGATGTGTGTTTCCTCCCCGGAAATGGACCTAGCTTCCTATCAAGTGGGGTTTCCCCCACCATTTATGAAGGAGTGAATATAATTGAGAAAGGGAGTGGGGCAAGAGGTAAAGAATAGAATGAATTGCATTAGTTCCACCCTGGGGACTGCCAGAGAATAGCTGTCTCTACTCTTTATCAACTCCTCTTGAGCAGTGGAAGTGTGAGAAAAGTTAGTGTGCATGGAGATAAGGTCAGCATCGCCTTTGGATGAGGTGTGTCTACAGGAAGTGCTGCAAGGACATGCCATTTTAACCCCTTATGTTGCACCGTAATAAAACTCAGGAACACCCACATTCCCAAGTCCTCTAAGAAACATGAAATGAGACAAATTTGTACTTCCTTTTAAAACTCTGTAATTACCACCTCTTTCATAATAGTAATAGCTGCATTTGTTAAGCTCTACTAAGCCCCAGGAACTCTCAAAATCATAACATATACTGCTTCCGACCTTCACTAATCCTCTAACATCCATAGTACCCTGAAAAGAAACAGGTCCCTTAGGCAATTTACCCATGCACTAAATAATTAAATGACAGAGCCAAGGTTTAAAAGAGGCCTGAGTCATGCTATTTCTACTGAAAAACATTGCTTTTCTATTTTAAACAAAAGAATATCTAATATATGTACAATATATATTATCAGCTTGATGGAAAAACCATCCAAAATAGATAACAATGAAATAAGTATCATCACTTTAAGCAAAGTGAAAGTTTACAAAACAAGAGATGTCTAAATTTTTGCCAAATGATTTTTATAGGCTAGTAATGATGATTAAGCATAGATTATTCATAGATCATCTTTAAATGGAATGAGCTCTTGCTCTGTCTCAGTTCCAGGGTGTGTTTTGAGAAGCTATTTGATACACTTCTGTGAGACAAACTGCCTGAAAATCACTTGAACCCATCATTGAATTATGCCTCTCTAGGTTGTAGGCTTACTGGGTACAGCTGAGCAGCTGTTTTGGTCTATTTGATGACAGCTTAGGCTTCAATCCGCTAAAGGCACAATGGGGATGAACCATTCAAGATGGCTAACACATGAAACCAGGGTTTGCTGGGAGCTTATATGGGTATGTTAGCTGATAGACCAATATGTGGCTTCTCTATGTGGCTTGAGTTTCTCATAACTTGGTAGCTGATGAGAGGAGTCACTACCCCAGAGACAGGAAGCACCGGGGAGCCAGTCCTGTTGAAGACTGGCTATGGGAGTTGCACAAATTATTTCTATTGTAGCCCATTAGTTAAGTAGTCATAGTGCCATAATGGGACAAAGTGCAGAGGGACAAAGAACTTGCCACAACTAACCCACCATTTCTGGCAAAGAAGTAAATGTTAGTAACTAAAGTTGGATGCAGAACGGATTTAGCATAGCCAAGTCAAATCCAGTTGCATTTATGATCCACTTTTTAAGATATTATAGCATCCTTCTATGCTAGCTTCAATGAAGAAAATGTTCTTTATCATTTATATCCTGAAACAACAATATTTAGGGTGGGGACGTAGCTCAATGGTAGAACACTTGCCTAGTATGTGCAAGGCCCTAGTTTCAGTCCCCAGGATAAAGCCAAACAGTAATTGAGAAACCCACCCAAACCTTAAATTGCCATTAATACAACACAAAGTTAGCTATTTATTTCTTCACCCACCTAATACAGCTCCACAAGTAAACAGGTAGACATTTAAAAATATTTCTCTAACTAAAATAGCCTGTGTATCCCCTTAATGTTTTCTCAAACTTTTAAGATCCTGGTCAGATACTTCCTTATACATTTGTCTAATGGTTCTAAAATATGTCTAAGGTAAATTTATCTTAGTGACTATCAACCACCACAGATCCTTTAAGTGGATACAAGCTTAGGATAAACCAATATTCAGTGGTTTATCCTCTAATTCTCTCTCTCCAACTGAATAGAAAGTTACCTAGTGAGAGGCAAGCCACATCCACATCAAGTTTATGGTCCTCTACATTGTTCATGGTTTGTCTTGAGTGACAAGAAACCTTTCCCCTCCTGGGTAACGTATGATGCCCACTTTGTGAAGGAGTCAAGGTGCCATGTGTTAGTGTTACTCACTTAAAGTGATCTCATAGGGCTGGAGAGATGGCTTAGCAGTTAAGTGCACTTCCTGTGCAAACATGTGGGCCTAAGGGACCCAAGTTCAAATCTCCAGATCCCACATAAACAGCTGGGCATAGTCACAAGCACCTGTAACCCTACTCCCACAGCAGACACCAGAGAACTGCCCAGGCTTGCAAAGAATAGCACATTCTGGAATCAGTAAGAGACCGACTCAAAATAAGAAGGGGCAGAAGAACAATGGAGCCGGACATTGAGTGATCTGCTCAGGCTAGAGCATTCACGATCCCCAAACCCACCCCCACCAGCACCCCTGGGAGAAGATGAGTGCATGGGGCACTGCAAGGGTGCATACCCCCCTCCACACACACAAACCAGCAAAAAAAAATTACCTCAGAGAAGTTAATTTTACTTAACGTTAAAAACTATCTTGTGAGATGCATTAAATGCCTCATATTGATTGACTCTGCGTCTGTGCTCTCATTCTGTACTATGCTCAATTTACTCTGACACATTCTGTTCTCTACATGTTAGATCCTTTTTAATTCAAAATACAGTAAGTGACCTGAAATATGAGGTCATTTAGAAAGTTATTTTTATTACATGTGAAAGTTTTAACAAGTTTATTTTATTTTTTAGTAAAATAATGTGAATTAACCTTGTATTTCTCACAAGTGGAGTCCTTTGTTTGAAGATGGGTAATTTCATGATTTTAAGGGAAACATATTTATGGGGTGCAGTGTGATAATTCAATCCCTGTATACAAGGTATAATTATTGAATCAAGGTAAGCAGCACTTCTATCCCTTATCAATTATTTGATACACAGTTTAATTTTAATCTTTTGTGTCACTATTTTAAAACTATAGTGACCATGTTTTGAAATGCAGTGGCAAGGAGGGTTGTGTAACACTGATGAGTACCCATGTGCTGTCCATTTTGAAATACTTTATTTTATACTGTGTGACTTTCCACTCAATGAACAAAACCTGAATAATTGCCATAGTTTCAGCTTCTCTGACATTTAATTTTAAAACAAAATCGTGTTATTTATACCTAGTTTACAAGTGGGATGCTCCAAGGTTATGGGACTTTGTAATGAGCAGGCCACCCTTTCATCTACAAATGATCAATATATTACAGAGGGGAGGGAGGCAGCTGGGTGGTGAGTGCTTGTGGAATGTGTATGAGACCCTAGGATCAATTTGCAGCACAGGAAGGAAAACTGGGAGGGAGGGAAGATAGGGAACCAGCATTTAATAGCTAATAATTCATACTTCAACCCAAGGACCTTAAAAGCAAAAGAAAAATGTTAAACAATTGACAGGTAGGGGCTAAGAGAAGACTCAGAGAAAATGGGTCTTGCTCTGGAAGCATGAGAACCTGAGTTTGATCTAGCACCCATGTGAAAACTAGCATGGCCAAATGCCTAGAACTCCAGTGTTGTGGGAAGTGGAGGAGGATCACTGACTTGGATTCCCTAGTCAGCCAGACTAGCCAAAGACGAGAAAGCTCCAGGGTTACTGAGACTCTGTCCCAAGGAAATAAAGCAGAGAGTAATAGAAGACACCTAATGTCTTCCTCCAGCCTCTGCGTGCATGTACACAGAGCATGTGCATCTGCACACACACATCATACACCACACACACCAAAAAAAAGAAAGAAAATGATAGAACATTGATTCTCATTGATTCAATTGAAAGTTAGTTTTATAAGAAAAAAAAAAGAAAATTCAGTCATGTTTTATTTACTGAAACTATTATGCCCCTACTTAGAATATTCTAGTAGTATGATCAAAGGATAGTGTATTTCCTGTATAGGGTGTTTTGTTGTTGTTGTTGTTGTTGTTTTTCCACAAATGTTCCTCACAGAAGTGAGTTCCACAAGGACAAGAGCTCCTGTCTATTATCACTATTTCCCTGATACCTAGACCATTCTTGCACATAAAGGCACTTCACAGGCATTTGTTGAATGTATTCATATGCAAACTGCAGTAAAGAACAATGCATAAACTATGGGAAACCATCTCCACGAGATAGGTCATTCATACAGTGCTTTTCCTGTGAGAGAAAGGATGAAAACAATGGGAAATCATGGTGCATGCATGCATGTGTTATAAGAAGAAAAAAGCCACAAGAGAATTATCTCCACATTGACTCCCCTAGTGTTACATGGCTAGATGGTCATTCATTTTTATCAGAGCAGCATATGTTGATTTAGTCACCTTAAACAAAAGTCTATTCCTTTAGTTGCATCAATAGTCACTGTTACAGTTAATCAGAGGGGCCAGAGCAGCTTACCTAAAAGAGACTTTCCATCTCTTTTCCTGTCAAGTTGGCTTTCAGCATGCAATATTATTTAACAAATATGATGATGGACATGTTTTAGTGCAGTAGCAGAATTTTTGTTTAAAAATAAGAGAAAATTCTGATTATCAGTGTCATTTTAATATAAGTTCACTAATGTCTCAAAAATGGAAGTAAATGGGCTGAGGAGATGACTTAGTGAAACTTGTCTGTAAAGGCAAATAACCCAGGTTTGATTCCCCAGGACCCACATAAGCCAGATGGCCAAGGTGGCACATGTGTCTGGAGTTCATTTGCAGTGGCCAAAGGCACTGGTGTGCCCATTCGTTCTCTCTCTCCTTCTTCCTCTCTCTCTCCCTCCCTTTTTCTCTCAAATAAATAAATAAAATAATAAAATAATAAAATAAAAATGGAAGTGATACTTGACTTATACTTAGATACTGTTTTTGCTTCAAGTTAATTTTCTTTCCAGCTGACTATATAAAATGATCCCTAAAACACTCCAGAGTAGTGGTTGTGAAGAGCATAGCATATCACTTATAGCAAATGCTCTACAAATATGTATTCTTCTGCTATTTAAATTTCTGCTTAGAACAGAAGGAGAGCATGAGATTATATACTTATGTGAAGGAAATAATAAATTACTCATAAAAGTGCCAACTACTCAGAGATTTTGAGACCTCATAGAAATCCATTCGTAAGATAAACCCTTCCCAAGTGCCCACAATGAAAGCTTGAGTAAAGAAATTACCTTACATATTTTACTTTTAATCAGGGTCAATATTTCTAAATTTAAAAAGACCTTGGCCAAAGTGACGATCTTACAGTGACCAGTTCCATTAAGTCCACACATCTGACTGTCCTTGTTGGTCTAAATGACAATATAAAGTTGCACCAAAGAAGGGAGGAGATAAAAATGTATGCACTTTCAGAGCTGATTTTGTATTCCATGTGAGTCACCCACCTGGCAGCAATGGTGCTGTGAGGCCACAGCCTGGCCATACTCACAGAGACTGAAATACCCATTTAAATGAAATGACAGCTTCATGCTTCATGACTGCTGCTCAGCCCAAGGGGTAGACACATTGCCTGCAGTGTCGTAATTTTATTAACTCATATGCTTATTTGCTCTCGCATGTGTGTGGTGGTGTGTGTAGGGGGGTGGGGGGTAACTGTGCGTGCATCCGCGTGCGCGCGCGCACACACACACACATGCACACACACAGCCGTGGTCTCTTGCCACCACAAATGAAACCGCAGATGACTGTTCCTCTTTTTGCATCAAGCTGGGGAATTGAACCTTGAACCCAGGCTGGCAGATTTTGCAAGGAAGCACCTTTTATTAATAAGTCATCTCCTCAGTCCCATAATAGAGTTTTTATTACTTAAAAAATATATACATGTATATATATATTTGAAAGTTATATGATGAAAATATTTTTATTTGACCGTTAAAACCATCTCTCATAAGCCACACAAAATTGATAGAAATGATTTATATTTCAGAAGTTATTTGGAGTGAAAGGACTTGCATTCTGCAAAGTCCAACTATAATTTCAGTCATAATTAAAATTTAAAATTTTCATTGACTGAATTGTTGGAGTTTGCTCATGAATTTTATACAAAAAGTAAAGAGGTAAAAATTGCCTGCCTAGAGTCACATGGAAATTAATTTCAGAGTAAGCACTGGAATTCAGGTCTAGGGGTTTCCCCCTTCAACTCATTTCTAACAAGAATGGCTCTCTAGTTACCTACTGCCAACTTACACACAGATCTTTGGACAATTTAGACCCTGTCTCCTGCATGTGCAGGAAGCTCATATAACCACCTAGCTTTCTACCCAGCGCCACAATAGGAATTTTAATTTCTTCTTTTTTTCAATGTTTATTTATTTGCACATGTGTTGGAAGTGGAGTACGGGTGTGCCAGGGCCTCTTGCTACCCCATTTTTTACAGCTTATGTATAGACTGGAAATTGAACCTGGGCCAACAGGCTTTGCAACCAAGCACCTTTAACCACTGAGACATCTTCCCAGCACTACAAATTAAAAAATATATCTTTTTTTATGATGGTTTCTTGCCACAGGTATATAACAGAAAATCAGAAGTTTTATTATTAAAAACTTAGAAGCTCAAGCCAATTTAAAAAATAATGTACCAGCTCCCCATTTAGTAATTTATAGTCTGTTACTTTCCTTCCTCCTCTCCACCTCTCAGTAACCCCATCCCCCACCACCATCCCTACCAGCTCCACATTTAGTAATTTATAGTCTGTTACTTTCCTTCCTCCTCTCCACCTCTCAGTAACCCCATCCCCCACCACCATCCCTACCACTTTTATTTTAAGGGATTAATAATAAAATTAATTTCAAAATTGTGCCAAAGAGAAAAGATCCACATAATTTGGGCCATTTTCTAATGGCAATGAAGTACTTCATGTGAGAAAAAATTAATTGCTATAGAATTAAGAGCTTTTTCTATAGCCCTCAATACCATTTATTTACTGAGAAGGGGCCTTCCTGAACATTATACTTCAGACACCAGGGAACTGAAATAATCTACGAATAAATGAATACTGAAAAGCTGTGTTCATACTACTGACAACTCAGAAGGGTTGAATGATGGGCTTAAATAGGCAGAGTCTGGGTTGTTCAGGACATTTCAAACATGCCCTTTCTAATGGTCAGTCAGCAAACACCACAGGTCAGAGGTCCAGATGTAAGCCAGCCCCTGCTGTGTCTGCCAGGGGTTTGTGTACACACTTACTATTCAGTATGTGTGAAGCAGTACAAGACTCCACTAAAAGCTTCTGCATTTAACTCAGTCATATAGCTGACAGCAAGAGGTGTGCATGGGATTTAACCTAGCAGGGGGAAGTACTTCTTTTACATATCACTGCAGTGCAGAGAGCTCCCACCATATGCTTCTCTTCTTTTTCTATACACCTCCCATAAGAAAACAAAACCTTAAATTGAATGGTTCAAATGCTTTTAGATGGGCTTCTAAAATGACAACATAAATCTTTCCAAGCATTTCTAAAAATCTTCCCTGAGGCTTTGCCACAACTTACTCACTAGAGGTCAGACAAATAACCTGTCTTAAGTTAAGTGTCCTTAACCACAGGTTAAGTACTTGGATTTAGCCCGCTCTCTTTTGTATTCATGACTTTCCAGATGTTCACCACTATCATTTCAAAGCAGGTAAGAGTCTCTATGTACTATAGCACACTCATCATTCTTGTCTTTCACACTTTAAAAGACTCAATGGGAAAAGTTGTAGACGGGAAATGTCAGGATCCTTCAAAATTTAAATTATGGCTACTCATTCCCACTTTTTTGGTTGTCACCAAAGACCTAAAGGATTAAGTACTAGTAGTTAAGAAATTCTCCAAGGTATATAGATATTTAGTGAAGCAAAAGAATAAATAGCAAGTAGTCTGCATATGTTGACATGCCACAAGACTACAGAACATTTTTAGTCATCTCAAGCAGAATTTGGGAATATCCTTGAAAACACATATTTGTTTTACAAGAAAAGAATATGTTAAATGGGTATAAAAATATTTTATTGTTAAAAATCAGAGCTAAATGCTTAAGTTTTCCAACTCAGTATGAAATGGCATTTTTGTAATTTGTGCAACATACAGCAACTAATTAGGAAACTTGCTGCTCAGCACTTGAAGGTCTCTTCTTTTTGTCAGTCAGCAGGAAAACCTCAGAATCACCTACTTTCTTAAAACAGGTCTCAAATTTTAAGTCATGTATTTGACATTATGAAAGTAGTGACCATTTCTAAAGCCATGAAATAAATGTTCATTATTTAGTGATCCACCTAACTACCTGTCCCCCGCTGTCTAGTGAGCGGCATATTATTTGACTGGTTTTGTGCCAGGCCTTGTAGACTTGCCTTCAGGAAGTTAAATAAAATCCATCCTATTAATCTCTCTTCTAGAAAGTCAAAGGTTAGCATGTGGAGAGTGAAGGCATCATTCAAAGTATGAGTGTGCTAAGAGGAAGATCTGAGTCACTTTAGCACTCCGGAGGCAGAGGTAGGAGGATCACTGTGAGTTCAAAGCCACCCTGAGACTACATAGTGAATTCCAAAACAACAACAACAACAACAACAACAAACAGGAAGTAGCACACAGTGCCCAGCAGAGGACAAATGCCAGTTCTTTGAAGCAGCCTGCAAGGTGTGTGACATTATTCCCATTTTACAGATAGGAAAATTAAGCATTGGACAGAATACAAAAGTAACCTAAGATTTTATAGTCAGAAATTGATGAGTCAGACCCAAGCCACTTGATTTCAGAGATCATTTTTCCCTGCTGCATATGACTTTATCTTGCATTAACTGTGTCCACAGGAGAATTATTTCAGAAAAGAATCACTAACTATATAAGACTTTTGTTGTTGAGTGCCACCATAAAATATTTTTTGGACTTAAATGGGGAGGGGAGAGGAAAAAAGAGCCAAACAAATACAATAAGCATGCATGCACTCACATGTGTACCACCATGGCCGTCTTATACAGATTTACTTCTCTGATCAGTTTGGCACTTTTTTCTAACATAAGGACTTGTGCCCAATATTAAGCTTCCCACTTAATTATACTATATGGATTTTTTCTGGCTATAATGAAACTAATTCATTTAAATGATATTGCCAATAATTACATTAGTCAAAAATTTTTACATCCTGAACATTGTTATAGCTCTCTGCTACTTGTTTCTTTTAATATCAGTAAAATGAGGGATAAAGACACGCACAGTATCTACAGGAAAACTTGATCCTTATTTGAAAACATTGACAACTACACCCTTGAGCTACAGCCCCAGTGCTTGGAGGTGCAGTTTTTCACAGCACTGCAATAATGACTTCTATTTGTATGTATGTATATATATATTTCTCTTATTTATATTTTAGTTCTTGGAAGCTCAGAAATAAAGCATTAATGTTTAATGACAAGTTTAAAAACACTCTGCAGGTAAAAATATGAGTATATGCATACTTTGCTGTTAGCTTCCTTGGTCATTCTGAATCCAATTTTTTGTTATACTATTGATATACTTGAAATATTAGATATTATTTTTATCAACTATCTCATTATTCTTCTTATGCATTTCAAAATTCAATACTCTCTTTGCAAACTAAGGGAGGATTTTTAAACTGGGAAGTAAAGTAGGTACTATCATGGGAAACATATTTAGAGGGTCCTAGATTACAATTTTCAGGGATTCCCATGTTGAACTAACCATGAAGTCATTCAGCAACGATATTCCTTTGCATATGTTGTTTCTGTGTACTATAAATACCATAAGCTTTCTATTATCATAAATCTGATGATTAATGCCAACATTATGGGGTTGACTTCTAATCAGTGATGGTAACTGTCTGCCACTCTTTCCACCACTGTTCATCTCCCAACTCTTTGCCCTGACTAACAAAGAAATACCTACTAGAGTCTAAAGGCTCATGTAGTTACAGGAAAGCTGATGCATTATTTATAAGGATGCAGAGGCTAGAAAGTTCAGCTATGCAGCTTACCCTAGCAGTACTAGGCTCAAAGCTATTGACAACAGGAATCTTGCCAGTGCATTAGAAGATGAGATGGAAAGGACCCCTGCCAAATAAAATCGCTAAGTAATAACAAATGTTAAAAGGGACAAGCCTTGCGGGTTGGACAGAGGCCTGTGTTCACTGCTGAGACACGATCCAGATCACCAAACTTCTGCAGCCAACGCAGAAAGAAGAGTTACAGTCCCTATTAATTCTTTGTTTCTTGAGTGCTTGCTTTGTAATCACAGTCATGCATTCTTTAAATGTTACTATGCTATCTGTGGACAAACTGAGAATTGCAACTGATGTGCAATTGCATGATGTGCAGTATGAGAGTTCAAGTTCAGGTATAAGTAACTGTGACATTGCATTGCCCACCCAGTGTTGAAGTCCATTTTACTGTTTTAGTGATCCATAAAAAAAAAGAAACCCAAGCACAATATACTGCAATTCTGTATTCTTCAAATGTGTACATTGATATATTGCAGCAGACAGACAGCTGTCATGGTTTTAAGGAGACTTTTAGATATGCCATTCAGGCTTAATTTTCTGTTTAATCACTGTCAGTCACTTAGAATGTACACCACAGCACAACAGAAAGATATATGCTTTAACTGTTAACAACCACAGAGGTTAAGACTTATATCTTGTTGCAGTCAGGTTTGCATTGCTGGCAGAAATCACTCGACCAAGAGCAGCTTGTGGGGAAACAAAAAAAAAAAAAAAAAAAGGGTTTATTTTGCCTTACAGACTTGAGAGGAAGCTCCATGATGGAAGGGGAAAATGATAGCATGAGCAGAGGGTGGGCATCACCCCATGGCCAACATAAGGTGAACAATAGCAACAAGCTAATTCCAAAATCTTAGCTGGGAACCTAGCATTCAGAACACATAGGTTTATGGGGTACACCTGAATCAAACCACCACACTTGTCCAGAAAAAAATACTCTAAAAAACTGACGAAATAAGTCAATCAAAACACACATAGAAAAGAAAACTTACTGTAGAGTTGTTAAAACCAAATAACTGTCCATGTCAGTCTAAAGCTTAAAGAAAAATCCATGGTTGTACTCTGCTTCCAAAAATGACCTGAATGTTCCCATTCAAATCACTGACGAGACAGATACACCACATTTTACCACTGCCTTTGAATAAACTGAACATTTGAGGTTCTTACTTCCAGCCCTTCTCATCCACTACAGCATGCTTACCATTAGCTCTCCATCCCAAATTCATAGGGCTGGTGAAGGAGGGGAGAAGAGGGATTCAAAATCATTTAAGTACTAACAAAATGTACATTGGTGCCTATAATTTTCTAGTTTGAATACCTTTTATGACATTAAATGGAGGCCCATATTTCTGTACCTTGTTTAGGAACCAAATAATCTCATGGGGAACGGACAATTTCGAATGTAGCTGCAGTGATTATATATCTCTTGAATACAGAGGTTACAAAAGGGGATCTCGGAGATTTTCCCTCTCCCCCTCTATTTGTACTCTCTGTAAGCAAAAGGTACATAAAATGCTTGTATTAAACACTGCTTTTGCCTCCTCTTGTTATACAACCTTGAAAAATATTGGATTGCAAGTCTGTCTTCTCATCTGATAATGGGACTTATCATATATATTTTCAGATTAAAGTAATACACACAATAGGCACTACTTAAAAGACACCTTTGTTACTATTTATTTCAATAAGAACAAAGCAGAGCACTCCACCATATTGACCTGATTACTTCCTTACTCCCAAAAAGGTTCAGCACCACATATGGGGACAGCGACCCTTTAATAGGGTCAAGAGAGTTGTACTAATCCTTTATTGGGGCACAGATTCTTAGAAGTCATCATAATAACAAGCATGCAACATGAAATGAAGAAAATTTCCAAGTGTGAAAACAAAAAACTGTAAAATATAAACATGCAGAGTATTAATACTTAAAATATTACAAGTTCTCTAATATTATTGTAGCCAGTGTTAGTGTTTAAAATGTTGATTTTAAGGTATTTATGTTTCTCTTTTATGATTTAAGATCAAGATAGTTTTAAATTAAATATATATATATATATATGTATATATATATACATATATATATACACATTTGTATATATAATTTTCAAATGAAGATAAATTAAAACAGCAATTCAATAATTCAATGTTAATGTTTACATCCATTCAATACTTCCTGGGGACTAGCACAGCCTGTTATGGGAATAAAATTTCTCCCATATTATCTTATATTCTGGTATAGGAACTGATGTTCTCACCAGTGTTTGTGCTAATTATTTAAAACAATAACTATTAGACCAACAAGAGAGAAAGAACAGATGCAAGGTGGTCTAGCATTCTAGGACTACTGAAAATAAAAAAGGTTTACTTTTGTTCCTTGAGATAGACAAAACTATTTTTTCAAATCCAAGCCATCAGTTTATTTGTGGTTTTTAAGGCAGGGTTTCATACAGCTCATAGTTGAGGATGACCTTAAACTTCCAATCCTCCAGCCTCCAACTCTGAGAGCCAGGATTATAGGCATATGACACCACACCCCATTTAATAAGGTGCAGGGTATTGAACCCAGGGCTTTGTGCAGTGTAGGCAAATACTCTACAAACTGAGCTACATCCTCAGCTCTCACAGCATTGTTTTGACAAAATACAGTAGGGTCAATACTTGTAGTAATGAGGGGAAAGGTAGTTATAACATTTTGGACATTATTGAGATGACAGCCTATCCTATTCTCTACCAAGATTCTCTCCTCTATAAGCTCCCATTGGACTTATGCTCCAATACAATTTCTATCCACAAGCTTACAGCCAATGTTCTCCAGAATTTAAAGAAAAAGTGGAATGTTATCTATTTTGAGTACATACATGCACTGTATTAGGCTTTATTTTTATTTATTTATTTACTTACTTATTTTTACTGGGTTAATAAATTCCAACCTCAGTCATCTTTACTGTCATTGAAAAATTGTTTTGTAGACAATAGTAAACCTTTCTTGTGCCCATGAGTTATCTAGTCCCTTATAATACAGTTACCTTGCTTACATAAGAAGGTAACGCTTCCCTCCTAAAACAGACACAGAGATTCTTTATATGGCTTACTTTTCCATACGTAACTCAAGGAAAATCTGAATATACACTCATCTATGCTTTTTGAGCACCAAGGAGGTGAAATTCAAAAGCTGCTATAAAAACAACAGAGAAAAAGAATCCATCTCAATCACATAAAGGAAATATACAAAATTTGAAATAAAACTTTTTTTTTTTTTTTTTTTTTTTTTTTTGGTTTTACGAGGTAGGGTCTCACTTTAGTTCAGGCTGACCTGGAATTCACTATGTAGTCTCAGGGTAGCCTCGAACTCACGGTGATCCTCCTACCTCTGCCTCCCGAGTGCTGGGATTAAAGGCGTGCGCCATCACGCCCGGCTTGAAATAAAACTTTTATGACCACTTAAATAATTTCTCTTTGGTAACGTAAAGCTCATTATTACACTCAGTCACAACATATCCTACATGACTCCTCCTGGTATATGTCCACAGAGGTGAACACAATATGTTTTGCAGCTTTATCTTGGTGGAGAGGAGAGAATGGTAGCAATTTATAGCATTGTAGAATGGGAATTAAAAATTACCAAAATTCATTCCCAAAGCTATGTAAATTGTGAATGATAAGGTCTTTTACATGTTGAGTGAAGAATGAGAAGTCTGAGCTAAAATGTAGGACAATAGTCATGCAGAACAGTATAACATAACATCATAAATATTTCATCTTTCAGATTTTTGTTTTTGTTTTTTGAGGATTGTGTAGATGAGTGAGACATTTCACACTAGTCCAGGCTAACCTGGAGTTCACTATGTAGTCTCAGGGTGGCCTTGAACTCACGGCGATCTTCCTACCTCTGCCTCCCAAGTAATGGGATTAAAGGCTTGCACCACCACACCTGGTTTTAAGATTTTTTTAATATAACTTAATTCCCATATGGGGAATTTGTAGTTGAAAACTTGATTAAATAGCATACAGCCTTCTTATTAATTAGTTACTGCCCTCACTAAATGAATTTTAAGAAACTCTAGGGAGGAATCACACAAAAAAAAGAATTTTTCTTTAGAATTTTTCACTTTCCTAATTTTAGCAGATTGATTTACTTTGCTATTTAATTTACTTTGCTGTAATACTCAGTTTTAATTAGGTATGCATCTTCAAGTTTACTACTTTTCCCTGCCTCCCTCCCTCTCTCATCAATTCAATCATCATTAGAAAACCAAAAAATTTTTCCAAGAAGCCTTAATACTTAATGAAGATAAAAAATCACATTTCCATATACATGGCTACATGGCCTTGGATATATCTCTCACAACCCATCTGTGTCAATCATTGACAGTAAATCAATTTGCCACACTGTGATTCTGATCCTCAAAAAGCTTCTTGTGATTCCTAAACTTTCACACTGCTTCCAAGACCTGAATTACCATAAATTAAGGTTGATCACCTCTAAATTTTAAAAAATATTTTATTTATTTATGTATTTGAGAAAGAGACAGAGACTGAGGGGTACACGCGGTCCTTCAGCCACTGCAAACGAACTTCAGATGCATGCACCACCATGTGCATCTGGCTTACGTAGGTTCTGGGGAATCAAACCTGGGTCCTTAGGATTTGCAGGAAAATGCCTTAACCACTAAACCATCACTCCAGCTCCACCTTTAAATTTCTAAATGCTCACATCGTTCCCATGAGCCTGGTTGACATAAAGTAATTTCTATCATCTCTTATTCTTCAGTAGTATCTTATTTTTAATGGCAGATTGTGGAATCTCATCACTTTAAGTGAGAAATTTTCGGATTCTTATTTCTTAGTAAAATGGCCATCTTACTGAGCTACTAAGATTTATACACAAAGCAAATCAGGTGGCTGTTTCTTCTAAAACACAACAAGATCATGACTCAATATTTCTTCTCAAATGACACACTACCAGGGACTTTTCTATCTTAAGCCATATCATTTAAAAAAATATATTTGATGGAAAAAACGGCCCCATACTCTGTTCTATTTTGTGACTGTAGGACATTGTACACATAAAACAGCATAGTTAACCTTCCTACTTTACTGCAAGCTCCTACATCCTCCCCACTCTCACCATCCCCTCACACCGCACAAGAAACAGGTATATTCCTATCATCATGGTGGACCACAAGGAACTGGACCACAATCTATTTATTTTATTTTATTTCAAAAAAGACAAAATCCTAGATATCTAGGCATAAAGCGCAGAAATGGCATGATATATTTCAATCTTATATTTACTACTCATTTGCCTTGACCACAGCTGTCACTCAGCTTCTCCCTATATATATTTTACTTTCTTGAATATTGAAATGAAGATGTTAATGATCAAATTCCTTTTAATTTTTCAAACAAAGACCGATTAAATTTTTTATCATTTCAAATAAAAGCTATTGCAATAGTTAACAAAGTCAAGTATATGCTCTCAATTTTTATGAACAAATTTAGCCTAACTACCAAATGTCTAAATATGAGCTGGTTATGGAACTGAATGAAGATGAGGCCAGCTCTGGGCCATAACCCACATGAGCCCATGTAATTGGTTTTAAGATTTTGCTGATCTCTGGTAGATAGATCTAAAACAAAAAGTGCCATTCCAGCAATTCCTTGTTGATTAGCTGAACTCTGGACACATAGCACCTTTGTTAAGAAATGAACCAAGGACATAAGCCTTACCAATGCTGAGTGCATGTCAACAGTGGGACAGAAGACAGTGGGAAGTGCCAGCTGCCCACCAATGAATGCCCCCATAGCAACTGTCTTTAGCTTTAAATGGTGATATCTGCAGTGCTGATAAAGAAGCCATCAGTATTATCCCACACGCAATTGCATCTGCTGGATTGTCTGTATGATATTAAATACAATGGCCAAGTTTATGATTCACTTTTTCTTCCAACTAAAACACTGTCAATGCAATTACTCTGGTGAAAGAACTGACAAATTTGCAAAATTTCCTTTACTTAGATTTTCCAAACACAAGCTAGACAAGACACTTGAGGACATGTACCGTATATTCTCACATACAAAAGCTAGATTATAAACAAGACACTTGAGGACAGGTACCATATATTCTCACATACAAAAGCCTTATCTCAAAAAGTGAAGAATACAATGGTGGTTACCATAAGGCAGGGAAGTATCAGGAAAAAAAGAGGACTAGGGAGAAGTTAGTCAGTGAGTACTTGAACAAAGCTAGGTAAAAGCATGAATTTCTTGTGGGCTTTTGTAAAGTAATTTACTATAGGTAGCAATGATATAGTGTACAGTTTAACATGCTGAAAGGATTTTGAAAGTTTTCACAAAAAAGGAATGATAATTGGTTAAGAAGTACTTTAACCTGACAAACATATCACCCTACGTCTGCATCACATATCCCATCAGTGTGCACATTTTTGCTGTTTTTGTGTGTATGAGCAAAAAAGTAAATTTAATTTATTAAAGGAAAAAGAATTAAACTTCTTTTAAAGTATATAGATCAGGTCCTCTACCTTTTAACCTCCAAGTAATAACATAATAACTGGTTTTAAAATGTTTCTTCTGCATTCTAATTTAAAAAACTACCACCCCCTTTACACTTCTAAAAACTCTTCTTCAGAAATAAAAACTTTCTGGGATTAAAATAAGGGCCCTATTCTTAATGATTACAATAAGCCTTTTAAAAAATGAGATTGCAATTTAGTTTTCTTACTCATCATTTTCCACAGATTTGTCCTTCTACTGTAGTTGTATTTTCTCAAATACTATTTGAAAAAGAAGATATTTGTTTAAAAGTTTCCTATATTCTCATAGCAAAACCTATTTCCTTATTCTGCCAAGGTTGTTTGCTCATTGGTGGTGGGTGACTGTGTTTTTTTCTTGACTGGCTCATTTTTCCCGTCTCTTGATGCAGAACTATCCTCTCTTAATGAACCTGTACTATGTGGATCCCCTGGGGCTATGCCCATCTGCTCTCACCCCAGCAAACTCAAGGGTGGATATGTGACCCACCCTCCTCCTCCCTCCTGTGGAAGTCATTTATCTCCCTAGATGTGGTATTTTAGAGATAGTTGTATTATTTAATCAGAGCTAGTAAGATGCATTCGTAAAATATTCTGTATGAATAAGAGGTAGATGTTCTTTTCTTTTAAAGGTGAAACCCAGGATATGTAAATATACAGTTAGAGCATCCAGAAATGCTCTTCCTGCAAGGCAGAGAACCCCTGAGAATGAAGTAACGTGTCTAGAGAAGCAAAACATGACAACTGAGAAACCAGCTGATTACCTCTTTTGAGACTTGGGATCAAATTGGACCCATGATCTTCATCTACATTTATGGTTTCTGAAATAGAATACCTTTTTCTTGCTTTTGGGAAACTCCTGTGCTAAAACCTCACCTGTATTATTTCCCTGACCTTTTTTTTTATTGTTCTTCAGCTTGTCCTCCAGCTTTCTTTTTTTTTTTTCTTTTTTTTTTAAACTTTAAAGGCCTCTTTCTCATTTCTCTTCATCAGATCTCTCGATTATTTAAAGGGAAAACCTTCAAGTTCAGCTTATGAACTTTATCTCCATCTTTTTCCTCTTGCCTCCATTTTACCATTTAGACATCTTTCAAATGCTTATAATATGTTACACTTCTAACCTAACCTTCTAGGCAAGATGTACTCGTGCGTATATAGTGGTATGGCTATTATGGGGGTAACAAACCACTTGCTGACTAAATTTGAAGCTTACTCCACGGGAAGAGAATTGATGTTTGATATGGTAAGCCTGGTAAAAAGCCCATAGCTGGGGAGGACATAGGTCCTAGATGGTAAGGTACTAATATTATTTTGCTAGATGGTCATATCCTGCCAATGAAACTGTCTTCAAAATATGTATGTTTGGACTGGAGATATTTCTTAGTGTTTAAGGTACTTGCCTGTGAAGCCTAAGATTCGATTCCCCAGTACCCACATAAGCCAGATGCACAAGGTAGCACATGTGTCTGGAGTTCGTTTGCAGTAGCTACAGGACCTGGTGCTCACTCTCTCTCTTTCCATCCCTGTTCTCCCTGCCTCTCAAATAAATAAATCAAATATATATGTTTATGCCTAAAGATTAGTGCCACCCTCAACTTGGGTCAGAGAAGCTTTATTTTCTAGTGGGAGGTTGTTACCACAGACTCATAACTGATAAAGTATTGAGAATGAGTGACTGTTGCATGCTAAGCCTTAAATAAGATATCCATCTCACCCCCACCAAGGCTCAGGTAACATGGCAGAAGAGAAGGCAGAAAGAAGCTAAGAGCCAGAGGAAGGGGAAGAGTGCTGTTGTTCCTATGTTCTAGACTTGGCATGACTGTTGCATTCCTAAACTCACAGCAGCTATATTACCTGCTCAAGACCACAGTTGGGCCCATCACCATTCTGTCATGAGTGGGAGAAGAGTTCACAAGACTACCCCTCCCTGAGATGCTACTGGCAGTTAATGGTGGCTGGGAGAGGGGCAGACATTTTCTTCAGTGGTGTAGCCACTGGTAAGTTGTGCATGCTCTGGTTAAAAAAAAAAAAAAAAATCCCCTTACTCATATGCATGTAAGCAAACTTAATTAAACTCACTGGGTCAAATACACACACTCAACAAAACATGAAATAGAAAGAGAACTAGTTGAGATGACTTTAACAGAAGGGAGAGGGGGCCAAGAGAGTAATATAATATAATATATGTAATATAGTATAATATAATATAATATAGTATAATATAATATAATATATAATCAAAATACATTATGTACATGTATAAAATTATCAAAAATTCAAATTCAAAAAAGAAAAAAAATAAATATGAGCTATTAGCAACATTCAGCACCTTAGGATTAGTGTTCTTCAGTATGTTCTAGAATCTAGAGCATAGGCTTCAATAAATGGATTAAAAAATAAAGATGAAGCTTCTATTTTAGAAATAAGACAAAAAAATGAAAGTAAAAAGGGAGAGAGTGTCAAATGTAATGGCCATACAATCAGAAAACATATTTGGCAGTTGTAGGAAACAGATACCAAATGTGGACATAAAATGAGAAAAATACATTTAAAAATTTTAAATGTTCTTAGTGATTATCTTGCTATAATTAATATTGTTATTCTGAGACTGACAATGGAATAAAATGAGAATGGTATGAGAAATGTTAATATAAAAGCCCTTTTCATTGTTCTACCTCTAATGATTCAAATTGTCACAGTTTCTACTGGGGTGATTCAAAACTCACCAAAGTGCTAAGAAGTGACAAGTGAGTGTTCAGCACTTAGTGAGACAGCTTTGTCACACCCTCCAAGGTTCAGGGACCATTGCAAAAGAGGTGGTGGAAAGAATGTGAGAGCAAAAGAAGGGTAGGAGTGCTTACAATACTGTCTTCCAGATACAGAGTGGCCTTGATATCTATGACCTCACAGTGGCTGATGGTACCAATGCAAGATACGTGTAATAGGGGAAAAAATGATGGCATTAAAATAGAAAAGAGATTAGTTGGAAGTAAGATGGGTTTCAGTAGAAGGGAATTTGGGAAGAGGAAGGAGAGGGTAGTGGGAGACATTTATGACCATGATACATTGTCTATAGTTGTCAGTAGAAAGTTTTTAAAAAAACAAAGTGCCACAGTTTAAATACTTCTCTAAAAACAAGAAAACTAGTAGAATAATAATGGTTAAGCAGCTGTAAAGGGTATAAGGTACAGAACTGAGGCATATTGGATGAAGGTGCTATACCACTGTGAACAGTACTCTCATCCACGCACACTAGGGGCATATAGTTCACAAGGACTTATTATATATTTCGTGAAGAGCTAGAAGAGGAACTAGACGGCCTCAAATATAAATGACAAGAACAAGGAAATGCAAATTAGTGTGACATGATGAGTGCTATTATGTTGTTACTTAAAAATAATAAAAGATAAAAACTGGCAAAATCAAGATAGTGTTACCTCTCCATGAGGATATCCAAAACAATGTAAGATTAACTTAAACAAACTGAAGCATATATCCCAATAAAAGACCCCTGAAAATAAAATGCATAGAAGTAATTGCTCTATCTGATCACTTACCACTAGCAAGTTTAGCTACCATATAAATAATTTTCAGGATTTATGATACTATGCAATAAATTGAGTATTATTTGGCATGGGATAAGAAAATATGACTCTTCCAAACACAAAATTTCCAGAAAAGATACCCATCTTCAATGAAGATCCGATTTTTAAGACAATGTCTCCAAGACAAGCCCATCTCTATAAAGAGTACATTTTGAAATAGACCCACATTACTACCAAAAAAAAAAAAAAAGAAAGAAATCACTCTAATACAATAATTCCTTCCTGTTTTGTGGCACAAAAGCCACAAATTGTATTGCCAGTAAATGAATGTTCTCCCATCTGGCTCATTTCTCATTTGATTGTGGAAAATGTTTTTTTATTTTCCGCTAAAAAAGCTGGCTTTAGGCTATCTATGATCAATGTGATGATTTTCCTGGAGTCTTTATAATAATTTTATTTTGAAAGTTTTTTTAAAGTATGTCTTCCTTCAAGCTAGAACTATGGATCACATAAGACTGCTTAATAAAAGACCATGAAATGTGAAATCATAAGACTTGAATTTAGCTTTTTATCTATTACCTACTTGGTCCTTGAATTTGGACAAGTCACAAAATACTGAGCTTCCAGTCTCTCGCCTGTTGTATGGGATGAAGTTCAGCTATAGAGTTGTGTGAATAAATGACTCTTTTTTTTAAACAAATGAGCCTTGTAAAACAAAGTATAACACAGATATTGGTTATTACACAGATCACATGTGTGGGCTTGCACACATGAGCTTATGGTTCAAAGGAATGATTTTGTAAAAGGCTAATTTCAACCCAACCGTAAAGCTTAAGATTGATCAAAAATTTTAGGATTAACTTTCAAGCTCTGAAATGCAACACTGAGCCTAGGAGAGCTCAAACTGAATGATAGAGTTGTATTACACTTGCAGGCAGTATTAAAAGGAAAACTTTAAGGAACATAACACTTACAAATGAATGAATTACACATGAAGGCAATAACTTGTTTGAACATGTGGACGGCTGTGAAATGCAAGCCCCAACTCTTGCTCAAAGCCAGTGTATTATCCTAAATCCTGTATTTGGAAGCAATCAAAAAGAGTGAAACAATATCAATTGGCAAATTTTCCTTTTAACTTCCTATTTTCCTGCTAAGTGATACATCATAATTTGTCAATCTCTATAGTGGGCATAGCCAGGTCAGACTTGAGAGTTCCCTGTTTCTAGAAGTCAGAGCACAGTGGCATCCAATTAGAGTAGTTCTCCAGCAGTGATGGAATGGGATCATATTTTACCACCATTAACCATCCTAAATTGAAAGACCACTTCCCGAGCTGAGAATCATTTAGCTAAGGCCATGCCATCTCCTCTGCCCTTAATGCAGGTATAGCTGCTCCAGCTGGGTGTGGAATGAGAACCACAGCTCCAAATGTCCCAGTGGACTAGGCAGACCTGGTCCAATCTAATCAATACATGTCACTGTGCTTTTGTCAAGTACAAACGCTGTATCTCATTAAGACTGACAGGTTACTGTCAACAAAAGACATTTTACTTCCTTCAGCTAGTACATTTAGGTGCCAAATCCAGGATTGAATTACTCATTTCATTCATATATTTCAAGTAGAACTTCCTGGATATGTTCCTTTACAATGTAGCCATTGCTGAGAATATGTAATATTTCGAAATGATAGGGATTTCCTGGCAAAGAACTTTCAGCATCATCATTTAGGCTGAAAATCACGAGCTCATTTATTTCACCATAAAAATTTTGCAACTATGTACAAATAAAATTCAAGGACTCCCTAATTTTTCCTTCTTTTCTTCAGACCCAGACTCCTTGTCCACTTACCAGCACTCTTCTATGTATACTGGCAAGTGATGCTAAACCCTTTACATTTGTTTTTCCACATTACACTTCTGAATATGTCTTTAAAACAAACAGATACAGACATAGAAAATGAGTCCCAAGAAAGTCACAGCACTAGCATTAGGACTTAGGTATAGAAGTCCATCTAAAGCCTGTCTTCTTTTTGCTTTGTTCAGCTGTCACACTTTTTTATGTGTATGTGTAGTATATGTGGTATACTGTGTGTGTGTGTGTGTGTGTGTGTGTGTGTATGATATGAATGTGCGTGCAGATGTGCATGAGGCCAGAGGAGAATGTCATTCATCCCCATGTTTCCTTAGACAGAGTCTCACAATAGTTTCAGAACTTCCTTTTTTTAAGGAGCCTCTTCCCACAGGACTACAATTACAGAAGTGTGGCTCAGCTGTTTACCTGACGGTTGGTGAACCGAACTCAGGAGTCTCAGGCCATCCTCACACCATCATGTTTTCATAGGAAGTGACCTTAACCTCTAGGCTACCTCCTCAGCCCCATTCTGTTTCACTTTGAAATTGAAAGTTACTATAATACACTAATAAAAAGTGACTCATACCTTATTCTACCACATATAATCACGATGTACTTTTTTGTTAAAGGCTGTTTTCCAACCCACTCACAATCTCATTTCTTTCAATATTAAAGATCTTTGCTTTGAGGTAACAAAATCCTAGGCATCATAACCGGACAGTGCCTTGTTTGGGTGTGAATCCTGCTAATAGGGTTTTGGACAGCATGCATCCGTACTTGTGTAAAGTGGAATAGGCGTCATGAGTACCATGAGGCATCAGCAGCATGTTAACTGGCATGCAGTAAGCTAATAACTACTAATGCTGCCATTGTTATTACTTGAAACATATTACTATTTAAAACTACTTATCAGAAACATTTGTTTTATTTTCTGTTACTGTTCATCATATATCTCTTTTGTTTCCCTCATATACATTAAATTGGAATGAATATAGCTTAATTCAATAAAGTAATTGACATAAGAATTGTCTGAAAAATGTGGTCACTAGTAGCTGGCACTTCTGAGAATAGGGTTTTTATTTCTAAACAACAATTCATTTAAATTTTTTTTCTAAATTTTGTTTTGTTTTATTTTATTTATTTGAGAATGAAAGACAGAGAGAGAAAGAGGCAGAGAGAGAGAGAGAGAGAGAGAGAGAGAGAGAGAGAGAGAGAATGGGCGCGCCAGGGCCTCCAGCCACTGCAAACAAACTCCAGATGTGTGCGCCCCCTTGTGCATCTAGCTTATGTGGGTCCTGGGGAAGCAAGCTTCGAACAGGGGTCCTTAGGCTTCACAGGCAAGCGCTTAACTGCTAAGCCATTTCTCCAGCCCCCATTTAAATTTTTGATCAGTCTATGAAAGAATGAACGAGATAGTCCTATTGACTATTAGGATTTTAAAACCTGTCAGTACATGTCAGACTCCTTTCTGAACCAATTACTTATATTTTATTGCAATACATGCCTCATTCACAAAAAAAATATAAATTAAAGATGATAAGAATCATAATAAGCATGGTGGTGCACACCTTTAATCTGAGCACTTGAGAAGCAGAGGTAGGAGGATCACCATGAGTTTAAGGTCATCCTGAGACTACATAGTAAATTCCAGGTCAGCCTGGATTAGAGCTAGACCCTATGTCAGAATTTTAAAAAAGAAAGAAAGAAAGAAGAATCGTTATTAGAATGATTATTAGAAACTTAAAACCTGTAATTAACAACTCTGAAAATAGTGAACATACAATGCAAATTCACAATTTCAAAAAAATTAAAAAGAAAGAAAGGGGAATAGTTAAAAATTGTTTCACAAAGGGAAGGGATATAACTTTATTATTTCATCCATATTTTTTAAATGCTAAGAAAAATAAACAGAAGGGAAGAGCTGATAAGGAGGTTGTAAATGAAAATTTAAATCCCTTAAACCCTTCACTCAGGAATAATTATTGCTATAGAGATTTAGATAACTAAACTTGTCTATCTTGTGCATGGCCCTAGGTTTGAACCCCTCCCACTAGAAAAAAAATACTATTTTTAGCAATTTGATGTCTTCATGATGTATTAAATAGATAGAAGGAAGATGGATAAGTAAACAGTCATAAAGAAAAGCAGTGACTAAAAGAAAACACACTCAAATGCTACCACCATTAGTTCACCTGACTAGATGGATGGTATTAATTTTGTTCCCTTTTTTCTAACACAACATGAATTATAGAAGAGAGGAAGAGAACTCTGGGTCTGGGGACAGTCAGCAAAGGCAGAAGACAGACTTGTGATCCCAGAGAGGGATGTAAGCCCAAGGAAAGCCTCTACAGATGCACCCAGCAGAGATGCTCCCAAGAGCAGCCCTACAGTACATATCATTTCCCTGGAAGCTGTCTGTTGTATTAGGGACCTGGAAAAATCCAGTCTTCCTCTTTGAAATCACCCCAGAGGCACATGGAATTGTTCTGACACAGAAAATGTTTGTTGAGTCCAAACTACTTCAGAAAGGCTTTCCAGAATTTACTTTAGAAAATATCAGTGTCAACAGCTCAAAGAATGGAGCCCAGATACCATGCTATATCATCAAAGTACAGTTCACTTTTCAAATACAAGGATTGACTAGTGTCTCCTTTCTTTCTGAAATGAAGGAGAAAGAAACATATTCTTCTAATATCCCTATTCTGACCCATGTGAACTTTTCCAAGGTCTTTTCTATTTTGAATTTTTAAGTCCTATGTATTGTCACTGCTCAGTCTTGAAATTTCCCCTTCCACCTGTGGAGGTTATTTCCTACTGTGCTGATCAGCAGTGCCCTGGAATGACATGTGAGCCTCACACTGCATGGCACACACTCTCCTAACCAAGCATAGAACCCTGTACTCCTGGTTTACATTTTCAAATGACACAGCATGCTTTCATGAGATTAAAAATACATTCATGGGGCTGGAGAGATGGCTTAGGGGTTAAGCGCTTGCCTGTGAAGCCTAAGGACCCTGGTTCGAGGCTCAATTCCCCAGGACCCACGTTAGCCAGAGGCACAAGGGGGCGCACGCGTCTGGAGTTCGTCTGCAGTGGCTGGAGGCCCTGGCGCGTCCATTCTCTCTCTCTATCTCTGCCTCTTTCTCTCTCTGTCTGTTGCTATCAAATAAATAAAATAACAACAAAAAAATTTTAAAAAAATACATTCATTGGTCAGGTGTGCTGGCACACCTTTAATCTCAGCACTCTGGGAGGCAGAGGTAGGAGAATCACCATAAATTCAAGGCCACCCTGAGACTACATAGTGAATTCCAGGTCAGCCTGAGCAAGAGTGAGACCCTACCTCAAAAAGCCAAAAAAGAAAAATAAAATAACTAAATAAATAATGCATTCACTAATTAGTTCAATAATATGTACAGAGAATGGGCCACGAACAGGTAGTGAGGAACAAATATTAGAAATGGTAGACAAAATTTTTCTTAGTCCTAAATCATTACCAAATTCCAGGTAATAATTCTGCTGAGAGTTACAGCATAGAGCCCAATTTCAACACTATTTCTCTCTCAACAGCACTTCAGCAAGTAGAAATGTAAACTTAGCGATTCATTTTAGCTCCATTGACTTGCAGAAAATCAAAAGAAGTATCTGCTCTGTTCCAAAACTGATTAGACGTGCTTAAGTTCAGCACCCACCACCTCATTAATGGTAAAGTTTGATACTTAGGAGCCTGAAGAACTTCAATTACAAGAATTTTAATGGCGTTTTCCAAACCATTCATGTACAGAAGAAATTATTTTCACACAAAATGCCAAAAAAAAAACCCCTGGTACTTACTTTGTATAATTAATGTTTCTTTTTTGTAAAACAGCAAAGCTCAATATGACTTCTTGGTGCCAGTTATACAAAATCCATATAATTATAGTAATCTTTGCACAAGGAGCACTAAATAACAAATATTCCAAACTTGCCAGCAGGGATTATCATTTGAGTAAGTAATGGGGGTCCTTAAAACACAGACGAGGACAATTTAGCTCTTGCTAGCATTTCATTTCCTATCTGCTCTTCCTAGGTTGCTGTCATCAAGCCAATTAGCTGATGCTTTATGGAGTCAAAATACTAAATTTCATGCAATAATAGATTTTTTTTTTTGTTTCAGTTTGTACTGATGATCAAACCCAGGGCCTCAGATACTCAACATCTGCTCTACCACCAAGCTACACTCCCAGCCAATAACAGCAAAATAAATGTTTTATACTATGTAGTGTTAGTTCTGATTCCACCAGCCTAGAAGGAAAGGCTTTGCTACTAAACTTCACCCTTTAAAGAGACTGACAAAGCAGCATAAGTTAACAAAAGCAGAATCTTCCTTTGTGTTTCCTACCTTCTCTCTGCTGGTAAGCAAAAAGATACTGTCTCTTTTAGACACGTTCTCCAAGTTGGTACAGAAACACTGGGAGCATGCATTTACTAAAGAACTTATTACATGGAGATACTTTAAATTAAGAGCTAAAATAAAAGGAAGGAGGTGAGGAAAAGAACAGTTCTAAGTTTCATTGTCAAGGTCTAGCATTCTCCCCTGTTTCATATCAAAATTTAATATTATTCTCTCAGTTAATAAGTATCAAATGTATTTTTACTAATCTTTGATAATTTCTTAAGCTCCCTTGACACTGCACAAAGCACCAATCAATCTAGCAGTTCTAGAAGTCCATAAGCACAAAGCCCATTTCACATTAAGCAGATGAAAACTCATCTGAGATCTTGCCTAGGGACTTGCTTTTAAACATTTTCATAATTAGTCGCTTGCCTTCAAATCTGAATTAAGGGCATCTATATATAGTCTTCTCACTCTCTTAAGCAGATTGTAGTATGAAAGCTGAGGCATGTTGGAATAGAAGCCCCAAATAGCTGCCGATGATGCCTTTGGCAATTGAAGAAGGTGTCAAGACAAGCTAGATAAAAACACTACCAGCCAGGTGTGGTGGTGCACGCCTTGAATCCCAGCACTTGGGAGGCAGAGGTAGGAGGATAGCCATGAGTTTGAGGCCACCCTGAGACTACATAGTGAATTTCAGGTCAGCCTGACCTAGAGTGAGACCTTATCTCAGAAAACCAAAAACCAAAACTAAAGACAAACAAATAACAACAACAACAACAAAAACAAATTAGGCCTCAGATGCTATATAATTATTTTTCAACAGTCAAAGGCACTTGATTGTCCTGTGATAGTCTCACGTACTTTTGGCAGGGAGAAAGTATCTAAATGAGCTGAAAGATGGTAGGAAGCCACAGGCACAGTCTTGCTCCAGACTGCACACCAAGCCTTAAGAGACGCAGAGAATACATGTGAACATGCTCATCGGAAGTGTATATCACCTGGGTCAGAGACTAGTGAACACAGATATTTAAGTATACTTACATGAAGAAGTGTTTGCACCTTCTGTTGATACTGATATTCTAATGGGAGACTCTATAAAACATAAAAGTGGAATGAAGTTTTATTGAGTCATGCCATTCACAAAATATTTGCCAGGCTTGGAAGTCATGTGAAGTAGGTTACTAGAATGCAGGGCAGCAGCATGTGTAAGCATTCCCAAGTCAAAGGAAAACATTGCAATACCCAAAGACCACAATTCTGTTGTTCAATCTCAGTGACTTTTAGAAGAGAGGAGAGTATAGAGAGCCCATCTACAAAGGTATCCCACACATCAACTAGGAATGAAATTCAGGAAAATAGTATTTTGAGCTGGTCCATGGGAAGGTGAGATAGACAATCCTTCTCTTAAGTGTAGGCTTGAAGCCAAAGAGGACAACCCCTACACATACAGACAATGGTCAACTTTGTAGTTAAGCAAAGAAGAGCAAAAGTATTTTCAGGCAATTTGTATCTACATAAATATCCTAACCAAACATAGTGCCAAGTAAAGTCCATGCATAACCAGCTAGAGCAATTACGAAACATGCTCAACAAACCACTGAATAAAACAAAAATTATGAATGCATAGGAGCAAACTTTGCTTAGGTAGCAAGAGTAAAGAACGGCAGACAAGAGTCCAAATACTGATGGACTGTTAGACATAGGACATGCAGAAATTTAAAAAAAAAAAAGGACCTAAAAGGTTGCACTGGTAAATCAGGAAAACTTAGTATTAAAGAAAGACTGAAATTCAATAGTCAAAATGTTATGGTCAAGCTTCACATCAGGAATAACAGTCAGTCTTTAAAGTCCCAAGAAAAACACCTGAAAAAGTTAAAAGCTTAGTTTCTTAACAGCACCTACTAAAGTCAGATACTAACATTCTTTATTTTTACAGAAATGTCTGAGTAAGGGCTGGAGAGATGGCTCAGCAGTTAAGGTGCTTGCCCGCAAAGCCTAATTACCTGGGTTCGATTCCTCAGTACCCACATAAATCCAGACACACAAAGTAGTGCATGAGCGCAGAGTTCATTAGCAGTGGCTAGAAGCCCTTGTATACCCATTCTCTCTCTCTCTCCCTCCTCCCCCTCTCTGCTTGAAAATGAAATAAAATATTAAAAAGAAATATCTGAATGAAAGGTAAAGAAATTCATATATTTCATTTCTTTTCTTATATCCTCCATCCTTCCTTCTTTCATTCCTTTTCTCAGACAAGAAGCACCCCCTCAGAATCCAGGTTCAGTCTACCACACAGCCCACATTCACTCACATCTTTGTAAGTGCACATGAACAGCTTTATGTATGGTTAAAGCAGTCAAGGACATAGTGATACCTAGCTTTCATAATTTTGAACAATGGCTTT
Source organism: Dipus sagitta (assembly GCA_036346955.1). Lineage (NCBI taxonomy): Eukaryota > Metazoa > Chordata > Mammalia > Rodentia > Dipodidae > Dipus > Dipus sagitta. The sequence goes on along the minus strand of CM070778.1, from coordinate 71,429,834 downwards.
AAAAGGAAGTGAAAATATAGACAGACAGAAGATGGAAGAAGGCTGCTTTGGAGTATATGATCAACTATATCTTTAACAAGGGGCAACCATAATGGAGAAGTCAACAAAGCCCAACCAGGCTAGGGGAGAGCAGGGAGCATGAGGCACCTTCCCTTCCACTCCCTGAGATGGTATCTGTCAGAACATAACTAGCGTTTTAGTTCTCAAATCTGAAAAATGTAGTGTCTCGGTTGATGTATTCATTGTGATCATCAAGTTAGTTGTATAAGTCCTTACAGACTGACAGTAACCAAAGGAAAGCAAGTGATTACTATGCCTTAGAAATGATTTTTCCATCACAAGTGTCCAAAATATCCTTTTATGAAAAGACTATTTTTGAATTCCCTAAGGTTCTATTGACTATAAAATTATAGAAAATACAGTCTGTGTGATAGTTAAGGTGCTGTCAACTTGATCTGTTTAGTAATCCACAGAAATCACTTTTGGGTGGATCCTTGAGGTTGCTTCCAGGAAGGATTAAATGAAGGAGGAAGTCTTTCCCCCAGAGGGAGCCCTTCCCCCAGAGCGGGCAGCCCCACTTAGAGGGGACTTCATATAAGGAAACTGTGGGTAAAAAGAGCCCCTTCCTTCCACTTGGCTGCCAGAGTGGCTTGCTGCCTTCCAGCGTGGATTGAAGACCAGCACGGACTGAAGACCAGCGTCAACTGAAGACGTGTGTGGATCGAAACCCAGCCGCTCCTCAGGAAGCCTCCAGGCCTTCCAGTGCCATCTGCAGTGCCAGATAAGGACTGCTGAGACATCTGGCCACATGGACTGAGCAGCTCCCAGGTTCCTTGATTCTCAGGCCTGCAACTGCTATTGGACTACTGTAAGCTAACCCAATAAATTCCCTTTTGAAAATAATTAATTCTAGCAGTTCTGTTCCTCTAGAGAACCCTGACTAATACAGTCTGTAATCCCAGCACTTGGCAGGCAGTGGCAAGAGTATCTCAAGTGCAATGCCAGCCTGGACCACATAGCAAGTTCCTGTCTTAAAAAACAATCACATAAAGAGATGACACTACAAATGGATTAACAGAGTTTGGTTCTAAGTAGCTAATAACTGTCACAGACTGTAACTATCATCAATAAATACTATACTCAACAAAACAAAGAGAAAGAAAGAAAAAGAAAATTTCAACAACACTTGAAAAGTCAAGTTGTATGGTTTTTGTTGTTTGTTTTTGGTGAATCCCACTTGTTCATTAACATAGCAAAGGTCCAAGGTCAGATACTGGTCCATTATCTAATGGATTACTCTAATGGATTTAGGAGCCCAAGCAACCAAGAGAAGCACTTGCCAAGGCAGAACCTGGAGCTTGAACCCTAATGTCTCCCTCACTGCTGTAATGTCACCAACTGGCATGTACAGATGTTTTTTTTTTTTTTCTTTTTTTGTAACATGGCTATTTCTTGAGCCCCCACTTAGGATTAGAACAAACACCATTCTTCTTTAAGTAAAATTCAAAAAGGCAGCATGACCTGAGAGAAATATGGATGCAGAGCACAGGGACAGTTGCAGTTTGGATGCAAAAGGATGCTGATTAGTACCAGGAGCAGCCAGCAGTTGCATCTGCCATTCTGGTTAGTAACATTGACAGTCTATGTTCCTTACCTGAAGATACATAGGCTCTTTCAGTGGATGCTGGCATGCCAGTGATGAGCTCTGCGAAAAGAAAAGGTGATAGGACGTTATGATGGATAATCAGGAGACTGGTGGCTGAGAGCTGGGGCTGCCTTCAAACTGCACATAAGCGTAAGGAAGGAAGCATTGCAAGGGAGTGATGAAAGTTCCCCTGTAGTCACAGTAAATGATGCAAAAAGGGAGTGTGAATAATAAAGAGTTCTTCTTTCTTGGAAGAAGAGCACAAGATGAATTGTGCTAAGTAATTAGGAAGAACCTGACGCTCACACTGTGGTCAGTGAGGAAGAAACCAGTTAGGAAAGCAGAAATGGAGAATTAAGAAAGTCAAGGCTGAGGATAGGGAGAAGGTTCAGCAGTTACGAGCACAAAGGCCTCTCAGGATGGGACCTGCAGGTTCAACTCCACAAAACCCACATGAAAATCTGGGTGCGACCAGGCATGTCTGTAAGCCCAGTCTACATGGTGTGGAGATTGGAGAATTCTGGAGGGTTATACAGCACTGCAGCTCTGGCTTAAGGGAGAGACCCCAGCTCAAGGAAAGACATGGATGAACAGGAAGAGAAGAACATCATACAGGTTCCTCTAGCCTCTGAACACACATGGGGTGTACATACAGTACACATCACACACACACACACACACACACACACACACACACACACACAGTCAAAACAATAGTCATACAAAACTGTACTCATATCTAAAGTTACAGATCTTTGAAAATTACATGTTGAAAAATAAAGGTAATATTTCCATTTAGGATTGGTGGAAAACATCAAGTTCTGGCATGGAATTTACTTAAAAATACCTGCTATAATCAAGCTAGGTGTGTTATCTTCTAACACCAATGTCAGCTACTCCAGACAAAATAGGAAGAGAGTAGGCAGCTCTGACTCTAAAATAGTGAAGGATAAATCTACATGCCAGGGAGTACCATTATCCTGAGGACTTTAAATCTTAAGGCTCTGAACGTGCATTTATATTGTTTTTATGATGGAATGATATGTATATTGAGTTCATTATAATTCATTATTTCAGAATGCATAGCTGTATGAAGCCTGGAAAATATAAAGATTTAGTATGAACATCATTCAACCTTGACTGGATGTGTATGTTACAAATGATATAATAGTGCTTCACACACTCTTAACCAGGACAAATGACTAGTTCACATGATTGTGATGCTACCTACCATGGAAAATGACTAGATTTAACTGAAAATGCTAAGGAGCTCTTATATGCTACCACCATTTGTGTCTGAAATAATGATCTGCAAATTATAAAGTAGACATGCTCATAAACAGTGCAATAATATTTAAAAATAAATGTGAAACCGGGTGTGGTGGTGCACGCTTTTAATCCCAGCACTCGGGAGGCAGAGGTAGGAGGATCACCATGAGTTTGAGGCCACCCTGAGTCTACATAGTTAATTCCAGGTCAGCCTGGGCCAGAGTGAGACCCTACCTCAAAAAAAGAAAAAAAGAAAAAATAAAAACAAAGGTAAATGTGACCATTTAGGATTTTCATGACTGGACTATTTTAACAAGGAAAAAGAATCAATTTAAATGACAGTATTTCTTTCAGCTCTTAAGTTTCTCCAGAACAACAACAACAACAAAAAAATTAATAATAATCGAGGAAGTGGAAGGAATGAAAAAGTCATGTGATTTTCAGCATGGAGGTTATATATGACTCAATAAAGGTCAGAAATGTACCAATAAGACCAAATGCAACTTTCTGGTACAAAATAAATATGCATGAACAATCCCTCTTGATTAAGGGTTATGAAGACATACCATTCAAGGAGCAAGACTGGTATCAAGATATCAAAGGTGCCTATACCAGCCCTTATGTCATTAAATGGGACAAGAAAAAGGCCTTTAAGTATGGGGGTACAAGACAACCTTGGGACTTTCTCAAGCATTGCAACTACAGAAGATAGGCTTGGTCAGTACATTAGCTTTAGGTTGTTAAGATGAACTTTTAGACCAGGTACAGTTGTGGAAGAAGGAATATTTATTGAAGCTTATAGATCCAGGGGAAGTTTTATAATGGCAGAGGTTGGCTCCCTCTTAAAGGACCAAGCAGAGACAGAGAAGCACTAAGCCAAAAACAAAACAAAACAAAACAAAACAAAAAACCCTAAAAGCCGTACCACACAGTACACTTTAGAAACTCCAGGAGTAACTGAGTCACTTTGTATATCTTTAGGTTAGAATTTTAAATCTAACACCACACCTTAGGGCTGCACCCTAAGATCTGCCCAGTGACAACTCCTCCACCCAGGTGGCTGAAAATCCAAGAAATTTTAATGAACTCCTGAATTTATTGGGGGGCATTAATTCAAACTACCACATTTTGGCCCTGGCCCCTAATAGATTTATAACTATTTTACGTTTTAAATTGTATTTAGTCTAAATTTAAAGGTTTTTACAGTCTTTACCAACTTTGGATAGTCCCAAAGTCCCAAGTTGTCTCTGAGATTTAAGATTGTTTTTTAGTTGTGAGTCCTGTAAAATATAACAAGTTATATATTTTAACATATAAAGGCACACAGTAAACATTTTCAACTGGTATAAGGCATAACAGGGAGAGACTGAAACAGTATTAACTTAATAACCATCAAGCAAACGTCAAAATTTTGTAATTTAAGTTTGATATTATAACTAGCAACTGACAGTCTTGTGATTTTTTTAATTCCACCCCTCTAGCTGGGCTGAGTAGCCAGGGAAAACTTTTATTTTTAGCCAACAGCCTCTATGGTTGCCCTAGAATAATCCTGGTATATCCAAACCATCTTTGGTCCTTATCAAACAAGGGTTTATCTTTGCCAGCCTATCAGGGTAATTATGTCTTACCTTATGCTGCATCTCAGCAGCAACTCCTGGAACTGTGTGTATACTTCTTGACCCACTCTATATATTTTCATGTTTTCAAAATCAATACCAGGTGTGTAGGACACAGCCATATTTTTAATTTAGGAACAAAATAAATCATAACCTTGAAGAGCAGGTTTTTATTTATTTTTTTTTAGTAAACTTATTTCCAAAAGAGTTTGTATTTTTATCATGGTCTTTTCTCAGGCATCCTCTCCATTGTTTTAATTAAATCAGTTGGGCCATCTTTTTGAAGATTATTAATGTGTCTGATAACCTAAAATCACTCTTAGTGCCTGTAATTTTAACTTGTTTGAGGTTTGCTAACTTAAAAATCTTAAATCTCTCAGTCCAATATCTTTAGCCAAGCACATCAGTCTATTACAAATTTAACCTTGATTAAACTTTATGGGCCTGGGTAGCAGAACACAGCCAGCCCTTATGTCAGTAAGTCCAGTTTCAACAAAGTCATCTGTAGTTTTTTCCTTCTCCTTAGAAAGTTTATAAGCCAGACTGGAAGAATGGCTTAGTGGTTAAGGTGTTTGCCTGAAAAGCCAAAGGACACAGGTTCGATTCCCCAGAACCCATGTTAGCCAGATGCACAAGGGGGCACATGTGTCTGGTGATCGTTTGCAGTGGCTAGAGGCCCTGGTGGGCACATTCTACCCCCCCCCCCACCCCCGGGTCAAATAAATAAATTTAAAAAATTAAAAATAAATAAAATAAATTTTAAAAAGAAAGTTTAAAATCCAAGCCTCTAAGTTTAATTGTTTCAGTACTTAGCATTTTTAAACTTTCATCAGTATAGTTAATAGTACTACCACTACAGAAGGCATCTTTACTTGTAAGTACCAAGTCCATGACCATTTCTCCAAAACAAGTTTTAAAAGACCAAAATCTACATTGTTAGATGAATATAACCCCACTCCTGGTACCATTTTCGATAGTAGACAGCTTTAGGTCACTGAGATGAACTTTCAAACCAGGCTCAGTTATGGAAAAAGAAATATTTATTGAAGATTACAGATCCAGGGGAAGGGTCATAATAGCAGAAGAAGCTGGCCCCTTCTTAAAGGACCAAGCAGAGAGCAAGAAGCCCCGAGCCAAAATACATCCCTAAAAGCCACACCACACAGTACAGTACAGGAAAACCAGGAGGAACTCAGGTACTTTCCATATCTTTAGACTGGAATTTCAAATCCACCACCACACCTTACTGGGCAGATCTTAGGGTACAGCCAGGTGAATGGCAATCCAAGAAGTTTTAATAACTTCGTGAATCTACGGTGGGGGGGGGGGCATTTATTCAAACTACCACAGTCAGTTTATATGGAGATTTCTGTTTCTGAATCAGCTACAAGTGGCTTTCTGTATTTGGGTAGAAAATGAATTTTCTTTAGAAACATAAATTCTGAGGCAGATTTTTCTTCTCCAAGACACTCTGTAGTAGTCCTTCTGCAGGGATGCATGCTAGGGGTTTCATAACTTCATACCAAGTGGCCACACTGAAGGTGATCTCCTCTTTCTGCCCTTCAGAACACATAGGTGACTTGATGGCAATACTAACACTGTGAACTCAAAGTGTCTGACAAGGGTTGGGCAAAAGTCCCAGGCAAATCACTACCAAGATTCTTCACATTTATTTTTGTCAGACTAAGCAATTGTTCCCTGTGACCTTCCAAGAAAATATATACATATATATATATCTGTTCTATCTCTGGGGAAAAAAAAAACCCTCAGAGTAGAAGAAAGGTTAACCATAACATTTCCTATTTTATTGAATGATGTTAAAAAAAAAAATACCAGAACAGGAGGTTACTAGAGTGTCGAATCTGCATGAAGGAAACTTAAAAACCTCCCTTCCTAAATTAGATGTTTATCCTGTAGACTTTTAAAATATCTTTAATGATTATGGTTTCAAGTACAAACTTCTAAATATTAAAGGAAATATAAGAAGCTTAGAAGTTAATAGATACTCTTACACAAAAAGTCAGCATTATACTAAGTGAAGTAACCCAGGCCCAGAAAACCAAATGTCTCATATTCTCTCTCATATGTGGATCTTAGCTACAAATAACTGGACTTCTGTGTGAGTAGGAAGAAAACTCAGTAGCATAGGGCAGTGAGCTAGAAAGGAGACATAAAGGGAATAGAAAGGGAGGGACAGGGGCAACTAATAGGATGGTATTATATATATGTAAGTAGAAGAACAGATTAATGGGGAGTGAAAAGGACTAAGTGAGGTCAGGGGAAGAGACTAAGTAAGGAAAGGTGGAGGGACAGCTAATCAAAATCTCATAGGATACAAATAAGTCATATGGAAGCCTACTTTTTTGGACAATGGAACACACAGGAGCCATAGATTGTTACTAGAAATTTTCAGTGCCAGGGATTGGATAACTTCCAGTGAGTTGTTAGCCAGGGAGGTCCCTGAAGCCCCCAAAATATTACAGGCCATTGCCAAGAACCTTGGTTTCCCACCAAGAATAGATGGTAAGACCCCACTGCTGAAGGCTCCACAAACTTGGGCTGCAAGGTCACTGAGAAACTCTGCTGGACCTGAGCTGAAAACTTCCTCCATGTAGACCAGCAGACAGAAAGCTGGAAAAAGCCATGCTGCACACAGTTCAATGGGAGAGAGAGAAATCACCAGTGAAGATACTCAACAGTGGATACTGCAAGCCTTATATTTGGCCAGCCAGGCCAAATGAGACAACTGGTGCAATAGTCGCATGTCTGTTATGGGGGAAACCAACCGCCCTCTAATTGGCCTGAAGGCCCACTCCAAGGGAGGGAATACATTGCTGATACTGAAAACCTACAACAGGGGTAGTCATGAGCCCTAGGAGTGTAATGTCTGCTGCTGTCTGGCTAAATGTATATACTATGCTCACCAAACTTCCCAGTAAGCACTTCTCTTAAAGTTCATACCCATATATTAATGCTACTCTCACTTTTGGCTAGAGAAGCTTCTCTTTTCAGATGGCAGTGACCTTGGGATGACTCAGAAGGCACCATGGTGCTGAGAAGTGACAGAGGAGTGCTCAGCACTGAATTATCTCAATCACACCTTCCATGGCTCAGGGTCCATCACAGAAGAGGTGGTGGAAAGAATGGAAGAGCCAAAGGAAGGGTAGGACTACGTACAGGGTGCTCCTACAGACACAAAATGGCCTGGATATCCATGATCTCATAGTGCTTGACAGTACCTATACAAGACCATCATAATAAGAAGAAAAAATCATGACATTAAAATAAAAGAGAGACTGATTGAGAGGGGGATGGGATATGGTAGAGAGTGGAGTTTCAAAGCTGAAAGTGGGGGGAGGGAATTACCATGGGATATTGTTTACAATTATGGAAGTTGTCAATAAAAAAATTAAAAATAAAACATTGCTAATAAGAAAAGTTGACTTTACTGGTTAAAACTATTCAGTTAACATTTTTCCCTGTGGGTAAGATTCACAGATTATTAAAAATAAAAATACATTTTATTATGTGTTAATGGAAATAATTGCACATTACTCATATATTTTTTATGTTTGTTTTGCAATGTACTTGATTTTTCTTTACACATTCACACTTTCCCTTAGTAATTATGTTTATTACATTTGTTATTGTACACAGGACAGATTCTTTTTCTTAATTTTTTTATTTTTACAGTCAGTTTGGTACCATTATTAGGCTCATCCATGACCTACCCCCTCCCCTCGGCCCCTCCTTGTTGAGGTATACGGGTCATGCATTGTGGAGTTAGCCCACAGTTATGGGTAAGCTAAATGTCTCTGCATATCATGACCCAACATGTGTCTCTGACATTCTTTCCGCCCCCTCTTCCGCAAAATTTCCCTGAGCCATGTTGGGTTCAGTTTTGGTCTGCATCAGTGATGAGGTGTTGGGGTCCTCTGAGGCTCTGGCTCTCTGATTTGGTAGGAGTTGATTTTTCTCTGTGCTGATCTCCTTCCCCCTTGTGCTGGTATCCGGTTCATCAGGAAAACAGCCCCCTTGCTTGTTTCTCCAATTTTTCTTAGTTTCAGCCGGGGCCCTTTTGAGGTACGATGGGGTGGACATTCTAATCAACTTAAGTTAGTGAGGTATATGGCACTTGCTAGTATACATAGGACATGTCACAGTCAGTGTAAGTTAGTCAGGTATATGACACTTGTTAGCATATACAGGACCTGCCATAGTCAGTGCAAATTAGCGAGGTATGTGACACTTATTAGTGTATGCAGACATGTCTCAGTCAGTGTAAGTTAGCGAGGTATGTGACCCTTGTTAGTGTATACGGACATGTCTCAGTCAGTGTAAGTTAGCGAGGTATGTGACACTGTTAGTGTACATAGGACATGTTCTAGTCTGTAAGTTAGTGAGGATTTAGTATCATCAGAAATTGAACACTGCTGAACATCTTACACTGAACAAAAAGCAAGCATAACATAACAGTTTGTTACATCATATAACTTTTAATAATTTGAAGCTAGTCTCAAGAAAAGTTTGCAATGTCTGAAAATCCCTTTAGGAAAAAAAATATTTCTAACTACTAAGAATGCATGCCTTGCTAGGCATGGTGGCGCATGCCTTTAATCCCAGCACTCAGGAGGCAGAGGTAGGAGGATTGCTATGAGTTCCAGGCCACCCTGAGACTACATAGTGAATTCCAGGTTAGCCGTGGGCTAGAGCGAAACCCTACCTCCAAAAAAGAAAAGAATTCATGTCTTGTTTTGAATTTGATAATGACCATATTATAATATTAGTATTCATCAAAATATACAAATGCATGCATAAAAATACAGATTAATCTTTTTCCCAAAACTTACAGGTCACTATTATGCATACAAAAATTTTGACTTAAAAAAAAGATTTTAAAGGAGGAACATGTTGACTATCAATGGTAAAAATAACTTCATGGGCTGGAGAGATGGCTGAGCAATTAAGCGCTTGCCTGTGAAGCCTAAGGACCTCGGTTCAACCTCGATTCCCCAGGACCTACATTAGCCAGACGCACATGAAGGCGCACACGTCTGGAGTTCGTTTACAGTGGCTGGAGGCCCTGGCATGCCCATTCTCTCTCTCCACCTCTTTCTCTTGGTGTCTGTCACTCTTAAATAAATAAATAAATAAATGAACAACAGAAAAAAATTTACAAAAAAAATTCAGAAGCATCTCTGAGGGTCTGAACTTTTCTTGCTCATAATATTTGTTTAAACAGCTGAGAATATCAAATTTATAAATGATATAGAAACACTATGGACTGTCTACCCTATTTTATTCATATTGATCTTACAAATATTAGCCTTTTTGCACTTTTTACATAATACAACATATATGATGACTGATGCACAAATTTTAAGCCCTATTTTGCATGCTTCAGTACAAAGTATATAGGTCATCCACCAATGTCCTGATATTTCAACAACACCTGTTAATTTGGAGGATGGAGGTAAAACTAAGCCTATCAACCACAAGAGGTAAAGTTTAAGTATTATTTGATAATTCATTCAAATTTTATTTTTTTAAATCATAGTTTTCTGCTCATCTCCAATGAAATATCTATTCTCTGCTATGGACCCACTTGTACCTATGAGGTCTTAATCTTAGTCAAATTGTTTGAAACCCGATTATAGAATAAAGCTTAAAATATATATGATGGATTAGTTTTATATTCTTTTGCATTAATATTTATAAAGAGTATCACTTAGTTTGGCCAAGTGTGGTGATGCACACCTTTAATCCCAGTACTTGGGAAGCAGAGGTAGGAGGATCGCAGTGAGTTCAAGACCACCCTAAGACTACAGAGTGAATTCCAGGTCAGCGTGGGCTAAAGTGAGACCCTACCTCAAAAAACCAAAAAGAGTATCACTTAGTTTATTTGAAAATCAGGTCTATTTTTTCTCCTTTAGCATTTTTATACAGTGTAATAGCTAAGAATTATTTGCTATCTTAAAATTTCCTAAAAAAAATTCCCATATAAAGAGAGAGTAAAATAAATAACAGATAAGAATGATAATAGAGGGCTGTAGAGATGACTTAGCAGCTAAGGGGCTTGCCAGTAAAGCCAAAGGACCCCAGTTCGATTCCCCAGGACCCACGTAAGCCAGATACACAAGGTAGTGCATGCGTCTGGATTTTTGTTTCAGCAGCTGAAGGCCCTGGTGCACCGATTCTCTCTCTATCTTCCTCTTTCTTCCTCTCAAAAACAAGAACAACAAAAAATTATCACTTCATTTATATCTTGTTACCTTTATCTAGGAAGATCTCAACAATAACTTCACTGTAGATAGAAAACAAGCACGATATAAACTAGTTTACTGCTAATAATTATTACAGCTGTGGTAATAGGTTTAAACAGTACCAAACATTAAAACCCAAGGAAGAAAGAAAGGAGCCACTCAATAATTTCTGACACAAAATCCTCCCCCATCTTTCTTTAAAAAAAATGTAACCATATTGCTGAAGACTCCACATACTTGGGCTGCAAGGCCACTGAGAAATCCTGCTGGAAGTGAGCTGATAACCTCCTCCATGTAGACCAGCTGAGAGAAAGATGGAAGATGCCAATCTGCATGCAGTTCAATGGGAGAGAGAGAAATTATCAGTGAAGATACTCAACAGTGGACACTGCAAGCCTTTTATTTGGCCAGCCAGGCCAAAGGAGCCAATGAGTGCAGTAGTGGCACATCTGTCATGGTGGAAACCAACTGCCCTCTAATTGGACTGGAGGCCAACTCCATGGGAGGGAATATATCCTTGATACTGAAAACCTACAACAGGGGTAGTCATGAGCCCTAGGTGTGTAACATCTGCTGCTGTCTGGCTAAATGTATATACTATGCTCACCAAACTTCCCAGTAAGCACTTCTCCTAATGTTCATACCCATACATTAATGCTATTCTCACTTTTGGTAGAGAACCTTCTATTTTCAGATGGAAGTGACCTTGGGATGATTCAGAAGACATCATGGTGCTGGGAAGAAGTGACAACAGTGCTCAGCACTGCAATATCTCTATCATGCCTTCCATGGCTCAAGGTCCATTGCAGAAGTTGTGGCGGAAAGAATGTCAGAGCCAAAGGAAGGGTAGGACTTCTTACAATGTGCTCCTCTAGACATAAAATGGCCTGGATATCCATGACCTCACATTGCCTGACACTACCTACACAAGACCATCATTATAGGAGGAAAAGATCATGACATCAAAATGAAAGAGAGACTGATTGAGAGGGGGAGGGGATATGATGGAGAATGGAGCTTCAAAGGGGAAAGAGGGGGGAGGGAGGGCATTACCATGGAATATAGTTTACAATCATAGAAGTTGCTAATAAAAAATAAATTAATTTTAAAAAATGTAACCAAATATATTTTAAATCCTATCACAAATAAAGGTACCTGTGTGACAATTTAAGTAAATCACAAGGACCCCTTTACATAAGAATAAACATGGATAATTAGAACAAGCAACTCACCAGGATATTTACCTAGGAGACGTCTATAGAAGATGTCAAGTTGCAGTCATGTGCTTTGGGACTTAGGTGGAGAGGGAATGCACTACACAAGTGAGAGGCACAAAATGAATGTATGGACATATTTTGTAGACAACAAAAATTTTAATCTCAATGGGAGGTTCTACATAACATTTAGACAGGTTATTATTTTAAATATCCTGTTTTATCCTAGGACTCAAAAAAGAAAAAAAGAAATTCTTGATACCCTCTTTTTCCTTGTCCCTGCCCCCATTCCACATGATGTATCAAAACAAAATATTTTGTTAATAATAATAAAAATATTTAAAAAATATTTAAGAGCCTCACTGGCTACCTTTAGAGAATGCAAGGAAGTCAGTCCATTCTGCTTAAAGTTGAAATGGGCTGGGGGGAACCAAGTATTTAAACTTATTTTACATACATATGAACTGTATTTTGGAGTGACCAAATAACTGATGATATAACTTTTAATTAAAGTATTATAGCTAATAAGTTTTAAAAGAAGAGATAGCCAGGCATGGCAGCACATGCCTTTAATCCCAGCCCTTGGGAGGCAAAGATAGGAGGATAGCTGTGAGTTCGAGGCCACCCTGGGACTCCATAGTGAATTCCAGATCAGCCTGAGCTAGAGTGAGACCCTACCTTGACAAAAGAGAAGAGACAGACAGACAGAGAGAGAGAGAGAGAGAGAGAGATTCTTGAGACTTCCATTGTCTATCAGCCCTAATCAAGAATAAATATATAGCAGGAAGATAAGGTTCTTCTGTGTTGCGGTTTACAGCCCTCTAGAAAATGTCCTCTGTTTAAGAGTAGTTTTGTTTTAGCTTTGTCCAGACCCCCAGGAATAGGGATGTGCCAGGGCAAAGGTGGTGTATCTGAGCCCTAGAGAACTTTGGACATGACTGAGACTTCTCAGATAACCGACATTAAACACAATATAGTGAATTTCCTGATGCAGTGGGTCAGGACAATTACATTTTGACATAGGAAACAGAGGAAGATAAGAAAAATGAGACATCAAAACAGGAATATGATGACCTGGAAACAGAAAGGTATTCAGTAGAACAGGAGTGGGGCAGGGGGAACAAAAGAGGAGAATAGGAGGGGAATATGATCAAATTACAGTATGTTCAGGTATAAAAATTATCAGCATGGTGGAGCACATGTTTGATCCCAGCATTCAGGAACTCCAAAGTAGGAGGATCACTATAAGTTCAAGGCCAGCCTGAGACTACATAATGAATTCCAGGTCAGCTGGGCTAGAAGGATACCCTATCTCAGGAGGAGCAGAAGTTCAAGGCCATTCTCAGCTACATAGGGAATTTGAGGATAGCCAGGGTCAAAATAAACACAACAACAACAAGAAATTCTTGAAAGAATTTTAGTTGTTTCTCTAAGGATGATCTACTTAAAATACCTTTTGAACTTCTCTTTATTCTTGTCAAGTATATACAAACTCATTATCAAAAATACTTCAACTTTCATTTCTCAATACTATAGGTTTCCAATACTATGTATTCAAATTTGAGCACTAGGCCAGGACTGGAATGAAATAACCTGGAAGGATGAACTGGATGTATCTTTTATGTGAACAACGTGAAAATGCAAGATACCGAACTTTCAGCACCCCCAAATTAATAATAAAGATATGAAACTGTAGGTTTTTTCCAGGAATGCAGTAATGCAGTTTATCCCTACAAATTAGAAGCCATGGAATAATCTATATAATAGCATATAATGCTATATAAACACTCAGTGAGAGAGTGCCACTAACTGTAATTATATTTTGCTGGTACTTTATAATATGCATGATTACACAAGTGTAAGATGAATGTCAAGAACATACTTCAGAATCATTTATGATGTGAAGACACATAAAAAAACAGCCACTGACAAAATAGGACAAGTTTCACACCATGTCACAAGCCAAAGTAAAGATTAAGCCATTGAAACTAATTTTTAAATTTTGTATTTCATGCAGCAATCCTATAAAATTCCATGTGGGATAAAGTAATATTAGCAAAACACTATTGCTTAACCTGCACTGATTAAAAAAACATCAAGTGATACCTATATAGGTCTGAAATGGCTTTTACATTTAACTACCAGAAGAACAGCTCCTAAAAATAGTAACTGAAATACTTGTCATCCTATCCCTTGGCTCTCTGTAGAGGGAAATATTTCAAAGGAAAGTAATAAATTTTGATTACACAGCTAAAGAGCAGCTCCTAGGGAAGTCCAGAGAGTAACAGGCATTTACCTGAATTTTTTCATTCCTATTTCATACTTTTCTCTCACTCCTTTACCCCTGGCTGTTATGACATCTCAGGATCAAGTGACAGAATTTACATCCAACTCCTATGGAATCAACCTTCAACTTTATTTACCCTTCTGGTGTTGATCCAACATTTTCACTAGATTACCTAAAGGAAGACCCTGTCCTTGCAAGTTCTCATATTCTCCCACAAAGCAATGTATCAGGAAAGCTGACAATCATTCCTTGCCACAATAAGAAAATTATGGTATTTTTTTAAAGTAGTACTTGATTATTCTAGAAGATTTAAAGATGTGTCAAATGTCACCATGATCTGCTACAGACAATGGTCAGATCCGGACTAAGGATGTTGGAAACATGAGCTTTCCCAAGGTAATGGAGAGAAACTGTGCTTTTGACCTCAAAGTCATTCATTTGTTTAGTGAATACTCTCAGGCCTAACTCTCAGGAAGCTGAATCAAGAAACCCTTACATAGATAATTCAATGCTGATAAATGTTTCTAATTTAAAAATTATTAGGCCTATAAAACTTTATAGATCTGAACTTATATAAGCTAGATCCAGGCGTAGTCACTTAAAATACACATAAGAACATAAAATTTGGCAGGAATGCATTTTGAAGAGCTTGTTTGGAGGTTCTAGTCGGGGAGCACAGCTATTTTTATACAAAGACTGGTCTTCCACTATTAGAAGAAGGTTGCTCTATTTTACTTTTAATGAAGCACACAGCTTTGGGAGATATGCATGTGGAACAGTGAGGGAGGAAAGAGACACACCCTAGGCCACTAAATCAGCTGAATCAACCCTGGAGATCAGGAGGGAGACAAATGTTGCAGCCACATCCCCCTCATATCCAGCACTGCATTCTCTATATATGCACATAAACAAAAGCAATTCATCACCCGCAGTCCAGAGGCAGAGGTGGGAGGATTGCCATGAGCTTGAGGCCACCCGGAGACTACAAAGTGAATTCCAGGTCAGCGTGGGCTAGAGCAAGACCCTACCTTAGAACACAAAACAAAACAAAAAGCAATGCATGATGCATATATATGTATATGCATATCATGTATATACTATGTGTGTTTATGTATATATAGATCTATACATTCAACAAATAACTAACATACATTCTGCAGTTGGCAAAGATCTGACTGCTCTCCTTAACCAAGACAGGTACAATTCCTTTCTCTTAGTCACCCTTCCTACTCTGTCATTTTATAAAGAAAGCTATGTGTACATCTGGTCTACATCGTCTCAAAGAATGAAGGGCTGTATGAAAGACACAAAAGATACTTGTAACATTTGGCTTTCTTTCCAACATTTTTTATTTCTTCAAAATGAGATTTAGTTCACCAATTTATACCCGTCTTACCACACATCTTGATCCCTCCTTTCACAGACTGGAAAACAGAAGACAGCAAGTTTCTCTTACCATTTGAGTCAACAATGGTGATATTCGCAGAGGCACTGTCATTTCCTAGCTTGCTGATCACTTTGCACATATATTCACCAGAATCAGCCAGTGACGCTTTGTTAATGCGAAGTTCTGATTTCCTATAAGATTAAGATCAAAGTGATGTAAGTTTATGTCACAGAAATTCAGTAAATACTAAAATATATTTTTCTGAAGTATCAGAATTTAAATCCCCCTCCTCAACTTCTGCATAGTACATTAAAATATAATTGCTATTATATAAATTTAATTGTATGATTTACTCAAAGTAAAAGTGTGACACATCATAGTTTTGCTTTGATGTAATCTTAATACCACTAGTCACTTATGACTTGGATTTTCTGGAACATTTGGCGAATTGTCTTCCCACCTTACATCTCAATGTCATCAGCCACAAGGGTTTGAGAAAGGAAAAACAAGTTTAAAATATTTTCATATAAGTGTAGAGCAGATACAAATTTTGCTCTGGATTTCTCAGTAGAATAAAATCAGAAATAATTGTGATTTTGAATGAAGAGGATTTATCATTTTCAAAAGAAAGAAAATTTTCACTTTTGAGTGTTTAGTACCACATGAATGGTTCTTAGGACCGAAATGACTATTCATGCAACTCAGAATTATGAGGATTGGCTCCGAGCTTACAAAGAGGGTAGGAGAAAGGTGACAGGGTCTCAAACTGTAGCCCAGGCAGGCCTAGAACTCATTATGTAGCACAAGATGGCCTCAAAGTTGTGGTACACTTCCTGCCTCTGTCTCACAAGTGATGGATTATACGAATAAACCATCATGCCTAGCTTACAAAGCTTTCTTCTGCATTCTAGTTTAGTGTCCATATTCCCCTGTACAGAAGTGCACAGTAAGGAGGAAAAAAGGCAAAAAACGAGAGATCATACTATTTGTGGTTGCTTATATAATTTGTATCTGGCTTTACATAGGTAATGGGGAATTGAACCCAGGCTGGCTGGCTTTGCAAGCAAGAACCTTTAACTGCTGAGCCATCTCTTCAATCCAAGCATTGTTTAAAAATATTCAAATATTGGGCTGGAGAGATTGCTCAGTGGTTAAGCGCTTGCCTGTGAAGCCTAAGGACCCCAGTTCAAGGCTCGATTCCTGAGAACCCACGTTAGCCAGATGCACAAGGGGGCGCACGCATCTGGAGTTCCGTTTGCAGTGGCTGGAAGCCCTGGCGCGCCCATTCCCTCTCTTATCTGCCTTTTCCTCTGTGTCTGTCGCTCTCAAATACATAAATTAAAAAAAACTTAAAAAAATATTCAAATATTATGCTTTCCACTAGATGATGTTTTGTATACACTATTTGTATCATGTTTCCTTCATAATAAAACCCTTGCAGAATAGGAAGAAGTATAAAGTAAATACTGTATAAGATTTTTCCAGCCTGAAGTATTTCTGAAGGAATTTTCATGTATCACCATGAAATATCAGATAACAGTAACTATAGGCAAATCATGAAGAATATTAGAGAATACTCTGACTTCAACATCAAAGAAACAGTAAATCAATGGTATAAGAAAACAGCAGTGTCTCTTAAGAGCTAAAATTCTGAAATAAGTCTATTACAGCAATATTCTCAGAATGTACAACAATAAAGGATATATAGTCTTTCCTGTTTATATAATCCAGGAACAATTCTGTGTCTCTATATAAGGACCTCTTTCTTAACCCTTCCCACTTTAAAATTTTTAACTAATGAACTGGATTGAACTGGTAATTAAATCTACAGTTACCATTATCTTTAAAAGATAGTTCTAAAATCAAAATTCTCCTCATAGGCCTAGGCAGTACTTCCTGGAATGCAATTCCGGGTAATGTGATCAAATGCAATGGTGGAGCTGGGGGAGAGGAGGGGATCATTATTCTGTGCTCAAATGAATATCTGTGGTCTTTCTCAGAAGTTTTACACAAATCTCTAAGGCAAATTTCCAGGGCAAGATTTACATGTGGCCATGGAATCGTGGCACAGAATACCCCTGCTAATGTAAGCCAAAATACCAATAGGGAAAGGCTAAGATTCAATTTAATTAAGACAAGCATAACACATACATTTAGCTTCATAGGGTAATGTGCAGATACCAGATGGGAAAGGGAAAGATATGCATTCACAACAATATATAGAGAAAAGAGGAATTTCAAGCAGCTCATGTTTAACATTAGCCATGTTAAAAAGCCACTTCAAAAGTGGAAAAAGAAGAAAGAAACTTATCTACTCTTAGGCCAAATTAATATTAAAGCAGAACACAAATCAAACTGGACAAAAGTTCCCATCCATTGGCCACTCACTGGATCACATCTAGAACACTGAACTATCTTTCCAAGTGACATTTGATGAGAAATATCATTAACTAGAGAACTTTGGAAGAGTGTGATCATAATTAAATAGTGCCTAGACACTAACAAGAGAAAGGATTCTGTCCCATTGGCAGGCAACTCCGGAATAACTCCTGACTGTCACGTGGAACAGGAAATGACTCAAGGGCTGCTAAGCCTTCCATGAAAAAGAGGATATGCCAAATAAGACATGAGGAGAAACTTTTTTGTTCTCTAATCATTCTGCTGAGGTTACAGGCATGTGTCACCACACCTGGTTATGCAGTGCTAGGGACTGAAACCAAGAGCTCCTATTTGTTAGATAAGCACTCATCTCCCCAGCAGCATAAGGAAGATTCTAAGGATACCAAGGAGGATAGGGAGTCCATGGAAATGTTAGGTTTTCTTCTTGAAGAAATTAAAGTCTGAATAGGCATTTACCAAGCACACTATTACAAGAATATCTATGCAGAAAAGGATTACCTTAGAATGGTAGTTTCAATTATTTGTTTTTGCAAAAAAAATCTTGTTTTAAGATAGAGGCTTAAGGCTAGAGAGATGGCTTAGCTGTTAAAGCACTTGCCAGCAAAGCTGAAGTACCCAGGTTCAATTCCCCAGTAGCCAGGTAAATCCCACGTAAATGCACAAGGTAGTACATTCATCTGGAGTTTCTTTGCAGTGGTTAGTGGCCCTGGCATACTCTCTCTCTCTCTCTCTCTCTCTCCATATATATATATATATATATATATGTGTGTGTGTGTGTGTGTGTGTGTGTGTGTGTGTCTAAAATAAATAAAATAAAATAAAAGTTAAAGGCTTAAATCAAAGCCTCATATTCAAAAACAAGGTGTTCAGGTCAAAGTTGCTGGCAACACTTTTTGCAATTCAGTAGAAGTTTAGGGTCCTCTAGGGATACAACTGGAAAACCAGTTATCTAGAGATCCACAAGACTTCTGTAAAATGGAAGGATTCAATTCAGCATGAGACTCTTCAGTCCTCTACCCTGGATCAGAGAAAGAAAGCAGAGATAGCCAAGCCTTTCTTTGATATTATATGCTGCAAGAAGCCCTTGAGCTTTAATTAGTAGGAACATCACAATGTTAGGTTTCTGTCTTCATTGGGCTAGTGTACCTCATCTATAGACAAAACAAAATGAATTTGCACCTAGTCATAAAGTTAATTTTCTGCTTTTATACTGATGAGTTTTCTGGAGGATCTGGGAAGGATTGCCTTGTCAATGGATTCTCAAAAATACTAAGTGACAGTTCATGGATAGTGTTCAAACTAATACTTTCTGTATAGTAAACTTCCAGCAAGGGTTAACTGTGATTATTATTTACCTGCAATTCTGACTGAGCACAAATCTACCAAATATTATAATTATATTTTCTAATTTTTCTAATTTATATTTTTTTTGAGATAGGGTTTCGTTCTACCCAAGGATGACCTGGAATTCACTATGTAGTTTCAGGGCAGCCTCTACCTACCTCTGCCTCCTAAGTGCTAGGATTAAAATGTACCACCATGCCTGGCTATAATTACATTTTATAGCCCCAAATAACTTCATTTTATAATAATCTTGTAATAGTTTTAGAATGAATATAAACTAATTTATGAATTAAAAATCCAAATGTTAGTTTCTTTTTACTTTTTCTATCATATCAAACTGCTTTTTAGTGAATGCTTGGTTAAGAATATTATTTCAAGTTTCCAATAGCTATTATCTTATCTAGTTTTTCCTGTTTTGCTTTATTCTTCTACCATATTTTCTAGGCTCAGGCAGCCTAAATGCATAGGGGCAACACCTCAGGTTGAACAATTCCATCCTCTGACTCTGAGACATCGTGTGTGTCTGCATGTGTACATGTGTGTGTACACACTACTGCTCAGATCTGTCAGTCTGCTCTTTGTGAGAAGGGCACAGAAGAGAGAGGAACTTCTTAGGCAGGAGAACCAAACACTGTACTGAACATTCACAGAAACCATATGGAAGAATGAGCACTGAGTGTACAAGGATATTGAAATTTCCTTACATAGAGTTCCACTGGCCTGTCATAGGGGTTCAGTTGCTAAGACAGTGTATATGCAAACATTTTTTTGTTATAGTCTTATAGATCCCGTCATAAGGATGCAATTGCTAAGAGAGGGTATGCCCAAACATTTTCTGTTATAGATCCTTCCTACAAATGAAATCATTGATAAAATAAGAAATTCATTAAATTTTTTAAACAAGTTTTCAACAGCCAGAGCCACTTTTAAGCCAAGTTAAAATATGAGCTAAAATGAAAACTGGGGCAAGTAAGGGATATACAAAAGTGTATGAAATAAACAATAGGAATCCATCTTTCATGAGGGTGATAGAGAGCAGGCATGTAAGCGAAGCCATTCAGACAGTCCCAAAGCTCTTCAGCTCACTTTCTTGATCAACACTGTCCACCAGGCACAGAAAACAAGAAGGCTAAACAGACACATAACACAAGGGTGGTTTCCATTTCTTTTAATTGGTCCCACACTTTGCTTTGCCAAATAAAACAAACAAAGCTCAAATATGGGTTCAAAATCATAGGGAGAACACATAGGGATAAGTTTATTAGTATAAGCAGGAGTGGGAGTTACACAATAACAGAAATCCTCTCATAACACTGAAGGATGAAAAGAGAATTCTGGCTGCCATGTACAGTCTGAGTAGTAGGCTATGGCTGAGAAATAGCTATCCCTTTATTTAAGTAAAGAGAATTACAGGAAAATCTTAAACCTCAAGCTAAAATTAACCTCAGCTTAGCTGATTACAGCCTAAGATATGGTTCAGAAAGCAGCTAGCCAATGCCATACATTCATAGTCTTCATATCTCAGTAACAAAAGTATTAATATATTAAATATTAAAGATAAGAAAGCTTTCTGCTGATAGCTTGTGCAGTCTCCGACCCCTGCATCCTAACTTTGTATAACAGAATCATAACTAACAGGAGCCCTACAGTCAGACCTATTTCAGATCAAGGTTTGTTCATTACTATTACAATCTACAGGAAGAAACTTAACTTCATTCTGGAGATAATTAGTTTAAATAGCTGAGTAACAACAATATTCATTCCACTGATATTTATAGGATGAATGGAATAATAAAGTATTTTCCTAATGTTGATTAAATTTAGACTCAGCTTGATCCAAACCAAAAAAAATCGGATCTCACTATTTTTTTAAAATTTTTGTTTATATTTGTTTATTTATTTGAAAGTGACAGACAGAGAAAGAGGCAGATAGAGAGACAGAATGGGCACTCCAGGGCCTCCAGCCACGGCAAATGAACTCCACATGTGTGCACCCCCTTGTGCATCTGGCTAACGTGGGTCCTGGGGAATTGAGCCTCGAACCTGGGTTCCTAGGCTTTACAGGCAAGCACTTAACCGCTAAGCCATCTCTCCAGCCCCTCACCATTTTTTTTAAAGAGACAGCTTCAGAAATGACAAAACTCCCAACTCTGAACCCTGATAAGTTGATCATTTCTAAGTGGTTGCCACTTAACATCAAATATGTTAAATGCTTTGATAAAAGGAAATTACAGCCATAAAACCTGGATAAATTTCTCCCCACTATTTTTTCTAGAAAAGCTAGGATTAAAAGGAGTAATTTCTGAATACTGGATTTTTTGGTATGAAGAGGCTCTATTAATATGTAGACAGTGCTGTGGGCTGTCTGGACCTATGCAGCCAATACAAAACCCCATCTTTGAATACTAATGATACTTTACATGTCATCAAAGCCCTGTGATGGATCACGCTTAGTAGACAAGTCCATTTAGAAAAACATTCATGTGATAGTCTGTTCACATTCTGTTCCTTTTCTTCACCTTATTTACTTAACTTCAATTTCTTCTACCAATGCATCAACTGAACATATGCATTCTCTCAAAGCTCCTGCTTCCCCTTCAGCCTAAGTCAACTGCTCTCCCTTCCTCCCCAGCTCCAACCGTGTGCTTCAGCAGGCCATGCTCACATGCTGTGTTTACAGGACTGAAAGATGATCTTTCTGTAATCTTCTGACTGCCTGGACACAGAGATAATGTGTTCCACCTCTTTCATTTCTCCACATTCCTGGCACAAATCATTTTATGGGCACTTAAGTATCATTGCTATCACTAGAGAATCAGCCTCGCAATGAGGGAAATGCTACCTGGCATGTGCATATACTGCCATCTGTCTAACAGAAAAGCAAAACAAACAACAAGACTTATTCAGTCCAATACAGAAAAGTATTTTTTTGTCTTATTAATCTCCTTGAGACTCATGTATATCTCTTCAATGCCCTCACTGTATCACCTCTTTCCAACATAGGCTTCATCTTTCAATAAGAAATATAGCATACGACATTAGTTCCTAATTCAAGAAAAAGATCTGTGTCTTACTTGAGATTTTTGCAGTTTATGTGACTGTAAGTCAAAAATCATACTTTTTACTCAATTTTCTTTTTCATTCTTTTTCCATTTTTGAGACAGGGTCTCACTTTGTAGTTTAGCTGGCCTCAAACTCGTGGTGACCTTCCTGCCTCAGGTTCACAAGTGCTGGGTGTATAGATGTATAATATCATACTAGCTTTGATTTCCAATTTTCTTTCTTTTTAAACTATTTATATTTATTTGTGTGTGAGAGAAAGAGAAAGAGACAGAGGCAGACAGACAGACAGAGAGTGGGCATGCCAGAGCCTCCTGCTACTTCAAATGAACTCCAGTTACATGCACCACTTTGTGCATCAGGCTTTACATGGGTACTGGAGAATTAAGCCCAGGTCAGAAGGCATTGCAAACAAGCACCTTTAACTGCTAAGACATCTCTCCAGCCCTGACTCTAATTCTTATCTACATAATCAGTCATAATGTGCTAACTGTTCAGTTTCCCTTACAGTATATTGGAATGTAGGTTTTTATGACTGTAAAATCATGCATGTTGGGCTGGAAAGATGGCGTAGCAGTTAAGACGTTTGCCTGCAAAGCCAAAGGATCCCGGTTTGATTCCAGGACCCACGTAAGCCAGATGCACAAGGGGGAACATGCATCTGGAGTGCATTTGCAGTGGCTAGAGGACCTGGCGTGCCCATTTTCTCTCCCCCCCTTCTCTCTTTCAAATAAATAAATAAATAATATATGTTTTTAAAAATCGTGCATGTCTCTTTATAGGATTTGGTGTTGTATCTTACAAGTACCATCTGTTGTAGAAAGTGATACTCACTCTTTCTCTCACTCTAGCATACTTCCAAATCAACAGATCTTGCTGATATGATCAAGAGTGAGTGGTTAAAAACACCAGTGAAGCCGGGCATGGTGGTACACACCTTTAATCTCAGCACTTGGGAGGCAGAGGTAGGAGAATTGCTGTGAGTTTGAGGCCACCCTGAGACTACAGAGTGAATTCTAGGTCAGGCTGGGCTAGAGTGAGACCCTACCTCGAAAAAAAAAAAAAAAAGGAAACTATGAAAAATTCTTAATTATAGTCACCAGAGCAATTAAGCAGTTGCTAAAATTCAATTAAATGCTCATGATAATCACTATGTACTCACTTGCTCATGAGGATATGACAATATTGAGTAACTAGCTACAACATCAAAGGCAAAGAATACTTCTAGTGTGGCTTTTGTTTTCAAACGTGTGGTTTCATTAGGACCTTCTGCGGTATGAGTGAATGAAACATCTCAGAGGTGAGGACCACTACTGTAGCTGTCCCCTTCATTAAAGGATTGTTTAAACACAAATGCAAAAATTCAACAGTTATCTCTTTGCTAATTTCAAGTTGTACTTTGATACTTCAGGAAATAATTCTTAAATAAGGAAACAAATTAAAATAAAGACAATTAGGATAATAAAGAAATATCACCTTGGAGTACATAGATAATATGGCTACTAAGAGGTGTCAAAAGTCACATGAAGACATGATCATGTCTGTGCTCAGAGTGGCAGAAAAATATAAGATTCTGGCTACTCAAGATTATCTTATTTTCAAGTCTGCTATAAAGTTGATGAAGTTTAATAGAATTATTAGTTTAAAATTCACATATATATTACATGTGTTAACTCCATATTTGAACATAAAATAGTCCATATTCAACTGATTGCATCCCATAGTCTAGGTATTGTTGAGCTTTACAACAAAGTTGGAATTTTGATTGTGTTAGGCACAAGCACTATAAATACTATTTGCAATATTTTAAGGAAATTGATTTTTAGGCTTTATGATATTCTAGCACCTGCCACTAATGTTAACCCCAGCCTCATACTTCCTATAGCTCTTTTTCTACCTAGCCATTCCTTTCTTCATTCAAAAATTATAAGACTTAGAAACTCCAAGTTCTTTCCTATATGATTTGACAACTCATGGTCAGTATACAATGAACAGTTTTTAATTTTTTTGTTGTTTTGCTTTTTGAGGTAGGGTCTTGTTCTAGTCCAGGCTGGCCTGGAATTCACTATGTAGTCTCAGGGCAGGCTTGAACTCACAGCAATCCTCCTACCTCTGCCTCCAGAGTGCTGGGATTAAATGCGTGTGCCACCACACCCAGCTAGTTTTTAATTTTATATCATGTTTTATATAAATTCATTTAATAGAATCTAAATAACTTTTATATTTTGTATTATCCAATTGCTATAGGCATAGATTCTGTTACTAAGTGCATTTGACTTACCCTGGTTTTTTCTGTATCTTGATGTTTTGTGGTTTGTTTTTGCGATTTAATTCATTTCCATTTTTGAACCATCGGAACCTCAAAGCGGAGTACTCAGAACTGGTTTCACATCGCAGCACTAGTTTGGATCCTGCAGCTGACTCCTGACTTTTCATCTCTTTCAAACGGGGAGGCAAAGCTGAAAAAGAAAAAGAAGGAAAATGTGATCACCAGGCAAACTTTAAAGAGAAAACATACTAACTTTGAATAAACTTGACCAAGTTCCCATCCTTAAAGCTTTCACTAACCAAGAGAAGAAATAAATCAAATGAGTGAACCAAAATAGATCCAATCTTGAGGGGGAGAAAAGCTCAAATAAAATTATCTCAGTAGCCAGACTTGGTGGCGCATGCCTTTAATCCCAGCACTCGGGAGGCAGAGGTAGGAGGATCATCCCAAATTCAAGGCCACCCTGAGACTACATAGTGAATTCCAGGTCAGCTTGGGCTACAGCAAGACTCTATCTTGTAAAACAAACAAACAAACAAAAACAAAAACAACAAAACTCAACTGAGAAGAGGGGTGGGGGGCTATTTTATAAGGTCATTCCCAATTAGGATTTTACAAAGCCTGTTTTAGAAGGGAAGTCATTGGGCCATGTCTTCAAGGTACATGCTCCAAATCATACTCTATCCACACAGTAGTGACTGACCACCACACATAACCACCACTGATACATCCTGATCACTGTTTGACTGAATTTAGTACTTCCAAGGCTTCCCAGAAAAAAAAACAAACAAACAAACAACAACAAAAAAAAAAAAAAACTGATGCCAACATAGTGTTTTAATTTGCAGAAAGCTTTACATGGACTTCAAAAGCATGTGTGTATGTGTATATAATTTGTACTTGTGCAACACTGTTTGTTTACTAGGAATTTATGGATGCCATGTCTCCTTATACTTAAGGTTTGTTTACTTCACAGAAATACAGTGATGAAGATGAAGAAGTACAAGGATGAAACAGAAATACCCAGATGTACAAGCTGAATGACAAGCATATGTGGTGGTTTGCCATAAAGGTTTACAGTTTATATGATTTTTATAACAAAATATATTTGAAAAATAAAAAGATCACCTTCCTTCTACACATACAATTTCGCTTAATAATGAATGATCCTCGGACCCGAGACATCAACAGCACTCATTTTCCTCTGAGTCTTAGAAAAGCCAGTGACAAAGTCTACTTTTGCTGCAGGTCAGGAATTAACAGGAAATCTCAGAAAACAACCCCATGTAAATGAGACCACCCCACTGATCCAGTCTGTAATTACTCCCTGAGCAAGGACCAAGAGTCCAAGGACAGCAATCCAAGTCACCTTCGCCATGAACACGAAATGGAATACCTTGCCTACTCAGAATATTTGTTTTTCTATAACTCTGCCCTTGCTAAGCGAAACCAAAAAATGTCAGAAGCCAGCACAGAAATGAAAGCAAATACCGCCTGAATGTTGCAATTTCCTAGCAGTGGCCAGATAATTACATTGCTGTCCTCCTTATGTACTAGCCGCTGAGAAGTGAAGTGGAGAAAAGGCGCTGGCTGTGGTAGACACTAGCCAGGTTAGAAAATTTAGCTCAGCGGCTTCCAACCTTCAGCGCTTGATGATTACATCAGGTTTATAGTTGTTGTTGTTGTTGTTTCCTTTTGCTCTTTTTTCATGTCTGCTCAAAAGTAAGACTTACTTTCTGAACAATTTTCATAGATGTTTTACTGTTAAGATATGGTTCATGGTGCTGTTTGTGAGGTTTTAAAGACAGTCCTGTTGTATCTAGAATTGCATCTATATATTTTTCCATTGGCTCCCTGAGACTGTTTTTAATTTTCAGAGTGATGGGTTTAGAAAAAAAAAAAAAAAGGAAAGAGCTGAATGACACCAACTGGATTACATAGACTAAAAAAAATAAATAAATAAACTGGGGCTGGAGAGATGGCTTAGCGATTAAGGCATATGCCTGGGAAGCCTAAGGACCCAGGTTCGATTCTCCAGGTCCCATGTAAGCCAGATGCACATAGTGGCACATGTGTGTGGAGTTCATTTGCAGTGGCTGGAGGCCTTGGCGGGCCCATTCTCACTCTATGTCTCTCTCCCTCTCTCTGCCTCAAATAAATAAAATAGATAAATAATTTTTTTAAATAAACTGTCTGTGTGCATACACTAAAAGAACTAGCTTGTGCTTTTCAAGTGGATTTTAAAGTTAACTTGAAATATACTTGAAATTCTCAAGGCTTATTCCCTTTCCTATAAAGGAAAAGGCCCTATACACAGTATCTCAGATATCAATAAGAGCTGATAAGTCTATATCTTGCCCAATACCCTACACATTTGCTTATCAATAAGAACATAATTCTGAATACAAACCTACCAATCTGATTTCTTTAGTTTGCATAAAATTTTATCATGAAACCAGGCATGGTGGTGCACACCTTTAATCCCAGCACTTGGGAGGCAGAGGTAGGTGTATAGCTGTGAGTTTGAGGCCACCCTGAGACTACATAGTGACTTCCAGGTCAGCCTGGACTAGAGTGAGACCCTACTTCAAAGAAAAAAAAAAAACAGTTATTATGAAATCAATGTGTATTTCTCATGCCCCATTCTCTCCCTTTCTTTCACTTCTTCCTCCCTTTCCTCTCCTTTCTTCATTAATGAAGTATATTTTCCTAGTCTAAACTTGAAGGGTAATGTAGATAACGAAGACCATGAAAATAACCTAGATTAAAATGACATTAGAGGGCTGGAGAAATGACTTAGTGGGTAATGTGCTTCCCTGGGGAGTCTAAGGACCCATGTTCGACTCTCCAGATACCACGTAAGCCAGATGCACAAAGGTGACACAAGCATAAAAAGTCACACATGCACACAAGGTGGTGCACACGTTTGGAGTTCAATTGCAGTGGCTGGCAGTCCTGGCGCTCCAGTTCTCTCTCTATCACTCACTGTCTCTCTTATAAAAAAGTAATAAAATAAAAAGGCCATGACATGACATATCAATGCCATGTGGAGCTACTGACTGGATCCTGCTTCAGTGTGAAAAATAGCAACAAAAGAATTCTTTAGGCTACTGGAGAAATATGTCTTGACAAGTACGTAGTGCAAGACTAGCCTGAGAGTCTTTCTGTGTCATGTAGTTCCCAAACCTACAGTAATGAAAGCTCCCTGACTTCCATATCTGATAGCCTCCTTGTCCCTTCTGTTTCTTCTGTGACATGGGAACCTCTAAGATACAAGGAGAAGCTGGAAGCCATTTTAGATAGCCACATTAGATTAACCCACAAATTCTTCATAAAAGTACAGCTAATATATTAATCAAGATAGTTCACATAATTTCTCTTGTCTCTCCATAAAGAGATAAATTTTCACTAGAGTAAATTTTCTTTCACTAGAAATTTTTAAAATATGGGCTGGAGGGATTTCTCAATGGTTAAGGCACTTGCTTGCAAAGCCTAATGATCTGGGTTTGATTCCCCAGTACCTATGGAAAGCCAGATGCACTAAGTGGCACATGCATCTGGAGTTCATTTGCAGTGGCTGGAGGAGCTGGCATGCCCATTCTCGCTCTCTGCTTGCAAATAAATCAATAAAATATTTTTAAAAATATATTATTAAAATAGTTTGCTGTCAATGGAATACATTTTAAATGTGTATGTTTCTCAGACATTTGCTTTATTCAATTATTATAACCCTGCTTATTTCACTTTTTAAAAACTCTAAACTAATTCTCCTCTAAGTACTTTGCAATACACTATAATAATCCAGTACGGTTCCTAAACTTGGGCGCAATATCATTAATGAAGTGTTTGGATTTTGAAACTGAAAAAACAAATTTCTTGCCTTTCATTTCTCATTCTAAGAGTGAATGGCTTGTTAAAACTGCTGAAGGCAAACCCAATGTTGAGTTAATGCTTCAAATGCAGGAGGTGTTTGGAGAATCTTGGGCAAGATTTGATTGCATTTGTTCTACCACAGTTCACCCTGAGGTAGAGTCTCACTCTAGCTCAGGCTGACCTGGAATTCACTATGTAGTCTCAGGGTGACCTTGAACTCACGGCAATTCTCTTGCCTCTGCCTCCCGAATGCTGGATTAAAGGCGTGCACCACCTTGCCTGGCCAATTCACAACTTTTAATCTCTGTGTGATTGTAGAGAGGCAGCAACTCCACACCCGGAAACAATTTGTGAGAGAGCAAGTTCTAAGCAGACGCTGCTTACATTAATTTCAAACTTGTATTAAACATATGCACATAACCACACCCTCCAAGATGCATTAGCAGAAATAGTCAAGTGCAAAAAGAGACAGCCTTTTAAAATAGAAACTCATAAATCCCAGAGTCGTGCTGTATATAGCATAGGAACTCTTCAAATCTGTCTTTTTACAGCTTTACAGGCTGCAAATGTTTTAAAGGTTTTAAAAAAATCACAAATTCGCAATGCTGATTCTAGCTCATTGCAAACAGGTCTACTAGGTATACATTAAACATCCACTTTTGCTCATATACTTTTCACATTTGATATGCCATACTATGTAGAAACAATTGTGATAGCACTTTACATCCTGATCATACACACGCAAAGAAAAAAAAAAACATAAGGAATACATTTATTCCAAACATTTAACCAGTAAAAAGATATTTGCAGCAGTGGCAAAATGAATTTGCAAAGAAAATATGAACCATTTATCTTGTGGTTTTAATCATTTCCTATACTCCTTCTTGTCAAATCTACACAGTGCTGCTATATCAAACAGTGCACCGCATTGTAAAGAACAGGAAACGGATCTTAGCATGGATATGCTGATGACACATGGCACTAGGGAAGCTGATATCTCATTCTCTAAGGAATATGGACAATGAATGTTTGCTCATATCATTACTCTGCTTGTTTGTGCTGTTAATCAGAAGAGCCTCAGTATGCTGAACAAATTAAACAGGAAACCTGCAAAATATTACACCATAGTGAGAAGTCTCCCCTACATAAACCTTTGCAAGGCCTGAAACCACACACGTGAAGATGGCACAGCAAAAACTGGCCTCTGACAGTTATGTTAGCTAATGAAAACCACATAAATGCTATTAGTCAGCCCTCTATGTGATGTGCCCTTTGGTGAATAGTCCATTTGAAATGACGCAAATACTGAAGAGAGTCTCCAAAATTCTTCTCCATGCACATTTCTCCCCCATGGCACCACCTCATAGCAGAGTATAGTCATGCAGAGAGTGGGTAACATTCGTGCTTTGGTGACCTCTTCTGAGCTGCACTAAATTTAGATTTCTTCTAAAAGGGAACATTTCTCTTATCAAATATAAATGCAAATTTATAAAAGGCAGCAAAGTCTAGCATCAATAGTAATTTAAAATTCACATAGGTTTTAGTCACCTGCTACTAATACAACAGAGCAGTGATGATTTATATTAAAAACTTCACTACAAGAGGCAGGAGAGATGGCTCAGTCAGAGAAGCACTTGGTATGCAAGCATGAAGATCTGAATTCAAATCCCCAGCACCCATGGAAATGCCAAGCATGGTGGTCCACCTCTGCAATCCCAGAACTCAGGAGGTGGAGACAGGAATATCCTTGGGGCATACTGGCTAGCTAGACCAGTAGAATCAGTGAGCTCCAAGTTCAGGGAGAGATCCTGTTTCAAAACAAAGTGGCGACCAACTGAGGACACCCAATGTCCTCTTTTGGCCTCCACACACATGCACACACATAAACCTGCACACATATGTGCATCTATATGCATGCACATTAAACGCCCACAATCATCCAACAAGGTGACTATGATATATTAATGTCATCCATAGTGACACTGTGCTCACACTGCCTCATTCTCCAGCCCAATATGCTTCAGACATACTTTTCCTGACTCAAGTTAATTAGAGCTCCTGTGAGTGAAGATGGACTACATCTACCCCTGCATACTGGAAGGGCGACTTTGGGAATGGTATAAACTTACAGGTACTTTCAGTTGAAAGAAAGTCACTATAAAATTGTGTGCCTGTTGTAAAATATTTGCAAGCTGATTGTATAAATCAGTGGCTTCAAATTAAGCTTAATCAGTAACACCCTGGGAGCATGGGAAAATACTGTGATAAAGCTGGAGTACCATCTTAGCAGTTCCATGCCCATGTCCAGACACAGTAACACAGTAAATGTGCTGGTGAAGCAACCCTCCGTGAGTCTACCAATCAAGCCTCACAGTACATGCACAGGACGTGTCATTATCCAACATGATTCAGTGTCTTTTCCTTCCAGCAGCCACCATGGTGGTGTCTTCATAGCCAGTAGTGCCAATATTGACTTCCCCAACGTGTCATTTTCCTCTGCTGGGAGGTTTTACCTGTATATCCTCAAAGTTTCACTTCTTGTGGTTAACTGCTACAAATTAACTCAAAGAATATGAGCTTCTCTATCACACTCAACCTTGTCAAAATGTCAGCAATCGTGTGGGTGTGGAAGCACCATTCCCGACTGGAAGCATTTTGAAAGCTAGGAAAAGCATGTCTTCAGGAAAGCACTCCAACCGCATCGGATGTTGGTGAGAGAAATCAGGAGTAGGTGGGGGCTTACGCTGTTGTTGCCATTGGATGTGTGCGTATGTGTGTGTCTGTATGTCTGACTGCCACTATATTCAAACATAGAAATTTCTGAACGTAGTACCTAAAAGAGGATGTCCAAAGTAGGGCCTCGGCTGTTACTTGAAGGAAAGACCACACAGGCACTACTGAAGAGACATGGAGAAAATGTTCCAGGGCCAACCTTCTCAACAGGCTTTATCAGCTGGGGTTGAGGGGCTCTTTAGCAATTGTTTGGGGTGATTCCCTAGGAGTAGGGATCTTCCATGGCTCTGCTATGTGACACACATAAGTGAAGTGTAAATCCAAGTGGAGATTGTTAAGTACACTTGTACTTTGAAATTGTGCTGTGCCAACCTTCTCTTACCTGGACAACAGTGTTATAAGGTATGGTCCCCTGAGGTGCAACCCGAGTCCTCCTCCTTCTGGTCACATTTGTTTCCTGCTTCCTCAGTCTCTCCACCATGGCCATGCTGTCCTTCAGCCTGCAAGGGCGTCAGCATGTCACCCTCCCCCCCTTTAGGTCCCAGTGGCTTTTCTCTAACCCCCAACGCTCTATAGGATCAGAGTTGCTCCTTCCCTAAAAGTGCTTTGCTCTCACAAGACATGTCTCTAAACATCATTTGTATCTCACTCCCTTTCTTGGGAACAGTGTTGGTTTGGTTTGAGCATCATGTAAAGTAGTGAATTTTCAGGGCTGGAGAGATGAGTCAGCAGCTAACTGTGCTTCCTGTGTAAGCATGAGGGCTTGATGGAGCCTGGCACAGCCTGAGTTCAAATGTCCAGAGCCTACATAAACAGCTGTGATGACTACATATGCCTGTAAACCCAGTCCTGCGGGAACGAAGCTGGAGAATCACTGTGGCTTGTGGAAGGCAAGCTCAGAGTCAGTAAAGAGACTCCCTTGCCAGGAAAATCAGTGAGTGATGGAAGGGGACACTCAGTGCTCTCTGGCCACCTCAGGCAAGCACAGGGAATGCTGCATCTGCATACACATGTTCACGTATCACACACATACACATACACCACACGTCCTAAACACATGCTCTTTTCAAAAAACTGGTTTTCATTGCCATCTGTAGAGGAGGAGTTGGGCTTTCTCTCAAACTTGTGTTATTCACAAGTTTATCGAGCTGCGGAAGCAGAATCCTAACCCAGGAATTTTCTCTCCTCAGTGTGGTGCCTTTACCAGGCTTGCATGGATGCAAATGAAGGGGAGAAAGGCCAATAAATTAAAAATATAGGAAAGGGGCTGGAGAAATGGCTTAGTGGTTAAGCGCTTGCCTTTGAAGCTAAGGACCCTGGTTCGAGGCTCGATTCTCCAGGACCCACGTTAGCCAGATGCACAAGGGGGCACACGCATCTAGAGTCCGTTTGCAGTGGCCGGAGGCCCTGGCGTGCTCATTCTCTCTCTCTCTCTCTCTCTCTGTCTATCTGCCTCTTTCTCTCTCTCTCTCTCTCTTTCAAATAAATAAAAATAAACAAAAAAAAATATAGGAAAGGTCACTATATTCCATAGTCCCATGGTAAGTTTTGGACTCTTATAAGAAGCTATACAAACCAAATCACTTCTCCACATAAATCTGCAAGAGATTCACAGCATAAAATTCTCCAAAGGAAAATGAGGATAAATTTATAGGTAAGAGCATTTTCCATCTCCAAAATTGATATCTTGTTTATTGCAATTAGCATTCTTCCTTTTCTCTGAAGTTCAAAATCAAGATCCCTCTGCCTCACCTCCTACACTAGGATCACAAGTCTCTACCCTCTTAGCCAGCTCACAATGGGTTTGTTTAAAAGTACATCCTGGAGCTCGGCGTGGTGGTGCATGCCTTTAATCTCAGCACTCGGGAGGCAATGGTAGAAGGATCACCATGAGTTTGAGGCCACCCTGAGACTACATAGTGAATTCCAGGTCAGCTTGGACCAGAGTGAGACATTACCTCGAAAAAAAAAAGTACATCCTGGGCTGGAGAGATGGTTTATTGGTTAAGCCATTTGCCTGTGAAGCCTAAGGACCTAGGTTCGATTCCCCAGAACCCATGTAAGCCAGATGCCCAAGGTGGTGCATGTGTCTGGAGATCATTTGCAGTGGTTAGAGGCCCTAGTGTGCTCATTCTCTCTCTCTCCTTCTCTGTCCCAAATAAGTAAAGTATTTTTTAAAGTACACCTTTGCTTAGTAGTGCATAGTTGGAAGCTAAAAGTAAAATCAGAAAAGTACTTATAATAGTGTTCTACAAATATAAGTACAAAATTAAAATAAAGCCATCTCAGTACTTTCAACAATAAGTCCTTTAGAGTGATAATACAGTTGAGCATGTGCTGGGCACTCTTCAGAGGGTGTATGTTCATGAGTTCTGATCTTAAATAGCAGCCACAGAAGACAAGCACTACTATCATTATGTCACAACAGAACAGAAACAGAGAGGGAGAGCACTTTGTCTATTGTCACACAGCTAGTATGTTGTGGAGCCAGCTCCTGAACCCACAAGCCTGACCCCATAGTCCTTGCTTTTAACAACCAGGCCAGAAACTAAGTTCTTTACAATTTTAATAGTTCTGTAGTTGAGGTATGTTAAACAATTTCTGTGTTGATTTACCAATGGTGACTGCATATTCCTGACAAAACTTGGGCAAGTCCTCAAGGCAGACCATTTCTGCACCTATTCCACATGCAAAAGAGAGTCTAGAATAAAAAGGTGATAGGCAAAATTGCTGAATTTTCTGAGACAGAGTACTAGAAATTGTCATAATTTTAGCAAAGAACATTCTTTTCAACTCTGTAGCTGTCTGTCAAAAGAGCTGCATCCACTGAAATGTGATAGCCCACATATGAGGACACAGCAACAAATGTCCTAACAGATTACTGTCATCCTGTCAAGGTGTAAAGAGAACACACTGTGAAAGCCAGGGCTGGAGTGCATCACAGCCCAGTCACCAACAGCTTGGAGGTAAGTGATCAACAGGCCTGCCTAATTAGTGCTATAGCCACAGCTGCCCCCAATTAGAGAACCTCTCACTCACACTCATAAAGATGTCACGCACACAAATTGCAGGCCGTCCACTCTCTGGAACATGATGGCCCTGGGTGCACTTACTACATGGTGCCTAGCAAATATCCTTTGGTATTATCTTATGAATTCTATCTTTTCTGTTGTGAAAATTAAGTCCCCTCCCCCATTTGTAATACAGACCTGCCGTATGGCCTACAAAATGCCAGTGAAATCCAGAAAAGTTGAAAATAATGTAATTAATGAAAATTAGAATTGAGTTTATTTTTAATTGTAATTTTTCCCATTTTGATGTGTTTCTTGTCTCAGGAGCACAGTAGTGTGGCTTTGATGTGCTGACAGTTGTCTTTATGCTGATTTCAGCACAACAGCAGGGCTTCAAGGTGTTAATTCTTACATTTATAACCACTTTGTCACTATTTGAATGGAGTGACAGTCACTAAATATGCACTTTATGCACTTGAGAGGACTTTATTTGGTCTATGCTGATAAATTCCCAGGTGAAAGGTGGTAGCATGGAGTAACAGTTAGCGTTACACCATGGCAACTACATAGCACTTTCAAGCAATATGTATAAATAAACAAACTTGCTAAGTGATTTGTGTGTATTAATTTCTAATTATCTACTTTTTTTAAATTTTTTGGTTCATTTTTTTATTTGTTTATTTGAGAGTGACAGAGAGAGAGTGAGAGAGAGAAAGAGGCAGACAGATAGAGAATGGGCGCGCCAGGGCTTCCAGACCCGTGCGCCCCCTTGTGCATCTGGCTAACGTGGGTCCTGGGGAATCGAGCCTCGAACCGGAGTCCTTAGCCTTCCCAGGCAAGCGCTCAAACGCTAAACCGCTAAGCCATCTCTTCAGCCCTCATTATCTACTTTTTTGATGCATGAAGTAAATAGTATTAGAATAAAAAAGGAAATGAGGTTCTTCATAGTAAGTATGTTTTGAGAAATGCTTATTGGGGAGGCTGTACAGGAAGATGACTCAGAAAGTGGCTTAGGAGAAAGAAAAGGGCTTTTGAGCCAGCCTGGCAGACCCAGGTTTCAATTCTTCTTTTCCCGTGGAAAATTCCGTAGCTGGACAGATTGTTCAGCTGATGTGAGCCCCATCCTGCTTACCTGCAAAGTGGGTTTCCCTGACATGAGTTGGAGGCAGGCAACCAATGTGGTAAGTTTCTGCTCTGACTGGTAATAGCAGCTATTTCTTTTACTATACTGGGCTGGGGATGGAGCTCACTGAGACAATGCCTGCCTTGTGAATGTTAGCTCCTGGGTTCCTTCACCATATTCAGACACAAACATAACAGCAGATTCTGGTAGTAATAGCAATTCATTAAATTCATAGATGGAACTGATCATTCTTTTCAAAAATTTATATTTTAAAATACATTTTATTTATTTATTTGGTGGTGGGGGGAGAATGGGCATGCCAGGGCCTCCAGCCACTGCAAACAAACTCCAGATGCACATGCCCCTTGTGTATCTGGCTTACGTGGGACCTGGGGAATAGAACCGGGATCCTTTGCCTTTGCAGGCAAATGCTTTAACTACTAAGCCATCTGTTCAGCCCTAAAATTTTCCTTTTTTGTGTGTTTATGTGTGTATGC
The DNA here is from genome assembly GCA_036346955.1 of Dipus sagitta. Taxonomy (NCBI): domain Eukaryota; kingdom Metazoa; phylum Chordata; class Mammalia; order Rodentia; family Dipodidae; genus Dipus; species Dipus sagitta. The sequence continues at coordinate 71,393,843 of CM070778.1, read as the reverse complement.
ATGTTCATCTGTGTTCAGCTGCACATGTGAGCAGGTATGTCTCCATGCATGTAGAAGCCAAAGGAGAACCTTAATGTCCTTTCTCAGCCTATATTGAGACAGGGTTTCTCACTAGCTTGAAGCTCACAATTAAGCTACACTGACTGGCCAGCAAGTCCCAGTGATCAGTCTGTCTCCACCTCCCCAGTTGCTGGGATTATAGGCATGTACCACCATGTCTGGCCATCTGTCTCCACCTCCCTACTTACTGGGATTACAGGCGCACACCACCATGCCTGGCATTTTCACATACGTTTTGGTGATTAAACTCAGGCCCTCGTGTTTTCAAGACAAACATTTTACTAACTGAGCTATCTCACTAGTCCAAAGTGATCATTTTTTTTAAATTTCCTTTATTAAACGTGAAAATGCAGAAGCCAGGCGTGGTGGCACACGCCTTTAATTCCAGCACTCAGAAGGCAGAGGTAGGAGGATCCTCATAAATTTGAGGCCACCCTGAGACTACATAGTGAATTCCAGATCAGCCTGGGCTAGAGTGAAACCATACCTCAAAAAACCAAAATGTGAAAATGTAGAGGTCAAGTGTAGGCTGCTTGAAGCTGCCTTGAGAGTACAACTTGCACATAAGAAAAACACCTTGATAGTGTCCACATGGCATGTCTACTGCTGAAGCATGTTCATATGTAGTTTCATTTCTGCACTAAAAGGTGGTGAGATATAAATAAGGTGTGCAGTTTGGCCAATAGTACTGTATCTACTTTTGATCAATATCATCAGGTCAATAACACTAAGGGAACTCTGTCTTATCTTTACAATCCTTCTATGCATCGAAAATTATTTTCCCAGGAACAGAAGATGACTAAGTTTTATTTTAACATCATTTGAACAGTAAATGTCTCTCTTCCATTACTATTCCATTTAACACGTTTTTTTTTGTTTGTTTGTTTTTTGTTTTTCGAGGTAGGGTCTCACTCTAGCCCAGGCTGACCTGGAATTCACTATGGAGTCTCAGGGTGGCCTCGAACTCACGGCGATCCTCCTACCTCTGCCTCCCGAGTGCTGGGATTAAAGGCGTGCGCCACCACGCCCTGGCTCCATTTAACACATTTAATACAGTGTTTTTTTTTTTTTTTTTTTTTTTATCTTTACAGGTGTTTGTTTCACCCAGGAGACAGAAGGTGGGGGCTTTTAAAAATGCATCTTTTAGGCTAGAGAGATGGCTTAGCAGCTAAGGTGCTTGCCTGTGAAGCCTAAGGACCCAGGTTTGAGACCCCAGTACCAACATAAGTCAGATGCACAAGGGGGCGCATGCATGTGGAGTATGTTTGCAGTGGTTAGAGGCCCTGGTATGCCCATTTTCTCTCTGTCTCCTCCCTCCCTCTCTCTCTCTCTCTCTCTCTCTCTGCTTGAAAATGAATAAATAAGTAAATAAAGCTCAATTTTAAAAAAGCATCTTTTATCCTAGCAACTGGCGTAGAGATTGCTGAGTGGAAGAGAATAACAAAGTCACCCTGTGATTCAAACACACTAGAGCAAGGGAACCACTGGCTTTCTCTAATGTGTAGGACATATATGAAAACATAAAAATCATCAGGTTCACCACCAGATTTTCTGCCCCGTGATATTAACTCATATCATCTGTGCTTAGCCCAACACTTTTAAATATTCTATGTGGATCTATAAGACCTTCTTCCAGCCTCCACCATATATTATCTAGATCCTAGCTCATACACATAGATGACTGGCTTGAATCTCTTCACTATTTCACAATTTCCATACTCCAGCCAGTATTATTGTGCATATGTTCTGGTGCCACCACTGCTTTAGGTACTGGACATGCAGACAAGAATAGGACAAGCAAGGCCCTCTGCTCCTAGAACACACATCCCAGTTCAGCAGGAACAGATGGGAGAATCTATTAACTTATTAAACTATAATATGACTTATAAAATAAATTTTTAACCATTACAATCTGAGGGAACAAAAATTATTTAGGCAGCTACATTAATCTGCCTTCATCATACAATACAACTTTCTTTTCTATTTAAGTGACATTTAAAACTGAATCTCTAAGTCTATATATAACCAACTAATATTAATTTAAGAGATTTTGAAAGCCAATACTAATTATTTCTTATGTCAAATTTAACAGTTAAGGAAACTTTCTAAATTAATGTAAAGTTTTAAGTAACTGCTTTCTTGGAGTAGAAACCAATGGGGGAAGCATGTGTTCCCATTGCAGGCAGAATAATGGCTTCCAGAGATATTTATATCCTAATCCCCAAAGCCTGTGAATGTCACCTTACATGCAAAGGAGACTTTAGAGATGTGGTTAAGATTGAGGACCTTGAGAAGGGCAGAGTATGCTGCATTATCCAGCCATCCCAATCTAATCATGCGAACCTTCAGTGAAGATAGTCTCCCTTGGTTCTGGTGTAGTTAAAAAAGAAAAGAAAAGAAAGGAAAAGAAAAGAAAAGAAAAGAAAAGAAAAGAAAAGAAAAGAAAAGAAAAGAAAAGAAAAGAAAAGAAAAGAGGGAAGGGAAGGGAAGGGAAGGGAAGAAAAGGGAAGAGAAGAGAAGAAAAGAAAAGAAAAGAAAAAAAAAAGAAAAGAAAAGAAAAAAAAAGAAAAAAAAAACAGAGATATCAGGCTACTGGCTTTCAAATCAGGACAGCAGGTCCTGAGCCAAGGAACTCAGGCAGCCTGACGAAGATGCAAAAGCCAGGATAGATTCTCTCTCAGATATTCATGGAGCCCTGCTGTCACCTTCATTTTAGCCCAGTGAGCCTCACTTGAGTTCTAACACATAGAACATATAAAGAATTTATATTAAGCCTTTGAGTTTGTTACAAAAGCAACAGAAAACTAATACAGTTCTCTACCCCTCTCCCCCAAAAAATCCTCAATATCAGCAAACATGAAATTCTTCTTTCATGTAGGATCTTAGCATATGCAAATAAATTAGGGTGTAGTCAAACCCCTAGTTAAACATATCTTTACCTTTGCAACTCCCTATTCATGGTCTACAAGAGAATCTCACACCAAAATGGCCACAGACCTGAAGGTCAATGACAAATGTGGACCCCACCACTAGTGAGCTCAACCATTCCTCTCACCTCAGCCTCCTCCTGAAAAGGTTGGGCCATTACTCAGAGCTGGTAATTTCCAAAATATGTCATCAAGATCTGTATTCAGGCTGGAGAGATGACTTAGTGGTTAAGGTGCTTGCCTGTGAAGCCTAAGGACCCAGGTTCAACTTCCTAGAACCCACGTAAGCCAGATGCACATAGTGGTACATGCATCTCGAGTTCATGTGCAGTGACAAGAGGCCCTGGTATGATCATTCTCTCTCTCTCTCTCTCTCTCTCTCTCTCTCTCTCTCTCTCTCTCTCTTTCATAAATAAATTTTTAAAAGTTTTTTTTTAAAGACATGTATTTCTCTTTTTAAACTGTGTTTCAGGAATTATGAGCAAAGTCATTGACCTAAGTTAAGTGCTTATGTTTTACACTTAAGCATGACTAATGTTTAAATACTACATCCTAATGGCAATAGCATATACACAAAAATTTTAAAAAAGATATGAAACATTTTTGTGCAATCTTCCAAGGCTTTAGCAAGGTTTGAGTTTTGGCAAACCAAGCTTGTGTGTTAGAAGGAATGTACTTAAATCTGGCAATTAAAGTAACAAAACCAACTACTTCTTTTAGTGACTATTGAATTTACATGGCAATATTTTTTTTCTTGGCCTGTGAAAAATATCATCACTTACAAATCAAAGTTGAATAATTAGGAAAATTTAAACAAAATCCTTAAAGACTTAACATGTTAATATTACATTCAATTCTGGTTTGATGTCTAATGAAATCCCTCACTAATTTCTTTTTAAACTAAACTCATATTTATAAAGATGCTTTTTGCCTAACTTTGGAATATCTCAAATATCTTATATAACACAAGGAAAAACTGTGGAGGAGGAAATGGGTGAGTATATCTGTGGAAAAGGGTTAGCAAATCTAACTGTCATGAAGAAAAGCCTTTTAAAATAATTTAAAGGGTACAGAAACATAGCAATTAAGAACATAGCCCAGCCAGCCTACACGCAGGCTCTGAGGACTGTTCTTAAATAACTGCAGCGCTGTGAGAAATACCTTGATTTTGCCATCAGAAAGCACTCAGGATGGCCTTAGCAGGAAGGTGACGAAGAAATATCACAATGTCTGTAAAGGGTCTGTGAGCTCATGAGCCTGCCACACTGAGAGACATGACATCAGCGATTTTATATTGGGAAGAAATACAAAGGCATAAGTTTCTGACGGTGAAAGAGATAGCCTACGTAATCCAGGAAGATGCTAAGGGAGAAAATCTAGCAGTCTGATAGATATATATTCCTTGTAAGCAAGCAAGCAGAAGTTGGTCTGCCGGCTTTAAGAACTAACTGCCTGCCCGTTATGCAAGGCTATGTAGAGAAGCCGATGGCACAAAGAAGCCGCAGTGGTATTACCTTGCTTTTGTCAGGTAATATAACATGGATAATGATAGTATTACCAGCTTCAAATACATGTTAACAATTTGATTCAGACCTCTGCCGGAAAAGGATGTTCTCAAGTACCAAAGGCTAGAGAAAAACAAAATGTTTCAAGGAAGTCCAAAGGTTCAACTAAATCGTGAGGAATATGTTGTTAGACTTATAACTGAGCTAAACAACAGTTTTGTAGGGATCATTATTTTTATTGCTGCTACTCAAAGTACAGTTCAATGAGTTCTGAATTCTCTCTACTTAGTCCTGCTATTCCCAAAGCTGATCGTTTTGTATAAATTTGCAAAATGAGCTCTCCCTCATCAAGAACAAAAGCCTAGTGTTAATTTTTGTTTATAGCAGAAGAGAAGTCTACCCATCACCCACAGAGCCTTCCTCACTACCCACAAAGCCTTCCCCATCACCCGCAGACCCTTCCTCATTGCCCACAGAACCTTCTTGAGAGCCAGAGGTTCTCAATGCCCTGGCTGCATACGTAAGTCTTTAGGGCAAGTTTATCAAAATGAATACAAAACATTCACAGACCTCAGCTAGAGTCTGCTCTTTCTGGAGCTGGAATTGAGTGGTATAGTGCTTGCCTACCATGTGCCAGGCACTGTGAAAAAAAAAATAGCTCCTTTAAACAGTTTCACACAATTCTGCAGGTAGCCTGAGCTCAGTGTTTTCAGAACCATTACATTGCATGGGACAGTCTCACGTATGCACACAGGCAGCACCCACCTCAGAAGGTCTTTCCTGTTAAACATTTTTTCTGGACTAGGGAGATGGTTCAGTGTTTAGGTATTTGCTTGCAAAGCCTGCCAGCCCAGGTTCAAATCCCCACACCTCTGGGGTTTGTTTGCAGCAACCAGAGACCCTGGTACACACATGTTTACATGCATGCACACATGCATGCACATACACAAAGAAATAAATTTAAATTTCAAATTTTTTTCAATGCTACCAACTTGTTATCCTATGTGAATTAAAGAGAATGAGGACTAATTTTTCCTTTAAAGAAATTCACTGGGCTGGAGAGATGGCTTAGCAGTTAAGTACTTGCCTGTGAAGCCTAAGGATCCCAGTTTGAGGCTCAATTCCAGGTGCACATATCTGGAGTGCAGTGGCTAGAGGTCCTGGTGTGACCATTCTGCCTCTTTCTCTCTCTCTGTCTGTCACTCTCAAATAAATAAATAAATTAAACAAATATTTAAAAAATAAATTCATAATCATGAAGAAAAAGATAAATGTAAATTAGCTTTCTTATAAAAAGAGTGATCACAACTCCCTACAATGCCCAAATTCTCACAATCCTATCAAAATTAAGGAACCAGTGCAAGGTTTTTTTAAGAGATAAAAAGAAGTAAATATTTCAAAAATGTTTCTCCTGAACAGGATGTCTGCATCCATTATATACATATGAAAGATTTGGACAAATATGGGTGTTCTCTGGGGAGGGCAAAGACTGACTGAACAGGATTCATACCACGGATTGAAAGCACACTGCACTATCTGAAAGCTGCTACAAAGTTTTAAGTGCTGTCACCACAAGGAAAGAATGACAAATGTGTGATGATACATGTGCTAATTAGATTTAACCATTTACCATGGAACTATGATTCAAGCATTGTGTTTTATACCACAAATGTTTAACTGGGGTTTTCAACAGAAAATACATTTTAAAACAAGCTTAATGAAATAAAGTAACTGTACTAACCAGGGACATGTTCATGCTGCAGAGCAATGGTGGAGGGTCTCCTCCTCCTTGAAGCTATGTACCCAACAGAACCAAACACCTTTACAGCCACGCTTTCACTGTGCTTAGCACACACAGGTCTTCAAACTTTGAATGATTGTATCTTCAAAACTGCTAGCTAAGAGTTAGCAAGGATTCAAGACTGCTCATTCTCACATTTAGTTTATCCATCATCAGGTAACTCAAGCCCTAACTTGCCTTAGGTAAGAAGACCAGAGCTCACTCCTGTCACTTTATACTTCCTACAAGGAAACCAGGAGCATCGATGCCCAGAGAAAGAGATGTTAGGCCCTCCAGCACAGATCTGCCCTTTAAGACCTAAACCTTTGTCACGGCTTCTTTATTCAAAAAGAATGGCACACGGGCTGGGGAGATGGCGGCTTAGCCGTTAGGCGCTTGCCTGTGAAGCCTAAGGACTCCGGTTCAAGGCTCAATTCCCCAGGACCCACGTTAGCCAGATGCACAAGGGGGCGCATGCATCTGGAGTTCGTTTACAGAAGCTGGAAGCTCTGGCGCGCCCATTCTCTCTCTCTCTCTCTCCTTCTCTCTGTTCTATCAAATAAATAAATAAACCAAAAAAATTAAAAAAAAAAAAAAGAATGGCACAAACATCCGTGCAGTTGAAAAAATCTGAAACGTTATTTAGTCATGCTTATCTCCACTCCAAACATATATCTGTTAATATTGTTATCATCTCCCTCAAGCCTTTTCCATCCCCAACCCTTCCAGGAAGGGAACTGACATAGTATTGGGCAATGAGCAGAGTCAATGAACTAGTCCGCGGCTAACTACAGAAAGTAGTAGGAGAAAGATGTAAGCCAACCACAAAGTAACTGAACAGGAGCGGGCTAAAGCATGGGCTGCAGAAAAGGAGGAAGTGTCCAGAAAAGATCACACATCATGAAGGATGGCAGTATCAATCATGGAGGAGGTTCATGCCAGGAGGAATGGCCAGCCAGAATGGATACTGTCCACTGTGACACCGGGGAAAGGATCAGAGGGTCAGGCTGGAGGAAGGTGTGTTCCTACAGAGCCCAGAGGGAAACCTGGAATCTGTGCTTAGCTTCCATCTGCTTGGCTTTAGGTTTGTGGGGGGTTCATATCTGTTCCTGAGCCGGGCGCTTTCACTACTAGCAGAGAACTGGCACCTTTAAGGGGGGGAATCCTGAGTATACATGCAGGGGGAAGAAGGCAAGCTTGTAGCATAAAGTATGTGAAATACAGATTACACAGATGAATCACTCACTCAATTTGAGATTTCTTAGGCTATATATCTGAGTAAGTTTTATCAAAAGCCTTGGCAGGGCATGTTTAAAAGAAGAAAAAATCTATGAAAACCACATATCCTGTGGAAAAGAGCACTGGCTAGAGAACATCACCAATACCAGGTAAAACAGAAGAGGGATGAGTACTATTATAGAAAATGAAAGGGCAGATATGTGTTTTATTGCAGATATGAGGATACCTCATGGGATATTATAGAGTAGAAGAAAGCAAAACATGATCCATAAGTAAATCCTCCCCATTCTTTTTTAAACCAAGCTTTGTTAGAATCCAGTCACACAAATTCCATTATATTGTCTTCAGCTGACTTGGCACCATACTTCTATATGTGTCTGTTTACAGACCCTGGTACAGAGCATCGCTAAGTCATTGGGAGGCATCTACAGAACTCCATCTGACAAGTGGAAATGACTAGCTTTATAGGACACAACAGAGTGATAGCAATCCACATGGATTCTACCTTTGAAGTTAAAGGGGAATGTGATGTGAGTGTTCAAAATATTGCCTTGAAGGCTCAAAGAACTAAATCCCACTTGGAGAAGTACACTGAATATGATATATTTATGATATTATTTTGGCATTGCCTATTTCATGCAAAACAATGTTTACAAACAGAAGTGAGTGGTTCAAGTTACAAAACAATGCTGATGAAATTATTCTCAGAATTAGAAAATACATGTTATAAATTTTTGGATGAACATTTTGTTGAATTTTATGTATTTAGTGTGTGTAATTTCATTTGATGATGACTTACTGCCCAGAAGAAAGAAGACTGACTGATTGGTAGTGATCCCCTGGTTGTGGTTATTGCGAAAGAGAGAAACTGAGGGCTAGCAAATGTAAAAGCAGAGCATAATCATGGACTGTCTCACCCATTTGAAATCAGAACAGTTGCATCTACCCAAACAAGGAATATGTGTTTGTTGCTAGGGTAGCCACTTATAGAATCTCCTATCCTATTAAATGTGATAAATTATGCCATCATGCCCCTAATGTCATGATTTTCAACTGTAATAAAGATGGTTAGCCGGGCGTGGTGGCGCACACCTTTAATCCCAGCATTCGGGAGACAGAGGTAGGAGGATCACCTTGAGTTCGAGGCCACCCTGAGACTCCATAGTGAATTCCAGGTCAGCCTGGGCTAGAGTGAGACCCCATCTCAAAAAAAAAAAAAAGATATAATGTACATTATAAATTGACATAGTGCATTATATGTAAGCAAGAACTATGTTGGGATTAGAAGTGAGATGAAGAATTATTGTTCTAAAAAGAGTGAATCTTTGGCATACTGAACCATCTACACAGGGATAAGATTGCATATTATATAATGATATATTATTATGAAACATGATTCTATACCTTGTTAATATTATAAATGATATTTTATGCAACTCCTTCTTCTTAGGATTCTGAGATCATTTAATTGTGATAGCACTATGTTATTTTTGTTCTGAGGACTAGTTGGGGTGAGGGCATAAGTAACTTTCAACTCAAAATTGAGAAGTTACAGAAAATTGATTTTGGAAAGATTCAGTGGATATTTCATTTATGTTGCATTTCTAAAGTATGTTGCAATTATTTCATTCAAAGTGGGGAATAAGAATTAGTAAAAGTAGCCAGGCATGGTGGTGCATACCTTTAATCCCAGCAACTTGGGAGGCAGAGGGAGGAGGAACATTGTGAGTTCAAGGCTAGCCTGGGCTAGAGTGAGACCCTACCTTGAAAAAAAATTAGTAAAAGTAGATGATGATGACATGCTTGGGGAAAGAAGTCAGATAAATACAAATTTTAAAATTCAGGCAACTTTATAACAGAAGTAAAATTAAAAATAAGAGAGTATCTAAAAAGTGTAGTTGGGGCTGGAGATCTGGCTTAGCAGTCAAGGTGCTTGCCTTCAAAGCCAAAGGACCCAGATTTGATTCCCCAGAACCCACGTAAGCCAGATGCACAACGTGGCACATGTGTCTGGAATTCGTTTGCAGCAGCAAGAAGCCCTAGCACCCTAGCAAGCCCATTCTCTTTCTCTCTCTTATAAATAAAATTAAATATATTTTTTTAAATTTAGTAATGTTCTTAAAATAACAATTATATAGGTTTTAGAATCCTACAGCTCAAGATCTGTCTTTGTATGAATATAGCTACAATTTAAAAAGAATGAATGATTATTATATACATGAAATTATTTATTGAATCACCTTAATATGTAATTATTTTTTAATTTTTTTTGTTTATTTTTACTTATTTATTTGAGAGTGACAGAGAGAGAAAGAGGCAGAGAAAGAGAGAGAGAGAGAGAGAGAGAGAATGGGCGTGCCAGGGCCTCCAGCCACTGCAAACGAACTCCAGATGCGTGCGCCCCCTTGTGCATCTGGCTAACGTGGGTCCTGGAGAATCAAGCCTTGAACCGAGGTCCTTAGGCTTCATAGGCAAGTGCTTAACTGTTAAGCCATCTCTCCAGCCCTTAATATGTAATTTTATTGTAGCATACTAGAATTACAAATCAATCAATTGGCTCCATTAACAAAAAATGAGAAAAGGTTGAAGAGAGTTTTAAAGTAAAATAAATATGATGACAAAAGCAGTGAAGGTGGACACAAAAATATTTTAGGAAATATATGAGATATAAGCTAACTAGGCCTTAAAAAAATGAGGTTCTATTTGTGTGAAAGCAAAGGGATCTAAGACATGTTTATGAAGGCTCAGATGAGGATGAGGGCAGGCACAGAGCTGAAGGCTCAGGTCGCACCCTGAAGCTAGAACTTCATATGAACACCTGCTCGCCCAGCTGTCAAATCGTGGTAGCACTGGAGCTGAGGTGAATGGGTGGTGTTGAAATTCTTCTATGCACATTATTTACAACCAAGCTAAATAAGTTTATAAGCATCTCACACTGCCAAGGAACTAAGATCCTAGAACATTTCCAGTGACTAAGGAATGCTAAAGAGATGTTAACAATACAGCCTAGAGCCCATTATTACTGCTTTCAAGTGGAGATGTCATTGTTGGATCTATAATTAGGAACATTGTCCTCACCATTTTTTTTATTGTCTATAAAATATTATAAATACTATAGCAAGTTCACTCATAATTTCAATCCTTTGAACTCTCCTTTCCCATCACAGGTTCTTCCAGGACTTAACCAAGCACAGCTCATATGCACACCTACACTAGGCCCAGAAAGTCACATATAACCCATAAACATAAACAGTAAAAAATAGGAGAAACATTTTTTTCAAGATTTCGATCAGATTAACTTTCTGGAGCTGAGTTTGGTAGCTTATGCCTTTAATCCCAGCACTAAGGAGGCTGAGGCACAAGGATCACTGTAAGTTCAGTGGCAGCCTGGGCTACAGAGTGAGTTCCAGTCAGACTGGAATAGAGTGAGACCTTGCTTCAAAAAATAAATAATCACCATCTTTTTGAGCATGATGAACTCATTGGTCATCTTACCATTCTTCTACACTCTTGTTCATTATTAATACCCCATGATCATTACTCACAATAGGGTAATTAACTCCTCATTGGTCACCTGAGAAATCCACAATCATCAGTTATATATGTGATACTTTATCTTAAAGAAACCTTTATTTTTCAAAGTAATGATTAATACTGTTAACTTTTAAGAGGGAAATTTAGCAAAGATGTTATATTTGAAATATTCTGGTTGGGTTTCTTATTTATCTCTAAAAGTTTAAAAGAAGAATAGAGCAAATATTTACTTTAAAATACCATTTAATTTTTTTTGTTTTTTCTGATTGAATGAAGCACAAGAAGTAAGAATCAAGCCCGGCATGGTGTCTCATGCCTTTAATTCCAACACTCAGGAGGCAGACGTAGGAGGATCACCATGAGTTTGAGGCCATTCTGAGACTACATAGTGAATTTCAGGTCAGCCTGGGCTAGAGCAAGACCCTACCTCGAATAAAACAATGTAGCCTATATTATAAATTACTCATGGTTAAGAATCTTTTTTTATTCGTCACTTACTCCTAACACTTAACATAGTGCAAGGAACATATTTTGCCTTTAATAATTATTAAATAAATGAATGCAAAACCTTCCTGAAAAGAAACAAAAGTTTCTTTACTTGTCTTTCTGATGTATTATCAAAGTCATAGAAAACAAATGTTAGACAATCCTAACAAAATGCAGCAAAGAAGAAAGTGAGACAAGGAAGGGTTGGTACAACCTGGCCACCAGGACAGTCTGTATTACTTAATGACAGGTAGAAAACATGGTAGGTCTCCTGTACAATCATTTATTTTTTAAAGCTGAAAATAAGCTAAAAGTAAAGCAAATAATGAGTATAACTTTCTATTGAAGCAATCTTGGACTATGCATCTTATTCCTTCAAATGTCATATCACTATAGTGAACTAAGACAGCAACGCACTTGTATGTTTACTATAGATTACATACAATGAGTCATTTTTTGCCAGCCCTTCTCTTTAAATATAATTTTATTGCCTCCATTGGGTCTAGGAAAAGACTTCTCTTTGTCAAATATTTTGTGTCACATGGTTCTTGCAGAGCCTATGTATTTATCATCTCGTTTTTATTCCCTATATTAACTTGACATCTCATATGAAAGTTTGTTTTGACATATTTGCTGAAACTGAGGTCCCAGCAGGTCAGACATTCTTTCAATATTTCTCCAGTATGCAGACCTTTGCACTCACCAGGCTTCTCCACAAGCTTGGTGTTCAAAGTTAGTTATGTATCAGAATCACTGGAGAGCTTATTTAAACCCAGACTGCTGGGCATGATGTCTGCAGTCCTCACAGCAGGAGCTCAGGTGAGACCAGCAGATGTGAACCTCAAAGAACATCCCAGGTGATGCTGATGTTGCTGGCCCTGTGAGAGTATTTGAGAACCACTGGGATTTTGTACATCCAGAAAGCAAAGAATTAAACAGATATCAGAACTGAGGGAAATCTGCCAAAGCATCTGACAGCTGACAATGCACCAGTCTTAACCTCAGGATCCTACAGAACACCAAACTGAGCTAGAAACTTAGACACAAATGCTTTTGTGATTTTGGGATGAGAAATAGCCAAAGTGAAAATTCCAGTTGGTTTATTTTTCACTAAATTTCACATTTTGCAAAATGTGAGGGGCTTTTCAGATGACCTTTAATCGGGGAGGTGAGATCTTTGAGACAGGGTCTTGCTACATAGCTCAGGCTGGCCTGCAGCTTGCAGTCCTCCACCTTTAGCCTCTCAAATGCTGAGATTCCAGGTGTAAAACAGGGAGTGGAGACCCTTTCACATGATGACACAATATGCACTGAAAGAGTAGGAGAGTAATGAGGAAATAGATGCTTTTATTAAACAGCAGACGTATGGAGAAGATGTTACTGAGGAAACAGAGGGAAATGTACATGGTATATAAGAATGAGAAATGGTCCCTTAGAGGAAAGACTTCATTTTGAGGGATAACCATATGGCTGTGAAACACAGGAGTGTAGTTGTTGAGAGAATGACAGAAAAGGGCCTAAAATCATCTATGGGCCAGATGGCAGGTCATGTTAAGACAGACCTTGCAATGATAGTCTGGGGGTACAGGAAAAGGTACACAGATAACGAGAGCTATAAATGTTTTTAAAGTAAAGGGTTGTTGTAGACCAAGCCCAGTAGCACAGAGCATTAACTAGAAGTATAAATGAAGATGGAGGGAAAACACGAAGGACATCACTTAAGCCAGGCAAAGAACTCAGGCACAGACATGAAGGGTAATGGGCAGAGGATTTGCACTTGGAAGCATATAAAGACATCCTGGTCTTTACCCAGGCATGGGGCATGTCACAGCAGCAAGGGAGTTGTCTTACAAACTTTATTCATTTAGAATATGCAACTTGAAAATCCATGTACATTTGATATTTTGTGAGCTGTAATTATAGGCTATGCATACTATGCACGGGTATAAATGAGTAAAGCTGTGGTGTACACACTCTGTGCTTCCCAAGTGCTCACAGGCCAGGTTTTCCTTTAACTTGTTGGCCATGCTTTTTCTTAGAAGGAAACTCATTCTCATGAAAAAGAAAAAAGCAAACCACAAGATATTACAAGTGCTCCAACAGAGCATTCTGCAAAGACGAAAACTTGACTAGCGTTTGGCACAAAAGCAAGGGGAAAAGGGACGAGGAACACAAGATGGCACAGCCCAGAAGTGTGGAATTTGTAGGTCCCCAATGCCAACAGGTCCATGGCAAACATAGGAACAATGCATCCTTAAGTAACAGATCAAATGTATTCGCAATTAAGAAAAGCCTTCCTCCTACACACAAGCTCATCCCTACATTGAATTCGAGTACCACTCCCCACTGCCCTTCACAAGCTCCAACCAGCAGAAGCAGATCCCAAACATGGCTTGTGGTGGTCCAACACGTATCATTTAGTGTTGGACATATTCCTATGATCTGTCACTTGGCAACAATTAAGGTTTTAAAACTAAGCATCATGATTGGAAATCTCCTCATCTTCCTTAGGAACTTAGGAACTTGTGGATACACCAATGCAGAGTCTAAACTCGACAATGTAAAGTGTAAGATGCTCCAAGGGTCTTAGTGAGTTGGCATTCTCCTGAAGATAAAAATGATAATAGCTCACTTGGAGGAGTCTGGACTATTAAAATAGCACTTGATGATCTCGGGTGTATTTTAGACACGCAGGAGCAATTGTCAAGAGACAACAGGCTTATTACAAGTAAGCGATTCCCAAGCAGTTAGGAATGATCCTTTCCCATTCATATTCTCAAACACATTATTTCTTCTTTAATAATACTTAGGCATTAAGACTAGCGGAAACACCTGGAGTTGATTTTAGCACTACTTTAGCCCAGGGTATAGCCCAAATCCCAGAAGGCTGAATCTCACCCTTGACCTGCCAAATATGATTACTGAAGTCCAGAGTTTTTCTGGGCCCCACAGCTGTTCTCCCTCCCCTTTCATAATCACATCTACTCCTCTGTCCAGAACTGTAGCTGCAGCGAGGACACCACTGTCAATCCAAGTGGAGTCACAATTTCTTCAATTGATCCTTCAAGGCAAAGTTGCCTATGTTTATGTCTGCCAACCACAAGTCTGTGCTGTACACACATTTCCAGAACCTTCAAGCACACCAGTGTTGGTGATGGCCTGAGGTACTCACTGCTGGGTAAAACAGATTTAAAATTGCTGCAACTGATGCAGTTTCCTTTCAAAAGAACACACACACACACACACACACACACACACACACACACACACTTCTTGTTGTTGAGACAGGATCTTCACTAGGCTGGCCTGAAATTCACTGTGTAGCATAAGCCAGTCTCATGGTGATACTCCTGAGTTTTCAGTGCTGGATTACAGGTATATGACACCACACCATACCTGGCTTCAAATGATATTTTCAGCCACAGTTTTCCCTTATTTCTTTTTTTTTATTTTTTGTTTGTTTATTTATTTGAGAACAACAGAGAGAAGGAGGCAGAGAGAGAGAGAGAGAGAAAGAGAAAGAGAGAATGGGCGCGCCAGAGCTTCCAGCCTCTGTAAACAAACTCCAGATGCATGCGCCCCCTTGTGCATCTGGCTAACGTGGGTCCTGGGGAATTGAGCCTCGAACCGGGGTCCTTAGGCTTCACAGGCAAGCGCTTAACCACTAAGCCATCTCTCTAGCCCAAGTTTTCTCTTATTTCAATGACATTTTCAGGACTGACCTTTGGCTTATAAATTCTACCCTTGTCTCTACTTCTTTGATACCTCTTTTCTCAAAATTGGTCAGAGATAAAACTTGCTTAGGTCCAAAAGGCCAACAAAATTAAAACCAATTCCTTCTCAAAATGAAATCTTTTGAAAATCCCTAATGTTAGTACTCTTTAAGCTAACAAGTACTTAGGACAGTAATACTACCCTAAATGATTTAGCTTCTTAATGATAAATAAATCCCTCTTCCAATGGAAAGTAAGTTTTCTACAATAACCTTCTGGCTGGAAACAAATTAAAATGCCAAATTAAATGTAACAAATACCACCTTGAAAGGATTTGAGTAGATATCAAACTTTTAGGAGCAACTCTGAAGAAAATCTTGAATCTTACAGATCTGTACACAATACTCAAACAATTTAACTCACTTTCTTTTCTGCATTATTTAGTAGGCAAGCACCATTCTACCACTAAACTATCCTTCTAGCCCCATGCAACCCATTTTTCTTTAAGTAAATCTGCTTATAAAGGGAAGAGGATAAAATTCCAGGGTAAGGACCTACCTACCTCAAGTGAAAAGTCTTGTAGTATAGTAAGGACGGAAATCCAGTGCCTATACCTGTGAAGAACTCAAATAAAAACTATATCCCCCAGACAGCCAAGGCTCAACTTGCGAAATGGAACCATGAGTGGAGTTAAAAGGGTAGGCTGAAGCCACAGACGGGTTCTTACAAGCCCATGTAGGCATAGTTAGCCACAAACCCTCAAATCATGAGATTGAACATGTCCTACATACCCAGCAGTAACAACATAACCATAGCAGGAAGGCCACTGAGAATTACTGAAGAGAAATGACCATCACAGAGTCAGACATAACCAGGTACAGAAGAAAGGGAATATAGAAGGCAGACAGCACACAGAAAGTAAAACAAGTATGCCTATTCTGCCAGAAGAGGGAGATGCAACATTGAAAACATCTCTAGGGACCAGGAAAATATAAAACACAACACACAGGATTAGAAAAATAATCAAATAAAACTCCTAGAAATGGGGTAGAGATAGTGACTAACATGAGGAACTTGATGGATAGTCTTAACAACAGGCCACAGCAGAAGATGCAGAGAGAAGTGGAAGGCCACCAGAAGAAACTCAGAGCTGAGTGAGATGAAATGATGGGAAATTGGAAAGAAAAGTAAGGAGTAAGAAGTTCCAACGTACTTTAAAGTTTCAGAAAGAGAGAAAAGAATAAGATACAAGAAGTCTTTCAAAATATATGTGTGAGACTTTTCCAGAATGAAGCAATTTACATGTCCAAGAAGCCCAGTGATGCTGAGCAGGTAAGGAGAAAGGAGTCCACACCTAGACACATCAGAGTGAAACTGGACGGTGAGAACAGAGAAGGCGAAATCATGGAGGCTTCCAGAGAAGAAAGGCAGGTTACCTTCAAAGAGTGGCAGTCAAACCACCAGCTCCCATCTGAAGGGCCAATGATGAAAGCTGAGTAGCAGCCAGCTGCATCCTTGGTCAGAACAAGCTGTCTGCAGTGCCTAATACCATAATTGCATGCTGACTAAGTCTTTTGTCTGAACTCTTTCTCAAGGTAATGGCAATAAAGAGGGTATAAATTTCTGAAAATAATTCTGAAACATTCGGCAGCTTTTAGCTTTATTACCCAATAATGTAAAGCCACTGTACTAGAAATAATGGTGCTTGGCTCGTAAGTTTTGTCTGAGTTAAAATCTTCCCACCAATCAATTAAAACACCTTCCTGGAACTGAGCCACAAAGAAAGAAAAGGTAGAATTGATGCTCTCCTAGAATAAGTGACCTGGAGCTGAAACACTGTAAGCATCTCTGGCCAAGGAGTAAGAATCCGAGTTCAGTGCTTTTCTTCCATACCGAGCTTTTGGGAAGTCAACTTTTTATTTCTCCTCAGATCTTTGGTTTGTAAGTTCTGACTAATACATCCTTACTCAGGATTGTGACAATAACAGAGAACATTTTATGTTCCTGCGGGGAGCAAGGTGTGAGTAAGTGATTCTAATGTTAAAAGGGCAATCAAAGTGACTATTCAGGGCAGGGTATAACACGGTGGCAGAGCATTTGCTTGGCATGCACATGCCCTGGGTTCCATGCTAAGCATGGTATAGAGAGAAAAACATGAACTTCCTACACATGTACATGGCAACCATCACTGAAACTTCATCCACTTCACTTAAAAAGCAATCTACAGCTTATCTAATAAAATGCTTGCCTTATTAAAAGGAAAACAGATACATTTGGGAATTTAGTATTGGAAGGTTGATGACAATTCAGAGTTACACAGAAAAAAAATATGGCCTCATTAATCAGCTCAATATTATGTTCCTTCGGCTAAGATTCTCAACAGCAGGCTGAGGGCATAGCACACTCATAGGGCACTGGCCTACAATGTGTAAGCCCTTGGTACCAGCCCCAGCACACAAAGAAGAAGAAGAAAGTAAGCACGGGGTGGAACCGTGGTGTTGACAGAGCTCCTAGGTGAAGTTTGTAAAGCAGAGCTTCTCAGGAAAACACACAAAAACACATAGCAATGAGAGAGAGCCAAACTAGATCTTAAGATGATGAATCGCTATGGAAACATAAAATGCTAATAATTGAATCCCCAGGAGTAGTGATGCACACCTCTAATCCCTTAGGAGATGGAGGCAGAGGGATCAAGAGTTCAAGACCATTCTCATAGGGAATTTAAGGCTAGCCTGTGCCTCAAAAAAAAAAAAAAAATTCTTCAGAGCTGGGGATGTGGCTTAATGGTAAAGTGCACGGCTGTTGAGCACAGTGCCTTGGGTTCTGTCTCCTGCACTGGAAGCAATGGCTCAGTAGTTAAAAGTGCTTGCTTACCAAGACTGAGAGCCTGGGTTCCATCCCCCAGTACCCATGTAAAGCCAGATGCAGAGTGACACATATATCTGGAGCTTGTTTGCAGTGGCAGGAGGCCCTGGTGGGCCCGTTCATCATCTGTCTCTCTCACTTTTTCTCTCTCTCTCAAACAAATTTTTTTAATTAATTAATTAAAATAATTTCTCAAGGGCTCTGCCTGGCCTGCACTTTTACTGTTTCTTATACTCCCAGATGCTAAATTCCATACATGTCTAACTATATCATATGTTTACAAGGAATACATAAGGTGAGAGTATTTGAGGGATTTCCCAGTTTCCCACACTTCACTATAGGTTTCTCTTCTATCTAGTATGCTTCATACTATACTATAAAAGTACACTTATTTGCTTTCTATATTCCAGTAAACAGTTCACATATCTAAATAAATCTGGGTGTTTGGTGATATGAATTAGACAACATTAGTGTATCACTCATCAAAAGTTATTCCATAGAGATAAACAACTGCATACTTGATATCACCAATTTGTATTTACCTAGACCTTGTAACAGTCATTATTTTCCTGATAACTCCAGCTTCCTGAGGAGGTACTCACTGCTAAAGCTACAGGTGAGTGCACCAGGAGCACACTGCACAAAACCAGACACTAATCACGGAAGGAAACCAGGCTTTGAATCATAACTTTCTTTTGCATCTACAAGTTTTCCTATTCATCCCAATCACTCTCATGAACCATCATACAATGTAATAAAGCCCATATATTTAACTAACCAGGTATAGAAATGTAGTCTTCCTGCCCCTGTAGTGCACCCATGCTCCTTCACCAAGGCCAGTTCCTCTCTTAGACAAACACACACACACACACACACACCCACACACACACACACACACACATGCACGTATGCACACATGCACATGCATACACATGTGAGATTGTTACTCTTCAACACTCTCAGCCCTGGCCCAGGAATACTTCCTGGTTATGACCCAGAAATGCTTCTAATCTATGACAGTCTGAGAAGTGGACTGTCATCACAGCTCCTTGGCTAGGCTCCCAATGGGCTCTTCAAGTCCCTTTCTAGCTCCTGCTCAATTTCCTCACTAATGAAGTCAGTTGAACATGAGTCAGCAAATCTTATGAGTCCTACCACCCTCAAAGGATCTGCACTGTCCCCAGGGCATAGCTCCTCCCTGCTAAGGCCAAGTGTTATTCTTCTGTTTGAAAACTATTCCCACTGTACCTTAGGAAAATTCCATATGAGGCCCATACAAAAGGTGCAATATGCTAAGTTAGCTTTTCTTTTAGTATGCTAGTCAAATCCTACAAATGCAAACTTGAGCTGGGCGTGGTGACGCACGCCTTTAATCCCAGAACTCGGGAGGCAGAGGCAGGAGGTTTGCCATAAGTTCGAGGCTACCCTGAGACTACAGAGCGATTTCCAGGTCAGCCTGAGCTAGAGTGAGACCCTACTTCAAAAAAGAAAAAAAAAAAAAAAGAAAGAAAAGAAAAGAAAAGTATACTTGGACAGAAACAGAAAGAGAGAGAGAGAAAATGGGCATGCTAGGACCTTCAGCCACTGCAAATGAACTTCAGACGCATATGCCACCTTGTGCATCTGGCTTACTTGGGTCCTGGGGAATCTATCAGTCATTTGGCTTTGCAGGGAAGTGCCTTAAGCGGTAAGCCATCTCTCTACCCCACAATTCTCATTTTTACTGGGTTCCTCCTCCAAACCCTACAAGTAAATAAGTATAAATGAATCCCCCAATGCAAATTGAATTCCCACCTTGCAAATATTTTTTTCCACCTTGAACATTTAATGATAGAGTTTGAGCCCTCTGATCTCTGGTAAAATGTCACTAGAATTACTGACCAGTGGCAAACAGAGGTAGGAGAGTGACTTCATGTCTCAGAGCAGCTGTCAAGGCAAAACATTCTTGACCTTTCTTTGCATGGACATCAATTCTACGAAGTGTAACCACAGCAAACTCAAAGAGCTTTCTCATTCTTAGGATCTCCTGCATTAACTGACTGATGCAAAAAAAAAAAAAAAAGCTGGGCATGGTTGCGCATGTCCTTAATCTCAGCACTCGAGAGGTGGAGGTAAGAGGATCTCCATGATTTTGAGGCCACCCTGAGACTACATAGTGAATTCCAGGTCAGCCTGGACCAGAGTGAGAACCTACCTTGGAAAAAAGAAAAAAAGTTTCAGAGCACTAAAGACAGCTCACACTGACATCATATAGGAATTCTTATTTACAACACACACACACACACATGCACGAACAGACAACTATTATTATCATCTTCCACACTATGAATTGATTGGCCATCTTGCCAGACAAAACTTATTAGCCCTATTATATAAGGCACTGCAATAGAGAGAAAAGATATACAAGTTTGGCTAAGTTAAATATATTACAGCCGGGCTGGAGGGATGGCTTAGTGGTTAAGGCATTTGCCTGCAAAGACAATGGACTCAGGTTCGATTCCCTAGGACCCATGTTAGCCAGATACACAAGGGGGTGCACATGTCTGGAGTTCATTTGCAGTGCCTGGAGGCCCTGGTGCGCCCATTCTTTCTCTCTCTCTCTGTCAAATAAATAAATAAATAAAAGTAAAATATTAAAAAAATATATTACAGCCATCAAAGTAAATTACCAAACATATCCCCCAAGCTGCTCTTTAATGGCACAGAAGCCAAAATGCCCAAACCACCAGAAAAGTAAACCTGGTCAAATATGGCTCTGACCTTGGAGTTGAATTAAAATCTCTACCCTGGACTCCTTACAACATGCTCCTCCAGACACAAAATGGCCTGGATATCCATGACCTCACAGTGCCTGACACTACCTACACAAGACCATCATAATAGGAGGAAAAGATGATGACATCAAAATAAGAGAGGGACTGATTGAGAGGAAGTGGAAATATGATGGAAAATGGAGCTTCAAAGGGGAAGGTGGGGGGAAGTGCATTACCATGGAATATTGTTTATAATCATGGAAGTTGTTAATAAAAAAAATAATAAATAGGGCTGGAGAGATGGCTTAGCGGTTAAGCGTGCTTGCCTATGAAGCCTATGGACCCCGGTTCGAGGCTTGATTCCCCAGGACCCACGTTAGCCAGATGCACAAGGGGGTGCACGCGTCTGGAGTTCATTGGCAGTGGATGGAGGCCCTGGCGCACCCATTCTCTCTCTCTCTTTCTCTCTCTGTCACTCCCAAATAAATAAATAAAAATTTTAAAAAATTAAAAAAGTAATAATAAATAAATAAAATCTCTACCCTGAAACCTGAGGCCTGGGTTCTAGTTCTGGGATTAATGTTCTTTCTTACTGAACCCTAAGATATTTTTATTTAAGAAAATATAATTAAGAAGATGACCTTTGAGATGATCTTTCCAACTCTTAACACTATTATTCTTCTCAACACTAATGTACAGCCTTCATCTCTAGGAAGTCACTAATATCAACAATGTTTTTGTTACCAAACTGGGAATGATGCTATTTGTCTATAGCAAACTGATAACACAGCAATGTCATATGCAGGCAGTGGTCAAAATAACTGTTTAAATGGAATGCTTAATTCCAACTTCTTAATTGCTTCTATGTAATTAAGAGAGAATGCTACAAAAATTTTAGGATGAGCAAGAATTTTGGACTATACAATTCATTATTATGAATAATTAAGCATTGATTAATATTGGCTGAGAGCTTTAAAATAAACAGTGCAAAATAAAATGACAAAAATAATGACTAAAAAACAATTAATTTAGGAACAAATCCATGTATCATCAGTCCTGGCGAGCTGTACCCTACTTCTTCAGTGACACCCTTGCTAAATTGTTGCCCACAGCTAAGGACTTGTTTGAAGCAAATCAGTAATATTTCCATATCCAGTACTGAATACTTGCTTAAGAGTAAGCCTATGTCCCCAGCACCATGGTGACCCGGTGGTAATATATGTATGTATAAGAAAGACTTGCCTTTGAGGAGACCGCAGCCTCCACTAAAGACTGGAGATTCAGGAAGCTAAAGTGTGTATATGTCACCATTAAAAAGTTCTTCTGAGCCAGTTGTGGTGGCACACACCTTTAACCCCAGCACTTGAGAGGCAGAGATAGAAGGAACTCTGTTGGTTCAAGGCCACCCTGAGACTACATAGTGAACTCTAGGTCTGCCTAGACTACAGTGAGACTCTACCTCAAAAAACAAAAACCAAAAACAGTAACAAAAATTCTGGGTGGGGGTTCTGGAGGGATGGCTTAGCAGTTAAGGCATCTGCCTACAAAACCAAAGGACCCAAGTTTGATTCCCTAGGACCCATGTCAGCCAGACGCACAAGGGGGCACACGCATCTGGAGTTCGTTTGCAGTGGCTAGAGGCCCTGATATGCCCATTCTCTCTCCCCCTCTTTCTCTGTCAAATAAATAAATAATTTTTTTAAAAAATTCTGGATGGGAACAGTGGCTCATTTTTAAAAATTAAAACATAATTGATGCCAAAAGGCAATCAAGAGCTGTTTAACCTGTCTGCAAACTCAAAGCAACATATAAAAATTAATAAAACAGAACATATTTTCTGTATTATAAAAGTGAAACAAATACAGAAATATTACCTATTTATATACATTTTAAAATGTTCAATTGATTAACTTAGTATTTATACTCATTCCTGAAGTACTATTTCAATGAATAATTATAAAAGCAACCCCACAGAAAGTCAGTCTACTTCCTTAAAATGTAGCTTTAGGGCTGAAGAGATGGCTTAGCGGTTAAGGGCTTGCCTGTGAAGCCTAAGGACCCCGGTTCGAGGCTCGATTCCCCAGGACCCTCGTTAGCCAGATGCACAAAGGGACTCACACGTCTGGCGTTCCTTTGCAGTAGCTGGAGGCCCTGGCGCGCCCATTCTCTCTCCCTCTCTCTATCTGCCTCTTTCTCTCTCTGTCTGTCGCTCTCAAAAAGGCGTGCGCCACCATGCCCGGCCTAGAAAATATTTTTTTTTAAATGTAGCTTTAATCAATTTTAAATATAATAATTAATATGTTTTATTTCTGATACTGGGTAATCACATCTAGAGAGCTTCCCAGGCTAGGCAAGCAAGTGCTCTACCACTGAGCTACACTCCCAGATCTGTCCGTACTTATTGAAATTAATTAAAAAGGAACCCTATAACCATAAAAAGTATGTGAAAATTTAGTACTTAAACCTAAGACATGTAGAACAACATGCATTATTTCCTACCTACTTCTTAGAGTAAACCCAAAATAAACTTCTACCATCAGTCACTTAAGAAGGATGCTTTGAATTGCAAATTGCCACAATCCATGCCAATTCTAGGGTGATACAGTCTTTGCTTGTCAAGGAAGTTTTCAACAAGAAACTGTTGTAGGTATAATCAAATATTAGATTCTGAGTCTCTGTCAGGCATTTTCATAGCTAGCAAACATATTAATATTACTAGCAAAACACTGGGTATCTTATTTCTCTCTATGAATTCATGTAAGAATAAGATAAGTTAGGGTGAACAAACTGCTCTTTATTTTTTTAATTTGTTTTGTTTTGTTTTGGTTTTTCAAAGTAGGGTCTCACTCTAGCTCAGGCTGACCTAGAATTCACTATGTAGTCTCAGGGTGGCCTTGAACTCAGAGTGATCCTCCTACCTCTGCCTCCTGAGTAAACTGCTCTTTTGATCAGCTTGTTGAGGTTACCAAGGAACTGTGCCACCTAGCTGTTAAATTTCACAAACACGTTACCAACTGAGCATATGTGTTCAAGTTGGCACTTTTTTGTCAGACCACATGTCTAAAATGACACCAGGATCATCCAATGTTTTTTATGGCTCTCTTCTCTTCTGTTCTCTCCTCTCTCTCCTCTTCTCTTCTCTTCTCTTCTCTTCTCTTCTCTCCTCTCCTCTTCCCTCCCTCTCCCCCTCCCCCCCTCTCTCTCCCACCTGTGATGTTAGGAGCATAGACACCTTGTTTTCCCTGTCCCTGTGAGATAAGGGCACTGCCCCGCTGGCCCCTCTGGCTTCTGTGGCTCCAGAGAGTTTTATATCATATTAGTGTTTTATCACCAAACAGTGGCTTTGTCTTATCTTTCCAACACTAATTCATGAGCTAGAATGTGGTCAGCCAGCCTTGGTTAGAGGTAAGAGACCAGCCCTGAAGCATCTCTTCCTTTCAGACTATAGCCATATTCTGTAACTGGTAGCCTACTGCAGGTGTTTGTTGTTGTTGTTGTTGTTGTTGCTGCTGCTGCTGCTGCTTTGTTGTTTGTTTGCTGTTTTGCTCATGCACTGCTCAATTTAGAGGCTCTTTTGGCTACAGCAGGTCTTGTGTGGATTGGATCTGGGAGGACAGTGAGGCAGCGCTCTCCCCTCCACTTTCCTCAGCCTCTCCTCATTACTGGAGAAAAAGAATAATGTTTGTCTTTCCTGACTTCTGCAAGTGGGTCATAGTTCATTTGATGGGCAGTAAATAGAATGTACACAACACTTAAAATTCCACTATGTCTTTCCAAATATCAAAATATAGTAAGCATTTCTACAGATACTTTTCCTTCCGGTCAACTTTAGGGCAACTGGGAAAACACAATGTAATCAACATGTTTTAAAAACATCCTCAAGACATTAAGTCTCCCATTTCTATTGTTTAATATATGGAAAATCATGTATTTCATTTACCATTCAGTTCAGTATTCAAATAATTGGTTTACTCATTACAAACCCACCAGCTCATTTCCATAATTCCTATAAGTAAAACTCTTTCCCAAAATGGATAATGCATGAGCAGTTCCCCCAGGGACAATTCCAAGTACACAGCAAAGTGACCTCACTGAAACAAATTGTAATCACAATCTATGTTATGTATTTGCGTTAATCCTACGGAGGATAATATATGGGCTTTCAATGTTTTCCCAGAAATAGATGACAACAATTTTCAGTATTACTGAAATTGTAACTATCAATATAAAGCTACCATCTGTTTAAAAACAATTTAAAGTACTTAGTATAATCAAAATATCAAAATTTAAACAATGAAATCTTGAGATTTGTACTAATACAGTACTGCTCTATCATTCTGCTGCTAGATAGTACAGAAAACTACAAAAAGAATACAAAAGATGTTTGATATATCTGCACAGAATAGTATCTATTTACTAGACTGATGACAACTTCTTCAGGGGATAAATAGCTGCCAGCCTACTCTGCAGGCTCTGGCTTTATGTCCTTCACGAATATAGGAAACAAGCACAAAATTATGGCGGACTCGTAACTACAAAGCCAATTTCCCATTCCAGAGGCAGATGGAGGAGAAAGAACAAAGAGAAGGGCTCACCAAGAGAGTATAAGTAAATCATGTTAAATACAATACACATGGTAGGTGCTAATTTATTCTGTGCATTTCAAAAATCACTTCTCTTATCTTGTAGCCTATTCCTATGTCAACTGTTAAAGCAAGTGACCTGACCCTCATTGTTCTGGGGGACTACGGGAAGCCCAATGAACCAAACCAGATGAGGCAGGGTAGAAGAGCCTTGCTCAGAGACAACTGGAAACAACATGCTAAAGACAACTGTGTCTAAGTACAGATAAACTTGAGAACAGAAAGAACCTGACACCCAATACATACACATGTTGTAAACACTGCATGGCACTTACTTCAGTAAGGAAAAAGCTGACATGATGAGCACTAGTTTCTGTTTAACTGTCTACTTAGTACTTATCACCTTCATTCTTCTACTCTGATTTTGTGAGGTCTTCCTCAGGGGCTTGGTATAAGTGTAGCTTCCTATTAATTTGGTCAAGTGAAAATTTCTAAAATTTAAATGGCATACAAAGCAGCTCCCAAAACACAACCTTTGAACTGTAAAATCTGGGGACTTCTTAAAAGAAAAATTTTCTAAGAATGATTTTTTAAAATTTACCTCTAATCAAATTGAAATATATTTTTCAGAGAAAGTCATTAAGCTGGGCCTGAGGGTGCACACATTTAATCCCAGCTCTCAGGAGGCCAAAGTGGGAGGATGGCTGTGAGTTCATGGCCAGCCTAGGACTATAGAGTGAGTTTTAGGTCAGCCTAGGCTAGAGTGAGACTCTACCTCAAAAAAAAAAAAAAAAAGTTTTTAAGAAAGTGGTTAAATATGTGGGAATTTCAACTTTCAAACTCAGAGTCATTCAATATTTAAAATATTCTACCATAATTGTAAAACGTACTTTTTATGAAAAAAAAAACATCATTTGAAATTGAAATTTAGACATTCATCATAATGGGTGACTTTAGATTCACTATAGAATAATGAAAAAGATTTGCTGGACTTTAAAAATGTGACTTAGGGGCTGGAGAGATGACTTAGCAGTTAATTGCTTGCCTGTGAAGCCTAAGGACCCTGGTTCGAGGCTCGATCCCCAGGACCCACGTTAGCCAGATGCACAAGGGGATGCACGCATCTGGAGTTCGTTTGCAGTGGCTGGAGGCCCTGGTGCGCCCATTCTCTCTCTCTTTCTATCTCTCTCTCTCTCTCCCTCTTTCTCTCTCTGTCACTCTCATATAAATAAATAAAAATAAACAAAAAATTTTAAAACTTCTGAATTTATAAAAAAAATAAAAATGTAACTTAGGTATCTAAAATTGTTACATATGTCACAATGATATAAATTATAATCTGAAAGCATACAGTTTAGCAATGCTTTACCTGAATTTTAACTCTATGAATATAGCCATCTGTAAAGTCTATAAAAATCAGTAAGCACGAGAAGATGCCTCTTCATTTGACAGTGAAGTTCTCAATTATTAAAACTACGAGAACACTGAAGCTGGGCATCGTGACGCACACCTTTAATTACAGAACTTGGGAGGCAGAGGTAGGAGGGTTACCATGAGTTTGTGGCCAGCCTGGGCTACAGAGTTCCAGATCAGACTGAATTAGAGAGATCCTGCCTCAAAAAAAAAAAAAAGAAAAAAAAAGGAAGGAAGGAAGGAAGGGGAAGGAAATGAGAAAAGGGGGAAAGAAAGAAGGAAGGGAAGGAGGGAGGGAAGGAAAGACGGAAGAAGGGAAGGAAGAAAGAAAGAAGGAAGGAAGGAAGATTTAAGTTGATTGATAAAATAGTGTAAAATTGAATAAAGGGCATGTGGGAGAGTTACATATTATTCAATAAAATAAAACCAGTATTTATTCAACAGTCATCAACATTACAGACTCACAGCTCTATAATTACTATTAGAAATCCTGCAGATCTGGGTGTCATGGCTCACGCCTTTAACCCCAGTACCTGGAAAGCAGAGGTAGGTGGATCACCATGAGTTCAAGGCCACCCTGAGACTACATAGTGAATTCCAGGTCTGCCTGGATAAGAAAGTAAGACCCTACCTCAACAAAATCAAAAAAAGGAAATCTTACAGATAAGCTATATTATAAAACTATGTGGTAATATGCCAAATAAAAATGAAAGGTATATTGCTTAGGTAAAATTTGCCATTTTTTTCTCCTAGTTAAACAATGATAGCTGCTGCAGCTCTCTGACTTTATGCCACACTCACCTTGTGAGCATCATATGAGCACATCCACTGACTGAAGAAAAAAACAGTGCTACAATCACTGCCCAGCCCACATTTCTTTTATCTTACAAGAATCCATGCTATCATGTTTAACATAATATATCAATGTCGGGCATGGTGGCACATGCCTTTAATCCCAACACTCAGAAGGCTGAAATAGGAAGATCACTGTGAATTCAAGAATAGCCTGAGACTAGCGTGAATTCCAGGTCAGCATGGGCTAAAGTGAAACCCTATCTCCAAAATCCAAGTAATAATTACAACAACAATAACAATGATAATAATATATAAGGCAAAATTCAAATTACCAAAGAAATCCCAAACAATAAACCCTGTGACACTGACAATTATCAGGCATGACTTATAAAAGCCCATGGTCAACCTCAGAAACCATTCTTTGACTCCAGCTTCGGTGACACTCAAGCTCCTCAGCTCTCCAGGGGAGGCAACCCCTGCCCACTGAAGCTGGACATGGAATATCCTGGACACTGTGGAGGGTACAGAATGTATGGCTAAGTCATAACTGCAAAGTCAGTTTCCCAGCCCAGAGGCAGGGACCACTGCTTTTGGGCATTCTTATACTTCCCAAAGGGGGAGAAGAGTAAAACAGTGGGAAATGAAGATGTGAAGGAGTATATGCTAACAGGGGTGATATGGCATTGTAAGTACTGTTTTCAAAATATTAAGTAGGGTTCTTAAACAGGACAACCATAGGCTGAAAAATCATCATGATATGAAGAACTTACAAACAAATGTGTAGCCAAAAACTAATTTTGTTTTGGTGCTTTCTTACATAACCTTCCAAAGCCAACGTGAAACATTTAAATACAAAAAAGAAAAAAAAAACACTTTATGCATACCACCTACATTTAACTGTACAGGAAACTCCTGGAAGGCTCTTAGTTTTCTGGAGAAAAATATTACTGAATATTAATCTGACCAATACACTCTGGCAAGCCAACAGCCACACATCACCTGATGACATTCCAGAATATTCTCACTGAGAAGTCTTAATGATACCAGGCTGGAAAAAAAGTCCGTTAGAGGTACCTAACTTGTGAAGACACCATTCCTGTTAGTAGATTGCCCAGAATAAGGCGAAACTTAGAAAGGAAAAGGATGAAGTGACCCTTTGGGAAGTAGCAGTGTGATGCTCTTGGAGCACCCTCTGGAGGCCAGAAAAAGTTGTGATTTGGAGAGGAAGAAGGGAGAAACTGACATCTCTGCTGGCAGAGAGACCAACAAGCACAGATCTTTCTTGAGGTGGACTGGAAGCTGTTCTTCCCGTTGTAATTACTGTGACATGAGAAACAGACATAGCTTATAGTTTAGATGCAAAAAAAAAGCAATGTGCAAAAAAGTTTCAATGAATTTTGTTAATTCATTTTCCAAAAGCACTGCTTAGCAAGTTTTCTGACAACATTATGAATTCTTTAAGGAAATTTAATGTAAATGCATTTTGTCGTGTTTAGAAGAGGTGGATGTGATATTTCCCCATAAAATTCAATTTTATAAACAAGGTTATATAGTGTATTATTCATTCAACTTTTTACTAGTAGCCAGTTTCATGCATATTAAAATGAAAGAGATTAAGCTGTTTGTTTTTCCCCAAATGCCTCATTTCTAAAGCAACAAACACTGACATCTATTGGTATTTTGGTAGCTAGCTTGCTTTTTTATTTAGTCTATTAAAATTCATGCAGGCCTGAACAGAATTAGGATGAATAAAAATATCACTTGTTCTTTTGGGAAATTTTACTTGCCTTAAAAGCATATTTTGGTAGACATAATCCTTTGGTTGAAATAAGACCATTTCTAAGTCAATCATAACTGACTTAGTGTTTTCTTTTTCTACTTGTCAAAGGGAAAACTCTAAGATTAACTAAATTATCAGAAGTCTGTGCATTTCCTTCTTTGATAAAATAAAATAATTCACCCAAAATATTGACATGGTGTGTTTTCTTCTTTCTTAATAAACTATCAGTACTTTAACTTGTTACTTTGAGAAAACCAACAGAACACTAATTTGGTAAAAATTCATCACACTCCCAGAACATTAAACACTACGTACAACCATTCTAGTAAGACAGGAGGAGGAAAGAAAACAGTAAGAAATGTGGATTTATGGAATGCTTTTTGCTTATTTGTTTAACTATTTGCTTATGTTTAGAAACACCTGTGTGTGATCCTCTGAACTTTCCTGGCATGCACTGCTGCTCCTGATACAAAGATAAAAAGGGGCAAGTCGAGGCACAACTTGGTTTTCAATGGCTGTATTTTATACCAGTCCCCAAAGAGAAGATGACATGTTCTATACCACACAGGGAGGTTAAGCAGAGACATAAGTGTGGCCAGAAAAGGAGTCTTGTTTCAAAATCCTGTAGCTTGAAACCTCCACATTCTTCTGCCAGGTAACATTCTGTTGCACCTCACTCTACTTTCAGTATTTAGATTGGGTTCAACACTGGGCTCATCCACATATGCAGTTAGGAAATCTGATATAGTTACCCACTATCCTCTTTTACAGGTAGAACATACTAATATTTATTAGATACTCTAATCTAAAATCAGCACTGGGTGTTTCCTGCCATAAAAAGGTAACTTTTGAAAATTTTGTCTTGTCAGTGATATGGACAATTCATTCTTTGGGTAATTTGATGAGCCTCTACTTCCTCGGTAACTACTAGCTGCTGGGCAATATCAAGCTGTTTCCCAAGGGTCACACTGTCCACACTCAGGATTGGCACTGTAAGCATAGCACAATTTTATACCCATTTTACAAAAAGAAAAAATAGGTACAGAAAGATTAATGTTCTTCACTTTATAGTTAGAAAGTGTCATGCTGCTTAATATTGAGACACAAACATATTTTCTTAAAAAATGAAGTTATAAAATATGCAATCCATGTGTTTGTTCTATTTTCTGGATCAGAACATGGCAAGAAATCGGTAAACAGTAATATCCCTTTCTATGAATAGAAAAGTGTTCAGGATATTGGAAAGGTATTTACTGTTAACATACTAGCCCAATATTGTGATACTGTATATATACAAATGACATGCATATGCATTTTTTCTTCTGTTCTTTCCAATACTTTACTTTTATCATTGTGTATACAAGAAAACAGTATCCAATTGTCCTCCACTCCTCCATTTCCTCCACTGTTTTAGCTACTCATGAGAAGTCCTATTTCATTTGGCAAATGATCTTTAATGTTTTTCATAGTTATCAACATAAGTGGTTACAAGCAGCCAGGGTGAAACAGATCACTGGACATTCCTCCAGGTCCTGTAATGCAGGCCACCCCATGAGTGACAGAGTATTTTATATGCAAGGATGTTTACAAGCACTCTAAGAAGTTAAAGAACTAGGTGGGCAATGTCATTTGGGGAGCTATAGCCTGCTTCTACCCAGTTGGGTTCCTCAATTCTTCCACCAGCTCTAACCCAAATGCCCCTTCTGCCAGGCACAGAGTGACACAAGAGTTCTAAGTGTGGGCTGGGTGTGATAAAGGCACTGCTCCTGTCACTTAAGAACAAGAATAACAAAAGGAATCCGTTACAGAGATTTTAAAAAAACATGTATCAACAAAGGAACATAAGTAAAGCTTGAAGTCAAACATCAACTAACAAAAAAGAAAACTGCAGTTTGGTAATTCATGCTTCTAAAGAAAAAGTGCTGAGCTGACAACATCAGCAAGAGGCAGGATCTGGGAGGTCCAATATGCAGAAGTTCTCAGGACATTACAGGACCCTTGGTACATGGAGCCACGACAGAAAACATGCAGAAGGCTCAGGACATTACAGGACCCTTGGTACATTGAGCTGTGACACAGAGCCCTGGATTGTGCTGATGTTTCTTATTTTGTGCAAAGATGAGGAATCAGTGACCCCATGGGCTTGAGACCGATTAGAGCCATTCTTATGGAATAGATAATTCTGCTGAACATCTGCAGCCCAACAGTGTGCAATTCAATATTCAATTAATTATATAAAAATGCAGATGCTATGAAACAGCCATTTGTATAACACATATCAAGCATACATGTCATATGACAGTTAAAAAAAGTTTTGTTGTCCCTGAAGATTCCCTCCAACAGATGTGTTTATGCTAATGCATATAACAGAGTGCACAGTGGGACTGAGTGGCGAAGCGCCCTCACAAGGTCTTCCCAGGGCTATCCTGGGGAATAC
Organism: Dipus sagitta; assembly: GCA_036346955.1. NCBI lineage: Eukaryota > Metazoa > Chordata > Mammalia > Rodentia > Dipodidae > Dipus > Dipus sagitta. The sequence goes on along the minus strand of CM070778.1, from coordinate 71,361,973 downwards.
TACAGCATGCCCTGGGAGGCTTGTTTATTGTATATGCGCCGCGGAGGACACACATACTTCTGACTTTTTAAGCATGGGACGAATCTTGGTGCTGTAGGGCACCAACACAGGAGCAATTCAGGAGAAATGGCTGTCCTCATAGATCCTAATTTGGCTGGCTGACCATAGAACACTGTGGTTATGGCTACTTGGGGTCATTGCTTTGAGGATGCCTGAAACCTACAGAGTGGGAAAATAAAAGATTGAGTGTGGGCTTCTCCCACAAACCATGGTGGCTGGTAGCTCCAGGTCCCTTTCAGATAAGGAAAAGGTACTATGTCTGTTATAAGAAAAATGAAAAAGGCAGTATCCCAGAGCAGGAATATCCAATATCATGTCCTTGTACATAAAGTGGATTTCAGGTTGGCCATTCTTTGCAAAACAAATCAATATTCTTAACCTGTTTGAATAAGTACAAGGTACTCTGGATAGAGAAAAGCTGCCTGCCTACCCACGAAATTATACAAATCTACTAAAAAGTAGCCTAGAGATGAGTTCATCCATATTTTTCTGGGAAGTCCAGTCACACCAGTGTGTCTGGTTTACAGGGAGTCACAGCCATGGGACTAGAAAGATGACCAAGAGTCACATAGGAAGCTCTAGAACTCTGTGCCAAGAGATGCAAGACAGCTGCCCACCGAGTCCATGAGGACTGCACAGTGCCTGCTTACTAACTCCCAACCTCGCCCCCATGGAACCCTGCCTTTCTCTGCACTGTCACGTTGTGGCACAGCAATGAACCCTTGGTAAGATGCAAATCTGTTGTTTAAGAGGATGCTACTCAGACCACATGCCCTCCTTAATTCATCAGACCATTCAGGAAGACGGGCCATACATGCTGAAGTTGCCGAAGGCAAGAGCAAAAAGCAAGTGATGACAAGAAAAACAAGAAGTTCTTTCCACTTTGTGCAGTCTTGGTTGATCTGGGTACCTCCAGTTTCTTACAGCATCGCCCAATACACATATTACGAAGCCTTCTGGGGAATTAATTGAACAACACTTGGACTCTGACAAAAGAAGATAAGAAGTATTTGTTGAGGTTGAGATCTCTTGAAGGCACCACGAGGCACTTAGAACACTACAGTCACTTACAGAGATGGCCACCCCAGCTTTCTGTCACATTATGTTGAATAAAATGCTACCCTTTTTCTCCACAATATAAGGGGAAATCAGAAAAATGACTGCCACAAGGGCTAATGTGAGGTAACTAAGACAAACCTGATCTTATTCTTTGCTGCCGCATGAATGTCTAGTGGCTAAACAATTACTCTCTGTTCAATTTCTGTTTTGCTCAAAACCTTGCTTAGGGACTCTGCCAATAACCCAGGTTCTGATTCCAATAAAAGTACTAAACAAATGTGGTTTGTTTTGTTCCTGCAAGAAACAAATGCTTCTTATCTTCTTTAGTCAGAGTCCAAGTGTTGTTCAATTAATTCCCCAGAAGGCTTCATAATATGTGTGTTGGACGGTGCTGTAAGAAACTGGAGGTACCCAGATCAAGTGAAAGTTAAGACTTGAGACGTGTAGAAGCCGGGAAAGGCCTGTGGCCCCTTTAATCGTCTACTTCACTTACTTGTTTATGAGCACAGAGATAATACCAGAGAGAGAGAGAGAGAGAGATGCCTCGTCTGTCCAGGGCAAAATCTAAAGCATTGGCCTCTCTTAGAATTATGGTAACACGTCATTCACATTATGTTCTGATGAGAGAATGAAATATTTGTTTGCAAGCCTTTTCATTGTGTGTATTAACTGGCAAGCGAAAAGGTCAAAAATTCAGGTAAACTGTTGCTTTCTACCATCTCCAGGGACCGAGGGTAAACTAAGCATGTTTACCAAAGAGACTAAACCAAAAGTCTGCAGCACGTACTGGAGCCGACCTGGATCTTGGCACTGAGCTGGGCTTTATCTGCTTCGCTGACCTTTATGAATCCCTCCCAGCTGCTCTGGGCTTCCTATCTTGGAAGGGAATCGGTGAACTTCCACCTTCACCGCGCGCCGGGACTGCCCGCTTCCCTCCGCCCACAACACCAGCGTCCCATTGCCCACGCGGCTCCGTCCCCGCCACGCTCTTCCCGTCCAGGCACCGGCTGGGGGACCGGTTCCCGCTCTTTTCGCTAGAGGGCAGCCGGGTCCCGCGCACCGGCCCGGCTCCCAGCCCGCACCCAGGTTGCACTCCGGGCCCGCGCGGGGCTGGGCTCGGGCGTCCGCGCGGGTCCGGGACCGTGTCACGCCTCAGCCCCGCGCGGGAGGACCGGGGCGGGAGCGGCGGGGACGGCCACGCTCACGGCGCGCCGGCGGGGCCTGCCAGGTGACCGGCGTGACTCGCACGGGGGCGCCGCCTTCTTCGGCGGACGACCCTCGGCAGGGGCGCGTGGCGAGGGACGGGCGGGCCCGGGCGAGGCGGCGGCGCCGGAGGGGGAGGACGGAGGGACGCGGCCGCCTGCGCACTCACCTGGGCTCAGGTCGCCGTCGGCGGGCGCGGGCGCGGGCTTCTTGGAGCCGCGCTCCTTCTTCTTGCCCTTCCCCTTGCCTCTGCCCTCCTTGCGCTCCGACATCTCGCCAGAAAAGTGAGCGCTCTGCTGGGACAGGTCTGGGCGCAGGCGGCGTGCGACAAGTTTGATCCCGGGGCTGGGGTCGGCGCGGAGCAAAGCTTGTCCCCGAAGGGAGGGGAGACCCCACGGCAGGGCTGCGGGAAGCCGTGGGGACGCGGCCCCCGCCACCTGGACGCACTTCGCGCGGGCTGGGACGCTCGGGGCGCGGGGCCGCTGGGTGGCCCGGGGTCGCGGACGCCTGGCTGCCGGGTGGCCTCGCAGCCCGAGGAGGGAGAGGCGATCACCGTCCGGGCCGCCGCTCCGCTGCTGCCGTCCGCGCGGCTCGGAGTTGGACAAGTTTGGGGAAAACTCCTCGCCGGCCCTTTTCTATTGCCCGCAGCCACCCACCGCCCGCCCGCAGGTTGCCGGTGGCGCCTCCCCTCGCCCTGCCCGCCGCGCCCCCTCCCTCTCCCCACCACACCCCCACCCCGAGGCGCGGACACGCCACCGGGAGGAGCCTGGGCCCGCCGCTCCCGGCTCAGCCCCTTTCTTCCCCGACCAGCCCGGCGGGCGGCGGGCGCGCGGGGGGCCGCGGCTGCTCCGAACTCCCGGCAGGGGTCGCTGGAAGCTGCGCGGTCGCCGCCCGGGGACGCAGCCGAGCGGCCCCGGAGGCCTGAGCGGAAACCCGCGCGGCCCGCTCCCCGCAGCTGGCAGCCCCGCGGGCTGGTCCGACCCTGTAAACGGGCACCGAAACGGAGAACGGGTCTGGCACACCGGGCCTGGCCTCCATCGCAGGGTCTGGCGGAGCTCGGGGGCATGGAGGGGGCCTGGGTGTTTTTCCCACAAGGGGGCCGGGGTCTCGCCGGCCGCAGTCTGGGGAAGCCCCTCTTGGCAGGTGAGGTGCGGGCGGGAGTCGCGGAGGGACTCGGGACGGGCTCCCGGACCTGGATGGCGCACTGGCACCTCTGCGCCCCGAGCTTTGCGCTCTGCTGCACGCGCTCCGTAACGTGCCCGCTGCAGTTCCCATCTCCACGCTTCCCAAAAGCATCCCCCTCACGACAGCTTTAGTTCCCAAAGGGTTTGAAAGGCCGCGGGCCGCGAGAATCAGTGGCTAACATTTCTGCTATAGCTGTGGCTCTGTTCGTGAGTGGGGAAGCAAGTGAGGAAAGTAGAGAGAAGGATTCATTAGTGCGAGTTCTCCAGGACTGAACTTTCCTGGGAAGAGATGGGAAACCTACTCCTTTCCCGGTCCATCCTCCCTCTGGTGGAGAAGTCTAAAGAGCAGTGAAACCAAGAAAACATTGAAACTCTGATGCAAAGAACAAAAGTCAAAGGCCAGAGTAACCCATAGAACGGAATGCTCCAGAATCCACGTAGAGACCCTCCTCCTCCTCGTTACACCCGCGTGTGGCTGGCTTGGATGGCCCTTGCAGGCTGGCACCGTCTCTCAAGTCAGCAAGCGGCTAGGGGACCATCCCTAGTCTTAAATCTACCCCACTTACAAAGTGACTGGCTCCCGCTTTCGTGTTTCCTGGGGTTAATGATAACCACTGACTCTTTGCCTACCTGCAGCCTTCTCTGAGTTCTCTAGTGAACATGGTTTAAATCAAGGTGAAATCCTGCGGGCCCTCTTCAAAGGTAGGCGGGACAAAAGGGAAGGGGACAAAAACAGTCATTTTAAAAGTATCCAAATCATATTATTGTAGTTTAATTTGCCCCGGACTAAGACTCAAACTCCGCCTTGTGAGCTTAATTGTGAAAAGATGGCAATATCGCCACCATTCGTTCATTTTTAAATCATTGGTTATCTAAATATCTTGGTCACCTTTGAATAAACGTGACTTGGGAATTAAACTGTGTCATACAGAGAGCCAAACCAGAGGAGAGTGTGACTAAGTGTCCACAGTAAGCAGTAGTCCACAGGTAGGGAGAATGGAGAGGGACTCGGTGTTGGCTGAAATGACGCCACTTTCCCAGGAGGGGCCACTGCTCAACAAGCAAGGGACATCCAGCTCCACAATGAAGAAATCTTCTCACAAGGATCTTTATCTCAAGGATGCCAGACGGAGTGTGAGCTCTGTGTACTCTAACCTTGAGCGATTGATTCAACACCGCCATTTCAGAATTGAAAGCCTTACAGCAAAATGTATTTTGTACTTTAGAAAACAAAATTTTACATCTTCCCAAATAAAGAAGTAGGCGGCAAAATCCCGTGCCTGTGGAAATGCTATCATCCAGTCTCATCTGGGTCTAGATAGATTACGTCACAGAACACTTTATTATTATTTATATGCAAGCAGAGAAAGAGATGGGCCAAGACAGAGAAAGAGAGACAGAGACAGCGAATGGTCATGCCAGAGCCTCTAGCCCCTGCAAAGGAACAGATGCATGTGGCTTTACATGGGTACCGGGGAACCGAACCTGGGTCCTTTGGCTTTGCAAGCAAGCACCTTAACCACTGAGCAATCTCTCCAGCCCCCACAGAACACTATTACTAGTTAATGGCAATGTGTCCCATGAGGTTAAAGGATAAGTGTACAATGGTGTGATTATTTTCTGTTTGCATGAATCTATGGAGATAGTTGACAGTCTTCCAAAACTGAGATGACCAAGAAAAGATGACTGACATTCCAGTACCTGTAGAATAATGCATGGCAGGGGCTTTCCTGTGGAAACTGTAGGGGTGAGGGATGGATGGTATAAGGAAAAGCAGAAGTATAAATTAGCATTGAATAGCCATTTTTTACTTGGTTTAATGACATGGGGGGGATGGTGTGAAAAAGGACAAAAGTTGCAGTAAGTATCGAAGGAACTTTCTTTAAACAAAGATAGTAAACTGTCAACCAAATTACAAAGTTGGCTTCCTAGAACTGACCAGCTTCTGGGGTGCTATTTAAGCTGTCAAATGCAGCTGAATTGTCAGGAAATCCATGACAAGGTCCAAGAGACTTTTTTTTCCCTAAATGTATTGTTTAAATATTTTTTTTCTTGGTTAATTTCTTAGTTTATTTTATTATCTTATTTACAACCAGCTGAAAGATTACCAAAAATGGCTTTTTTATTTGTTTTTGGTTTTTTTTTTTTTTCAGGTAGTTTCTCACTCTAGCCCAGGCTGACCTGGAACTCACTCTGTAGTCCCAGGCCCTCCTACCTCTGCCTCCCCAGGGCTGGGGTTAAAGATGTACACCAACACACCCAGTCAAAATTTCTTAAAAAAATATATATATATATATATATATATATATATATATGTATATATATGTAAAGAAAGCTAGGGAGATGGGGAGATGGCTCAATGGGTAAGAGCACTTGCTGTATGGGGGCCTGAGACCACCTGAGTTCAATTCCCCAGGGTCCATGTATACAGCTGGGCATAGCCATGCATGTCTATAACTCCAGTCCTATGGGAAGCAGAAATCAGAGAATCACTGAAGCTTGCAAAATCTGCAGCTTCACATAAAGAGTGAGATTGCAGCTCAAGGAACTATGAAGATGAGTGATAGACGAAAGACACCTGACGTTCTCCTCTGCATGCCTGCAAGTGCATCTGCATAGACACATGCACGTGCGTGCACACAAACACACACATGCCACCACCACCACCATCACATACTATATATACTATACATGCAAATTATATATGCAGACAGAGATATAAATGGGTGTGGTGGCCCTGTGCCAATAATCCCAGTATTTGGTAGACTGAGGCAGATGGATTATCATGAATTTGAAGCCAGCCTGGTCATTGATGTGGTTTGAATGTAAATGACTCCATAGCCTCATTTGTTTGTGATTAATCTTCATATTTAATCCTCAGTTGTTGGCTCCTTTGGGAGGTGGATCCTTGCTGGAGAAGGTATACTTACCTGGGGCATGCCTTGGGATTTTGCAGTCCAGTCCTGCTTGCCAGTGCAACTCTTTCTACTTCCTCCCTGCTGCTGTGGAGATGTGAGGACTGGCTGGCTTTTCATGCTATGTTTTCTTCGTGATGAAACTTCCTCTAGAAACTTTAAGCCAGAAATAAATCTTTTGCTTACATAAACTGCATTTGGTTGGATGTTTTGTCTCAATAAGACAATAACTGTTACTGGTACAAATTATAATATTAGAAAAATCAGGTAATTGACTTAATTAAGTAAAATATATAAACTGAGGTTGCTAGAGAGATAGCTCAGTGGATAAAGGTGCTTGCTTGCAAAGCCTGATGGCTTGGATTTAATTCCACAATTTCCACATAAACCCAAATACACAAAGCGGCCATGTGCCTCAATTTCATTCGCAGCAGCAAGAGGCCCTGGCATTCTCTCACTCTCTCTCTCTCTCTCTCTCTCTCTCATCTCTCTCTCTGTTTATGAATATAAATAAATAAAATTTTAAGAAATATGTGAACTTCAATTGAATCATTTAGCAATGCTATGTGTTTGTGGTATAATTAATTTGTTGTACACCGTTCAGATCCTAGAGCATGTACCATGTAGGGCATATCAGCTTTCAAGTGACATGTCAACCTGTCAACATGTCCAGTAGAAAATACAGACTTGAGCACTGGAGAGATGACTTAGCAGTTAAACGTTTGCCTATGGAGCCTAAGGACCCTGGTTCGAGGCTCTATTCCCCAGAACCCATGTAAGCCAGATGTACAAGGTGGCACATGCATTTGTAGTTCCTTTGCATTGGCTGGAGGCCCACCCATTCTCTTTCTATCTGCTTCTTTCTCTCTCTGTCTGTCTGTCACTCTCAAATAAATAAATAAAAATAAACAATATTTGATCTCACAGTGCCTGACACTGCCTACACAAGACAATCATAATAGGAGGAAAAGATCATGTTATCAAAATAAAAGAGAGACTGATTGAGAGGGGAGGAGATATGAAGGAGAATGGAGTTTCAAAGGGCAAAGTGGGGGGAGGGAGGGCATTACCACGGGATATTTTTTATAATCATGGAAGTTGTTAATAAAAAAAATTTTGAAAAGAAAATAAAGACTTGAGAATTATACATGAGCACTTTGAGAAAAAAGGCAAAATGTGCATCATCTATAACATGATAGCTTAAAAGAAGGCCAGTTATGGACCACTACACACTACAATTTTCTTTTTCCTTTCTTGTTTTTTTTTTTTTTTTTTTTTTTTTTTGAGGTAGGGTCTTGATCAACCCATCCTGTAGTACCAGGCAGGCCTTGAACTCACAGCAATCCTCCTACCTCTGCCTCTCAGAGTGCTATGATCCTCTTACCTCTGCCTCTCGAGTGTACCACCATGCTGGGCTCAATGTTGTTCATTATTGACAGTAATGGGAACTTAATTTAAAATTCTACAAATAATTTTCTATACTTGTATTTTCAAAAAAGATTATTGGGAGGCATCTGACTGCAAATGGCCCTTTTTATTACTTTTATCCATGCATTCCCCATCCTAAGCTGTTTCAAGACATGTTTATAGTTACAGAACAAAGCAACACAATTCAAGGCATTGTCCAAATACATTGGTGGGAATATCAGGTGGTAGGGTATAACAATTACTTTCCAGTTGGGCATGGTGGCACACACCTTTAATCCCAGCACTAGGGAGGCAGAGGTAGGAGGATTGCCATGAGTTCAAGGCCAGCCTGAGACTACATAGTAAATTCCAGGTCAGCCTGAGCTAGATCGAAACCCTACCTCAACAAACCAGAAAAAAAAAAAAAAAATCCTTGTTTCTGTGATCAAATACGTTTAAAATAAACTTGAACATACATAAATTTAATTTTTTTCAAAAATTATTTTTTGAAAAATATTTGTGGTAAAGTTGACATTAATGAAGACACATGAATAAATTTAAAGAACCGCTGACCAGAATCAACTCAAAAACTGTATGAGCATGCCTGGGCATGGTGGCGCACACCTTTAATCCCATCACTCTGGAGGCAGAGGTAGGAGGATCACCAAGAGTTCGAGGCTGCCCTGAGACTACATAGTGAATTCCAGGTCAGCCTGAGCCAGAGTGAGACCCTACCTCGAAAAACAAAAAACAAACAAACAAATTAAAAAAAAAAAAAACTGTATGAGCGAGCTGGAGAGATGGCTTAGCCATTAAAGCATTTTCCTGCAAAGCCAAAGGACCCAGTTTCAACTCCCCAGGACCCACGTCAAGGGGGCACATGCATGTGGAGTTTGTTTGCAGTGGCTGGAGGCCCTGAGCACCCATTTTTTATCTGCATCTTTCTCTCCTTCTCTCTCTCAAATAAATAAATAATAAAAATATTTTTTAAAAAACTGTATGAGCCTAGTGTGGTGGCCTACACCTTTAACCCCAGCACTTGGGAGGCAGAGGTAGGAGGACTGCCCTGACAAGCAAGCTTAACTCTATCTTGTCTCACTGCATGCACTGGGGACTGCTTGCAGCATGTCCCTAGAAGCAAGCTTGCTGTTCTTTCCTGCTTTTGCATGTTTCTTTGGCCTGGATGGCCACACAATGGCCACATTCTGCCTAAATCTATTATTGTTCAGGTCTCAACTGAATTCCTTTGCTTGGAAACACCTTTTTTTTTAAGTTTAGAGAGATTTTATTAGTTTAAGAGGAGGTACTATAAAGAGTCCTTGCCCATGAGAAGGCAAGAGGGGTAAAGCCCTGGAAACACTTTTTATTGTCTTTCAAAATGGTTTCAGCTCATCCTATTTCAACCTGCCATTACACTTTCTGCATCTCCATCATCACAGTTGTCTGAGTTTGTAATAATTTTGTGAAGTATTTTCCAATCATCTGTTCCTACTGGATATGAATTTCTTTAAGGATAAAAACTCATGTTCATGGACTGGAGAGATGGCTTAGCAGTTAAGGTTCTTACCTGCAAAGCCAAAGGATCCAGGTTTGATTCCCCAGGACTCATTTAAGCCAGAAGCACAAGGTGGCACATGTGTCTGGAGTTCATATGTAAGCCCTGGTGTACCCATCTTCATTCTCTCTCTTTCTCCCTCCCTCCCTCCCTCCCTCCTGAATAAATAAATAAATAAAAATATTTTTTAAAACTTGTGTTCATTTTTAAATGCCTAACACTATATGTGTCTTATCTCAGCCAATAATAGTTTGTCAGTGAAACAGTAAAGATAATAGAATTACTTTCATATATACATAAAACTGTAAAACGCTATGTACATAAGACTAAAGCACACCATGTATATGTATTTACTTGCTGAGATTTGTAAAAGACAATTATAACATCAAGTATGACACTTTGGGGTAACAACTTCTATTTGAATAAGCCATGGATTAATTAATTACTTAATTGATATTTTATTTACTTACTCTTCTAGACATGTCACCCAATACCTTGCACATGCTATGCAAGCCCTCTACCACTCAACTACATCTTCAGCAAAACAAGTTTTTTGTTTGTTTGTTTCTGTGTCAAGATTGGTTTTATTCTAATCCAGACTGACCTGGAACTCACTCTGTAGCCCAAGTTGGGCTTGAATTTATTGTGATCTCCAAAACAAGCCTTCTAAAAGCAAACTACAGGACTGGAGAGATGTCTTAGTGGTTAAGGCACTTGCCTGCAAAGCAAAAGGACACAGGTTCAATTTCCCAGGCCCCAGTGAAACCAGATGCACAAGGTGGTAAATGTGTCTGGAGTTTATTCACAGCATCTGGAGGCCCTGGTGTGCCTAATCTCTCTACCTGGCTCTTTCTATGTCTCAAATACATAAAAATAGAAACAAAACAAATTGGTGCAAAAGCAAACTATAAAATAAAAATCATGACTCCTTGGCATATTCTCTCATGACTTTCTCTAAATTATTGAGAATATTTCTTCCTAAATTGTCTTTCTGAGTTTTCCCCCCAATTATTTTTATTTATTTATTAGAGACAGAGACAGGGGGAAAGAGAGAGAGAGAGAGAGAGAGAGAGAGAATGAATTGGCTTTCCCGGGCGTCTAGCCACTGCAAATGAACTCCAGATGCATGTCCACCATGTGCATCTGGCTCATGTGGGACCTGGAGAATGGAACCTGGGTCATTAGGCTTCACAGGCAAGTGCCTTAACTGCTAAGCCATCTCTCCAGCCCTTTTCTGAGTTTTAATCTGTAGATAATATTTTATTGGCTTCATTTACTCCCTTGGACTCTTACAAGGTATAAGAGTGACCCCTAAAGAACCTGAATTTTAGAAACATTGTCCTAATGGTGATAGCAGAAGAAAATCTGCAAACACAGCCTTGCTGACATGTTTAATCAAGTTGTGCCCAGTAGTAGCCTTGGAATGATCTTGGAAGCTAAAGTTAAGTCCTCCAGTATCTGCTGTTTTCCAGCCTCCCATATTCACCCAGCAAATATAAAGAATTTCTCCATGCATTCTCAGGGCTCATGTTTTATTGTTTTAATGCCAAGAGAAAAATTAGATGCTTTGATGGTGCTTAAAAGCCAACCCACAAGATCCTCTCCAGCTAACATCATTCCTCTGAAATACACTTTCCTTATGATGGAGAAAACATTTACTCCCAGTAACTTTATAATGCTACTAAAATATAAATTAAATGTCACGAGTGATAAATTAGGATGTCGAATATTTGAACAGTGTGAGGCATCTATCAGGTCAATTCTTCTCTGTATGTTTCATAAGAAACACCTGGTAGGAAGCACTTTCAAAGCAGATAATAGGAAATTATTTCATCATGTCATTAGGATATCTGGGAGACATGGAAGCAAGTGCTGACCCACATTATTCAGTCCCCAATGCAGTCATGTGAAAATACCACATTTCTTTTATCTTCTTTCATGCATAATTCCAAATTCCTAACTAACTCTTTATAAAATGACCCTACAGTATGGTCAGCACTTCATATCCCTGACTTGACTCAGGATGTTTAATGTCAAGTTGAGAGCCAAAATTGAAGTTCTCATTAGAATGTTCCAGTCATCTCCAGCCTGGATCAAGGCCTAGAAGTCAGCTTACTTTGCAACAGTCCAACTTTCAACACACTATATGTTTAAGAATTCTTGTGTATGTGTGTGTGTTAAAACTATGCATGTCTTTCAATCTTCAATCTTTTGGGAAAAGAATTTCACAAGTATTAACAACTCAAGAAGGCAAGCTATCTTTCAAAGATGATTTAGCAGAACAACTAACCAACTTGACAGAAACCAAATGAACCTCTAAAAAAATAACTCATGACCAATCATGCAGAAGATTATATTCTTATGGAAAATGCTGCCTTTTCTGCTTAATCATAAATACTGGGATTCTTCCAACTCTTTCCCAAAAGTACAAGATGGAAACTACGTTTTTTGTTTTTTTGTTTTTGTTTTTGTGCTAGCTAGGGATCAAACCCCTGTTTGGGGGATTTGTGCATGATAGGGCAAGCACTTTCCCTGTGAATTACATCCACAGGCTATGAACTTAAACAATGCAGGGAGTTCTAGAGTTCTAATCTTACTTCTAGTCTTATCCAATCGAAAGAATTCTCTGAGGGCCCACAGAAATTCTGGGGATATTCAATTCTGAGATATTTAAATGAGTACCCAAGAATATGTCCTGAGTTAGCAGCTGTAAGTGACTTCTATTTGATCCCTGATTGAACTGGAGACTGTGGGGTCACATAAAGCAGCTATACCCATAACCTCAACAGTATTTTAGTCCTGCTCAGACTGATGACTTTCAGATTGACCCAAACTAGCCTTGGCTTTGAAGAGGGGAAGAAAAAGTTACTTTTCACTTAGATATCATCCTCTTATTTGGATAACAAGTTCTTCTGTATCTGTTGTTGTTAATGTTGTTTCTTAGATATAGGGTGAGAGAATGATATGGAAATCATCTTTATTTTCATGGTAATAAGCCGAAACTAGGGTTATAATAGTGTGTATTTATGGTGGGTGCCAAAGCTATAGTTTCTATGTAAATATACTAAACTTAACTTACTATGTGAACTTTAAAAAAAAATACTTTCATTTCTTTTTCCTCTTTTGCCTAAGAACTTTTCTGTTTTTACTTGGGGTGGGGAGGAAGTGGGATTCCAGGTAGGGTTTTACTCTTAGCCTAGGCTGATGTGGAATTCACTATGCAGTATCAGCAGGGCTCCAAACTCAGGATCATCCTCTTACTTCTGCCTCCTGAGTTCTGGGCTTAAAGATGTGCACCACCACCTATGGCAGGAAAACATCCTTGATCCCTTCTTTCCTTTCACTGCCAAGGAGTCTTAGTTCCTTCTCTTTTATCCCCAGGGAATCAACCCACCCTCTCCTCAACTCCCTACCAAAATATTGCTCAAACATCAGAAGAAACGGATTCAGACTTCCTCAATCCTAGAGGACATTGATGTATACTCATCCTTGACCCTCCCACTTCTTCCCAGGGATTAATAGTGACAATTCTTCGAAAATGTTCTTTTGGTTATTTTCTAAGTTATTTTTGTTTTTAATTCTACCTATATTATCATGGCTTGATATTTAAAATTATTTTCTTCTCAATATGATAATTCTCTAAAATGCCACCCCCTTCACTATCTCGAATGCTCATTCACAAATGTGTATTTAGCACTCTAAACTTTGTCTGGACTCCAAGCTTCTATTTCCAAGTCCCCCAAACTAAAGGCACCTCAAAAACAGCTCTTTAATTCCTATTCTGCTCCCCATAAAAGGACCAGATTCAGCTGAACACAGGAACTAGGTACCATCTTCATTTTTCTCCTTATACTCTCCCTTTCTTGCCTAATCCAAGCCACTGGGTTCCCTGGCCCCAGGGCACTCACTGCAGCAGCACCTGGGCCTTCATTTTCATCTCTTATCTCCTCTGCTTCTCCCCAGGTCTGGGTCTCATTTGACATTCTTTGAGTGCATCTGTAAGTTCTCCTTTTACTGCTTTGGTTTCAATTCTCACATCCAGCTATTCTTCCTCCCACCACTGAAGTTAATCTCCTAAAATACAGTTATTATCTTGTCACTTCTGAGTGTAATATCTCTATTGGAATCCTGACTCTATAAAGCTGAAATTTCTGCATAGAAAACAGTTTTCACAACCATGCCAAGCATACATACTCAGTCTCCTTCTATCTGCCTTCTCCTGTGCATTTGGTATTTGTTGCCTACACCAAATTGCACATATTGTTACTTCTATGTCAATCTGATTTTCTTTTCTGTTTCTTTTCCTACCTCTTATATCTTTCCTTGTTTTTGCCTAGAAGATTTCTACTCCATTCAACTTAAAACTCACTTTTTGTCTGTTTGTTTGTTTCTCAGGTAAAGTCTCCCTCTAGCCCAGGCTAACCTGGAACTCATGCTATAGTCCCAGGCTGGCCTTAATTCAAGGCCATTCTCCTATTTCTGCCTCCTAAATGCTGGGATAAAGGAGTGTGCCACCACATCCAGCTTTAAAACTCACTTTGGTCTACTCCATATTCTTGACATTTCCAAACAGAACCATTCACTGTGTGCTTCACACACACACACACACACACACACACACACACACGTACACATTTTCACACACATACATACAACCTCAGTTTTACATTTGCATCATTAGGATTATTTGTCTTTAAGGCTAGTTTCCTATTATGAAGCAATGATTCCTCAAGGAATCACCTATGTATTGCCTTAAAGTACACACCAAACATATGTGTATTATAATGAACAGATTATAAATGTATGCCAAGAATTCACAATTTATATTTAACTCTACCTCAGACTGACTGGGCAGCATTTGCTAAATGTGACTTCTTCTTTCTTTCTTTCTTTCTTTCTTTCTTTCTTTCTTTCTTTCTTTCTTTCTTTCTTTTTTTTGGGGGGGGGGCAAGCCCAACAGACTGGCCGTTTTTTTTAATGTAGGGTGTGGGGGAGGGAGAGAGAGAGATAACGTAGCAAGCCTCCAACTACTGCACTGAACTCCAGACACCTGCACCCCCTTGTACCCCTGCACAACACTGTGTGCTTGTGTCACTGTGCATATAGCTTATGTGGGACCTGGAGAGTCAGACATGAGTCCTTAGGCTTTGCAGGCAAGTGCCTTAGCCACTAAGCCATCTGCCCAGCCCTGAATGTGACCTCTTAAAAATATACTAATTTATTTATTAGAGAGAGATAGAAAGAGATACAGAGAGAATGGGTGTGTCAGGGCATCTAGCCATAGAAAATGAACTCCAGACTCTCCATCATGTGTATCTGGCTTATGCGGATACTGGTGAATCAAACTTGGATCCTTAGACTTTGCAGGCAAGTGCCTCAACTGCTAAGCCATCTCGCCAGCCCTAAATGTGACTTTTTATTCCAGTTAGAACTCAACGTTCGGATGCAGCTGCTGCTTGCCTATGCTGTGCAGCTGTATGAGCTCATTTGTTTGTTCTATCAGAATCACAGTCCACAGGGTTCTAGAATAAGTTCGGCAGTTTCTACTATCACATTTCACATATGTAAATCAACTTCAGCCTTTTGCTTACCAATTCTATCTAACAAATACTAGTATAATACAACACATGGTCATGAACCCTTATACTAAAGTATTGTAAAGTTCAAGAGATCCTTTATTTGTAAATTTTGCTATTAAGAAAGATAAAAAATTACATATGTAGATTTGACCATGCTATCTGAAAACTTTAAT
This sequence comes from Dipus sagitta, assembly GCA_036346955.1. Classification (NCBI taxonomy): domain Eukaryota; kingdom Metazoa; phylum Chordata; class Mammalia; order Rodentia; family Dipodidae; genus Dipus; species Dipus sagitta. Next base: position 71,346,838 of record CM070778.1, on the reverse strand, counting down.
TGTGACTGTGGAAGGGAGCAGTAAAGAATCTCTTTACATAATTGATACTGTTGAGAGATTCTCCGTTTCGTAGGGCACCCATCTATAATTCTGCCTCTGCCTAAGTGTCCCTAGAGCATCTGTGGGTCACTGTCCCTCCCACAGACTGGATAAAAGCCCAGCAAAGAAAAGATTGTCCTCAGGGCAGAGTTGATGGATCAGAAAGAGCTTTGCAACGGGACTGCTGCTTCCCACCTGCTGCTCACCTGAAAGCAGACATCATGACATTGTGTCAGGTGGCTGCTGTGAGGATTAAGTAAGTGGCACTGAAATCCTGGCAGTTCCTCTGATTGTCACTGTCCCCTGACTTTCAGCACCTGTGACTCCATTCAGCACAGCATAGATGGCACCAACACCTCAGCTTTACATAAAGGAACTATATCGACAATGTTTTTTTAATTTTTACCAATGACTGAGTGATTTTAGGTGTTATTTATTTGTGGGAGGGGGACACATATGTGTGCAGGTATGAAAATATATTCATGCCAGTATATGTGGAGGCCAAAAGACAACCTCAGGTGTTGTTCCTCAGGAGCACCATCCATCTTATTCATTCATTCATTCATTCATTTATTTATTTTTATTTGAGAGCAAGAGAAAAAGGCAGAGAGAGGGAGAGGGAGAAAGAGAGAGAATGGGCACATCAGAGTATCCAGCCACTGCAAATGAACTCCAGATGCATGTGCTACCTTATGCATCTAGCTTACATGGGTCCTGGGGAATCAAACCTGGGTCCTTTAGCATTGCAGGCAAGCGCCTTAAGTGATAAGCCATCTCTTCATCCCTTATTCATTTTCTTAAATAATGGAATCATTGGCTTTGAACTTGCCAAGTAGGAGAGATTGCTGGAGAGTGAGCCCTAGGTTTCCACCTGTCTCTGCCTCCCTAGTGCTAGGATTAAAAGTATGTACCACAACACTTGGCTGTTTTGTTATTGTTGTTGTTACTGTTTTTGTTTTGTTTTGTTTTGTATTTTCCCAGTAGCATCTCACTCTAGCCCAGGCTGATGTGGAATTCACTATGTAGTCTCAGGGTGGCCTAAATCTCATGGCAATGCCTCCAGAGGGATTAAAGGTGTGTACCACCACGTGGCTGTTTTTTTGTTTTGTTTTGTTTTTTGTTTTTTATTGTTTATTTTGTTATTTATTTATGGTTTTGGTTTTGCAAGGTAGGGTCTCACTCTAGCCCAGGCTGACCTGGAGTTCACTATGTTTTTTTTTTAAATAATTTTTTTTTGTTTATTTTTATTTATTTGAGAGTGACAGACAGAGAGAGAAAGAGGCAGACAGAGAGAGAGAGAATGGGCATGCCAGGGCCTCCAGCCACTGCAAACGAACTCCAGATGCGTGCGCCCCCTTGTGCATCTGGCTAACGTGGGTCCTGGGGAATCGAGCCTCGAACCGGGGTCCTTAGGCTTCACAGGCAAGCGCTTAACCACTAAGCCATCCCTCCAGCCCCCTGGAGTTCACTATGTGGCTTCGAACTCATGGCGATCCTTCTACCTCTGCCTCCCAAGTGCTGGGATTAAAGGCATGTGCCACCACACCCATTTTTTCTTTTGTTGTTTATTTTTTTAATGTGAGTTCTGGGATTGAACTCAGGACTCAGGTCTGCATATTTGCAAGGGAAGTACTTTGCCAACTAGTTATCTTCTAAGTATCTCCCACATCTGAGTAGTTAATTTTTTTAAAAAAACATATATATTTACTGGGAGAGAAGGGGAGAGAGAGAAATACTATAGGTATACCAGGGCCTCTTGCTATTCCAAACAAATACAGATGCATGCATCACCTTGTGCATTTGGCTTTATGTGGGGACTAGGTAATTGAACCCAGGAAGGCAGGCTTTGCAAGCAAGTGCTGTTAACCACTGTGCCATCTCCCCAGTCCCTGAGTAGTTAATTTTGAATGATCCCAGCTAGTTGTACTTATTTCTGTAAAGAATAATGAACCATTAAAATAGTATATTTTTGTGGGCTTAAAGATTTTATCACTTCTGCTGGGCATGGTGCTGCATGCCTTTAATCCCAGCACTCTGGAGGCTGAAGTAGGAGGATTGCTGTGAGTTCAAGGCCACCCCGAGACTACAGAGTGAATTCCAAGTCAGCCTGAGCTAGAGTCAGACCATGCCTAGTAAAACCAAAATAAAGAACAAAAATGAAGATTTTATCACTTAATAATGAATGTTTTTAATTCAATTCCTCTTATCATCCTTTTCTGGACTTTCTGTCAGATAAAAGACTGAGTTAGCCCAGTGGGAGGAAATAGAGGGAAAAGACTGTTTAAAATGGTGTGTGTGTAGGGGGGTACTTAAATGAATGGAGTAGTCAGTCCCTGTACCTGTAGGTCCTGAAGGCACAGTCCAACAACTGAGGATTAAAAATAATTAGAAAAAATTCTTCTGTAATGAGCAAGAATAAGACCTTTGGGTCAGGCATGATGGTGCATACCTTTAATTCCAGCACTCTAGAGGCATAGGTGAGGGGATCACTGTGAGTTCAAGACCAACCTGAGACTACATAGCAAATTCCAGGTCAGCCTGGGCTAGAGCAAGACTCAATAACAACAAAAAAAAGGGAGATTTTTTTCCCTGTGTTTATTCCATAAATGAGACAGTATAGTGCCTATTCACATAGCATTTAGTTTGTATGAGGTATTGTAAGCAAACCAGATGGTTTCAAAGTATACTGCAGGATATACATAGATTATTCAAAAATGCAATGTCATTTTATATCACAGACCTCAGTATCTGCACTTATGGTATACACAGAGACCCTAGAACCAAATCTTTGGGGGTTCTTTGTGTGGATTGCCTTATGGATTTAGCAAACAGAATTCCAACATAATTCCTAAGATTGCTGTTTGTTAGTGTACATACCCTGTATGATCCCTTTCCCATAAGAATGGGTGAAAATTATCAGTGTTTTGTGAATCCACTTTAGTAACTTAGGTCACAGATCAAATGACTTTGAGCTAATCAAGAGACAAAAGATCAAATGACTTTGAGCTAATCAAGAGACAAAGCACCCTAGGTGATTCACTCAGGTGAGCCCTCAATCAGGAAAGTGGGTGTTGCCCGAGGAAAGGGTCTCTTGTTGGCTTGGAGAAGTAGCTGTCCTGTAATGGAAGGACTTTGTGCCTCAGACCTAGGGACAGCCTTTGGGAGTGTGGAGCTAGCCAGAGTTGACAGCCAGCAGGAAAACAGTATCCTCCATCCTACAACCAAACCCATAAGAAACTGAGTCTTGCCAACAACCTGAGTGTGCTTGAAAGATGACCTATGCTTCAGGTGACAACACAACCCAGTCAACCCTCTGAGCTCAGTCTTGTCAGGCCACACATAGAAGACCCAATCACACTGTGGCCAAGTTTCTGACATACAGAACTAAGAACTATTTTTTTTTCCAAATGCTAAGATTGGGATGAGTAATTTGTTACACAGCTGCATTAAGCTAATGTAGTTATGTAAACATTTTAATTATAAAATGCCTTTGACAGCAAGATGGTTTGGAATCAGTGGTGAGTATTCTGCCATTTCCTGGTTTTATTGGTGAGTTGTCATTTAGTTTTCCTAGCCTTGACTTTCCCTATCTTAACAATAAGGAGTTAAACAATGGACAAGTCATTTACAAGGGCCAGAGCAGGTTCTGAAAGTCCTCTTACAATGTATTTTACATACTCCGGTTAAAAGTCCCTTCCTTCCTTTTCAAAAGGACACAGGCACATTGAGAAACAATTTGGAGATTTTCACAGACAGCAGAAGATCAAACCAGACTTGTAAATCCTAGCTCCTCTAAGGTCTCGAGACCATCTTGTCTCAGTCTTTCTCTGAGGATAGGCAGACTCTACAACATCAAGTGGACTCCATAGGCTTTATGAGCCTTGTCAACAGGTCCAAGGGAGACTTGAAAAGTTGTAGCTTTCTTCTAATTTTAAAGGGTTAGAGTTTGTTTCTGTTCCTCACAGGGATATTTGGGGTATTTGTTTCCTGCCAAAATAATCAGTAAGATAAAGGACCTGTCACTGAGATGACTGCCCATGGCAGACATGAAGAACTTTCCTACAAATAATAACAGTTTAGTCAAAAATATATCACATCCTAATAACCCACTGGGAAAGTATGTACACATTTCTATGGAAGGTTCATGGTCCTGAAGCATAAAACTTCTGCTATGCAAAAGAAATGTGTTGAGCAGCACTGACTTTGCTCCATACATAAGCCTTTATCTGCAGAACTGCAAAACTGCAAAATCACCCAGCTAGAAACTTGTTAGAGACAGAATACCAGAGAAGAAAATGTTTCATGTCTATAAGGTGATGGCTATGCAGCTAAGCAAAATAACTATGTCCCTATGAGTTATTTATCTACTCATCTCATCCTCATTAAAACATAAAACATTTCTCTAATGTCACAATGACTTATATGTGCTTTTGAAGGAAAATTATGGCATATATTAAATAATTATAAGAAGACAAAACTAAGCTAAAAATTTTAAATTCTGCAATATGCTTTAATTTGGCCCACAGTCTATATAGGCTGTGGGCAAAGTAAACTGCTTAGTAAAAGAAGATAGTTAGCTAGTCACCACATATCGCATACACACACACACACACACACACACACACACACGCACGCACACACATGCACCATGCCATACACACACACATACATACATGAATGTACACACATTCACACACATGCACGCACACCAAAGGGAAAAGGGGGGGGGGACTAAGTGGACAAAAAGGCCTCAGTGAAAGAGGGAGAGGACAGAAGAAGGTAATGGGGAGGGAATACATGAATGTGACCACACTGTATTATATGCATGTATAAAATGGTCAAAAAATAGATTCACACTGGGCGCGGTGGCACACTCTTTTAATTCTAGCACTCAGGAGACAGAAGTAGGAGGATCACCATGAATTCAAGGCCACCCAAGATTCTAGGTCAGCCTGGCCTACAGTGACCCTACCATGAAAAAACAAAAACAAAACAAAAAAAACCCACTAAAACAACAAAAAAACAGATTCATAAAAAAGAGAGGGCTACACAGATGCCTATACCTATACCTATGAAGCCTAAGGACCCAGGTTCAGTTCCCCAGGACCCAAATAAGGCTGCTGCACAAGGTGGTAGTTCGTTTGCAGTGGTTAGAGGCCCTGACGTGCCCATCCTCTATCTGCTTCCCTCTCTTTCACTCTCTCTTTCTTAAATAAATTAATTTAATTTTAAAAAAAGCATACAGTGAGTTTGGAGACATAGTTCATTGGTAGAAAACTTGTCTAGGATACACAAATTCCTGGCTTCAATTTCCAGCACTGCCTATTTTGATAAATTGAGCCATAGTTCTAAAAGAAATGTTGGAATTGAAGCGTAAATTATCCAGATTGCCCCAGCACTTGGGAGGCAGAGGTAGGAGGATCACCATGAGTTCAGAGCCACCCTGAGACTACATAGTGAATTCCAGGTCAGCCTGGGCTAGAGTGAGACCCTACCTCAAAAAAAAAAAAAAAATCCAGATTGCTCTATACACCGATGAAGCTGTCTAAACAATCAGAAGTCAGAACTACTATAGAAAGAACCTCAGAGCACCCACTAAAGTTGTTACTGATACACCCCTGAATATTTTAATATTATCACCATTCTACAGTACTGAATTAATATTTGATTAGACTTATGTGTTTACAATCATACTTCCCATATTTTGCAAGTATCTGTGAACAAAGGAAATGAATACAATTTTAAGAGATTCATACTTCAAGAGACCTAGTCAAACACTGCAATTAATTTAGCATTAGGGCTGGAGAGATGGCTTAGTGGTTAAGCACTTGCCTGTGAAGCCTAAGGACCCCGGTTCGAGGCTCAATTCCCCAGAACCCACGTTAGCCAGATGCACAAGTGGGCGCACACGTCTGGAGTTCGTTTGCAGTGGCTGGAAGCCTTGACGTGCCCATTCTCTCTCTCTCTCTCTTTCTGCCTCTCTCACTCTCTCTCTGTCTGTCGCTCTCAAATAAATAAATAAATAAATAAATAATAAACAAAAAAATTAGCATTAGTAACTTCTTGCTTTTAAAAGAGGAAGGCTCCAAATTTCATTCCTGTTTAAACATGTCAATAAAGGTGACTTATAGTGTTTTGAAATATGGTAATTTATTCAGATGTTTTCCAGTTAGAGTTTGCTAACTTGACATGTGAGGTGTGGTTTTGTTGCTGTGTTTTCACTTATAAAGTATAGTATAGTAAAGTATAGTCTGTTCCCACTGCACACGGCATCCCTTGTGGCTGGGCTCTGAGTGTGTGAGACTGAGTGGCCATTCCAGGCGAAGGTATAAACAACTGAGAAGAAACACAATATTCAAGAGATTATCTCTGAGATCAGGGGTCTGGCATCTGTTTCTTCACAAACATTGTGTTAGAAGCAAAATTAAATTCCATTTTCATAAATTTCCTATAAAAATGGTTCACAGCACAAAAATAGCTCCCCCCACACACACTTTTTGCAATAGCTCCTCATGTAACTCAGGCTGATCTTGAGCTCTCTATGTAACTGAGGATGACTGAATTTCTTCTCCTCCTGCCTCTACCTCTCCAGGAACCTTACCTTGCCATGTATATTTACCATTATCCTTTGACCCTGTGTGGCAAATTTTAGACAACAAGGACCATGCCTAAATATATCAAGAATATGTTCCAAATCAGAGCTGTATCTACCTTATTGAACAATAATATATATTAGTTTATCATAAATATGTGATGAGTGCTTTGAGGAAATATTCTGGGCTATTAGGACCTTTATGTCTTTCATGGAATGGAAAATGTGCCTTTACCTGGTAGTCATGTTCAAATATTTGGTGGACAATTAATAAGTATATTTTCTATGTGTATGCAATTAACCATGTTCAGTTTTCTTTGTTTAATTTTTATTTTTATTTATTTATTTGCAAGCAGAGAGAGACAGTAAAAAGAGAGACAGACAAAGAGAATGGGCTAACCAGGGCCTCCAGCTCCTGCAAACAAACTCCCAGATGCATATGCCACTTTGTGCATCTGGCTTTACATGAGTACTGTGGAATCAAACCCTGTTCAATAGGCTTTGCGAGCAAGTGCCTTAACCACTGAGCAATCTCTTTCTTCAGCCCCATTGCTCAGTTTTTATGGGCAGTTTCCTTTTTTTTTCTTTTTTTGGTTTTTTTGAGGTAGAGTCTCACTTTAGCTGAGGCTGACCTGGAATTCACTATGTAGTCTCAGGGTGGCCTCGAACTCACAGCGATCCTCCTACCTCTGCCTCCCGAATGCTGGAATTAAAGGTGTGCACCACCATACCCAGCCAGTTTGCTTTTTATAAATGCTAAGTTTCATTTGTTTGAGTGTGTGTTGTGGGAGTGTATGCATATGTGGGCAGATGCAGGTGCTCTGTGCACATGCATGTGGAGGCCAGAGTAGAAAGTCCAGTGTCTTCTTCAGCAGTTCTTCCACATTGTTTCCTTGAGGTACTCTCTCATTGAAGCTGGAGTTGCTGTTTGCCATATTTTTCAGTCAGACTGGCTGATCAGCAAGCCTCAGTGACACCTGTTTCTGCCTTCTTCAAGGTTGTGGGGGTTATAAGCATGCTTGGCCACAACAGATTTTTATGCGAGTACTAGAAATTGATCTCAGGTCCTTATGCTTGTGTGGTAAGCATACTTACCTGCTAAGCTGTCTTCTCAGCCTCTGTTTTCTTATAAATAGGATCTCTCTTTCAGGCTTGGGACTGGCCATCATTCTACCTCCATCTCCTAAGTACTGGAATTATTGATATGCACCAAATACTTAGTGTGGTGGTTTGACTCAGTTGTCCCCATAAACTTGTGTGTTTTGAATGCTGGGTCCCCAGCTGGTGGTAATTTGGGAATTGGAGCCTCTTGGAGGTTATGTGTTGTTGAAGGTAGGCTTATGGGTGTTATAGTGAGCTTCCCCTTGCCAGTGTTTGGCACTCTGTCGTGCTGCTGTTGTCTACCAGATGTGGGCCAGGAGGTGGTGTCCACTCTCTGCTCATGCCATTGTTTTCCCTGACATCATGGAGCTTCCACTCGAGTCTGTAAGCCAAAATAAACCATTTCCTCACACAAGCTGCTCTTGGTTGGCTGTTTCCTGTCAGCAGTGTGAGCCTGACTGCAACACTAAGCTAATGTATTATTTTATATAGTTTTTACAATAATTTAGTTGACATACAGAGATTTAGGTGCCATTTGTCCTGGCATTTCTAGTATAATTTATTTTTGTTGATACTTATATCCTCCCTCCCCAATCTCCCTCCCCTCCCCCATTTTCTTCTCCCTTTATATCCTTCCCCTTCTGTTTACATGTCACTGGTGTCTTTCTACCCGACTTGCACCCCTCTTCCAGCTCCTGTCTTTGTTCTCACTTTTGGTTACAATTCTACCTTTATAGGTTTACCCACATATGCCCCTATCCTTTATGTACACAATTATAGATATTGCAAGCTGAGACTTGCATATTAGAGGGAACATACTGCTTTTAAGACAATTATTTCTGACTGGGCATGGAAGTGTGTACTGTTGTCCTGGCTAGTCAGAAAGCTTAGGCAAGAGGATAATTTAAGTTCAAAAACAGCATGAGTAACATAGTAAGATTTTCAGCTTTGTAAAAAGAAAAAGAGACTGGTGAGATGGCTCAGTAATTGAAAGCATTTGCTTGCAAAACCTACTGACCTATGTTCAGTACCCCCTAGCACCTACATAAAGTGGCATATGTATCTGTGATCCCAAGATGGCTACAAACGAGAGGTGGAGCCAGGAGAACCCAAAGTTCATGGGCCAGGTAGTCTGGCTTTCATTTATAGCAGCAAAAGACCCTGTCTCAAAAAGGTGGAAGAAGTTGATTTTTCTCTGTGTTGATCTCCTTCCCCCTTGTGCTGGTATCCGGTTCATCAGGAAAACAGCCCCCTTGCTTGTTTCGCCAATTTTTCTTAGTTTCAGCCGGGGCCCTTTTGAGGTATGATGGGGTGGCTCTCTCCTTAGGATCTACATCTATCTGAAAAAGAGCAGTAGATTCTCCAACGAAGAGTAAGTTAGCACCAGGACAAATGAGATAACCCTTACTTTTTTTTTTTTTATAGAGAATTTAATAGGTGCAGGCTCTCTTGTAGCCCATGATTGATGGTAGCTTGATAATGGAGAGCGGGCTTATGTTTGGATATGGCTCTGACTTGTTTCCCAGAAACCAACATGGCTCAGGGAAATTTTGCCGAAGACGGGGCGGAAAGAATGTCAGAGTCACATGTTGGTCATGATATGCAGAGACATTTATCTTACCCAGAACTGTGGGCTAACTGCACAATGCCTGACCCATATACCTCAACAAAGAGGGGCCAAGGGGAGGGGGTAGGTCGCGGATGAGCCTAATAATGGTACCAAACTGACTGTATTTGCTGAATACAAAACTAATTAATAAAAAAAGAAGTAAAAAAAAAAAAAGGTGGAAGAAGAGCACAGACTCCTCAAGGCTATCCTCTGACCTCCACACACATGCTATGGCATGTGCGCGCGCACACACAGACACACACACACACACACACACACACAGTCAAATAAATATTTTTAAGACAATTATTTTTAGGGTAAAATAAGCAATTTCAGTGGCAATATGACAGTAAGGCAATATTAATTAAACTCTTTTGTTTTCCATGTAGGGTCTCACTCTATCCCAGGCTGACCTTGAATTCACTATGTAGTCTTAGGCTGGCCCTGAACTCACAGCAATGTTCCTACCTCTGCCTCTGCAGAGCTGGAATTAAAGGTGTGAGCACCATGACAGGCTAATTAACTTCTTAATGCAGCCCTTCTGTGAAGATTGTAAAGGAGGAAAAGAACTCATAGTTAAGACAATTATTCCAATAAATTATCTAAAATTAGTCTAGCCAAAGAATTTAATTACAGCCTATGCAAATGTAGCCTACAATTAAAACTAAAATTAAATTTAAAATTAAACTAAATTGAAATTTAGAGGTCTTAGCTATGGAATAAATTCAAATCAGCATTGTTGTGGTAAAATTTCTAGGATTAGGTCTTGATTTTTTGCTGTTTCCAAACACAAGAGTTAAAGATTATATTTTTAAGAACAAGTTCCTAACAGAAAAAAAACAACTTTTGTTATGTTGTTGCTGGTAATAATGTCTTCAAATATTATCTTATGAAATTGCATATTTCTTTGACTATAGACATGCAGTCATATACACATAACACAATATTTTTCATTTCTCTAAATGCTCTGGACCTAAATTATGAAAGATCAAGAAGGAATGTGAAATGTTGGGAAGCAAAAATTTTTGAAAACATCAGCTAGTTGTGTCAACATGTAATAAACTAAGGCATAATTTGTACTTAAAAATGCCAAAATAAAACAAAGCAAAACAAAACAAAACAAAAAAAAAGAAATGCCAAAGCATACAATGAAAATGGGAGGAAATTATTGACTTAAAATACTATTTTCCTATAGTATAAAAATTATCTACAAATTCCTATAGTATGGAAGTTGTCTATGAATTTTACCTTTTAGGAAAATTTAAACAAATTTATGCAGAAATTATTTCTCTCTTAAAGAGTTTCAAAAATTAAAATTTTAACTTAATGCTGAATAAATCATATCTAGACATGAAGTAAAACATTTTTTATGGGTTTCTGCATACAAAATTTCAAAAATAGCTCTCCATGATAGGTTAGGATTTAGGTTAGTGGTAGAGTATTCCCCTAAAATGGGATAGGCCTCAGATTTGATTCTCAGCACTACACACACATACACACACACACACACACGAAAATAAATCTCTGTTAATATATAATCAAGCAAACTCACCAACAGCTTTAAGAATAGGGAATCAGGGCTGGAGAAATGGCTTAGCGGTGAAGCTCTTGCCTGTGAAGCCTAAGGACCCCGGTTCAAGGTTCGACTCCCCAGGACCCACGTTAGCCAGATGCACAAGGGGGCGCACGCGTCTGGAGTTCATTTGCAGTGGCTGGAGGCCCTGGCGTGCCCATTCTCTCTCCCTCTCTCTATCTGCCTCTTTCTCTCTCTGTCACTCTCAAATAAATAAATAAAAATAACAAAAAAAATTAAAAAAAAAAGAATAGGGAATCAGTATAGAACTAACTTAACTGAATGCATTTTTAATGAAAATAGCATTATCTACAATGTCAGGTACAATGTATAAAATCATATATCTTAAATAAAGCAAATGTTCCTGTAAGTTACATTCAAATACCATTAGAGCAGCTTCATAAACACAGCTGTTTGCATTTCAGGAAAGCACTGACTTTTCTAGCTGCTTTAATTGCATCTCAAATAACACGTTTTATTCTCATTACTTGGCATTTTAATTTCTGATAAGAAATTACAAGCATTTTGAGATATAGTATCTTAACCATAAGGAAGTTTGAAACAACAGCAAACATTTTAAGCACACTTGGAGCACATATTAGCTTTAATCAGGAGCACATATTAGCTTTAATCTGGCAGAGAGAAAGATCTTGGGATGCTTTCTAATTCATCAGAGTAGTGGGAAAAGGCCAAGTTAGTTTGTGGACATATTTTAAAAAATAATAACTTTTTTTTTTACTTCGGTAAGTAAAAGCTGCAGCGTCCTAATAAACATCACTTCTTGACAATGTGGGTGAGCTAGTGACGTACTACTGGAGCAAGGTTCTGCTTGCTTTTCTGCATCTGAGATCTCTGCAAAAGAGGATGTGTATCACTTGCTATGTTAATAGATTATTGAGAAGGGAATATTACACTCTAGTATGCTACTACTTCATAACTTGGGTGCAGGTGGTATTACTATAACACCCCCATTCGTCCCCCAAAGTGCTTGTTAGGTTCTGTAAATTATAGCTGTGCTAGTCATTCTTTTACATCTAGTCTTCTTTCTGGCTGGCTCTTATTTACAAAGCCAGACTGCAGGCTAAGTTTTTCATGTGACTATGTCATTTAACCTTCACAGCAACCCTGTTAGATAGAGACATTATTTTATAGATGCATAAACTGGACTTGAGAATTTCAAAATTATATGTCTTAAAAAGTTATATAAGACTGCCTATACAATACCCCAAGTAATACTAAAAATACCATTTTAAAAGTTTCAAAAGTTTTTAGGTATTTTAGCACACAGTATCATTTTACATTGCCATAATAATATTTGAAAGTGGATATTTCATTCAACATACATAGTTTCCCCCTTTCAGATTCTTCTTTTATTACTTTGGCTGAAAATCTTTGGTAAAGAAAAGTGAGAAATTTTGCTTTTCTTGACCATATTTTCAGGGCAGTCTCTCATCTAACACTAATGGACATTTAATTACTTCTTAGGGAAAAAAGGAAAGGAGAATAAAACATAAATATGGAGAAAGCAGTGGGTTTGTTGGGAGAATTGTAAGTGACTGGGGTTTTTGATCCGAAAGCTGAGCATTTCAGTAGATCACAGGGTCTTCACAATTTCTATGTTGTTCTGTTTCGGTTGTCCAGCTTTCCCTCCACCCCAGAATTTTTGTTAGAAATGCATGGTCAGTATTTTTTCTGTTTTTCTCATTTTTACTAACGCCAAAACAATATCTTTAAGTCCCAAATACCCAATCATTATTAATTGACAGCTTGTCCTTGGAAAATGAGGATAATTACTTACTAGAATAAAGTGCCTTCATTAGAATCACTTCATTCTATAAAGTATTATTTGTGGATCTTGTTTCTGAAAACAAACAAACTCTATCTTGTAGAATGAGTATGAGCTAGAGAAAAGGGGAAAAGAAAGGCAATGCAAATCAATTCTAATTGAGAAATATAAATTGAGCTACATGCGTGTCAGAGCTATTTTCAATCTAGAAATTAAACATCTTATCATATTATTGAAAAAAATGTATGGAAATATCTCTAGTGTGTTCTGAGAAGATGTAGTTATCACAATTAAGCACCAGCCAATTAATAGTAAACTATTTGCCTACTGTGTTTTTATTTGAATTGTAAATAGATGACAGAATTGGAGTACTCCTGATGAAGAGTGCAGTGGCAGGCTATCCAGAGACCCGTCATCTGCTGAGTGAAAGCAGCCTACTCTGTTCTCAGTCAGCCCCATGTGTGTTCAATATAATAGGAACCAAGTCTCCTTAAATATATTCAGAAATCTGGGCTGGAAGGATGGTTTAGTGGTTATGGCATTTGCCTGCAAAGCCAAAGGATCCCAGTTCGACTCTCCAGGACCCATGTAAACCAGAAGCACAAGGGGGTGCATGCATCTGGAGTTCTTTTTGTTTGTTTGTTTTTTTGAGGTAGGGTTTCACTCTAGCTCAGGCTGACCTGGAATTCACTATGCAGTCTCAGGGTAGCCTCGAACTCATGGTGATCCTCCTACCTCTGCTTCCTAAGTGTGGGATTAAAGGCATGCGCCACCATGTGTGGCGCATCTGGAGTTCTTTTGCTGTGGCTGGAGGCCCTGGTATACCCATTCTCTCCCTCTCTCTCTCTCTCTTTCTCTCAAATAAATTATATATATTCAGAAATCTTCCACTTGTCCATTTTAACAGGGTTGAGAAATGGAAAGAAAAGAAGAGTTGCTCTGAGAAAGAGTAAACATAAACAATGACATAGCAATCTACAAATAGAGTTGCTATCATCAGTTTAGGCTTTTAAAAAGCCAACCTTAGGTCTGTGGAGATGGCTTAGCAGTTAAGGCACTTGGCTGTTAAGCCTAAGGACCCAGGTTCAATTCTCCAGGTCCCAAATTGGCAAGATGTACATCGTGGCACATGCATCTGGAATTGTTTGCAGTGACAAGAGGCCCTGGAGTGCCTATTCTCTCTCTCTCTATCTCTCTCCCTCTCCCTCCCTTTGTATCTAATAAATAAAATTTTTTTAAAGTCAACTTTAGAAAACATTAATACAAAAAGCCATTGTAATGCACAAAAGTGGTATCCCTGCTCTAAAGTCACTTGAGAACACTGTCTCATAAACTCAATCTCTCACATTGTTCATACCTTACTTACTGCATGCTTACTGCTATACCAGTCTTCCTTCTAAATTGCAGGGACAGGGCAGAGCGGCAAATGTCATGAAGCATTGCTCCATGAAAGCCAGCTCTCAGACAATGAACAGCTAAATAAGTGACCAGAAGAACACAACATGGTGGCAGAGGACAGGGTATGATGGAGAGTTGCCTATTTTCATATGGATTCGTCAGAGAAGGGTTCCCTAAAAAGCAAGGTGCAAATCATGTTACTAACAGGAAAGCAGTCCAGGTAGTGAGAACTGCACAAAAAGGTGGATACAGGAATGAGCTTGATGAAAACCAGGAAAGAGAAAAAATGTCATCATACTCAGCAGGGACTGAGTATGAGTGCAGAACTACAGAGAGGGCGTGGGTTTTGCCTATGGTCTCAAGGTGGAGCCATCAGCATGTGCTGAATAAGAATGCTATGTGGGGTATGTTGACAGTAAAAAGAAATTAAAGGAGGAGGCTAGGTTTTTATCCCAGTGACTAGGTGAAAGGTAGTGACATTGATTGATCTGAGGGGCAATTTGCACAGGCTAAATCTAGGGAGGAAGACTGGAAGAGATGGGATTCAAGAAGTTTGATTTCCAACTTGAGATATTTTTCAGTGCAAATGCAGATAACAGTTGGGAACTATTGAGAACTTGAGGGAAAATTAGAGCTGGAAACAACAATAAGAGAGTAATTTACATATAGAGAAACTGCAAAACCTATGTTTGTAAGGTGGAGTAATTTCAGAAGAATCTTTAGATAAGAATTTAATATAGAGCCCTGCCATCCTCCAACATTTAGTCTAGAAAGAAAGAGAGAGAGAAAGAAAGAAGAAATGAAGAAAGAAAGAAAGAAAGAAAGAAAGAAAGAAAGAAAGAAAGGAAGGAAGGAAGGAAGGAAGGAAGGAAGAAAGAAAAAGCTGTGTTGAAGGAGCCTACAGAGGATGACAGGGAAACCAAAGGGCAGTGGGATATTCCAAAGGCCAAAGGAACAAAATAATTTCAAAATAAAATATTTCTGATACTGAAGTCTCATAAGGACTTGCATGTGAAAGAAAGTGCCACTATTGCCCTTCACTTTGGAGTGATGGATGGCTGGAGGACATGAGAGAATGGAGGTTCCAGGTAACTGTATAGAGACCTGCACCCATTTGTTTATCACCCATGTACCCTGGGCCACCACACTCCAAACAAACCCTAACCTGCATCCTGGTCTGTGCACCCTATGCTGTTTCTCAACTTCAATGTAGTTTTGCTTCTGACGAATAGAAACAGTGACTTCCATTTTGTTAGCCAACTCTTTTAATTGCTGCTAGATTAATCATGGTGCTGTATGAAAGGGTCATGTGGGTACGAGATTGAGGGTGTATGAGAGGATCTGTAGTATGAGACTGAGGATGTACGAGAGCACCATTAGGCACGGGATTGAGGGTGCATGAGCTGGCCATGGGAATAAGGGATTGAGGGCGTATGAGAGAAACATATGGTAAGGAATTCTGGCAAACAGTAAATCACTGAGACTCTTAGTTCATTGGCTCATAATGGACTGAAACTATACAAATAGAAAGAAGGCTTCCCTTTTTGCCTTTACATCAGACCCGGGTGCTCAACAGAACCTTTATTACCAGCTTGTGAGAGACCACCCTGAAGCAGGAAGCCCAGTGAAGCTATGCCCAGAATTCAAAGCAACAGAAACACTGAGGCCATTAATGTGTCTGTTTTAAGCCATAAGCTTAAGCTATTTGTTCCACAGGGTAATGGTTAATCTTCATTGTCAATTTGACTGTATTTAGGATCAAGTAGGAGATTGGTGAGGCATATCTCTTGTTGTGCCCCTGAAGGCATTTCCAAAGATTAACTGAGAGGGGAAGAACTGGCCTGAATCTGTGCAGTGCCATTCCAGTAGCTGGGAGCCTGTATGGAATAAAATAAGAATAAGGGGAGAGCCAGCTCTCAGCAACATCCCCTATGTTTGCTAGTCAGCCATGAGGTAAAGAGCTACTTTGGGCCATGGGCTCCCACTGCTATGATGTTGTACCCAATGGACTAAAGCCTCTGAAACCATGAGCCAAAATAATTCTTTCCTTCCTTCATTTGTTTATGTCAGGGATTTTTGCCACAATAGTGTAAATCCAATATACACACAGTAAAAGATAATAAACATTTTTAAAATGCTACTAAAATGAGGGTAAAGAAATAAAATTGAGGGCTGGGGAGATGGATCAGTAGTTAAAAGTGCTTGCTTCAAAGCCTTGTAGCTCAGATACAACCGGGTTCAATTTCCAAACACCATGTAAAGCTACTCCCTGGATAAACTCATTTGCAGTGGCAAGAGACTGTCTCAAAAGAAGATGGAGACTGACAGCTCTTCTGACTGCCACATGTACACATGTAACATAGATAAATAAATACAATTTTAGAAAATAAAAATAAAGGAAAGAAAGGCTAGACTGGATATAGTAGCTAAGAGATATGTTGGAGGCACTGGCACCTAGGAAGCTAGGAGGAAAGGGGAAGAGAGTGCTGAAAATAGGGAGCATTGAATTAAAGTATGAGCTTAAAAGCATCTAGATACCCACATGCACACAACACCTTAAAGAGAGAATGGCTAAGCCTTCTCTATGTTTTAAGGGACAAAAAAGAGGTTTTTTCTTTGAAGAAATTGAGGAAGAAAAGTTGTGAGTTTGGGAACACTGGGGAAAGAAAATTTAAATATGTTGTCTCTGGCTAAAAGCAGGGAAATTGAGTGCAAGGCTACATTTGAAATGACAATGTATCTTCCTGTTGCTTCTCAGTTCTCATAAAGTGAGTACTCAGAACACACACACACACACACACACACACACACACACACACACACAAAGAGAGAGAGAGAGAGAGAGAGAGAGAGAGAGAGAGCTGGAGATGTAAGTAGTGGCTTATGAGTAAAGACTACATCACAGCAAACCCTAGGGTCTGCTGAGCTGGATCTCTTGGCTGTGAAGCCTGTTTGGAGAAGGCAGCATTGCATGGACCATTTGAGTCCAGGCATTGCCCTCCTTGTCTTTGGTTCACAAAGGCTCTTGTCATTATACCAGGCTAACCAGAAAATAGCTAGGAAAAGAATCATTTGGATGTCCACGTAGGAGTCTGACTTTCTCTATTAAGATACACAAAGCCAAAGCCAAGAAGGCTGAGCATGAGTTTTACTCAGGGTTTCAGTGGTAAATCCACTGGCATAGCCTGGCAGCTGCATAACAGGATTACATTTTCTTTTTTTGTGTGTGAAAAATCTGTTCTTGATTAAAACTTTATGTTTGAAACCAATGATTTCATTGATTAATGAGAAGGACAGTGTAGAACAAATAAAGTTCTACTGGGGAGCTCTGTGAGTGGCCATTGCAACAGACCAGACCATGATGGTAAGCTTTCAGATGCACCCTGTCAGGAAAGGCTTGGAGAGACAGCGAAGCAAACAGGTGTATGATTCATCAGATGCAATGGTGAAGAAATGAATACCAAATAGCCTGTCTAAGAGAGCCGAGTTTCTGTGGCAGCCTCAGGCATCATATGAATCAGAACAATTGAAAAGAGAGCTGCTGTGTGGCTTGAAACATGAGCACTGAGATGCAGGTCTTTCAGCTGCCCACTGATGTGCTCTTTGCTTGAGATCTTGGGAAAGACTTTTCCCTTCCTTCCTTCCTTCCTTCCTTCCTTCCTTCCTTCCTTCCTTCCTTCCTTCCTTCCTCCCTCCCTCCCTCCCTCCCTCTCTCTTTCTTTCTTCTTTCTTTCGCTTTTCTTTCTTCTTCTTCCTTCCTTCCTTCCTTCCTTCCTTCCTTCCTTCCTTCCTTCCTTCCTTCCTTCCTTTTTCTTTCTTTCTTTCTTTCTTTCTTTCTTTCTTTCTTTCTTTCTTTCTTTCTTTCTTCCCTTTTCTTTTGAGGCAAAATGTCACTCTAGCCCAGGATAGCCTGGAACTCGTGGTAGTCCTCCTTCCTCCTACCTTAGTCTCCAAAATGCTGGTATTAAAGGCATGTACAACTATCTCTGGCTTTTATGTGGGTGGCTTGGGAATTGAACCTGGGTCAGCAGGTTTGCAAGCAAGTATGTTTAACCACTAAGTCATCTCCCTGGCTTAAATCTTTGAAGCAATTAGAGATTTTATTTATTATTTTTATACACAATCATGCTAGGGTGTCATGCCTCTGCAAAAATAAATAAATAAATAAATAAATAAATAAATAAATAAATAAACAGATGCATATGCCACCTTTCTATGTCTGCTTTTAGATGGGTGCTAGAGATTCAAACTGGAGACAGCAGGCTGTTTAAGCAAGCACCCCTAACCACTGAGAAATCTCCCCATTTCTGGGAAAGACTTCTGGTCTAGAACAAAGATTTGAAAAGGAGTCATTTTTCTTATTTTAATTTTTATTTATTTATTTGAGAGAGAAAAAGAGACAAAGAGGCAGAAAGAAAAGCAGTGAATAAGAGCACACAATGCCTGGTAAGCACTTCTCTTACTGTTCATACCCATATATTAATGCTACTCTCACTTTTGGTTAGAGGAGCTTCTCTTTTCAGATGGTGGTGACCTTGGGTTGACTCAGAAGGTACCATGGTGCTGAGAAGAAGTGACAGAGGAGTGCTCAGCACTGAAATATATCTTAATCACACCTTCCATGGCTCAGGGTGCATTGCGGAAGAGGTAGCAGCAAGAATGGAAGAGCCAAAAGAAGGGTAGGACTCTTTAAACCATGTCCTCCAGACACAAAATGGCCTGGATATCCATGACCTCACAGTGCCTGACACCACCTACATGAGACCATCATAATAGGAGGAAAAGATCATGACATCAAAATAAAAGAGAGACTGATTGAGAAGGGAAGGGGTGTGAATGAGAGTGGAGTTGGAAAAGGGAAAGTGGGGGGGGAGGGAGGGAATTGCCATGGGTTATTGTCCACAATTATGAAAGTTGTCAATAAAAAATAATAAATTTTAAATTAAAAAAATGCACACAAGGGCCCCCCCTGTCACCACAAACAGAAATAAGGCCAGCAAATGACAAATGGGACTTCATGAAATTAAAAAGCTTCCAGGGCTGGAGAGGTGACTCAGAGGTAAAAGGTGCTTGCTTATAAAGCCTGATGGCCCAGGTTCAGTTCTCCAATGCCCATGTACAGCTAGATGAGCAAAGTGACACATGTATATGGAGTTCATTTGTGATGGCAGGAAGCCCTAGTGTGCTCATTCTTTCTCTTTTTTCTCTCTTTTTCCCTCCCTCTCTCTACTTGCAAATAAATAATAAGTATATATATATATATATATATATATATATATATATATATATATATATATATATATATTTCTTTTTGGTTTCTTGAGATAGGGTCTTACTCTATCCCAGTCTGACCTGGAATTCACTCTGTATTCTCAGGGTGGCCTCAAACTCAAGGTGATCCCCCTACCTCTGCTTCCCGAGTGCTGGGATTAAAAGTGTGCACCACCATGCCCGCCTAAGTAAAATAATTTTTAAACGTCTATACAGCAAAGGAATCTAGTTAATGTTGACTTGGTGAAGGGGCATCCTCCAGAATGGGAGAAAATCTTCCCAACTGTATATCTGACAGAACATTCATATCTAGAACATACAAAGAACTCAAAAAAAAAAAAAAAGCAGCAAGAAAAGAAACAACTCAAAAGATGGGCTAAAGAACTTAACCTAGAATTTTCAAAATAAAAGATGCAAATATTATTTCTTTCTGTCTGGAGCTGTTTGAGTTGGATTCTTCTTGTTTTTACAGTGCCTTTAGGTGGACAGTCATGTTATTAATTTGGGATTTCTCTGTCTTTGTAATGAAGACACTGAGGGCTATGTATTTTCCCCTTCTGACTGCCATCATTGTGTCCCATAAGTTTTGGGATGTTGTGTTTTCACTATCATTTAGTTCTAGGAACTTTACAATTTCTTTTTTGATTTCTTCCATGACTCATTCATTGTTTAAAAGTGTGTTGCTTAGACTCCAGGAGCTGTTGGAGTTCTTGATGTATCTCTTGTTGATAATTTCTAGCTTTAAAGCATTGTGATCTGACATGATGCAGGAAGTTACTTCAAATTTCCTGACTTTACGAAGGCATGCTTTATGACCTAATATATGGTCAATTTTGGAGAAGGTTCCATGGGCTGCTGAGAAGAATGTGTATTCTGTAGATATCTTTTAGGTCTAGTTGATCTATGATGTTGTTGAGCTCTATTATTTCCCTGTTGGTTTTCTGTTTGGATGATCTGTCTATTGATGATAGCGGAGTGATGCAGTCTCCAACTATGATAGTGTTGGTTCTTATTTCTGTTTTATTGTTTAGTAGATTTTGTTTTATAAACTGTAGTGCACCTGTGTTTGGCATATATATTTATGACTGTGATGTTCTCATGTTGGATCATTCCCTTGATGAGTAAGAAGTGGTCTTCCTTACCCTTTTTGTTTACTTTTGGTTTGAAGTCTATTTTATCAGATATTAATACAGCAACACCCACTTGCTTTTTATTTCCATTTGCATGGAATATAATTTTGCAACCTTTTACCCTGAGGAGGTGTCTATCTTTAGTGGTGAGGTGGGTTTCCTGAAGACATCAGATAGAAGGGTTTTTTTGACCCATCCTGATAACCTGTGTCTTTTGATGGGTGAGTTAAGACCATTAATATTCAAGGTTATTATTGTGAGGCTTGAATTAATTCCTGCCATGATGAGGTATTTTATGCAGATTCTAGCTCTGAATTTTTAAATTTTTGTGTTTAAATTGAGATGAGAATCAGGAGGCAAGAAAGCTATAAAAGAACTATGAGGGGGAAATACAAAGATGTGTTAGGGGAAGGGGTATGAACATATGTGACATGAAAGCAAATGGGGAAATACTCAAGATAGAAACATTTAAATGGTGGTGAGATGGATGGATGAGGGAGGGAAGGATGACAAAGAAGGGTCAACCAAAATTTAGGATGTATGAAAAAGTCATAAGGCCCTGACTTTGTAAGCTATGCACACACACACACACACACACACACACACACACTTGCTGTTTTATTTTGCGTGTTGTTGTTGTTTTTACTTATTTCTTTGAGAGCAACAAACAGACAGACAGAGGAAGAGACAGATAGACAGAGAGAGAATGGACATGCCACGGCTTGCAGCCACTACAAACTCCAGATGAATGTGCCACCTTGTGCATCTGGCTTAATGTGGGTCCTGGGGAATCAAGCCTTGAACTGGGTCCTTAGGCTTCACAGACAAGCGCTTAACCACTAAGCCATCCCCCCCCCACCAGTTTTTAACAGAGAGTTTGAAAAGAAGTACCCTGCCACAGGTTATTCAATGAAAAACCAAGTGCAAGAGATGGAATACCTCCCTAAGAGTTGTTGGTCAGAGCCAACGGCCCTCAAAAAAAAAAAAAAAAAAATAGAGAATGCTATTGCTGTTCCTGGTTTCCCATGAGAATTAAATGGTAAGATTTCATATGCTTCAGTTGCAGGATACAAAGGAATCAAGCTGGAACTGAGCTTGAAGCTTATAGTTCCAGAAAGTGCCATGCAGACTGCTGGAAGAAGAGTCATCAACTGTCTTACTCAGGTGTGGACACTGTGAGCTATACTATTTACTACTGGTCAAGGTGCCACTGGAACCATGGTGGAATGAGTGTCATAGGGATCACTGAGCACTTTCTTAATATATTTGAGGTCCTTTGGAAAGGAAGGAATTCATACCAGGTACTGTCAAACTAATCAAAAGCCCATGAATAAGGAGACCATAAGCCTAGTGGGGATGCTATTACTGTTGTTTTGCAAAATGAGCATGTTATACCCATCAAATTGACTTCTAAATATTTTTATTTATGTGCAAAGATTAGTGTTGCTCACAGCATCGTTCAGAAAAGCTTCTTTGTACAGTCAGTGGTAGTTGCAACAGAAACTCATAATTGGTCAAAGTACTGAGAATAACTGATTGGTGAGTGCTCAAGGAGCATTATGGGAGAGGAGGGAGAAAGAATCCAAGAGCCAGAGGAAGGTGCAGAGCACTGTGGGATGCTATATTCTGGACATGACATGACTATTGTACTTAAGGACTCATAGCAACTATGTTCTGTGCAAAAGATATGCATGCGACTGGACCTGTCAACATTCCTCCATGGATGCGGGAGGCCCCACTTCTCTCTGGAGAGGTCTTGGCAGTTTTGATTATGGGGTAAAGAGAGGCACTTAGTGGTATAGCCACTGGTAAATTCCCCTGTTCTAGTAACTAACCCCTAACTATGCTCAGGCAAGCTATCCTAATTAAACTCATGGGGGTGGAAAAAATGCTAAAAACATGAAAGTAGGAGAGCCATAAGTTGGGAAATGAAGTAGTTCAGCAGGAGGGTCAGGGGGACGAGAGGTTTTAATGGGTGAATATGATCAAATACATGATATACATATGTAAAATTCCTAAAATTAATTATTTATTTTTTCAAAACTCCTTTCATGCCCAGAATTATTGATCCTTAGCATGAAGTTTTACCATACCCACAAAATCAAATGCCCTCAGGATCAATAATTCTAGGCATAGTGGCACAGACTTGGAATTTCTGTACTGAAATTATGAAGTGGTATCAGGAGGGTTGTGATTTATAGGCCAGCCTCAGCTAAATGTACATCTGGCTTACGTGGGCTCTAGGCAATTGAACCTTGGTCCTTAGACTTCGCAGGCAAGTGCTTTAACCACTAAGCCATCTCTCCAGCCCCTCTGTACCACTTTTAATTGAAAGGGCAAAAGAAGCCATTCCACTGTATACTTCTTTAGAAAACAGTACTTGAAAAAAAAGGAAACAATAATTGAATATAATTTTTTAAATTTTTTATCATAGTCAAAACTGTCTTCTTGAAATATTTCATTCATTCTATTTTAGTTTTCAAAGCTACCGTATTTTTCTTCAATACTCAACTGTTTGAGAATACCAATGTATAATTTAATTTTTAAATTTAATATTAATTTATCATTCCTTAAAATGAATAATAAATTTTTTTCATTTATTTTCTTAGGTAAATGTTTTAAGTTGCTTTCATGGAGCAATGAGGGAATAATTTGATTTAATCAACTATTATTATTAATAACTTTATTCCATGAACTGGAATGAGCACTTCCAGTCCTGAAGTCTTAGCCTCTGTATTTATAAAATGAAATGTTAGAAAAAAAAAAAACTAACATAGGGGAATATAAGGGATTCCTCTGATGTCAAAGTCAATCAATCATTTAAATTTTTGTGATTATATAGACAAAATGAAAGTTTTACAATGTGTCTATGTGACATAATGCTTTATATATAGAGTGAAAAGAATAAGTACCATTTATTATCCAACAGTATATTTCTGGGCCTACATAGGAATTTTTTTACATATATTATCGCATTTTAATTTCACATTGCTATAAGTAGTTTTGTCTCCATTTTACAGGTGAAAAGCTTGAGTGAGTAAGACTTCCAAGTTCATAACCACAGTAAGTTGTGAGTGGGGCTCCAACCCCTGCCGTTAAACACTCCATTACATTGCATTGATCTTTCGTCTTTAGACCACTACTACTGGGTTGGGAGATGCTCAATTAGCAAGGTGCCTGCTGTGCAAGCCTGGGACCTGAGTTTGATCCTCAGACCCAGGTTCAAAGGAGCCAGGTATGATGGAACATGTTTTAAATCCCACAATGGGAAGTGGGCATGGGGGCATCTCTGGGGCTCACTCACTTACAGACCAATGAGCCAACTTGTCTCCAAAAAAAGGTGGGTATTGCCTGAAGAACATCTAATGTTGTCCTCTGGCCTGCAATTGCACATATGTGCATACTCACATGCACACACTCATTTGTGCCCCCATACATGAACATGTGCATACATGCACATGCATATAAAAGAATATGCATGCTGTAGAGTGAAAATATGTGTGTATGCATGCATGTCACACACATGTGCAGCATTTACACACTAACTGCAACTACTAAGAGAAGACCATTTAGGAAAATCTGAGAAATGTGAAAATCTATGTCCTCTGCATGTTGCTTCTGTGTCTCACACACGTAGGAAAACCTGGCAACATAAAGAGGAAACTACAGGTTTGGGGGAATTTCTGACAAAGGTATTTTGACCAAATAAGGTCACACAATTTTAAACTTGTCAGTCATAGACATCAGGCTTTTTGACCAAAAATATTCTGCTTGTCTATTTTGACTCGATCTTGACCATTTCTTACTATTACCAGAGTAGAAATTTAAATTAGTAAATTAAACAGCACAAGACATGTGTGACATTGTTGATGGTCTATCATATGATACCGCAGGGGGAAATCTGGTTTGTACAAGTTTCCATTCGAGTGTGAAAATGTTACAAATCCTACAAAAAATCTCATTATTATGATAATTATAATAGATATTATTACTTGACTCTCCTTGTCTCTACAAGGTAATGCATTTTCCTCAAAACTTCATTTACAAATGATATTTTTAGCTTAATGGAATAACTACCTTTAGTATGTGGTAAGAGGCATCAATTAAATGAATTTTTTTTTTTTTTGAGATAGGATCTCACTCTAGCGCAGGCTGATCTCGAACTATATAGACCCAGGCTGTCCTTGAACTCACAGTGATCCTTCTACCTCTGCCTCCTGAGTGCTGGGACCAAAGACATTTACATCATGCCAGGCTAAATGCATTTATTTTAAGAGACAATATTTCATGTTTAAGATAAAACTGCCCACCAAGCAAACTAGTCCTGATTACAAAGCTATTCCATTTTGTTAAAACAAACATGTCTTGTGCTGGAGAGTTTGCTTAGTGGATAAAGTACTTTGCCTGCAAAGCCAGGGGACTCAGGCTCAATTACCCAGTACCCAGATAAAGCCAAATGCCCAGCGTGGCACAGGTGGCTGGAATTCGTTTGCAGTGGCTAGAGGCCTGGTGTGCTCATTCTCTCTCCCAATCTGCCTTTCTCTCTATCGCTTTTTCAAATAAATAAAATAATTTAAAAAAAAACAAATGCTTGTTTTCCTTAGCGAGATTTTGGTATGTTTCAATTATCTCAAAGAGCTTAGTAATGCTAAATTAATTATAACTAATTTATAATTACCAACTAAATTAATCTTAAGTAACTCTAGAACAACAACCACATGCTATGGCAACTTACAAGGGTATTATTTAAGCATCTCAGAAAATTGCAACAACTAAACAGCTCATCAACAGAAAACAAACTACACACTGCTATTAGAGCATCTCGTTTTGGAATACCACTGCTACTATTTTTTTTATTTTTATATATTTATTTGAGAGCAACAGACAGAGAAAGAGGCAGAGAAAGAGAGAGAGAGAGAGAGAGAGAGAGAGAGAGAGAGAGAGAGAATGGGCGCGCCAGGGCCTCCAGCCCCTGCAAACGAACTCCAGATGCGTGCGCGCCCTTGTGCATCTGGCTAACGTGGGTCCTGGGAAATCGAGCCTCGAACTGGGGTCCTTAGGCTTCACAGGCAAGTGCTTAACCACTAAGCCATCTCTCCAGGCCCCACTGCTACTTTTAATGCCATGGTATTAAAGTGATTCTGAGGAACACTTATGGTTTACTTTATAAGGTGCACAGTATTCTGTTGTTTACTCATTAATGCTCCTTAAAACGAGGAGTACTCTCTGTGGAGGGAGTCAACTTGATTTTTAATTATAAATGATATGATTCTGCTACCTAACCCTATAGATATACTTGGGTTTTTTTTTCATTTTTTTCATGTGCATATCTGGCTAATACACCAAATCAGATGCTCTTCTTTTACTAAGTACATGGAGTTTTCATTTTCTCCTGGGTTTCACTTCAATACCATGCCTGAGAATTTTCTGTCTGTACTGGGGAGCGGGGTCTTCAGCACAGACAGGCGGTCACCAGGTGTGTTTTGCTTTGTGCTGCCCAGGAGTCCCCAGCACCGACATCATCACATGTCGTCACTCTGCACTAGCTACATTCCGGGGGCTTAACGCAGCAAGAACCGGGAATCAGCACATTGCTATTCACACTCCATTTCTGCCACAGGTTAGTTTGTCATCCACTCAACTGGTACTGGATGATGCAGGAAATTGTGAGTCTATGCGGATTTCAAAATAAGGAGCTCGAGAAGCATGTGAAGCCTCCATTCCTAAAAGCACTTGAAATATGCCGGCAGCAATGATCCAGGACAAAGTCACACGTGAAAGGACACACATGCACATGCTTATATAGAAAACACATGTGTATACAATGTGTGTATGTGCAACTGATGTTAGTAGCCTCTTTATATTTTCTTTTCACCTTTTCCTTATGTTATGAGAATTACCTACATGATGTACCCCTATCATGAACTTTATTTTCAGATATTCTGTTTTGTTGCTCTGACTTTTACCATGATCAGCAAGCATTTGAACCATTTATGAGTTTAAATTACTATCTTCACATATTTCTAATTAGGCAGTTGTATAGGTTGATTTAGTAAGTATAATGCATTGACCCCAGTTGTGGGAGAGTATTACAAGTTCAAATCCTGTCTTAGCTTTTAAATGACCCAGTGCATGTCATATTCTACCCACCCAATGTGAATCTAGCAAAAGCATCTCATTAATTACCTCCTCCAACACATCTCAAGCTTTAAGGAAATATTTTTGTTGTTGTTGTTGTTGTTGTTGTTATTGTTTGTTTTGTTTTTTTTTAAAGTAGGGTCTCTCTCTAGTCCAGACTGACCTGGAATTCACTATGTAGTCTCAGGTTGACCTCAAACCCAGGGCCATCCTCCTACCTCTGTCCCTTGAGTGCTAGGATTAAAGGCATGTGACACCATGCTTGTCACATCTCAAGCTTTAAAAAGGAGGTTAAATAACACAATGTGTATATTTCCATGACCTAGATATGTTCCTGTTTACAAATTCTGTACATGTACTAGGAATGTAATATTTGTTACTGAGAATTCCACTAACACATAACACATAATTCATTACATAAAAACATACTTTTTGAGAAATATAAATTATGAAAATGTCCTTTATTTTCTTTTTAAAATGTTATTTGCATGTGTGTGTGTGTATGAGCACATACATTGTGTGTGCCAGGGTCTCTTGCCACTTCAAATAAGCTCCAGATGCATGCATCACCTTTTTGTTGTTGTTGTTGTTTTTCAAGGTATGGTTTCACTCTCACCCAGGCTGACCTGGAATTCACTTTGTAGCCCCAGGCTGTCTTCAAACTCACAGGGATTCTCCTACCTTTGCCTCCTGAGTGCTGGGATTAAAGGTGTATGCCACCACACCTGGCTATGTATCACCCTTTACATCTGGTTCTATATCACTACTTGGAATTGAAGCTGGACTGGTAGAATTTGCAAGCAAGCAGCTTTAACCACTGAGCAATCTCTCTAGACTCTATTTTCTTTTGATGCAGATTTTCCCATTAAGTATTTTTCACATACAAAATACAAATCTAATACAAAATCTTCTTGTGCTAGCCTTTTTTTTTTTTTTGCATACACAACTTAAAATTTATGTCCTTGATGTTTTAATTAGTCTTTAGCAGAAGGTATTAACTTAGTCTTTTTTTTTTTTTTTCTTTAAGGCAGTGTCTCAATCTAGCACAGGCTGGCCTTGAACTCATGAAGATCCTTCTACCTCAGCTTCCCCAGTGCTGTGATGACAGGTGTGAGCCAGCATGCCTGGCTTAGGCTTACTTGTTGTTTGTTTGTTTTGAGGTAGGGACTTGCTCTAGCCAAAGGCTGACCCAGAATTTACTATGTAGTCTCAGAGTGGCCTCAAACTCATGGCAATCTTTGTACCTCTTCCTCCCAAGTACTGGGATTAAAGATGTGTGCCACCACACCTGGCTAGATTTACTCTTTACTAAAGAGTTTTTCAAGGATGTGCACTTACATAGAGACAGAAAAGATCAACAATACTGTCTATGTAAAGTGAATAGGGGAACATGCCCCAGGCAGAGACAATTGCATAAGCTTTGCACACTTAAGGAAAAAGAAAAGAAGGCAATAAAGGCAGGATAACAGAGGGTCATGCTGTGATGCTTGGGGGGCCACACAGTAGGCCAAATCTCATGTCAGAAGGATCAGACAAATGGACAGTGGAGATCTCAGCCAGGGGCATCTTCTGCTAGACCACAATCACTCAGTTTTATTTATAGAGTTATTCAAATATGTTTCTATTACCCAGAAGTCATCACAGTCTTCCCTCTGCCCCTCATCTCAAGTCTTGTCAATTCTCTATAGAATATGTCACCTCTGGAGTATAGTGTTTGCTCCATAAACAGAACCATGCATTGTTATTCTTAATTATTAATTTACAACTCATGAAAACTAACACTCTTCTTATGTCCTTTGAGTCTTAACAAAGAAGCCTGTCCTTGAGCCAATATAACACTTTTAAGGGTGTTTATAAAACAATGATAAAATCTGAACAGTTCAAAACAGAGCTAGATTTGAAGTGGGCTTTTCAGCATATCAAATTTGTAAGGATAATCAAAGCTTCAGTAGTAGTCCATCTGACAAAATACTTAGTTGCTCCCTACCTATTGGCCTAAGTAACTACTTACCTGTTAAATAATGTTTTTCCATTAGCGAATATCCAGATGTATTTGGTAATGATATAAAATTCAGTTTATGTTGCAATAAAAATTGATAATGCCAAAAGTGTATAACCTATATGTTGAGACTTAATAAAACTTCTCCATATAGCAATAATCAGAACCTTTGTTGCATGTTGCATTACACCATATAAATTTAAGTCCTGGAGTTTTCAAACATGCAGTATATTAAAAACATCAGGTCTAAGAAAAGATCAAATGATATTACACATATGCAAGTGCTTTGAACATAGTAGGCACATAAAACATGTCAAGTAAGGTATGAAAGTAAGAAATACATATAATAGCAGAAACCAAATGTAACTGCATTCTGCAAATGACGTAAGGATTCTTGTTTGTTTAATTTGCATTTTAGGAAAAGGCTGCTCATATGTTACACCAGCAGCTAAATTTACAACAAGTTTTCTTTGTTCTTGGCAAAGACAAAGAGGTTAAGAATTTGTAGACAAGTCTTGGCAAAGAGGTGTTATGATTCAGCCTTGCCTGTCCCTGAGAGCAGCAGTATACAGCTGGAAAATGTGCATTGATTATGAAGTCGTTAGAAGTATTTTCAATTAGTATCGCTAATCAGCACAAACTCAAGTCTTCACCAGGCCTGATGGAGCATAAAATGTTTCTTGAGTATACTGCCCACTAGTTGACTCTTTTTCCATATAGAAATATTATTTTGGTTGAAACAGTAAAACAGCCAATCTTTCCCCAGCTTCTGTACACAGCAGGTCACTTGGAATGCCACATTTTGTACTGATCAACTGCATTATATCCCCATCACAAAATCTTTGTTTCCTGACACTCCATGATGTATGTGGAGTTGTTGCTTGGATTTTATTCTTAAAAAATAATACAGTTATTTTTCTATGAAGTGGTATTTTTCTGGCTGGATTTACATAGCTGAGAACCAAAAATATGCAATATGGGAAAGAGAGAAGAATTTACAGTTCATATAATTGTTTCATGAACTATTAACTATATAACAAAGACAGCCCCAGGAAGACATTTCTATAGTAGATATGTGTCTAAGTCTTTAATTTCAGCTGCTATTGGAGAAATGATGACTACTTCTTTTTTCCAAAGAGCTAAATGTTACAAGAATCTTCACTCCTGTCCTCTTTTCTTGCTCAGACAGGATGCATTTCCTTTGTGTCAGCCTGGCTCACAGCTCCAAATTCTTTTGCCCCTTATATGGAAAGACATCACTTGCTCAAACATGTTGAGAAGTACAAATAAAGAACCATTCAAATTTATATATATATATATATGTGTGTGTGTGTGTGTGTGTGTGTGTGTGTATAAATATACAAACACATACCAGTTTCAACAAACCAACCAATGCCAAGAACTACCCCAAATAAAATAAACTATTGTATATAACAGGTGGACATGATGTGGCATTATTTTATTTTATTATTTTAATTAAAATGACCTTGTACATACCTCTCTATCTGTATAGAAAGGTCCCAGTTTTCACATGTATTTATTTTCCCTTAGATCTAAACTAAAATAAATCAATGTAAGACTAGAGCAGCTTGCTCTCATGCTACCTGAAATAGATACTTAGCCGGGCATGATGCATACACCTTAAATCCTAGCACTTGGGAGGCAGAGTATATATGTATATATATATATACTGAATCAACCAGTCTGGCTTAAAGTCCTGACCTACTACTTAGCTAACTATGTGATCTTGAGTAAATCAAGTTCCTTTTTTTTTTCCACATCAACAGTAAAAAGTACTAATACAAGGTATTTAGCATGCATACTTATTATGTACATACCACATATGCAATTATTATGTAGAATCAATGAGATAAGTGCTCAGAAGAATGTCTAGCATATACTAAATGCTCAGAACATATTAGCTATTATTATTAAACCCTTCTGAAAAACAACCAAATGTAGTAACACAAAATATAATATTTTGAAGGAAATTCTTGTGTTATTAAAACTATAATAGGTTTGTATTTTACCACTCAATTAGGCCATGTCAAATTTAGCTTGTTAGCCAGGCATGTTGGTGCACACCTTTAATCCCAGCACTCGGGAGGAAGAGGTAGGAGGATTACCATGAGTTCAAGGCCACCGTGAGACTACATAGTGAATTCCAGGTTAGCCTGGGCTACAGCAAAGGCCTACTTTGAAAAAAAATTAGCTTGTTATAAGTATTGTCAATAATCTAATTTATATACCCTATATCAAAACTGTTTAAAAAGTAAGCATAATTTTTGAAGTAATTCAAATTATTTTTAGCCTATAGTGATATTGACTAAATATATATGTTTGTTTTAGAATCTAAGCAGGAATATCTTTTCATTAATATTTCCATCCCTCTGGAAGGTTTCCCTCTCCCCGGCCAATCTTCTCTAGTGTATCCACTTCTGTTCTTAGTTCTGCACTACAAAGGGGGACAACACAAGCCAAGGCCATCCTGTAATACACTGCAGGCTCTTGCTGGTATGGGCTTGGGTATAAAGGCCACCACAATGTTCTTCACCACACACACACACACACACACACACACACGCAGACACACACACACACATACAGACCTAGTTCTGTATGCCCAGAATTATAGCATCTGGGGTTGTAACCTGCATTGTGGGATCATAGCTACATGTTCCTCTCTCTCCTGGGGCTGCTGACCCACTTCACAAGTGAGCCTTTGCTTTATGTAGCACATGTAACACTTTCATAGAGTGTCTTTGTTGTTGTTATCCATGAGGCTAACTAAAACACAAGCCATTGAAACTCAGTGGACACCCTATGTTGTACAAATTTTGGAAAAGTGTTTAAGCCAAGAGGCCTAAGATACTAATTTCTTTTGATTATTTTCTGTGTGAAACACTTCTGCCTCAGGGCTAAGCATAAATGTAATCCTTGGCCTGGGAGATGCTCAATGCTTAAACACACTTGCTTGCAAAGCCAGTCAGCCAGGGTTTGATTGCTATGCACTTGTGTAAAGTCAGATGCATAAAGCAGTGCACGCATCTGAAGTTCATTCATAGTGTCAAGAGGCTCCAGACTGTCTCTCTCTCCCTTCCTCCCTCTCCATTTGCCAATACATAAATAAAATATTTATGTTAAATCCATGAGGGTATGTTTTTAGATATAAACCTATTAAAAATGTCTGAGGTCTGGGGAGATTGCTTAGTGGTTAAGGCACTTGCCCGCAAACCTTAAGGACCCATGTTAGACTCCCCAGATCCCAAATAAGGCAGATGCACAAGGTGGCACCCTCTGAGGCCCTGGTGTGCCAATTCTCTCTCTCTCATGAAAAAAAAAAAGTTAAATTACATGTAACTATGAAACTAATAAAAATACTGAACTTATGTTCTTTAATAAAACAAACAAACAAACAAAGAGGGCTGGAGAGATGGCTTAGCAGTTAAGGTGTTTGCCTGCAAAGCCAAAGGACCCAGGTTTGATTCCCCAGGATCCAAGTTAGCCAGATGCACAAGGAGGTGCATGCGTCTGGAGTTCCTTTGCAGTGGCTGGAGGCCCTGGCGTGCCCATTCTCTCTCTCTCTCTCTCTCTCTCCCTCTTTCTCTGTCAAATAAATAAATAAAAACATTTTAAAAAACCAACAACAAAGATATGTCTGAAAAAATGATGAGAAAAAGTGAAAAAGGCCAGGCGTGGTGGCCACGCCTTTAATCCCAGCACTTGGGAGGCAGAGGTAGGAGGATTACCGTGAGTTCGAGGCCATCCTGAGACTACATAGTTAATTCCAGGTCAGCCTGGACCAGAGTGAGACCCTACTTCGAAAAACCAAAACAAAACAAAAAAAAAAAAAAAAGTGAAAAAGGAAGAGTGTTCCTGGGAGCATTTCACTAAGCACCCTTATCTGCTCATGCACATGGTAGAGTCTGACTCACCATTCACTATGTGTGGGTCTAGATGTGAATGTGTGATGTGAATATTTGCTCTAAAGGAAATGGTGAGGCATGATCATTGAAATTATATATTTGTTGATAAAAGTTGCATGTTTTTTAATTGTTTGAACACATATTATTAGTTGCTCTGTAAACTGGAACTGCTCCCATCTTATCTAGAAGGTGAAAATCAATCTCAGTCTAAATACAGATACTTAAAAAATTTATGCCCTTATTTTCCTCAAAGGTTTAAGTATCTATCTTTTTGACTAGTGAGAAAAATCATCTTAGTTTTTCTAGGACATTGTCCCCAGAGGATGGTAGGCAGTTACATTAGCTTCATGTTTGGAGAATCCCCTCCCTCTTCCGAAGTAGAGTCCTTAGAGCAAAGGGGTATTTAGCACAGTGCTTCTTAAACCCTTGGATAGATAACTGACATGGTGGGTAATTCATCAGTGGACAGGTGGGATGGAATAGGAGAATGTATGTGTTTGAAAACCTGCTAAAAACTTAGGGCCTGGCATGGTGGCAGACCGCCTTTAATCCTAGCACTCTCGAGGCAGACGTAGGAAGATTGCAGTGAATTAAAGGTCAGCCTGGGACTACAGAGTCAGTTTCAGATCAGAATGGGCTAGAGTGAGACCCTACCTTTAAAAAAACCAAAACAAACAGGGCTGGAGAAGATGGGTTAGCGGTTAAGGCCTTTGCCTGCAAAGCCAAAGGACCTCAGTTCGATTCCCCTGGACCCACGGAAGCCAGATACACAAGGGGCCCATGCATCTGGAGTTTGTTTGCAGTGGCTGGAAGCCCTGGTGTGCCCATTCTCTC
Source organism: Dipus sagitta (assembly GCA_036346955.1). Taxonomy (NCBI): domain Eukaryota; kingdom Metazoa; phylum Chordata; class Mammalia; order Rodentia; family Dipodidae; genus Dipus; species Dipus sagitta. Next base: position 71,313,442 of record CM070778.1, on the reverse strand, counting down.
TCTCTCTCTCTCTCTCTCTACCTCTCAAATAAATAAATAAATAATGTATTTAAAAAACAAACAAACAAACGAAAACTTGACCTGCCTCCTGGATCTTTTAATATTGTTACTATGTTTTTTAGCTTAGGCATCTTGACTAACTTGCTATGGAAAGGTTGAAATGAGAGCAGACAGGGGATTGTGAAGGAAAAATGGGCTAGTGGGAGTGTGAAAAGAGACAAGGCATGGTAAGAGAGTGAATATGAAGGTCCAGGAGTGGTACTGCATGCCTTTTATAACAGCCCTTAGGAGGCAAAGGTAGGAGGATTGCAGTGAGTTTGATGCCACCCTGAGACTACATACTGAATTCCAGGTTGGCCTGAGCTAGAGTGAAACCCTACCTCGAAAAACAAACAAACAAAAAAGAAAGAAAAAAAAAGGAAGAAAGAAGGAAAGTGAATATGATCAAAGCACCATGATATCCAGGTGAGAAAATGTCATAAAGAAGCCCATTTTTGTTTGCCTACTGTTGCAGTCAGATTAGCATTGCTGACAGAAAACATCCAACCAATAGCAGCTTGTGGGATAAAAAGGTTTATTTTGGCTTATAGACTCGATGGAAAGCTCCATGATGGCAGGAGAACACTGTGGCATGAACAGAGGGTGCACATCACCTCCTGGCCAACATCAGATGGACAACAGTGACAGGAAAGTGTACTAAACTCTGGCAAGGGGAAACTGGCTTATAATACCCATAAGCCCACCCCCAACAATACACTGCCTCCAATTTCCATCAGCTGGGAACTTAGCATTCAGAACACCTAAGTTTATGGGCAACACCTGAATCAAACCACCACATTCTGCCCCTGGCCCCCATAAACTGATAACTATACATGATATAAAATACAATGCATTCACTCCAACTTTAAAAGTTCCAATAGTTAAAAAAAATATTTTTTTTTTGCTTATTTTTATTTAGTTATTTGAGAGCGACAGACAGGGAGAGAAAGAGGCAAAGAGAGAGAGATAATGGGCGTGCCAGGGCTTCTAGCCACTGCAAACAAATTCCAGACACTTGCGACCCCTTGTGCACTTGGTTAACGTGGGTCCTGGGGAACTGAGCCTCAAACCAGGGTCCTTAGGCTTCACAGACAAGTGCTTAATTGCTAAGCCACATCTCCAGCCCGTTCCTGTAGTTTTTATCAATCCCAACGATGTACAAACATCCCCATAGTCCAAAGTCTTTTAACTGAGCCATAATACTAAAAAATAAAACAAACAAACAAAAAGCAAACAAAGCCCATAATGGCACAAAATAAATATTGACACTGCAAAAGATGACACTGGGCATAGCAAAGAAATATTTAACCAATATAAGATTTAAAATAACCAGCAAACTTCTAACTCTAGCTCCAAGTCCAACAATTCTAGTCAGTGACAAATCTCCAAGTCTAATACCTATAACCAACAACAAGCCTTTTGGAGTTCCAATTCTGCCCCTACAGCTAGGATACTCACTGTCCTGGAAAACTTCATCCTTAGCAGCCATCTCGTGGTCCCAACATCTCCACTGGGTCTCCAATGTAACCCATGGTCCATCCTCATGACTCCATCAGGTCTCCATGCAGGCAATCCAGCAAATCTGCTTCACACTGCCCACGGCCATTTCCAAAACACAAGACCATGCTGCAAATTCAATGACCCTCTCTTCCCTGCATTTCTCATACTTGACAATACCAGGTGGGGTGCCAATTTATTAATCCAGGGGGAAGAAAGTAGATTTTGAAGAACAGGACACTCCTTCAGCATTCAGGCCTAGTCAAAAGATTCTGCATTCTTTCTGTTGTCCCAGTGAAGATCAGCTGGACCAATCTCAATGATTGTAATTTCTCAGAGAATTGCAGGTGAACAGGCAGAAGTTTCAGCCCAAAGATTTCTTTATGTGCCATATCCCTACAGTCTGTTTCTATGTAATGCAACTACACAAGTTTTCAGGACAGGGGCATAACACAAACCTGTCACACAAACTGCTTCTAGCCCAGTCCAGGCAAAGCTCTTTCTTACCCTCACAAGCCAAACCTCATAGACCTTACTTACTGCATTCAGGTCTTTCAACTCTGACCAAAATAGTCAATCAAACTGTACTTAAAACACTGTAAGACATCTCTTTTTTTAAATTTTTTTAATTTTTATTTTTTTATTAATTAATTTTATACTCAGTGAATACAGTCAAGTTGGTACCATTGTTAGGCTCATCCATGTCCTATCCCCTCCCCCTAGACCCTCCTTGTTGAGGTATATGGGTCATGCATTGTGGAGTTAGTCCACAGTTATGTGTAGGAGAAATGTCTCTGAGTATCATGACCCAACGAGTGGCTCTGACATTCTTTCCACCCCCTCTTCTGCAAAATTTCCCTGAGCCATGTTAGGTTCATTGTTGCTCTGGCAAGACATCTCTTAGGAGGTTTCAGATCCTTACACATTCCTCTTGAAAATCAGTTCCAAAAGGCCAAAGCCACACAGTCAGGTTTCTATCAACAGCAATGACACCACTTCTCAGTACCAACTTTACTGTTGCAGTCACTGCTAATAGAATACACCCTACCGACAGCAGCTTGTGGTAAAAATAAATAAATAAATAATAATAAAACAGTTTCACTTTGGCTTACAGATTCAAGGGGAAGCTCCTTGATAGCAGGGGAAAACAATGGCATGAACAGAAGATGGACATAACCTCCTGACCAAAATCAGGTGGACAACAGTGATAGGAGAGTGTGCCAAATACTGGCAAGGGGAAACTGGCTATTATACCCATTAGCCTGCACCCAATAATACACTGCCTCCAAGAGGCATTAATTCCCAAATCTCCATCAGCTGGGAACCTAGCATTCAGAACACCTAAGTTTATGGAGGACACCTGAATCAAACCACCACACCTACTGAAAATTAATAATAGTAATACTAATGATACTAAAGAACTGGTCAGCCTAAGCTGCTCACTCAGGATCCTGAGATGAGAAGTAGACTTGAAGCCAGGAGCTGCAAAAAACATAGCTAGATCCTGTCTTTTTAAAAAAAAAAACCAACCAACCAAACAAACACACACACACACACACACACACACACACACACACACACAAAATCAGGCATGGTGGCACACACCTTTAATCCCAGCATTTGGGAGGCAGAGGTAGGAGGATCGCCATGATTTCAAGGCCACCCTGAGAGTACATAGTGAATTCCAGGTCAGCCTGAGCCTAGAGTGAGACCCTACCTCAAAACAAAACAAAACAAACAAACAAACAAAGGCAAGCCTAAATTCATTTGGAGCCCTCTTCTGGCATATTCTCTCAAATCCATGATTTGAATTGGGGTTTTGTTTGAGATGGGAGGCTCACTCTATAGCTCAGGCTACCCTAATTCTGTAAGGTAAATGAGGGTAGTTTTGAACTCATGGTGAAGGAACACCTGCCTCAGTCTACTGAGTGCTGGGATGATAGGCATGAGCCACTCCACCCAGCTCATAATCTATATCTGAAAATGTACCTTATCTTCTCAGAATGCTTTTGGTTTGCTATGCTATAGGGAAGGATGAATCAGGGGAGTCACATGATTGTTTTATTAAATTTTGTTGTTATTGTTTCATTTTTCAAGGTAGGGTCTTGCTCTCACCCAGGCTGGCATGGAATTCACTTTGTAGTCTCAGACTGTCCTTGAACTCACAGTGATCCTCCTACTACCATATGTGTGTGTGTGGGTGTGTGTGTGTGTACATATAGGGACATACCAGGGCCTCTTGCAAACAAATTCCAAATACATGTGCCATTTTGTAAATCTGGCTATATGTGGGTACTGAAGAATCAAACCTGGGCCATCAAGCTTTGCAAGCAAGTACCTTTAACCACTGAGCCATCTCTCCACCCCCATGACTCTTCATATAAACAAAAAAATATGGACCTAGTACAATAGTGATGTTATGCAGGTATCAAGTTCACTTAGAACACTACCCAGAAATACATCTCTTTGGTGTTTGATTATTCTGAGCAGATGGCAATGGAGATTGATGTGATTCAAGGAGCGTTCTCTCTACTACTCATATATGCCTGAAAGCTGAACACAGATTTTCCTTTGCCTCACCCTACCAGGAAGAGAAAAGCAACTCTTTTATCATTAAGATAGGGAGTCGACACCAAGGTAAATCTGTATAAATAGACTTACTAAAAATAGACATCATTTCCCATTAGTTTGCAGGCATCTTTCCTCATTACTCTGTTATAATTTGCCTTCTCTAAAGCTGAGCGCTCTTTCTTTTGCTAGAAAGGTGTACCCACTCCCCACCCACAATCTAGCCATTCTTTGGGTTTTGTGAACTCCCATGCTGATACAGAGTAATAAAATATAAGGGCTTTTCTCCTGTTACTGTTCTTTGTTTTTGTAATTCACAGGACCCCAGGGATTAAACCTAAGAAAGTAGAGGGAAATTTTTTATTTCCCTAAAACTTTGGACAAATATGAGATGGTCTAGGATTCTCTCTTTGCTCTGGGGGGTAGACCTCAGATCTGATGGCCTCTGACAATATAGCAGAAATAGGAATTCTTGCTAAATTAGCCTCCTAGATATCTGCACATGTCTTGTCAAGTGATGTCAGTAAGAGCCTTTTTTTTTTTTTCTTTCTCTTTTTCTTTCCAAATTTAGATAGGCAGAAGAAAATATTTATAAGAATTTGTTCTTCCTATATTGTGACATTTGTGAGTTTTAGCTCTAGGACTGTAGTTTTAATATTTTTCCTTTTAGAGTTAGCAACTGTTTTTCCTTCTCTGCCTTTGGTATAGGAAGAACATATTAAGAGGGAATGCATAGGACTAGAGCCTGGTGTTCAAGCCAGCTGTACCATCAGGTGAACTTAAGGTTCTCACCACAGCAGCTCCCTTTTGACATAGTTTTTGTGTAGGTCACCAGCACAAAAGCCAGTTGAGGTGCCCTAGGAGAGTGCTTCCTCTCCAGTGACTATAATCCAGAGGATTTTGCCTGCTGAGGGGCACAAGATGTCTGTCCCTAGAAAGGAAGTTTAGTCAACACTTTCTGTCTACACGAGCCCTTATTGTTTGTGTCCTCTATGTCCCATGACTGCTGAGACAGTCCATCTTAGCACTATCTGCAGATGGAAGATCAGCAAGTCTGTGGGAGATTGGAGATACATTTTCACAGTGTCTACTTTCTATTGCTCTTGTGGTGAGGGTTTTTTCCACCCTCTTTCCTTCTCAAACCCTTTTTCTATTTTGAGACAAACTCTTGCAATATAGCTCAGGCTGGACTTCAAAGCCAGGACCAGCCTCCTAGGTGCTAGGATTATAAGTACATAATCCTCATAGTAACATTATGCCTTTGGCTATCTTTGAGAATGATCCTGGGGAGGGGGTAAATTTTCCACACTGTCTTTAAGGATTCCTCCTGTGTTCTTGTTTAAACCATAAAGGCTTGCTGGTTTTGTATGGGTCTTACTGAATTTGAGCCACATTTTGGAAGAAGTATATCTTTGGACATTATACATCATCAGTGGCCAGATAATGGTACCTTGGATTTGGTAATGTTTTCATGTTTAAAAGAATGGCCAGAGAGTTCTCACCCTAAATAAATGTCCTATTGGTATGTGTGAGAGGATCAAATTTATGGAAGAAAAAAAATAATTTGGAGGCTAACAGACTCATGCAACAAAATGAAGGAACAGAAATTAGATATGAAGTATATCAATTACTTTTTCATTGCTAGAACAAAGCACTTGACCAGAAGCAGCTTACTGAAGGAAAGAAGTCTACTTTGGCTTCAGGTGCAGAGGAGAGAGACCACCAGCGTGAGAAAGCATGTGGCAGCAAGAAGACAATGTCACATCAGCAAAGAGGAAGCAGAGTGCAGTGAATACTAAAAGCTCAAATAGCTTTCCTCTCTTTTGACAGTCTAGGAACCCAGTCTGTGTGATTGTGCTACTCACACTTAGGATGAGTCCTCCCACTTCAGCTAACCTAATCTAGACATAAATAGAAATTCATTTCCATGGTGATTCTAAATCCTGTCAAGTTGACAACCAAAGATTAACCATTATATAAAGCAAAAATTAAAATTCACTCATTCCCCACCACTATGCATTTTGAATGCTGGCTTGGTAAAGCTCAGTGCTGCCAGAAGAACTTGTCTTAGGGTAAATATGTTTCAGATGAGGAATACCCAAACTGTCCTTTAATCATCTTTGATGAAGATGGATGTGATTGTACAAGAAATTTTATATTTTTATTTAGTTGTTGCAGAGTTTAGGTGTTTTGTTTGTTGGTTGGTTGGTTTTGAGATAATCTCACTGTATAACACAGGCTGGCCTCAAGCTAACAGCTATCTTCCTCATACCCCTGAGTACTGGTAATACAGTCACATGCCGTGGATCAGATCCAAGGTTTCTTGCCTGCAGTGGGCATTTTCAATGGAGCTATATCCTTCAGCAGAACTTCAGATCTGAGCAAAAATTGTGGCACACTCCTATGAATTCAAATTATCTCTGAATTATTTGGGCCCATCCCACTTATTTATTTATTTAAAAGAGAAAGAGAAAGAAGGACACACTAGGGCCTCTAGCCACTGTGTCACCTTGTGCATCTGGTTTAGGTGGGTACTCAGGAATCAAACCTGGGTCCCTAGGTTTCATAGGCAAGTGCCTTAACCAGTAAGCCATCTCTCCAGCCTGATCTAGTCCTCTTTCAATAATAAAAGATTCCAGTTTTTTCCTACCTTGTCATTACCAAAATCCTGTACTGCCCCTTTCCCAAAGCCTTGAAGTTCAAACTGGGGGACTTGATATAGCCTCACCTCACCAGCTTGTTCTAGAGAACACATTCTTTCACTGCCAGGAAAGATCCCTGCCTGAGACTTCCCAGTCATCCTCAACCACTACCTCTATTCCACAAACTCAGCATGGAGGCATCTTGGCAGGCTGCCCCCAGGACTCACTGCTGTATTTGTGCGCTGCTGCAGCCATCAGTCAGTTTTCTTGTGCTGTCACAGAAAGGCCTCTTAAGATGCTTAATTGCTCACAACTCATAAGGCCACAGGTCAGGGACATCTTATTCCCACCTGCCCACTGCCCACAATTACTTAAATGGACCTCCCTATTCCTGATATTAGGAGACTGGATATGGTAAATACAGAAATGGGCTTAAGTTTTTTCTGCTGATTTGCCAAGTTTCTCCATATCCATCTCCATTATTTTGCTGAGTAAAGTTTCCAGAAAAGTTCCAGATGGAAGAAGTGATGGGGACTATTTACATCATGCCATGCCATGCCCAAATCTGCCACCTTGGGTAAGGATGATGCGGAGCGAAGGCAATGGAGAAGGGAGAGGGGAAAAAAGGATGTTCTGTCCTCTTCCTCTATGCCTGGGCACAGGGCTTGGGCGTCTGTTCCAGAAGAAAGCCCTTACCACACCAGTAAGAGAAAAACAAATCTTATCAACAAAGATAGGAGGTCAACACAGAGGTCAGTTGGAATAAATATACTTTACTAAAAACAGTCCTTCCCTTCCCTTCCATTAGTCTCCCCATATATGCCTCAATCAGCTCCCTACATTTAGCAACCCTTGTTGCTCAAACTTTTTCTTAGTTATGACTGACATAAGCCTTCTAGTGTAACTACTTGAGATTCATTTATTTCCTATGAATTCCCATGCACACACATACAATAAAAATTTGTATGTTTCTACCCCTGTTAATCTTACCTTTGTTATTTGAAGTTAGTCCTTTATTTACTGAATTTGAGAAAAAGAGGAAAAATGTAATGGTTCCTTGGCCTGATATAACCTCATGGGATGACTAATGTGCATGTTTTCATCCTCTACAGAGCTACAGGTATGATATGGATCAGACTAAAGCAAGATCCACTGTTTGGTTATCTGGGTTTGAAGCTCTGGACAAAATACCTTAAAACCTATAGGCACACCAGGCATGGCCATGATGGCACACTCAGGAGGATGATCCCAGCACTCAGAAGGCAGAGGTAGGAGGGTCACCTTGAGTTCAAGGCCACCCTATGACTACATAGTAAATTTCAGGTCAGCCTGGACTATAGCAAGACTCTACCATGAAAAACCAAAACCAAAACAAAACAAAATCTACAGATACATGATAACCTATATGTTAAGAAATAATAATCATGCTGAATTAAAATTATTCATCATTTAAGATGTTATATTAGAGATTTAGATATTTTTTGTTAAATTCCATGCAGTAAGACTCATTTTAAACAAACCCAATTAACAAAGTTAAATTTGAAGAGCTAGAAAATATCTGTATATACACACCTGAACATGAAAAGTTTTGAACCAGAAGGCATGGATTCCACACTGAGTTCTGATTCTCACTTGCTGTGTGATTCTGGACAACTTACTAAGTTTCTAAATTTATATCCTTAGGTATGAAAAGGAGGGATGATTTGGACTTTCTTTCTTTATATTATAAAATTACAATAAGAATCAAATGTGATGTGTGTGTGAGAGAGAGAAACTGGGTTTACTGATCAATTATACAATAAAGTTGAATGTATAATATATATACAATCTAGAAGGAAAGTGATTCTGGCCATGTTCATTCTTCCCATCCCCATCAAATTAAACAGTAATAACAGTGAAGTGAGTAGGTCCCAATGTACACACAATGAGACATAAAAAAAAGAAAAGACTCAGAAGAAACAAATGAGAGACAAACTCACATACTTTGGTTAATCATCCTCTATCCCTGCACTTCCTAGTTTTGCAGGAAAAGCTCCGGAACAATTTCTGAACCATTCAGGGGCTTCCTAAAGTGGAATGATCAGAGAAGAGTCAGCCAGGTAGAAGAACAAAGCCTTTCCTGACAACCAGCGCCTCATTAACTGTAGGTCTGAGGACCAGCTAAAATAATAGAAAACTACTAATGACACTGACATCCTATTCAGGGATTTTTGCTCAAATACCCAGAGATTTTGAGAAAAATTGATCACACTTGGTATAATGTTTCATTTCTCTATTTCTAACTATCCAGTTTAATACCATAGCTCCTTATAAAATGCCTAAAAGAACCCTCTTAAGTTGTTATGAATGTGTAGCATATGGCTAGACTGACCACAGACAGCCAGATGCTTTTGATTTCAAGCCACTGGCCTGATCACTTCACAGAAAAGGTCTATGTGACAGATCAAAGTAATCTGAGTGTGGGAGGGATGGGACTGAGAAGGACCCTTCCTGAGGTGGAGTGAGGAAAGAACCCTTATTCCTGTTATTACACTCTGGCAGTTTCAGTATTCAAAGAATTCAAGAGGGGCTGGAGAAATGGCTCAGTGGTTAAAGGTGCTTGCTTACAAAGCCTGACAGCCTGGATTTGATTTTCTAGTACCCATGTAAAGCCAGATGCACAAAGTGGCATGTGCATCTGGAGTTTCTTCACAGTTGTAGAAGGCTTTGATGTGCTCATTCTCCCTCTTTCCTTGCAAATAAATTAATTAAATAAATAACCAAAGAGAACATACCCGAACCACAGGAAAACATAGCAGCTTTGGTGTATGTTTCATTTGTATGGCTTTCTTGTCCATGTTTACACCTCTTCGGGATATTTAGTTTAAAGTGCAAACCATCTCTAAGCTAGGAATTATACAGTGCACCAGAAGTATACATCCTGTTATAAATGCTATATCAAAAAAATTGGAATTAGGGCATACACAATTTACTATTAAGGACACTGAGCCTTGATGTATAGACACAAAGAATGAATAATAATAATACCATGACTACCCAGGGCAAAAATTCAGTTTGAAGCAATTTATGTGATAGCTTTCTTAAGCTCTTCCTTTTCTTTCTTCCTTTCTTCTTTTTTGCACAATTCAAGTGTATTTCATTTGTTCTTTTTTCTTTTTCTTTTCTTTTTGGTTTTTCAAAGTAGGGTCTCACTCTGGCTCAGGCTGACCTGGAATTCACTATGTAGTCTCAGGTTACCCTCGAACTCACGGTGATCCTCCTACCTCTGCCTGCCTAGTGCTGGGATTAAAGGCGTGCGCCACCACGCCTGGCTTCATTTGTTCTTAAAACACAAAACTTAAGCACAGTATTAGATAGCATTCAGATGTACATATGCTTAATGAGAAACTCAATTGGCTCTTATTTTTATGATGAGCTATAATTTTATTCTTAAAATTCTTTATTTAAGAAACAGAGAGAGAGAGAGAGAGAGAGAGAGAGAGAGAGAGAGAGAGAGAATGAAAGGGTGAGCCCAGGGCTTCTTGTGACTGTAAACAAACTACAGACTCATATGCTACTTTGGGCATCTGGTTTTATATAGGTGGTGGGGAACTGAACCCAGGCCAGCATGGTTTGCAAGTAAAACTGAGCCATTTTTAACCACGGAGCCATCTCATCAGCCCCCTTTTGTTCTTTATGTTTTTATTTTTGAAGTCTTATGGATTGAATTCAGGGTCTTATGCACACTAAGCTATGTTCTACCATTGAGCTACATATCTAGCTCTGATATATAGTATTATATAAGCTTTTGTTGTCTTCAACTATCCATTTAGCTTTCATAAATTACCACTGAGTGAAATTTCTTTTGTTAATTTGGGCTTTTTGTTTGGTTTTGTTTTGTTTTTCAAGGTAGGGTCTGACTTTAGTCCAGACTGACCTAGAATTCACTGTGTAGTTTCAGGGAGGCCTCAAACACACAGCCATCTTCCTACCTCTGCCTCCTGTGTGCTGGGATTAAAGGCATGCACCACCATGCCCCGCTAGTTTGTGCTTTTTATCAGATGGCTATCTAACCGCAATCCACAGAGAGAAAGCATTACTGTGTGATCTTCCCATGAGCACTCCTTCATCTGTTCTTCCCAGTAGAATTAAAAAAAAATTAATAAGTGTGTCACCATGTCATAATTATGTTGTGGCATATTATGTCATAATGATAATATGAACTTAGATAGCAGGTTAAATAGGACAAACAATCTAAAGGCCCAGTATGATCATGAGGAGGAATACCTATCAAAGAAACACACCAACATATTAAAATTATCAAGAGTGGTCTTCTCTGTTGAGACAATAATGAATTCCTAGTAGTCCCTGGTGGTTCCTAAAGATCCCACAATAAACACATACAAATAATTTTTTTTGCCTATTTGTTCAATTATTTATTGATTTTGAGACAGGGTCTCACTATGAGTTCAGTCTGGCCTCAATCTCCTGATTGTCTTGTTTCGGTTTCCTTAGTGCTGGGATCACAGACCCATGCTACCACACCTAGCAAGAGGTTCATTTTCTAAGTGAAGGCTAAAAGTGAGCATCTTCAAGGCAGGGGTCACTTCTATTCATCTTCCAATCCTCCACAGTCTCATTGTGATGTGTTCTATTATCACAAAACCACTTGATTTTTAGCAGTCTTTGCTACAAACAAGTGATTAAAAGAATAAATATCACAAAATTTAATGATTACTTACTGAAAATATTTTTAAAGAAACCTTTCTCTCTTCATTACTTTATCATTTCCATGCAATTTCTTTTATTTATTTATTTTTAGAAAGTGATGATTTTTTTTTTTTTTTTTTTTTTTTGGTTTTTCGAGGGAGGGTCTCACTCTAGCCCTGGCTGACCTGGAATTCACTCTGTATTCTCACAGTGGCCTCAAACTCACCACAATTCTCCTACCTCTGCCTCCCGGGTGCTGGGATTAAAGGTGTGCACCACCATTCCCGGCTTGAAAGTGATGATTTTTTTTTTGTTTTTGTCTTGGTTTTTCGAGGTAGGGTTTCGCTCTATCCCAGGCTGACCTGGAATTTACTACAAAGTCTCAGGGTGGGCTCGAACTCACGGCAATCCTCCTGTCTTTGCCTCCTGAGTGCTGGGATTAAAGGCGTGTGCCACCACACCCTGTGAAAGTGATGATTTTTATAACTACATACTCTCAGAATTAGAAAGGACCTTAAAGATTGTCTATTTCAACATCATATGGAGTTACCCAATTTAAACTTCAAATCCTCAAACAATTGGGAACTCATTACTTTTCTTTTTTTTGGGGGGGGGTTCAAGGTAGGGTCTCACTCTAGCTCAGGCTGACCTGTAATTCACTATGTAGTCTCAGGGTGGCCTCGAACTCATGGAGAGCCTCCTACCTCTGCCTCCTGAGTGCTGAGATTAAAGGAATGCACCACCATGCCTGGCTTCATTTCTTTTCTAATCAGTTCATCCTTGCAACTTTCAGCAAACTTAATAGCAAAATTGTTTGTTCTGTTTGAATTTGTTTTAAAAAATTCTTGAGGCAATAATGATGCTTGGAATGGATTCTGTTTTATTTTTAATAACAGTACACTACATTATACCAAAACAAGTGAAGGTTGATAATTGCCACATGGAAGAGTGCAGGGTTCCAATTTCAAATGAACCATTTACAAAGATGTAACAGTGTCCATTCCATTAGAAATGTATTACTTCCTATATAACTTGATTTTGCAACTGGTTGCCATGACATGATTATTTTTTTATTTATTTTATTTTTATTCCATTCTAAAGTAACAGTAACTTCCCACATTTAATCTTAAGCAAAAAAACAAATTAAGACACAAGAATAAAAATAGTTGTTTTGAAATTTGTTATTCTCTGGAATAGGGATGGATACAAGGAGGAAGCGCTCTCTAGTGAGGTGTGGGTTAAGCCTCTCTAATTCTCCCTGTCTTCCTTGTCTGTGGCCTCAGAACCTCCCACTGATCTTCTTAGCTCAGTTGTCCTAATGGATTGAGAATCACTAGTCTGCTGTCTCACGAGATTTTCGAGCATGATGAACAAGAAAAGAGATTCTGGCTTATAATGAAAATGTGAAGCTTTCTTGCTTCTGCAGGTACCTAATTGAACACACAGAAAGACTCTTAATTACCCAAAATTGGAAAAGAATGGTAACGTTGCCACTAGAAATCCCATGCACAGGACTTTAAAAACGATGTAGTCCACCAACTTTTTTACCTTCTGTCTTGAATGCAGAGTAATTTAATGAGCATACTGCCTATACCTTGTTTATTTATTTGTGGTATGCCAGCCTGTTTTCAGAAACATTTCACATTCTTTTAGTATAATTGGCTAACAGAGTAATGAATTTAACCCCATACACACCCCTTCACCAGTGAAAAAAACTTATTCAAGCAGGGATGAAGGAAAAGAAGGTACCAACACATGGTGTATCAGTATGAAATAATAAAAACATAAATTTTTTGAGGTTAAAAAAACCACTGAATTCAATATTCTCTGGCTAACCAGACGAAATAAAGTTCTGGGCCAAATTACTGATTTCTACCTTCAAAAAAATGTGTTTAATGAAATAATGGCCTAGACTGAGACAGGAAGTTCTAAGAAACTAGGACTGATGAGAACATGAAAGACACTAACAGTTTCAAACAAATGGACATACCAGGGTGAATACAGAGGGTAGAACACAGGGGTAGGAAATGAGATTCTCTTAGAATTTGTCTTGGACTTACGAACTTTCTTTTAACCTTAAAAATCCTTGTAACAGGACTGGTGAGATGGCTTAGTGGTTAAGGCGCATGCCTGCGAAACCCAAGGACCCAGGTTCGATTCTCCAGGTCCCACATAAGCCAGATGCTCATAGTGGCGAATGCATCTGGAGTTCGTTTGCAGTGGCTAGAAGCCCTGGTGTGCCATTCTCTTTCTCTCTCTCTCTCTGTAATAAATAAAAAAATAAAATACTAAAAAAAATACTTGTAGTATGGCTGGAGAGAGGTGGCTCAGAAGTTAAGGCACTTTCCTACAAAGCCTAATGATCCTTGTTCTATTTCCCAGTACCCACAAAAAATCAGACGCACAATATGGAGCATGCATCTGGAGTTTGTTTGCCTGGGCTGGAGGCCCTGACACACCTATTCTCTCTCTCTCTCTTTCTTTCTTCTTGCTGTCTCCCTCTGCTTGCAAATAATAAATAAAAATGTTTTTAAGGGCTGAAGACATGGCTAAGTGGTTATGGCACTTGCTGGCAAAGCCTAAGGTCCCAGGTTTTATTTTCCAGGTCCCACATAAGCCAGGTGCACAAGGTAGTACATGCATCTGCAGTTCATTTTCAGTGGCTAGAGGCTCTAGCATGCTATCTCTCTCTCTCTCTCTCTTTCTCTCTCATTCTCTAAAAGTAAATAAAAATAAAAACATTAAAAATATATTTTAAAAATATCCTTGTAAAAGAGACCTTATTTTCTTTAAAAAGAAGTATCCATCCCAAGTCCCTTGAGGATGTCTACCTGTAACATATCAGTGAGTTTTCTCAAGTGTTTCATGAACTTGGACCTTGAGTATATCAGAAGAGGTTTTGTATATGGGAATGTGCTATTGTCAGGGGAAAAAAAGAGGACAGGGAAAAGAAGGAAGAGGATCAACATGCGAAATTTTAAGTGTTGTTACGTGAAGAAAAGGAAAACAAAACTTCAAAATCAGTGTCATAAATGCCCACTGAAATTAATTATCAGGTACCCAGAAATATCATTGCTCTTGAACTACTGTTCATTCTTTTTTAAGTTTGAAATATTAGTATATCAGGGATTTGAAGCCATGCTGTCTGATTTTAGGTTTCATAAACTTACTCAGTATGCAACACTCTCACTCAGAGATAAGGCTCAGAGTCCATCACCTACAGACCACAACAGTATCTTCCATTCAGGTTTCCCACTTGTTTTCTTAAATACTCATTTGACATAGGTGACCCAATGGAATCTCTAGCTATTTTTCTTTTTTTGGTCACTCTGTAACTCAGGCTGGCCTTGAGTGCATAGAGATCCTCTTCCATCAGCCTCTTTGCTGCTGAGACTATAATTGTGAGCCACCATGCCTGGCATATTTTGCTACTGTTGTTTGTTTGTTTTTCTTTATCTGAACATACCATTTTATTTATTTATTTGAGAGCTAAAGACAGACAGAGAGAGAAAGAGAAGAGAAGAGGAAGATAGAGAAAGAGAAAGAGAGAATGGGCATGCCAGGGCCTCTAGCCACTGCAAATGAATTCCAGATGCATGTGCTACCTTGTAAATCTGGCTTACATGGGTTCTGGGGAATGGAGCCTCCAACTGGGGTCCTTAGGCTTCACAGGCAAGTATTTAACCGCTAAGCCATCTCTCCAGCCCTAACATACCATTTTATATATCATCTAGCTATCTGTCTCTCTATCATCTATATATCATATCTCTATCTACATATCACCTCTTTTCCATTAAAACTAATTTCTTTCTTGAATTTACCAATAGAAATAGCTTTTATTTAAAGTATTTATTAGGTACATTGTGATGTTTTGATGCATGTATATATTGTTGAAAGATTAAATTTTCTAATTAATTAACAGATTATCACCTCACCTCCTCATTATTTTTATGGTTGTGAGAACATTTAAAATCTACTCTTTTAACATTTTTGGAATATATAACATATTAACTGTGAATAGCATGCTATATAATGGGTCACTGAATCTTACTCTTCATTGAAACTTTGAATACTTCGATGAGAATCTCTTCTCTCTCTCTCTCTGTCTCTCACCTTTTTGGTCTTCAGCCTTTGGGACAATTCTGTTGTTATGAGATAAACTTTTTTTGCGTCTTTATATTACTAAGTTCATTATCAGCTATTTCTGCCATCTCATTCTATCACCAAATGCATGATAAAAATGTGTTCTTCTTTTCAATGTTCTCTATATACTTGTGCTTAAAGAGCCTATGTTTAAGGCTTTATATAATATACATATGTGATGTGAAGCACAAAGATGATGATCCTCAAAGCCTTTGAATGTATACTACTTATTTGAATCAAGCTGGCTTGCTCTGCTATTTCATTTCAAGTATGATAGATAAATTAGGTTCAGTGTGTTCAGTTTGATGAATGCACTTCCCCATCCAGTTGTAGAAACTGAGAATTTGAGGTGAGATTCCCTGATATCCTCCCTAAACCTGTATCTTTAGTTTCCCTTTGCATTGATGTTCTATAGGAGTTAGATGTGGAGTTGTAGTTTAATTCCTCATTTGAAAGCCAATAGGCACAGACCCTTCTTTGTAAGTTACAGGCCATGTTAAGAACTCTGCTAGTAGAATTTGTGCAACAGTATGTGGGGAGCTGAAATGATAATTCAAACAGAACTGGAGATAATTTCCAAATTCAATTATATTCCTTGCTGAGGTAAATACACACCCACAAGAGGTAGTTTCAGCCTGTGGGTGTCACATGAAGCCTAACATATATGAGGAATTACTGATCCTCTCATTGAAATCTAAACTATACTAGGGATTACTGACTTCATTCTTTAACTTGAATTCACAAACATTTTGGATCATTTTAATATCACAGGGCAACTTGGTTTGAACCTTGACTTTCAATTAACTTCTCTTTTGCCACCACTATGCTATCCCCATGGGGTCTCTATTTCTGTCTTTGTATATAATCTACTTCATACTCATGGTCCACAGTTGTTACACATTTGTGTGTGCTATTTGGATACAGGGTCTCAATTACACCTCAGGAAGTACTGCTTGTAGCACTTCTGCTTGGTACCAATGGTATCAACTAAACAATACCTAAAACTCTATAGTCATGAGTCTTAGAAGAGGCATGTCCTACAAATGTCCTACAAAGTAATTTTTATAGTAATATATTTATGTCCTAAAACATTTTAAGTGTAGCATGGACCTTAACGGAGTAATTGAACACAGCTCATTGCAAAAGGCCTTGGCCTGCAGAGACAGCTCCTGCTAAGCATCACCTAAAAGGGCCCCCAGGCTGCAAGAAGGCCCCACACAGAAGAAGCCCACTGGCAAATGCCTCCTTGCTTCAGGGCCAGTCCCAGCCTGGCAGCTCATAAACACCATTAGCACAGCCTACTGCTGAGTTATTATGCAGCAAAATGATGCTTGAAACTGCTGGTCGGTATTGTTGTTTTATTTCTCATTTGCTTAGGTCAAAGTGGTAGCACTCACTTGAAAAGATTGGGCAGTTTCAACTTTGCAATTGTTTCAGATGGGAATTATCGATAGATTTATTATATGGCATTTTGCAATCTATGCATGTGGACTATGTTATTAGTGAAGATACCCCCTTCCTCAGCTAAAAATAGAAAAGCTAAGAAAGGAAAAGAATAGAACTTAGCTCTCTCTAGAATTTTTTCCAAGATGTGAACCAACAGCCAAACCACTCACAGGCTCCCATAGGTCATTAAAAAAATGGAGCTTTTCATGGTAATTGGAAAACATAAGTAGGAAAATTTGGCTAACTTGTTTTAATGTTGTGATTTGATGACCTTGAAATGAGGCATCACATTCTAGTGTCTAATGCACCTTCTATTACTTGATTTGTGGCATTAATATACCATAATTTAAATAGGCTATTTAAGACATGGATTTCTTATTTGATATGTGAGGAGAAAATAGTTGCAGTGCAGATGACTCAATGATTCTAAGCTGTCACATTCATTAGGACTCACTGGTACTGACGATGCTGGACCACTTCTGCATAAGCACTGCTTGAGCCCTATTCTTCAAAGGGTCAAATGTGATGAACTCTCAGTGGTAGTTGATGACCTCTGATTCCTGCCATCTTGCAGCCGGCTTTCCGGAATGAGAGTACCTTTGATGGCTTTGTTCTTTCCTTGTGTAGGTCCTGAAAAGCTGAGGAAACTTCCTAGAGACCTGAGTCCCAGAGAGAGGATCAGACTTGTGGCTGGAATGAATATTTAACTTGATTGGCTTTCTGCCTCCATAATCATCAATCCTCCCCTGGAATTGTATTCACATTTTATGAACTCTCTGTCTCATCGGCTCCTTTGATCTGCAATCATTGTCTTCCAGTTGGGCATTTGCCTGCCTCCCAGCTCATCAGCCTCTGAGTCCATCTAGAGAATGCTATACATAAGAATTTAGTGGTCTCCAAGTAACAAAGGCTCAATCTGAATGCTTCAGTGCACCATGAAAGGCTGTTGAAACCATCAATCTCACTGGCTCTTGTAGAGGTCAAGAGATGGCAGGGCCAGCTGGCCAATCAATTAACCAAGAAATTCAGTTTGGAGCTTAAGAAAAGCTGTCTCCATGTTATTCTTTCCAGCAACATAACTGTCAATATTTACAGCAGGCCATATATAAAGACTCAAAGAAAGGTTTAGGAGTTGCTATCATAAACAGCAAATGTCAGAATCATTGGTAATTCTTATGGGTTTCCAAAAGGAGTCAGACCTATAGAACATATCATTTTTGGAATCAAGTTGAATGTGAGAAATGTATTATAAACTCTCTCAGGCATAAATAAAAGAAGTATGTGGTAGCCATGAATAAAGGATTATGCCTACTTTTCGCCACAGTCAGAAAAAAAGTCTTTACAATTAACCCTTTGGAATGAAACTTTTCTGTAATTGTATGTTATCAATTATAACCTTAATTACTATGAATGAACAAAGGAGAAAAGCTAACTAAGTCTTCTTGGTGCTAATATTCTACTATAGTAGGGAGCAATTTAATGTAATTTACATAGGTAGTAGGGAATTGAACCCAGACCATCAGGTTTTACAAGCAAGCACCTTTACCCACACTGAGTTATCTGTCTTAATACCTCACTCTTACTCATCATATCACTGGGCCTTCTTACCCCACTTATCCTTGGTTTCACAGAGACAGAGAGAAATCTTCTCCAATGGACTATCCTTTTTCGTCATAATTTCCAGTGCATATATTTTTTATACTATGTTCTTATTTTCCAATTTATCTGTGACTCTCTCAGTTACGTACTCAGATACTTAAACACTTCTCTCTCAGGGACACTGGTCTCATTTTCACTACTTCTTGTTTTCACAGGCCTGAAGGCCTTAGTTTTCAGCATAGAAACCTTTAAATCAAAATGAGGGCAGGTTGAAGGTGTACTTAGGTTACCAGCATGCATGAGCTCCTGGATTCTATCCCAAAAGATATTTGGTAGAAATGTCAAACAACAAAACAAAACAACAACAACAAAAATCCAAAGCAACATTTTTAAAACTATATAAGAAAAAACTCCAGCATGTTGAATCACTTCATACCTGATCTAAATGAACCAATGCTATTTCTATGGCATTAATTGTATTACAAATTACTTATTTGTGAACAGGTAACTTATTAATGACAAAGCCCAAATTTGAACCTGGTTACTCTTAAGTGTTATGTAAATGTAACAAGACTGGATGCTTACAAAGCAATGGTAGAAAGTAATTTAATGTGTGTTGCATAAATAAACCCACAAATGAGCACCTGGCCTTACCCAGTAAGAATGTGCTTTAATGCGCCTTGCTGTGTGTTTGCTGCTGTAAAAGTGGAGCACCACGAAGAGACAACCAAGCCAAGCAGAAGTGGGACCTGCAGGAAGGGGCAGACTTTGTAGACTATGCACATGACCATGAAAGAGACCTCACAGAGACTGCGTAGTTTAGATTGCTGGACCCTGTCTTCTGGTGGGTTCAGTATTCCAAACTCCCACCAGATGAATACTTCCTGCTCTACCCACTCCCAGTGATTCCAAAGATTTCCAGAACGTATGAGAGTTTCCAGAATGAAATTCTTATTTAATTTATTTATTTGAAAGAGAAAAATAGGCAGATAGAGAATGTGTGCACCAGGACCTCCAGCCAGTGCAAACAAACTCCAGATGCATTCACCACCTTGTGCATCTGGTTTACGCAGGTACTGGGGAATTGAATCTGGGACCTTTAGTTTTTCAGGCAAACGCCTTAACCATTAAGCTATCTCTCCAGTCCTGAATTTCTTATTTTAATTTCACATTATTCTTTTATCTTCAACTCCAAGATAACATGTCTGTGTTCACTCACACCTAAATGTGATTCTCTGTTATAAATGCAAGGCAATATACATGCATTTAGAACATGACTAAGAAAAGTACTAAGTACATTGGCACCTTAGTGGGGTTGTTTTTGTCCAGGGGTCAGGATGTCAACAGAGAATATAAGATTGATGGTAGCCTAGAGGTACTCTAAGCCTAAGGAAACCATATGCTATCCACCAGACTTTACATATCAAGGGACTGAGGGCTGGGAGAGACTTAAGTGAGTTTGTTTGAGTCTATGAGCTAGGGTAGAACTAGGGAATGAAAGACTGAGCAATAGTAAGTTATGCTGGAAAGAGCTTTGATTATGATTGTATTGTTTCCATTCAAGATCTGTGATTAGGTTGACACTTTAAAGGACAATGGTAACCTAAAATTTTCAAGGGGCCTTGGTTTCTTCATCTGTTAAGCGAAGTGACTCAATTAAACCACACTTATTAGATTATCTCTGAATTGTAGTTCTAAAGTCCCATCAGTGTACACTAAGATAAATTGAAATCAGTGCATATCCTTGATACAAAAAATACTCTACTTCAAGTAATAACACTAATAACCAAGTTGGTAATAGCACTCAGATATCCAGCCTCTTCTCTATACATGTATTATGTATACATGTTCATAGGTTATCTCTACAACCTCTTTTAGTAGTTACTAATAAATGTTAGTTACTAAGCAAGTGAAGGAAAAGTGGATTCAAATTCATCAGCAAGGATTTCATTCTCTCAGCTTTTCCCTGTACCTTAAATTTTTCTATCCTTTTGTCATTAATAAAATTGCATCTTACACACACACACACACACACACACACACACACAATTAAAAAAAACAAACAAACCCAAAAACAGAGCAGGGAACACTATTAGAATTCCAAGGAAAAATTTAACCAAATTAAATTTAAGAAATTTAGCACAATTGTGTAGGGAGATTTATTATATAAATGGATTTTAGCTCTGATTCCTCACCAGATGGCTCCCATCCCCTCTCACTTCTCTCTGCTTTGCTGGAGGTCCAGGGTAAGGACAAAAAAAAAAAATAATAACATCAGAAATTCTACTAAGATGTGCATTGCAAAGTGTCAGCAGTCTCCCAGACACTGCAGCTGTAGGCTCACTCTGAATGTGAGGAAAACTAGGAAGCACAAGGATGCTCAAAAGTCACAAAAATAAGACTTGCAAGAGTGGACTTACAACTGTTCTAATGTTCTTTGCCCTGTTTCATTAGCAACATTAACACCAACACAATTTTGGTTAACAGACAAATGTGGACTAGAAGCACAAAAAATAAAGAATAAAGGCCAAATATTCACAGTTGGGACCTTTGGAAATAACCTCCCATTCCACTTTATCTACACAAGTATCTCTATTATCTCCTGATAAACCATATGGAAACCCCCCTTGGCTTCTGAAAGTGGTGGAGATCCCTGTCTGGATGCTGCCTGGACAAATCCAGTCATGTGGCTACCATGGGGAAGAGAAATCTAAGCTCTTCAGATTAAAAGTGCAGATGTCCAGTGGACAACGTTGTCCTGCTATTTTATTTCTAGATTTATTTTTCATATCTAGTCTCCAGCTGTTCTGAGAATCAGCCCTAAAGATGGCTAGAAATAAGTCAAATAGATGATAATGAATTGTGCTTGAAATCAGCTGGTTTAGGTGGGGGCAGGGATGAGTGGCGCCAAGAAGGTCAATGGACACAAAAGAAGACTTTGAGCAATTAAACCTATTTTTTGTGTTTAATATTACAAATATTACTTAGGTATTCAATACCACTTGTCTTAGAGAAGGGTTTTTTTTTTGCACTTTTTTCTAAATAGGTTTCCAAATGTTTATTATTTTACCAAACACAACTAGATAGTTCTCAGGTCAGCTGCTATATCTAAAACAAGCTGGTTTCTTAAATGAAATGTATAGTGCTTGGTGTATGACTGATGGTGATTTGCTCACAAGTCTTTTATAAGAACCATCATTCCAATTCAAAACAACCCACTCAAAATGTAAATGTGACAAATTATAAGATGCAGAGGGAAAATATAGACCCACTTGGATCCTAGAAAAAGTGATTAGAAAATGGATTTTTGGTTTTTAGATAAAGAAGCAATGGGTAAGGCAGATTGCCTTTCCTCCCTCTAAGCCACAGAGATAAACACTCCTATTGTTGCTGAGAAAGATAGCTGAACCAGAAACAATGATAAGTACATTGATGGGAGTTCCACAGAAACAGAATCAGTGTCCTCAATGGAAAGCTGCAAGTGGAGATGGGGTCAGTGGTGTGCATGTCAGCAGGCACAAATAGCTCCAATATTCATAACTTCCATAAAGAAGGCCTAGTGAGGGCAGGGGGTCTTTTGGGTTGCAACAGATTCCTCAGAATAGCAGCAACATGGCATACTGTGTCACTGAATGAGGCAAAGTTCTGAAGTTCTGTAGGAACTAACGTTCTCTGTTTTTCCTCATCTTTTTAAGATCTTACTTATTTTTTTGTTAGTTTTTGTTGTTGTTATTGTTGTTTTTTGAGGTAGGGTCTTACTTTAGTCCAGGCTTACTTTAGACCTGGAATTCACTATGTAGTAGTGCTCAAGCTTTTCACCTACACTATTTTGTGCATTTTTATGTGTGTTCTAATAAGACATGAAATGCCCTCATAAATTTTATATTTTAAGAATTTGTATCTTTCTGTTAAGCCAGGTTAAAATGGAAATTTTACAAATGGAAAGATTAAGATGCTACATTAAACATCAAAAAACATATAGAAATGAGGAGTTTCTGTGTGTCCTTTTATTACTTACCATATGAAACACTACATGATATCATGAAACATATGACATTATGTTAATATAATTGATATTATCATCGGTGTATTCACTTCTGCATATCAAAAACTTCTGATTGGAGAGAAAAACATTCTGAGAAAAAGATAGCACAAGAAGCAAGAGCAGCAAGGCAAATAAGCACACAAACCATGTGGACTGTCCACACCCTCCACTGGACACACAAACCATGTGGGCTGTCCACACCCTCCACAGAGCACACAAACCCTGTGGACTGTCCACACCCTCCAAAAAACCATGTGGACTGTCCACACCCTCCACTGGACACACAAACCATGTGGACTGTCCACACCCTCCACTGGACACACAAACCATGTGGGCTGTCCACACCCTCCACTGGACACACATATGATGTGAACTATCTGCTGCATCCACTTAACACACAAACCATGTGAACATCTACACCCTCCACTGTCCCACAGAAAAGCTGATTCTATGATGAGAGGGAGGAGGACAGCAAGCCAGTAATGTGAACTCAGAAAAACCACCCTTTATACCTCATCACTCAATGCTCCCTTCAAAGAATGGAATCGTTCTATCTAATGCTTCAGTGTTCTTTGAAGAAATGAAGCCCAGATTAGACAGCTGATTTTCTTTTGTCCCAGGATAAGTGTCAATGCTGCAATCAGACCTCAGGTATCCATGCTTACACTTCAGTAAATAGTGATACAAACCTTGCTCTATGCTTTTTTTTCTTTGTTTCTTATTATGCTTTATTTATTATTATTATTATTATTATTATTATTGTTGTTATTATTATTACTATTACTACTACTACTATTATTATTATTATTAGGGGGTGGATTTTGAGGTAAGGTTTCACTCCAGCCCAAGCTGACCTGGAATTCACTGTGTAGTCTCAGACTGGCCTTGAACTCAGGGTGATCTTCCTACCTCTGCCTCCTTAGTACTGGGATTAAAGGCATTAAAAAAAACCAAAAAACAAAAAACAAAACAAAAAAAAAACATGCTTGGCCAGCCAGGCAAGATGCGCCCACTGGTATAATAGTGGTGTGACTGTTACGTAATAAAAAATGTTGTCTTCTCTCTACCCTTCCCTCCAAATTAAAGGAGAGTTTTTTAAATTTTTATTTTTTGGTTTGTTTGTTTTTTTAAAGGCGTGCACCACCATGCCTGGCCTGCTATATTTTTTACTAATGTTTTAGTCATTGTAAATAATGGGTTCCAGGTCAGCCTGGACTAGAGTGAGACCCTACCTTGAAAACAAAAAAAAAAAAGGATTTCATTATAGCATTTTTTATTTTTTCTTGATTTTTTAATTTTTTTTTTATTTGCAAGCAGACATAAAGGAGGAGAGGAGAAGGAGAGAGTATGGCCATGCCAGGGCCTCCAGCTACTACAAACAAACTCAGACGTCATGTGCCACTTTGTGCATCTGCCTTTATGTGGGCACTGGGGGGTTAGAACCTGGTCAATCAGGCTTTGCAAGTAAGCACCATAACCACTGAGAAATCTCTCCAGCTTTGCACTTTTAATTTTTAAAATTTATTATTTATTTTTTAAGGAGATAGGGAGATTGAGAGAGAAAAAGAGAGAGAGAGAATGAGAAGAGACACACTAGGGTCTCCTGCCACTGAAAATGAACTCCTGATGTTTTGTGCATCTGACTTTACCTGGGTACTGGGGAACCAAACTGGGAAGTGAGGTTTTGTAAGCAAATGACTTGAACTACTGAGCTATCTCTCCAGACCCAGATTTAAATATAGCACTTTCATACATATAGTATTATACCCTATTGATACCCCCTTGCCTCCCCTACTCCTTCTTACTGGTCCCCTTCCTCTCCTAGGATGGTTGAATTTTGAAAAAAAATACATATTTACAATTTAAAAATATATTCTGCATATGAAAGAAAATATGATATTTTTGTCTCCTTTCCCCATACTCTCTAATCTTCCCTGCTTAGACATCTTATCATATCTTCCTTCTACCTTCATGTTATATGTTTATATGTTTCTAATTAACCTATACTGTGCATATGGAAGAGTACATGATGTTTGTCATTTTGAGCATGTCTTATTTCTCTTATGTCAAATATTTGTGACATTGTTTGACCATCCTGGCTCTGGACTTTAAAACTTTTCAAAGCAGTGGCACAAAAAGCATTAACAACACACTGCAACATGCAGTAGCGATGAAAAGTAATAGCTTCTTGAATGCTCCTCAACAAAGCTGCTGCCTCGTTAACAGCTCCTGAAGTTCTTTATTTTCTTAGCAGACATGTTGCTTTATATTTTTTTTCTATTTCAACTATCTTTTATGTATTGAGCTTTTATGTCTTACTAATTTATCAGAAATAATTTTTCCATATTTGCATAAGTATAACATCAAAGACACATGCATGCTATATTTCACACATGCATTTCCATAATGTTGGGCATGAAGGTCATTTACATCTTCTTATGATCATAAATAATACTATGTTAAATGCTCCTGTTCATAATGAAATCATTTTTCTTATGCACATATGTGTGTTTGTGGTGTGCATGTGTATATGTGTTCACATGCATGTGGTCACATGTGTGTGTGTATGTGCATGTGGAAGTCAGAGGTTGATGTCAAGTGTCTTCCATGATCATACTGCATTTTTTCTTTTTTCTAGTTTTTCTGTTTTTTAAATTTATTATTATTATTATTATTATTATTATTATTATTATTATTTTGGTTTTTCAAGGCAGGGTCTCACTCTAGTTCAGGCTGACCTG
Source organism: Dipus sagitta (assembly GCA_036346955.1). Taxonomy (NCBI): domain Eukaryota; kingdom Metazoa; phylum Chordata; class Mammalia; order Rodentia; family Dipodidae; genus Dipus; species Dipus sagitta. The sequence goes on along the minus strand of CM070778.1, from coordinate 71,288,033 downwards.
GAATTCACTATGGAGTCTCAGGCTGGCCTTGAACAACTCACAGCAATCCTCGTACCTGTGCCTCCCCAGTGCTGGGATTAAAGGCGTGTGCCACCACACCAGCCTACCTTTTTATATTTTTTAAATTTCTATTTATTTACTTATTGGTTTTCTGAGATAGAATCTCACTCTAGCTCAGGCTGACCTGGAATTCACTATGTGGTCTCAGGGTGGCCTCGAACTCACGCCAATCCTCCTACCTCTGCCTCCTGAGTGCTGGGATTAAAAGTGTACACCACCACGCCCGGCTCCCTTTTCATTTTTGAGACAAAATCTGTCACTGAACCCAGAACGCACTAATCCAGCTTGCTCCAGGGAGTCATCCTGACTCTGCTTCCCCACAGTTGGGGTTGCAGGCACAGGCCACCTCTTCTGGAACTTTAGGTGGGTTTAGCTGGGGATCTGACCTTGTACTTGCATGGCGTGCTTTTTACCAAAAGAACCAGCTTTCTGGCTTTCACAAAATTATTTGCATAAGAAAGATAACATCCTTAAAGTGGTTTCCCAGAAAAAGTATTGCTAAAGTAGAGGGTGCAGACATGTTGAAAACTAGAATACATATACAACATGCTCGATGGTATGTTTTATTAATGTCTTTGTTGCTGCTATATCCTTGGAGAAATAAGTTGCATTTCAAAAATTTCCCTCTTTGCCTTTGGCCTGCTTCCAGTTGTCAAAAGTGAATTGACAGCCATAGGCTATAACTGCCGCACAGCCCTTTGCTCTTAACGAAGCAGACTTGTTTAAAGGGACATCAAACTCACTGAGCATTCTGCTGGCTCTGTAGTTGTCACTCATAACCACCTTAGTTCAACCCTCAAACTGGAAGCAATAGGTGGAGGGTGTGGTGACAAGGATTATCCTGTAAGGTGCATGTTATTGACTATGGAAAAGCCACTGAGGTGAATTTCCTTACTTTGTACATGACTGCAGACTTTTCAGCTTTAGGTTGCCATTTTACTTAGGATTGAGATGGTTTGAGAAAAAGTAAAACAATAAAACAAACATGTAGGAATCACAGGAAGCTGGACTTTTTATAACTGGAAATGAGGTAGATGTCAGCAAATTCTGGTTCCATGACCATATTTAACAAAACCTATGGGCTGAAAAGATGTAATAACTACATAAGTCAGTGATATAACTTCTTAACAAAGAAATCTCATACATTCTGTAGATGAAAAAAAAAAAAGAAAACAAATAAACTCTCACAATCTTTTTGGGAAGAGAAGGCCACAGTGGCATTAGCAGATCTCTATGTCTACAAACTGTGAGTTTTAGATAAGAGCCTTAATTTTCTTTTGTTCCATTGCAGGTTTGGAGCTGGGGTAACTCTGCATGTGTGAAAGCACATGGGGAAGGATCCCAAACCCAATGAAGTTTAAGCCTTACTCACTTTTAGAAGGTGTCCCTTTTGTTCCCCATAGACTGCACTTGAGATTAGTTCCAATGGACTTTTTTTTGGGGGGGGGGGTTGAGGTAAAACCTCACTCTGGCCCAGGCTGATCTGGAATTCATTATGTAGTCTAAGGGTAGCCTCGAACACACGGCGATCCTCCTACCTCTGCCTCCCAAGTGCTGGGATTAAAATAAAGGCGTGTGCCACCACACCCGGCCTAGCAGACATTTTTATAAGTATGTTTTTAGGTGTGTATGTTTTACAAGATCTCTTGCTGCTACAGATAAACACCAGATGTTTGCACCACTATTTGCCTGTGGCTTTATGTGCTAAAGAATCAAACCCTGGTTGTCGGGATTTGCAAGCAAGAGCCTTTAACTGCTAAGCCATCTCCCCTGCCTTTTTTCTTTTTAACTTTTTAAAGTCTTTAAACAAACATGTTTGTTTCAACTCAAATTCTCTTTTTAAGGATTTTTTAAAAATTCTATGATTTTTTTCTGTTTTTTTTTTCCCCCCAGGATGGCCCCAAACTTACAGTAATCCTCCTCCTGTAGTTTCTTTTTTGTTTGTTTGTTTTGGTTTTTCTTTTTCTTATCTTTCCTCTCTTCTTCCCTTCCTCCCTCACTTCCTTCCTACATAAATATAATTTTTTGAGCTTTGAATTTTTACAGTCTGATAGGCTATAGTGTATTAACATCTAGATATGAGTTCCTGCTGGGTGGTGTTGTGTTTATATAAGCAGATAGCTTTTCTTTATTTATTGGATAGCTCTTAAAGTGGTAACAAAAGACCCCAAAAGGGAAGAAGTAAAATACAGCATATTTTCTCTGAGATAAAGAACTGAGAAATAGATATTTCTTCCTTTTTGCTATATTTTCCTCTCAGAAATTACTTGACAGGGGGCTGAAGAAGATGACTTAGTGGTTAAGGCATCTGCCTGTGAAGCCAAAGGACCCTGGTTCAATTCCACTGGATCCACGTAAGCCAGATACACAAGGGGGCACATGCATCTGGAGTTTGTTTGCAGTGGCTGGAGGCCCTGGCACTCTCTCTCTCTGTTTCTCCCTCTCTCTCTCTTAAGTAAATAAATTACTTAGCAGGAGAACCAGGAGAAAAACAAATTGATGTTTTGAGTACTCAGTTATCTCCTTCTGTTCCAGGAACTGGTAAAGTAAAATGCTGGCTAGTATCAGACCCTGAAACTCAAAGATGCATGGATCCAGCTAGCAAAACATGAAACAGAGGTGATATTTAAGCATCAAATGTTCCAAGTGGAAAGCCTTATTTATATTTGCTCTGAAGTTGTAAACTCTAAGAGGTATTTAGAGTCCTGCTCAAAAAGTGGTTCAGGGGATCATCTGTAGTTAGTCTTAATACTTGTAGCTCAGGACTTATGAGAGCCCACAGTGCTCTGCTAAATGCTTGCTAATTCATGAAGACAGAATATATCTTTGACTAACACTCTGTAAGAAATGAGACAGTTGCCTACAGAGGTACAGTCCATAGTGTTATTAATAAATACATATGAAGAAGTCAGATTATTCCTGTGTCTGACTTGCTTAACAGTTGATCTTAGCCAAAAGGCTGAGAAGCGACTTAAGTCATATGTTATAAGTAGTCTTTTAAATATTTATTTATTTATTTATTTATTTATTTATTTATTTACTAAAGAGAGAGAGAGAGAATAGGTAAGCCAGGGCTGCTGCATATGAACTCCAGACACATGTGGCACATTGTGCATCTGGCTTATATGGGTCCTGGGAAATTGAACCTGGTTCTGTCAGCTTTGCAGGCAAGCACCTTAACCACTAATCTATTCCTCCAGCTTCAATAACCAGTTTTATGCATTGATTCAATACGTTTATTGAGTCCATCTATGTACTAAGCACTCTTCCCACCTCTGGAATTACCATCTTAAACATAAAAGGCTCTCTTGAGGAGTTTGTCTTCTACTTTAGGGCAGAAGACAGGAACAAGAATAAATTGGCAAAGTATCAGTGATAAATATCTTATGTAAAAGCCATGTAATATGTGGTGAAGTGTAGTGATGTCATTAACACAATCTGAGGTGAGACAATGTCTTACATTGTAATAGTTTGTCTGGGCTCTTCATGGATAGGATGTCAGCCATCTGCAGACTGAGTTACAGAAAGCATCAAGTCTAGTCAGTCTCCTCTTAGAGGATTATTGCCAGAGTCCATACTTGATGGATACTGAAATCCATCAGATGTTCAAATCACTTAAATAAAATGGTAGATTTGCACATAGCTAATGTAACTCCTCCTGCATTCTTCAAATCAGCTCTAGATTTCTTATATACCTAGTACAATGTGAATGCTATATAAATAATTGTTATAATGTATTATTTAAAAATTAGGGATTATTTATTTCTGAAATTGTCTCTGGTCTACGGAAGTGAAACCTGATGATGGGAGAACATTACCCAAAAGCCCCATGCTCTGAATAAGTTTGTCAGGTTAGAAGATCAGCCTTAAAGGTTAGTGTGTTCAACAAGCAAAAAAGTGACAGAGAAAATAATCTCAACTAAGACCAGAATATGGAGTTCTGATTTTTTTTTTCTAAATGAGGGTTTAAACAATGGCATGGCATAATCTATATTTCATTATCTATCACTCTGAACCTTCTAAGGTAAGTTCATTGGAAGGCACAAGTGTAAATTTTGAAGGCTGAGTTTGAAACCCACTGATAAACCAGCTAAGAGAATGTATTTATGTGAAGTAGTAATGACCAAGAAGGAATGGTACTCAAAGTAACACAAGCTACTGACAAAATGTCTGATTACCTGCAAGAGCTAAAAGGTAAGTTTCTATTGCTGAAGACACCCATATCTTGCAGCCACAGGACATCAAGTGATCATTCTGGAACTGAGAGGGAATGCAGTTCCCTCCTGGATAGCCTTCATAGAGCTGGAAAGTGCTATGAGAGCAGCTGAAGAATAACAGTTGCCAACTGACTGATTAAGCAAGAGATCCTGCCAGTTATAAAACCAACCAGCCAAGCAAGAAGTATACACTTGTGCAATAGTGGCACACAACTGATGTAGGTAACCACCTGCTCCCAGATTGGACATGAGACCTGCTCAGTAGGGGGTTAATCTATATCTGGAGTCCAAGCCAGATTACCTAGAAGAGGAAATCAGTAGGATCCAGAGAGAACATCCACTGCTCTCTAACTAAGAAGAATGAATGTATCCATCAACATATCTTTCTAATGACTAGGCTTTTCCACTTTTATTCAAATTATTCTCACTTTTGGTTGGGGAATCTGTTCTATTTTATAGATGAAGGAGCATATGGGCAAGAACAAGTATACATCAGACCATCAAGAAGAGAGAGATGACTATCTACCAGGTGATGGGTCACTTTCACCTCACCTGTCTGGACCCAGAAGTCATTGTAGGGTAAGCTCTCATGGCTAGCCTGAAAACCAGTTCCAGAGAAATGACAACAGACACTGTGGTCATTCAAACCTCACAGAAACAGAGACCCAGAGTCTACAGGGAAAGCATCACTAAATCAGACCTCTATCTTGCCCACCAAGGCTCAGGAAGTATTGTGGAAGAGGGTGCGGAAAGATTGTAAGAGCCTCAGAATGGGTAGGAATAGTCTGAGACACTATGTTTTACCCATTCCTGCAGACACTGACTGAAGCTTCTTGGTCCCCACAATGAACACCAATAACCCCACCAATGGTACTCAACAGAATTGGGGTGAGGGAGTAGGGATCTGTGTGTTCAATCATTTTATTAAAAAATCCATAAATGTCAAAAAAGTAATAATAGTATAAAGGCAAGAGAATATAATGATGTGAAGTAGTAATGGCCAGGAAGTAATGATAATGAGAACTGGTAAGATTCAAGGGATTTTGTAATAGGAAGCTATAGAGCGTGGGGTGGGAAGGTAGCTAGACAGGAAATAAATCATTTTCAGATATTTTACTTGAGGACCTGGCTTCATAGCAACAGTGTTTACTGAGATGTGCATGACAAGAAGAGTCAGGTACCTACCATTATTTTACTTTGTTAACCCAGTGATATCTCTTGTACACTTGTGCCAAAGAAAAAGGTAGATCTGTGTGTCTGCAGTTCTGGGAGGCAGGGATTATATACTAGGGGGAGAGAATAAGGTCCAGGATGCTTGGGTGTTTGCAGGTTAAAGAGAAGAGAAAGAGTGGAGAATAATATGCTGACTAACTAGGGAAATATGAAGAAAACCAAGAGAGGATTACCAAAATCCAGTTAGTCTACTAGAAGATTTGGTTGTTCCTTTCTTCCCTTTAGTTATCTTTAGGGAAACAAACAAAAACTCCAGAATAAACGTGTCTTGGCAATGCTTCATTGTCCATATAAGCTAAGCCTCATAAACGAAACTACCCATTTTTCATAATGACTTCTGCGAGAAGAAAGAGGAAGCAGCAATATTAGGAAATGACTTCATCTGTAATGAAGATATAAAGAGGCATGGATATACCTCTACATGGAAATAAATCAAAGTTCATGAAGCAAAACCTTTAGAAATGAAAGAAAAATGGGTATAAATACATAAGTTGTAGGAGATTTTTAATTCATTTCTCAGTCTGAGATTGATCAAGTACTGGTTTTAGTAATCTGAAACAATCAGGGTAATGTTCATCCTTCAGGATTTTGACCTATGTCTTGAAAATGAAAAACTAAAGTTATGTAAGGTTAGAGAGAAATTGAGCATAGGTTCAATGTACATGTTTACTTTGTCATATTGTTCCTGTAATATTTAAGCTATGAAAGATCCCAGACAGTTAGCCTGTCTAGTGCTAGAAAGTGCTGGTTACTGGGAGAAAATGGCCAATTGTCTGAGCAACCAGGGGTCTAGGCTTACTCAAAAGCAACCATACTGACAAGATGCACACACTAGTGTAATAGTGGCATGCAACCTTGGGGGGTAACCAATAGCTTTCTGGTTGGTTAAGAGATCCATTCAGTGGAAAGGAACCCATACCTGGAATTGGGAACTAGGTCAGAATCCTATGGAGACAAAGATTATGCTCTCCACTGTCAAACTCCCACGAATCTTGTGCTAAAAGAGGGACTATATCCATAAAATTCTCACTAAATTAATACTGCTTATCCCATTTAACCTTTGTTGACTTCGCTCTGTTGGAGAATCTGCTTTTCTTTTTCAGATGGTAGCAAGACCCAAGGAGATAAACCACATCTCATACTTCAGCCAAGCGACAGCTGAAACCACAGAGGAACTGGGAGATGAGCAAGAATTCAGCTTCCATGGTGAACCTGACAATAAGTGCCAGAGTGAAGGAGACAGATGCTGAAGACACTCAACACCTACCAAAGCAGAGATCCAGAGGATCTTAAGAGCCCATCACTGAAGTAGACTTAAAACACACCCAACATGGCTCAGGGAATTTTGCAGAAGAGGAGGTCAGAAAGATTGTTGGAGCCACAAGTTGGGACAGCATGCCCAGAGGCATTGCCTCCTTTCAATAACTGACTGCTGCTCCCACAATGCATAACCCACAACCCCATGGGGAATACCTGTTATCCCACTGAGGAGGGTCCCCAGAGGAATGGCGGCAGGGACAAGGGAAAGGTGGTACCAAGACACGGTATATCCATACTTTAGTGTGTCTATAATTAATAAAAATAGAAAAAAAGTGCACCAAGAAATGTCCTCAGTGAAACAATGAGTAGCCATAAGTGGATGTGCTACCTGCCATGCATGGGTCTTTCAAGAAGATTACAGAAATGCATCGTGATCCTGCTGATTGCATTCCTCTGCTCTGATTATCAGTCTCTTTTCATTATTAACCTAATTACTATCAAAATTAAGGAAAACAACACAGTGATTGCTTCTTGATTTTTAAGAAGTATTTTGATGCTTAATTCAGTATTGTTTTTATGCAATGTCATAAGCAGTGCATGGCATACTGTTGTTTTCATTGAAATTGGAAATATAATTTATTAGTAAAGTCAATGAAATTAGCAGCATATTATTATTGATGGGCCACATTGGGCTATGGTGAAATTCAAAGATCTCAGAAAATACTAGAGACTATCAACAGTGATTTGATTGCATGAGGGATAGTTTAGAATTACTATATTGTGATTAAATTTCAGAAGTAGAAAATCCCTGGTATGCTATGCATCATTTATTTTATAGATCATTCAAATAGTGGTTTAATATTGAATGAGAATTGCTTGGCAGGTGTTGTCTGATAGGATCACGTATAGCCCCTCATTTCACTGTCACACAAAGCAGACGAGGAACAGATTCATAAAGTAAAGGGATCTGTTTGTGGCCAATCATATTATTAAGTTAGGGTGAACCAGAATCTGGGGTTTTGTTCTTTTTCTGCCTTCTATTGTAGTGTTGTTTTTGTCCCTGGACCCTATCAATTGCATTATTTACTTCTTATTGGAAACCTAATCAAGGTCCTGTGTGTGTGTGTGTGTGTGTGTGTGTGTGTGTGTGTATTTGAAGTGGAAGAGATAAATAATGAGCATGCCAGGACCTCTTGACAATGCAAATAAACTCCAGATACAGGTGCCACTTTGAGCATCTGGCTTTAGGTGGGTACTAGGGGAATGAACCTGAGCAAGTAGGTTTTATAAGTGCCTTTAACCATTGAGACATCTCTTTATCCCAGATAGATGTATTTTTAAAAACTTACAAGGGAAATATTGTTTTTATGTTAAAGTATTTTTAGACTGAAGCAAGGAAAATACTTCCAGACACTAAACAAACTTTAATTAGCAAAGCAGGTAGAAATAAAGGTCACTCAATAGCTATGTTATGATATAACAATAAACCTTTTGAGGGGAAGGTGTACATTATCATCCATTATAAGTTTTCTTCTATAGCTTTGTATGGCTCTAGCTGATGCATTGGGTAGTGCTTAGCTATGGTGGTTATAGCAGGAGAAAACTAGGAAAAGACTGGATTTGATAAGGTCTAACTCAATGCTAATTATTTCCCTAACACTGAAACATTTTACAGGTCTTCAGTTGTCTTGCATTTGGTATTTTTCCTCTATAAAGATGTCAGTTTTGATGAGCATCAAATGAATAACATGTGTCAACAAAACTCCTTAAATTATAAAGATCTTCAAATTTACCAGACTTTGTAATAAAAGTCTATAAGTGCAGTGGTTTGATTGCAAAAGGATAATACTACTGTATTTGAATACTTGATTCCCACTTGTTTGGGAAGATTGTGGCACCTTTAGGAGGTGAAGCCTTGTTGGAGGAAGTGTGTCACTGATGCTGGGCATCACAGCTAGCTCTGCTCTCTCTCTCTCTTCTCTCTCTCTCTCCCCTTCCTCCCTCTGCCTCCTTTTTCTTTCTGTGACAGTATGATGAGCTGAAGTCTGCCCCTGCTTTCCACACTATGGTGGACTCTTCCCTATTGAACTGTAAGCCAAATTAAGCTCTCTTCTTCCTTAAATTGGTCTGGTCAGGTATTTGTTCACAGAAATGAGAAAGTAACTGATACAGTAGGACAACATTACCTTGAAGAGAAATTCACTGAAACTATAATTTATCTACAAAGATATTAAAGATTTACCAAGAAAATGTATGCTATTCAAAAGGAAAATAACTTGTAATGAATAATAAAACACAGATCCATAATCCTGTCACAATTCTGCAATTAAAATTATGCAGAAATTCACAGATTACAATTCATTTGGCAACAGAATCTGATGTATGTACAAGTGAAAGTGTCATGGTCTTTATTTCTCCAGGTTAGTGTCCATACGCAGTTTGGTGTTTTGCAGAAAAGTTTATGACTTTGTGTAGGAGAGGAGGCAAACTTATTGTTTATCTTGGAGTGGTTTATGGGACAGTTGCACAAAACTTGGTCTCAAACAGAGTTTGTAACTGAATGTCTTCACAGGGCCAACTCTGATTGGAGAAGTGCACAGCTAAAAGCAGAACTATATATATGAAATAGAGAGAGAGAATGGGCATGCCAGGGCCTCCAGTCACTGCAAACAAGCTCCAGACACATGTGTCACCATGTGTACCTGGCTTATGTGGGTACTAAAGAAACAAACCTGGGTCCTTAGGCTTCTCAGGCAAGCATCTTAACCACTAAGCTATCTCTACATCCCACAACTCATCTTTTATTAGAGAAATTGCTAATTATCAAAGGAATTCACACTTGAGAGTATTGAACTTATCCTATTTAGGAAAAGAACAAAGAGGAGTTAGAGTTGGAGCTGTGGACACCACATGTGGAAATAGCAGAGTGATGCCTTACTCATAAGGCAGCCAACATATCAGCTTCAAAGGAAAACAGAACAGAAGAAAATATATGGGGACAAAACATATGATTAATGTAATATATCTAATATTGGCAACTAGCACTGTGCTAGTAGGGCAGGTGCAATGTGGGGTTGAAAGTTCAACTTTGAATCCCAATACCTTTGACTATGGGTGCTTTCCCAGTTGTCACTAATAGTGTCCCAGAGCACATACCATCCATGTATCAGGTTCTCTTTAAAAGTATTGAATTATGAAACACATCATATCCCAAGAGTTGTAGATAAGAGACACGACCCTAACAGCTCTCATTTTTCCCCTGTGGTGCTAGGGAGGAAATCTAGGGCATACTTTGTCCTAGACAAGCCTCTATCACTAAGCCCTCTCTATCCATGTATAATGATGAGGTAGGTGCCAATAGTTTACCATATTACAGATAAGGAAAGTGAGAACCAGAGAGATTAACTACCTTCCCAAATTATGTGGCTAGCATGCATGAGAGGGGATGGTAAGCCACAGCCAGTATGCTATCACCACCACACCGCAGTGCATCTCAGCACATGTGTGCTTGGTCAGATTACACTAGAAGTTATAAGGAAGTAGTTTGGTTGCTCATGCTTCTACTTGGAAGACGTCTACCTTCCCACATTGTATTAAGGACTAAAATGAGAAAGATTTTTGTGATGTGATATTCTGAAGTCTGTGGAGAATGTGTGATTCTGTGAAAATAAAAGTTTTGTGAAAATTTATAAAACAGCACAAGTTTATGAGTAAAATGAAATACATTTTAAATTACATTTACATGAATAACTATAAATTTAGTGAATATTAGACCATAAAATTATATTACACACACACACACACACACACACACACACATATATATACATATACATACACATTTGAAATGGAGTTAGATATTTGACATGAATTACAACAAGTAAGGTTTTATTCTATACAAGTATCTGCTGGACACCAAGACCTTGATGGAATGCAGGATCATAGTTCACTATGCTTCCCTTGACTTACCTACCCTTGGTCCTGCTCTCAATTCTAGTAGTTGCAATTCTCCAATGTCTACTAACAAAATATTTTTGAAACTTGCCAAAAGGTAGCTGGACATAAGGTACTGTCCCCTTGAGAACTATTAATGCAAGTTAACAGCCATTTCATAAATATAAAACATGGTATTCTACTTTTCCATTATAAACAAATAAGGAAGGAAAGTAGAAAGGTGAGAGGAAGAGGGAAGGAAGGAAGGAAGGAAATAAGGAGGGAGGGAGGGAAGGGAGGGAGAAAGGAAAGACATTAAGAAGGAAGGAAGGAGGGAGGGAGGGAAGGAAGGGAGGAAGGAAAGATAGAAAGAAAGCAGGGAGAAAAGAGGAAGGGAAGAAAGGGAGGAAGAAGAAAGGAAAGAAGGAAGAGGAAATCCAATCACATTGACAAGAGAGCCTTTGGCTTGTTGCATGCCTTCTCTAGGAATTACATTCCTTGTCTTTATCTCTTGAATCTAAACTTATCTTTGAAGTTTGCTCAGAGGCCACATTTTCCATGAAGTCTTCTTCACTCTTAACTCCATACCCACCGGGCACTAATATTTCTCTCTTCCTTGTGCTTCCACCATAATTTTTCATACCTATGGTGGAAAATGCACCACACCAAATTCCTGCCATAGTCCTGTGGTGATTTGACTTGACTGCTCTTGCTTATGTGCTATAAGTACCATGAGTGAAAACTGTTATTCCTTTCTTTATCATTTTAACATATGTTCCCAAACATGAAAAAACTATAGATTGATAGAGAGAGAAAGGACATGGGTTGAGAGTGGGGTCTATTCTTTTTGACCAAATAAAGCTGGAAGGGTCAAAGTGTTCAATTAAGAATAAACTGCAAATGATTTATTTTTTTGTTATTCTAGTCAATAAACTTAGAGCAAAATATATGAAATTTAGTAATTCTTAAGGGATTATACCACCAACACAATTAATATAAATAAATACATATTCAAAAAGGCTCTCTGGAGGTCTTATTTTTGCCTCTGTGATTTTCTGAGGGTTTAACTAAGATAAACTTTATTCCCATTAGTGAAAATGAAGTAGAGAGAGCAAACAAAAGCCTTGGACCAGCCAAATCTGCCCCGTCTTTGGCTAATTTCATTCACTACTTGAATTTGAACAAAGCAGAGCCCCTATGTGCAAGCTAATCTGATGGCGCTTTCAAAGCCTGTTTTGCCCATGTCACTCATGAAGGAGGAACCAGTCTGTATCTGGGTCACTTCTCAAAGCTTAGTTGCTTCAAGTGTTGAGATGCTAGCCCTTTTAGAAATCATGGAATAGACCTGCTTCTTTCTTAGAGAAATTTAAAATTGCAAAGCCTCACAATACCAACATGGATGTGAATTGCATCCAATATTTTTTTATTTTTTTGAAGAATGATCAGAGCATGTCTCTGTTCCACAGTTTGCTACCAAGGGATGGACTATTGGGTTGCCTGAGCTGCAGCTGATGAGTGCAGATGGCCCAGCACAGCTAAGATAAGCCTCGTTTCTTAAGTTATTCTAAATGTTTTAGGGTGGTGTTATTTGTCTTAGGAGTTGAATATCAACAACAATGTTTGAAATTGCAAATAATGGCTATGAAAAGACCATGTGTTGCCTACAATTTAACCAAACATTTTATCACAGGAAAGCCTCCTAGGCCACATGGGCCTCTGCACCTCCTGAGAGACATTTATAGTTCGCTTTTTCTTATAAACAGTTTAAAGTAAGCATGATAAACTTTCCGAGGAAAAACTAAACTTGCATTTGCTATTCTCCTGTTGATTATTTGTGATAATAAGAAAATGTTTATAAATGCAGAGGCGAAGTTTATGTGGGAGGCCCTAGTGCATATACCCCCCTATGTGGTGGTGATTTATCACTTGTTTATGTTGAGAATGAGAAATAATGAACATGATTTTCTAGGCTGACACAATATTTCTATAGCTCCTGTGTACTAAGTTTTCAAAAAGCTTAGTTCATCAATAACACATTAATTCTAAACAGAACATATTAAGGAGTAAAACATATGTTGCCCCTATTTTTGTCTTCCCTTTTTTTCTTTCCAATATTGAACAAAGTATTTTTTTCCTAAGTCAGAAAGTGACATAATTTGTTTTTTTACTAGAAAGATTTCAAGTTTTTGAAGAAAGATCTACAACTGTAATTCACTTCAAAGTCATGGCAGGATTCAAATGAGCTCCAGGTAAAGAATCTGTGTGACTAATTCTCCCAGCACTTACTGGAATTTTCTACCTAAGAATGGTAGATGTTGATTGAGATTAGCTTCCAAAACTAAACAAGTATCTTAAAGAAGCCAGCCCACTGCCCTGATTATCTCAATCAATAGATTGCCATGGCATCAATTTAGGAGACTTGTCACAGTAAAGGGAATTAAGTAGTGTTTGCACTGAAATATTAGATGAGAGAAACCATTTATTATTTTGTTTTCTCTTTTCTTTTTGCATTGCTGGCAGGGAAGTATTCTGGGAGACAAGTACTCTATGACTGCGTTACATTCTTAGACCTACTCTTTCTTATTCTGACATAGGCCAAGCAGTCTGAGCAGAATAAAGGACATGGGGCATGGAGAGATGTTTATTTCCTTGGCTCTGTGGAGATGGTTGCACATGCTGTGGTAACAACGTCAAATGTCCTCCATATGGGGACATGTGTTTGAACACTTGGTCCCCAGCTGGAGACATTGTTTGGGAAGGTTGTAGAAACTTTAGCAGGTGGAACCTTGCTGGAGGAAGTGGATCACTGGGTGTGAGCCTTGAGGTTTAATAGCCTAGCTCCACTTCCTGTTCGCCATTTGATTCCTGACTCTGGCTCCAATGTGAGGATCTGGCCCCCTGCTTCTGTTGCCATGCCTTCCTTGCTGGGATGCAATATAAGACTGTAAGCCCTTACTTCCTAAGCTGCTTCTTGACAGGTAAATGTTCACAGCAATGAGGAAGTAACTCATTCAACATATTAATGTATCATTACCTACTTTTTCATTCTTCTGAAATCAGATCTACTTTTGAATGGTTCAAAATGGCCTAAGTGAATGATCTTATATTTTCTCAATATGCATGAAAATGCTTCTACAATAAATTAACAATTTTTAAAAAAATATATATAAATTACCAATTTCTTTCAAGATGAGGTTCCTGAATACTGTAGTCACCTGCCTTGCACTGTTTACTCTCTTTGGATACAAAGCACTTTTCTGTGTTTGGACTTTTCTTCACACTGTCTGCTCATTTTGGAATGTTCTTCTCCCTCTTATTTTTCATAAAATCCTAATTAATTTTTTAAAATTTATTTAAGAGAGAGAGAGAGAAAAAAAGTGGGCATATCAGGGCCTCCAGACACAGCAAATGCATGTGCCACCATGTACATCTGGCCTATGTGGGTTCTGGGGAATCGAACCTGGATCACCAGTCTTCACAGGCAAGTGCCCCAACAACTAAGCCATCTCTGTAGCCAGAAATCCTAATTTTCATTTGAAGTTTAATTCAAATGTCATACCCTCTGTGTAGCCTTCCTGTCTCAAAGCCAATCAAACCACAGTCAGTTCAGTGGGCACCATGGTGAAACCAAGCAGGGTTTCTGTTTGTTTATGTACCGTGTATTACCTTCTCTGAGCACATCCAGGGCTTACTTAAGGCAATCATATTTAACTATTTAATCCATTTGAGCAATACTGTCACATAATACATATTCAATTAAATGTTTTCTTTGTAAATGACTTGAGGAAAAAGATGGAAGTTTTATAGTAAACATTCCTGAATTTACTCCTCAAAAAAAAAAAAGCACATAAAATCAAAATTAGAATTAAGGAATTTTAGGAAGTATTTCTAATGACTTTTGTGGTGATTTTTTTTTTTTTTGAGGTAGGGTTTTTCACTCTAGCCCAGGCTGACCTGGAATTCACTACGTAGTCTCAGGGTGGCCTTGAACTCACAGCGATCCTCATACCTCTGCCTCCCAAGTGCTGGGCATGCGCCACCACGCCCATTTTGTGGTGATTATTTTTAAGTCAGGTATCCCCCCACCTACTTATGTGTTCTTCATGCTTGCTCTCAGGGTAGCAATTTGGGGGGTGGAGCCTTGCTGGAGGAGGAAATGTGTTGCTGGGAGTGGACCTTGAGGTTCCTTAGCCCGAAACTTCCCCTCATGAATTTAAGACAAACTAAATACCTTTCCTTCCATCAGCTGCTTTTGGTTGAGTGCTTTGTCCCAGTGACAAGATGACTGCAACAACCATTATCCAAATCTAAAAGTTCATTCCAATAAGTTGAAGAGTCATTGCACTTCAATAAGCAAAACTTGTTGGGTGCTGCAGAGATGGCTCAGGGGTTAAGGTGCTTGCTTGCAAAGCCTAATGACCTGGGTTTGATTCCCCAGTACCCACATAGAGCCAGACGCACAAAGTGGCAGTATGTACCTGGTGTTCGTTTGCAGCTGCTAGAGGCCCTGATGTGTCCATTCTCTCTGCCTGTCTCTCTTCTATTTGTGCTCACAAATAAGTAAATAAAAATATTTTTAAGAGTTGCTAAGAATAGCTCAAACAATTTAATATCTGTCTTTATGGGACTAGGGAGTTGTACCCCTCAATCTCCTGATTCAATTGCCAGAAGAGATGAAATTTTGTTAGGGCTATAAAGGACACTGGATAGGATTTGAAAGTGATGAAAACATGGCTAGAAAACAGCAGGGATCTCATGTCCTCTAGGGCAAGGGGGGGGCTTCTTTTTGGTGAGAAGTAGGGCTTCATTTCTTGACTTGCCCTGTCTTGCAGAGGGCAGCCACAAAGACAGTACCCTCAAGGGAGCTCATGATGTTGGTGTGAGGATAGGACGCTGGGCAAAAGGAATTGCCACCAAGCAAGGAATCAGATGGGTAGATGATGTGACTGAAAGAGACAGGAAGACAAGAATTTTCCACAGTAAAGCCAAGCATGAATTCAAATACATGGTCATCTAAAAAGAAGAAGAAAAAAAAAAACTATTTAAGCCAAGTGTGGTGGTACATACCTTTAATCCCAGCACTTGGGAGGCGTAGGCAGCAGGATCGCTGTGGGCTCAAGGTCAGCCTGGAACTACAGAGTTCCAGGTCAGCCAGGGCAAGAGTTAGAATCTACCTTGAAAAATACCAAAAACAAACAAAAAATTAAAAATACATGGTTATGCCATTACCCATGATATTCAACTTTGAGAAAGTCTGAAGAATGTTACAATTGTTACAATATTAAGATATAGAATGCTAAGAGATATTATAGTGTGAAGATCAACAAATATCTGTTCTTTTATATTTAAAAATTTATTTTTGTTAAAAGGTAGTTGAGGGAAACTCACAGAAGGCTCCTCAATTTGTTTTCAAGGCCTCCTGTCTCCTTCACTTGCCAGCCACTTCCCTTGAGTTCATAAGTTGCACAGGCACTTGGAGAAGTGGACAGAATCACTGTGACCAACTGACTCTCCTTGCCCTGTCTATCCTATAACACCTTGCCATCTACTATCAGCCGGCCCAAGACCAAGACCTCAGAGGCTACTGTGCTCTGAGAATCATTCAACTGTAACTTCATTGAATTTTTTACCAACCTTAACTTACATTGTTGTGGTGAGTATTAAGGGAGGTGAAATATGTAAAAATAATCATTTTTGCATGTGCATATGTGTGATATAAGTATGTATATGTGTGTTTGCATGTTTATGGGGGTCCTTGTGGAGACCAGAAGGTGATATCGGATAGTACCCTTAATTGTACTACACCTTCTTGACTGAGGCTGGATCTCTCACTTGAACCCAAGGCTTACTGATTCAGGGAGTCTATATAGCCAGCTTCCCCTGGGGATATCCTGTCTTGAGTCTCGTGAGCTCTGGGATTCAAGTCAGGCTGCCATATCCACCTGGCATTTATGTGGGTGCTGCGGATCGGAACTCTGATCCTCATGCTTGTACACCTAGCAAATTATCCACTGAGCCATCTCCCCAGCTCTGGAAAATAATTTTTCATAGTGTTGCTCCATGTTAAGTGTTCGAAATTATTCTATTCCATCTCAGTCCCCTGAAAGCATAAATATTTGGTATTAGCTCTAGCACAGTTACCTACACATCAGATTGCCAGAATTCTTGTAAACATTATCATATCTGAAATTCAATCACAGTTCAATTACTTTGGCTACAGTGATCTCTTCCCTTGCCAGCCTGTTTCCACCCTGGAACTCTCTGTGCCAGCCACTCTGAACTGCCTGCTCTGCCCCAAGGACACCGTGCTCTGCTCTATGCACATGCGCTGGCCTCCCAAAATACTGGCTCTGCTTTTCTTCTTTAAGGGCCACCTTCTTCTGTGAGTTTTAAAATGCAGCTAAAATATCCTTATTCTATGAAACAAGCATATTGGCATATCCATTGCCACAGTATTTTCTACACTGTTTTACACCTGTAACATTAGGCTGTGAGTTCTAGATGTTACCCAGCATTGATGGCACCTGGTACACTGCCTGATGTGACGGGTGCTTAATAGACAGACGAGTGTGAGGACCACTGCTAACGGTTATACACTGTTTATAAATCTTTAGAAAAGCTTTAGACCTGAAAAAAAAAAGCAAGTGTCAAGCAGTTTGGGAATTAAGTTTCAACTTGTTTTATTACTACATATCATTATTATTTGTTGTATTTGGGATTCAACCTTGTGTGTGCTAGCCATGTGCTCTATCATTGAGCTACAATCTTAGCCTTCTATTTCTTTAGCTAGAGGGACAACAAAAGTCCCCATTGAATACTCTAAATTTCAGTTTTATCAGCAACTGATTTTTCTCTGCACAATTTAGAGCAGCACTTTCTTCAAAATTCTTGTTTCAGTTTGTTGATTCAGAAACTAACCTCCTCACACCCATGCTACGCACGCACACACACACACACACACACACACACACACACACACACACACACACACACATTCTCCTGACTCCCAAGAGAGTTCAATGAGACGGCAATCTTTAAGCAGGAGGAGAGTAAACAATGAGGACTTACAACATTTTCTTGTTTTCCTCTTACATCTGGGGGAAGGGAAGTCAGAAGAGAGCTGTGGGGGAGGTGGAAGGCCCAGAGGAGCATCTACGGTAAGAGCTCCAGCCCTCCCCCCTTTGTTTATAAAGGAAAAAAAACGAGCTAATTGACGTAGGATGTGGGTGAGTAAGGTTCTCATCTCAATCCTGTTTTGCCTCATCTTGCGGTTGCCTTAGGAGCTCATCAGGGCCAACCATTTCCAGCGCTTCAGGGGGTAAAAAATAAAACAACTCAAGTTCAGAGCCTCCTCCCAGATACAGGCCAGATAAAAGAACCATTTCAGTCCCTTGAAGCTACTATTATATAAAAATCATGACAGTGTCAGATCCAAGATCCTAAGAGAGTACACTAATTTAAGCTCTAGGTATTTTGCTTTTCTTGATAAAACAAAGAATCTGGTTTGAAATCTCATGCAGGTGGCATCAAACATTTATCATGGTAAAATGTCTTGAAGAAAGAATTTCCAACTCCTCTTGCTGGCTTTATGTTCAATGAGATTGTCCAAGTGTGTATTCCAAGCTTCTGCTACTACTAAAAATAGCTATTTCTTTAGCTTAAACCCAGGGGTTAGTGTCATGGTTAAATATAACAATGTGTTAATAATTGTCTGAATGGTCTTAAAGGAAATAGATTTTTTTAATGTTAAAATATGGTTGGGCTGGGCGTGGTGGTGCATGCCTTTAATCCTAGCACTCTGGAGACAGAGGTAGGAGGATCACCATGAGTTCGAGGCCATCCTGAGAATTCCAGGTCAGCCTGGGCTAGAGTAAGACCCTACTGTGAACAGCGACCCGTCAAATGTGGCTGGAAGTTGAGCATGGTGGCACATGCCTATAATCCCACCCATCACCTTGGATAGTGGAGGTAAGAAGATCATGAGTTCAAGGCTAGCCATGACTACAAAGGGAGTTCAAGGTCAACCTAGGCTACAAGAGACCTTGTCTCAAAAATTTAAAATAAACAAAATGTCTGGCTGGAGATTCAAGCTGCAATGTACCTGACTAAGCTCTGAAAATTTTAGAGAATGTAAACCAATAATAGAGCTAAACTTTAAAATAGTATTTCATTGAAGCTAGTGATCACCTACAATAATGTTAATCTCTGAGTTTTGCACTTCGACAAATCTTTATAGGCGTTTGCAGTATGAGAAACATTCTTTCTTTTATCATACAGTGTACATAAATTGCTATCTTTAAAAATAAGGTTGTATTTTCTATTTTTCGGTGTCAAGCATTGAACTCTGGGCCTCACGCATATTATGCAAATGCCCTACCACTGAGGCATTCAGCTCTATTTTTTACATTTTTGATTGATTGGTCCAAAATTTTATACATATTGATGGAGTGTACTACTGTAGTATTTTTGTTTACATGGATACTGAGTAGTGACCAACTCAGGACAATCAGCACAGCCACAATCTAGTTTCTACCCTTAGGATGAATACCTTTACTCTCTCTTCTACTTGTGAAATGTTACACATTGATATGTTTACCCAGCTATGCATAGGACACCAGAATTTATACTTCCTATCAAACAAGAGGATGATGCCCACTGATGGATCTCACTTTCTCCTCAGGCCTTGGTAGCTCCTGTTCTGTTCTCAACTTCATTAAGATTGACTTTTAACAATTCTTTCTTTGAGTGAAATTATGCAGGGCTTGTCTTTCTGGGCCTGTCTTATTTCACTTCTCATAATGTCCTCTAAAGCTATCTGACAGGACTCCAAGTTTTTTTTTTTATGACTGAGTAGTATTCCATTATGCATACTTGCCATACATTTGTCTGTTAGTGGACAATTAACTACCATATCCTTGTAAGTGTGAGTGTAAAAATATTTCCAGCAGGGTGATTTTATTTCCTCTGAGTAGTAATCCAGTGATGGACTTGTGGGTTATATGGTACCAATTATCATCTTTAACTCCCCCCACACACTTTTCTTTTTCCTTATTTCTCCCAACTTTTCTTGTAGTGAAAATTGGAAATAGCTAAGAGAATATATAAAGTTAAGCAGAAGATGAAGGCATCTCTATATTTTAATATGTTGGAGTCTTGAGGTCACACCTACTTCCCCTTTATACACTTATACAGGCCGGTTTGTCTTCATTGTTATTGTTTGAGTGTCTCAGAGGGACATAGCATACCCTTTCCAATGACATCCAAGAGCCGGCCTCATTCTCCTGGGTCCTGAAATTTTCTAGGGCATTTTGGACTTTGATATTCCTGTTGGAGCTGACAGAAATACATATATCAAAGTAGTTTTAGTGCTGTGTTAACTAAGGTTCCTTGGGTATATGCTAAGAAAACCTCTTACCAAATTCTATCCCATGGCAACATTCTATCCCGTAGAACTTAGATTGGCTTGATTACCATTTCCATTTAGACTGTTCTTGGTCAGTATGGAAAAGTTGAATGTGGAAATGAGAATCTTTTTAAGGTGTTTATTCATTTCTCTCTCTTTTACAAAAAAAAGACAGAGGAAATACAAAGGAGATAGTCAAGAAGGTGAGTCTCTTTAGATTTCCACTGCTGCTGCCCACATGCATGCCCATCTACAGGAAAAACAGGCTTTTCACAAGCTTCTATACTTCCCAGATGTCCCCTCCCCATCCATGCAAACCCTGAGGATAGTGACAAAGGAAGTCAGTCACTGCATTGCTTCTGGCATCTACACTAGGAAGACACATATTGGGTTATTCAGGTATAGGACTGTAGCTGCATGAAATGTCATTTCACATCTGTTCAGTGTGCAGCAATTTTGATTGAAAGGTTCTCTATGCCTTAAATGGTTAAATGGTTAAAAAGGTTACTGTGCCTTAAATGAGATATGGTTTCAATAGATATCTCTTATTAATCTTCTAAATTCAGTTTTTGTGGTACTCAAGATTGACCCAGCCCCTGCTGGGCATATGCTCCATCACTGATTTATACCCCAGCTCCTCTGTCTCTGTGAATACTCTGATATGAATATAAATAACTGAGGTTTAGTTCATGCTTCAACAAATTAGTCTGTTTTGGTTTCCTTTAAAGTCCCTATTCTGGAGAAGGAGGAATAAAAGTAACATCCCTGTGCCTTGTAGGAGGAAACCTGATAATACCAAGGCTGTCTTCTTGAATAACATGGATCAAGCTTCATCTTCTCTCTTGAGTCTGGTGACCCTCAGGTGCTTAGAAACATACTTTAAGCAGTTCAGAATCCATATGAAGCCACCTCACCTTTGGTGGATCCTCTGGTGATTTGATTGTCACTTAGGCCTATCCCATTAAATCTTACTGGGTGAAAATTCTGATTGCCATGGGAAGAAAATAAAAATTAGCCCAATAAAAGAAGAGAGAACCAGGTGTGATGATGTGCAGTTGAAATTCTGATGATACAGCCATTCTTCTTTCAGGCTCTTGTCTTTCCGCCACAAAGAATTAAGTGGTCAGACAGTGAAGAGTGAGCAAAGAGGAGGATTTTATTTACACAGGGATCAAGTACTAATGGAAAATGGATTCTCAGTGGTGGCAAAACATTAACCAATGAAGTGCAAGGTTCTAGAGTCAGCTTGGAACTCTGTGATGAGGCACCTTTTCAGTATTCCTCCTTTTACTTAGGAGATGGGGAACCTTGACACTCACTTCCTTTCAGCAAACATTCTCAGCAGCTATTTACAACCTATAATTCTACTAGAACCACCATTCTAAGAAAAGACAGTAACCATAAAACACATTTTGGTTTGATCTTGCTTCAAGAGAAAGAAATACTTACAGTTAGTCTCATTTCTTCTTTTTGCATATTTTCATTTATTTAATTACATGGCGAGAGAGAGAGAGAGCGTGCATAAGTGTGGTACCAGGGCCTCTTGCCACTAAAAGAACTCCACATGCATGAGCCACTTTGTGCCTCTGGCATATGGGGGAATTGAAGAAGGCCCACAGGATTTGCAACAAGTGCCTTTAACTGCTGAGTCACATCCCCAGCCTATCACTTATTCTTGAGGTAAGCTGAGTAAGAATTAAAAGGAAAGAATGAATTTTTCAAAGGTAACATTATTTGTGAACTCTAATCTAGCTATCATTTGTTACACATACTCTAGGTATGATTGTAGACATGCTCT
Organism: Dipus sagitta; assembly: GCA_036346955.1. Lineage (NCBI taxonomy): Eukaryota > Metazoa > Chordata > Mammalia > Rodentia > Dipodidae > Dipus > Dipus sagitta. The sequence goes on along the minus strand of CM070778.1, from coordinate 71,266,129 downwards.
AGGCATGATTGGTAGACATGCTCTAGGTATTATTGTAGACATACTCTAGGTATGATTTGATAGACATGCTCTAGGCATGATTTGGTAGACATGCTATAGGTATGATTGTATGAGGCATGATTTGGTAGACATGCTATAGGTATGATTGTAGACATGCTCTAGGCATGATTTGGTAGACATGCTATAGGTATGATTGTAGACATGCTCTAGGTATGATTTGGTAGACATGCTATAGGTATGATTGTAGACATGCTCTAGGCATGATTTGGTAGACATGCTATAGGTATGATTGTAGACATGCTCTAGGCATGATTTGGTAGACATGCTATAGGTATGATTGTAGACATGCTCTAGGCATGATTTGGTAGACATGCTATAGGTATGATTGTAGACATGCTCTAGGCATGATTTGGTAGACATGCTATAGGTATGATTGTAGACATGCTCTAGGCATGATTTGGTAGACATGCTATAGGTATGATTGTAGACATGCTCTAGGCATGATTTGGTAGACATGCTATAGGTATGATTGTAGACATGCTCTAGGCATGATTGGTAGACATGCTCTAGGCATGATTTGGTAGACATGCTATAGGTATGATTGTAGACATGCTCTAGGCATGATTTGGTAGACATGCTATAGGTATGATTGTAGACATGCTCTAGGCATGATTGGTAGACATGCTCTAGGCATGATTTGGTAGACATGCTATAGGTATGATTGTAGACATGCTCTAGGCATGATTTGGTAGACATGCTATAGGTATGATTGTAGACATGCTCTAGGCATGATTTGGTAGACATGCTATAGGTATGATTGTAGACATGCTCTAGGCATGATTTGGTAGACATGCTATAGGTATGATTGTAGACATGCTCTAGGCATGATTTGGTAGACATGCTATAGGTATGATTGTAGACATGCTCTAGGCATGATTTGGTAGACATGCTATAGGTATGATTGTAGACATGCTCTAGGCATGATTTGGTAGACATGCTATAGGTATGATTGTAGACATGCTCTAGGCATGATTTGGTAGACATGCTATAGGTATGATTGTAGACATGCTCTAGGCATGATTGGTAGACATGCTCTAGGCATGATTTGGTAGACATGCTATAGGTATGATTGTAGACATGCTCTAGGCATGATTTGGTAGACATGCTATAGGTATGATTGTAGACATGCTCTAGGCATGATTGGTAGACATGCTCTAGGCATGATTTGGTAGACATGCTATAGGTATGATTGTAGACATGCTCTAGGCATGATTTGGTAGACATGCTATAGGTATGATTGTAGACATGCTCTAGGCATGATTTGGTAGACATGCTATAGGTATGATTGTAGACATGCTCTAGGCATGATTTGGTAGACATGCTATAGGTATGATTGTAGACATGCTCTAGGCATGATTTGGTAGACATGCTATAGGTATGATTGTAGACATGCTCTAGGCATGATTTGGTAGACATGCTATAGGTATGATTGTAGACATGCTCTAGGCATGATTTGGTAGACATGCTATAGGTATGATTGTAGACATGCTCTAGGCATGATTTGGTAGACATGCTATAGGTATGATTGTAGACATGCTCTAGGCATGATTGGTAGACATGCTCTAGGCATGATTTGGTAGACATGCTATAGGTATGATTGTAGACATGCTCTAGGCATGATTGGTAGACATGCTCTAGGCATGATTTGGTAGACATGCTATAGGTATGATTGTAGACATGCTCTAGGCATGATTTGGTAGACATGCTATAGGTATGATTGTAGACATGCTCTAGGCATGATTTGGTAGACATGCTATAGGTATGATTGTAGACATGCTCTAGGCATGATTTGGTAGACATGCTATAGGTATGATTGTAGACATGCTCTAGGCATGATTTGGTAGACATGCTATAGGTATGATTGTAGACATGCTCTAGGCATGATTTGGTAGACATGCTATAGGTATGATTGTAGACATGCTCTAGGCATGATTTGGTAGACATGCTATAGGTATGATTGTAGACATGCTCTAGGCATGATTTGGTAGACATGCTATAGGTATGATTGTAGACATGCTCTAGGCATGATTTGGTAGACATGCTATAGGTATGATTGTAGACATGCTCTAGGCATGATTTGGTAGACATGCTATAGGTATGATTGTAGACATGCTCTAGGCATGATTTGGTAGACATGCTATAGGTATGATTGTAGACATGCTCTAGGCATGATTGGTAGACATGCTCTAGGCATGATTTGGTAGACATGCTATAGGTATGATTGTAGACATGCTCTAGGCATGATTTGGTAGACATGCTATAGGTATGATTGTAGACATGCTCTAGGCATGATTTGGTAGACATGCTATAGGTATGATTGTAGACATGCTCTAGGCATGATTTGGTAGACATGCTATAGGTATGATTGTAGACATGCTCTAGGCATGATTTGGTAGACATGCTATAGGTATGATTGTAGACATGCTCTAGGCATGATTTGGTAGACATGCTATAGGTATGATTGTAGACATGCTCTAGGCATGATTTGGTAGACATGCTATAGGTATGATTGTAGACATGCTCTAGGCATGATTTGGTAGACATGCTATAGGTATGATTGTAGACATGCTCTAGGCATGATTTGGTAGACATGCTATAGGTATGATTGTAGACATGCTCTAGGCATGATTTGGTAGACATGCTATAGGTATGATTGTAGACATGCTCTAGGCATGATTTGGTAGACATGCTATAGGTATGATTGTAGACATGCTCTAGGCATGATTTGGTAGACATGCTATAGGTATGATTGTAGACATGCTCTAGGCATGATTGGTAGACATGCTCTAGGCATGATTTGGTAGACATGCTATAGGTATGATTGTAGACATGCTCTAGGCATGATTTGGTAGACATGCTATAGGTATGATTGTAGACATGCTCTAGGCATGATTTGGTAGACATGCTATAGGTATGATTGTAGACATGCTCTAGGCATGATTTGGTAGACATGCTATAGGTATGATTGTAGACATGCTCTAGGCATGATTGGTAGACATGCTCTAGGCATGATTTGGTAGACATGCTATAGGTATGATTGTAGACATGCTCTAAGCATCTCACCTTTTCCGAATAGCAGGAATAAGCAACAATAGGGCTGCTTTGTGAGACATGGAATGATGAATCCTTTCCAATGAGGAGGACGTTCAGAGTGCCAAAGGGCCAGAGGGGCCCATAGGAGAGGCGTGGATCTGACTTCCTCGGGCTTAGAATGAGCACAGTCTTTGAGGCTGGACTCAGTAAGCCTGCACAAGGTAGAGTCTTTAAATGTATCAGAGCTATGGAGTGAAGCAGGTGTAGCACTTTGTCTATGAATTGCCTCAGATCAATAACACACATGTTTACCTAGACAATGGTAATACAGAAATGATGGGGGAGAGGCCTTCAGTATACTTTGGGGATAGAAAGGTGAATTCTCTGTGCCAAATATCAATATAAAAAGATCTTTTTTGTATGTATTACAGGGGGAAGTTAATTAATCATGGCCCCTATACCAAGCCTAACTATGTTTTATTTTGATTCCCTATCATCTCAGTCCAGTCAAAGTACTTCTCAATCACATGTTAGAGTTGATGGTCATAAACATATGGTAAAATATAATTTATCTAGGGTTCTTGGTACTTTTCCATTGTGTTAGATCCTATTATTAATCATTTGATTTCTAATTCCTTATTGAAAGCCAGGGTCTTTATTGAAACGCCTCTGACAAGCTTCTTTCTAAATATGCTTAAACACCCTTGAAAGGATAGGAATTTTCTAGATACAGGTATCAAAGCCAGAGGAAGGTTTGCAAGTTCCCAGGTATATAAAATGAGTCACTGAGGTAAGTATTTGCTCCCAGCATCCTGGATGTTTGCTACCACGGAGATGATACAAACAGCAATCAGTTCCTGGGTGTACCAAGTCATTTGCATTTGGTTGTGTCATAGAAATCTAGCCCGAAGCATGTACCAACCACAGAGACCAGGGATAGTGCAAGATTTCAAGTCTAAAATTATTGCCTTCATCTCTGTGCAGGAGAGCACTAAGACCTGTTCCCTCTGTACCTTCCACGCCAATCTTAAAAACCAAAAAAATGAAAGCACTAACTAGGAAGAGAGCAGACATACTCATGAACATTTGCAAGAGTTTAACAGTGATTAACAAATGTGCTTTTCAGAATGGGAAAGAATATTTTTTATTTTGAATATACAATTTTAGGTCAACTTCCATTTAGGAATGTTTGGCTTTTTGAGAAACCTTTATTTAAATCCTACACAGTCACGTTCAGACAAGTCTGAATATATGTCATATCTTGATATAATCTCACTGGGAGAAATGCCCAGCCCTTCATTTTAATAATGTTATGCAAAGTAAAGATACCATACATGATGATCAGCTACCATTATTTTCTATCTTCTGTCTAAATGGTTCACTGAGTCATGGTCTAAATGAGTTTGTGACATCACAATCATCACCATGGAAACAAGCATGCTAACATGGTACATTGTGATCGTCATCAGTCCTCTGTCATGTGTTCAAATCAAATTTACTTACATCTTCACAAATTAAAAATGATCTCCACAGTAAGTATGATGACCAGAAATGATTGTTTTCAAACAATCTTATATTAGTTAAATTTAAAATAGAAACAGTCACTCAGAATCTTGCCATCATAAAAGTCACCTCTTTAATTTTTCATTAGCTAATTCTTATATTTGCCTAAATATGGGTTTAATTTTTACATAATTATAGCAATGCAGGAATTTTCCTTAAATTTTAACCATATAGTTCTATGTAGTAATCAGGATTTTGTGCTAAATCCTTATGTTTGAAATCGGTATTTCACATCCAAAGAAATCTGTCCAGTTTTTTAAAAGACAGGTTTTATTTTTCCTAAATAATTTATTTACTTATTTAAGAGCAAGAGAGAAAGAAGCAGAGAGAGGGAGAGAGAGAATGGGCCTGCCGGGCCCTCCATCCACTGCAAATGAACTCCAGATGCATGCACCACCTTGTCCATCTGGCTTATATTGATCCCAGGGAATCAAACCAGGGTCCTTTGGCTTCGTAGGCAAACACCTTAACTGTTAAGCCATCTCTCCAGCTCAATGTATTGTTTTTAAGAGTTTGAGAAGTTGAAGTCAAGGTGGTGAGAATGTTTTCATGTCTTTTCTATGCCTTGTGGAGAAACATGCAAGAGACTTTTATTTCTTCAGGTTTTATAGTTAAGGAGAAATTAAGACCTTATCTCTATTTTTTATCAAAAGGCAGTGAACAGTCTAAAAGCAATACTGTCATGAGAAGCCTGGAAGGAAGTCACCAAATAAGAATTCAGGCAAAATCTAGTAAAATGTAAGACCCTAAAACAAAGAAACCACAAATTATGAGTCTTATATCCTCATTCCTTGGCATAGGGTTATTTGGAACCAATGTACAGCTTAAGATGTGAGCAAGAAGGACAATTGGCCTATTTATAACTGAGGATCTGCTTGCATTATTATCATGCAGGGTCAATGTGTCTGACCTTGGCAGAGAGGGAGCTATGATTTTACTAGTATGCAAAAATGACTTTCTATTATCTAGGTTAAGGTTTTCTAACTGGAAAAGTATTAGGTATATAGCTGTCAACTAAGTACAAAATTATTTTAGGGCTTGAGAGATGGCTCATTGGTTAAAAGTACTTGCTTTCAAAGCCTGATGGCCTGGGTTTGAGTCCAAGTACCCATATAAAGCCAGATGCCCAAAGTGTCACATGCATCTGGAGTTCTTTTTCAGTGACAAGAGACCCTTCTATGCCTATTTCTCTTTCTGTCTGCTTGAAAAATAATAGTAAATTATGTATTTTTTTAAATTTTAAAATTTTAATTTAAAAAATTAAAATTAAGACCTTTTTGTCTGTAAAATTATAGTAAAGACAATCAGAAGACAACTTATGGACTGGAACAAACTATTTATAAGTCGCACCCAACAAAGGACTGCTGTAAAGAATACGTAATGAACTCTCAAAACTCACTAATCACGAACCAACCTAATTTGAAGATAGGCAAAAGTCACAAGAAAGCGTACACTAAGATGATGTACAGATGGCAATAAGAACATTAAGAAAACTCAAACTGAAACAATAAACAACACTACATATCTATCAGAATAGCTACAATAATAATAACATCAAATGCTCTGAATAAGCAGAAAACCTAGCTGTCTGTCCACTGTCAATGCTAATATAAAATGACATAGCTACTGTGGTGGTTTGAAATAGGTACCATCCGTATACTCATGTGTTTTGATTGCTGCTTTCCCAGATGGTGGCAATTTGGGAATTGGATCCTTGCTGGAGGAGGTTTGTTTCTGGGGGTGGCCTTATGGTGCTGTAGTCAGCTCCCCCTTGCCAATTTTCTACTCACTCTCTTGCTGCTGTTTGCTACCTGCTATGGCAGAGGTAACGTCCAGCATCTGTTCATGCCATCCTTTCCCCTGCTACCATGGAGCATCCCCTTAAGACTGTAAGTCAAAAATCACTCCTTTCCTCCCAGGAGCTGCCTTTGGCCAGGTGTTTTGTGCCAGCAATGACAAAGAAACTGCAACAGCCAGTGTGGAAAATATTTATGGCAATTTCTTTGAAAACATTCAACATGTTTTTACTCCCACAGAAACCACCAATTATACTTGAGCATTTATGCTAGAAAAGCAAAGTTCTATTTGCACATCAACCAGAGCAGCACTATTTGCAGAAAGTTCTTTTATGATGGCCCCAAACTAGAAATAGCACCAGCATTCTGAATAACTTACAGCAAAATACTCTGCAGAAAAAAAAAAAAGCGCAGGGAATAAGCCACAGTGTGTGTAAGAACCTAGGGAAATTACCAGAATTATGCTGAGAAGCTCCAAAGAATTCTATTAAAGGGAAAGAGCCCATACCTAACAGTCATGTTCTGTTTGGTTCCATTTATATAACATTTCTCAAATGACAAAACATTCGTGGTGGACAGAGTTTAAGGAGAGACTTGACAAAAGAAGAAAGTAGATGTAGCTGTGGAAAGGCTAGCCACAATGGATCATTGGACTGATTGTTTCAATGCCAGTGTCCTAGTTATGCTATTGTATACTCATTTTATGAGATTATGCCATTAGAAGAAACTAGGTGAATGATTTTCTCTGTATAATTTCTTATAATATGTGGTTTTCTCAAAATACAAATTTTGCAAAATATACTTCTCTTGTTTTCTGGTTTTTCGAGGTAGGGTTTTGCTCTAGCCCATACTGACCCAGAATTCACCATGTAATCTCAGGCTGGCCTTGAACTTACAGCAATCCTCCTACCTCTGCCTCCCAAATTCTAGGATTAAAGGTATGCACCACCACACCCGGCTTGTAAAATATTTTTACAAATCATATTTTTTCTAAATTTATTAATCTATGGCTTCCACAAGCAACTTAGGTGCTTCTGATGGATATTCATGAGTGCTGAATGAGCTAGGTTAAAAACAGAAACTAAAACAAAACACTAAAGAGGAGAAAAGTCCTGTTGGGCCTCAATCTAGCCTAGGCTGTCCTGGAACTCACTCTGCAGCCCTTTGTTAGTTTTGAATTCCTGGCAATTATCCTACTTCAGTCTCTCAAATGCTGGGATTAAAGGTTGTGCACCCTGCCCAGCTTACTTTCTCTAGCTAAACCTCACCTCCTAAAGTTTTGAGAACATCCCCAAGTTGTGTCACTATCTGGAGATGAAGCATTCACAACATGAGCCTGTGGGGCACATTTCATATTCAAACCACAACACTGGCTTCCCAGCCATCTGTCTTACACATTCTAACATTTTTCTTTCTTTGAAAAATATTATTAATGTATATTAACTGTATAAAATGATAGGTTTCTCTATTAACAATCAAGTATAAATATAGTGTGCAGAAGACTACTGTCGAAGGCACCTAGGAAGAGATGGCAATTACTGGCAACCTCCTCTAGGCTTATCTCAAATTATTGTTGTCAAATTTGGTAACCATCTCTTTGGGAAGAGTTCCTGGATCTGAGGCTCTGGACTTAGTGCCACTGGTGCATGGGAACTAGAATGAGCCTGTTCGCCTTGCCGGTTCACTCGAGAGGGATGCAGCTCCCGGAAGTGGGTCCTGGTCTGAGCTTCTCAGTCACTGAGAGTCCAGTAAGCCAAGGGCCCCTTTGATTCTAGACTGTTCCTTAGCAGCAATATGACTTTGCGTGTAGTGTATAACCTCTCTGACCCTTACTGTTTTTCCTTTGAAAAATGGAGCTAATCTTATCTTTATTTAGAACTGGTAAAATTAAGAGACAGACCAGTACTTTAGCATCACAGGGTTCCTTACATATGGGGGCTTTTCAAGTAATATATTTTTATTTATTTATATTTATTTTATTTATGTGAGAGAGAGAAAGAGAGAGAGAGAAAGAGGCAGACAGAGAGAGAGAGTGAGAGAGAGAGAGAGGGAGAGGGAGAAAATGGCTGCACCACGGCCTTCAGCCACTGCAAACTATCTGCAGAGTCTCCAGAGGCATGCACCTATTTGCGCATCTGGCTTATGAGGGTCCTGGGGAATAGAACCTGGGTCCTTTGGCTTCCCAGGCAAACACCTCTCACAAAGCCATCTGTCCACCCCTCAAGTATTAATAAGTGTGTGATTCATAGAAGGTTTTCAATACATTTTGCATCTAATATGATCTAAGAAATAATTCAACATCATGCCCACTTTTCTTCTATCTATGCAAAGGCCATAAGCTCTGAGTTTAAGAAGAAAAGACAATTTCTTGCTATGAGAAAGTTTTCTTGTACCTGGCCATGGTTTTAGTTCCAGTGAGGCTCAGAATTTACATTAGGAAGAAAGTGAGGTAAATGTAACATCCACTTAGAGTTCTGTAGGTGTGAATTGTTCCTCCTTGTTGCTAGGAATGAAAACAATGCAGTTTACAAGACAGAACATTTCCCACTTATCTGCTACACACAACATTTTCTATTTCAGTTCATTATTAATCTATAATTATTCTCCTTTGTGGTGTTGAGAAATCATAGCAGGAGGTTACATTGCTTAAAGAATTAATTCTTTCCTGAACAAGAAAAATTGGACAAAATACAAGCCCTAAAGGTAGAAGGACCTTCCCATTTCCTGAGGCTCAAAAAGTCTGCAATTAGCTCAGTTGCTAATAGTTTCCACAGTTCTGCTACTGAACATGCCTAACTTTTCCACCAGGAGTCTGGCAAGATTTCCCTAAATCTGTAATCTCTCTCCTGTCTTTTGGGGCTCCTATCACCTCTTTCCTAATCACAGGGTGTTGAAGTCCTTAGAGGCTTATATTTATTCTGACATGTTATTGGTGCCTCTACAGTTGCTCATTCCATTTGAGGCAATGCTACCTGGTCCTCTAATACAAATGTTAGGAAACAAAGCCTATCGGTGGGTCCTATCGAGCCTACCAAAGCCATTACCACCCAGAGCTGTGACTGCATGCAGGACAAAGCATGTACTGTAACTCTCTCTGGCTTCACTTCTCAGTTTAAAGGCTGTGTTCCACAATAGAGCTACAGACACGAAATGTGTTTTCATCCAATATAGTTTTCCTACTCTTCCTACTTTTTTGGGGGGGATGATAATGGGGAATTAAAAATTATAATCACTTAACTGGACTGCTACTTAATTACTCCCCTCACTGTGATTTTCCAGGAGCACCTAAGGTCATTCCTGGGACTACAGAAAGCACTTTCTTTATTGTGATAATTAATAGTTATGCTATCATGCTATAAAGAAAAGCCTGGACACAATTCTATATCTGCTTTGGGAATTTATGGTCTTGGGAAAGTATTAAATTCTCTCAGGTTCAGTACCCTTACTTATAAAATCCCTTTAAACCCTCCCCCATCACCTGCCACAGACTCCTTTCCAGCTTCCTGGCCTTTTCTATCTGTTATTCCAACTTACATGCAAATCTAAAGAGTCAAAATTAGGATCCACAGATGAGAGAGAACATGCAGCATTTCTCTTTCTGAGCCTCACTTACTATAGTTTCCAGATCCATCCATTTTCTTATAAATTTCATTTTTCTCTATAGCTGAATAAAACTCCATTGTATAGATGTACCACATCTTCATCACCCATTCACCAGTTGATGGAGATCTAGGCTGATTCAATTTCCTAGCTGTTGTGAATAGAGAAGCAATAACATGTATGAGCAAGAATCTCTGTAGTAAAGTATAGACTCCTTAGGGTATATTCCCAGAAGTGGTATGGCTGGGTCATGTGGTTGGTCTATTTTTATCTTTTTGTGAAACCTCTACACGGATTTCCACAAAAGCTGTACCCATTTATTTTCTCATCAACAGTGGATAAGGGTTTCAGTGTCTGTTGTCTTTTGGTTTTCTTGTAATAGCTGTTCTGCCAGGGTGAGATGGAATCACAAATGAGCTTTAATTTGCATTTCCCTGAAGACTAAAGATGTTGAACATTAAAAAGTTATTATTGGCCACTGGCATTTCTTTGAATTTAATTTATTTTATTTATCTTTTTGCCATTTGCACTTTTTCAAAGTGCTTATTTTAGTAGACAGGTGAAAAGGTTAAAATGGGGTCAAGGGTGGGGAATGGAGGAGTAGAAGGGGTATGGGAGAGTTAATTCAAATTAAAAATATTATAAAAAGCAACAGGAAAATCTATTTCTTTGATGGCTAATTGAAAATGTAATTAAGATTAAAGTGAGAAAGAGAGAGAGTAGAGAGATTGTGAAAACTCTTTGTGGAGTAGATAATGCTGGTTTCTGAAGCCTTACGTAGCTGCCTAGCTGCTGGAAACCTTAATGCTAGGGGTGTGATGCCTCACAGTGATTTGCTGATTATAAAAGTCCTTGAGACCACCCCCCAAACAATACATGCTATTGCCATGTCTATTGGATGTCCACCATAATTAGATGGTAAGACCCTACTGCTAAAGATGTGTAAATTGCAGGATATTGAGCAATCAAAGTAGAACTGAGCTGGGAACCTCTCCCTGCAGGCTAGCAGTCAAGGTGCTACAAAGGGCTATGAAGGCAGCAGGGGGACAAACCATCAACAGCCTTACCCAATGGTGGATCTACCCTGTGTCTATGCAACAGACTATCTGGTCTAAATGTACCCATTAGTGTAATAGTGGCCAGATCATTACAAGAGTAACCCAACTGCTCTCTGATTGGATTTGAGCCAGGCTCCATGGGAGGAAAATCATACCTAGTAATAAAAACCTAATGAAAAGCCTTGATCTTGGAAGGTAATAAATCCTAGCATGAAGCTATTACTACTGTTTGATTAAATGAAAATGTTGTGCCTACCAAATTGCCCTTTAAATAATTATATTATGTTTATGCATATAGATTAGCATTTGTTGCAATCAGATTCACATTATTGGCAGAAATCACCCAACCAAGAGCAGCTTGTGGGTAAAACAAAAGGTTTACTTTGGCTTACAGACTCAAGGGAAAGCTCCATGATGGCAGGGGAAAACAATGGCATGAGTAGAGGGTAGACATCACCTCCTGGCCAACATCAGGTGAACAACAGGAAGAGGAGAATATGCTAACCACTGGCAAGGAGAAACTGGCTGTGGGGCCCATAAGCCCACCCCCAACAATTCTCTGCCTCCAGGAGGCTTGAATTCCTAAATCTCTATCAGCTGGGAACCTAGCATTCAGAACACTTAAGTTTGGGGAAGACACCTAAACAGCATTCCTCTCATTTTGTTCAGAGAAGCTCCTTTTTGCAGATGACATTGGCTACTGAGAAAACTCAAAATTTGTCAATGTACCGAGAATAAGATACTACTTTGAACTGTCATGACTGAATGAGACCTTTCTATTTCCAAGGCTCTGGGAACAAGCAGAAGAGGGTTTAGAAAGAGTGTAAGAGCCAGAGGATAGGTAGGAGTACTTTGGACGTTATCCTCTGGACATGAAATGATCATGGTATTCATAATCAACTGTTGTTACCTCCACAAGACATATGCAATAGTGAGCCCACCAACATTTCAGCATGAAGGTGGAGGAGGGATGTGGAGAAAGGTAGTGGGGGAGGGCTGGCAAACTAAGGTAATAGGAAGGGATATGACCAGATTACATTATGTCTATGTGTTAAAATTGTCAATAAAAAGTTTAAAAAGTGAAAATAAGTAGCAACATTTGCTTTGTAGGATAGTGAGAAAATCAAATGAATTAATAAATGTAAATTAAGTTTATAGCAGTTTCTCCATAGTTTGCACACTATTCTATTTGTAGGCTTTCTCCATGATCCTCTCATGGTCTGTCACTATTTAGTAGAGTGAGGCCCAGGACAACCTAAGAATGGGAGTTATACCAGGTATATTTTCCAGGAACCCACTCTCCATGTAGCCACCCCAACAAACGATATCACCTGAAACTGAAAAGGGCAATCTCAAAATTAGAAATTCTCTACTTGTATCATGGACTTTTATACTTAGTGTCCACTGAAACATAAATGTTCCTAGGAAGAGAGACATATGGAGCATGTTAGCAATGTTGACCATCTGTAAAGTAACCTCTTATACTTTTGCGTTTCACAGGTCATCTTAAATTGCTTAACAACCCTAAAATGTAATCATTGTCCTACTTACAATATTCACATGTTGAGGCTTATACTGATAATCGGAGTAAAAATGAGTTAGAAGTTACCTAGCTAACTCTTTATTTTAAAATAAAACAAAGGAAAACATAATTTTCCCCTCAGAAAAAATTGTGAGATTTATAGAAAGCAAGTCAATACAACATTAAATTTAGTTGTTGTTAAAATATTTTATATTATGAAGGTTCAATATAAACAAACTAGGTCATGTGAAGACATCCAAGATGAGTCCTGACCTTAAAAGCAGGTGCTGCTAAGGAACTCTGGGAAGATGAGCCCTCCCTTAGAATTTTGCTGCTTGATGACTAGCACATGGTATGGCAATTTTGGTAAATGTGGACAAAGTCCCCAACAGCACAAAGGGATATATAGCTTGTTGTGGAGAGAGGGACCTGAGAAAGGTGTTCTTGAGCAGCGTGAGAACAGGTATCAGATCAGGTGATATGGATTCTGTTCACTGGCATTTGGAGTGTAAATTAGGAGCTTACTAGGACTCTGGTGTCTCTTTGATAATTAGAGTCTGTATGGCTGACTATCATAATACCAATTAATAATGCCTCTTTGAGCACAGTTCACTTGTTATCAAATAAAAACAATAGGGACTTAATGACAGTATAGGTTCTAGAATATCTGGGTTTAAATCCCACCTCTCCCACTTGCTCACCAGTAAACATGATAGATAGCTTACTCAATTTCAACCTCACCTGCCAAGGACTGTGTTGGGGTGTGTGTGTGTGTGTGTGTGTGTGTGTGTGTGTGTGTGTATGAGAGAGAGAGAGTATTCATGTACAATGCCATTTCAGAATCATATGAGGTAATGTTCTTAAGAGGAGACAGGCGGTGGTCAATAAATGCTATTTGAAATTATTAAGTAGTATTCTCGAGACTGAGCTATTAGAAGGCAGGGACCTTTTCTTATTCATCTTCATGTAACTGATGTCTCAATTAAAGTCAGTTCTCAGTAAATGGATGTCAACTGATGATTAACAATGGAAAAATGCTTCTGTTGTGTCAAAGACAAAAGAAATTTTCAAAGTAATACAAGCTATCACCACACAGAGCATGTGTATGGTAGCAAATGATATACCGTCTTATTTTTTTTAAACATTTCATTTATTTATTGAAAGAGAGGGAGGCAGATGGAAAGAAAGAGAATAGGAGCTACAGGGCCTCTAGCCACTGCAAACAAACTCGAGACACTTGTACCACCTTGTACATCTGGCGTTATGTGGCTACTGGGGAATCAAATTTGGGTCCTTAGGCTTTGTAGGTAAGCACCTTAGTTGCTGAGCCATCTCTCCAGCCCAATAGATGCATTCCTGAATCATTGCTTCTGTGGTTGCTTTTCCATTTACTCATCATTTAAATAAAAATGACATAGTCAGCACTTTCAGTGATGACCATAATATGTCACCTGCAAGTTGTCAGATGATGTAAAAAGACTTGGGTTATTGGAAGGCAGCTTAGACTTCAGTTTAAAGCCAATGCTATCATGGTACTCTCCAAGATACACACATGTCTAACTTTTTGCCATGGCCTCAATCTTCCACTGCTTGCTCAAGCTGGTAGGCTTCTCTTGGGAGAAAGTTGAACATATCCTGCACTGTTGTTCAGAGAGACAGTACTCGATTTTTCTTCTTCCTGGGCATGGTGAAGCAAGGGGAACATTATAACATTTCCTTCTTTATTCTAATAGTTCTATGTTCAAGGAATGGAAAGTTCTCAAAGGGGCCATGAAGGGCAGGACTCTTCACTGGTAGACTGAGAATTTGGCCTTAGGTGGTTTGTGTGATTTATAGAACAGGTCAAGATTAGGTTGCAAATTCCAGCAACAACAATAGTAGCATTGTCCTAAGGCTGAAGACACCAGAAATGAAAGTGCAAATTATGATTGTATAGTAAAGAAAATGGTAATATTTACTTAAATTACTTCTTTCCCCTTTGAATGTACTTCTCTCCCCTTTGGGTTCCCTATACACATCCCACTCATGTTTATCCCTTTCACCTTTAAGGAAAAATATACAAAGCTGAAAATCATGCACAAACACTATATAGATATTATTTTAATTTTTAACTAATTTATATTTATTCTTTAAATTTTTTACATCATCTTGTCCAAGAACAATGGTAGGACACAGGATTCTAAGCATACAGTGGTAGCAAGGAAGTAGGTGGATGGTGAAGTAGATAACAGATGTGGTATGTCCAATGTTCGCGAAAACATGGCTACACCATTCATAAGAAATTATTGCCTTGCTAATTTATGACATTGCTCATGAATGGATATCAAAATGTACCAACAGAAAGAGGAAGGAAAGGGAAAGGGATGATTCAGATGAAGTTCTTATTATCTACTGTTGGAAAACAAGGCATTGCTTCTTCCTAGATTATTTGGCTACAGGTATGGAGTCCAAGTCATGCTCTGACAATTTCTCCACAGTTAGAAACATGCATATCTGCATGAGTCACTGCCAAAGCACTAGGAATTTTACTGTCAGGGAAGCCCTGGCGATGGGCAGGAGGCTTCACGAGTTCTGAGCCAATGTGGTAAATGGAGACCATGACTGTGTCTGATGAGGTAATGACTTGGCCCCAGGAAGCCAGATTCTCAGAACCCTTCCCTTTACATTTTGGTTCATTGTACCACAGTCTGAAGCTATTATTGATTCTAGCTAAATCCCTCCATTTTAGTCCTATCACCCTAAAAATCATAACATAAATGTTAATAAATACTCTGTATTTATCCCATTTATATTGTGAACCATACAGCCTGTTCCTCTAGTTGACTTACAAAAAACAAACAAACAAACAAAAAAACCTTTTCATTCCATTCCCACCCTCAGATCATGAAGACCCAGCATTGCTATGACAACTTGCACTGGGCTGTGCCTTGGTATTGATGCAGCTAGTTTGCAAGTGACTTGTAGTAGGGGAAACATATGAAGACTCTCTCAAATGAAGTGAGTAGGGTTTAACAGGGTGGTGTAGTTTGTGGCTCTTCACCAGTATCTGCTTCTTCTCCTAAAGTTGGATGATACTCCTCCAGGAAACAAGCTGAACTTACATTTGCTTGCTCTACCACTAAGATGGAAATGGAGGTGACCTGTGTGATGTCCTGGTAGGAGTTGAAGGAAGCTTGCAGGTCTTTGCCATTTGGAGCAACTTGGTGGGTCCCACACCGAACAGGATACGTGCAGCAGATTACTGTAGGCAGTCATTGGGCATGCACTGTACTAAACAGTAAATTTTGATTATTGAAACTACAAAAATTTGTTACCACTGAACAATCTAACATACTGTAGCAGAACCAGATGGTGACTTGGAAGAAAACTGTACAGTTGAAACTACCTCTATTCATATCAAGTTTAAAAGTTAGTAAACATAAACCGGGTGTGGTGGTGCACACCTTTAATCCTAGCACTTGGGAAGCAGAGGTAGGAGGATCGCCTTGAGTTCAAGGCCACCCAGAAACTACACAGTGAATTCCAGGGCAGCCTGAGCTACAGTGAGACCCGACCTCAACCCACCCCCCAAGAAAAGTTAGTAAACATAAATAATTAAGCATTTATTCATTTGATTGATGCTGAAAATCCTTCTGCAAATAGGGACCTGGAAGATCTTAACCTGCCCTACACACTGGAACTGTCTTGTAGTCAGTTTTTGGATCGTTATTTGTGTCTTGCAATGTGATTCAAATCTGATTTTTAATTATTTTTTTCTCAATTGCTAAAACAGATTTAAAATGTATTGAAAAACTGGTCTATAAACATATTGTTACCCCACAAACACAAATTCAAGAAACTCAAGTCATGTATGCAATGATGTCTAACAGAGTAAAAGAAGTACCATTAAGGTCACGAGCACCCAGCTAGCTGTGGTTCACTGCCCCACTTACGGCTCCACTGCTGAGCAGATCAGCTCAGGGGCCACTGGACAGCCAGTCTTGGGGCTGTGTAACTTCACGTCTCCAGAGGTTTTCGGAATTGGTGGGATGAGGTTATGAGTGGCTCTATTCCATGAAGAATTACCATAATAACAGAAAACCAAAGTAAGAACTCATGTTTAAAGACATTAAAAAATAAATCATTTAAAACAATTCCTTTGTGAGTAATGGTAGGAAGAAGTAAGGAGCCAATGTCATAATGACTGTTCTAGTTTTTCTATAGATTGAAAGAGTTAGTTACCTCAGATGTGGAAGGCCAACAGATGGGTACATGCTGATGACTTATAATGCTGGGTAATAAAATGACCTAAGACTCTATTTAGAGAAATAGAACAGCTACTCTTGGGCTGTTTACAGACTTAGAAATACTATGATAAGCAAATGCAGGGAGTTCAAAGGAATGATTAAAAAAAAAGGACAAGTGGATAAATAATGATCTGATGTTGTTGCGAAAATGTAGTGTAACTCTTTCTTTGTTAACATAAACACAGATGACCTTTGCGTCTGCTTAGCTTTCGTCTTCAAGACAGGAAACAGCAACTGATCTTTATCGGAAAAGTCAAATCTTCCACTTGCTTCTGCTGTGTGACATTATGGTGCGTGTCAGAGCAGAGCAATGCCACTCACTATCTTTGCTATGCACATGCTGAAAGTCTGATAGGCAGGTGAAAGGACGCTTATCCTGGGCACATGCTTGTGCGTCCTAGAGATGGTATAGGCAGCATGAGCAGGAAGGTGTGAGTGTGGGGTGTGGGCTTGAGGTGGGGATGGGAAAGGGAAGGGCCTTAGCTATATTTCCTTCTATGTATTCATTGATTCATCATCATAAACTTAAACATCTTTTACAGTAATGTTTACTATCTAACAAGCATATTCACAACTTTCAAGAAAAATTCTCTTGGGCTGGAGAGATGGCTTGGCGGTTAAGCGCTTGCCTGTGAAGCCTAAGGACCTCGGTTCGAGGCTCGATTCCCCAGGACCCACATTAGCCAGATGCACAAGGGGGCGCACGCATCTGGAGTTCCATTTGCGGTGGCTGGAAGCCCTGGCGCGCCCATTCCCTCTCTCTTTCTATCTGCCTCTTTCTCTGTGTCTGTCATTCTCAAATAAACAAATAAAAAATGAAGAAAAAAAAAAGAAAAAGCCTCTTGCGTGTTTGGGTCACTGTAAATCTCATGTTCAAGACATACTATAAACTCAAATACCAATCATTCCATAATATTTTTTTGTCAGAAAAGTTTCAAACACCTGAATGAGTTTTGCTATTTCCAGTAAAAATGGGTTCAGATCTTCTTTTTCTTTCACAACAAATACATGAACATAAACACACACACACACACACACTTATCCATCATAACAACACTTTAAAAGTCCACACAATAAACACAGGTCAGGAAGCTCACAGCAATGTGGAAAAATTGATGGGAACATCTCTCTCTCCATCTCTGTCTCTCTCTCCATCCTCTCTCCTTCCAGGGTCTTGCTATGTAGTCTAAGCTGACCTTGAGTTTGTTGAGTACTCTACACTTCCCTTAAACTCAATCCTCCTGCCTCCACCTTGCCACTGCTCAAATTGCAGGAGTGTGTCACCATGCCTGTGTTCTCTGTCTCTGTCTGTCTCTCTTCACTGGATATTTTTCTAGTTGTGATTTTATGTCTTCCCTCTACATGAAGTCTCACAAATTGACTTCATTCCTCAGTGTACCATTTGTCCATTTGGTTTGGGCTCTAAGTCAGATATTTCAATAGTGGATATAAATACAATATTTTCAATATTGGAACAGATACATCAATTCAAAAGTTTGATTGCTCTTCTTTGTTAAACATTTCTTACCTAGTTAACACTTGTGGATATCATCTTTGTATTTCTGCTTTACCAATATGAAGAAAATCACAACTTGGTTTTTCTGGAGCCACAGAGGTTGATTTTCTACAGGTTCTGCCGTTTGCAGTGGCCAGGGGACTGGTTTCCTATGAAGAACTTTCATTTTCACGCTCTGTACTCAGCCCTGTCTCTGGGTAGGCACTGAGGTGGTACAAGGGATAAGTTGCTTCCTTGTCTGAATAAATAACTTCATGTATGCTTTTCCTTAAATCTCCAGCCCTTTTTTACATACCATTAAATGGCAGAAATGTTCCAGGTAGCAATCAGCCTCATCTATACAATCAGAGGCAACATTACTATAATCTCAATCACAGCCTGGCAATCTTTTCAGTAAAGGGCTCATAGTACATAGTACATTGGGCTTTATGAGAAATATGGTTTCTGGTTCTCTGTTGCAATTAGAGAACTTTGCCATGATAGCACAAAACCAGCCACAGATGTAAGCAAATGGATGTGTTCCAACAAAACTTTATTTATAAAAACTGATGGGAAGAGAGGGCTTTGGCTGGCATCCAGGAACTTTCTGACCTGTGATCTAAATTAAAGGGATTCTTAAGGTCATTTCAAATTAGTTTCGTCCTGATGAAGTGAACTCACTGATGACCTGCACACTTCTCCTAGGCTTAAAGGATGATAAATTTCAGTATGATGAGATAATTACTACTTCATAAATAGGACTATCACAGCTATTTAAAAAACAACACCCCACTTGTTTCTACCTAAAAGCACTTATTCTGTGGACAGTGGCAACTCATACAAATGTCACTCGGAAGAGCTCTGTACTTTAATGTTTTCCATTCTTTACAACTTTGATCGTTTCATTACATTTAACTTTGATCACAGGCAGTGGTACTGTCTTGACAAGATGAGTTGGAAGAAATGTAAGCAATATGGTCTAGATCATAGAAACATGAAGCTATCAAAGAACCAATTCATGGTAACAATGACTTAAATGAACATCTACAATGTGTCAAATATGGTACCAGAGACAACCTTATATGACTTCATCTGCCATTACTGAAGGTCGTGAAAGAGGAAACTAAGCTCAAATACATGGATGAAGTTGACCAAGATTCTAAAACTACTAAAATGTTGACTTGGAGCTGGGTGTGGTGGAGCACTCCTTTACTCCCAGCACGTGGGAGGCAGAGATAGGAGGATCATCATGAGTTCGAGGCCACCCGGAGACTACAAAGTGAATTACAGGTCAGCCTGGACTAGACTTAATTTGACTGGACTTAACTTTAAAAACAAACAAAAAATATTGACTTGAGACATGTCAGGGCTCCTAACTCATGGTAACACACTTTTTATACCAAAATGACAAGGGTTCACCTTGTCCTTTTATAAGATTCTCCTGATTATTTAACATTCAAGATAATTATTTTGGGGGGACACCATAGAGGACTGTATTGAGACAAGAGTCCCAAGTTCATGTTTTTTTGGCACCAGTATTAATGATATTCAGAACTTCTGGCTGGCTTGGAGTTTCTCACTTCTATAGACCCTAGGAAGGTGATATCAGGGTCTGTATCCCATTCTCACTGGCGTCTTGATGTGAAATTCAGATAATGTTATTGTGAATGCCACAAAAAAGCAATGGGGAAAAACAGAGGACATATAAGCTGGAGAAGTGGAGTGGAGAAGCCACAACTCATTCAGTTATTAACAGAGTTTGAAAATCTAAAGTGGATCTAATGGATTGACTGCCCAGATTGAACTCACCATAGTAGCTCTGAGTGCCATGATTGTACCAGATGGGGCTTCTGGTTAGTTCCCTACAAACATGCTATAGGAACTATGCTGAGACATGAACTTCTATGTGAATCCCAAATATCAGCTTTCAAAATGTTGGCTTAAGATAACTTTTTGATTCCTCATCATTCTACTATCTGCAAAGAATTTCAGGAAAATGTGTTATGGCAGGGTTCCAAACTGACCCATCAACAACCAGCATAAAACTTTTGAGTTTTCTGCCTGAAAGGTAAGCCATCATAAATCAGTCATGAAGGTCTTCATGGGAAAGTACATGCAAAATTAACATCGTGTATGTGTGTGTGTGTGTGTGTGTGTGTGTGTGTGTGTGTGTGTGTGTAGTGAGGACTCTAGCAGGTAGATAAGGAGAAAGCTCTCACTTTTGTATCCAGGCAGTGCTCACCTCCTGTCTGTGAAAATTTTGACTCGTTGCCCAAACATGTGTTTGCTTTCATGTAGACCAGACCTTGTGAATCTTGGCATAACCCATCAGTAAAAGGAGAAATATTTGCTGTCTTGTGTGTGGCTATGTAATAAAGGTGAAATGCTTTTGATGAAGTGTGAGGTCTCCTCAGTTACCTGTTCCAAAGACAATAATCTTCCAAGACACTGAAACTGTGAGAAACATTGTTGGTGAATGCAAAGGGAGGAATACTACCCAGTGCATCAAATGCCACAGGCCGCTTCACAGAGCACTCTAGCTGTAACACAGCGTTATTCACAGGCCTCTCCACAGAGCTCTGTAGCTGTGGCACAGCGCTGTCTACAGGCCACCCCACAGAGCACACTGCACTGCTATTCCAAGGGGCTCCCCTTTAGCATGATCTTTGGGCCCCAACAGTCTTTTTTGATGGACAGAGCAGCTAACAACTGGTACTGGGTCATTTGGAGCATCTTGATAGCATTTCCAGGGGGATACTGCCCATGCAATGTAGCACATTGGGAGTGTAAATGAGGGAGCAATTGAAACCACATGCAAGTTTGGCTTCTTCTTTAAAGCTATAGGAAAGCCTCATTATATCACATTTGGTTATTAGATAGATTCAAGTAGTGTGCATGACTTAAGCCAGGTCCTCTGGCACCTAACAACTGTGTTCAGTTACAGTCAGATATGGCATGATTAGAATGTAACATCAAAACCATTAGGCATTACATTCCCCTATCAGTTTGACAGAGATCAAAAGCATTAACAATACCCAGGGTTGGCAAGGGTGGTAGAAGCTGCCACTCTATTTTGCTGTGGTTGGAAAGAAATCTCCTCTGACTCTTTGGGGGGTAGATTGTTTAATATATTTAGAGATAGAAAAATCTCAAAATCTTTTGTTGTAACCTTTCTCCTTCCTAGGATTTATCACAGCAAAAATGGGTCCAACAGTCTGAGATGAATATAAGAGATTCATC
Organism: Dipus sagitta; assembly: GCA_036346955.1. Classification (NCBI taxonomy): domain Eukaryota; kingdom Metazoa; phylum Chordata; class Mammalia; order Rodentia; family Dipodidae; genus Dipus; species Dipus sagitta. The sequence goes on along the minus strand of CM070778.1, from coordinate 71,244,476 downwards.
AGAGGATTAGTATGCAATAAAAGTATGTAAATATTCCTTCAACAGTGGTTTGAGTAAATAGATTAACTAATAGTATATGTCTACTTACACAATGTTTTGATAAAAAAACTGCAATATATTTATATTTATTGATGGGGGAAACTATCAATGAAATTTATATCTGTGAGGGAGAGGATGGAAAATAAAAAATTGAGTCATCTCATGAGCACATATATATGCATGATGCCTGCACAGTGTATGCAGAACACAAAACTAGCTTTCTTGCTAGAGTGCAGGAGTTGGAGTTTATGCTTCATTTTTTTCTGTCCAATTTTTCCTGTTTTGATGTTTTCATGTATCTGTTAGTTTTTATTATCAGAGGAAAATAGTAAAATAACACAGAATCAATAATAGGTAATTTTCCTCTCTTACAGCAAGTGCATTAGAAAGATCCACCATGTAGTTGAAATGATTTGCATTTTCCCAAGGAAAGCACCATCACAAAGCATGGGTGAACAGGAAGAAGGAAAGCTTTGAGTCTTGTGGCCTGTTCGTGCCCACTGCATTAGCTGTTCAAAGATAGAGCAATCAATAACCTGCCTCTAATAGCTTGTTAATCATCATGCTGAACTTCAGTTTTCACTTTTATAAAATGATTGTGGATTGGTAATAGCTCGGCTGCTCCACACTGCTTTCTTCCAGAGGTCTCTGTTATCATGACCTCACTCATCATGTGATATGCCAGTGAGCTCCAGCTGCTGGCAATTATCCTCCATTTTAAAAACAATTCTCCAGGCTGAAAGTGGGACAAACTTTGGCCAGAACCCACAAATGGTACACCAGAAGTAGATAAGTAAAATAATTTTCCTGTACTTTCACCACTTTTGATAGCCAGTATTGTCCCTGAGCTGATCCACTGACTGGGAAAGTAAGATTTTGAGCATCTTACTTTTGGTATTCTTTGTTCTCACTCAGAAAACCCAAACATTTAGCTTCCAGTTAATTTCTCTCTTCTTACCTCTCAAGTCTAGGGTCTAAGTTAAAGGGATCAAGCAAATCTGGTTGCGTTTGGGCATAACTTTGTATTCTCCATGATGTGTTCCAGAGGTAAAGACACCTGAGTATAATAGTGAGCATCCAAGGGCCGGCTTCACTTAGAAACTGACCCATTCGTGTGTGGTCAGTAATCTCATTTTGAGTTGGGAAATGAGAGATGGGTGCAGTCAACCATCATGATGTGGCAAACACAGAAGGAAGGAGAGAGCATCTAAAGAGCTTTTTGATGCTCAGTTCATGGCTTGAAAGTCTCACAATTCTCCTTTAGCAGTTCTGGGAAGACATCTGGGAATGGCTGGCAGTAAAAGTGCTGGACCTTGAAGAAGTAGAGCAAGGAAGCTTCAGGAGTTTCTCTTCTCTTTTGAGACTTCCAAACAGAATATACCAAGAAACAACAGACAACAATCCCTTTCCCTGGAAGGAAGCTCAGAGGCGACCCTTTTTTAAACGGTCAAAGAGCTTGTCCCACCAGCACTCTGTCTGATCTGACAGCAGAAGGTTCACGCTGAAAGTACTTAGCATGTGTGTGCACACTCTGTCCTCTTAGTGTTTGTAAACACAGAGCAGGAGTCTTGGAGTGGACACACTAAACTCTGACCCTCATAGGAGAATGGCATTGCAAAGGGAAACTGCTAGAATATGGTACTCAGAGTCTCTGATACCATCCCCGGACTGTGTGATTTCCCTTGCTGGGCTTTGTGTTTTTTCATTTACTCAGTCTATTTAAAATAGGAGAGACTAAACTTGGAGAGATAGCTCAGCAGTTAAGGTGCTTGCCTGCAAAGCCTAAAGACCCAGGCTCAATTCCCTAGTAGCCACATAAGCCAGATGCACAAAGTGGCTCATGTGTTTGGAATTTGTTTGCAGTAGTTCTGGTGTGCCCATTCTTTCTCTGTGTATATCTGTTGCTTTTCTCTATATCTCTCCCTGCTTGTAAATAAAATAAATCAATTTTTTTTTTTTTTTTTGGTTTTTCGATGTAGGGTCTCACTCCAGCCCCGGCTGACCTGAAATTCACTATGTAATCTCAGGGTGGCCTTGAACTCACAGCAATCCTCCTACCTCTGCCTCCTGAGTGCTGGGATCAAAGGTGTGTGCCACCACGCCCAGCTAAAATATATCAAATATTTTTTAAAAGAGGAAACATAATATGTGGGGATAATGAGCAATAGTTACTCTGACTTCTTTAACTTGCATGCAATATTATCAGGATTAGTGTTTTTAAAAACTAGTTTTCACATGACAAAGCCATACGGAAAGTTAACTACACTGTAAGCTAATTCAAAATATAATTGAAAAAAATTAATTCTCTGAAAGACAAATATGACATGCATGATAAAATTTTATTACCAAAATTAATTTTAAATATTCAAATATATTTAGAAAGAACTTTTAAGTCAGTCCTTTTTCTCCAAGTCATATTTTCTTTGGGTCCTTTATCCTGCTGACCACTGAGAATAGGAGCAAAGGTAGAAGAGGACAAAGTGACCGTGTTTAGCACATTTTTACATAATTTAGGGAGCCAGCCATCATGTCGTGAAAAGAGGACATGTAACAAGTGTTTAGTTTTGTCTTAGGTAATACAGGTAGAGAGTAGTAGCTCCTCTACCATAAAAATGGGAAGTTTGGGGCTATAGAGATGGCTTAGTGGTTAAGGCACTTGCCTGTGAAGCCTAAGGACCCATGTTCGACTCTTTGGATCCTACCTTAGCAAGATGCACAAAGGTGCGGCAAGCTCAAGGTCTCACATTCCCACTAGATGGTGTAAGCAGCTGGAGTTAGATTTCAGTGGCTGAGGGCCCTGGCACTCTCTCTCTGCCTCTCTCTCTCTCTCTCAAATAAAAAAAAATAAAAACAAATAAATGGCAAGTTTGGGCTGGAGGTGCAATGCAGTGACAAGATGAGTGTCTGGCATGCGTGCGTCTCTGAGTTAAATTATTAATATAAAAAATAAAAAGTTCAGTTCCAGCATATTTTGCAAAACAGTATGTAGATTTTAGTAAGGTCACATTTGACAAGATCCTAGACACTTTTATCCCTGTGGTTGACAGGAAACTAGAACCTCTCCTTTATCTCCTCTACCCTTGCTCATCCATAGCAAGAACTTAATCCCATTAATGAATATTTGCAAGAAAAACTCCATGAAATCAATCTCTCCTTTACTGAATCATTTTCAAAACACAAAACTACAATGTTTGACAACTTTAGGAAAGCTGGATGAATCTTGATTTAAACATGACGGTTCAGATGCATTTCATGTCAAATGCTTATACTTGTCAATGGTATTGTTTTTAGAATAGTTCGGTAGTACTATAATGGGAAAAATAGTTCTTGGCGTATATAATTACTTAATAATTAATTACATCAACACACAGAAACCTGTCAATGTAATACAGAACATAAAGAAGCTTAAACAGAAAAAAACCACATGATCATCTCAATAGATGCAGAAAAGGCCTTTGACAAAATACAACATCACTTCATGATCAAAACATTGGAGAGAATAGGCATGGACAGTCTATATATCATCTTAATAAAGACTATATATAAAGATCCTAAGGCCTAAATAATACTTAATGGGTAGAGACTGAACAAATTCCCATTGAGATCAGGAACAAGACAGGTGTGTCCACTCTCACCTCTGCTCTTTAACATAGTACTGGAAATCTTAGCTCATGCAGTAAGACAGGAGAAAGAAATAAAAGGGATACAAACTGGAAAGGAAGAAGTTAAGTTAGCTCTATTTGCAGATGACATGTTTCCATACCTAAGAGACCCGAGAGCCTCCATCCCCAAACTCTTAAAGGTGATTAACTCCTTCAGCAAAGTAGCAGGACACAAAATCAATGCACAAAAATCAGTAGCCTTTCTATATGCAAATAACAAAGATACAGAGAAAGAAATAAGTGACATTGTCCCATTTTCAATAGCAACAAATATAAAATAAAATACTTTAAGTGAACAAAATTCTCTCAGATCCAATAACTGAAATATAGTGAAAAAAATTCTTCAAAACATTTAGTATAAAGACCCTGACTTTCCAAGATGATACCTGTCTATTACTTTCCTTGTTCATCTATTGGATTTGACTAATGTGAAATGATCATTAGGATTTATCTCATGGTTATTATTCTAGATTTTCAAGATAAATAGAATAGATTTTGAAATGATGAAAAGCAAACAGGTTAACAGAAAACTGTGACAATGGCAAAGGGAAATAATCCTAATTATGAGGAACATTGTTCCTCCATCATATATGTTTGAAGAGTGCTTCATTAAAAGAATGTCATGAAATCTTGTGGGTCAGAACAGACACTGGTATTGTCACAGGTACTGGTCTACACAAATTCTCACCCTCAATGTCCATTTTACCCTATAGTACTCCACAGAGAATCCATGAAATAGATATCACAAGGAGGTTAATGAAAGCTTGTGTAGTTGCTCCCTGCTCAGCACCAATACTTATACAGAAGTATAAGATGAAATTGAGGAGGGTCCAAAACTCCACTGTCAACTGTGCAAAAGTAAGATAGACCAACTCCCATGCTGCCCAGTGATCTGAAGTTGCTGATAGAGCTTCTGACACCAGTGCTATGTTCCATCCTTATGCTTGAGTAGAAGGCACACTGCAGACAGATAGCTATATCAAAGAAGCTTTGCTCACATACTAATGGCATTTGCAAAGTCTTCCATTCACCAACTGCAGTGTAAACTGAGGCTTCCTTCCTTTTATCTTACCTGGAGAAAGATACTCATTTGCATGCTGACAACCTCATACCATAATTTCCAGATTCAGAGTCTTCTGATGGCTTTGTTAAGACATGGTTTGCTGGGCCCTATTCCAGAGTTTCTGAAACAGGAGGCTTGGGGGGAAGTCCAAGTATTTACATTTCTAAAAAGTTCTCTAGTGATTATGAGTCTGCTGGTTAGGAAACTTCCACTGAGAACAACCACTGCAAATATCTGTTCTGTTAATACCTCGTACATATAAGAGGAAGAAGGGAAGGAAAGGAAGGAAGGAGGAGGGAGGGAAGGAGGCATAGAGGGAAAAAGAAAGAAAAGGAAGGAAGGAACAATAATTAAATTTGGTTTGACAACACAGCACTTTTTATATCATTAAAGTCATTTAATAGATTAATAAACAAATTTGAATTGTATAATTTTCCAAATGATGGACATGAAGATTCAAGTCAGCAAATAATTATGCAAAATGTTTTAATCATTGTTAAGTGAGAACATGGTGATTTGAACCTAACTATGCTGATTTCAGAGCCTTCACCATGATGTCACACTGACACTTTAGCTTTTTAATCATGAAAGAGTCTAGAGTGTACTACAGCTCTGATTATTACTCTGTTGGAAACCACAATTCAGGGAAAATATCAAGGTTGTGCATACAGCAATACTGAATTGACACAAAATTTTAAAAATGCTCAAGTTTTCAAAGGGCCTATCTAGGATTCTCCTGTTTAAGAGTTCTTGGCCACCTGTAGTTTTGAAGAAGGTATGTAACTATAACAAATAAAGGCCAGGAAATATGGATTAGGGATGGATAGACTGCTTAATGGTTAAGGTGCTTGCCTTCAAATCCAAAGGATCCAGGTTCAATTCCCAGTACTCATGTAAAGCCAGATGCACAAGGTGGTGCATGCATCTGGAGTTCATTTGCAGTGTCTAGAGGCCCTGGTGCACCCTCTCATTCTCTCAAATAAATAAAATATTTATTTTATTGTAATGTAGTGATTAATTCAGGAAGAATGAGAGAGATGTGGAATGCAAGGAAAATTATGTATATGGGAATAATAAGGTTAGAGAATTTGCAGCTATTTTTAGAGGATTTACATGGCCATGAGTATCTACTGTCACATCTTCCTTTCCTTTTTCTCTGTCACACAATAAAGGTATAGCTAACTAATTATATAATTTGCTTCATATAATATATGTAGCAATTAAAATATAAGGAGAAAGGAGGAAACAGAATTACTGAAAAGAATAACAAATTCAAATATGGCAAGTAAACATAAACAACTGTTATTTGTGCACTTTTGCCAATTCCTTTCCCTTATATCCCTCTTTAAGTTACAGCTGTCATCTATAGAATATATTCCCCATAGTAATACATCACAGAAATGGATGCAATAAAGCAGAGTATTTGTTCAAATGCTTCTATCACATGGCTATTAAGTTTCCTGAAGAATGCACACTTGATCTTGGTTCATCTGGCACATGACCTAGCTCCTTTGCATAGACAAGTTGCATGACTTTCCAGGACATAGCAGAAGATGAGTACTAAGTATCCCAACATGATTTCCTGTTGATCAGACATACACATAATTGTGGTTGTGGTCATTTTCTGTTTATTATGATTTGAATCTCGTGTTTGGCACATTTGTTTTCTATCTGGTGGTACTACTAGGAGAGGCAATGGAGCTTTTAGGATGGTCCCCAGCTGGCAGAGGTAGATAACTAGGGGTAGGCCTTTGAAGGTTGTAGTTTCCATAGAGTAATATAGAAAATTGCCTGAGAATATACCCAAAGGAATGTAAGTGAGCATAAAACAGAGATGCTTCAGATCTGTGATATGCAGATCTATGTTCTTTGTAGCATGAGTCACAAGAGCTAAATTATGGAGTCAGGCTACTTGTCCCAGACAGATGAATGGATAAAGAAAATGTAGTATTTATACTCAGTGGAGGTATAGTCATTCATCAAGAAGAATGAAATTATGTCCTTTAAAGGAAAATGGATGCAACAAGTCATCATGTTAAGTGAAATAGCCTAGGTGCACAAAGACAGATATCATATTCTCCTTAACATATGTAGCGTAGATTTTACACATTTATGAAAGCCATATATGTAATTATATGTATACATATGTATGACATGACATGAAAATAGAAGTGAGACTAGAGACTCTCTGGGACATGGAAGGGAACTAGTAGGAGAGGAGAGAGGGGAAAGGGGAGCGTACAAGAGGTGGATATAATCAAAGTACACTTGAATGAAAGTATTTGTATTAAACCCATAATTATGTGCAGTGAATGTCAATGAAAGAAATGAAGGAAGGAAGAAAGAGAAAAATAGGTTGATCCTAGAGAGGCAGGTTGTCAACCTGTTACTAAACCATGCCTTTGGAACTGGTTGGTGGGAAGAATGTGGAAGAGTCTGGAGATTGAGAATATGGAAGCCCTAGAATACTGTAAACAAAGAATGAAGTACAATTCTGACCTCAGTTTAGAAGTCCAAAGTGCTGGCAGAAATGTGAAGGGTAAAGATTTTACTCACAAACTTTCAGATAGAAATCCAGACTCAGGAATTAGACTGGAGGTCACTCATGTTATTATTGTGACAAAGAATGTGGCTACATTTTGCCTATGTTCTAAAAACTAGAATAAGGCTGAATTAACAGTCACTTGCTAATTAATTTAGCAGAGTTGATTTCAAGACTGCATAGCATTAAGCCTGTAGTGTGGTTACCACTAGCTGCATTTATCTCAGTCTACAGTGAGGGTTAAGAGCATGCAGCACAGCAGAATGCTGTGAAAATGGACAGTTTGGACAGAAAAGGAATGCATTATACTTGTGGAAAATGCAAGGGTAAAAGGTGGCTATAATTTTTACACTGGTGCCTTTACAAGGAAGTTCTGCTATGATAGGAAAGATGCTTTAAAGAGAGACATCAACCATCAGGATCTGTGGTGGTCGAATTAGATGTCCCCCATAAACGCATGTGTTTTAAATGCTTGGTTCCCAGTGGATGGAAATTTGGGAGGTGGATCCTTGCTGGAGGAAGTGTGTTGCTGGGTGGTGGGGAACTTGAGGATTATTTGCCCCTAGCTTGCTGCTGCTATTTCCACCTTCTGTGGCGGAGGTGATGTCTAGCCTCTGTTCATGTCATGCCATTCCCTGCAATCATTGAGCTTTCTTTGAGACTATAAGCCAAAGTAAATACTTTCCTCCATCATCTGCTTTTGGTGAGTGTTTGTCAGCATGGGGAAGATAACTACAATAGGCTGCAGGGTATTTCAAATGCAAATTCATTTGAAAGAATTTCAAATTCTTTTGAAAAGAGAGAAACTTCAGAATGCAAGGAAGGGCTACCCTAGAAAGTTGCCTTTTGGGTTCATTCACTCAAAGGTTGTTAAAACTGCAGTGTGGTCCAAGGCGGTCCTATATACCATTCAAGCTGGCAAATAAATATAAGTGATTTGCATGGGGCTAGTCCTGCAGGCATGCAGAATGCAAGAGGAAACCATCCCACTAGAATTTCTATAGAATGCACTAGAAATAAGGCCTGGTGAAATAGGGTTTATCCATAGAGAACATCTTAGTAGATGTGCATAAAGCTATGAGGGAGAAGCCTCAGTTACAATAGATGTCCAAAAATGTTGGCTATGCCAAAGAAAGCTGTGGTACCATGTAGGCCTGTCTAAACACAGAGGGCTACAGGGCTATGGGGAGGGATTTTTCCAAGTCCTTTGGAGCCCACTTCATGAAGCCACATGCCTTGGGTAGCAGACACGGAGTTATAGGATCTAATGCTTACTTTTGAATTTTAGTTTTTCTTTGGTCCAATTTTTCTTCTCTATTGTTCAACTCTCTTTTATATTTTACAGATGTTTATGGCTGAGTTTGCCTTGACTCTCAGAGGAAACCTTGAACAATGGTGGAACTATTAAGACAGCAGTGATTCTTGAGGTTGAACTGAAGGTGGATTGTTATATGAGATGGCCATGAGCTTTGGAGACTAGAGGCAGAAATGCTGTTGAATCCAAAATGTCTTTCACAGGCTCTTATTGTGAACACTTATGCTCCAGCTGGCAGCACTATTTAATGAAGCTGTGAACACTGTAGAACATTCAAGAGGTGGGTCCTGGCAGGTGATAGGCTGCTAGAGGTAGGCCTTTGGCAGTTGTAGCTTAACACCTAGCTCTATCCTCTCTCTACTTTCTAGACCACCATGATGTGAAAAAACCTCTGCTACTTACTCCTGCCAAGTGCTTTTCTGTGCCTTCTGTACTAGGATGGACTGAGATTCTCTGAACCTGTGGGCCAAAATTAATCTTTTTCCCCTTCATTCTGTAAGTTATTTTGGGCACAATGATACAAAAAGTAAACATGCACTACTACCAGGTGAGTGAGGACACAAGTATAGAATATAATAAGACTCTTTCCTTTTTATTTCCTCCTGTTGTAACTCTCCTTTCCAAGACAAATGATGCCCATAATGCCACATGATCCAGGAGGGGTTGAATAGAGATGTTACTTATAAGCCTGAAGGTTCTAATCTCAAGCCAAATTCAGAATCAGAGTAGGCTGTAAAGTTAAATAGGAGTTGCTTTTGTTTGTGGAAGCTCTAATATGTTCTAACAGGTGTCTAGTCTTCACTTCCCTGTGGGCTCAGAGTATCCCCCTAAGTTAGTTTCAAAACCCTTCCAACTGTTGGCTTTTCTGGCTTGTTCCTCTGGTTCATGTCCTTCACTTGTCTATATTAGGATTAGAGCTAAAAAGCCAGAAAAAAATCGAAAATTAATACATTAGTTCAAGGGTGAATCAGCTGGTTCAGATCAACTCTACTGAATGGAAAAGAAGATTCTCTCCTATTTGCTTCTTAGGAAAATTCATTTTTCAGTAAGTTTTCTTTTTTTTACATTTATTATTATTATAAATACCAATTCTCCCTCTTTCTCTCTGTATGTCTCTGTCACGCTTTCTCTAAAAAAATAAATAAAAATAAAAAAGTAAAAAGGTGTCAAAGCTCTGAAGGACCTCTTAGTAGGATTGAGGCAGGTGTGTCAACATCAGAGTTGCAAAGCAAGTGTAAAAAGAGGCATACTGTAAAAACCTGAGCAATGTTCCCACATCGCACCATGATGGAGACACCAGATGAATGTTCCCACATCCCACCATGATGGAAACACCTGAGAAATATTCCTACATCCCACCATGATAGAGACACGTGAGGAATGTTCCCACCTCCCACTATGATGGAGACACCTGAGAAATATTCCTACATCCCACCAGGTTGGAAACACCTGAGGAATGTTCGCACCTCCCACTATGATGGAGACACCTGAGAAATATTTCCACCTCCTACCATGATGGAGACACCCAAGCAATGTTCCCACCTCCTACCATGATGGAGACACCTGAGCAATGTCCCCTCCTCCCACCATGATGGAGACACCTGAGCATGTTTCCAACTCCCACCATGATGCAGACACCTGAGGAATGTTCCCACCTCCCACCATGATGGAGACACCTGAGGAATGTTTCCAACTCCCACCATGTTGGAGACACCTGAGGAATGTTCCCACCTCCCGCCATAATGGAGACCCCTGAGAAATATTCCTACATCCCACCATGATGGAGATACCTGAGCATGTTTCCACATCCCACCATGATGGAGACACCTGAGGAATGTTCCCACATCCCACCATGATGGAAACACCAGAGGAATGTTCCCACCTCCCACCATGATAGAGACACGTGAGGAATGTTCCCACCTCCCACCATGATAGAGACACGTGAGGAATGTTCCCACCTCCCACCATGATGGAGACACCTGAGGAATGTTCCCACATCCTACCATGATGGAGACAGCTGAACAATGTTCCTACTTCCTACCATGATGGAGACACCTGAGCATGTTTCCAACTCCCACCATGATGGAGACACCTGAGAAATGTTCCCACCTCCCACCATGATGGAGATGCCTCAGATATGCCCCTGTATCCCACCATGATAGAGATGGCTGAGAAATGCTCTCCATATCCACTATAATATAGATGAAGAGAAATGCCCCTGCATCACACCAATGCTCCCACTTCAACCAGCAGATACAGAAAGTTAGGCTTCAAGGACTGTTTTGACAGAGGTATAGTATATTACACACACACACACACACACACACACACACACACACACACTATATGCATGCCATGATTAAGCTGGGATTGTGATCAAGTGTAAAAGCTATCTACATAAGGGAATTATTTTTGCAAAAGTAACCAAATTATACTTCTTGCTGTCTTGTATCAAATCATGGGAAAGTGTGTCCCTTGAACAGAAATTATTTTGCATAGCTCAACCATATGTGTACATATGAAAAGATGTCATGCTGTCTTTCGGTTATTACTGTAGCCTTGGTCTGTGTTGGGATGGGCAGCTTTCGGTCATCCTTCTCCACTCCTTTTGATGTTTACATAGCCTGTGCTCCATACATTAAAGACACTTGTGTCTGTTTTCCAAGATGACATCCAGTTTATCTGCCTCAATGATCCATGCAAATGAAATCATGTAGAAAAAAGTTTTAATGGGTTATACTTTAGGGGACATATTTTCCAATTATCACTAATTTAGCTGAGTATATTAATGGTCAAACTCTCAGTCACTGTTGAAGGATTTAGGAGTGACAGTTTTCAAATAGCAGTTATTATTTTTATTGAACGCAAGGATTTATAATTTGTTTTAAACAGGATTTAACTATATAATCATTCTAGATCAAGAGAAAAACATGAAGCACAATAGCTTCTCATATGCCTTGTACCAGTTCTTTTATCTTTACATCAGCATGGTGCACCTTGTCCCCTAGTTTGTTACCCATGAACCCAGTTACCTCCAATATTATATCAGTGTTTTGAACCCAATTTTCTGGTGTTATGCAAGTGTGTTGCCCTGAAAACTGTTTCTATATTGTTAGCCCAGTTTGGTGCCCCTAGTTGCCTGGTACTATATCAGTGTGTTTCCCCTGTACCCAGTAATCCCCCATTGTTACATCAGGGTGATGTAACCAGGCCCCTAGTATTATATCAAGTGTCTTACCCTGAACCAAGTTCTCCTATTGTTATATCAGTGTGGTACTCTGTCCCCAGTTCCCTAATATTACATCAGTGTGATATGCTAATAAATATGTCTATTAATGTGAAATCAAGCAATGTTTAACTAAAATTCATTCTTCATTCACATGCCTTTAGTTTCATATTATGCCATTTTTTGTTTCAGAATAAGGTAAAAGTAGCATATTATACTCTAAATAAATGCTACAATTAAATGCCATTCTAGTATTTCCTCTAGAAAATTACAGTATAGTTGGTCATCATCTTTTGTAGACTTGTAATGTGTTATTTTTTAAAATTTATTTATTTATTTATTTGAGAGATAAAGAGAGGCAGAGAGAAAGAGGCACACAGAAGGAGAGTGAGTATGGGCACAACAGACCCTTCTGCTATGGCAAGTGAACTCCAGAAGCATGAACCACTTTGTGCATCTGGCCCTGCATGGGTAGTGGGCAATTTAACTCCAGGCTGTCAGACTTTGCAAGGAAGCACCCTTAATTGTTCAACCATCTCTCCACCCCTGTAATATGTTTAAATATAATCGATATATTCTGAATGGTTAGCCAGGGAAACAAGAAGTCTCAGCATGGTTTGTAATGATTGTGGCCTTTCCTGAGCATATCATAAACAATGGTATTTTATTGCTGACTGCAGCTCAGCCATGGAACGGATTCTTTATAATCTCCCTTCCTCTATCACTCCCACCTTCCTTCTTGCAGATCTTTGTCCCCCTCTCTCCCTCTTTGTGTTAGCTTGCCTGGGCTATGGGTATCCAGACATTTGGACCAACATCATTGGGTGGAGGGTGCTATGAGTATGTTCTGGATGTGAAGAACACTTCAGCACTTAGCCCTCCTAAAAAGAACAGACCTCTCCAGTCCACTGAAGTCCTTAACAGAGCAGCTGGTCACCCATCATTAAGGAAGTAAACTATTACAAATGATTTGAGATATATCTTTACACTTACAAATGCATAATTTACTTAAGATAAATTTTTATAATTGGATCAGTAGAAAGAAGGTTTTGGATTTCTGAGGACACATTAAGTTAGAGTGAATCAAGAGATGGAGTATGAGCACTTGGGTAAATTCAGACTTCTCCCACATGGGCAATCAACTTTGCCACTGTAAAGATTGTTTCCAAATTTTAAAGATGAGATAGCCATAACAATAATAAACCACCACCACCACAGACCTGTTTCAGCCTTTTGGGAAAGTTAATAGTGAATTTATATGCATATAACTCAATGTAAAAGTGAGTAGGGGAGAGTGAGTGTGTACAAGAGGGAGGGAAAAGAGATATATAAGATATCCTTTAAGATACACACACACACACACACACACACACACACACACACACACACATATATATCTTAGACTTCCAGCCATAATGGCAACCACCTAGCTGAGCTGCAAATTCCGGGGAAAGAAAGGCAAGATATTAAGGGTACATAGTGGCTTTTAGGGGAGGGAAATCTGGGAGGGCACAGAGGCGGGGAAACAGGGAATCGTGGATCCTCTTGCAGGCGGGTAGCCCACCCCTCACCCCAAATAACCGCCGTGTTCACAGCACTGCCGCTGCCGCCGCTGCTGCGCCGGCCACCACTGCTGCCACTGCGCGCCGATTGTTCCCTGTATGCGGAAGCTTAGACTGCTCCGCACTCTCATCCACTCGCCCACTTACTGAGCGAGCCCAGTCCCACAGCAGCTGCCACGCAAGCTCAGACTGTGTCTCTCGCTTGCGCCAGCTCAGGTGCCTCCCCTACCTGTCTCCCACACCAGCCTTCTGCCATTGTCCAGTGGTGGGGGAGCGCAGACTGCTTCCGGGTCCCAGTGTTCCCAGTCAGAGTTTGGGCTGCTTCAGTGCTTGGTACCTCAGTGCCACTCCTAGTTCGAACGCAGGCAGCTTTGGCACATTACCACTTGAGAACTCAGGCAACTTTGGCGCCCCTGCCAGGCAGTAGATAGGCGGCTTTGGCAAGTGAGAGCCAAAGCCCAGGCTACTTGGCAACTGCCCCAGGCTGCCTAAGATTCCTATTGTTCTTGAGCCCAGGCTGATATGCCCACCTACCTGCCCATACACTGTCATGGGCAGAACACAGTGCAAAAGAAATAACATGAAAAATCAAATGGAAGAAAATCCAGTTAGATCATCCAGTCCCACAATGAATACATCTAACCAAAACATAGAAGAAGCAATAGGACCAGAACACCAAATTGAAGCTATGAGCAATGCAGCCCTGACCAACCTATTGGTAGAACTTGCAGGAAAGCAACAAAGGGCCGATAATTGTGTGGATGCTGCCATCACTAAACTAGAACTAATAGATAAGAAATTAGAAGGATTAGATAAGAAATTGGAAGGATTTCAAAGAGAGTTAAGAGATTTGAGGGAGAGTGAAAAAAAAGAAGACCTTAAAAATCAGCTGGCCATGCTAAATTAAGACATAAAGAAATGCAAGGATGAACTCCAAGGATCATCAAGAAAATCAGAAAATGATGTGAAAAGGGAGCTTGACAGAGGGATGGAAATTATACATAGAAAAGTAGTAGACAACGCAAACTTAATTGAACAAGTCCAAAACTCGCTAGAAGCTCTCAAGAAGAGAGTCAGCCAAGTGGAGGACAGAAACTCTGATCTGGAAGACAAGATGGAAGAAACAGTTAGAGAATTCAAAAATTTCAGTAAGTTCAAAAGCTCCTGTGAACAGGACATGAGGGAATTGTGGGATACACTTAAACGTCTTAGTATCAGGATCATTGGAATATCAGAAGGAGAAGAAATTCAGACCAAAGGCATGGAGAACTTATTCAACAAAATAATTGAAGAAAACTGCCCCAGTCTCTTAAAAGAAAGGCCCATCAAGATACAAGAAGCCAATAGAACTCCAAACAGACTGGACCAAAGGAGAAACTCTCCAAGACATATTATCATTAAGAATCTAAACATTGACACCAAAGAGAAAATCCCAAAAGCAGCTAGGGAAAAACAGCACAACACCTTCAAAGGTAACCCCATCAGAATTACTTCAGACTTCTCAATGGAAACCATGAAAGCTAGAAGGGCCTGGAATGAAACACTGCAAAGTCTAAGAAACTATGGCTTCCAACCTAAACCACTCTACCCAACAAAAGTATCCCTCATAATAGATGGTGAAAGAAAAACATTCCACGACAAAACTCAGCTTTACAATTATATGAACACAAAACCAAACCTACAGAGAGTATGTCAGGAAATTCTCCACAGAGAACAAAAAAAATAATCAAACACAATTGCCTACAAGAAACAGAACACAACAACCAAACTCAGAGTAGGCACAAAAAACTTCAACGTCCATGAAAACACCAACCCACATTTACCATCATAATATGGCAGGGATCAAATCAAACCTCACAGTCATTACCCTAAATATTAAAGGCCTTAATTCACCCATCAAGAGACACAAGCTAACAGGATGGATCAAAAAATTAGACCCCTCAATCTGTTGCTTTCAAGAAACCCACCTCACCACTAAAGACAGACATCTCCTCAGGGTGAAAGGGTGGAAAACAGTATTCCAAACAAATGGGAATAAGAAACAAGCAGGTGTAGCTATATTAATATTGGATAAAATAGACTTCAAACCAAAAATAATCAAAAAAGACAAAGAAGGCCACTTCCTACTTATCAAGGGAATGATCCATCAAGAGGATATTACCATCATAAATCTGTATGCACCAAACACAGGGGCACCACAGTTCATAAAACAAAACCTACTTGACAATAAAACAGAAATAACCACAAACACCATCATAGCTGGGGACTTCAGTACACCATTATCAGTAATAGACAGATCATCCAAACTGAAACTCAACAGGGAAGCAAGAGAGCTCAACAAAACCATAGATCACTTAGACCTAACGGACATCTACAGAACCTTCCATCCCAAATCCACAGATTGCACATTCTTCTCAGCATCCCATGGCACAATCTTTAAAATAGACCATATACTAGGTCACAAAGACTGCCTCCACATATTTAGGAAGATTGACATAATTTCTTGCATGATATCAGATCACAATGCTATACTGCTAGAAATCAACAACAAAAGACCCACCAAGAATCCCAAAGGCTCCTGGAAACTGAACAGCACACTTTTAAACAATAGATGGATAGTGGATGAAATAAAGAATGAAATTGCAAAATTTCTGGAATTGAATGACAATGAGAACACATCGTACCAAAACTTATGGGACACAATGAAGGCGGTCCTCAGGTGAAAATTCATAGCACTCAATGCCTTCATAAAAAAGACAGAAAGGTCCCAAATCAATGACCTAACCATCCACCTAAAGGCACTGGAAAAACAAGAAAAATCCAACCCAAAGGGCTCCAGTAGGAAAGAAATAATTAAAATCAGAGCAGAAATCAATGAACTGGACACGAAGGAAACAATTAAGACAATTGACAAAACAAAGAGCTGGTTCTTTGAAAAAATAAACAAGATTGACAAACCCCTGGCCAATATGATCAAGCAAAAAAAGGTGAAGCTTCAAATTAACAAAATTCAAAATGAAAAAGGGGAGATCACAACAGACATAAGTGAAATTGGGAGAATCATCAAGTCTTATTTCAAAAACCTCTACTCCAAAAAACTGGATAATGTGGAGGAGATGGATAAATTCTTGGATGCATACCATCTACCAAAGCTAAACACAGAGCAGATTAATCACCTCAATCAACCCAACACACTCATGGAGATTGAAAAAGTAATAAAAAACCTCCCAAAAAAGAAGAGTCCAGGACCAGATGGCTTCTCAGCTGAATTTTATCAAACCTTCATGGAAGAACTCAAACCAACCTTCCTCAAACTGTGCCACACAATTGATGAACAGGGAAAGCTACCCAACTCCTTTTATGAAGCTAGCATCACCCTAATTCCAAAACCAGGCAGAGATGCCACAAGAAAAGAAAACTACCGGCCTATTTCCCTGATGAATTTAGATGCAAAGATCCTAAACAAAATCCTTGCAAACCAAATCCAACAACACATCAAAAGCATTATCCACCTTGTGGGATTCATTCCAGGAACACAGGGGTGGTTCAACATATGGAAATCTGTCAATGCAATACACCACATAAACAAGGTTAAACATAAAAACCACATGATCATTTCGATAGATGCAGAAAAGGCCTTTGACAAGATTCAACATCACTTCATGTTCAAAACATTGGAGAGAATTGGCATGGTTGGTTCATATCTTAACCTAATAATGGCAATATACGAAGCTCCGAAGGCCCAAATAATACTTAATGGAGAGAGACTGGAGGAATTCCCATTAAGATCAGGAACAAGACAGGGTTGTCCACTCTCACCTCTGCTTTTCAATATAGTACTGGAAGTCCTAGTCCAAGCAATAAGACAGGAGAAGGAAATAAAAGGGATACAATTTGGAAAGGAAGAAGTTAAGTTAGCTTTATTTGCTGATGACATGATTATATATGTAAGAGACCCGAGAGACTCCATCCCAAAACTCCTGAAGGTGATTAACTCCAATAGCAAAGTAGCAGGATACAGGATCAATGCACAAAAATCAGTAGCCTTCCTTTATGCAAATGACAAAGATACAGAGAAAGAAATAAGGGACATAGTCCCATTTTCAACAGCAACAAAAAAATAAAATACCCTGGAATAATGTTAACCAAGGAAGTGAAAGATCTATACAACGAAAACATAAAAACACTCAAAAAAGAAATTGAGTTGGACTTGAGAAAATGGAGAGACCTCCCATGTTCCTGGATAGGCAGAATTAACCTTGTGAAGATGACAATCCTACCAAAGGCAATATACAGATTTAATGCAATTCCAATTAAAATGCCTACAGTGCTCTTCACAGAGATAGAAAAAAGGATCTCAAATTTCATATGGGAAGGCAGAAGGCTTCACGTTTCCAAACATATCCTCAGCAAAAGAAATACCTCTGGAGGCCTCACCATACCTGTTCTAAAGCTATATTAGAAAGCCATAGTAATAAAAACAGCATGGTACTGGCATAAAAACAGGAGTATAGACCAATGGAATAGACTTGAGGACCCGGACTTTGGGTCAAGCAACTATAGCTACTTGATATTTGATAAAAGGCCCAAACAATATAGGCTGGAAAAAAGACAGCATCTTCAACAAATGGTGCTGGACAAACTGGATAACCATATGCAGGAAACTGAAACTTGATCCACACATTTCACCATGCAGTACACTCAAGTCCAAATGGATCAAAGATCTCAATATAAGACAAGAAACTTGAATATTATTGGAAGAAAATTTAGGAAGTACTTTCCATGATATAGGAATGGAAAAAGACTTCCTGAACAAAACCCCAGTAGCTCATGAACTTAAACCATCACTCAACCAATGGGATCACATGAAGCTGAAGAGTTTCTTTACAGACAAGAATACAATAAGCAAAGCCAATAGATTACCCACAGAATGGGAGAAAATATTTGCGGGTTATCCAACTGATAGAGGCCTAATCTCTAGAATCTGCAAAGAACTCAAAAAACTAAACAGTAAGAAGTCAAACACCCCACTCACAAAATGGGGCAAAGAGCTGAACAGGCAGTTCACAGAGGAAGAAATAGACATGGCAAACATACACTTAAGAAAATGTTCATCATCCCTAACCATCAGAGAAATGCAAATTAAAACAACTATGAGATTCCACCTTACCCCAATAAGGATAGCAAACATCAAAAAATCAAATAAAAATAAATGCTGGCGAGGATGTGGAGAAGTAGGAACACTCATCCACTCTTGGTGGGAATGTAGGATAATACAACCACTTTGGAAGCAATATGGAGACTTCTGAAAAAGCTGAGTATAGAGATACCAACAGACCCAGTTATTCCCTTACTGGGCATCTACCCTAAAACCTTCAAACCACAGGCTAGAGAGATTTGCTCAACCATGTTTATAGCGGCTCAATTTCTAATAGCTAAGAGCTGGAATCAACCCAGATGTCCATCACTAGAAGAATGGATAACTAAGATGTAGTATATCTACACAATGGAATTCTATACAGCAGTAAGACAAAATGACACAATGAAATTTGAGGAAAAATGGTTGAACCTGGAACAGATCATTCTCAGTGAACTTACCCAATCACAGAAAAAATATCGCCACATAGTCTCACTCATCTACAGCACCTATCCTGAATCTACCCAAGATACCTTACATACCCAGCAAGCATCTCATGGACTAGACACTAGGATGGAAGTGGAGGGAGGGGAGGGCATCAAAGGGATGGGAAACACAAATCTAGACCCAAACGGCAATGGTACCATAATTTTCTACTTACTAAAAGACAGACCAAATGCTGATCCTTCACCAGGCCCTTACAGGGAACACTTGAACCACAAGACACTGGAGAGGGTAAGATCAAGACTAACCTTAATCTTCTACATCTTCCCTCACTCACTTCCCCTCTCCCTCTCTCTCTCTCTCTTCTCTCTAACTCTTGTATATTAGTTATCTTTTTCCTCATTTTCTTAGTGGGCACTGACCTGTAACTCCCAGAACCAGCATGGGGCTATCATCCACAATGAGCTTTTGATCAGAGAGACCTACAAGGTTTCCTAAAAGACAGACAGATTTCTGTCAGAGTACTTGATGACCCACCAAAGGTTAGTGGTAAGACCCTACTGCTGAAGATACCTTATGTGATTGACATGCAAACTAGAATGGCATGGCTGGAAGTTGGAAGACAGTCAGTCCCCAGACAGTCAGCGCGTCTAGTGCCAGAAGGTGCTACATGGGCGACAGGGGGAAAATGACCAATATCTGTCAAAGCAATGCATGGTCTAACCTACTTAGCAGCAATTAACTTGTTGTGATGCACACACAAGTGCAGTAGTGGCACACAGCCATGGTGGGGAACCAACTGCTCTCAATTTGGCTAACTGATCCCCTCAGTGGTATGGGACCCATAGCTGGAGCTGGGAAACAAGTCAGAACCATATCCAAACATAAGCCCACTCTCCAATATCAAACTACCATCAATTGTGGGCTACAATAGGGCCTACACCTATTAAATTCTTTATATAAAAAAAATTAAGGGTTATGTCATTTGTCCTGGTGCTAACTTACTCTCCGTTGGAGAATCTGCTTCTCTTTTTCAGATAGATGTAGATCCTAAGGAGAGAGCCACCCCATCATACCTCAAAAGGGCCCCTGCTGAAACTAAGAAAAATTGGCGAAACAAGCAAGGGTGCTGTTTTCCTGATGAACCAGATACCAGCACAAGGGAGAAGGAGATCAGCACAGAGAAAAATCAACTCCTACCAAATCAGAGAGCCAGAGCCTCAGAGGCCCCCAACACCTCATCACTGAAGCAGACCAAAAATGAACCCAACATGGCTCTGGGAAATTTTGCGGAAGAGGGGGCGGAAAGAATGTCAGAGCCACATGTTGGGTCATGATATGCAGAGACATTTATCTTACCCATAACTGTGGGCTAACTCCACAATGTATGACCCATATACTTCAACAAGGAGGGGCCAAGGGGAGGAAGTAGGTCATGGATGAGCCTAATAATGGTACCAAACTGACTGTATTTACTGAATACAAAACTAACTAATGAAGGGGAAAAAAGATATATATATATATATATATATATATTAAAGGATATCATATATATATATATATATATTAAAGGATTGGCTCATGTAATTATAGAGACCACTGACAAGACTCTGCAGTTAGCTAGCTGGAGAGCCAGGAAAGACTCTGATACAGTAAGTTCTGGCCATCTGTAGACCTGATGACCAGGAGAGTCACTGGTGTAAATTCTAGTTTAAAACCAAGAAGAGGGCTAAGAAGATTGCTTAGTGCTTAAAAGCACTTGGTTCCAAAGCCTTATGGCCCAGGTTTGAGTTCTTAGTACCCACATAAAGCCAAATACACAAAGTGACACATGATTCTGGAATTCATTTGGAGTGGCATAAGGACCCAAAGTGCCTATACTTTCTCTCTTTCTCTGTCTCACAACTAAATAAATAATTTTTTTTTCAAAATCCAGAAGACTAAGTAAGACCTTATATTTCCTTTTAGTCCAAAGACTGAGGTCCCAAGTGGAAGAAAGTATGTCAGCAGGAGGGTTCACTCTTACTGAGCTTTTTGATTCTATTCAGGACTTCACTGGTATTGATGTGGGAGGGCGATCCTTTGTTTAATCTACTGACTAAAGTGTTTACCTCACTCAGAACCTCACAGACACTCTGTGACTGATGTTTGCAAATGTCTGGGAGTCCATAACCTAGGCAAGTTGTTATATAAAATCAACCATGTGGATATGTGCATGCTTAGCATATAATAGCCACATGAATTAGTGCTCCAATGAAGACCAAGTAAGTGTAGGGACACATTATATGCTGAGATTTAGTTGTGTGACTGGTAAACAATGTTTCCATTCTTTGTTTAGAACTTGTACCTATTAGAGAGAAAAATTTGAATGAACTAACATACATGACCCTAGTCATATGAATACTCCTATCCATGGATTTGAACGTACTGTGATACTGGCGTTAGTACTCCTTTCTACTTGTACACATTCATAGTACCTGTACTTTATGTCCTACACTGTTTAACTTCTATCACTAGAGAACATCCCTAAGGGAAGTATCAGCCATAGACTCTGCTTTGTTTTCTGGCCTTGAATGGGTATGAATGTTTAGGGAAGCTCCTTGTCTTCTGGAGCCTCACATTTTTCATCTGTAACTTAGGAAGTGTGGACTGTGCTCACACAAGCCTTCTTACAATACATGTATTCTATGCAAATACTCGGGCTTCTTTGAACTTGTGCACACCAGTGAACAAGCAGTCTGGGGAAAGCTAGGGCCATGCTCAGACACAGTTTTCACACCAAAACTGTTGCACCACAGGTAAAAGTAAGGGACTGGCTCATTCCAAGGATCCAAAGTGGTTAAATTTTCTCTTAAAGGCAATACACTCATGGGAAGAAGAGTAAATGAGAAGACAAATTGTTGTATCCTGAAAGAGGACTTTTTTGAGCTAGGAACATGCACATTCCTGGGAATTTTGTGTACACATTTAGCTAACGTCTTTTCTGGAAGGTCTGTGCAAAGAGATTTTCCTTCATGCAGAAATGGAGGTGAACCACTGACAACATGGCCAAAATATTTGTAATATTGTCTCCTCAGAAAGGGAGATGTTGGTTTTGGTGCTTTTGGTTATCAGTGTGAAAACTGGGTGATCTTTGTGGCAAATAGTCCAAAGCCCTGAGAGGTAATATGTCAGCAGTAGAGGCTGGAGACTGCAGAGATAGTGGTATCACATGCCACTGGGAAGACCAAGATAAACGGGGCCTTGAAGGGGGACTCCCACTGGGAGAAATCCAACAGTGATTTTACTGAGCATTTCTATTACCCTTCCAATTTGCCCTCATTACCCAGTTAATCCCCACTCATGGTTGCTGGTGAGAGAATCAGTGTCATCACCTGCTTTGCACAAGAAGTTAATTTTGAAAGTCCTTGTCTTAGGAAAGAGATAACGGACAAGGTCCAGGACAGCATTAACTCTTTCCAGCTTCCATTCTGGAAAGTGGCTCATACTGCCAGCTTGCTGCAAAAATAGTCTCCTTGTTTCTGGAGTTTGTCTTTTCTTGTATGATTTAAGGAACCAATATCTCTTTGTTTTATAGGAGCTGAGCTGAGTCTGTTAGACTTCAAGAATCAACTCCGACCTTCGTATCTACTTTTCCACTACTACGAAGACTCCTCTGTCTTGCACTGGCCACCACACCAAGGAAGGTAATTGAAGATCATGAGCACAGTGTGGATCTTAGAGCTTTCTGTGACCCTTCCCCAAACAACCAGGAGCTACATGGTGCTATTAACAGTTTCCACATGCTAGGGGACTATGGTGCTCCCCTTTGCACTACTCACCTTGTCTTGTCTCTCAGTTTCGAAGTGTTCCTGACCCTCTTGGTTGGACTACACTTGTTAACCTCCTGGCTTGCTTTCCCTGACTACTGGGCTTTAAAGGTAAGGGGTATAATAGAAGTGCTCAGTGAGAAGTGACCGTGACGCTGAGAATGGGTCAAAGGAAGCTGGATTTTCCTGTTAATCAGATGACACATCATTGTCTTCTCATCCTAGAATCCCTGTCACCACTGCTTCTCTCCCCATACACTCTTAGTGACCATGCAGCCACTTGTCTCACAATGACTAAAGCTTCAGGAGAGTTGTGGAGGAGGATCTTAAGGCTTCATTCTAGAGAGTACTCATAGCTGAGCTCCATGAATTTAAAACCAGTGTAGTCATAGGTTCTCAACTTACTTCTGGAAGGGGTTTGGCTATTGGTCTGCAATTTTGCAGCATACATAAGGATGGAGGAGACTGGAATTGTCACTAAGTCTAAACCATAATTTTTATATAAGGAGTACTTCCTGTGCAAGCATCAGGGCCCAAGGATACCTGAAATGATCTGATTTTGATTCCCCAGCACATATTTAAATAGCTAGGCATGGCCACACACATCTTTAATCCAATTCCTGTGTGGAGCAGAGATTATAGAGTTGCTGGAGCTCACAAAATCAGCAAGCTCCTGAATTAGTGAGAGACTCCATCTCAAGGAAACAGGTAGGCGAGTGTTGGAGTGAAAGCCCATTGTTCTCCTCCAGCCTACCAAGGATACACACAGGGAAGGCACATCAGCACACACTTGTACATACATTATACAAATCATGCCACACATATTACATGCATGCAAAAAAGTGTACATTAAAAAATCTTAGCCAAGAAGTGAGAACATAAAATATCTTACCCTAAATGCCTCTAAATAGATACATATATGCAGCAAACATAATCAGAAGGGTATTATGTAGATTATTATGAAATCCCCATCACTGTAAAATGAGATTAGATAATTGTACAGTAACAGCTTGATACAGATTGTCTGGTTACCACAGGAAATGATTACATTGGGCATTTGGAATTATGAGCACACATTTTGTCTCTATGTGTCAGGAGGTATGGGTATGGGAGATTAGGTATGTAGAGAAATAAAGAAGATAAAAAAGTGAGACAGAAGCAAGTATCCTGGTTTAAACATGCTCAAGAAGGACATTAGTCTTATATACATCACAACAGCTGAATTGCATTTCCACTTATATAACAGACACACGTCTCCCCTCTACAGTGGGAAGGCTTTTGTTGGATAGGTCATTGAAACATCTGCTGACATCAGGGGTGGCTTCAGATAGGAATGAGAAAACAAAGTACTGCACCCCATGAGGCAGTCTACTTTGTAAGTACTCAAACTGGATGGAAAGTGAGCAGCCGAATGAACCAAAGAGAGAAGGGAAGAGCACAGGTAACAAACAAACAAACAAACAAACAAACAATCAAACAAACAATTGGAGACAGGCTCCATCCACTCCTCACAGACATGCAGTTCCACCTGAGGTAGACTACAGGATGCAGTTTTGATGGT
Source organism: Dipus sagitta (assembly GCA_036346955.1). NCBI lineage: Eukaryota > Metazoa > Chordata > Mammalia > Rodentia > Dipodidae > Dipus > Dipus sagitta. Next base: position 71,220,116 of record CM070778.1, on the reverse strand, counting down.
TTGATTATAAATGTCCCCACACCCTCAGGTATTTTTTTATTAAGATTAAGCTTCCTACTTAAGTCTCCAGCAGGCACAGCCCTGCTGGAAGAGGTGTGTCACTGGGGGCAGATCCTGAGTCCAGCCATGAGGTGTGTGTTCAGAATCAGCTCATGTTTGCTGGTGCTGGTTCTTGTCTCTCTGTTATGGATGTATGATGGTGTGAGCCAGCTTTCTCTTCATGATGAAGCTTCCCCTGGAATCTGTAAGCATGAAATAAACTCTTCCCTCCAATAAGCTGCTTCTGTTCAGGTGTTTGTTCCAGCAGCAAGAACAGAACTGCAACAGCAGCAACAGCTTGTGTATGGCTAACCAGTAAATTCAGACCTGTGTTTTTCCCCTTTAGGTTATTATGTGATAATTACAAGTTCTCCATGGTTGGTATTCTAACAGTTTCCTTTTCATTGCTGACAGCACAACCTTTAAAGTGAAAACAGTTTATTTTTGCTCATTTTTAGTAGCATAAGGGAGGGTAAGGGGCTATTTTCCAAGCCCCAGGCTCATAGGAGAAATCGACCACATCACGGAGAGGTTTCTCTAGCATATGTGATATATGCCAAGCAGTGTGGTAGACACCACGATACAATGATAGATAAAATGGGCCTACATAGTCCATATTGTGGTTTGTTCACAAATGCTCATGCACTGAAGGCTTGGTCAATATGATAGGTAACAGGAGGAACATAGTAGGCAGAGATGAATGCTGCCTATAAGCAGTGGGTCATCATAAAAGAGCAAAACTGTCTCCTCCCACTTTACCTCTCACTCTCCCAGCACTGCTCCCATGAGGCCATCTGTTCTTTGGTCCGCACCCCAGGCCATATGGATAGGGCTTTTGGTGTCTGTGAGTGAAAGTTGATATTTATACATTAGTCAGCCTCACATATTTTGTTGTAGCAACAGAAAACCAGTTAATACAGCTTTTATCTTCATGGAACTTACTAAATACACAGAACACTGAGCAGATTCAGTGTCTGAGACACTGCCATGCATATGTGAGATGGTTGATATGTGGTTTGTTATTTCTTCATCTGTTCATATGACTAAGTCTAGGTAGCTTGGCTATTGTTACTGTGGCAGAACGTCAGTGCCATGATAATTTTCAGAGATACGGCAAGCATTGCTGAGTTCAGAACAGAGCCTTTCCTCTTTAATTATATCTTTTTAGGTATCTAGGTATCTAGGCCTTGCACCCCTCTCTTGGTCTACAATTTCATATAACCATTTCTTTTTTTTTTGCATTTTTTATGAGAGAGAGCATGCATGACAGAGAGAGAGAGAGAGAGAGAGAGAGAGAGAAGAGAAGAGAAGAGAAGAGAAGAGAAGAGAAGAGAAGAGAAGAGAAGAGAAGAGAAAGAAGAGAAGGGAGGAGAGAAGAGGAGAGGAGAAATGAGAATTAGCATGCCAGGGCCTCGAGTCATTGCAATCGAACCCCAGACATGTGCACCATCTTCTGCGCACGTGCGACCTTGTGTGCTTGTGTCACCTTGTGTATCTGGCTTACTTGGGAACTGGAGAGTTGATCATGGATGCTTAGGCCTTACAGGCAAGAACTTTAACCACTAAGCCATCTCTCCAGCCCACATATAACCATTTATGATGTGTATTTCTTAAGTAAAAAGGTCAAGACAAGAGGATTTGAAAGAGAAACAGATGGCTGAAGCCAGCTGGCAATTGGAGGAAGATATCTATTGCCTTACTTTGAACTTTAAATTTTATTGTATCATATAAAAATAGTCTTATAAAACAAATATTCATCATCTTTATAATTATAATCCAAAACATTTCTTCCTCCTTTCTTCAATTAATGTTCACTTTCTGAGATGTTGATTTCATTAAAATAATTGCCAATCAAGTGTAAATTATACATAAAATAGAGATGGTGTTGGTTGGTATTATCTGTATTTACAAAGTTCTTGACATTTGTGCAATGTAGATTACAAAACAGAGTTTTTGAACAGGAAGTTCAAATACTCCTACAGGATTTTTTGTTTATCAGAGTGAAAAAGACTTGAATTCAAATCTTATTTCGTTCACATTGTTTAACATTGATTGTGTGACCATGAGCAAGTTTCAGACTCAGCTTTATTATTTTAAAAGCATGACTTATTACTACTGAATGGGATTAAATGACATGATTGATATAAAGCACGATCATGTGGCATACAGTGAGGAAATAATGACATGAATGATAGACATAAGATGCTCAGTATACAGCAGATGTTTAATACCTGTTTTTCCCCTTTGCTTGCATACTTTCATTTTCCTCTGAAAAATGCTGGGCAGAAATATGTCATGTCATTCATGTATGAATACACATATATACCCATTTTCTTCATAGCTTTCAAATGATTACGTGAGACATTCAAGGTCAAAGACAGAGACAAAGTGTGTTCAATATGTAATAAACTACAAGTGCAAGAACATGGCTTTTTCCCATCTTCAGTTCAGCCTATGTCTCTGGGCATCTGTACTATGCAAAGCCCTGCTCCAGGTGTCAGGGTCTTAGCAGTAGCTAACTTCATAGAAACCCTTGCTTATATCAGTCTCTCATCTCTAGTGGAGGGAACGTGACAAGAATTAAAATAGGTAAGTCAAATGCAGTGTTTCAATGTCCATAAGTGCCCAAGAGAAAAGTAAAGCAGATGCAAGATCTAGCGCATGGCCAGGGAGGGTGTGACTACTGCAGGCTATGAAGGGATCAGCTAAGGCTCTCTGAGGAGACACTTGTACAGACCCTTAAGGGTGGTAAGGGCAATTCATTGTATTTAGCACAGGGAAGGCAAAGTTTTAGTGATTAATCAATAATTAATCAATAATTCCTGGGTAATCTTTGTGACAGTGCTAACCACAAACTCAATTTCAAATCTTATAGAAATTTTATCATGAGAATTATGGAAGCTGTCAATAACAAGGTTTTATTTAAAAAATGAATTTCATTAGATGCAGATTTGCATGTAATCTCAATATATATATATATATTTTTTTGGTTTTTCAAGGTAGGGTCTCACTCTAGCCCAGGCTGACCTGGAATTCACAATGGAGTCTCAGGGTGGCCTCGAACGGCGATCCTCCTACCTCTGCCTCCCGAGTGCTGGGATTAAAGGCATGCGCCACCACGCCCGGCTTAATCTCAATATTTTAGAAATCCCAATGTAAGTTGCTCCCAAGTGTCAAGTGCCTGTGCGAGAGGCCTTCATAGGTTTTCCCATTTCTATTTACTTGACTGTCCAAACTTCAATTAGGCTTTGAAACCTTCCCCCAGGCCCCTCTATGAACTTCCTTATAAAATCTAGTTTTGGTGAAATAACCTTGGTATCAGTCAGGTGAGCAAGAAGCCCTCATCCTCAGTATCGGATCCTGTTCCTTACCCTCTACCATCTCCTGGGTGATGGGATGATGTCTGACTATCCTGGCATGTCTTCAGCAGGGATCTTTTTAGGTCAGTTTGTTCAGAATCCAACTCATATTAGCATTTCTTGGGAATGCTTTGACAAAAGAAGAAGACATGTACAGTAGCCATATAAAATACTGATGAGAGTAAATAAAGAGTACCAAAATCAACATAATGACAGCTCAAATCCATGCACTGGTCAACTGATTTTTAAAAAGGTGCCAAGGCAACTAAATGGAGAAAGAATGGTCTTTTTCACATATGGTGCCGGGACCATTGGTTATCCTTGTGCAAAATAACAAAGTTTGACCTTTACTTCATAGCAAAAAATGTATTTTTATGTAGTTTCTATTTATGTTGGAGCAGAAAATTTGAACAAAACTGGATCATAGGCTTAAATGCAAGAAAGGCTTTACAGAACTCTTAGAAAAAAATGAAATTAAACTTCACAACTTTAAACTAGGTATGATTAAGATACAATTTTAGAATATAGAGCTAATAGAAGCATATGACAGAAATATACAAGACTTCATCAAAATTAAAATGCACATGCTTAAAACATAACAACTTGATATCCATGTAGAATATATACATATATATATATATATATATATATATATATATATATATATATGATTATACGTATAAGGTAAAAATCTAAAAACATAGCATGTTTCAAGGAGAACAAATAAAAGAGAAAAATCCTTGTTAACTTGGTAAAGCAAAGTTTTCTTATCTATAGTACTAAAAGCACAATCCAAAGAAAAATCTTGGTAAACATTAGCTCAGCAGATTTAACATCTTCTCTATAAAAACAATGTAGAGTGCATGAAAAGGCAAGGCACAGAGTGACAGAAAATATTTCTCAAACACTTATCTAAAAGTAACTTGTACAGCATACATAATTTTACAACTCAATAACAATGAAGGAAGTGTATATGCTAAGGAGCTCTACACGGGCAAATAAACACACAAACAGACACTCAGCATTATTAAACTCTAGAGAAATTGAAAGTCAAACCATGATGAGATAGGTATAGGTACATAAACATAACAGAATGTAAATAAAATGAAAAGGAATGACAATAAGAGTTGCTGGGTGATGAATTCCTAAAATTCACACACATTGATATTGGAAATGCAAAGTAATTTAATACCTTGGAAAACAGGCTGGCAATGTCTAGTGATGCTACACATAGCTAGTGTAGACCAAAACCAACTCTATCACTTGCAAATATTTTATGTTAGGTGAGTAGACAGTTAGTATACATAAGCTTTTATTATCATTAATAATAACATCATCCACACTAGGTCATCAGTGCACACAGGCTATTTTTAATCCACCTCACCGGGGTATATACAAAGGGAGAAATGAAGGCCATTGTCATTTAGAAAGTAGTAGATATGGGAGCAGGACAGTCACTAGGTCATCATGGGTTAAAAGATAAATTCCCTACATTCTCCTTTTTTTTCTGAGGGTGACTGATGGTACAGCACATCCTTTACAGTCATCCACACATCTTTCCCTGTATGTCATCATAAAAGCTTGTTAGCCTTGAGGACATTTCCTCCTGTAGGAGATATCATTTTAGAGCTCACTTGTGAGAAAGCATAGCAGAGCAGAAATGAACTATTTTTTAAGGTCTGTCACTAATGAAATGACACTGTGTGTGTATGTTATGCTAAATATAATGTCCCGTCTCTCCATTTCACTTAAAAGAGTAGACTGTAGTCGGATATCATGAGGAAGAAGAGGAAGAGGAGAGGGAGCAGGAAGCAAGTTTAAAATGTCCCATTAAGCTTGGCTTCTGGAAATCGGTAAGGGATGTGTGATCCACAGGAGCTGGGATGTTTTCTTGGTAATCACTCTGTGTAAACATTCTCTAAAAGTAAGTTGTAAGAGATGAATTTTCTGCAGCCCCAGCTCTATTTTAAAGGTTGCTCTCAAGGGAAGGGTAAGATCTCATGGGACTTGCAAAACCGAATTTATGTCAAAGTCCTTTTTTTCCCCTCTTGTGGCCAGACAGAAAAAAAACAACCAACCAACCAACAAACAAACAACAATGGAGTTAGCCCACAGTTATGGGTAAGATAAATGTCTCTGCATATCATGACCAACATGTGGCTCTGACATTCTTTCCGCCCCCTCTTCCGCAAAATTTCCCTGAGCCATGTTGGGTCTGCTTCAGTGATGAGGTATTGGGGGGCTCTGAGGCTCTGGCTCTCTGATTTGGTAGGAGTTGATTTTTCTCTGTGCTGATCTCCTTCCCCCTTGTGCTGGTATCCGGTTCATCAAGAAAACAGCACCCTTGCTTGTTTCTCCAATTTTTCTTGCATGACCCATATACCTCAACAAGGAGGGGGCAAGGGGAGGGGGTAGGTCATGGATGAGCCTAATAATGGTACCAAACTAACTGTAAAAAAATAAAATAAAAAATAAAAATGAAAAAAAAACAGAATTGCAAAATGGCAGATAGGCCTGGAAAGGGATAATAGTGGATGATGGCAGGAAAAAAAAAAAAAAAAAAAAACAAAAAACAAAAAACCTGTAACAAAACTGAGACTATTTGGGAACCAGTCTATCCCTCATTTTGTAACCCAGTGTACTCAGCATGGAGATATGAGGCCTGCTGTAGTTTGAAGCCCACACCACAGTATAAAGATAAAAGTGAGTAATAAATGCTAAGTATACATAGCAGAGAAGCACATATATCATTCAAGACTGCTATTAATTGAACACCATGTTACCAATGAATTTTCAAATATTTTTATTTATTTATTTATTTGACATAGAAAGAGAGAGAATGAATGGGGATGCCAGGGTCTCTAGCCACTGCAAAGGAACTCCAGACGCTTGCGCTCCCATGTGCATCTGGCTAACGTTGGTCCTGGGGAGTTGACCCTGGGTCCTTTGGCTTTGCAGGCAAACACCTTAACCGCTAAGCCATCCCTCCAGCCCACCAATGAATTTTAAGAGGAGACTAATAGAAGCAGGAAGAGTGTGTGGATCAGAAAAAATGAAAAGGATCTGAAAACTTCAAGGATGTAGAATAAAACATGAAGAATATGAATATTAGGCAAGATTTAATATAAAATAGATAATCAAATGAGTAGTAACATACTTGGTAATAGAAACCAAGTTTACAGGACATGATCTCACACATTTCAGTGGACATTCAAGGTAGGCAATGGATTTCTGCTGGTAGTACAAGAACAAAAATATTGTAAATTTAAATAAATGTATAAGAGGGAGATGGTATTCTGAGATCTAAGGGAAAAGAAATACAGGTTTTCTGCCTTTCTACAAATAATTAAATATGCCAAATAAAGCATAGAGAGAAGACAGTATCAAGTTACTTAAAAAAAAAAAAGAATAGCTTTTGAACTCTCAGGGGTGTGAGATCTGTTTCTAGATGCTTCTGACAAAATGCTGAGTAAAAACAAGCAGCCCTGAGGCAGTTTGAATGAAGGCATATACAACCAGGAGAGCTGGTGGGGTCCTGCTAATGGGGTAACTGCTTGATGACCTCCCACCTCTCCATCTTTCCACAAGCATTGTCTGGTTTTAAACCACAGGAACATGCTGACTGCCTGCCTACCTGGAAAAACCGGTCCTTTGTTTGAATTAAAAGATATTTTACTAAAGACTCATTTTACCATTCTTCTTTTTGTGTTGTTGTTTTTCTTTGTTTGTTTATTTTTCAAGGCAGGGTCTCACTGTAGCTCAGACTGACCTGGAACCCACACTGTAGTCTCAGGGTAGCCTCGAACTCATGGCAATATTCCTACCTCTGCCCCCTGACTGCTGGGATTAAAGGCTTATGCCACCATGCCCGGCTCCATTTTACCATTCTTAAATCACTGAAAGCATGATGGGGTCAAGAGCTGATTAACTAAACAGCCCTGTACAATAAACACAGAAAAGCTTGTTCCTAGAACTTAAGAATTCCTTCTGTGGGATAATACTCAAAAGGAAAGAAGTAGCTTAAATGAATATGTGGGAAGTTTTCATATAAAATAGGGCTTAATGTGTAAGCTAATTGAAAGCCACTATGTTTTGGGACATACATTAATGATGATTTTAAAGGACATATTAAATAAGTCAGCATAAACAAATTATAACATGAAATAAATTTATAACAAGAGAGAAAAGAGAAATATTTGTGAAACTGAAGAGAACATTGAAAAAATATCAGTTTCACACTTTTACTCATTTTATGTTAATAAATTACCTGCCAAATTTATGAAATCTAAGGAACAAAACAATCATTGACATGTCATATTTGTTTGTAAATGTTGAACAAAAGGCTTTATTAAATAAAAAGTATATAGAAGTGACCATGATTTCCATGGCAGCTGTTGTCAGGGGACAGGTTTAAAATGATTCATAAAGTTACCACTCAGTTCTAACTGTGCCTGTTGTTTTCATCACGAGCATCCTACTTAGCTTTTCTTTGTGCTAATCTCAAAAGAAGCCTCGCTATACTATCAGTAGCATAGTGCTGTATAACTCTGGCTCCTGGCAGAAAGTGCCCACTGCTCTTTCCACGCATGGGTTTTCAAAATTTTAATATTTTCTAATGATTGGTAAATCTATGTTTTAATACCCACACATTTGTGTCACATTTCTAAATGACTATAAAATGGTCTTTGACTGAGTTGTCCTTGGGCTTGAGAAAATCCTGCATAAAAAACATTCTGGAAAGATGCAGGAGAGGCACCTTAGTGATTAAGGTGCTTGCCTACTAGGCCTAAGAACACGTGTTCGAATCTCCAGGCCCCTCATAGCCAGATGAAAAGCGATGCAAGCATGCAATATTGCACATGAGCACAAGGGGCCACTCAGGTCTGGAGTTTGTTCAAAGCACTGAAAGACCCTGGAATGCCTATTCTCTCTCTCTCAATCTCTCTCTCTCTCACTCTCTCTCTCTCTCTCTCTCTCTCTCTCTCTCCCTTTTTCTCTGTGTGTGTGTTTCTCAAAAAAAAAAAATATATCCACAGATGAGTCTCTTCCTTACTTAACCATTTAGTGGACTATTATTTCTAGTCAACTAAAAATATCCATACATATACACACAATATATTTTATTTTATCAGTGTTATTTTTTTAGAGCTTTAGCAAATAGAGATAAAATGAGTAAGGTTGTATATATGCATACATACTAAAATGTTTAAACTATTTTTGAAATATAAAATTTCCAAAAATTACAATTTTACTTTACATATTGGACAGTTCTGAATAGTTATTAGCAGATTCTAGCTTAGAGTCTACAATTTACTTATGGAGTGTTGAATTTTCTATTGTTTTAATTTGACAATATTTATTCTCATCTATGAAGTGGGAATAACTGTGTTGGATTTTGGTGATACAAATGAGAACAAGATAAATACAGGCCATGATCTTTAGGAAGTCCTTAAATAGAGAAGGAAATGAACAGATAAATAGCCAGTGGCCACAGAAAGTGGTCACTACTAAGGCAGAGGAAGTGGATGTAGTACAATGAAAGGGTGACCTATCCAAATGTGCATGGTTTGGGGATCCTAAGCGAGAAATGATGCCTCAAGGGTGAACAGGAATTAGCTGAATGAGATGGGGCCAAGAGAACAGTCAAGGAAGCATTTCTGTCATGGGGAATACCAGAGGTCTGAAGCGCTCAGGGCATCTTAGTGAGGCAGCCTAGAGCTGGGAGCAGGGAAATGACAGTGAGACTGACAGAGAGGCGCAGCTCTGCCCAGCAGGGCCTGGTAAGAACCACCCTGAGACACTCCAGGAAGCAGCACTGAGACTGCAGAGCAAGAGTGCCAAATGCAGAAAGAGGAAGACCAGTGAGAGAGGAGATTCAGAACACCATTTGTCAAAAAATGATACCCAGAACTGAGGTGATAGCAATAAAGATGTAAAGAAACACTGATTCAGGAGATACCAGGAGGTAGGATCAATAAGTCTGGGTGGTTGTCTTTTAGATGGGAAGGGAGTGAAGAGTGTGGAGTGGGCATGTGCTCAGAAAGGCATGCAAACGTGATTCACATGTTCAAATATTTAAATATTTCCTCTGAGAGCTGAGTCCTTCCAATAGAGCACAATTCATCAAACATCAACCTTCTGAAAAATTTATTTTATTTATTTGAGGGAGAGAGAGAGAGAGAGAGAGAGAGAATGGGCATGCCAGGACCTTCAGCTGCTGAAAATGAACTCCAGATGCCTGTGCCACCTTGTGCATCTGGCTTATGTGGGTCCTGGGGAATTGAACCTGGGTCTTTGCCTTTGCAGGCAAGCACTTTAACCGCTAAGCCATCTCTCCAGCCCCAAACATCAACTTTTGTCTTATTAAAATGGATCATCCCTAATTTGTAAATTTGAAATGCCTACAATCTAAAAATTTTGGATGGCCAAACTGACCCCAAAGGAAGAAAATTCTCCACTGACTTTCTGTCAGGACACAAGAGCACTGAAAACAGTGTATGGAACTTCCTTCAAATCTGAAAAAAAATTCTGACACCCAAAACACTTCAAGCCCCAAGAACCTTGGATATGGACTATTTAATATGAATAGCAAAATTCTCCCATCTCAATTGATGGTCTTTTTTGTAGAGCAATATTATAAGTATATAAGATGCATGACTGTCCCTTAGAACTTTTTGAATGCCATTTGAACTTTTGTCTTTTCTTGGAACTTGTGACTCTTCCACATACAATGGGTGGGACAGGAAAGTTCACAGTGATATCCTGGGCAGACACTTTAAGATGATGATGCCATAGAAAGAGGTGTGTGTGTATTTGTATGTGTTGAAGATTGAACCCAGGATTAAGCACATGATCTATCATTGAGCTCCATTCCAGGCCCCAGAAAGAGGTTTTGACTTTCCATAGCAACTAATAAACAAAATGCCTTTTATACTTTCAGTTGCTAAACAAACATTGTCTGTTCAAGAGGATCCATACGTGGCCATCCCCTAATATGAATTTCAAGGACTGTAGCATGAGGTTGCCCTCATACAAAAGGAGGTCCATAAATATTTGCTATTTCCCAGAAGCCAGACAAGTGCATTTAAAATTAGAGAAAATCCCATCTCCAGTGGTCCTTTTCTCCTTAACACAAATTCTGTTTTCAAGAAAAAAAGAAACAGCATTTTAATTGATTTTCATGATTACTAATTTATCACCTAAAGGTCATTATGAGAAAAGCTAGAAAGCTGAAAATAGAATTGTTGAGGGAAAACCAATAACAATAAAGTGTTATTCTGGGAAACAAAACATTTTTGGAGGGAAGAACACTTGCAATCAGTAGCCAAATGGACCAGGTAAAGGTCTCAGGACATGCATACCTTCTTTCTGCTGGGCTGCCTCTTGTGGTAGTTTGAATGGATGACCCCTAATAGATACAGGAGTTTATTAAAATTTGTAATTTAGATCTGTAGCCACCTGGCTGGAGGAGGTGTCATTGTGGGTAGATTCTAGGGTACAGCTCTAAGTGGATCTGAATTCCAACTTAAGACATTCCAAGTTCCTGAGTTCTGCCTGGAGTTCCTGAAGTGTGATTGCTGGTATGGGGTTGGTGGATTTTTGTTTTTCTCTCTTTGTTTGTATTTGTGGGCCAGGGGGGGGACCTCTGCCATTATGGAATTTCCCCTGGATCTGTAAGCTTCAAATAAATACTATTCCTCCTATAAACTGTGCCTGTTTGGGGAGTTCAGCCCAGCAACTGAAGCTGAATGTTCTAGAACTGGTACCAGGAGTTTAGAATGACGAGATGAATCTAGCCATGTGGATTTTGGTTTATTTGAAACTTTGGTTTTGGAGTAACAGGCATGGACTTGGTACTTGCAACTGCAGACACCTTTTGGAGTGGTAAACCAAGTTTCATGGACTACTCTGATAAGAGTTTGGCTAAGTGCAGAGAGAATTTTATTTGGAGGCTTATCTTATTAACTTTCTAAGGGGAAGGAAAGACAGTAGAAGACTTTGTTGGAACTGGGCTACTGTCATAAGGGCTGGCTGCATTCTGCTGTCCAGGCCCAGAGAGTTTAATCAAGGTTAAACTTATAATGAACTCTTGTGCTTGGCTGAAGATATGGAACTGAGAGATATAAGATTTAAAATTGGAGAAATTCAAACAAGTTTAAAATTTACTGGCACAGAGACTGATTTCATGTTACTGAAGCTGCTATTGTCAAATACATTAACAATCTTAAGGAAGATGGCTTGACTACTGTATATTGAAACAGTGGAGAGAATGGCTGTGGTGATCTCACCCAAGAAAGACTGAATCATAGGAATGCAAGCTCACTTAGAAAAGAGTTGACTAGAGAATGAACCTGCTTTTCAAGATTAGGATTTATTTTACCCCTGAATTAAGAATATGGCTGTGCCCTGCATATCTGGTATTGGTTTAAGAAGCATGAAAAATGCATGGAGTGCATCATGAGGCAGGGCTTAATGACCCTTATGAAGAGGCTGGTGAAACCATTGGAAGATGGACTGTGGTTTGCATGGAAACCTAAAAACATTTTGGGTATACCAGAACTATGCAAGGGCTACCATGGAGGCTGTTAGCTAGGGATGTAAATTTTCCCTGGACACTCAGCCCAGTTTGAGGGCAGGAGTGGAAAGCCCAGAGACTTCTCACTAGTCACTGGTTATATCAAACTTGAACTATAGATGTTTGATGCTTGCTTGATGGTTATTGAGTTTGAATTGTTCCAGTCTCTCCTTGCTATGCCTTATAGCAGTTGAAAATGTTTACTCTGTGCCTTTATATGTTTAAAGTATATAACTTATTTGATTTTACAGATCTCACAGCTAAGAGACCCCTCTTTGGAGAGAGGTCTTTCATAGAATTTAAACATTGTGGGTGGTCAAGTTCAGCCCCTGGAATTTGGTGTCAAGGCTAGCCTCTTCCTGAGACAGCCCCTAGCCCTAACCAACCAGCTGTCCCTCTGGTTCATCCATGACTATAATGTTATAAATGTCTTTGCAAGAAAAAGGCATGCTCTCTGGGCTGTCTGTCCACTTGGGAACTTCCAGCTATGGATAAAATTTTCCCTCAGCTGGGACCCAGGCCCAGGCATATTGAGCCAAGGAGAGAAACCCTTAGCCCTTAGTCTTCACATGGGCTCCTTTACCATTTCCAGTTTCCCACATGGGAGGAGTCCCTTGAACTTTCTTTTCTCTCTCTTTTTCCACAATTTTCCCAGGACTTCCATGTAGGATCTCTAGCCATGTTTGTGTCTTTATTTGGCTTTGTATTTCTCTCAATAAATATAATAATTTAATAATTATCCTTCTCAGTCTTTTCTTACTCAATTATTTGGTTAAAATTATAAGTAAACCTAGGGTTTGGGGTTCAAGGACTTTCCTGGGTCCTGAGCAACTAAGGCTGACAGCTATGCCTCTAAATCTTTGTACCTGGAATCAGAGCCAGAGGAGACAAGCATATAATATTACACTTACTCTGAATGTCATTTTGACCAGCTGGAAGATTCTATTTGATATGTTTTAATTCACAGCATGTATTAAAAGCACCCAGAGAGGCTGCTCTATTTCTCATCCATATAATGGCCCAACTCATACATGGGAAACACCAACATTAGAAATTTTTCTCATTAATATATGAGACACCCTCTCTTGGCTTTTGATGTACACATATACTTAGAAAGTGATCACATCATATATGTGTCCAATTATCTAATTATTTATATGCTTAGGTAGGCATTTTATGTATGTCTGGTTCACTTTCATACTCAATGTTCTCAACATGACAATTGTGCAGTTTTCAGCATTTGCATAGCTGAAGATGCTGTGGTAAGATCTTAAAAGGAACATTATGCTGACTAATGCTGGTGAGAATCCTGATTTAAAATTACATTTTTCAATTTGAAAAACTATACCTGTCTCTTCAGGTTCATTGGGCATTGGAATAATCATCTGGTAGTCTATTTCTTTTTCCAAGTAACTAAATCACAACAAGCTAACAGAGACAGGTGGCTTCCTAATCCCAGCTCAACTTCAGTTCATAAGAATGAATGCCACCCATGCTGACAGCCGCTTCTTCAGCACCAACAAAAGTGGGCTTCTACTCAAATGTATCTTATTTTATACAAGGCCTATGAGCAAACATGTTGAGACTCTGAATTCCAAGGACTTTCTGTTGTTGGAAACTCTTCAAACGGTAAACACAGTATCATTTCTCTCCCTTTCTTTCATTATGTCATTAGAAACTTGGTAAAATAATTGTTCTAGGAATAGGGTGTGGGATGGACTATGATTTCTTTAAGGTATAGAACTTGTAGGAGTACTTTTCGGAGAGTGAAGATGCACATATCCCTTAATCTGTAAGGTGTTTCCTAAAAGTACACATGGGAATCAAATTTGGCCCTGTGATGGGCTAAGAACGCCGTCTGGTACCATGATCCCCAATGAGATTGTCACTTGAGATCATACAGGTGTGGACCAAGGAATAGAGTTATGGTATCACCCTTTTAGACTTGTATCTCCCCCCTCCCATGGACATTATTTAATAATACATTAGAAGCCCAATCATCAATCTTTGAATACAAAGGATCTCAAGTCCATCTCTGCCATTAGCTTTTTCTATGTTATATACTTCAAAGCCCTTACTGATGGCATCACAATAGTCACATCAGTAAATGTCAATAAAGCCCATGACTTTGAGTGGGATCTCTCTTCAACCCATGGTATTTTGAAGTGGCATTTTATTTTTAGATATGTTTAGTTCCCACAATTACATTGCTAGCTTTGTGAAGGCTGGTGCTGTGACTTGATTTCCTCTGCAACTCTTGTGCTTAACACTGTTTCACTATACTAGATAAACATTTGCTGTCAGTGAAATTGAAACAAATGGAGTATGTGTGTGTTCATGTGTATTAATGTCAGCACATACTTTCCACTGCACATATGGGGAGGTTAGAGGACAATTTTCGGCGTTTGTCCTCACCTCCTATCTTATCTGAGGCAGGGTCTCTTGTTTTGTCATTCATTGCTGTGTTTGGGAGGCTAGTTGGTCCATGAGTTTTAAGGGATTCTCCTGTTTTCACCTCCCTTTTCATCATGAGTGTACTGCGATTACAGATGCTCATGCTACACAGTCTCTGAGTCTTTTTATGAGAGAGGGAATGAGAGGGAGAGAGAGAGAGAGAGAGAGAGAATTTGTGCACCAGGACCTTAGCCACTGGAAACAAACTCCAGACATGTGCACCACTTTGTGTGCATGTGCCACCTGTGCACAGGTATCACCTTCTACTTTGGGCTTATATGGATTCTGGTGAGTAGAACCTGGGTCCTTTGGATTCACAGGCAAGTGCCTTAACTGCTAAGTCATATCTCTAGTCCAGTCTCTGGCTTTTATATAGGTACTGAGGATCCAAACTCTGGTACTCAGATTGTACAGCAAGTGGTTTATCCTCTGAGCCATCTCCCCAGCCCAGAAGATATTTAATCTGTGCTTCTAGGACGATGTCAAGAGATGGAGGTAAGGGGAAATAGATAAAATACAAAACTGTGGAGAGTTTTGTATTGTAGATTATAAAGATACTCACACACCTCACATACATAGGCCATCTGCCTGCAAAAAGGTGAATTTTAATCAAGAAACCATTCCCCTATCTCTCACTGCCCCTAAAGTACTGTTGGTGATTCTGTATATTGATATCACTGGATAGAAAAATATCTACATATGTCTAAAACGATATTAGATGGTATAGTAAAAGGCACCAATTGCAAGCTTCAATTTTGCAGTTTACTGGCTGTCATTTTGAACCATTCACACAACTTTGTTTTTGTGACATGAGGCTGTAAGAGTAGCATCTCAACTCACGTGTTCTTCAGAAGCACCTTGAGGAATGTCTCCAAAACACTGATGCCTAGGACCACTTCATCCTTCTAGATCTATGGCTGGGACTTAAGAATTTATATTTTAAAGTCTTTTCAAAGGCTTCTGATACATCCAGTTAGGCAGTACAGAGTTACTGGAATCCCTTTAGCTTGAACATTCTGTTAGTGTGGGTTTACTATGGTAAGTCACAAATGCTTGCTTACACATGCTATCCTTGAGCCAAGGAGAAGAAGGGAGCAATATATGAGAGTACCTTACAGAATGGGGTGTTTTATATACATGGTGGGTGGTGAGAGACACATTTTATGTCTAGGGAATATTATGGAGTATGGTTTGACTAAAGCATGTGTTATATCAAAGGGATGGCTGAGTCAAGCATGAAAAAGGACTCTGGTGTATAAGTTGAACATTTTCTATGTGTTCAAAGTCAGGTCAGAGTTTTTTTGTGGGATATTGCGATGGTGCCTGTGTTCTTCACTAGCCAGAAGAGTTATCAGTAATGGGAAAACAAGTCAAACTGTATCTGTAATGCTTCTTTCTCAGCTCAGCCTGAGAGAAGAAAGTTAGAACTCCACCTGGGACAAAAGCAGGTTTACTTATGTTCACATACTTTTGTTTAAAAACAAATATTATAATCTTTAGAATAACAACTTTTCCTTGACAAACTAAAACCAAAATAAAAACAGTAACAAAACTTCAAGCTATCAGTCATGGAAAAGATGAACCCCATTCTTCCTTATGGAGTGATAAACCTCAGTGTCAGTTCATAGATAGAAGAAGAAGCATGCAGATGTTTTGTCACACATCGACTCTATCAGGGATGAATAGCTATCTCTCCCCAGCAACAACACAGAAAAATAGATATATTTCCTCTTTTCCTTCTGTCCTATTTTAATAGAAGTGTAACTTTATTTTTGAGTTCCACATGATTTTAATCCCACTGCAACATGTGATCTTTTGACATGAAAGAAGTTGTTTACTTTCTTACCTCAAGTTTTTATTTTTTCATTTAAACATATCAACACTTTGATTCTAACCATGTGAGCTTCATGAGGGCAGTGTGTCCTCTGCTTATTTATTGTCCCATGTCCAAGGACTAGAAGAGGATCTGGGACAGATTCGAGAATCTCTCTGGAATGAATCATTTGCAGTCACCACTCAGGCTTCTCTTCCTCACCATTCCAAGAATAGCCTCATTAGTTTTGGTTTATCTTATTTTACTTTACTTTATTTTATTTTTTTATTCCAGTGCTGGGGATAAAACCCAGGGCCATGCATATGCTAGGCAAGTGTTCTGCTACCAACTTACACCTTAGCCCAGACAGTCCCATTTGTTACAGATGTGGGTTTCAGGGCAAGCCCAAGTCTATTCCTTGTTGGACTCAATGGTAAAAATCTTAGTGGAAAGAAAACATGAACACCATGACAATTCAGGCATTTAGAGTTTTCAAGTGCATTTGCTGAAAGAGATTTTCAGAGTTTTACCTCATCTCCAAACAACAGGATTTTCCTCTAAAGGGTGGGAATTCTGACAATCTTTGAGAACACTGGAAATGGAACTGCCCTCGAGTGGCATCCTAGAGATTCCACACTCCTAAAACACCTTTTCTTAGACAAGAAAGCTTCTTTGCTACAAAAGACATTGTTTTCTGAACCCAGAAAAGCTCAACATTATTTTGGCTTTATACCAGTTGTATAATTTATTTTTTTATGAAGAATCATTACCAATTATATAAATGTTAATCATTATAATTGTCTAGTTTCCAATAGATTCATCTTCATTTTCTATTTATTTATTTTCCACTCAAATTGGATTCTGTTATGTCCTTACTTTGTCATCTTCAAAATGTATTTATCTTACTTAAATTTTAGTTCTCATGTATAAAAATGGAAACGATAATAAAACCACTTTAGAGGGCTTTAGTGAAGATGAATGAGATAATGCATGCAATGGTTCTTCAATGGAATCTTAAGAGTTACAAGAACTTACAGGTAATTTAATGTTAATATCATTATCTAATTCATGCCACTCATTATATGAAAGTGAAAACCCTGGACAATGATTTAAACCCTCTAGGAATTTTTTTCATTGTTAGATCTATATTGTATCAAATACATTCAAATTCTTCCTTTTTATTTACTTGTAGTTTTAAATTACTCTACTACTTACTAACTATCAATTCAATAATGTTTGAAAAGCTTATGTTTTATTAATCCACCTAGTTCATAATTTGGAATTATAAATCTATAACATTTTCTTGATTACTTTAGCTACATATGAATGCATTTAATCACGGATGATAATTATGAGCCATTGTCTTATTATTGTTAATTCATAACTATTATGTAGGAAGATTAAATATAATTTCAAAGGCCAATCTGGTTTCTAAATGTTTCTTGTCAATCTCCTGTATACAGTTAATGTGTGGATAAAACATAAGAATTTTTTTAGAGGCAACATAAATTAATCATTACCAAATATCTTTTGATGGTTGCCCTGTGATAGACCCTGTTTCCATGCTGAGAATATCCCACTGTGAAAGATGCATGGCTGTCCTCCTGGAACTTTTGTTTGAGGTAATTGATGAACTTGTGGACCAGAAAACATAATACTGAAGAATGGATATTATAATGACCATGGGGAAACTTTAGATTTGAGCTTGACTATGTCCCTTTGTTTTAAGGTTTTAAGATTATCATGTAATTTATTTACTTACATATATTAATAGTACAAAGTAAAGGGTTTTATTATGACATTTGTATTTATGCATATGATATAATTTGATTATATTCACACCCTTTAATGCTTTTTCTTATCCCTGTACTCCTTCCACTTTTACTTTCTTTTGTTGTTGTTATTTTGTGTGTGTGTGTGTGTGTGTGTGTGTGTGTGTGTTGTATGAGTGGTGTACAATGTGGTATGTGTGTGTGTGTGTGTGTGTGTGTGTGTGTGGTGTGTGCACATATATATGCAGTGTATGCACCATATACATATGCATGTGGAGGCCAAAAAAGGACTTCAAGTATTCACGTCTATCACTCTTCTGCCTTACTTCCTCTAGACAGAGTTACTTACTCAAACTAGAGCTCACTGTTTCTCAGTCAGATTGTTGACCAGTGAGCCTCAGTGATCTTGCTTACTCTGTCCCACTTGGTGTTGAGATTAAAGATGTGAGTGACCATGCCTGGCTTTGTACATGGTTGCTAGGGAGTGAATACAGGTCTTCTTGATTTAGTTGTGAATACTCTTACACACTGAGCCATTCCTCAGTCCCCCTTTTACTTTCATGCTGTATTCCCTCCTGTCATAGAGTCCACAAATGAGAGAAAACATCTAATAATTGTTATAATAGATTCCGCAAGAAAAATATAGTTGATGTCACACTTGCACTTGATGTTCATCACTTCTATCCTTTTTCTACAAACAACACATTTTCTTTTTTATTCTGAGAAAAACATATATATTTACATATATACATATGTGCATGTGTGTGTGTGTACTTTGTGTGTGTGTGTGTGTGTGTGTGTGTGTGTGTGTAATTTTCTTTATCCATTCATCCACTGATGAATGCCAGAACTTGACTACTGGGAACTGTGCTGTGATAAATGTGAGTATTCAGGTATCATGTCCATCATGCCGGCTCATCTAGAGAACTGTCAAGGGTAAGGCCTTATTAGAGAAGTGAGCTATGAGCTTCACTATTAGCAGATCTACATAGCCCAAGCAGAAGCTTGCATGACAGACAGGTGATTTTTCAGCTTTAATCACTCCTATTCTACTGATTGTCAATCTCACAGCCTTTTATATTTTATAGGAAAAATTTATCAAAAAGAAATTAGGCATATTTAGAGATATTTTTCTGTATGTGAATGTGACATGTGTATGTATGTGAGGTCATACACATATGGGCACATCTAGGTGTGTGTGTGTGTGTGGAGGCCATAAGTTGAGATCAGGTGTTTATTTAGATTGCTCTCCACTTATTTACTGAGGCAGGATCTCTCACTTTAACTCACAGCTCACTAATTTGGTTTGTTTAGCTGGCCATCTTGATTCCCTAATTCCAATGCCTGAGGGTTAGGATTACAGGGACTATAGGTAACTACCAGGCCTGGTCAGTATTTACAGGGGTGCTAGTGATCCAAATTCTCAGCCTCACACTTGTACAGCAAGAGCTTTATCTACTGAGCCATTTCCCCAGCCTCTGTCTGGAGATCTTTTGTTGGTCTTTTGACCCATGTTAACAATAGCAATGTTTTCATGTATAAAGATTTAATGTTATGTATCCTTGCTGCTAAAAATTTTAAAAGTCTGTAGTTAAATACTTTCAAGAATTGGAGCAAACACAAGACAGTATCATAGGAAAGCTTCTTTTTGGTTGTATGAAATGGAGCCATGTTTGACCACCTTTTTACTTGAGATTTTATCCTAATGCTTTCTTCACATTTTTAAGTAATATCTTGTGACTTCCTTAGAGCCTGTCACATAGCTAAACACACAGATGTAAAAACTAAATAAAAACAAGTGCCCTTGGCATAGTGAATAAAGATGTTTAGTCCTTAGAGCAGGCTTTGAGACCGTCTATACACCTTAATGCTCCACTATTATCATCTTTTAAAAAATATTAAATAAATGCATTACATTTCATAAAAAAATTGAATGTGGTGTTTTATTCATCACACATTACTGATACAACATGAGGAGAAGTAGGAGCCTTCCTGAAAGGCTGGTTACCACATTTGGCCAGCAACACAAGTGTATCAATACAAGACAACTGAAATATGTTCTTCAACATTCATTCAAACAGCCTCTGGAACACAGAAACAACTAAGTTAATGAGATTTCCCTTAGGTTGGTTGTTGAATGAGTTGAGGTCATATTAGGGTTAACTATACATAAGAGTTTGTAGCCAGGTGTGGTGGCGCACTCCTTTAATCCCAGCATTTGGGAGGCAGAGATAGGAGGATCGCCATGAGTTTGAGGCCACCCTGAGATTACATAGTTAATTCCAGGTCAGCCTGGACCAGAGTGAGACCCTAGCTCAAAAAAAAGTGTTTGAGAATTTGTTGAGATATTCTTAGGTTTAGAGGACCAGCCCCTTGGGATGCCTATAGATGACACAACCAGGCACCGCTAAGCCTCAGTGCTTGCAATGTGCCAGATGCAGCACATAATAGTTATGAAATAAATATGTTTTCTTCTAGATTTTACTAGTACTTGTTGAATATCCTTAATGAGCCAGGCACTTGGCATACACCATTTCTTATTGTTACAATACATGTAAATAGAGATTTTAGGTTACATTTTGCAGATGAGCAAACAGGCTCAGAGGGATAAAATTTATGGCAGCACAAACTTCCAATTCCAGATCTGAAGTCTCCAAGTTAAGGAGTTTTAATTTTGTTCATGTATTTATTGAAGCAAAGAGAAACTATAATTTACCATACCATCTGCAAACCCAACATTTTATTTTTTTCACTCAATAGAATGCACCATGAAATTGTCTAAAAATTATTATTTAGGTTGTGGTGATGGGTGAGAGATCAACCAATTTGAAGTATGCATGAAAATTCCATGATGATACATGCTACTCTGTATGCTAAATTAAAACTAGAAAAATAAACACAAAAATATCAGCAATAATGACAAACATCACAATGAATAAACAAACAAATAAATAAATGCTATTATCATCTTAAAGTTTTTAGTTTTTGAACAGGGACTTTCAATAGATCACACAATTTTTGTAGATATTGTTATTCACTCTTTTCTTTATTTCTTCATGCCATCAGGTAATTTCCTAATTACTTCTCAAATAAGCTCAATTCTCTGTTTCCATCATTGCTGTCTTAGTCCAAGCCATAAAGGAATTTCACCTGAATTAATAAAGAACATTATATGATTTCTCACCACCAGTTTTTTTTATGGAATATAGTGACTTTTGAATTTATTTATTTATTTATTTATTTATTAGAGAGAGAGAGAGAGAGAGAGAGAGAGAGAGAGAATGGACACACCAGGGCCTCTAGCCACTACAAACGAATTCCAGATGCTTGTTTCACCTTGTGCATCTGGCTTTATGTGGGTATTTGGGAATCAAACCTGGGTCCTTTGGCTTTGCTGGAAAGTGCCTTAACTACTAAGCCATCTCTCCAGCCCATGAATGTTCATTTTAAAGGTGAAACCTGATTCCATTGCTTCAATAATAAATCCAGAGATTCATTCAGGAAATATTGATTAGGAGTTTGTTCTGCATGTTACGACAGGTGCTAGAAGCATCATAGTTACCAAAATCAGTTTCAAATTGAGGTAATTTTAAATAGAATCAGTCCTGATTTCTTTTTCTTTGTATTGAAATTTTCCATAATAAACCAAAATACATTTCTAGGTAACTTTTGTACTATACCATCCTGATAGACACACGGGTTCTAACACTGGATGGAATTGGAGAGGATGAGAAGATGGAAATGAATATTTTAAACTAATTATCCCTGATGAGTATGGTTTTCCCAAGTCTGCTTACCTCTCTCTACTGCAAGTGAGTATACAGGCCTATGTAACAACCTTCAGTTTAAAGTCATGTAACAGTGTGAAAATGAGTTTCTAGTTGATGACTTGTTTTCATGCTGCTACAAATTCAAAGCCCACTGCTAAAAATAGGTGTATCTTACAGGTTTCCTTAAAGGCCACATGCATCATATCTGTGCAGAGGCAAGTGGTCTTACATCCAGGTAAAAAAATAACATATATGCTCATTTAATTTTGTTCAGCTCACAAATTATTTAGCATCCAAATGTTTCAGTTATTGTTGGAAATTAAAATATCTGATCAAGCTTCAGCAGAGGTCTGAGTGAATAGGGGAAGAAAGAGGGACCTGGAGAAGACTGTAAGCCATGACGCATCCTCCACTTCTCTTTGCTTCCTTGGGAGACATGCAGTGAACACTGTACTAACCCTGGAAGAATTGTTTTAACTCAGTTTTGCTTTAATGTTATGCCCTTGGCTTTCATTCAAGGTTTATACTAGAAACCACTGCATGAAATTCATTTCTGCATTTCCTGTAAAAGTGTGGTGAGGGCATTGCCCATGACATCACTCAGTATGTGCTATTAAGCCCTGTATGAGAAAAAGCTTTCAGAATTAATTTTAAGAAACAAAAAGAGTCCCTTTTAAAATTGATGTTATGACTTTTTTCCAATAATGAAAGATGTATTAACCAAGATTTTTTTTTCATTTTATAGGTGGTAGCATCCTACTCTGATTTGCAAATTGAAGAAATAAATGTTCTGGTTTGCATTGCCAAGGAAGTTCTGGAATCATATAAAGAACCTAAAAGCTGTGGAAGTCAGGCTCCAGGTTCTCATGGACAGTGACCAGAACTCAGAACCCAAGGCTCTCTCCCCATCTTCTGTTTTTCTATCTTTCTCTCACCCTCTCTCCATCTGTCTGCATTTGCTGTTATTTTCTTTCCTCCCACTGGAGTCAGGGTTGATCTTCATGGCTGGGAATGGAGCCAATGACTCCCCTAATTCATTATTTTCCAACTTAGCATATTTTATGGGAAATAAAAACTACCCCCAAGGTCTGTTTATCTATTCCTAGAACAACTTCAGTTGGCCCTGATTCTTACTGGCCAGTTGCCAACTTTTGGACAATCGTAGTGTCAAGGGAGTAGAGAGAGAGTCCCATGAAGACGACTGACAACAGGGCATGCTGGTTGACATCCCCAGGCAATGTGATGTAGGTAGAGTTCCATGAAGAGGAAAGATGGCAGGGCATGCTGGCTGTCAGTCAGAGGGAGGAGAAGAACTTTAGCAAAAGAAGTTTTGTTAACTGAAGAGCATGAGGAATTTCCCAGGGCAACCAAACATGATAGAGAGAGTGACCATGACCTGGCCTAGGATATCTCATTGTTTTCCTTTTTACTACAAACAAAAAGAAGCCTCTAGGAAAATATGAAGAACAAATCAAGAATTCCACTTAGAATTCAATTTAGATTATTTTTACCTTTGGTTTTGGTTTTCTACTTTACAGATTATTGTCATACCTACTCTTGTGAGCTCTTAAATGTCTTTTTAAAAAGAAAAAAAAAGAAAAGGTATAACTAATTTCAACAAGAAATTGTGATTGTCTCACCAAATAATTTGTTGGGGTAATTTGTTAATTCTTAAGATCCAAATTTGAAAGCAGAAACAGATTATTCTTGAACATAAAGCTAAGACTAGAATTCAATTTAGAATAGTATGCCTATTAGAAAGGGAAGTGGGGAGTCATCAGATCCTGAGGTTTGGCTTCTGTGAGCACTGTTGCCCCATGAGTACCTTGCCTGGTACTTGTAGTGGAGACTTCTTTGGAAAGTCCTGTTCCTGGTTACAGTGTGAGCATCATAGCTCTTCAGAGCAGCTAATAAAATTGTAAGATAAAACAAGGTTTTTCTTTGGGGATTCTATTTACAGAATCCCCTGAAAAAAAACTTTCAGAGAAGAATGTTCATACGTTCTGAAGCAGTGGATGAAGCCTCTGGATCTGCAGCCAGAAATCTTCCCTGCCCAGTAAATGGTGCTTACCACCCAGAGATGCCCTGCCTCATAGCTTCTGTTGAATAAATTCCCTCCCTTCTGACCTGCAGCCTGGGCGTGGGCAAGATCTTCTCTCCTGATTGCAGCTGAGACAGACTCAACATTCCAGATTAAAAATAAATTAAACAAGTTTTTGCCAGAACAGGTTTTAGTGTCTTATCATTGAAAATTCATGCAGTTTCATTGCTGTTTTCGTAAAGCTACACTTATCTTTGACATGGCTTTCAACTACAGAACATTACTGTAAGAAAGTGATGGCTGCTGTGCCTGGTATATGCAAAAGCAGGCCTTCCAGGGGCCAGCTATGCAGCACCACCAAGCCTCTGTCCTGTCGGAGGGGGGGTGGTTCCATCCCAAAGTTAGCCTCATCCATGGTTCCTTTTCATCATGGAGACGTGGCTCAGTTGCTTCTAAGCTTTGCACTATAGTTTTTGGTAAGATGTCACCTTAAACATGCCATAAATGTTACTGCTACTCCCCAAGAACAAAATCCATTCTTTAAGATAGTTTATTTCCTCTTTGTGACAGTGAAATTAGAGGAAAAATACTAAGTGGAAGGAGTGTACTTGGAGATGAAATGTTGAGAAACGGAATTGGAAGTAAGTTTGATTTTATTTCTTTGTCCACAGGATGGCATGCCATTCACCTGTGGTTCCTCAAGCAGCAGGATGTCCATGGTCACTGTTTTCTTCGCCTGACCTCAACAAGGTGTGCAGCACACACAGGGAGAGAGAAGAAGCTGGAACTTGGGATATGGGTGGTTCATATTTTATCTATTGAAATGAACTTGTTCTATGCCACAGAAAGTTTATATTCAATATATCATTCAGAAAATAACACATCTCTACATGGCAAGATTTCTAACTCTCTTATATTTTGTTTGACTTTATTTTAAATATTATGCATACAGGAAAATAGAATTTTAAAAACAAGGAAAAGAATGTTACCCACAGTTCCTCAACTTAAAAATTTTATCCTTGAATTTTTTTGTTTCTGTCTATATACATTAATAATAATTGCATATTGTCATCATATAATGGATTTTGTCATGTGATTTTTTTATCTTGTAAGCATTTTCATGTTTTTAATCTTAAATATAATTTTAGTGTTGCATATCTCCCATTAAATTGACATATTCTGGGGTTGGGGAGATAGCTTAATGAGTAAGAGTGCTTTCCGTACAACATCTTTAGTTGGGTACCCATTACCCATGTAAAAAAAAGCTGAGCATGGCCATACACGCTTATAACTCCAAGCCTGAGGTGGGACAGAGACAGGATAATGGCTGGGCTCACTGACTGGCCAGTCTGACTGTAAACGTCCAGCAAGAGGTTCCATGTCAAGGAAACAAAGCATAAGAGTGATAAGCCAGAATAGCTGATGTGCTCCTCTAGCCTCTGCACACATGCACACCTGCATACAAACACACACTGTAGAAATACTGAAATAAAGACAACTAAACTATATGTTTAAATATATGTATAATATATATATATATACTAAAATATATATTTAAATATATATAAAATATATGTGTGTATTTCTGTTTTCTTTGTAGAACTGGAAATAAAATGCAGGCCCTTGTGAATGCCAGGCAAGCACTCCACCTCTGAGCTATAGCACCTGTCCTAAAGTATTTACTTTTGAGTTCTTTCTTTAGGAGTGCTTCGAAGGCTAGGCTCCTAGACCAATAGATGTGCATGCTCTGATCTTAAATCAGAATTAAATTAATAAATGTGCAAAAATCATGATGTGAGAAAATTGATTTCACTGTGTCTTTGCCATATTGTATCTTCCTTCCTTCCTTCCTTCCTTCTTTCCTTTCTCTCTCTCTCTCTCTCTCTTTTCCTGATGGCCTTTAGAAAGAGTCAGCAACCTAGTGAAGCTGTTGGGTTTTGCTTTGCCACCTCCCTCCCCACCATTCTCTGTACTTTCCTTGAATCAAGTAATAGTTCTCACACTAACATCTGTTCTACCCTAACATGCACCCTGAGGGCTTATTGCAGCTCGTCACCTACTCACGGAGATTCATTTCTCCTTCAGATGTTTATCCTGCAGCTTCCGTTTTTGCTGAAAGGCCTCAGGATGTAGTGGTCTGCTACCCCTGAAAGTGATCCCACACAGAGAAATGCTGTCACTCACTTCCCCTCTATTTTACACTTGTGGTTCCAGGGGATAGATTTTTTTTCCTTATAGTCCTTACTGACACCTGACCTTTCCTAGTAGAAACAATGCAAATGACACCAGGACTTGAGTGACGGTAACTGCAGCTCTGGTGGCAGATAACCCATGCTGCCAAGACACAGTCTGTCTTCTGCTCAAGTAGGAAGTGAAAGTCAAGAGGCTGTTCTCTGCATGTTCAAACAATGATGGTGAGAGCTGTGTGCCTTATTTTACCACTTCCTTCATCATCCCCTCCTTATGAGTCAACTGCCACAAGTTTGTGCAGAAATTTATACATAAAGCTGCGTTTGGGCACCAAAAACTGAACCTATCAATAGTTTCTTTTTTTCTGTTTTATATTCTCAACAATTTATATGCAATTCAGAAATCTAGATTGGGATTGTTTTATTTTCATGCAGGAGCCAGATGAAGACAGGCAGAGTTCAACAAACAGTACAGGATAGCAGTTACAGTGACAAACCTCATAATTTCTGGTAAACACCTCATATTTATTTGTTCACTGTATCCAGTTGCAAGTAACAGGAACCCTTAAAGAAAGGCTTAAGTCACAGGCTCAATTTTTGCAAAAATGGAGGTCTAGATTCAGATCCATAAGGGACTCTGAGGCTAAATCTTCCTAATATTCTGCTGTCTTATTCTGAGCTTAAGACTTCATCTTTAAAACATGACATGGCTAAGGGGTTCCAGTTCCGGTGAGGCAACAGAGTATAGAAACCGGAGACAAGCTCCTCGGGAAATTTCCTTAGTCTTCTTCTTAAGGAATCTTGAAGGGTCTTCCAGTTCGCACCTATGTTTCCTTGGCCAGATCCTAGTCACTGAATCTTTGCTGTCTTTTGTAGCAGCTTTTGTTTCTGCTATTGACTTGGACCTGGCTACAGGGCTGTGTCAGAAAAATTAGAGGTCAGCAGAAAGCTGAACAGATAGGTTGTTGTGCAAACAAATCTAGCCTCTAGTACAATGGCTGATTTGGTGTCTTCAGTTCTTCATTTTGAAGAACAATCCCATTAGAATAGGATTGTTAATCATATGAAACTCATTACAAGGACCATCCAATCACAGAATCCCTGGGTGGCCATGAGGTCATGAGTTTCAATACACAGATGCTCACTTTACCTATTCATGAAAAATTCCAGCGCCAAGAATCTTGCTACTCCACAATGCATCTCATTTACTTGTTGGGTAGCTTTAATTACATAAGATGATGATGATGGTGGAAGCAGTGGAATAGCACGCTGATGACACCCACAGTCCACACCTGTTGTCTCCACTCTTTCATAGGAGAGCCACTCAAGTGACTGAAGGTGGGCTGCAGGCTAGGCTCTGAAACTACCATTTGCTCTTGAAGCACTCCATCTGTCACCAACATGGCTTGTATGCACTAGTTCCCTCTTTTCCCGATTCTTTGATGCATGGCATAATTTGCATAGATCATGGATTTTTTTTTTTTGAGGCAAGCCCAACAGACTACCTTTTGCATGTGAGAGTAAGAGAGTGAGAGAGGATGAGAGAAAGAATTGGTGTGACTGGGCCTCCAGCCACTGAAATTGAAATCCAGACGTGTGCACCCCCTTGTGCACATGTGTGACCTTGTATCACTGTGCATCTGGCTTATATGGGACCTGGAGAGTCAAACGTGGGTTCTTAGGCTTCACAGGCAAGTGCTTTAACCACTAAGCAATCTCTCCAGCCCTAGACCATGGATTTTAAAATAATATGATTCTCTGCTCAACTTCAGCTTCTCTAATCTTTGGCTTCCCTGACTATTCACTTTCTGATTTTCGGGATCACTTAGGAAAAACAAGTCAAGATAATCATAACAGCAACTAAAATGCTTCAAAACATTTCCACTCACCAGAGACAGGTATTTCTATTTGCTGACATTTGCCATAGCATGTCAGCCCTCCTCTTGTCTGACCCATGTCTTTTTTTTTTTTTCCCTTTCCTGCACCAGAAATTTTCCGTCTTCATCTTTCATGTCACTTTGCCTCTTGCCATCCATTCAGTGTCTCTGTTTCTGAGTATCCTTTGTCCCCTTGTTTCGGGTCATGGCTCTTCAGTTCTGCTAATAATCTCTCCTTCACAATTTCTACTTATTTCCACTGAATTTTACAATATGTAAACATTCTTTAGAGTCCCATTGTCATGTATTGGGAACACAAGATTTAGTAGCAGTAAATGATCTCCATGTGGAAGCCTGAAATTCCGCCATCAAAAGAAATCCTGGGGTACAGATGTCAACAGTGTCCATAGATCAACACTGGCTAACGTTACATATTACTCTTCCTCCCCAAAAGGTAAAACATAGTTCTTCTCTCTCAGGATACCCATGGGTTCCCTTGTTAGTATTTCCCATGCAAGACATGGCTGTTCTCTCTAAGGATGTCCACAGGTTCCTTTGTAGGGTATCTTAGGTGCAACACAAAACTGAGTGACAATGATTAGGGTACAGCAGCCACTTGCCGGGGTCCAAGAAGGCTAGAACCAATCTGTTGTCAGTATCTGTGCTCAGAGAATGGTGCCTAGGGACTTTCCAAAACAGAGTTGTTCTGTCCATACTTTGCAAAAGTGCAGGAAGTTGCTGAGGAAATCCCTAGGGGCAAACATGGACCAAAATAGGAAGCTCCAGTGCTGACAAGATTCTTCCTTTTTCATTTTCTGGCTCCACTTCCTCCACACCTTAGAGCGAGTGATGGAGGGAGAGAGGATGTACCCCACAGCATGGGGAAAAGATAGATCACACAAATTTCCCAAAAGATAAACCCAAGGCCAAGACAGAGCCTTAAGAAGAAAGTAGGGATCATGTGTGGCCTCCGCTTGCACTGAAATGTTAAAAGATAAAGGGGCTTGATGAGTGCTTTCCTTTTCTGGAAAGAATATCAAGTAGAATGATAAAATAGCAGATGAAAAAGAAGGTAGACAATTTCACTGTACATTCGCTGCATCAGCCTCACCCACATATGTTGGAGGTACGCATTCACGTCATAATATATAAAAGAGAAAGAAATACAGAGGGATATTAGCAGGGGTTATCTCTGAATGTGAAGCTTTGGTGTTTGTGATTTCAACAATCTATTTCATATCTTTCTACAGTTTTCAAATATGTTTAATATCAATATGTCATTTTAAAATGTGATATATACATATATACATATATATATATATTTTGCAAAAGTGCATGCTCAAAGTTCCAAAGCTTGATGCAGTTACTACTAAGCTGAGAAAAAAGAGTCAGAAAATGAAATATGAAGCTGGTAAGATTAGTGGAGCTAACTCTCCACTAGATAACTCTCCATTAGCTCCACTAATCTTATAGTTAAATTAGTAGATGGAGAAATAGAGGTTGTTTTAGTGGAGGGGAAATTAAGCCCAGTTTCACTCTTTAAAAGTCAAATTGAGGGCTGGAGAGATGGCTTAGTGGTTAAGCACTTGCCTGTGAAGCCTAAGGACCCCACTTTAGAAAGATGCACAAGGGGGCACACTCATCTGGAGTTCATTTGCAGTGGCTGGAGGCCCTGGCACACCCATTCTCTCTCTCTCTCTCTCTCTCTCTCTCTCTCTCTCTCTCTCTGCCTCTTTCTCTCTAAATAAAAGTAAACAAAAAAATTAAAAGTCAAATTGAGGGCTGGAGGGATGGCTTAGCAGTTAAGGCACTTGCCTGCAAAGCCAAAAGACTCAGGTTTAATTCCCGAGGACCCGTGTTAGCCAGATGCACAAGGGGGTGCACGTGTCTGGAGTTCGTTTGCAGTGCCTGGAGGCCCTGGCATGCCCATTATCTCTCTCTCTCCCTCTTTCTATGTCAAATAAATAAATAAAAATAAAATATTTTACAACTCAAATTGAGCATTGTTCAACTACATGAACTAACACAAGCAAAATTAACTTTTCTGTTTTTCCCATTACAAGTATTTCTAATTTTTTTTTCAAAAAGTAGACCATGGATTAAATTGTTAACTCAGCTTTTGTTGCTGTGAAAAATACTGGAGAGAAATAACTTCAAGGAGCATATATTGATTTTGGCTGATGGTTTCAGTTTACAGTTGTCTGGTGTCCTTTCTTTCAGACCTGTGCTGAGGCTGAGCAGGTGGGCATGGCGGCACAGCCATGGTGACCAATGACCTGCTTCCTCCAAGTAGCTCCAAACCAGAGGTTTTCAGGACCTTACAACAATTCCACCAAATCATGAATCCCTCAAACGGACGAATCCATTAATTAGGTCAGTACCATCAGATTCAGCACTTCCCTAAGGACTTACCTCTGAACGAAATGTACTAGGGACCAAAAAGCCTTTAAAACATGAGCCCTTTTCTGATCCAACTAGAACAACGCATAAATATATTCTGACATTCTAATTGAATTGGAAGTTAAAATTATGTGAATAAAATTCTGAAAAATTGGAGTTTTGAGGGATAACTGTCCTCATCAGATATTAACAAAGTATATTATACCATAGCAAGTAAAATAGTGTAGCATACATCTTATGAATACAAACACAAGATGAACAAATCAAATGTAGAGTTCTATAAATGACATAATTATAAATAATAACATAGGAAAAGATATCCGTGGGGAAAAATTGTTCATTCATTAAGTGTTGAAATCATTAGGTAGCCTTTTCAATGCAGCAAGCAGACTAGAGCCTGTAAGTCTGTCCTGCCACTGCCTATTTTTCTACAGGAGCACTCCTACACACAGACATGCCTCATGGCAGAGGTAATATCTACAGCTGTGTGGCAGAAGTGAAGAGTTGAACATTTACCCTAGGACTTCATTGTACATGAATCTTAAAATATATATGCTTAGCCAGTTGTGGAAAAAGTGAGCCAACTTATGACCTAATTAAATAAAACTCTTTAAAATATACCTCATTCTCGTACCAAAATTAATTTCAGATGGCTCAAATATCAGAATAAACAGTTAAGAATTCATACAAGTAAAATAAGTCATTATTTCAGAAGAGTTTTGACTGTGTAATATTGGAATGAGAAGAACTGTATGTAAAAGGATGGAGAGATTCAACTATAAAAATATTAAATAAAATTGCACACTTTAAAAGTGCAAGAGACAAAGGTGCACAAAAAGGAATAGATGCAGTTTACCTTGGCCAAAGGGCTGGTGTTAGATGTGTTTGCTCTAATCAATAAGAAAGTGGTTATCTATCAACCAGGGGAGGAAATAAGGATTTAACAGGCAGTTCGAAGCCAAGAGAATATATTTGGCTCTTAAATGCATGAGAAAAAAATTACAGTAAGAAAAATATCAATTAATCTACTGTGAGTTATCATTTTCTCCTATTAGATAATTGAATAATGGAAGTTTTGGTAATACAATGTAAAGACCAAGCACTTTTACTTTCATTAGCTGGTATAAAAATCACATTAAAGAATTTAAGATAGCTTAACTCATCAAAATTTAAATGAAAATTAAACTTTACAAATACAATTCTGAGGATTTCTTCTATATATGCACAAAGCCACATGTAAAAAAAAATAAACAAATGGGGGCTAGGAAGATGGCTCAGTGGTTGAAGGTATTTGTTTCCCAGGCCAGGGTTTAATTAACAAGTCACAGACATAAAATGGCATCTATATCTGTTGTTCATACATAGCAGCAAAAGGCTCTGCTGTTGCTATTTGCACATGCACACACACATGCATACACATGTGTGTGTGTGCAAATAAATAAGTGTACAGAACAAACAAATGAACAGTCACAAGTATAAAGATGTTCATCACGGTATTATTTGTAGTCAAAACTTAAACTAACCCTATGTTTATAGAACATCATCATAAATTATGTGCATGTGCACATAGAGATACTGTGTATAGAGTCATAACAAAGCTGCGCATGTGCCTGCACTGGTCCATGTGCTTTTCATGTGCTCAGCCCTGGCTACGATTCCCATTATCAACCCTACAACTAAAACTAAATATATAGATAAGGTCCTTACCTTCTCATTTGCTTTTGTTTTCTTTCTTTTGCTTTTTTTTCCCCCATGGGTAGGGTTTCACTCTAGCCCAGACCTGCAATATATTATGGAGTCTCAGGGTGGCCTCGAACTCATGGCAATCCTCTTACCTCTGCCTCCGAAGTGCTGGGATTAAAGGCATGTGCCACCATACCCAGCTCTCATTTACTTTTGTAAATAATGCCTTCTCATACCCTAGACCCTGTCAACATGGGTTTGTGTTCTGTTATAGGTTAGTTCTATTTATTTCTTAAGTATTGCAGTCTACATTTCTGGACTTTAGAAGAATCTATGAATTGTTTTCTAATGGCACAATTACTATTCTTTTAAATGACATGAATAACCTTTCAAAAAGAAGAGTGACTGAGAGAGGTAAACCAAGAAAGATAATGAATGACAATGGGGATTGGAAAGATTCTTGAACATTTGCTAAAGTGCTCTGACAATAGTTAGTTGGAAAGGTACATAGACATTTGGGTGAATTATTTATCCTAACACCCATCCACATATGTTATGGCTCTGCAACTAAAGTACTACAAGCCTATGCTCCCATGGGGGAAATGGTGCCCCATGGGACACCAGTGTTTTTATACCCATGTGCCAATGGATAAGTCCCTTCAAAATTGAAGGAAATTCTATGGGGGGGGGGTGAGTTGTAAGAAATGTTTGTGTTCTGATCAATGAATTTTTACTTTCCTTACACAGACATGATTTTAATAGATGCTGACAGCAACTTGGCAAGGAGGGGACACACACACACTATTCTTCCCTTGTGACAGGCAGGAAGTGAGGCATTGAAGCTACTGAGGTGCATAAGCATTTCCGTTGCTCTTAACTAGGAGTAGCTTGTAGAGAGACTTTAAGAAGACATGTTTATACATGGACATTCTCAAGAGTCAGAGAGCAAGGTATGATTATAAGGCACTGTAGGAATACTGATGGACAGGAATGACTCAGACTAATGGACTGGATGGCAGGCAGAGTTAATTGCACACCCTCTGTGCTTGTAGCCTCGTGCAGGGCACATTGGATTCTTGATTGGTCTAATGAGAGACACTCTACTGAGATCTGAGGCTCATCAAGCTTTGATGCCTAGGAAACAGAGCTTCAAGCTCCCAAAGTCCTCATGAGGCTCTATCACAGAAGAGCTTGGGATGTCTTGAAAGGAGCTACCTTCATGCTACAGTCTTTTCTGGGGTTCACTACTTCTTCCACAGCATTTATACATCTTTTTTTTTTGTTGTTGTTGTTTTTTTGGTGAGGTAGGGTCTTGCTGTAGCCCAGACTCACTTGGAATTGACTTTGTAGTTTCAGGCTGGCCTTGAACTCATAGAATTTCTCCTATCTCTCCCTGCTGAGTGCTGGGATTAAAGGCATGAACCACCACACTTGGCCATTTATACATTATCCCCTTCATAAAGTACATCATTTCAATAATTGTGTAAAAACTTTTGCTTTGTAATCTGTTTATTTGTTATAAAAAGTGTGAAAAGTTCCACTTTAAGTGGCTACAAATGGCAATGAAATGGTAATTAGTTAATGACATTGTAGACCTAAATCCTTTTTAAAAAGCCACAAGTGTCTATTTGGCTAAATTGCCCCCTTTCTCCATAACATTGTATGGTCTATGTCATAAATACTTAAATGTAAAACATGTATGTGTTCTATTAAATAATGTCCAGTAATCATTTACTGAGCTATATTAAATAGAAAGCAAACAATATAGACATGATATCTATCAATTCATCAAGAAGCCAGGTATTAATCATATACTCAGGCTCTTATTATATTACAGTTGAGAGGAAGGGTCATAATGTATAGGGAGCTGTACAAACCATATGTTACTGTTGACTTTGTAGATCAAAATGATGTAATGCAGCAATACAATATGGTTCAATATGTATTAGGCTAGAACAGGGATGAGGTTCAGATCAAATTTCCAAGAATGTAGCACTGGAATGATCCCAGAAGGGTAAGTGGGAATAACCTTTGTGCAGAGGTGGGTCACAGAGGCCTGGAGGCTATCCTGTGTGATGTCAGAAAGGGAGGAGCCAGCAGGAATGGAGAAAGAGTAGGAGAGTTTCATGCAAACTTAATTAGGGTTAGATGACCTGTGCTGGACCTTACAGGCCATGATAGAGTTTGATTTTGTATCCTGCCCTAAGAAAAGTGGAAAAACCATCCACAGGGTTTGAGGGCTGAGAGAAGATGGATGTAACAGGGTTCCTGGGACTACTTAAAGCAAAGTCTCCTCTTCAATTTTGTGCTGAGGGTGGATTAAGCAGAGGACCAACAAATGAACATATCCCCAGGAATGCAATGGATGAGAAAGATAATGGTTTGTGAGAAGTCTTCATAGGAGATGGTATGTATGGACAGAAAAGGCAAGATGTGAGACTCCTACACCACATGTGACAAACTGCTAAGCCACTGGCTGCATGCAGGGGTTTGGGCTGTGATCAACAGACTGCTAATTTAGAGACATCAATAATCATCTTTTCATAGTCCCTCTCTCATTACCCTCAGACCCTCAGCCAATTAAAGAATGACAAATGCAAATTTTGATATGGCTGTCTGAAAGGGCACCTTGTCATTTGTCCCTTTAGAGTGTTTCTCTGTCATAAGGTCTTTGGCTCCTTGGAAATAATAGAATAAAGGAAGAGTAATCAAGTCTCATCTGGGAAGAGCTCCTTACAAAACAGTATGTTATAAATACATAAATGCACTTTGCCCTGGCAATATGTATCAAATAGTCTATAACATGCACAAATAAAACTTTAATAGGATCACATTCATATCTCAAGGTCATACAGTGGTTCAGGTGGAATCAAAGCTGGAATCTTCTGAAATGAATGTTGGTGCTTAGCTCCTGTGTCTGTCACAAAGGAACAAAGGGACAGCTCTATCCCAGATGCCCAGACTTAATATCCTTAAGGCTTATGGTTTCTATTCCACCCTCTTAGAACTGGAGAAACACTGGCCACATCATTAACTGCTGAGTTCCTGAAGATAGGAGAGGGGACATGAGGGATGTTGCTGTGGACATAAAATATAAAATCAGCAAGGGGAAATGCTTGGGTTCAAGTGTTGTAGGATATAAGATGAATATAATTTCAAGAGCACTGTTAATGAAAGATATACACAATTTCATATATACATTTTCAGATATAAAATGAATGTGCATTTTAAATCAACAAACATGCGCTGGAGAGATGGCTCAGCAGTTAAAGGTGCTTGCTTGTAAAGTGAATACCCCAAATTTGATTCCTCAGTACCCATGTAAAACCACATGCACAAAGTGGTACATGTGTCTGGAGTTCATTTGCAATGGTACTGGTATGTCCACAATTACTCTCTGTTTGTTTCTTTCTCTGTGTCTTTTTCTCTCAAATAAATGAAAATATTTTTAAAAATTAAAAATATAAATTAATACTTGGGCCTGGCATTGTGGTGCATGCACCAGCACTCTGGAGGCAGAGGTAGTAGGGCTGCTGTGAGTTTGAGGTCAGCCTGAGATTATATAATAAATTCCAGGTCAGCCTGGGCTAGAATGAGACCCTATCTTGAAAAAAAAATCCCAAAATTAATTAATTAATAAATTCTATCAGTAATAGTATTAAATCTGACAAAGCCATATACATTACAAAAATCAGAAAAGCAATACAATATTTCTGTTAATTAACTGACTTTTTCATTTATTATTATTATTATTTGTTTATTTGTTTTTGAGGAAGAGTTTCACTCTTCAGCACAGGCTGGCCTGGAACTTGCAGACATCCTCTTCACACTTTGGTGTTTATGTAACCCTACCTTTTATTAAATTAAATTTAATTGCTTCTTTATCTGACAATTATTTTTTAATGTGTCTTTTTCTATAAAGTGTAGAGAATCATTGTTTAACCTTGTTAAATGAATTCTTTTTGTGTGTGTACTTTGTGATGTATGGGTGTATGTGTGCTCATTGTATGGATGTGTGTCCATGAGTGTGTAAGTGTGCATGCACCTGTGTGCATGCACAGAGGAAAGAGGTCAACGTTAAGGATCTCCCTCAATCCCTCAGCACCTCATTCCGGAGCCCAAAAATTCAGCTAGCCAGTGAGCCCCAGTGATTCTTTGTGGTCACTGCCCCAGTGCTGGGAATGCAGGCTTGTACCACCAGGTCTGGCACTTTATGTGGCAGTGGGGTCTTCACTCAGGTCTTCATGCATGTGCAGCAAGCACTTTACTCACAGAGCCATCTCCTCAGCCCATGATGGATTTTTGTTGTTGTTGTTAATACGCAAATAACCTTCTTTCTACTTCACAGTTTACTTTGACAATGTCCTGTACATGCCTAGGGATGTCGGCCAAATTTAGAAACATATACATTTTCTTTGGATATTGTTTATTGTAGATGCACACAAATTATGGCATCATTACAGACAGGCTTTGCCTTATAATCACAGGGATTTTGGAAAATTAGATTTCTTGCAATGACTCTTGAAAAAGGAAAACATGGTAAGTTTATTATGCATGTGCTGAACTGTCATGTGCATTCCTGGGAGAATGGTGTTTGCATTTTTAAAAAGACATCACTGGATCTGCATCCCCTGATACCTGAGAGAATCTTGCTCAGGGAAGCTTCTGGCTCCATCCATTTCCAACTTGTTCAGTCTCTGCTCACATGCTGTTAGTACTTGTCATGCCAGGGCAGCATCGGCATGGTGCAACCCTGGCCCCGCACCTTCCTGGCGTGAGGCCATGTGAGTCAGCACAATGGGATACAGCAGAGTTCTGGAAGCCTTTCTCATTTTGGGAAAGGGGGAAAATTACCTTGCAGTAATGTTAGTAGCTATTCCACCATGCACTTCAAAGATTGTAAATGCATTTCCAACTTTCAGTCAGATTCCCAAAACGCCCAGGGCTATTCCAAGTCTTGCTACAGAGGAGGAATATTTTGGGGGTAGGGGGAATCAGACTGGTATGTGGTCTTAGCTCATTGTAGTATAATTATCTTACCTTGAAATTTTTTCATGAATTTGTAAGCATTTTAACACATGGCTAGGAATTCTCTCAGGACAGTGTTTCCACTGGTCATGAGAGTGAACAATTCTGTGGTTTAGGCTTCATAACTTTGTGGTAAATCCTTGGAACACATGGACCTCTCAAAGGAATAACTTTGTTGTAGTCTTAGTTGCAGTAGGAAAAATTTCATCAATGCATAGAAATATAAAAACTCAAACATTTAAAAATATATAGTATGAATTGTGAGGTAGTTTACAGAGATTGGTTGATGTCGGTTACAATTGTCCAGGATTCAATTAGTATAAAAGGTAAGTCACAAGTAGGTTACTATATTATGATTTTCTTGTCTACTTACTTACTTTTCAATCTCTTATTTACTCTTCAAACAACTCTAGAAGTAAGTGTTATTATCTTCACTTCACAAATAATGAAACTGAGGATCCTGGGGGCTTACGTAGACTCATCCTGTTTGCAAATATTATCGTAATAATCGTCCATCCACCAGTCTGTCTAGGAAGGTCATCCACCCAGAAGACTTGCATCAGTAGTTCCTTCTTTGGCTATCTGACAGCAAAACAAAACACAGCCAACCTCAACGCCAGTGATTTCTTAGAATTTGTCACATTGAACTATGCTAGCAGTCTTTTCCTTCTTCCCACTCCCACCCCAAAATCTCTTTTTAAAAACAATAGATAGGAAGTACTCTTCTACTTGACTGGGGTTCTGTCTCTTCTAACATTGAATACTCTTTCTGAGAAAGAATATTAGCTTCCACAACTTTGGATCCCATGCCTGCATTGCTAACTGCCCAGGCACTCCTCTTGACCATTCCTCTACAGCCACCTTTAATATCTATGATGGTAATCTGCCTCTGCACCATAGAGCATACACAAAGCTTTCTGCCTTTTCTCCTTCCAAGCACTCCTGTTATGTTGACCATTTTTACTGTTTTTGAATGTAGGACTTTTTCTTTCTGATTCAGGGTTTCACATGGCATTCCTGTCTCCTTCAAAACTTTCCAATGCCTTCCACACTCACTTATTTCCCCTGAGATTCAGTTTAAAATGTACCTTCAGGGATACCATTTCTTTTTCTTTTTTCCAGGTAGGGTCTCACTCTAGCCCAGGCTGACCTGTAATTCACCATGTAGTCTCTCAGGGTGGTCTTGAACTCACAGTGATCCTCCTACCTCTGCCTCTGGAGTGCTGGGATTAAAGACGTGCGCCACCGCTCCTGGCTAGGGATACCAGTTCTGATCTCTCTCCACCAGGAAAGAGTGGAGACCATTCTCATGATGTTTTAAATATTCTTATTTATTTGCAAGCAGAAAGAGATAGAGAGAAGACAGACAGACAAAGGCAGGGGGAGGTGATACACCAGGGTCTCCAGCCACTGTAAACAAGTTCCAGATGCATATGCCACTGTGAATCTGGCTTTATGTAGGTTCTGGGGAATCAACCTCAGGTTGTTAGGCTTTGCAAGTAAGCACCTTAACTGTTTGACAACTTTCCATCCCTCATGATTTTTTTGATGTTTCATTCTACCATTGAAATTATTTTTATCTGCACTGCTCAGGAATTTACCTTGGTGGCTGAGGTGCACAAACATTTAATCTCTCATGTAAAAGAAGTGAGCAAATTGATATGGTGGTCTTACAATATTACAAGACTCTCCCAAGGTAACCTCATTGCTCAGGGTGGTTGCTATAGCACTAGCTGTTACTTCAGTATTCTTGGAAGCAATTAAAGTGAAAAAAGAGACCTTTCTTCTGACTCGGTCATCTACTGTTAAGGAGTCCTCCTGGAAGTGTCATCCATGCCTTTATTTCACTAGACAAAACTTAGTTACATGATCACTTCTGGCTGCAAAATAGGCTAAAAGATTAACACTTTAATTGGGTGCAGTTAAAGGCTGGTGCTCATCATC
Organism: Dipus sagitta; assembly: GCA_036346955.1. Taxonomy (NCBI): domain Eukaryota; kingdom Metazoa; phylum Chordata; class Mammalia; order Rodentia; family Dipodidae; genus Dipus; species Dipus sagitta. The sequence goes on along the minus strand of CM070778.1, from coordinate 71,181,172 downwards.
AAAATTAGAAAAATAGCATGTGGGGTGGTCACCTGCCAATCAGTTGCACCTTCCAATGTGCTTACCACACTGCCTTTTAAACTGAGTTGTTTCATTGTTTGAGTCTCCCACTAAGTTGAAAGCTACAGATGGGAGAGTGTATTACTCATCTTTCTATCCCCACACCTTTCTATCCCCACAACTGTCACAGTGGTTTCCAACTAATAGGTCCTTAATAACAATTTCACAATTAGAAGAATTAATTGTTGGGAGAAAATATTTGTTGCAACAAAATGAATTAGCATAGTTTACACTCAAGGAAGAAACTTTTCTGCTTTATTGAAAGAAGGAGGAAGGGCAAAAATGGCCACAAGATTATGTAATCATGTCAAATTAGATCTTGGTTTGTAAAAGCAGGACATGCTGGAGAAAAAAAAAACCTTTGTTGGGTAAGTTCTATAAGGGGAAAATGAATCTTCAAACATATGTTATCTCATGTATATTTATGGTGAAGACCAAAAGCAAATGGAAGAATATAAATTGTGTACATTTCTTGTACATTTGTCACTGTTTTAGAATGTTAGCATTTGACTTGTAGCCAACTTTATTTTCTCTATTTCTTTTCTATATGATTTATAATCATTTCTTTGTGCTAATAGTGCTAATAGTTTGGGACTGTATATCCTGAAGATTTTTTTTGGAAACTTTTTATTTTCTTCCACACTGATTTTTTCTCTTCTGATGATGGGTAACTAATGCTCTGGTTAAAGATACAGAATGACAAAATGTCCATGCTGGGGTCCTGAGAGGCTGTGCTAAGAGCTACAGAGCTGGAAAAACCTGCCATGACTTCAGACCATAGTCATAAAAACCAACAACTAAACACCCATGTGGGATCCCTGCAGAATCCAAGGATACATGTTCATACGTGGATTTACTCCATAGGTTTTCAGCTGTTTTGCCAACAGAACTTCCTCCTGCAATTTAAAATCTTCTAATGTCTTCATATTCCTGTCCTAGAAATATGTGCCTTTGGTATGGAAAGTGCATGCTGCCTTGAGGGTTTCAGGGTCTGGCTTTTTCCTTTTTGTTTGTTTGGGCTATATCCTATGCCAGGTTGGCCCGAGAACATAGAGGATCTGAATCAGCGGCCCACAGAGAAGGTCCCATTCTCCCTAGTCTTAGCCCTTCACATGTCTACCTTTACTACCCAGAAGCCATATTTTCAAAACTCAACTCAGTTCATTAAAATTTAGTTTGATACTTCATGATGTCTCATAGTCTGATCATTACACATTCCTGTCAGCAACATGTGAGAATTCTAGTTATCCTCTATTTCTGCCAATACTTGCTACAGTCACATTTTTCATCTTAGCCCACTTAACAGTATTCACAGGAATCTCATTGTGGCTGTAACTTACAGTTTTCTGATTTCTAGTAATTTTACACACAGAATGTGTTTCTGGGTTACACATATCTTTGATGAAGTGTGTCTATTGAGAGATTTTATTTTTTAACTCAGCTGTTTGTTTTCTTCTAATGAAGTATACTTTTAATGAAATTAGTAGATTATTATGTTTCCAAGTATGAAATAACTATTATAACTTGAAATATTGCTTTTTAATTATAAATGTATTATACATTATTATATATAATTATTTAAATTTTTAAAGATATTACTTTTATTTAGTAATTTGTTTCTTAAAAGTATCGTTTATATAATTTTGTAATTATCTTAACTATTATTCTTATTTTGGACTTGAATCTATCTCAACTAGATTTGAAAAGAATTTTTCATTGATTTCCTTTATAATATACTAACTTTGGCTTATTTTTAAGATACTAGTATGATTCCTTATTCTTCATTATTATTTTTGTGGAGAGGACACTAAGGCTTATTCTTATTTGTTCATTTTGAAACTTTGTAAAATATTAAGAGACTTTTTCTAAAATATTTTATGTATTTATTTGAGAGACAGAGAGAAGAGACAATGGGCACACCAGGGCCTCTAGCCAATGCAAATAAACCCCAGATGCATGCACCACCTTGTGCATCTGGCTTACATGGGTGCTGGGAAATTGAACCTTGGTCCTTAGGCTTCAGAAGCAAGTGCCTTAAATGCTAAACCATCACTCCAGCCCCAAGAGACTTTTTTTTTCTTCAAATCAGAACTGAGTTGGATTTTTACATTTTGAAGGAAATCAGATCTTCACATATGATGCAGTCCTGTTCATAAAAATGGCTCCTTCATTTTTGATTCAGAAATGGTTTTAATTGCTTTAGTTTCCTGCCCCTTGCTTGGTAAGTGAGAAAGGCTTTAGGATTTTCATGAACTTACATCAGCAAATCAGAATTCTTTGTTATTGAGACTATAGCTGGATTTCTGCCCAGCATTCTCACTGGTCCAGGAGCAGATGAGTCCCAAAGGTTGAAGTATCTCCTTCATGTCTAGAGTATGCTGACACAGTCCCAAGGCTGGTCTCCACTATCACTTCATGTCCTTTCTATGACATTACTATGTCTCTCTTTACTTACTCTTCTCCAGAATGGGCCTCTGCTTCAGGAAGGCCAGTATCTTTGTCATCGACTGCATGCCTACAGCAACCTCCTCACATGTCATGGTGTACATCAAGGCAATCAAGTGTTAAGTGTGGACAATGTGACTGTAAGCACTGCAAACGTAAAGAGAGTATTGTCAGGTTACCTGGTATGTATGAGTTATGGGGTTCCTTGCGGAGGGTTCAGAAGTGAGGACGCTGCATGATAGAAATTGTAAGACAGTTAATCTGGTCTTGCAATGTGGAATTATGAAAAGTAAATGGACAGCTTCTTTATAATTTTTAAAAAGATTTATAAAATAATTAAGTCCACAATCAAGAGGAGAATGCAGAATTTTCTACATGACTAGACTTTTCTCATTCAGTAGAGTTGGTCTTAACCTTTTAAAAAACAAGGTACCCTTTGAGAATCTCATAAAAAAGAAACAGCTTCCAATCTTCTTTTCATAAACAGACACACACACTTCATACAATATCAGGGTTATGGGTCCTTTGAAACCCATTTGTAGTTTTTGCAAGTCCTGTCACAATTTCATGGACTTTTAATTAAGAAATCCTGGAGAAGTAAGAAGTTTGTCAATTATAATCATATTACAAAGAAGGGAAAAAAGAAATGAAAGTGTACACATTTGTGAATGTGTGAATGTGAGAATGGGGTCCAGTATGCAAGATGTTAGTCAATTTGAAATATTTTCTTTAAGATTGGAGTTACATTTTCCATATAATAACAAACACTTTCCTCCTTCACCACCTCCTCCTTCTTTTTGAGATATATAGATATAGATAGATATATAGATATAGAGATAGAGATAGAGATAGAGATATATTTTTTTGAGGTAGAGTCTCACTCTAACTCAGGCTGACCTGGAATTCACTATGTAGCCTCAGGGGGGGCTTGAACTCACAGTGATCCTCCTTCCTCTACCTCCTGAATGCTGGGATAAAACGTGTATGCCACCATGACTGCCAAAAGAAATATTTTCTTTGGAGCCTGGAAGACCAGGGGACTTCATACATTGGCAATGTACACAAGAGCAAGGAAGAGGAGGTAAGCGCTCATATAGTGAGAGGACACAGAGCCTGTTTGTACAAACACAACACTGATCCACTAAATATATACTGAGCACCTGCCGTGGACAGGGCTGAGCTGTGGGAAGGAGACACAGTGATACTGTGGAAAGATATAGTAGTTGCTATCTTTAAGGTCTCAACAAAATCACAGAGCCCCACTAACTATTGTAATTATTACTATATTAGTTATTTTATTAAGTAGAATATGACACATCATACATAATTGTTAACAATGCTTTTTTTAACAGATGAAGATACAGTTACCTAGAACACACATCCCCCAATCAGGCTTCTTAATGAGGACCTACTATGTGCCAATCATAGTACTAGATGCTATTCTAGTAAAGTTTAAGCCTGTTTGAGAAACTGTCTTTTCACTAAATATAAGCAAATGTCAATCCATGTTTTTCTAATGAGAAACAGAATGATGTTAGTTACATAATAACAGAGTGAGTCATCATTTGTTTGGTCAAGAAAGGAAGAATATTGCCCAACAAAGATTATGAATTTATTGGAAAAGCATTTGCATCCATCTTATGACACTAGAAAACTTTTCAACATCACTGATCTTTGATAGGAGAGAAGGGGAATATTTGGATTTAATGGTTGAAATTAAGGTAAAACCTCTCTGCACTCTGACAGTCTCTCACCCTGTGTTTGTCTCTGGAAGTGTTTACTTTCTATGCTTTCTGCAGCCAAGAACAGATTTGGGAAAGGAAGATGGGATGATGTTAAAGGACTTCATAAGGTACATTTTGCAATCCTTTATAATTGGTATAGCTCAAGGAAGAGAAGACATCTAGGAGCCTTACAACCCACATCTTCAGCCCACTCTGCTTGAAAGCTTGATCCATTTCTGCCAAATCCTGGAGAAAGAAGACTTACTCATTCAAGTATACATCCACTGGAAGGGAGGATGGATGCCCATTACATCCATTTTAAAATCCAATGTGCATTTGGCCAGCTGCACTCCATTTGCTGCAGGGAGTGGGATTGCTGGGGAAGGCAGAGTCAGAATGGAGATGGCATGTGATGAGATTCAGTGTGCCCCCATCAGGTCCAATGTTCCTTGTGACTGATTACCTACCATGGAGCACTTAGGGAGTGGGGAAAGACCACTAATTAGAGCTTCAAATGATACTAGGTACCTCAAGGGTTTACCTACTATTCATTTTCTACCTTTAAATGCAGCTTGCTTCATATACAAAGAACACTTAATTCATATTTTTCTCATATAACCACTTCATATATCATACGCACAATCTAGAGCTCTTACCTCTTTGAACATTCTTACTTCTTTGAACACTTTATCTTATTACCCTCTACTTATGGCTATCTTCATATGGAAATACTGTGTGAAGTTATAAAGTATTTTTAAGGAGAGAGAAGAAAATAATCAGAAATGCTCTTTTGAACTTACTGCTATTTTTTCAGTCTCTACAAAAAGACCCCACTATAAACTTGAAAATACTAATATTAGAATATGGAGAAAGGAATAAAATAAATAACTGGCACAAGGGCAATGATTTTTCCATAACTTACTAGAGGGAAATGGCACAGCCATGTGGACTGCGGGATAAGTTCTGTTTGTGGTGATGCAGATTGACTTAAGGAAGAAGCACAGAAGAAAGTCCTCTAAATTCTGGTTGGCAAAATAGACTTAAAATATTAGCTCTCTATGTAAAGGTGAACTTAGCAAGCTAATGACTACCTTTCAACTGTCTTGAAGAAGGAAGTCCCACTCAATAGTGAAATTTAAGACACAACTCCAAGAACTCCAATGTTTACTTCATTCACTCATTAATCCAACATATATATTATTTTAATTTTTTGTTTGTTTATTTATTTATTTGAGAGCATCAGAGAGAAGGAGGCAGAGAGAGAGAGAGAGAATGGGCGTGCCTCTGCAAATGAACTCCAGATGTGCGCACCCCTTTGTGCATCTGGCTAACGTGGGTCCTGGGGAATTGAGCCTCGAAACAGGGTTCTTAGGCTTCACAGGCAAACGCTTAACCACTAAGCCACCTATCCAGCCCCCAACACATAATTTTTAAGCTAGAAAGTGTACACTGCAAGTGTATGAAGATCCACAATGCCTGGGCCTTGCCTTCTAAGTTCAGTGTCTGTCTTTGAACTTTTACTTTCTATTTTCTGCCACCCAAATCAAATATCTTAAGAAAGTAGTGGTAGGGCAACTTAGGAACTAAATTCATTTAAAGTGTGACTTTTCAAAGAGTTATTGTTCTTTGCAATGCATAGTCTTATAAAATGGGGCATATAGGTCAGGGGAGATAGCTCAGTCAGACAAGCTCTTCCTTTGAGAACATGAGGACCTGAGTTTGATACACAGTGCCCATTGCAATGCCAGGTATGGTGAAGCATGCCTGGAATCCCAGTACTAGCAAGGGAGAGACAGGCAGATCCTTGGAACTCGCTGGTCAATGGTCCAACTTAATTGGTGAGCTCTGGGTCAATGAGAAACCGTGTCTGAACAGAGATGGTTGTCATACCTAAAATATGACATACAAGGTTGTCCTCTGTCCTCCATGCATATGTGCACACTTGCACACAAATGCATGCATATCATGCACAAACATGCATACCACATGCACACTTGTATTAGATGGGCTATAAATATTTATTATTTCTTATCCAAATTAATACAGAAGCTTACTGTTCCTGTTTTATGGCAAAAGTATCTCTCAAATCATAAAACAATATTGATACTTTAGTCAAAATGCTGAAACAATATGGCTATAATGGAATTTTCTGTTTTTTGAATATAAACTAGTTCATTGAAATTTTAGATAATTTATAAAGGGTATAAAATAAAATATAAGAAATACCACGGTCTGTTGTCTGTAAGTATAGAAGTTGTCAATAAAAATATACACTAAAAAAGAAAAATATAGTCACTTTGTACAGGTATGGTGAGACAAAGGATACAGAAGGGGCTTTAAAAGGAAGTATAAGTAGATATGACAAAGGAATTGGTTTTTTTGAGCTAGGATTAGCTGTGTTATGATAATTAAAAGGAAGAAAAGGGAAAGTTGTTAGTGAAGGAATGCCTCATGGGGCTCTAATAGTTACCAAATGGCACCCTCGGTCACAAACAAATTGATTGAAGATGTTGAGAGGAAATAACATACAGAAGAACCTAGGTATGCCCTCGAATGCTAGGCACACTCAGGACAGTGCCCATGGTCTCTGTTTGCAAAGAATTTCCAATATTAATGCACATTGAGCTTCATGTTTTGAGAAATTGACATTTTAAAAACAACTTTGTAGCCATAACAATTTCAGATTCATTAATTTCACCCATCACCCTCATCACTCTCACAGTGTGAAATCTTGCAGGCATTGTGTGTGTAATGTAATTTTTTTACTTATTTAATGAAGAATATGAAAATCCTTTCCTTCTTATTAAAAATCTGACACATTGCTACATATCTTTGTATTATAAAAGTGTATGGAAGAGAGGCAGAGGTAGGGGGATCATGGTGAGTTCAAGACCACCCTGAGACTGCATTGTGAATTCCAGGCCAACCTGGCTAGAGTGAGACCCTACCTTGAAAAAAAAAAAGTGTATGGAAAAGTAATAAGTACATTGAACCACGGAGGATAGCAATTAGGTGAATGTACCATAATTTAATTAAAATATAGGATATTAACAAAGAAGGCATATGAATCTGAGATGTCTAAATTAAGTGGTTATGTGAGGTATTGGCAAATTGGCAATGAACTTTCTGTTAATAAATATATTGAGTGTATTTGGTGTATAATGAGTATATTCAAGACCCCACTGAGTTCCTATACTTAATAAGATTTTAATCAAAATCGGGGCTCCAGATGGACACACAGTGAATATAAAATCATGCTGAATTACAGATTCTTATTTGAAAGGCAAATTTCCTTCCATCATTATAGCAGAATACCTGAACTAAGTACCATAAGGAGATTAGGTTGACTTGGGTTCATGGTTTTAGAAGTGCAAGGCTACAATTGAGTACACCCAATGCCTGTAGTTCTGTTGGCTGGACAGGTGATCATACAGCATGGCTGCAACATGTGGGAAAGCCAAGAGCTTAACTCATGATCAAGGAACACAGACAGAAAGCAAGAGAATAAGATCTCACAGTCCCTTTCACACATCCCCAGTGACCTAAAGACCTCCTGCTAGGTTCCAATTCTTGAAGGAAATGTCACCTCCCAGGAGCCTTATCACATGTGTCTTTGGAGAACATTGAAAATCCAAAATATAACAGAGAGAACAGGGTCGAGGACAGGTTGTGTTAAGAGAACAGAGTGTGCTAAGAATGGAGCTGCCTTCCAGAAGACACTGCCGTATGTTTGCTTTCAGAAGATTTGCAAGGAAAAATCCTTTTTCCAGTTCAGTGATGACCATTTAAGCAAAGCTATGAATTTGCCTGTATATACATGTATACATGTGCTTGTGTGTACCCAGCACATTTTTGGATACACACATAATAAACATTAACATTACTTTTCTCAAGAATTAAAGAGAAGGAATAATGGGTAAGATGAGGTAAGAGAGAAATTTTAGTTTTTCAGCATATATTTTATAGTTTTGAATTTATCATGTGACTGTATTAGTTTTAATTTTATCCTCATTTAAATGTGAAACATTGATATGTTGTACTATAGGGAAACAGTGAAACATTTGCCTCTACGACTTTCTTGAGAAAGCAAGTTGAACATATTTAGGACCTTGACTTCACTACCCATCCAGGGGTAGTTAAGGCCCTTTAAGAGTTTTAGTAGTCTTGAGCAGTCTAGATTTCTCTCATGCTTTTGAACTTCAAAAACACTAAAGCAGGAGTTCTAGGGGTAACAATTCTACACAAAGCCCTCTGTAGTGAGTAAAGAAGATGGAGTCCTCCACAGACCTGACGTCGTCTAGGCATGGCTACTTATATGCACATATATGCAGGCACAAGCCTACCACAAACATTTCTAGATAACACACAAAACTAATGTTAACATTCCTTTTCTCAGAGCAGCAGCACTAAAGAGAAGGAATAAACTGCATGGTAGGCTGGGGGAGATTTTATCCATAAAACAGCAACAGCAGGAGTTCTAGGGGGCACTACTCACACAGGAAGCTTTCAGTGTAGAGGTAAAAATGAAGAAATCCTCCATGAACCAGAGTTCAAATCTTTAGAGAGAGGATTTTCTTGCTTCTGGCCAGCAGAAAGAATAGACTCTCAACTGCTCCCTTAATACAGAAAGTGGTCAAACCAATTATAACTAGAAAGCATTCAAATGTAGGACTAAGTGAATATTTTCTGCCCTGGTCATCAATGTCCCTTTTCAGGGTAGTAGGGATACAGATGGATCTGGACATCCATCCACACGGATGTAGCCTAGTTAATTTCTATAACACAAGCCCAGAAATAGTGGAGAGGCTAAATCTCTGGCCTGGTCAACTAAATGTGTGGCTACTACAATACGGACATTTTTGTGAGCTCTCTTCTTGTATACGAAACCAACTACAGGGCTTTTCCCTGGCAGGACTCTGATAGAAAGAGTTCCTCTAGATCAGTAGGACTTCACTCTTTCTGAGTGACAATAAATATATATTAATGGTCTAATATATTTAAATATCTTCTAAATTATTATCTGGTTATAAACATGGTATTTTTCATATTTTGTATGGTCACAAAAAATGTGTGGCATTTTCTACAGAACTAAGATGTGGCTCTTTTCTTCTCTAATGTTAAAGCATACAAACTGGTTTAGTTGTCACAATATATAAAGGCATAGAAATGCAGCATCTGCCATTTCTCAGAATCCAGATGGATACAGTTAAAGTAATAACATCTTCCCAAGTTCTACCTTCATAGAGTCTGAGGAGCTACCCTGTGCTAAAAGAATAATTGACTTGTAGCTTTTCTATAGAGGTTACCACTATCAGGCAGTTAAGGACATGGAGAGTTTGAGTCACAACTTCACATACTGAAGATTTCTTCTAATGGATATCTTATGAGCAGGACTGATTTTTTATTCGCACTTTATAGAATCTCATGACTAAACTTACCACTAAATTCAAACTAGTATGTATCTGATGCACTATAAAAGAATGCTCAGCTTTTCAACAAACGTGTCTTATGTACACAAAATAAAGATCTAAACATTTTTTTTCTAATAAACCAAAAATCTCAACATCTTTGGCAAACAAATCTTTCAGGGGCTGGCAAATGTTTCTCATAAAAGCCTCTGATTCATTATGATCAAGCATCAAGTAATAAAAACATCCACCACCACCATCTCCCCTTTTACTTCTGGCTGACATAAGCAGGCAAGGTTATTGCTCTACAGATCCGCCTGTTAGGTCATTGAGGCTGTGAGTGCATGTCATGACTAAATGGACACTAAAAATTTCTGAAGTTCATAGCAAGGAAGACCATTAACAAATGCATAAATGCAGCTGGGATGCGATTTCAATTTCTATTATAAAAGGCAAACATTTACTAGTCTATGTACTCTGTGTGAGACCTCTAAATTTGAAGATGCAAAAATACTGACTAATCCTGACTCTGACCTTCACATATCATTAGAAAATTAAGTATGATATCATTTTGTTTCCAGCACCAGTGAACATGAAGATGGTTTAACAAGGTGGGTCAAGTATGTCAAATGAAAGTTCCAATACATTAAACTCAATACAAAAAGTATACCTTCCTTTTCTGAAACATTTTCTGAGATTTTTATTTGGAGGGTATATTTACAGACAACCAAAACAAGCTGTCAAAACAGTTTCTAAGTCCTGTGTGACTGGCTCTTCGGCATGATATAGATGAAATGGTTGGTAGAACATTTTCTTTTCAGAACAGATAGTTTTGGCATTGTAAAACTGTCATGTCTATCCACAACCTCAAAACCAAGGGTTCTAGAAATACTTTCAGAGGTCAACTTATTTTTCTTATTCTTTAAGATCTCATCACTTTCAATTAGTGTCCATTAATCATCAGCTTTGTGTTTTAGAGATGAACTGCCTCCTGCTTGAATATGATCCTGTCTACTGCACAATGCTGCCACCACATTTATTCTGTATTGTTAGGATCGGAAGGGAAGTGAATCATGAAAATTTTCAGAAGAGAAAAAGATGCATGCATGTTGTTTAAATGTATACATTTACTTTTGTTTGGTTTTGTTTCTGAGGTACAGACACCCTCCAGCCCAGGGTGACCTGGAACTCATTCAGTAGTCCCATGCTGGCTTTGAACTCACAACAATCTTCCTACTTCTGTCTCCCAAGTGCTGGGAGTAAAGGTGTATGTCACTATGCCCTGAAGATAAATCTACTTTAATCCCAGCACTGGAAGGCAGTGGTAGGAGGATTTCTGTGAGTTCATGGCCATCCTTGGACTACAGAGTGAGTTCCAGGTCAGCCTGGGCTAAAGTGGGACCTTATCTGGAAAAAAGAATAAAGAAAAAAAAAAACTCCTCTTTTTGTAGCCACGTGTTAGCTCTCTAACTTACATTGGTATCAACCTGTATTTCTACCTGTGATATAGAAAATATAAGTTACCTTTGAAGCTCATCATTAGGATTATTAATCAGTTAACCTCATTGCCAAGAATGCAGGAAAAGGCAGGGATGTAATTACTTGGGAAGGTACGCCAGCATTGGCCTTGAGAAGCTAGACTGCTGGTGAACTTGGTCTGTCTCTCATTAGCTGTACAGGCTTGATCGCTTCTTTAAAATTCCTGCACAGCAGCTTCCTCTGCTCAAAGAGAACAACAGTATAGAAGTCAACAACATCAGCTATTGTGTTCCGTTTTAATTTCTGACATCCAATCTTTCATATTCCAAGACACCAGATACCAGGTTTATTAAAACTTCATGTAACAGAGTAATACATTTGAAGTGGTTTTTACTTGGCTTTGAGATTTTTGACTCTGCTCTTTAGCATGCAGGTTTCTGGATACTTGATTTGCAAAATGCTCGAACACATCATCTCAGATGACTTGAAAATAAACTTGACTGCAGCAATCTTTGACACCATTACTAAAACAGAAGAACTGATGGAAGGGTTCTGAGAAAAAGATTGTTTAAAATTGCAGAGCAAATGCTGATATAACATGACAGATGCTGTGTGGCTTCCAGGAAATTTTGATATTGAATATTTAAGTTGAAATGCCACTAATGTCTTCAGGGTTCATGCAAATAGTCTTTCCTATGACATAGTATAAATCAGTGTAGCTGGAATTATATGGGCTACTTTGAATAAAATAATAGTGCTTCTCCCAAACAGCTTATATTTATTCATAAATAGTACTGTATTTGTACTTTGAAAGTAACAAAACTCTCTTGTAAATGTTTCTACCTTCTTTTTTCTCTGATAACACAATACAATATGGCTTGTTGAAAAAATCAAGATTATAGCCTACCAGTCACCTGAGAAGGAACACAGACAATTTATAATGAGGTCAGACAGATTGCCTGCTCATTCCTACATAGTCTAGGCCACTAGGTAGATATTAAGGTGGCTTTCTGGTGGCATTGTAGCTCTCTATGTACTATCTGAGCTTCATAACCCACTTGACAGCTATAAACTCAGAGCTGATTTAGACATATGGGTTTGGCCAAAGACCTCATTACTGTAGTCTCACACTATTTCATGCAGAATGTGTAGATGGCATAGTGCTCTCACTCATGAGCAGACCAGGGCTGCTTTGCCTGGGTTCATACTTCCTCTCTTCTCCGCCAACTATAGTCTGAGTAGACTTAGAAATCACTATGAGCTCTATGACGGGAACATGTCCTAGAAATACAAAGTGGAATAGAACTCTCTTCAGTCTCTTCGACATGATTCATTGGGAGATATATGTCTAGAATTCAGTTTTCTTCACAGCTTCCTATAAAAATCCAAAGAGACACAAAGGAACCTGAGCCTAAGATAGTCAATCTACAGACGAATCCATTGGATTTTGCAGATACAGGTAAAAATGTGGACACTCTGAGTAACTTAGCTGAATCTATTATCCTATTATTATACGGTCATCATATTTTTTTCTGCAAAGGGTCAAGTTTTACAGAAAAAATAAACAATATTTTAGGCCATACAATTTCTGCTGGAATTACTCAACTCAACTATTATAAAGTAGAAGCAGTAACAGACAACATGTAAATGAATAGGGTTGTGTTCCAATGAAACTTTATTTACAAAACTAGGTTGATATCAGATTACTCCCAATGGTCATAGTTTGCTGGCATCTAGAATAACAGAAAAAGTGTAGTGTGTAGGGTACCATGTCGAAGAACCCAAGTTATATATCTGCCTTGTTTGCCACTACTATAAGCCTACACCTCACACCTTGCCACACACACACTCACTGTGCTTTTCTGTGCTACCTACCCTGGTCATGTAGCTTCATTAGCACTTTTAGCACTTGGGATTATGAAAGGAAGTAAAGAAAGCAAGAAAGAGAGAGACAAAGAAAGGAGAGAGAGAAAGAAAGAGAAGGAGGGAGGGAAGGATGGAGGAAGAGAGGAGGGAATAGAGGGAGGGAAGAAGAAGAAAGAAAGGAAAGAAAGGAAAAGAAATAATGGAAGGATGAAGGGGAGTAAGAAAAGAAAGGTAAAATCAGGAACAAAGACAGAAAGAAAAAATTAAAAAGAAAGAAAGTCAGGAAAGAACCAGAATTCTTATTCTGTTTCCTATCTTCCATGAAATCAACTGCTCTGCTCTGTGTGACAACACACACCCAACTCCTGCCACAAAGGAATAAACCTTCTGAAACAATAAGAAAAATAAGCCTTTTCTCCTTTAAATTGCTTTCATCAGGCATTATGTTACACTGATGAGAGAAAAAAGATTGCTGGTGTACTCCCATGACACCAACATCATATTGTACCTTGCCACACACATGGCTCTCTATGCTGCCACACTTGGTCAGGCAGCAGCCTTAGGTGTCTTAAAAAAGTTCTCCCAGATCATGTGGGCTCCTTCCTTAAATTCTACAAGTGGTCCTGCTGTAATGGTAAAGAAATCTCAATGCTACCCTGTCACGGAAGCTCCAACATGAATCCACTCCGTCCCTCTGCAGGCTATTCAGTCTCTCCTTTTGTTCCTTCCCCTTGAGCTATACAGACTTTTTCTAAAATATTTTATGTATTTATTTGAGAGACAGAGAGAAGAGACAATGGGCACACCAGGGCCTCTAGCCAATGCAAATAAACCCCAGATGCATGCACCACCTTGTGCATCTGGCTTACATGGGTGCTGGGAAATTGAACCTTGGTCCTTAGGCTTCAGAAGCAAGTGCCTTAAATGCTAAACCATCATGCCAGCCCCAAGAGACTTTTTTTTCTTCAAATCAGAACTGAGTTGGATTTTTACATTTTGAAGGAAATCAGATCTTCACATATGATGCAGTCCTGTTCATAAAAATGGCTCCTTCATTTTTGATTCAGAAATGGTTTTAATTGCTTTAGTTTCCTGCCCCTTGCTTGGTAAGTGAGAAAGGCTTTAGGATTTTCATGAACTTACATCAGCAAATCAGAATTCTTTGTTATTGAGACTATAGCTGGATTTCTGCCCAGCATTTTCAGTGGTCCAGGAGCAGATGAGTCCCAAAGGTTGAAGTATCTCCTTCATGTCTAGAGTATGCTGACGCAGTCCCAAGGCTGGTCTCCACTATCACTTCATGTCCTTTCTATGACATTACTATGTCTCTCTTTACTTACCCTTCTCCAGAAGTAGCTGTGTGCTTGCATGTGTGTGTATGCATGGAGTGCATGTGTGGAGGACAGAGGTTGACATCAGGTATCTTCCTCTACTGCTTTTGACTTTATTCCTTGAGATAAAGTATCTTGATGAACCTACTGATTTGGCTAGAGTAGACAACCAGTGAGTCCTATAGATTCCCTGTTTCAACTTCCTCACTACTGGGATGACATGCATGGGCCACTAAATACATATAACCTGTGTTTTACGTGGGAATTGGGGATCTGAACTTGTGTCCTCATGCTTGCACAGTAAGCACTTTACCCACAAAGCCCTATCTCTAGCTCCACACAGACTTCTTTAGTTTTCTGAAACACATAAGACTAATTCCTGTCTCAGAGACTTCATGTTTTATTCTCTCTGCCTGGACTCTTCTATTCTACTCAGTTTTACCTGAGAAAATTTATGAGAGTTCTTACGTTCTTATGAGAAAAGTTCCTGAAATCCTGTGATTAGACTCTGTCTGTCTTACTTTTGCTTTTTCAGTCTCAATATTTGATGTTTTATGTATCAATACTTATTAGTTACCACATGTCCCTCTTCATTATATTATCTTGGTTACCTAGTCTCTCTTGGTTACCAATGTTTCCAGCATATTTGTGAGTGTCTAGTATGGAGAAAGCCCTTAATAATTCTATGATATGGAAGGAGGAGATAATAGAAGGCTGAAAAAAAGTAAGTAATAGGCCATGTTATCTTGGTCAAATAAAAAGAGCACTCTGGATCAGGAGACCTCTATTGAACATCAGCTGTCCTAATGATGAGGCTCGCTGCATGAGCTTCACCAACTGAGTACTTTCCATATAGCACCCTTTGATTTATTATTCATGATCAATAGTTTCAAATATGTAGACATATGTTGTTGGGTGTGTGTTTGGGTGTCTTCACATGTGTGCTGGGGGAAGAGTGTACACTATCATAGCTCTTATCTTCCTGGCTTTGTAGCTTTTTGTATAAGTTGTACAGAGGCATTAAACCACAGCATGCTTCTTTGGCACCCTCTAATCATAGTGCAAAGGTGGTCACCTTGGGACTACATTTCTTTCAAATGTCATCGTGATGGTTAATCTTGCTCTTTTCAACTTGAATGATTGGAGAATGACCTAGGATATGAGTACAGCACTCCTGTGGGTGTGACTAAGTGAGTTTCCAGAGATTAAATTAGGAGGCTTGTGACCTATTGAGAGACAATCCATGAAACTATGATAGCATTATTAGAGGTGACAAGAAGTAGGAGGTGAGGCTAGTTGGAAGTACATGGTTGCAGGAGTGGGTCAGGTCGCTGTGAGCTATCTCTCAGTTGCCTCTCTCTAGTCTATTTTCTCTGCTTTCTGATCTGACAACCCTGTGAATTGCTCTGCTTCATCGTGCACCACTTCCTTTCAGCTCTTACACACCATGCTTAAGAAACAAAATACAAGTAGCTCTATCTTTCTGGCCAAAGGTGAAAGCCTGATACCTGTGTTAACAATGGATGGGCAAATGACTAATATCCAAAACCCAAGAGCTCTACCTATCTGATGACAAGTGGGAATAGCAGAATAATTATTTGTTTGTACTCCTTAATCACAATTGTTTTCTGGAAGGATTTGATAATCTCACCCACACTGAATTATAAGTGGATTTTAAGATTCAGGGGAAGATTTGGAGTAACAATGTAGAAAGCCTCCTTTGTCTTAAACTAAAAGAATAAAGGTATAATTGTGAATTTTCTGGTAATAAGTAAATACTTTCACATGCCTAGAGGCAGGAATGTCTACACAGTATTCTGAAACTGTTCCTGGCAGCCTGCCTCAGTCTGCTACTTGAGTTCAAATCCACTACATATCAATTATGGCAGTTATTCTTCTTAATCTTCAGTTTCTTATCTATACAATGGAAATAATAACACTGAATTTTCAGGGATTTTGTGAAAGGAATATATTTAATGTGTCCTTCAAAGAGAATGCTGCTGACTCTGAGCCCCACTAATGACCCCAGTTGTTGGTATCTGAAGACTGTGCACTCAGACTGCTGGGAGGTTAGAAAAAAATAACTTATCTGTATTTCCCCCTTCGTTATTCATAACATTTACCATACTTCATCTTACTCACTTCTGCAAGAGAACAGAAAACAAATCTATCAAAGTATCAAAACAGTAATAATCAAGTTTAACAATTACCTTGTTGGCCTTGATATACTTTTTGAATTCCAATCCGATAGCTAGCTCTTCTACTTCCTCCCCATGTTACATGTCTTCCTTTATAAAGCAAGGCCTCATCAGTTTCCAGTTGCTAAGGTGAAAGAACTGGCAAAGTCCCTAGATCTTACATGCCTAAGGGCTATGGAATGTCATAGCTTTTATTTTTCTTAGCTAGAAGAGATGCAAATATTTAACTATGAATCATCTGAGCCAGGACTTCCTTATAGTAATAGTGGCAGACCTTGGAGAGCCTTTCTTTTGTCAATGTCTGGTTAATCAGAGGATATTTACTCAACTTCTGATCAGGCTTTGTTCCTCCTTTTCTGTGGAAGTGTCCTCTGGAAAGTTTCAGAGCTCTCAGATTATTTTTTCTAGGATTCCACTGAGCCTTTTCATATTAGAGATAACTAAGCAGCTTTCATGATTCCAACCCAGTGCATTCCTATGTTTTCTATTGTCAATCATTCAACAAATACTATGGAGCACCTTCTGTATGTTAGACACTAACAACACTGCTATAGCAAAAGGATACATTTCATATAAAAGAAAGAGTCAGATATGCTAAGGGTGAGACAAATGAAAAAACAAGGCTATACTAGAAGTAGAAAATGGTATGTATGGGACCAGGAGAGTGGCCAGGAAATAACATGAGAAAGATTGGCAAAGGAAACTGCACTCCGGCACATGAGTACATAAGCAGAAGCTGCCAGTGGTACTGTGGAGATAGAAATGTTATTCTAAACTGAGGGCTGACATATGCCAAGGCATAATGATATGAAATGGGTCGGAGAGCATTCAAAGCGGAATAATCCTAGACCAACGGTCAAGTTGCTCATTCAATTCAGACTTAGGCAGAGAAAAAAAAAATGGAAAGGGAATTGTCCAGGGAAGAGAGGACAAAGTATTTCTAAGGAGAAAATCTTGCTATTGTTTTTGTTTTTGTTCTACTTTAAGGGCCAAAGATAGCAATTTGTTCAGAGCTAAAGAATCTGAATGTGTTCACTGGCCTCATCATGGGTTTATGTAAGGTCTCACTCTGTAGCCCAGGCTAGCCTTGAACTCATGATTCTCCTCCTGCTTCAGCCTCACTAGTTCTGGAATTTCAGATGTCAGCTACTATACCTGGCTTCCTTTACTACATTAAAATACATAGTCATGCATCATCCACTGGCCCTGTCTCAGTCCATTTGACCCAGTCATCATTATTAAATAAGCTGATCTAAGCATCTGATCAATGGCATGTATGCATTTGGAAAAGTCCAGACACGTGTGTACCTCCCTAAGTCATATATTCCAGGTTAGGTCATCATTCTCTAGTGGGTTTCATCATGCCCCAGCCTGTGAGGATCACTCTTAATCATACTTCTTTTCCTATCCACCTTCTGACTTAGTCACTAGCTCATTCCTCACACTTCCTTCAGCACAACATTCATTCAAATTGTAATATAAAAATCCCCAAGGCATATAATTTTGAATATAGATTAAAAGATAATCTCACTGTAAAAATGTGTTTGTGAATATTAAACTATGAGGAAGCAAATTTCTGGAGATCTGTTGGTTCGAAGGATGATGAGCAATGGATGAGAGCAGGGAGCTCATAGAAGGAAACTTTCCTCCATTGAGAAAGTGAAAATTGGAGACAGTTGTGGACCAGAAACACAAGGGAGAAACCAACCCATGTAGGCTTCCAGAAGGATGGAATTTGTGGAATTTTAACATTCTTCAAAAGGGCAAAGAAAGTGTTATAGGTGCCCTTTCATGTGGAAAGGAGATCCAATAGCAACTATAAAACCCTAAGAATAAAACTTTTCCTCAGCCAACAGAAAAGAATAAGGAAAAAAATTCTAAAACCCTAGATGGGTAGAGGAACAGTATATAAAAAGGAAAGCATGCTTTATAGATAGGTAAATGTGCAATTACTGTGCCTTCAGTGATGGCACAGTACATTAACACATCAAAATGTAACACCCAAAACAATGCCACAACTATAGGCGGAATAGCATAGGACCCACATCCAGCCTTCAGACGAGCTCATTTCCCAAACTTCTGAAAATCTTGTGTGATGACAAACTGTAGCATATTCCTTCCTTGGAAGCTGGCCTCAGATGAAAAGAATCCTCTTGCCCAGAGCCCCACCTCTTCCTAGGATGCAGCTCCTACGGCCCCCCTTGTAGTGCAAGAAGATGGTGATGGGTCCCCACAGTGCTAGAGCCAGCAGGTTCCACTGAGGCCTCTCTTACTGTACTTCTCCCTCTCAGCCTTCTTCATACCTCACAGGTTCTTCAACAAGCACTGCAATGGGCTTAGTACATTCACATGTCTATCTCAGTCTGCTTACTAATGAACTTAGACTAGCAGGCAATGTTCTACCTTCTGACACTACAACACAAATTTGTCATCTACAAAGGTCATGTGCACAAACCGTGTATGCGAGCTACAAGAACAACTTAAAAACTATTTTTTAAAAATAGTTCATTTATTTATTAAAGAGGGGGGGATGGGCACACTAGGTCCGCTAGCTACTACAAGTAAACTCCAGTCACATGCACCACCTTGTGCATCTGGCTTACATGAGTACTGGGAAATCAAACCTGGGACCTTAGGCTTTGCAGACAAGTGCCTTAACTGCTGAGCCATCTCTCTAGCCCTCAATTTAAAAACTCTTAATCCTGTAAATAAGCTTATGATTTTGTGTTGAGTCACATTCATAGATATCCTGAGCTATGATTTTGACACATCTGACAGAAATTCACTAGACACAACCTATTATTATCCATCTTGGGATACGCTTGTGCCTAGAAGGTTAAATACCTTGTTAAACACAGTGGTTTGTAAGTAATAGACTGAGGATTAAGAACAAGATTACAGATCAAATCAGGTGCTTTGCCCCTAACTGCCAAGCCCTACACAACAAATTCTAAAAAGTGATATGATGTTTTACATAATGAGTTCCAGGTCATGCTAAATTAGAGTGAGACCCTATCTTAAAAAAACCGAAGTAAATAAATAAATAAAATAAATAAAGATGTTTTGCTCAGCATTATGTACTTACTTTACTTATATAAACACTGCCTAAATCAAGTCTGAAGTATTGTGTTACCTTATCTTCCAGGGTGTTTTGCTTTCCTTTTAACAGTTGACTGCTGAGATGGGTGATAGAAGGAGGGTTTATCTAAGCAAACTTAGCTTCCTAAGACTGTAATTCCCAGGAGAGAGTCCTTGCCAAGCCCTTAAAGCAGTGGCCAACCATGATTAAAACTGTCATCTTAGACTTCATCTTTTACAATATTCATTTTTCATGGTTCCATTGATTAGTTTCTTTTACCCCCTCATGTTATTTTATTTTATTTATTTATTTATTTATTTTGGTTTTTCGAGGTAGGGTCTCACTCTAGCCCAGGCTGACCTGGAATTCACTATGGAGTCTCAGGGTGGCCTTGAACTCACAGCGATCCTCCTACCTCTGCCTCCCGAGTGCTGGGATTAAAGGCGTGCGCCACCACGCCCGGCTATCTTTTTTTTTTTTTTTTATGTTATTTTGAGTCTTACCTTTTCATCATGGTTTTCAAAATGCTTGAATTTTTTGTTCTTTTTTTTTTTTTGCATGGAAACAATGTATATATAAACCTGTGGGGGAAAAATATGATATAGATATGCTCCATATGTTGAAAGGCAATTGTATTTTGTGGCTTGAGTTTTATTACAAAATCATTTTGAGATCCTGGCTACAAGTGTAAGAAAAATTAATGATAATGTGGTAACACAGGTTTGACTAAATCACATGATGTTTTTTTGCTTTTGCTTCAAAGCAAAACAATCGACCCCATTCACCACATCCATGCTCACAGCCCTTGGCATGCAGAGTGAAGCCATGGACCCCCCACACAACATCCAGGCTCACGACCCTCACTGTGCAACCATACAATGTTGACTGCAGCCAAGAGGAATTGTGTTTCTGACATGAGTTACTGTGTCTCTATCACCCTGCCACCTGTCACTAAATTCAGTGCACTGTGATCAGTCACAGGTCTCAATTCAGAGCCCATGTTAATGACATTGTGGTCACCTGACTCTTCAACAGGATTCAGTGCAGAAAGCTCGTTTTAAGGATACTGCTGATAGTTCTGCAAGCAACCACATTATGCTAAAAAGGACCTGTCATTTTTATACACTCGGCTCTTGTAGTGGTCTTTCTTTTGCAATCCCTCCTCTGCACAGATGAGAGCTTATTTATAAGATTGTTTTAAAATCATACAATATGATATAATTTTAAATGAGCTGGCATGATGCCATACAGCTATTTGGCAATAAAAATAAAAAGTAGTTTGTATCTAAGTTTAAGCAATGCTTTATTTTTCCCAGCTGAGGAAATATTTTAATTTTGGGCATGAAACCAAGTACTTACATACATATTTTTAATATTTGACAATATATAACAAATTTGAGTTGCATTCCTTTCCCCAAGTGATTCACAAGGATGGCCTTATGATCTTGAGTGACATATTCATCAAAATTATTGCTGCTACACAGCACTTTCAGTGGCACATTAAACACAGCAGTTCTTCAAAGTCCTTTAGAATGCCTAGTGACATATCCTCATATAAGGTAAATGGGTGGCTAATATTATTCCCACCTACTCAAAGGGACTACAGTGTTCTCACATGATGTGCTTTCAACTTTGGACTTTTTGTCTCTGTGCAGGACTCCTGTTGAACTTTTTAAGTCATTCTGTGCTCAGGGTTTCATTTTTTTTATCTTAAAAATTAGAAAAGATTAAATAGTTTCCAAAAACTATATATTTTTATGTTCAAGTCAGTTTCCCAATCAAGATAGAATAAGTGATATTTCTTGTTCCAATTCCCATGCAGTATGAAATCCTGCTTACACCATTACTGACAAATACTCACCTGTCCTTGTTTACTGCTCAACAATGACCAGGGTTTCAACAACTTAGATGGCAACTTTCTCTTTTTTAATGCTTTGTTCCATTCTGTTTGAGATTACGTTTATTTTATTTCCCAGGTTGGCCTGGCACTCAGAATCCTCATGCCTCAGCTGCCCAAATGCAGGGATTGTAGACATGTACCAGTATACATTATACCTGGCTGCTTGCTCCATCTCTATGATATAGTTTTTCATATGGTTGGTTTCCATGTGCTGATCAGAAGTCTGTCTTTCATATTTTACTTGTTTTGGCCTGCTAGACTAACAAAGAAGATGAATGCTCCTTATGTAGAAGCATCTTTAATATCTCTACTTGTTTATCCACATTAATCTTCATGAGACAATGGAAATATAATTTATATAGGATTATCTTCAGATCCTCAGTTACCCAGTCATCATTTCTGAATGGGTCACTAACAGAACTGCCTTTAAAATATGTCATCCAATACTGAAACTAGTATTTTAGTTACTGTTTGTCTCACTCTATTTTGTGTTGCTATAAAAACATAATCAAAGTTGGGAGATGTGTAAAGAAAAGGGATGCCTTTAACTCTTGGCTCTGGAAGTCCAAACATGTGTGTCAGCATGTGCCTGGCTCTGGTGATCCTCGTGGAAGGTGATACCGTGGTGGGAGCCCATTACAAGAGAGAAACAATGGCCACATGCAAATACAGGAAGCAAGAGATGGGCTCTCTTATAACATCCTACTCTTATGGGAACTAATTCCATCCCATTAGACCTGACCTACTCTGAATAAAAAGTCATCATTCAGGAGAATGGATCCTCCATAAAACTTTCACTTTTCATTAGCTCCTACCTCTGGAGGGTTCTGTCACTGGAACACCCCCACACTGAAGACCAAACCTCCAACCATGAATCTCTGTGGGCCAACCAACATCCAAACCACAGCACAATATAAGCAGAAATCAGCACACAGAGACCACACAACTTTCCATGGTCATGCCAAGATCCAAGATGCTAAAGCAATATGACTGATTTTAAAAAGTTACACAAGTCAGGAATTCCTGCTTTCCTGTCACTATAGCATGTGAGCATAATTATACTGTGCAAGTCATTATTGTTAACGTGTGAAAGTACACTTGGGTCATATCATTGGCCTATTCTGACTTGAGTTCAAAAGGTAGAAACTGGGAGGAAGCTTTTCTGTCTTTTATCTTGGTGCCAGCATGGGACTGCTCTTAGGAACACACCATGGGTAGTCAGACATGTTTTGGTCCAATGCATAGTTGGAGAACTTCTGTTTGATTTATGACTTTATTCTATTGGTCAGCACAATATCCAAGCCTTCTTTGATGAGGCTCTTGCTATTGAAAATAAAATTCTCAACACACTTTAACAGGGTTGAGATTTTGAGTACTTACCTCATGAGCTAAAACTGTCTATGGTTGAAAATACTGCTTGAGTATGTATCTTTATTAAAATAATCATTTTATTTTTTACCGAATTCCTTATATGTCTAAGATAAAAGTGAGAAGGTGACATGTTAATACTTATCTCTGCAGAACTTAAAGAGTACAATCTTTGCTATTAACCTTATGTTTCTAATATGATGCTTAAGCCAATTTCAGGAATCACTGGTCCCATTTGAAGTATATTTGATGTATGAACTCCTTATATGGAGTTCTTTGGACCAGAATAGTTTTAGATGAAGGGTGCTTTGGAATTTTAAAATATTTGTATAGATTTTATCAGCTGAGCATCCTTTATCCAAAAACTCAGAATCCAAAGTTTTGATGTTGGAGCATTTCTGATTGCAGTTTTTTTGGGTCAACTAAAGTTTTCTACAGTGCCTTACATGACATCACAAATGAGGGTGGTGAGTGATATGGATAGTTTATAAAGCATGTAGAAAATGCTTGGTCAGAAAATAGTCAATTAATATTAAATAATGTAATACAATTTATTCAGTAACAGGCCTTTGAAAAAAATTACCATTCTTCTATCACAGTTGGTATTAGTGAGGCATAGAGAGATTTTCATAGCATTTTCAAGGCCTCTACAAACCCATAAGATCCAGATTTAGGGGTCCACTCTAATTACTCTCTTTTCAGACCAATACTTAGATGATTTCCAGAATAAATAATGATGAGAAAGACATTACTGTCCTTGGAATAGTTCTACAACTATTGGGAATTCTGTACAAATATATTCATACTTTATCCTGCTTCTTCTGCCTTACTTAACCGCAATGTACTACCTTTGAGCATGGGGAATCAGTTACCCTGCAAATATCACCAATATCAGAGTCTGCTGTCATCAGTTGTCAACATTTGTGGCTGTAAAGATTGTATCTGATTCCTCTCATCCCAGATCCACCTCTCAGGTTGTTTGAAAGATGCCATCTCCATTAGGAAGAAGGCTCCGCCCATTCCTTTCTGAGCAGGAGCACACCTACAGCCTAATGCAGGTTTCCCAAGCAGGAAGGCTGAATTCCTGGCAGACTGAAGCAAGCCCAAGCAAGATACCTCTCTACTCAACACTTAATATTCTCTGTCACACAATGTGGTTTCAAGGAACCGAGGAAGCAGATGGCCAATCAATGGCTTCTTTCCTACTCCATTTGGAAATGTTCTACTTTATAGACCACAAGCCCACTTACCCAGCAGGACTCAGGCAGTCCATGCTTTCCTAGCCATGAGCCACAGAGGTCTGAGTAACAGCAGGTGAAAGGTGTCCTGTCTGTGCTTACAGGGAGCTGGAAGTCAGAGGCCTGGCTGAATAACAGTCGTTTAGGTTGGACCCTCCTTTTGAAGACTTCAAAACCTACTGAAGACATGTCTTCATGAACTCCATGTGTCATTTCTGGCCTCTTTACATTGGTCTCTCATCATTTTACATTGTTATTTTCTTTCTTCTCATAACATTTCTATGAAGGGTAGATGAGATTATGATTTGGGAAAAAATTACCAAGGAAACACTTCTTGAATGAGTAGTAACTGAAATACCAGTGCCATTACTGTGAGATGGATTTTGTTTCTCAACTTCTGAGTTTCTCACAGGCTAGTCTGGGAAACTCATTCTGGGACATTTGCAAATCTATTGTCTATGAGCCATCAGCTCGCATAACTGCAACAGCCACTCATACATGCCATAGGATCAGCCCAGATTTCAGCCCTCTCTTACAGATAAACTCAAAATTCTAGATCAGAAAGCCAAAGAGGAAAAAGAGGAAATGAATCAAATTCCAGCTACTAAGGAAAAAATGTCTTGTGTGCCCTTAAGACAGAGGTCAAAGAAGTAATGTGCACATTGATAACCTATGACTTTGTCCTTTATTGTTCAGAGCTCATATATTCACCCCCTGAGGGATGGGGGGTTTCTCTTCCAGAGGGTGCTCTCCCAGGGAGGTGGCTTATGGAAGACATGGGTGTGCAAGTACTCTTGTCTCTACATTGCTGTGTGCTATGGTTTACTTTCATGACTATGATTTTCCACCCTGTATGAACTAAATTAGTCTCTTGTCTGTATTTTTTTTCCAAATGGAGCCTAATAAAGTCCATGACATTCATGCTGCTATCAAAAGGAAGCCTGGACGAAAGAGAAAATCAAAGCAGAAAGCAAAACACACACAAGAAAGTATAGAAATTTAGTGTGTGTGTGTGTGTTTTGGAAAGGAAAATTAAACCTTGATGAGGTAGTTTGACTGGAGGGAAAGGGTGTGGAGTAGAGTGAACTAGGAAAGGGAGTAGGGATCTTCTTTACATAGGAATCAGAGGTGACTTCATGTGCTATTTTATGTGGCTTTTTACAAATCATTCAGCAAACATTAAGTGTATTTTGTGAAGACATTACTCTCATGAAAGGTTATTAAGTTAAATGACTGTACTAAGTTATATGCTTAGGCAGAGGTCCTCATGCTCAGATTTCTATCCACAGGTATTTGGTCCTGTTTAAGTACAGAGATGGAGAATGTCACAAGTGTCTTTAGTATCTAAGGATGATGTCAGTGCTTATAAAGCAGTCCATCTACTTTGTTACTTGTGAAGATTAAAACTACACTAAGCATTGCTATTATTGAGAAAAGTATCTCAGCCATGTAAGAGAAATTCATTCTTTGAAAATATGAAGTGGGAATGCCAGGCATGATGGCTCATACTTGTAATCCAAGTTCTGGCAAGGTGGAAACAGGAAGATTACTGGAGCTCCTGGGCAGTCAATCTGGCCTAGTCAGTATGACCCAGGCCAATGAGGGACTGTCTCAAAAAGAGGTGGAGAGTGTCTGAGATTGACTTCTGGCCTCCACACACATATGCACACATGTGCACATGTACCTGCACACACATGTACCCACACACATACAAACTTGCACACATATAACTGGATAACATTTACACATGCACATGCAAAAAGGAAGTATTAAGTAAGGCTTTCATTGATTACTTACTCAGTCTTCTGCAACCAAAATGGGTTTTATTATAGGATATTCTCCCTTTCCTGAAGTGCCCAAGGGTTGTGTTCAACACTACCACCACAAAAGCCCATCTGCAAAGAATAGACCAAGCTGTCTGAGCGCAAAGGCCCACTAGAGATCATGTGGGAACACATCTCTTGGGTTCAAGACCATTTTTCGACAGGATGTAACTTAAAGGAGTGAGCCCTAAGACTGACATGGAATGAATGGGTGAAGAGAGTGGTGGATATTTATATTGATTCTCTAAAGAAAAACTTTATTCTAAATTGATCTATCATAATACATTTCAAAATTATAATTTGGGAACTACCATATCCATAGCTACATAAAAAATCAAGTCAGTGGAGATATGTCAAATATTGGTAAAAACAAGTCTATACTATGTTGTTAAGTTTTTTATTTTATAATAATATGGTGAATACTGTAATCAGAAAACTTCTCCAAGTAAAGAAAATATCATAATTTCTATTTGAAACTTGGAAAAGAGAATTTTACTCACTAATTGATCAGAGAATTAAATGAGCACCTTTAGGTACCTTGATTACAGTTCCCATCATGACAGCATCTTGATTCCATATGTACTAAAATGACCAAGAATCTGAGTTCTCACTTCTATCACTGTTAAGAAAATCAATCCAACAAACAAAAAGCAATAGCAAGCACCAAACTCGATATTTCCATCAAGACATCCATGACTTTAAATGATACATCAAGAACAAAGCTACTTTGTGGTAGAATAGGTTTTAAATATAGATTTGTTTGTGAAGGCTTTAAACATTATATTTTCTATATTTAGCTTCTTCGATGATTACTCAGTGTGTAAAGTGCTTTGAGGTTATGAGATCACTAGTGGAGCTATCAAGTCCAGTTAAAATAAATTCAACAAAAAGCTTCTTTCCTCACCATGTTTCCAGCCTAGAAAAGTCATTATCAGAAAATGGGGTAGAGAAGAAACAAAACAAATCAAGACAACAAAAACAAAACAGAAAAATCACTACTGTCTGATTTCTTCACCAAAGCTAATATAATTCCAATATCTGTAACCACTCACAGTTCAAAAGATGTTGATACAATCTAACAGTTTCAACGAACTTTCTGGAGAGGTACATGAAGAGGTAATAGAAGCTTTCTTCTTGCAGCTCAGAGATACTTTTGATTCCTTTAAAATATTGTTGTTAGTGTGAGTTTTTTAAATTGTATCAAATTTAAGAAGCATTGTATTGGTGATTATGAGACAATTTTAAAATTGACTAGTGGATTGTATTCAACAAAACAAAGGCTATAGCATCATCTAACTGATAATATTCTAATGGATGTTCCTGGTCTGGAAGTTCATTTCAGTGTCCTGAAGCTATCTACTACACATGGGTATCATCAAGCTTTGATTGCTTACAAAATGGCATAGCATTTACATAATCAGTTAACATGGGGCATTTCTAAGAAGCACCATTTTCTCAAGAAGTAAGAGCATATGAATTATACCTGATGCAACACACACACACACACACACACACACACACATGATTGCCGTAACTTTTAGAAAGAAGATTGTATTCCTTAGTGCATGGTAGCAATCTACCAGTAGTGTGGTTTGCATTTAAGTAATTCATGTAAATTTTCTAATAATAGTATCCTTTGGAACACTCAAGACACTTTAAATGAAGACCATACATACATACATGGCACAGATGTCTTCTGCATTTTGGGTGAGCAGTCTATTTCTGCTTAAATATACACAGGAACTGACTTCTTCATAAGAAATAACAAGGTAAGATTAGCAATATCAAAACATGATGAAATCAGCTAATAGTTATAATGAAATGGTTCTATTTGAACATGGAGAGAATAGATCCACAGAGTACCTATGCTATAGTAATCACTTGCAATATTCACTAGCATTTTAATTTTTAAAAAACCCTCATAAAACTGTGAGTTAGAGGTTCATGTTTTTATTTGATAAATTAAGGGAATATGGTCCAGCTATTTGCAATAATTTCTTCACAATCATACAACTACTTTGTGGCAGGGTTAGAACTAGGTTCTTTCACATTCATCATTCTTCCTCCTGGGAGAATTAGGAGCAGGTATTATATATAGTACATGAAATGTGCATGCATGGGCAGTCTGTGAGAGGGTATTATATTATATTATTGACATAATATGTATTGTGTGAATGTGCATATTACATATATAAAATCAATAATAACTCCAAGGACACTGTAAAAAAGCAACAGGAACAATATCAAATTATTCCAAATTTCCTTCTTTATTGCATGGTAATACATAATTGATGTTCTCTTTAAGCCTACTTGTGTTACTAACTTATGTTCTTTCTTGGAATAAGGGTTTCCATAATTTGCTACTGCCAAAGAAAATGTTACTCTTTTTAACTTAAAACAGCAACAGCAAGACAAAGCAAAAAGTAGCACCTTTGAGGTTCATGGATATAGTTTGGAGAGGTAAAATAGTGTAGATCATATTCTCTCAACTTTCTCAATATGGTGTTGGAATCCTATTGATCTAATTCCTCTATTCTGAAGAATGCAGTGGCTACAGTATTTTCTCACATAGAAGACACTCTTTCCTGACCAACCCTTGCATGATCCTTCAATATTTTTGGCTTCTTAGAGAGGCAGCTAGTTCTCTGTGTCCCCAGAGACATGTATTTTCTGAATCCCAAGAACAGTGTCCAAATTCAGCCCACTGGCTAAGTTAAAATGATCATTTTCAAACCTTTTGCCATATAGGAAAGGCAGGTTAGGAATTCATAATCTATACTTCCATATGACTTTAGGCATGACTGGTCCTATTTAAACCCATGCCCTTGCAAACAGTTGCCCAAACATATTCTACCTTTCATAGAATCACATTAGGAAATGGATATAAAGAGAAACTCCAGGGAGCACCACCCACTATTCTCAGCTCACCAGGAGCTGCTCTTGGGTGTCAGCTAACCAGAGCCGCTCCTTGTCGGGTCTCAGGCTTCTACTGCTCTGGTGCTTTGAACTTTTCACCTCGCTGGGCAGCACCAGCAGTATCAGCCACCTTTGGCTCTTCACCACATCCCCTTACTGTCTCAAGTGAAGAAGGTGTTACACAACCCCATCCATCTGGCGCATATCCCTTACTCTGAGTCAGTTGAACTTTACTCCACTGTTCACACGGCATAGTGGACTCAGTCACGAAGATGGGAGTTTACAGGAAAAAGCAGCCTAACAGAAGGGGACTTGATTGACTTGGTAAATGGATACTGAGCTGGAACTAGAGCTGCAAAACAATCTTTAACTTCTCTCTTGGCTTGTCATAAAATTGGGCAAGTCTTCTTTGAGCAAATCAATGAATAATTTACATTAAAGGACAGTTTTGGTGTATGTATGTGGGATGATGTGCCTAACCTGCTTTGAGAGTTAAGATGCTCTGTGACCAGGGAGCAGTGTAGTGTCGAAGCTCACAGCGAGGCCAGCTTTAGAGCAGGAATAAGGACACTGAGCTCTAACATGCTATTAGGTTTGAAAACACCTTTAACCTCTTCGTGCCAGTGCTGCCTAGTACTAAAGCATTCATGTGAGTTTTCGTGATGGAGGGCTGACCTGATTTAAAGTGTATAAGTAAAAGAAATTCAGGATAGTCCTGTCAAAATGTATTTCAGTCTTTATAGGTAATATTTGAACTGTCATCAAGTATACAAAATTCTCAAACAGCAAGAAAAAAGGAATATAAATTACAGGTGTTACCTCATCATTCATCAAAAGCCTTCCATAATAGCAAGAATTATTGTGCATAAAATTTTACCCTGCTTTCAGACAGATTAAAGTCTCTGTCTTAAGCTTAAGATTCTTAAACTTATAACTGCTTAAAGCTTCCCATATTCCTGGCTTTTGTAAAATACTGCAACATACCAAGAACCTTGCCCAAATTTCAGGAGGATTTATTTCCCATGTTCTCTTAGTGAATATTTTAGCAATGTTCCTCAGAATGACCTTTTAAAATATTTTGTATTTAGAGTATTAATGATTAGGTTTCTTTTGCACTCATTTCTTCTCTCTATCCTAGATTCCGTTGGGAAAAACAGCGCCTTGAGGAGAGAGGGTAGTGCCTAAGTGCAATATGAAAATGCAGTCTCTTCAGCTATGTCAGCACAGCGCCCTCTACCGCTGCTGCGGGGAGCAGGCTTTACAGCTGCCAGTCCGGGAGCCCAGCAGAGGTGTTTCCCACCCAGCTATGCAGTAGCAAGTAACAGTGTCTTTCCACTGTCACATGCATAGCATTTTTTACTGAAGGACATACTCACAAGACGGAAAGACTTTATTTTCATTCCTGTATTTGTTCTATTCGTGTTTGAGCCTTGTGTTGTAGTCTGTGATTTCTGTGACAAGGAGTTCTTGTTATTTCTAACTCTAGTATCAGAACAAATACAGATAATATTTGAAACAATGGTTTTATAGGAATAAACACATTTGAGGTCTGGCACTAAATTTCAGTTAAGGAGAAGAAGTTATAGCTATTTCAATGCAAACCAGCTAAAATCTTTAACAGAAAAAAATTGCAGAACATTAAAAAGTCGTTCTTGCTGGGTGTGGTGGCGCACGCCTTTAGTCCCAGCACTCTGGAGGCAAAGGTAGGAGGACCATCGAGAGTTAGAGGCCACCCTGGGACCACATAGTGAATTCCAGGTCAGCCTGAGCTAGAGTAAGACCCTACCTCGAAAACCACAGTCCCCCTCCAAAAAAAGTCTTCCTTCGCTTTACTAAAGTTCTACCTATACTCTGATAGTTATCCCCAAAGAACTGAGCTTTTTAATGTCGATATCTGTCTACTCATATGAACTTTCTCCTTGTTTCCTAGAGCCAATACGTTATTAAAAATCAAATCAGAATCATGGGACATGCAATTTCTTTCCTACGGACTCATAAAGAACAAGGCTTCAAAAGCAAGAAGTTCCTTCTTCCACTTCAGATCTATTTTTCCCACTGGGGAAAAAAACCATGCTTGTATAATTCTGTACAGGGAAGGCTCATTATTCCCAGATAGTCTGGTGAAGAGTTGAGGGAAAACATATGCTTAACATTAAAAATAGTAGCTAGTTTAATACTTCATTGTAGACAGAGATTATTACTTTGGATTATGAGTATATAATTTGTCTAACTCGTGCTAAAGGCCTCTGAATATGTCTTGCCGTTCATTCAGGAAATGAAGCACATACTTCTAGAATATTCTAGATATTTATTTGCTAGAGTACTTATTACCATGCATGTCTGAACAGTTCCTTTCAAGTATATCTATCTTAACTGAGTCCAGTAATTCATTTAAAGTTTCTAATGTATTTTAAAGAGAAAACCTGGTAATTCTGATAAGCCAGTGATGAGTGATATCTCCAGCCAAGGATCAAAGTAAAGTAAAGAAGGGGTAATGGAGCAGAGGGATCATGCATAACAGTGCTTTTAGAAAAGTAGCCTACAGGAAAAGAAGAAAGGAACTGCCTACATGCTCTAAGTCTAAATAGGTGACAGAAGGTTTGCTTCCCTGCCAACATCATATCTCCAGGGAATTTGTGTGTCAAGATCCAGGTGTTCCAGGACTCTCTAGCTCCCAGGCTGAGCTTCCTTTATAGAGTTTTCAGCATGAGTGAATATTCCCGAACTTTCCTAAACTTCATAGTCATGACAAAACAGTTTACCAGATATGACTGTCCCAACACTTCTTTACTGATTGTTTCTCTTTAGATGTATCCACAGTGGCTACTCCTTCTTATACACTTGAGCTCCTAATAAGACAGAGCGCACATATAAGGTGCTCAGGAAACACGTAACTGAAGCAACACATGCAATGCACTTGGCACAGTCACAGACACATGCTTCATTGCCTTGTACATGATTTTCCATTTCACAATTCTTTTCAAGTCCCCATCAGTCCCCAGATACTGTCTTCTACACAAGGACTCACTCATTTGTAGGGATGAGTGGACAAATGGATACACAGTTGCATTAGTTCAAGAAGGGACACAATCAGGTGTCAGTCAACACCCCATAAGGTGACAGGGACTTTACAATGAACAGTATAAGTGGTTCTTTACAAGGTATTTTGGTCTAAGAGGGCAAGTCAACTAGTAAACGCATTTTTCACAGCCTGCACTGCAAAGTTTGATGAGGGTGAGCATGGTATATAACAGCTTAGAGGAAGATATGCAGGGGGGAAGGTCAAGAAATTTCTAGGAGGAGGCAGCATCACACATGAGACCATAGCATAGGTATAACCAACACAATAATAGTGGGGAATAGCATTCCCAACAGACAGAAGGGCAGCTCAGAAGTCTGGAAGGGACAGAGTGATGGAGCAGCAGGTATGGCTGGGCACAGAATGAGGGATCAATCACAGAACGGGCCAAGGTGGGAACATATATCGTGCCAAAGCAGCCAGAACACAGACCCCTTTGGGAGCTACTTTTTTGTGGTTTTGAAGAGATGCAGTCATTCTTCAGGGTCTACTGTCCTTTACACTTTCAGAATTTCCCTGATGATGCTAAGAAGAATCAAGGAACAAACGAATCTGTCACCCTAAAAGGTGAGTAATGTTTTACCAAAGGGAAGGTTTCAGGAGGAAAGGCTGTGCCAACTAATTGCTTACTTCTGTCTTATTGAACGGAGGTCACTAGGCTTGTTGGTAAAGGCAGTCCAGGAAGTTAATTGCATTTCCATCTACATTTCCACAGCAGTCCAAACATGTCTCAAGTAATTTGGAAAGCACCCCATCAACACAAGGGTAAAATGGGTAAGCTGCTCCACTATGATGGAACCTCAGCTATTCGTGTCTCTTCTTAGAGCTAAGGGGATTGCGAGTGTTTTACAGTTTTTATGGATTGTAGCTGATGTACAAAGCCAAATATCTGTACTCCTAGTCCAGGGAGCTTTCTAAGGAACCATCTTGCCATCAAAGCATTGTTTTTTTGTCGTTTTTTTTTTTTTTTCACTTGACAACTAGTCTATGTTGTACACAATAAGGTTAAAGCTAAGCATGCAATGAATTGATGAGTAAATTGAGCCTAAAAGGAGGCTGTATAAATCTTTAAATCATTTAATTTCTGTCATTGTTCAATATGACACATATTGCAAATATTGGAAGAAAAGACTGACAAGGGGCAGTTGCAGTTAAGAATCGCTTGCCCAGCACTTAGAGATAAAGCAAAATGTTTTGACTGCTGGTGCATAAAAATGTAAAATTTGGGCTGGAGAGATGGCTTAGCAGTTAAGCGCTTGCCTGTGAAGCCTAAGGTCCCCGGTTCGAGACTCAATTCCCCAGGACCCACGTTAGCCAGATGCACAAGGGAGTGCACGCATCTGGAGTTCGTTTACAGAGGCTGGAAGCTCTGTCGTGCCCATTCTCTCTCTCTCTGTCTGTCTCTCTCTCTGCCTCCTTCTCTTTGTCACTCTCAAATAAATAAATAAACAAAAAAATTAAAAACATTTAAAAAATTTAAAAAATGTAAAATTTTATATTTTAAAGAAATATAAAAATTTATATCAACTAGATAAAAGGAAGTACATGTGTATGAATATGACTGTGTGTGCAGATGCATAGGCATGTACAGATAGGCTCATGGGCACATAGATACACTCTGAGGAAGACAAACTAGGATGCCATCAGGCAGAATTGGAATGCAAACTGTTGACTCTGAAATTTGGAGGATTTTCATGATCCCTTTCTTTTTTCCACATTTCCTAGATTTTTATGACATAGTGAGAATGGTGTTTCATATTTTACACCATCGTTAATAGTGAGTAGAGATGACAGTTATCTGTCCTTACAAAGAACAGTCACATCAGTAGTCCTGGGACATGGCTTCTCATTGTGTTTTTGTCAACAAACCATCATTCACACTTTATTTTACTGCTGTTTGAGGCAAAGGGCCTGGCTCATTGTGAGTAGATCTTTGATATGATCTTTTGAAAGATTAAGACAATTTTGCAGAGGACTCATTAGTTATCATGCACCTAAAGTCTACTTAGAAATGCAAGGATGTGGAGATTCCAGCCATTCTGAAAGAGCCAAGCTGCCAGCAAAGGAGAGGTATGAAGCTGTCTGGAGCTGGTGCTTGGCTCTGGTACATTTCAGATTCCATTGCCAACATCTAAAACAATATTAAACTTTGAAAATTCAAGTGATTATAGTATGATGCTAAAATGCAGAATTTACATTATGTCAGTAAACTTTAATAAAACAATGTAATTTTAAAAAAAGACAAGCATGAACTCCATTCCCAAGGGGTTGATGAATTGTTTGAGTGTTTCAAGCTCACTCCACAATGGAAGAAATGAACGTCTAGAAGTTGAGAGTGGTGTTCAACATTCTCTCCTGCTAATGGAGGAACATAGTGTTGCCTCTTCCCAGTGATGCAGGGTTGGCCACAACAGCTCATCTACCCAGGGGCTTCACATGTGCCTTCTTGCCCTGCTTAGAGGGTTTCCTTTTTTTATGCAGGTTACTGTAAGCATGCCGAGGTTAACACCCAACTTAGGAACTTCTGTCGTAGGCAGAAAGTCACAGAATGAATATGAGGCTAGACTATCGTCTTCATCCCTTCACCATATTTTATTGAAGCCTTACGAGGGCACCATGGACACTTGCCTTGCAGAGGGACAAATCCTCAACATATCTGAGGATGTCCAACTCAGCACAAGTGAGATAGATTGTCTATGAAACTGAGAAAAAGTATCTGAAACTTTTTGTACATGAGGAAGTCTGAGGCCCTTTGCCTCAAACAGCAATGAGGTGAAGTATGAGTGATGGGCCCAGAAAGTGGAAACAAGAGGAAGAACTCCACGCTGCTGAACTGACAGAACTTTGAGCTTTCCTTTTAACTGGACAGCCATGTACCTCAGAAACGGAATAACGTATGTTGGACTATCATCCCTGCTCTGGTGCCATCAGGTAACAGACAGGAGGTTCTGGGAACACAAGGGAAAATCTGCTCACCACAGGAGTCTCAGTGATTTCTACAAAGGCAAATTGCATGCTGTCCCTCTGTGCTTAGAACTACTCCAGTATTTCCAGCCCTACGAAGAAAATCTCAGCTTCTCCTGTGTCCCTCAGACCCACAGTATGTAACCCTTCTGGGATAGGCTGTTTCTGCCAGACACATGACATTTGCAGGTTTTTAATTCACAGTTCCTCCAAGGCTATGAACTTGCATTTCCCCAACTTAGACCATTCTTTTGCAGACCCTTACTGGCTGTCTCCTCATCAGACAGTGCTCCCCCAAATCGTCACTGGTTGCTTCCTGCATTGAAGTCTTTGCTTCAGGCCACCTCTGTTTAAGGCTTAGAAAAATCAGCAGGCAGTCTCTGTCTTATCAATATGTTTCTTCTTTGTAATACTCAACTTGCTCATTTATTTGTTTCTCTTTTTGTCTGTCTTCCCATCCAAATTGCATACTCCTGGTAAACATGACTCCATCTATCTTGTTTTCCACTATACCTACTGTGCAGTCAGGCTCACATTGCTGGTAGAAATCACCCAATCAAGAGCAGCTTGTGGGAAAAAGAGGTTTATTTCGGCCTACAGGCTAGAGGGGAAGCTCCATGATGGCAGGGAAAATGATGGCATGAGCAGAGGGTGGACATCACCCCCTGGCCAACATCGCATGGACAATAGCAACAGGAGAGGGTGCCAAACGCTAGCAAGGGGAAACTGGCTATAGCACCTATAAGCCTGCCCCCAACAATACACTGCCTCCAGGAGGCATTAATTCCCAAATCTCATTCAGCTGGTAACCTAGCATTCAGAACATTTAAGTTTATGGGGGACACCTGAATTAAACCAACAGATACCTCAGTATCTAACACATGATAGGTCTCTTTATTACATGTCTGTATTGAATGAATGAATGAGTGATACATGGCATAGTGTTCTCCCCTGAGGACCTCAGAGTCTTGTAACTAGGATGGGAGAAGGTGCTGGCAGTGAATTCTATCAGGGTATTCTGTGAGCACACAGAAGGGCTTTAGGAAGACCATGCAGAGGGCTAGCATGCCTGGGCTACATCCTGATGACTAGAATTAGTCATGTGAACTGGGATAGTCCAAGTACAGGGAACAGTGTAAGTGAAGAGTTGGATCTTAAAACAGCAAAGGCATGAGGAAAGGCAAAGGTTTGTCTGAACACAGAGTCAAGGCTTGGAGGATATACCATGAAGGATACGTGATGGAGAACATTGCACATGAGGTGGAGAAACCTGCACTTTCAGCCAAAAGGTTTAGTGACTGAAAGGGCTGAAGTCAGCCATCACTTAGACATTATCATTTACTTTTACTCCAGTGCTTATTATTTTCACCTCAGTATTTCTCCCTTCCAAGTGCTAACCAGACCCATCCTTGCTTGGTTTCCCAAATCTAATGAGAATGGGTATGGTCAAGATGTAGTGGCTTACCTCAATATTTCTGTCTCTAGGATTATTTTTGGGCCCTAATTGAAAGGACTCTTTAAGACCCAAGTCTAAGACCTTACTGAAGATATGAACTTAATGCTATTGGAGTCTAGCACCTATGCTGACTTATTTCTTTATTCATCGGCCAATGGATATATGGTAAGTTCCAGCTTGATGATCCAAAATTTCCTCAGAAATGAGGCAAGCATCTTCTCTGGACAGGCTCTTCCTTGTGTGGTGTGTGGCATCAATGCTCTCTTTGGTGCATTTTCTGCCTTCTGGGTACAACCCTTTAAAGCAACATGACTAAACACTCTGCCCTTTTTGTACAGTACACAATCCACCAAACATTTTGGAAAGAATCAGTGTGTGAGTAGGATATCAGACAAAACTTTTGTTGAAACAAGTTGTTCTTTTGTGCATTCCATTCAGAGGGGGAGAAAAAGCCAAAAAGCCAACTTGTCATATACTATCTAAAATTATTCACAAAATATTTGCCTTCTTTGAGGGCATTAGCAACAAGTCTCTTGTCCTCACTTCCCTCCTCCTATTCTTCTCATTCATAAAAATAATGATTCACCACAGTGCCCTGCAGAGAGCGAGGCAGTGGCCACTCCAGAGGCAGCCCACCTCAGTAGCTGGTGTGGGAAAAGCCCTGCAGTGAATTAAGTTCATTGAGCAAAACTGGGGGAAAATATTTGACTGGCAAGCCAACACACCTCTTTCTGTACTTGTCTGGACAGAACTAGGGTGGACTTTACATTTTTTCCCTTTTTGTCATAAATGAGTGTATAACATTGAATATTTTCATGAAAGTGTCACTCAAGTGGGGATTTTCAAGCTGAAAGATCAATGTCACCAGAGCTAGAACAAAGGCATAAAGTGGGATGTTACTATACTTCAGACTTGGTAACTGTATATTAGTTCTTTGGATATAAGAAACAGACCAACAACATTTATATGTAAGGCCTGGACAGATGCTGCCACACTTGTGAGCATCAAATACGTAGAAAGGGTACTTTTTAAAAATGATAGTGCCTATGAGTATAAGGCCCTGCATTCAATCTCTATCACCAAAAATCAAAACATAGCAAATCAAACAAGCAAACAATAAACTGAAGCAGGTAAGGTGTGAGCTAAAAGAAGGCCATGAGCAGTGCAACCCTATGAAGCACAATCAAATGCAGCCCAGCTGTGTTTTCTAAGGTCTGATAGAGAGAGAGGACCATACGCCATCATGCAAGCAACAATGGCTGGGAACACTCAACAGAACACTGCAATGGTGAGCATTGTAGGACATGGAATTCTACTTCCTTAAATCCTCCTCCTCCAAGTGGACAACCTAACCCAAAGAACTTTAATTCTCTGCCATCTTTATACCCTTTACTATCATGTATACAGGCGAATGGCTTGTATTAGAGCACTGCTTACAATGTCCAGGAACAAGGAAAAGTGATAGCCAAAGGTGACAGTGACTATGTAGCAGTAGGAAGAAAACAAAGGGTCAGACCAAGATGAAGCTTTCACCAAAGTGCTCGTTGTTTTTAGAAATGTGAAAGACTAAGTGCAGTGTGAGAATACTACATTGTCCTTGTACATAAGGGAAAGTAGAGCTGCAAAGACATAACAATGAGTAAAGCTGAAGGGCTTGGGATCAGAGAATGTCTGAATAATCAATATCTGGCAGAGAAAAGGATGAGATAGTGTCTAAGAGAGGGCATGCTTGGGAGACAACAATCAGTAAATTCAGAAAGAGAGCAGGCAAACAATGAGGAGCAGCTCACAGGAGCGCCTAATAAAGCTGGAATGATGAAAGTCTCCTGGATCTTCAAAATCATCGCTGCCACACACAAGTTAGAGTTGGAAAGTAAAGGATTGGAATTTACTGGTGGCTGTTGAGGTGAATGAAGAAATCTAAGCTGTAAGCATCTGATTTCCTATTTAAAGGTGCCCATGGGGAAAAGTTTAACCTGAGTTAAAAGCAGGAAAAAGAGAACCCCTGATGAGAAATGGGAGTGGGTGGGTACAGGCTGAACATGGAACATGGCTCCCTGTTTCCAGAGCTGCTTACAGAGCTGCCTCACCCAGGGTTGTCAGGTTTGGCCAGTGAGCAGCGCTGATAAACCCTTTCTTTCTGTGAAAAGGTCAGGGTCTGGGAAGGATTAACAATAAGTGTCAGAAGAGCTGGAGTTTACGCTAGTATCTCATGCTCCCAGATACAGCTGTCAACATGGAGAGCTTCTGGGAGGAATGTGAATGGCAGCTGGGGAGACGGCTCACAGAGTAAAGCACTCGCCACATAAGCATGAAGGCCTGGGTTCAGAGGCCTCGCTCCCACCTACAAGTTCAGCGCAGCTCTCATCTATAATCCCAACGCGGGGAGGCAGAGACAGAAAGATCCCAAGGGCTTGCTGGCTACTTCACGAAACTTTTGAGCTCCAGGTGCAATGAGAGCCCCTGTGTCAAAAAATAAGGTGGAAAGCAATGTAGTAAAAAGTCAGTCAGCCTAACTTCTGGCCTGCACATGCATGCATACATGTTCATAGAGACCTGCACACACATGATCATAAAGACACACACACACACACACACACACACACCAAACCATGTACACATATGTAAAAAATGAAAAGGAATATGTGAATGCCAAGGCCACACTAGGGGCATGCTCCTTGCTTTTGATATGAATTCCTGTGCATGTGTGCAGCCTCCCAGGAGGCTTCCTGATAGTTAGAGCCACCTGCAGTATACTTTAGGAGTCACCTGTTGTAAAACCCTTATTTCCCATGTAAGACAACCGAACCACAGAGAGTGATGGCAGGGTCATCTTCAAACAGCAGTGAAGGGCAAAGCCGTCTTGGGTCATGATTAACCCAACATGTTTAAATTGTGGTTCTCCAAGACAGACACTTGTGAGGCAGTTTAGGGACCTGAAAAATAAAAGTGAGGAATGTCTTTGAGCCTGTGGGGAGAATATAGGTCATTCCATTCTACAGACCAAAAATGTCAAAAGGGTCTAGACTTTTCTTATAGGAAGTCCTACTTCCTTCTGCAGAGGCCCTTCCTAGAGAATTAAAATTTCTGGGAAATTTGCCTTTTTCAGATAACCTGACCAAAACACCTGCTTTTAGGACTGGACTAAGTAGACCCCTGTCCACCCAGTGAGCTCACATAAAAGATGCTCACGCAGAGACATTTCCTCCTACCCAAAACTGAAGACTAACCCCACAATGCACGGCCCATATACCCCAATAAGGAAGGTCCCTGTGGAGGGGGGAGGATAAAGAGGAAGCTAATAATGGTACCAACTTGACTGTATTCACTGAGTACAAAAATAAAATAAATAAATAAATATACCAACAGAAAAAGAGATCTCAAGGTAGGCTTCTCCATTTTCTGGTATCTCTCTAGCCTCCTTGGACAAGAGCCCTGCTTATTTCCTGCTCTTAAATTCTATCTATAATCTAATAAAATCTTTCTGAATCTTTTTTCTCTGATCTATGGATATTAATTCTTTGAATTCATAAGACAAGAAACTGGAAGCCACTGACTCAGTGAGCTTTGCATGACCATTTGAGTTTTCCAGGGTCTGAGCTCCTGAGTTATTGCCTGCCCAAGTGCCAAGATATCCCCAAACCTGCCAAAATTCCTGTATCACTTGTGAACCACAAAGGAAGAATGACACATCAGCAGGTGGGAGAGGTGTGGCTGTGTGCATTCTCTTTGCTGACTAATTAGCACATTCTGACAGTGCACATTCCAGAAAATGCCCCAGGCCCCGGATTTTCAGGTGCACCACCCTCTTCCTATTTCTAATTGGCTACAAATAGTCCTTTGTTTTGCATCAAGCAGTATTCTTCTCACATTAGCCAGACTGAAGCAGCTGGCTTTCCTCTCTATGATAAAGGGGGTCTCCTTTAGCCACTGTTTTCATGGAGTGGTTTCCTTTCACCATCATTTATCAATAGATTCCATAAGGGGAAGTTGACAACACATGAGCAGCTTAAGATAATTTGAAAGAAATGCAAAACAGGCCCTGTGTAGTGCCATGACCTGGCCAGTGCTCTCTGAAGTACTGATGGCATCTGCCTGTCCTTCTAACTGGGAACTGAGAAGCATGCTTTTTTTAATGCCCCAGTAATAACCTCTTACTTAAAAACTTGGTGGGGATTAAAATTTCAATTACATTTAAATTCTTAAAGATCAAGAGTGTTCTAGGAACAGACATGATAAAACTCTAGTCCACATGCCTCTGACTTTGGTTCCTAGGTCAATGGCATCCTCTGTGGTAGCATTTTTAAATTACTTAAGCAATTAGTTAATTAATTTTGGGCCCTGGAAAGAACATTCCTCAGAAAATTAACAAGGTCCTCAAATTAGAAGCAATCTCCCTCTTTTCACCACTACTCAGAAAAATATCCTTCTCCTGCTTCTCAGCTTAGCATTCAAACCCAAAGCCAGTGCCTTCCGGAGGGAAATGGATTGGTAATCGAATGGAATGGAAAGAGAACAAACCCCACAGGGCATTTATAGTCACAGGTCTTGAATAAACCACAGTAACATTTACCCTGTTCTCCATTGTGCTGGTCCTTACAAAGCCTGGAGCCCCTTATTTCAATAGGCCTTCATGAGAAACACAGTGAATTCCCAGCTGGTAGCCCACTGTTAGGGCCCAACTCAAGAAGGAGTTCTGACTTAATTACTGTGCCACTTTCCTTATGGTCAATTTGAATGCAAACAAGTAGTTAATGCTTTTCCTCTGTAGCGGGTCATTCATTCTTGTTTGTTTCTTTGGGAGCTTATACCCATGGTGGATACAGAAAGAACTTGGCCTGCTCTTTTCTTCTGCTGGTTAAATGTACCTTTTCAGGTAGAGAATGCAATTTCAGCCACCTCCAGCAATTCCCATTAGCAAAGGCATTAGGAAATGTGATTCTCATGGCTTATGCACATCTTTAAAGAATTGGAAAGTGAAGGGTGATGTAGGAACAATGTTTTTAAACTTCCTATAGGAGCTAAGGGTCATTTTATTAATTTTAATTAAATATAGACCCTTGCCAAGAGTCTTTGGTTTTATTATCCTACTTCATCTCCACAAAAATACTCTTGGAAGTAACTTTTTCTGTATTTACAAGGGACAGAAAAGAAGCTCAGGAAAGTAAAACAATTGGCTAAACATAATGATAGCCAAAGACTTCTCCCCCAAAATGCCTTTTTAGAAACTATGTAGTACATTTCTGTTTACCCATGACACATTGCCAACACAGAAGCCTGCTTATGCAGTGTGAGCTTTGCAAGGATCTTATTTACTAGCCATGAAAACCCGATCTAAGATGCTTGGGATCAAAGTGCAATATATTTAAAAATTTCATCAAGAATCAGGCATGGTGGCAGACTTCTAATCTCATCAAATGAAGGCTTACCCATGAGTTCAAGGCCAGCCTAGAGTATGTAGTGAGTTCCAGGACAAATAAGGCTATCAGAAGCAAGACCATGTAAAAAACAAACATAATCATGTTCAAGTATAAGGATTAGCAAGTAGTCCTAGCTGCCATCGCTGCTTTCTAGGCTCTGGGCAAAGCCTTGGGCAGCATGAGCAGGAGGATCACTGGAGTTCAGGGCCTTCAGGTCAGCCTGGGCAACAAAGTGAGGTGCCAACTCCAAATACTAACAACAAAAAAGTTGGTCCCTGAAAAGGTAGCTGGGTGCCAGTCCCCTCAGCCCCATTTTGCCTAAATGATGAAAGCACATTGATACATTGATGAGGAGTCAGGGGAGGTAAAGCATCATCATATCCCCCTGGCTCAGGAGAGTTTGTCCAATGCCCTCTTAGTAACCACAAGAAACACAGCAATCCTCTCCTAAACTTATTGTTTATTCCTTAGTTTGAGACTCCTCAGCACTAGAGTAAAAGTATGTTCTAATAATAATCAGTAATATAAAAATTATATATAATTTTTAGAGAAATCACATATTCATTGACCAATATTCTAGATTCATTTTATTGGTGAATCTACTCCAAAATATTCTATGAAAAAATTATGTTCAATCACTTCTGAGTTATAAAATAGCCTGCAAGTTTATTCATTAAGCCAAATAGGCTTCAAAAAATTAATGTAAGCATGAAGGTAATACAAGGCATAGTTATTTAAGCATTTTAATAATTTTTAAAGATATATCTCTCAGCCAGACATAGTGGTTCACAACTTCAATTCACAATTTTAATTAAACTACTGAGTAAGTTCCAGGCCAGCCTGGGCTAGAGTGAGCCACTGCCTCAAAAACGGAAAGGTAGGATGTTCAACATCCCTAATCATCAGGGAAATGCAAATTAAAATAACTGAGATTCTACCTTACCCTGTTAAGTATAGCAAACATTAAAAAAATAAAAATGTAAACAAATTCTGGCAAGGATGTGAAGAAATAGGAACCCTCATTCACTGTTGGTATGAATGTAAGATGGTACAACCACTAAGGAAAGCAATATGGAGGCTCCTAAAAAGGTTGACTATAGAGTTACCAACAGACCCAGTTATTCCCTTACTGGGCATTTACCCCAAATGCTCCATGCCTCAGTTCAGAGAGATTTGCTCAACCATGTTTAAAGCTGCTCAATTCATAATAGCTAAGAGCTGAAATAAACCAAGATGTCTATCATTAGACAAATGGATAACCAAGATGTGTTATATCTACATGGTGGAATTCTACACAGCAGTAAGGAAAAATGACAGAATGAACTTGGAACAGATCATTCTCAGCGAACTTACCCAATCACAGAAAGATAATTGGCACATGGTCTCACTCATCTGCGGCTTCTAACCTTAATCTGCCCGAGATGTTGACATACCTAATAACCATCTCCAGGACCAGACAATAGGGAGGGTGG
Organism: Dipus sagitta; assembly: GCA_036346955.1. Lineage (NCBI taxonomy): Eukaryota > Metazoa > Chordata > Mammalia > Rodentia > Dipodidae > Dipus > Dipus sagitta. Next base: position 71,137,946 of record CM070778.1, on the reverse strand, counting down.
GGTTGGAAGGGAGGGTAAAGGTGGGGGTGGGGGGACACAAAACTGGACCCAAATGGCAATGGTAACATAAGATTCTACATCCTAAAAGACAGACTAAATTGTTGATCCTTCATCAGGTCCTTAGAGGGAACACCTGAATCACAGGACCCGGGAGAAGGTATGATGAAGACTAACCTTAATCTTCTCCTGTATCTCTCTCTCTCCTTCTTCCTCTTCTCTCTCTTCTCTCTATCTCTTTTATATCACCTTTCTTTTTCCTCCTTCTTTTCCTTGGCCCTGGCCTGTAACTCCCAGTACCAGCAGGTGGTTAACATCCACAATGAGCTGTTGATCAGAGAGACCTACAGTGTTTCCCAAAAGAAGACAGATTTGTCAGAGTACTTGATGACATATATATACATATATATATATGTCAGATTTTTTCTGAATAAATTTTAAACATATAATGATAAGTCAATTGTGATATATGCCTGTGATCACAGCACTTGGGAGACAGGGGCCAGCCTGTTATATATAGTAAAATCCTTTTTCAAGTCTTATTTATTTGTTTATGAGAGAGAGAGAGAGAGAATGAATGCATGCACTAGGGCCTCTAGCCATAGCAAATGAACTCTAGATGCATGTGCCACCTAATGGATCTGGCCTTATGTGGAAAGTGAGGAATTAAAACTGGGTCCTTTGGCTTTGCTAGCAAGAGCCTTAACCACTAAGCAATCTCTACAGTCCCTTTTTCAAGTTTTAAAAAGGGGATAAATTAGCTATAATGTTCTTGGAACTTTCATGAGATGGCAAACACATGTGCAATTATTGACAATATCAGTTGACTTTTGAATCAGCTCTAGTATGTCATTCTGTATAATTTTTTTTTTATTAGGAAGACTACAAACACAGTTCATAGAAAGTGTTATTTCCTAGAGTAGATTTATCTTTTGTGTAACACAGCTTCTCAAAGCTCATTTTCCATCTATGGGTATTAAAGTGTTGTGTACAGCTGTGAAATTTTCCTCATGACTCAAAAATAACATATGCCAACAGTCGGCCCACAAATAACTAGTAACTTATTTTCCTCCAGGACCTTAGGTCTAAGTCCTGAATGTGGCTCCAGTGTGCCTAACTAGCTATTGAAATCTAAAGTTACAACAAAAATGACTCTTCCATAAATGACAACACTTACTCCTGAAAATTCATTGACGTTCTTTGATCATCAGTTGTACCCACCATTCAGTTTATACTCAAATATTTAGTATCTACAGCCCATAATTTCATTTTTTACATCACCTAAGTTTATATTTATCTGTGTTATTTACTTATTCTGCAATGTAAGGTGTCCTTAGGGATCTTTATGAATAGAAACTTTTTGTTTTTGATGATATATTTTAAAGATAAATCTGCTTCCCTGATGGAAGAAGTCATAGCAGGAAATGAGAATTAATCTTGCATTTCTTGATGAAGTACACTAATTATGAAGATAAAGTTTGGCTGTACTAAGTGTATGAGAATCAACTAGTTCTTATTAATCATTTTAATTATTTTTATTTATTATCTTACCTAACCTTACTGAAAACAATGTTCAAATCTTAGGATACTCAATCTCATACTGTGGTCTTTTTCAGTTTCCTAAATTGTTCCCAAGGGTAGTGCTAGCTGCAAGTCCTCAGTCACCCAGGGGTTTTGTTGAATTATCTATATTTTCTTCTCATTCAAAATGATTCAGACTGAATCTTGTTCTTTCCCATCATCTAACCACCTAATAACAACTGCCTCCAGGAGTTATTTTTCCTTCCTCACATGTCCCTGCAGTACTATGTCCTACCTAGTAATTGCTCCAGCTCTATGACTTTTAAAAAGGGATGCATTGAGCATTTGGTGGATTACTTTCTGAAATGTGTGTCTTTACCATGTTTGGTTAATGTGCAAATTAATTATATTTAAATCTTATTTCAGAGTTTATTTCTTCTTGTTTTTTATTTTATTTTTGTTGCTCATTTTTTATTTATTTATTTGAGAGTGAGATACACAGAGAGAAAGGCAGAGAGAGAGAGAGAGAGAATGGGAGCTCCAGGGCCTCCAGTCACTGTAAACGAACTCCAGGCGCATGTGCCCACTTGTGGATCTGGCTAACATGGGTCCTGGGGAATCGAGCCTCGAACCAGGGTCCTTAGGCTTCACAGGCAAGTGCTTAACCACTAAGCCGTCTCTCCAGCCCGAGAGTTTATTTCCTTATGAATGCCTAGTGTATCATTGGTCTTGAACTTTGTCTGAGATTTATGTTTTGGGGAAATATGTATGCTTGTATTGTTTAGGTTGTTTTGTTTTGTAATTTTTAGGAAAGCAATGCCTGTAAGGATTACTTATCTAGAGAACACACAGGACATAGTCACAGCCAATCTTTTTTCATAGAAGGTGAGTTTGTATGGAAAGGAAACAGGATTGCTGAGTGATCAATACATCACTTCTTGTTAAAATGTTAAGGGCTCTGGCAGTTGGGACTCTGGTAGATGAGAATTCGTGAATACTGTCTTAGAGTTAAAATGGTACTGTGTATACTTTATAGATTAGATAAGTGCAGCCTAGAAGATGAAAGCCTTTTCCAAGCTGATGGAAAGGGGTGGAGGCCATAAGCACAAACAACCCCTGAGTCTGCAGTGAATGGTGCTGGAGCTTGATTCAGGTCCATCCCAACTTAACTTAAAAATCCTTTAACCATTCCAAATTGAAAATGTCTTCCAGCTTCATTTAATGTCAGGATAATTTTAGAGAATAGTACTATGTAAACTAGCAAATGACTAATAATTGTAGAAATAAATACAGTAGAAATATCAATTAGAAAATAAATCTACTTAATTAGCCTTAATAGTCTCTTTGGCTTTTTAAGAAACTGTTTAGTACATTAATATTATTGCATATGAATTTCATATTGTGAAATATTTAAGTGGTTATTATAGATAAACTAAGGATTATAATCATTTAGCAATAAATCACAAATTAGTGCACTCCTTGTTATGTACTTGGCAAAGCATATTTCTAATTTTATTGTCTATGACTGCCAGTGGAATGCATGGCTTTCACTGCAAAATAAAACTGTAATGTGATTAACCCTAAATGGAGACTGTGTTGGGCCTCCCATTTTAGGTATTTGCAGCAAGATAATATATTGTCTGGGTTTGCATAACCTTTTCCAATATCCAAGGTGTCAAATAAAATGTGCCTTATGGTGATCTTGGATTATCTCTTTAGCCTCAGACTAAAGCAGAGATACATAGTAATGCCCACACAAGATCACAACCCAAATTTGTTCCAGAGTATGCTCAGGTAACTGAGATAAACAGCCCTGGGCAAAACCTTCTTCCTGAGAACCGGGTCCTTCATGCTTGAAAACCCTGGGAAGGGTCCAAAGAAAGCAGCAACTAAAGGGCAAACCACAGGACTCAACCTGTGTTTGCTTTTCAACCACAACACCTTGTTGCTGCCTATTCCTGGAATTTCACTTAGATAACTGACTATGCATGATTCCCAAGATGCCGTGCCTAGCCTCCACTTAGAATAAATACTTTTGTAAACCCACTGAAGAATTTAACTTATCCTAAAAGGAAAGAAACATCAGCACGCAAATGCCATTTGTGGCATTGCTCAGACCTGAAGTGTTAGCTTTTATTTACTGACTTTTTTGTCAAGCTATTTCAATAGGTATTAGATAGATCATTGTGAACTTGCTTTGAACTTTACAGGACTGCATTTTTTTAATAAGAACCTAGATATATCAAAATTTAATTTTGGATTAATACAAAATAACAAAGCACAAAAATTGAATAGTATGAGTGTGTTTTTAAAATATGCATGAAAAACAAATCTAGAAGCAAATATTTCTAGGTATTTGCTTTTGGATAACAAGATTTGGAGATTCTAGTTTTTTTTTTCCCTTGAGGACTTTTAAGGGTCGTATATTTAACATACATATCTTCTTCATTGTAGAAAGCACCCAATTTTTTTTCAGTGGCATCATAAACATTTTTTTTGTATGCGAAGAAGCAGATTATGGGAGAAAAAGGTTTATTTCGGTTTACAGTTTTAAGGGGAAGTTCTATAATGGCCTGAAAAGCTCAATAGGGACAAAGAGCCAGGCAAGCATCACATCCCCATAGCAGCAGGAAGGAAATAGTCTATCTATTTGGCTTGGAGCTAGGCAATATTGCTATAAAGGCTATCCCCAGCCACACACCTCCTTAGTTAGGGACAAGGTCTCAAAGGCCCCTAAACACTACCAAATTGCCATCATCTAGGGATCAAGAATTCAACATGCATAAGCCTATGGGAGACATTTATTTCAAAATACCACATTCCACCCCTGGCCCCCATAGATTCATGCCATTTCATTCAGTCCAACTAGAAAAATAGCTGTAGTATGTACCAGTACCAACACTGTTCAAAAGTGCAAAGTCTCTTCTGAGACTCATGTCACTCTCTTCAACTGTGAGCCCTATAAAATCAAAACACAAGTTACACAGTAACAATAATGGCACAGAATAAACATTCCCATTTCAGAAGATAGGAATGGGGCACATAACAAAGAAAGACTGGATCAATGCATGATAGAAAATCAGCAGGGCAAACATCAACTCCTTCAGCTTTATGGCTGGTGCCTGAAACTTGTGATGACATCCTCTTGGCTCCATAAAATTTAGAAAATTTCATCTCTCCAGCTGTACTGCTTGCAGCCATAGCAGGATGCACTCCAAGCCTACAGATTTCCTTGGTGATCATCCCATACTCTTGGCATCTCCAAAATCCTTAGGTCTCAACATAGTTCAAATGTATAGCTCCATACAACGGCCTCACGGGATCTTCTCACAGGAACCTCAGCCCTGTCTCACACTGTCCAATCTGAGCAGCTCCCAGAATCATGGTTTCACTAAATGATCCTATATTTCTTGCTTTTGTCATACTTCCAAATCCAGTACCATGTAGTCACTGTTGCCAAATTTATTAATTCGGGGAACATAGAGCCAACTTTGAGGAGTAAGGAACTACCTTAACAGTCTTCCTTAAGGCCCCTTCTTTTAAAAGAATTAGGCCTCCTACTATTGTCTCAATGCAGAGCAGCTGACCATCCTCAATGGTAGTAGTCTCTTAAACAATTGCAGCTGAACTAAGTAGCCTAAAACCAGTCTACACTTCATATCCTACTGCTCTGTATTTTTCTCTACCAAACATACAATCCATTGGTATTTTTCTTTTTGAGGCAGTGTCTAGCTTCATCCCAGGCTGACCTGGAATTCACTATGTAGTCTCAGGCTGGCTTTGAACTCAAAGCAATCCTCCTACCACTGCCTCTTGTGTGCTGGGATTAAATGCATGAACCATCATAACCAGGAGAAAGAAAGAGAGAGAGAGAGCGTGAGAGGGAGAGAATGGACACAACAGGGCATCTAGGTGCTACAAATAAACTTTAGGTGCATGTGCTACTTTGTGCATCTGGCTTTACATGAGTACTGGGAAATCAAATTTTAGTTGACATGCTTTATGGGCAAGTGCCTTAGCCACTAAGCCATCTCTCCAGCCCCCACTACATTTAAATTCAACTTTGCTCAAGTTCTCAGCACATAAGCAGAGCATGGCCAGACTATTACACAAACTGCCTCTATCCTAGTTCACACCAAAGTCCTTTCTTTCTTCTCTGAAAACTTATGAGCCAAGCTTTCACAGCCTATACTTCTTTATCTATTCATGTCTTTTAAACTCTCACCAGAATGGTCCATCAAGCTCTGATTACAGCACTGCAAAATTTATCTAGTCCACAGCTCAAAATCTTTTCATATTCCTCCTGACAACTAGTTCCAAATTACCAAAGCCACATGGCCAGTTTTATCACATTAATAATCCTACTCCTGGTACTAATTTTCTATATCAGTTACTTTCTCTTTGTTAGGACTAAATGATCAAACAGAAGCAGCTTATCAACGGAAAGGATTTATTTCAGTTTACAGTTTCAAGGGTATGTTTCATCAAGATGGGAAAGGCATAATAGGGACTGGTCATCACATCTCCACAGCAGCAGGAAGGGAATTAGACATCTATAAAACTTATAGCTAGACTATAGTATGATAAAGCCTGTCCACATGTCCCCATCCAGACAACTCCTCTATGAAGGCTCCACCTCTCAAAGGACAAGCAATTTTACCAGCTTGACACCAGCAAGAATTCAAAATATATGAACCTATAGGGAACATTTGATTTAAAATGCTATACCACTATAATGTATGACATTCATCAAAATATGCAAAAAGATAGCACCCAGACCAGCTAATCCAAAATTTTGATTTACCTAGAGATAAGATAATAATGTACCAAATAGGGAACGAGCTTCACCTAAATATAGGTGAGATAGAAACTTGCCCCATTTGCAATTATTGAAGCTGATAATTTGCTAGTAGGATATTCACATAGCTGGCAAATTGACAAGCTTGGGTCTCTCCTACTGTTAGTTTTCTATTCTGGGAGTAATATGGAAACCACACATGGGACCTTGAGCTGCAACTCTCAAGATAGAATGCCTGACCTATACATCTAGTAATATAGCTAATAAAATAAACAAAATCCAAGCAATGAAATAACCTGAGATAAAAAAAATTCCAATACAGTAATGTAAGGTGCACAAAATCAAGGTAACATAGCTCCTCTAAAAATCATGAATGCCACACTAATGACATTCAGTGAGACTGAATTAGATGAAATGTTGGACAGAGAATGCAAAAGAAAAAAGTGGTCATTAAGTATGTCCAAAGAAATCAAAGAAGAAATTAAAAGAATTAAAGACTCCCAAAGAAATCCCAAGCGAACATAGGATAACTAAACAAAATAAACAGGCTTATACAAGATATAAGTAAAGTAATAAAAATACTGAAAAGTAAAACTATTTGAAATACCGGAAATGAAAAACATAGTAAGTCAATAAAAACAAAAATAAAAACATAAAAAACTCCATAGAAAGTGTCACCAGAATAGATCAAGGAGTGGAAAATAACTGAGCTTGAAGACAAGGTAGAGGATTTAGAATATTCCAACAAATAGAAATAGAAAGGTAAGAGTAAGCATTTCAACACAGTCAGAAAACTTTGAAAAGATCTCTTTCTCCTTTTGTCTCAAATATATTTTTAAAAAATACAGAAGAACAAAATTTGAATAAATGTTATCATGATGCTTTTACTCGAAATAAAAACTGTCATAGTGTGTTGGGTTGTCTCAATCATTAAGCATGAGGATGTAGGAACAAGAAAATCATTCCCAAATCTCTATGCTTAGTAGAAATGATTGTAAAGCAGTTTCTTCTATCAGTCCCATTTTGCATATTACTAGCAGGTCTTTCATGCATGCACAGAAACTTATGCCCAATTTTTTTTAGTTTTGTTACTTATAATAATATAAAACTCATATTCATTGAAAAGCTTTCTTCTATTTCTTACATGGCATTATTCTGGAAATTTTCATATTTTATAATTCTATTTCATAATTTGAGAAAAGCACCCAGGTATTTTGCATACTACTTTTGCAACATTTTTAGTATGTTTATTTTATTTATTAAAGATGAGAGAGAGAGAGAGAGAGAGAGAGGGAAAATGGGAGTGCCAAGGCCTCCAGCCACTGCAAACAAACTCCAGATATATTCGCCCCCTTGTGCATCTGGCTTACATGGGTCCTGGAGAATTAAACCGGGGTCCTTAGGCTTTGCAGGCAAATGCCTTAGCAGCTAAGAAATCTCTCCAGTCCCTTGCATACTTTATTTTATTATATGAGTAATACGACTGTTTTTTTAAATGATAATATTGAATAGTTCTTCCCTCAAACTGAGGTTAGGGTAAAGTCATATATTAAGTGGCTTCAATAAGATTGGGAATTTAAGTGATGCCTAGCAATAAAAGGGTAAATAGAAAAGTGTAAGTAACCCATTACTAGAATTGCTAATTTAATTAAGATACATTAATATTTTTAGTGTCTGAGATACATTTTGTGGTATGCTATGGCTTTAAAGTTAAGTAAATCTTCAGTTTCCATTAATTTTTTTTTTGGAGGGGGGGACAAATATAGGTTCTGAAAAATAAAAAGTGCTAAATGTCATTATTTTATTTTATTGTTACTTATTTGAAAGAGACAGAGAGAGAGGGAAAGAGAAAGAGAGAGAGAATGAGGCACATAGCAAGAGAGAATGGGCACACCAGGGCCTCTAGCCACTGCAAATGAAATCCAGACACATGTGCCACCTTGTGTTTTTGGCTTATGTGGATATTGGGGAATTTAACCCTGGTTCTTAGACTTCTCAGGCAAGAGCCTTAACTGCTAAGCCATCTCTCCACCCCCTGAATGACATTTTTATCGAAAGTGTGACAACTCAGAAGAATTAGGACTTAAGGATCTACAAAAGAAATAAAATTTGCAAAGAAATTTATAAATGATGCAAGTCTTCCCAGAGCCTCTCCTGATAATCAATAACTCTGGATGAAAAGTTGCTCAGAGTAAAGCAGGCGGATGTTAGGAGGAGGTAGAGCTGGCTCTTTCAGACTGAGCAGCTAATTATGAGTGGGTCACGACTGTGCTACCGATGGTCACTGGAAATGCTTCCAATTCAGATCAAGTGGTAAGTGAGGGTTAACACATTTAATGCCACACATGGCTCCCAACTAAATGCTAAAAAAAGAGAAAAATAGCAATTTAAATCCAAAATGACTGGACTAAGTGCTGACAAATTAGTTTTTTTTAGGATTTAGGGAGAGAAGTTAAAGAGCAATTTTTATATGGTTATGATTATAGTCAGACTCTAACTCTCAGATAAACACAATTGATAGCTATTTTCTGACTAGCAAGAAAATATTTCTGAAATTTTAAGTATTAGTTCATTTATACAATTAATTCCTTATTCTTAGAAACCAGAAGAGTGATGCTGTCAAAATTACTAATGCCTTAGTTTTTTATTGTCTCAAAATCATTGCTCTCATCATATCTTTATTTATTTATTTATTTGATTATTTATTTGAGAGAGAGAGAAAGAGGCAGATCAAGAGAGAGACAAAATGGGCATGCCAGTGTCTCTAGCCACTGCAAACAAACTCCAGCCGCATGTGCCACTTCATGTATCTGGCTTACATGGATACTGGGGACTCAAACCTCGGTCTTTAGGCTTTGCAGGCAAGCACCTTACCTGCTAAGCCATCTCTTATCACATCTTTTGATTTATGTCACAGATTACCACAAATGTAGCACGAAACAAGGTAACTTTGTTCTCTTGCTGCTTTGACGGCAAGAGGTACATGTAGGACCACAGTCTCTCTAGTATCTGTCAGCAGCAATCTGTTTTTTTTCTTTTCTTTTTTTCTAGCAGCTTCCAGCAGCTATTTGCTTTTTCTCCTACTGCCCATCTTCAAATCATCATCTCTAGGTGTTGAGCTCACATGTCTCTTCTCTTTTCTCTTTCTGCCTCTTTTTTGTCTCTCTCAATACGTGATTACATTTGCCACACTGGTACCAAGATAAGTTAAGGCCTGCCTGTCTACATCCTTGATTGTAACATCTTTAAACACATGAGGAAATAGTCCCAGGTTCCAACAATTTGTCATCAATGTCTTCTGAGGGTTATTTTTGGTCCTTATACTTCTGTATCTCATTGTTCCTGGGTGATTGCTGCTGTTGCTCTTTGTAATTCAATTTACCTTATAAGAATGTTTCCTAATGGTTCTATGTCTCTGGAGAACTCTGAAAAATATAAATGTCCTTTCAAGTTGTCACTATAGAGCCAGGTAGTCTCAAGAGAGATTTGTAGTTTAATTAGATATCAACAGATTACTGAGAAGAGTGAGGTATATAGGAAGATTACACACACACACACACACACACACACACACACACAGAGAGAGAGAGAGAGAGAGAGAGAATAAAAAATTATAATAAATATAGCAGTTAATTATAATCAATTGATATGACTACTAGCATTGAGAGTTTTCAGTTTCTGTGTTAGCGTAAATTTTAATCATACACAGATTCATTATCATGGAGATGTGTGATGGTTAATCTTGATTGTTAACTTGATTAAATTGAGAGACACATATATTCATAAAGCACTTTGCTGGGTGTGTCTATGGGTGTGTCCAGAGACAATTTGATAATGAGGGTTCTGACCTAGTCAATGGTCTAATCTCTTAATGGATTCAAAATCTGAATAGACTAGTGGGAAATGGTGTAACTGCAGAAGGTGAGATCTAGTGAGAAGAAGTAGGTCACAGGGGTGCAAGGCTTGTCCTTTGGGGTTATGTCTTACCCTGACCACTTCCTGTATTCCCTGTTCCTGCTTCCTGGTCTCTGTGAAGTAAAGAATCTGTTCTACCACCTCTTCTGGCATTCATAATCTTCTGATGTGTTCCGGTGGCTGTGGATTGAACCTCTAAAATGAAACCAAAATAAATCTTCCCTCCTTTTAAGATATCCTTTCATGTATTTGGTCATAGTAATGACAAAACAAAGGAATAGAAGATGGCCTGTGATTGCTTCATTTATACATATTGATGCACTGTTGGCCATTAGTGTCCTTTGTTGGAGCCCAGCACTCATTATAGGAAGGAGCTCATCTGAGTCAAAAACTTCAGTAAGCTTTGAGAACGAGCCCATAAACACAAGGGAACTAACTCTCATGATGCACAATTCCTGTTAAAGACTGTGTTATATAAGAATATCTCAGCACTGGTAAGATTTAGAACTGAGAAGAAAAATCTGTGTAACAAGGCCCATAGAAAGAAATAACACTAAAGAGGCCATATAATAGTTAATATTTTATACACTTTTAACTTTAAGATATTTTAGACAGTTTAAGTTATAATTAATTAGAATTTTGACTCTGATTTAAAATGAGGATTTGAACTCTTACTAAGATTACATACAAATTTAGCACTTTTGGAGAAGTGCATACTTGTAAGTATTTAACTAATGAATTATTAAAATATTTGCTAGTGTCTCACTTGATAAGTTAGGCAAATTAAAGAACTGAAAAGGAACTTAAGCATATTAAATTCGTAAATACAGCTTTAAAAGCTTAAAATATTTAACTACATTTGAAAGTCAGATGAAATCATTAGTCAAAATTCCTTTAGGAGTGTTCCTAAAAGCATGCTAGACTTATAAATAAGCCAGTAAGGTTTGTAAGCTGAATGTAAAATTTTAGTTTCATCTATGATTTTCATTATGTAACTTCAACGGCTTATGATGAAGTTTTAAAGTCAATGCCAGCTCTGGCTAATCCATTCTACTCATAAACATTGCCTCATTTGTGCTTTTTCTTATATTATTTCCACCACATATCTGTCTCAAAATTCCCACTCTAACATATCACAATATTTCTCTTGCATTGACCCCATTGGTAATTAATTTCATCATACCCCTTACCACATAAAACAATATTCACAGGGTCTTCGGGATTTGACATGAATTTCTTTGGGAGGCCTATGCATTTATGTATGCCTATTTATGTGATGCTGGGGATGTTTGAAAGTCACTGTAGAGTCAGATAAACATGCATCCTGTGCTGAGGAGCTAGGGAACAAAGATCTTACTCCCAACACAGATTAGGTGAGAAGTCTGCTTGTCTTTTCCATCCTAGAGTCTGACACACAGAAACTAAAATATCTGCTAAAGAAGAACATGAAACACTACTGCTTTCCCAGAGGCCTGCAAAGAGCCACTGAAGGCTAAGAAAGAGACTGCCAGGATGGAACTGGGATGTAGCTCAGTGGTAAAGTAATTGTCTGGCATTCATGAAACCCTGTGAGTCTTCCCAAGTCCTGGGAATAACAATATCACCAAGTTAAGAGAGCATCCATTTTTTGTTATCTGACATCTCATCAAGAAGAATCCATCTGTACTGTGATGATTTGAATCATATGTCCCCCATAAACTCATGTGTTTTGAATGTGTGGTCCAAAGCTAGTAGAAATATGGGAGGTGGAGCCTTGCCAGAGGAAGTGTGTTATTGGGTGTAGGCTTTGGGGTGTTACAGCCCAGCTTTCCCCATGCCAGAGCTGTGCTCACCCTTTCATTCTTTTTAAAATACATTCATTTATTTGAAAGGAGAGAGAGAGACTTAGTGCCACTGAGAACTGTAGACACATGTGCCACCCAAACATCTGGCTCTACATGGTAACGGGGAATCAAACCCAGGCTCACAAACTCTGCAGGCAAGCTACTCAAACTCCTCAGCCATATCTCCAGCCCTGGGCTCACTCTCCTGCTGAAGTTTTCCACCTGCTGTGGCAGAGGTGATGTCCTCCCTCTACCAGCTCATGCTTTCCCCACCATCATGAAGCTTCCCCTCAACACTTTAAGTTAAAATAAATCCTTTCCTTCCTTCAGCTGCTTTGGATCAAGTGCTTTGTCCCAGAAATGCAAAGGTAACTAAAATGTATACTTCTCATATTTGTAATTGAAAGCAACCAGAAATTTCCATAGGAAACATGTTTAAGTGAAATCACTCTATCCTCATGGTTCTACTTACACTATTGACATTTCTAGGTATAGCTAATCAGGTGAATCACTTTCACTTTCTCTGAAGCTCTTCATGAAAAATTATAAATTTAAAAATAAAATAGAATCACAGCTTTCCCTTTAATACTCAAGCTGTTCTTAGGTTTTTCGCAGTGTTTTCAGACTAGATGTCCACTGCCTTTCTTCTCCCTTCCACACGTGGACAAGTCAGGAATAGCTTTACAGACTTACAGGAGTACACAGTGGCTTGCGATGATAAAACTATGGCAAGGAAACCATACCTGGGTGTTGTTAGGTGAGGTGTTTTTCTTCTCCAGGGATGAACTTGGTCAAGAGACACGGGTTTGGAATTTCATTTAGCAAAACAAAGCATGTACTCCAAAGAGAGTCACAAATGGCTATCCAGAAAGCGGTGGAGGGAACAGCCCAGTGAATTCTACATCAGGGATTTTCAAGACTTTCACATGAATATTTATGAAGCGAAAGACATATTTATGAGGTCCAGTGACCCTTTTCCCCTCTCAAATTATGGTAGACTAGATTTCTCTTTTAGAGTATTTCTTCCCATGATCTTATAGAAAAGTCTATAAGGGCAGGGAGGGGGGCATCAAAACCACAATGCAAGTGACATTAAATGAACCCAGGGTCTTTGGAGGTTCAGATCTTTCACATTGTGCAAATGTGACAACTGCAAAAGTACCTGGTACTTGAATTTCTAATAGAGTGAAAGGACCCTGGCTGCAGCTTCTAGAATGTTTAGATTAAAAAGGGCATTTTGACTATCAGGAGACACTGCTACCAAGATACAGGTGCAATTTCCTTGGTTAACTCATGTCTAATTCCTTGCCTACCTGGTAACAAAAGAGTGGAGAGTGGGAATGAGTGAAAGAGATAACATTTACTTTGTTGAGTGCAAAAGAATTATGAGTCCTGGAATCAAACTCTTAAGGAGAAACTTATTACTAACTTGCAAAGGAAAACAACAGTGAAAATTAGAGTGCTTTGTTTGGCATTGCTGGAGGTTGAAACCAGGGTCTTGTGTATGACAGTCAACTGCTTTACTACTAAACTACATCCTCAGGATAAAAATGTTCTTTTGAAACCCAAGCCTAAGTTCTTTTCTTTGGATTTATTTTATATTTCCTAAGATTCAGTATCAAAAAATTTTAGATATGAATTATTTTTGTTCTTCAAAATTTATTGAAGAACAATATGCCCAGTTATTCCCTTACTGGGCATGTACCCTAAAAGGTCCACGCCTCAGCTCAGAGAGATTTGTTCAATCATTTTATAGCTGCTCAATTCATAATAGCCAAGAGCTGGAATCAACCCAGATGTCCATCACTAGATAAATGGATAACTAAGATGTGGTATATCTACATGATGGAATTCTATGCAGCAGTAAGGAAAAATAACACAATGAAATTTGAAGAAAAGCGGTTGAGACTGAAACAGCTTATTCTCAGTGAACTCACCCAATCACAGAAAGTTAAACTCCACATAGTCTCACTCATCTATAGCTTGTAACATGAATCTACCCAAGTTGCCAACATACCTACCAAGCATCTTGAGGACCGGGCAATAGGGAGGGTGGGGAGGGTAAGGGAGGGGATGGGTAACACAAAACTGGGGAAACATGCAAGAACGCTGTTTTCTTGGCAAACCAGGAACCAGCACAACTGTGAAGGAGATACACACAGAAAACAATCAACCCCTACCAAACCAGATATCCAGAGTCACAGAGGCTCCCAAGATCTCAACATGGAAGCAGACCTAATATGAACCCAATGTGGCTCAAGGAAATTTGTGGAAGAGGGGGCAGAAAGAATGTCAGAGCCACACATTGAGTCATGATGTGCAGAGATATTTCCTCCTACCCAAAACTAAAGGCTAACCCCCCAATGCACGACCCATATACCCCAACAAGGAGGGTCCTTGTGGAAGGGGGAGGACAGGGAGGAGGTTAACAATGATACCAACTTGACTGTATTCACTGACTGCAAAAAAATAAATATAAAATATATATAAAAAATTTCCAAATACATACACATGCATGCATGTACACACACACATGCAAAATTGAGAACAAAAATACTTACTGAAAATATCAGCACTTATATGGAAACTGTTAGCCACAAAACAATCACTTTTATTATCAACAGAGTTAAGAATAATATCAACGTCCTGTCTGTTATCTTTCTTTCTTCCTTTATTCCTGTCTTAGCCTAGGCAAAATGACTGTTTGGAATGAGCCTCTCCATTTCCATGCTGACTTGAATTAGCAGTGCATCTGCCCCAACCAGGATGGATTCCATTTCCGTCCCTCAAGCTTGGGTGCAGCTGTGATATGGTGTGGCCAGTAACACATGGCAGAAGCTGTGCTGTACCTAAAAGAGCCATGACTTCTGAGTAGCCTAGGCTGGTCTCTGACCCAAGACTTTCCTGCTCCTAACTGCTGATTAGAAGTGTACACTGCCATTTTTAACAACACATTTTTTGTCTTGTTTATAATTGCTCAAAAGTTGTAAAAAGTTTAAGAGCAGATGCCTTTATGTCCCTGAGGGACAGATCCTAACCCACAGTATAGATTCAATCCCATGACTGCCCCTCCCCTCAGTTTCAAAAGAAGCCTGTTTACTTATAGCTGCTCAAGACCTTTCATTCGACATAGAGAACATGTTGTTTCCCTCTCAAGTCCAGACTAAACCAGCTGAACAGCTGAGAGCCAAAGCAGAGCCTTTCAGATTCCAATGGCCTAAGACCTAGGGAGGTACCTCAATGACTGAGATCTCACTTACCAGGTATGAGATATAGTTCCATTCCCAGTACCATGAAAGTAAATAAGTAAAGCCCCATACCCTTGATTTCTGAACACATGAGGCATTAATATCCCAATCTACCTCCCCAGGGCCTGGAATGTTGATCCCTATGTTCTATCTCCATGAATTTTCATACTTTAGGTACCTGATATGAATGAAATCACACAACAACTGCTCTTTTGTGGTGGATTATTTCACTTAGCATACACAATGTTTTAAAGGTGAACTAAGTTCAACCTGTTAGTCCATAAGCAATCAGATGATGCAATTCCGACCTATTTCCAGTTTCCTAAATTTTCTTTTTTCAGGTGATCCTTTTTGAATACATTGTGTGTGTATGTTCTCTTCAAAAGGAGGCATTAAATAGAATTTAGATAACCACTTGGTAAGGATATTGCAGAAGCTGGAATGAGTCAAACTTTAAATTTCCACTCTACTCTGGATTTTGTCACTCTAACAGAATGCTGTTTTTTGGTGATGATTCATTTATCTGTACAGAAAGTTGTGAGCATTCCCTACATATAAATGGACATTGGTTCAGTATGATGGCTGATGATATTGACTTGGTTCCTAGCCTCTGTCATAAAGCCAGAAGCTCAGGCATTCTGTTTATAAGCTGCTGCTCTCACTCAGGGGGCACTGGCTGGCAGAGTCAAGGAATTAGCTACATGTTTGCCTGGAGACTTGTTTCCTATGGAGAGTTCTGTAATTTGTCACCTTATATAATAGTCAGGCAATCATAGTTGACACAATGTCTTCATTCCAATGACATCTGAGTGCCTGCTGGAAACTAATATTATGCAAAATATAAGCTAGGAATCTCATCAGCCTTAGGAATTTGAATAGGAGGGTCTAAATGATACTCTGGATATGTACTAAAATTGAGCAAGTCACTTGAACTTTCTGACCCTGTTTCCTCAGCACATGGAATGGTACTTCCCACAGTTAGGGTGAGCCTTTCAACCTCAATTAACTTAGTCTAGAAACTCCCACCTTAGACATGTTCAGATGTTTGTCTTCTGGGTGATTCTAGATCTTGTCAAGTTGACAATTGCTATTAAGCATCACAGTTACTTTTCCATTACTATGAGAAAATTATTAGACAGACTACTTAATGGATAAATGATTCAGTTTGGGTGATGGTTTCACAGTGTTCAGTATATAATTGTATGTCTCCATGCACTTGAGCAGAACATCATGGTGCAGGTCCATGTCAGGGAGGAGAGCTATTCACAGTCAGACAGAAAACAGGGAGTAAACCAAGAAGTGATCAGGGATAATATAACTTTGTGGACCCATCTCCCGGTCACCTACTTCCTCCAGCTAAACTCCATCTCCCAAAATGTTCGGAATCTCCTTCAAATAGTGCTGCCACGTGGGAACCAAAATTCAAAATATAGAATTATTGAAGCCATTTCAAAATCAAACCCAAACAAGAATGTATGAAAATATTTCTACTGCAACAGCATACATTTATTACAATGACTGGTTGCAGTACTTTTGCAGTTAAGCAAAAGTTAGATATGTGTTATAGAAATGAAGCTCTGGAATAAGAAAGATGAGGTTCATGATGTCAGACATCTCAGTCTTAATTTTCATACTTATTTTTCCTTCTAGATAGCAAAGCCAATTCCCCATATTCATGTGAAGTGGCTCTGGGTATAGCTGTTTCACTTGCATGTGACCAAGATACCATCTTCTAGTAGCTATCTACTTCTCTTGTCCTATTTTGTATAGAACAGGCAGAGTGGCTTTCCATTCCTCTTTATTCAAAAGCCTCCCAGACTTCAGGCTTCATTAACCTTAAAAGTAAATTTTTTTGTCAAAATTTCTCTAAATTAATAACCCTTAACACTTTTAACCTATACTGATCTCACTCTCCATTAAAGAACTTGTTTTGCAGAAAACAGTGAAAACCAAGAACAACAAACAAGACAAGAATAGATAGCTAACTCCATGACAAGAAATGAGCCACCCCTCAAACAGCAGCTAGGGCCCAGGTGAAACCACAGAGGAACTGGAAAGATGAACAGGCATGGGTGCTGCTTCCATGGCAAGCCTGATAACCTTGGCCAAGGTGATGCAGACAGACACTTAGGATACTCAAAATGCACTAAAGCAGAAATCCAGAAGCTCCTGAGAACTCAAAACTGAAGTAGAATTAAAACATACTCACCAAGGCTCAGGGAAGTTTGTGGAAGAGGAGGTAGAAAGAATCTAAGAGCCACAGACAGGTTGGCAAGGAATATCCAGATACACTGCCTTTACCGCAATGACAGACTGCTGCTATCACAACTCATAACCTACAACTACATGGTGAATACCAGCAAACCCACTAAGGAGGACCTTCACTGGAGTGTGGGCAGGGAAGAGGGAAATGATGGTACCAATATATGATGTGTTCATTTCCACTTAACAAAAAAAAAAAAAAAAAAAAAAAAAAAAAAAAAAAAAACAAGAAAGAAAAGAAAAAGAAAAAGAAAAGAAAGATTTTTAAAAAGTCAAATGTTCCCTGTGGCCAAGAAGACTCTGTTCCTTGAATCAATGGAAGCAGGAGATAAATGCAAACACTGGACCCGCTGCTGACCAACTGGGTCAGGATACAGAATTTGACAAGAACGCTATAGATTTGTATATATACTAGGTCAAAGGAACCAGTCCTTTATGACACGACCTACAGCCATTTCTTTAACCTTATCTCCCTCTACAGTCCCCTTGCTCAGTCTTCTGTAGATAATTGGGGCTCTGGTGGACACTCAATCCACTATGCATGCTCCAGTCCCAGGACCTTTGCTCTTCTCGCTCTCTTACATCCTGCAGTCTGCCTCCCAACTTCCAATGACTCCTCACCTGAGAAGCTTCTGATCACTGCAACTCAGGAAGTGTGAACTCTTGACCTTGTCTGGCCCCAGTCACCCTCCAGGGACAGAGCATTTGTTTCTGTTTGCCATCTTGACATTGGAGGATGTGTCTTGTCTGTCTCTAGGTCCATTGGCGCAGAGAGTTTGTGTACTATTTTGCTCATTGCTGAATGCTCAGATTCTGGGACAATGCCCAACACAAAGCAGGTTGCTAGTAACTTGTTCACTGAATGAGCAACTCAAAGGTGAAGATAGGACAGATCCCTGGGAGGAAAGGGGTGCAACATGAACATGGAGACTGAAGCTTTTTGTTCACACAGAAGCTTGTTGGTGGGCTCATCCTGGCACAGACATCAGGCTCCCTCAACGCAGCCTGAAAATGAACTGGGATCAGAGGCAAGCACCTGGCTGTGGCACAGATCCTTCCTGAAGTCAGAAGATGAGATGACAACAAGCAGAGGATTCAGGAACAAAGCTTCAGGATGACCTGCCCCTTCTAAAGCATGGCAGGATCAACTGTGAGTTTAGATGATTCTTTAGAATAGAAAAACAGCTAGAGTTTCCAAAATGCATGAGATTTTTTTCCAGGGAGAGATTAATCTTAACATCTTCCCAAAATCAATCTGTTTATACATTTGCTGAAGGATTTGGGAAAAAATTAAACTAGGAGGACTTGGTTTGGTGTATGTGGAGCAAACGAGCATGTTTCTTTTGGCTTCCTATAGATGTTTAAATTGAAGATAAGATGGGGAAGATGCTAAAACTACAGCTTTGGGTTGCTGGGAACAAATGAGTACGAATGAGGAAAAGGAATGAAATAAAATGTAGCAGACTCAATCATAAAATATCTTCCATTTTCTTTCCTTATCAAAAGCTATGTTTTAAATATTAATGGGACAATGGCTATGAGAGCTCAAGGATAGAATATACAAACTTAGGGTTGAAAATAATTAATGCATAAGAACATTTTGCTCATATGTGTATGCCAGAGGTAAACAATGTGTTTTGAAGATCATTAGAGAAAAGAAATTCTCTGTCAAGCTCACACTCACCTTGACCTCAATGTAAATGAACACTTCACACAGATCATGGGTCTGTTGGCTTTGAAGCCAGCCATAGCAAAAGCTGCAAGTATGTGGCTTTGCTGGGGCCCATGAGTACTTTGTAATCACTGAGGAAGCAAGGATGACTGCCAGCTGATGCACAGCCATTGTCTTTATTGAAATTTCTGACTGGCGATGAGAATTCTCAACCTCCCTCCTCCTATCCTATTTCTTCCTTTCCTCTCCCTTCCCTTCTGTTTTCTGTTTTGTTTTGTTCTTGTTGTTTTCCAACAGAATATACAAATTGCAGATATTTTGCGTTTGCAAGCAACAGTTATTCTTCATGTGGAGATATCCATTGTCTCAGACACCCATGAGTTTGGGTTTGGACAGTGGCCTACTTCTCATGTGCTCAAAAAGTGCAATGTAAGCAAATTTAAAGTCATCAGGCGTGCTCCGGTGAGTGACTTTGAAGCATTGATATGTAAAGGTTCACTTTTCCCCATTTTAAGTTCCCAAGTGACCATTATCTACTTATAAAGCAGTGTTCTTGTGATTAACAAATTTTAGGGATAAATTGTTAGCTTAGAAATTTAAAATTAATTTACATTATATTTTAAGATGCTGTCTTTCAAAAAGGTACCTAATAAATCAATGGTGCCAATTGGTTCTTAAATCTCTCAATTCGGACTTTGATTAAAATGGCTCAAGCAACTTTTTTCAGCAGTTTAGAGCAGCATTGAGAGCTTAGGATATACTTCCCCACTCCAAAACATGCCTTCCACATTTTAAACATATATCACATAACTTTCATGGTGACAAGTAAGAGTAAACAAGTTATGGTGATTTACATATGAAGTGAGTAGTATCTTTATGCCTCTCTGGATGATATCCTGACAATTTTGCATTTACATTATTTTTGTGCCAGTAAAAATGTCTGCATGTATTCCAAAACTTTAGGGAGTGATGAAATCTAATAATACTTCTAAATTTTTAAAAAAACTGTATAAAATGAGTTTTGGAACTAGAAGAGACTCACAAAAACAAATCTAAACCTGCCCTCCAGCCACAAAGCACATGTGCACTTTATAGCAAGTGTGTGTTGTGTAGGGATGTGGGGAATTGGAGGTCAGGCGGGAAGCATGCTACATCAAATGGTTCTCCTTCTGCCTTTGGGGATTTAGTCTCCGACTTTGGCAAATTTATAAGAAATGCAAACAAATTTTCCTAGCTAATGCTGAGCTCTGTCAATAGGTTCATTATTTCCTCAAGCAAAGCACAACTCCTCAGCCTATGAACTGGAGGAAATAATTGAAAGTTTGCTTAGCAACCTATTTTATTCCCTAAGCAATTCAATAGACATTCCAATAGATGGTTCCAGTTTGAGCAAAGGAAAAACTGATTTAATTTCTTGGGAACAACTGATATTTTGGGACAGGTCACAAAGATAATTATTATCTTTGAAACCTACTCTAAAAGATAGAGAAACATTTAGTCAATAATGGATGGCCTCATGGGACATCTAGGCAGGTAAGCTATAGCTTAAAGTAGGAGAACTTTTATCTCCACTTTCTGAATACTTGTCCCCAGCACCTCTCTATAAACTTACATCACTCTTCTGAAGTAAGTGGTCTCACAGAGATCACCTTAACCTGAACTGACCTCCAGTGGAAATGTACTTGCATGTGCACTGCTCCCTCACTGTCCTGCTTTCTGATAGTAGCATTGTAGCTAATTCTAACCAAGACTCTGCTCATTTGTGCTTAGTTCATTGATGCCTGCTATGGGTACTTATTTACTTTCATGCTCATAATCTCCCATATATATTAGTTAAAGCCCAAGCCTCCAATGTGATGTTATTTGTAGTGGGACACATGGCATGTAATGAGGTTTAAATGTGGTCATGGTGGTACTTCTGGCGGTTTAAGAGTCTATAAGGAGAGACTTGAGTTCTTCATTGCTCTTTGTCATATAAAGTAATAGGGAAAAGGCAGCTATATGCAAACCTGGAAGAGGCTTTTATCAAGACCTTGACCATGTTGCTAGGACCTTGATCTTGGACTTTCAAAGTCCATAACCACAAGAAATGAATACCTTTATCCAGGCTTCCCAGTCTATGTTTTGTTATGCAACCAGAGCTGATTAAGACATTTCTTATTACAGGAAAACCTGAAGTTTCATATTAGAAGTCTGCAAAGACAGTGATATAACCTGGGTAGATGAATGAATGAATGAATGAGTGAGTGAGTTTTACACACCATGGTAGGCTAATGGGAAAATAGCACTTTCCAGGTGCCATTAAAATAATACCTCTGCCTGGACAGCTCTGAAATCAGTTAGTTTTCTAGAGGAAGTTAGGAGATATGCATGGACCTTGTTTAGAAGACCAATGCAGCCCTGGTTCCTGCTTCTCCAATCTGTTTTTAGGAAATATCTGTGATCCAATCTGAATGAATATAGATTAGGGCACACTTACAAAGTCTCATGCCACCACACTCCCTAAACCAGAGCGGCTCTGAGTCCCTGAAAACACACATAGGAGTCTATTCAAACTCTTAAGTCCAAAAATACATACTGCAAGAGATCCACCTACCAGGGCACTTGAACCACAGACCTTAGTATGGAAATAAACCAGGCTGTGTACTGATCTATATCATAATAAGATTCTAATAAGATAATAACTTGTGGACAAAAGAAAGCAAGTCTTACAATAAACCTAATAATTTGCCTGAGGCAATTTTTTATATGGCTAAAATGATTTGTCTTAACACAAAGAATTTGTCTGACTCTTGGAGATTATAGTAATAAATGCACAGTCTCCTTTCCTCTTCTATCCTGGACTTTCATATCTAAATCCCTGTATCACTGGGGCATGTCAATGCTCTCAAATGACTGCATTTTAAATCATTCTTAGTAATCTATGAAGAAATAAGGCTGGGCTAAAAGGGGGGGGGGCAAAAAAAGGATTCAGATGAGAGGGAAAAGAGTAAAATCTTCAGAGAAAAAAAAGACCAAGGAACCTGCAAACTATTTCACTTATTTGATATTTTGCTAGAAGTAGTTTCAACAGCATATACAAATACTTTCTGAGAAGGGTGACAGAAGGAAAAAGTTAAATGAGAGATAAAGATGAAATACAAATATCACTTAGCTAGATTGTATGGATTAATATGTGTGATGGTTTGATTTCCATTGTCCCCCATCATAAACTTAGGTGTTCTGAATACTAAGTCACCAGCTGATGGCAATTTGGGAATTAACGCCTCCTTGAGGCAGTGTATTGTTGGGGGTAGCCTTATGGGTGTTATAGCCAGCTGCCTCTTACCAGTATTTGGCACACTCTCCTGTTACTGTTATTTACCTTATATTGGTCAGGAGGTGATGTCTATCTTCTGCTCATGCTATCATTTTCTCCTGCCATCATGGAGCTCCCCCCCCCCCCAAGTATGTAAGCCAAAATAAACCCTTTTTTCCCACAAGCTAGTCTTGGTCAGGTATTTTCTGCCAGCAATGTGAACCTGACTGCAACAGTAAAGTTGCTGCCAAAAGAGTGGATCATTGTTGCTAGAAACCTGTCTGCATGGCTTTTGGCCTTTTGGAGCTGATTTTCAAGAGGAATGTGGAAGGATTTAAAACTTTGGCCTAGGAGATGACTTGCAGTGCTATAAACACAGTTTGATGGACTATTCTAGTTAGAGTTGAAAGACCTGAACACAGTAAGAACTATGGACTATGAGGTTTGACATATGAGGGTAAGAAATAGCTTTTTCAGGGCTAGGAGAAACAGTTTGCGTGAGAGGCTTACTGTATCCCCATGTCCTGAGAACTTGCACACAGTTGCTTTACGTAGAAATGGACTAGTGTGAGTAGATGGATATGACAGAGAAATGACCTGGAACTGCTGCCTCTTCAGCTGCAATTGTATGAGAGATTACAACCTTTGAGATTGGGCCAGTTGACCTGCATTGAGGCAACAGAAAGAATGCAGATTCTTTTGAAGGGGTCCGAATGCTGAAAGAATTTGCTGTTCTTCAAAGTCTGCTTTATTCTCCCCTGGATTAACAAATTGGCAGCCCTCTAGTATGATGGAGTATAACAAATTCAGGAAAAAGAGGATCATTGAATTTTCAATATGGTTTTATATTTTGGAAATGGCCATGGGCCGTGTGAAGCAGGCTTTTTTTATTACTTGCATGGAGACCTGATGAGCCACGAGTATGAACCATGGGTTGCACTGGAGACCCAATGGAGATGTCAGGACTATGGGATGGATGACAAGGAGAGCCGCCAGAATCAGATAAAGTTTTTCAGGGCTGTGAGTAGCCTAGGTGGAGAGGCAGAAGTAGAATTCCAGAAACTCATCACTGGTTAGAATTATTGGACTTGGAGCTACAGAGTTTGATGTTTGCCCTGTTCAAATCTTGTATTGGTTGAATATGTCTTTGCTATGCCCAGTGCTATCTTTTTCACTGTGAATGTTTATTCTGTGCCATTATGGGTTTTTTTTTCATTCATTATTGTTATTATTCCTCAGTTAAAAGACTTTAGACTATGGGGATGTTGTACATCACTGGGATTGAAAAAAACTATGAGGACTTTTAAATTTGGATAAATGCATTGCCTTTTATATCATGGTAGTTATCAGTAATGCGGGCCAGGGGAGGAATGTGGTGGTTTGATTTCAGTGTCCCCCATAAACTCAGGTTTTCTGAATGCTAGGTACCCAGTTGATGAAAATTTGGGAATTAAAGCCTCCTGGAGTATATTGTTGGGGGTGGCTTTATGGGCATCATAGCCAGCTTCCTCTCGCCAGTGTTTGGCACACTTTCCTGTTGCTGTTATCTACCTTATGCTGGCCAGGAGATGATGTCCATCCTCTGCTCTTGCCATCACTTCTCCTGCCATCACAAAGCTTCCCCTTGAGTCTGTAAGCCAAAATAAACCTTTTTTCCCACAAGCTGCTCTTAGTTGAATGTTTTCTGCTAGCAATGCAAACCTCACTGCAACAATATGTAACAAGTGGATCATAATTTTTCAAAAACAAAACCACAATACAAAAGTTGAAACAGACTCATAGCACTTATAGATTTATCTGTATTGTTGTCAATTCGTGCAATGTAAATGTTACTGAGTAGCTTCCACTACTAACTTGATGTCAAAGAATGTGAATTAGAAAGAGATCTGTATCATTGGCAGTTGTGGGCCAATGTTAAATCAGCTCTAGATATGACTGGAGACCAAAGTTTACTAGTACCTTATACTTAAACAGGTAAGCCCAGAAAAATAGCAGAGGATTTTTAACAGTGACGTATTGAAAAAGCATCCCACAATGTCTATTTAGATGTGCTTCAAATTATGACTACTTTTGGTATATGAAATTTAAAATTACCCCTTTCTGTTTGTTTTACAAGTGCCTATGTAAATGTATGTCATCTTCTGGCATAGTTATGTCTCAGTTTTAGATAACTTATTTATTTTTATTTCAATTTAAGTCATTGAAAATATTTTGCAATATAAGAATAAGAAATTGCTATTGTGTGGCTGTTTGCTCAGAATTGAAACACTACCTCCTGGAGGGAGGTGGGGCATTCATAAGACTTGGGAAGTAGGACACTTATAGGATTCACAAGGGTCTTATCCAACATCATGTAAGCAGTAACAATTGTTGAATATAATCACTCAGGTTCTTGTAAACCTACACTCGTGTAAGTAATCCCAATAAACACACTTGATCACCAAGCTAGATGTGGTGGTTTGGATAGAATAGATGGCCCCCAATATATTCAGTTGCTTATTTATAGTTTGCATCTCTAGCCACCTGGCTGGGGCAAGGTCACTGGGTGGATCTTAAGGTGTGGTGGTGGATTTCAGATTACAATCTAAAGATATGCAAAGTGTGCCTAGCTGGAGTTCCTGAAGTGTGCTGTGGCTTTTGACCTTTAGGCTTGTACTTCTCTCTCTCTCTGCTTGGGCCTGTGAAGGCAGGCCAGTTTCTTCTGCCATTATGGAACTTCCCCTGGATCTGTAAGCTTCAATAAATATCCCTTCCTCCATAACTGTGCCTGGTCTGGAAGTTCATCTCAGCGAACCTGAAGCTGTCTGCTACAGAATTTGGTACCGAGGAGTGGGCTGAGATCAACCTTACTATGTGGATGTGGATCTTTTGGAACCTTTGTTTTGGAGGAATAGGCATGGACTTGGTGCTTGCAACTGAAGATGTCTTCTGGAGTGGTAAGCCAAGTTTTATGGACTATTCTGATGAGACTCTGAGAATGCTAAGTGCAGACAGCATTGAACTTAGAGGATTGGCTTATGAGCTTTCTAAGGGGAAGGAAAGACTGCAGAGGACTTTGTTAGAACTGGGCTACTGGCATAAGGGCTGGCTGCGTCCTGTTGCCCAGGCCCAGAGAGTTTGATCAAGGTTAAATTTGCAATGGACTGATGTGCTTGGCTGAAGATATTGGACTGAGAGATTTAAGATTTTAAGCTGGAAAATCTCAAGCAAGTTAAAATTACAGGCACAGAGACTGGTTTTAGGTTACTGAACCTGCTATTGTCAAACATATTAGCAATCTTAAGGAAGATGGTCCAACTGCTTTACATTAAAACAATGGAAAGGATGCCTGAGGAAGGACTATCATAGAAATGCAAACACTTTTGGAAAGAGTTGACTGGAGAAGGAACCTGCTTTTCAAGGTTATGATTTACTTTGTCTGTGAATTAAGAGTATGGCTGTGTCCTGCACACCTGGTATTGGTTTCAGAAGCATGAAAAATGCATGGAGTGGCCATGAATTGCACATGCTTCCAGGAGCCGCTGCTGAGATGCAGCATGAGGTAGGGCCTGATGCCCTGATAGGCTGAAAGAGCCTTTGGAAAATGTGAAGAGTGGTCATGAATTGCACACGGTTCCAGGAGCTGCTGCTGAGATGTGGCATGAGGCAGGGCATGATGCCCTGATAGGCTGAAAGAGCCTTTGGAAGATGGACCATGGTTTGCATGAAGACCTAAAGATGTTTTTTATATACCAGGACTGTGCAAGGGCTACCATAGAGCACACTGTTCGCCTGGGATGGAAATGTTCCCCTGGTACTCTGCCCAGCCGGAGGGGTGGAATTGGAAAGTCTGGAGACTGTTAGTCTCTGGTTATATTGAACTTGAACTGCAGAAGTTTGATGTTTGTTTGATGGTGGTTGAGTTTGCATTGTTTTAGTCTCTCCTTGCTGTGCCTTATACCAGTTGAAAATGTTTACTCTGTGCCTTTATATGTTAGAAGTGTTTAACTTGTTTGATTTTACAGATCTTCATATCTTAAATTGGTCAAGACTGTGGGGACCTTTGAAATTGAACTGAGTACAATTTATAATGTGTGATGGTTATAAATCTATTGGGGGCCAGGGGCGGAATGTGGTGGTTTGGATAGAATAGATGGCCCCCAATATATTCAGTTGCTTATTTGTAGTTTGCATCTCTAGACACCTGGCTGGAGGCAGTGTCACTGGGTGGATCTTAAGGTGTGGTGGTGGATTTCAGATTACAATCTAAAGATATGCAAAGTGTGCCTAGCTGGAGTTCCTGAAGTGTGCTGTGGCTTTTGACCTTTAGGCTTGTACTTCTCTCTCTCTCTGCTTGGGCCTGTGAAGGCAGGCCAGTTTCTTCTGCCATTATGGAACTTCCCCTGGATCTGTAAGCTTCAATAAATATCCCTTCCTCCATAACTGTGCCTGGTCTGGAAGTTCATCTCAGCGAGCCTGAAGCTGTCTGCTACAGAATGTAAACCTACACTCGTGTAAGTAATCCCAATAAACACACTTGATCACCGAGCTAGACTTGAATGGAACCATTTCTTTACATTATCATTGGTGTTCCATCTGGGACAAATACACGTTTGATTACATCTTCCTAGGAAACACCACACAAAAGATACTAGCTGAATAGACTTGGGGATCTACAGTTATGCTGAGTACATTCCATAGGATACACATGGACCTATCAACATTCCTGGTAGCTCATCCTTTTTTTAATTTTTGATTTTTCAAAATATGTTTATTTATTTATTTATTTGCATGTAGAGAGAATGAGAAAAACTCCAGATGCATGCACCTCTTTGTGCATCTTCCCTTATATGGGTACTGGGGAATCAAACCTAGGCTATCAGGATTTGAAAACAAGTGCTTTTAACCACTGAGTCATCTCCCCAACCCCAAGCCATCTTTTTCTTTTCATGATTGAACATCTGCAGACATTTTAAGATTTTTATTAGATATGGACATATTTAGTATGTAAACAACATGTACTGGTACCATCCTTTCCCTCCTCCCTGACCCTTTTCTGAAGAGTCCTTCCTCATTGGGAATGCAGGTCAACCCCATGGGGATTGTGGGTCATGCATTATGGGAGAAGAGGCAATGTCACTGTGCAAAATGTCCCAACTTGTGACTCTAACAATCTTTCTGTTCCCTCTTCCACAAAATTCCCTGAGCCATGCTGGGAGCATTTTCAGTCTACTTCTGTGATGGGCACTTAGGAGACTCTGGATCTCTGGTTTGGTAGGTGTTGAGTGTCCTCAGTGTCTACTTCCATCACCCTTGTGCTGATATCAGGTTCACTAAATAAAGCAGCACTCTTGCTCATTTCCTCAACTCCTCTGTGGTTTCAGCTGTGGCCATGGTGGAGTGCACTGGGTCATTTATCTCATTGGGTCCAACTCCCATCCTGAAAAACAGAAGCAGATTCTCCAATGGATAGTGAAGTCAGCACCAGCTAAGTGGGATAACCATTATTAATTTAGAGAGAATTAAAAGGGTTTAGACACTTTTATAGCCTAAGGTTAGTGGGAGCTTGACAACGGAAAGCAGAATCATTACCTGTATATGATTCTGACTTGTTTCCCAGTTACAGATATAGTTTCCTTTCCATTTAGAGGATCTGTTAGCCAAGCCAAGAGCAGTTGGTTACCCACCATGGCTGTGTGCTACTATTGCAGTTGTGCGAGCATCACAACAGGTTGATGGCTTCTGAGTCGCTTAAATTTTGAGTTGCTTGGACAGGTGTTGGCCACTTTCCCCTGGTAGTTCATGTAGCACCTTCCAGCAATAGATGGGCTAATTTTCTTGGAACTGGCTCTCCTCTGGATGCCAAATATGTCTCGCCATGATCCATGTCGACAGTGTATGGTGTCGTCAGCAATAGGGCCTTACCATTAACCTCTGGTGGGTAATCAAGTGTTCTGACAGAAGTCTGTCTTGTTTGTTTTGGGAGATCTAGTAGGTCTCTATGCTCAACAGCTCATTGTGGACATAAACCACATCCTGGTACAGGGAATTATAGACCAGCACCAGAGAAAAGAAAAAAAAAAAAACAGAGGAGAAAGAGAAATTTAAGGTTGGGTTTTGTCTCACCCTCTCCAGGGCCCTTCAGTTCAGATGCTTCCCCAAAGGTCCTCTTGAGGGTTCCACCTTTCAGTATGACTTCCAGGATATAGGATTATATTGTACCAGTTCAATTTGGGTTCAGTTTTGTGTCCTCCCCTATCTTTCCCCTTTCCCCAAGATCTACCCTCCCTATTGTCCAAGCCTTGAGATGCTATTCAGGCATGTCAGCAACTCGCACTGATCCAGGTTAGGAAGTGCAGATGAGTGAGACCACGTAACAGTTGTGTTTCTGTGATTGCATGAGTTCACTTAGAATGATCTGTTCCAAGTTCAACCATTTTGCCACAAATTTCATTGTGTCATTTTTTCTTACTCCTGAGTAGAAATCCATCATGTACCACATCTAGTGATGGGCAACTAGGTTGATTCCAGTTTGTAGCTATTATGAATTGAGCAGCTATAAAGATGGTTGAGCAAATATCTCTGAACTGAGATGTGGAGCTTTAGGGTAAATGCCCAGTAAGGGAATAACAGGGTCTGCTGGTAACTCTATATTCATCCTTTTCAGGAGTCTCCATAGTGCTTGACATAGTGGTTGTAGCAGCTTATATTCCCACCAAACAGTGAATGAGTGTTCCTAGTTCTCCACATACTTGCCAACATTTGTTTTCATTTGATTTTTTTTAATGTTTGGTATCCTTACTGGGGTAAGGTGGAATCCCATAGTTGTTTTAGTTTGCATTTCCCTAGTGGTTAGGGATGTTGAACATTTTTCTTTCTTTCTTTCTCTTTTTTTTTTTTTTTTTTTTTTTTTTTCTTTTTTTTGAGGTAGGGTCTCACTCTAACCCAGGTTGACCTGGAATTCACTATGTAGTCTCAGTGTGGCCTCAAACTAATGGTGATCCTCCCACCTCTGCCTCCCAAGTGCTGGGATTAAAGGTGTGTGCCACCATGCCCAACTTTTGAACATTTTCTTAAACGTATGTTATCCATTTGTAATTCTTCCTCTGACAACTCCCTATCTATTTCTCTGCCCCACTTTTGGAATGCGTTGTTTGATTTTTTGTTGTTTAGTTTTTTGAGTTCTTTGTAGATTCTACACATTAGGCTTCTGTCAGTGATATAACTGGTAAAGATTTTCTCCCATTCATTCAGTAATCTGTTGCCTCTGATTATGGTATATTTGTCTGTGTGAAAGCATTTTAGCTTCATGAGATCCCATTGGTTGAGTGCTTGTTTAATTTTTTTGGCTACTGGAGTATTGTTCAGAAAGTCTTTTCCCAGTCCTATATCATAGAGAGTGCCTCCTATTTTTAATTCCAGTAGTTGAAAAGTTTCAGATATTATATTGAGGTCTTTAATACATTTGGACTTGATTTTTGTGTATGGTGAAATAAGTGGGCATAATTTCATTTTTGTACATATGGTCATCTAATTTGTCCAACACCATTTGTTGAAGATGCTGTCTTTTCTTCAGTCTACATTATTGGCACCTTTGTCAAAGATCAAGCAGCTTTAGTTACTTGACCTAAGTTCTGGGTCTTTAATTCTGTTTCACTGGTCTGTGTTTCTGTTTTTTATTCTAGTGCCATGCTGTTTATGTCACTATGGCTTTGTAATATAGCTTTAGATTGGGTATGGTGATAGTTCCAGAGGTGTTTTTTTTTCTGAGGATATGATTGGATATCTAAGGCTTTCTGCCATACATTTGAGTATTGATCAGTTTTTCAATCTCTGAGAATTATGCTGGTATTTTATTGGTTTTTGCATTAAATCTGTATACTTCTTTTGGTGGAATTGCCATTTTCATAATATTAATTCTACCT
This sequence comes from Dipus sagitta, assembly GCA_036346955.1. Classification (NCBI taxonomy): domain Eukaryota; kingdom Metazoa; phylum Chordata; class Mammalia; order Rodentia; family Dipodidae; genus Dipus; species Dipus sagitta. The sequence goes on along the minus strand of CM070778.1, from coordinate 71,107,508 downwards.
ATTCAGGAGCATGAGAGGACTTTCCATCTTCTCAACTCCTCTTCTGCTTCTTTCCTGAGTGTTTCTATGTTTTCATTCTATAGGTCCTTCATATCCTTGGTTAGTGTTACTCCAAGGTATTTAATTTTTTTGTTGTTATGGAAAATGGGACAGCCTCACTGATTTCTTTCTCTGTATATTTGTTCTTTGCATATAGAAAAGCTACTGATTTTTGTGCATTGAATTTGTATCCTGCCACTTTGTTGAAGGAATTTATCACCTTTAGAAGTTTTGAGATGGAGACTTTTGGGTCACTTATATATAGGATCATATCATCTGCAAATAGGGCTAAGTTGACTTCTTCCTTTCCAATTTGAATCCCTTTTATTTCTTTCTCCTGTCTTACTGCTTGGGCTATGTGAGAGTGGGCACTCCTGTCTTATTCCTGATCTCAGTGGGAACTCCTTGAGTTTTTAACCCAATAAGTATTATTTGGGTGTTAGGAGCTTTATATACAGCCTTTATTATGCTGAGATATAAACTCTCCATGCCTATTCTATCAGTGTTTTCATCATGAAGTGGTATTGTATTTTGTCAAAGGCCTTCTCTGCATCAATTGAGATGATTATGTGGTTCTTATGGTTAATTTTGTTTATGTGGTATATTACATTGACGAATTTCTCTGTGTTACCATTCCTGCATCCCTGGGATGAAGCCTACTTGAACAAGGTGGTTAATGCTTTTGATGTGTTGCTGAATTCAGTTTATGAGGATTTTGTTCAGGATCTTTGCATCTAAATTCATTACAGATATACACCTATAGTTTTCTTTCCTTGTTGCATCTCTGTCTGGTGTTGGACTTAGAGTTATGCCAGTTTCATAAAAGGAGTTGGGGCAGATTCCCTAGTCTTCATTTATTTGGAATAGTTTGAGAAAAATTGTTTCCAGTTCTTCAATGAAAGTTTGATAGAATTCAGCCGAGAAGCCATCCGGTCCTGGACTTTTCTTTTTGGGGAGGTTTTCTATTACCTTTTCAATCTCCATGGATGTGATATGTTTGTTTGGGAGATTAATATGGTCTCAGTTTAGTTTTGGTAGATGGTATGTGTCTAAGAATTCATTTATTCCAGATTATTTAATTTTGTGGAGTAGAGGTTTTGGAAGTATGCCCTGATGCTTCTTCCAATTTCATTGATGTCTGTGGTGTTCTCTCCTTTTTCATTTCTGATTTTGGTAATTTGAGACTTCTCAGGTTTTCTGCTTGATCAGTTTGGCCAGGGGTTTGTCAATCTTTGTTAATTTTTCAAAGAAACAGCTCTTTGTTCTATGAATTTTAAATTGCTTTCTTAGTTTCCAATTCATTAATTTCTGCTCTAATCTGATTATTTCTTTCCATCTAGAGCTCTTTGGGATGGATTCTTCTTGTTTTTCAAGTGTCTTTACTTTTTTAATTTTTTTGTTATTTTTATTTATTTATTTCAGAGTGACAGACAGAGGGAGAAAGAGGCAGATAGAGAGAAAGAGAGAGAATGGGTGCGCCAGGGCCTCCAGTCACTGCAAACGAACTCCAGACATGTGCGCCCCCTTGTGCATCTGGCTAATTTGGGTCCTGGGGAGTCGAGCCTCGAACCAGGTCCTTAGGCTTCACAGGCAAGTGCTTAACCGCTGAGCCATCTCTCCAGCCCTCAAGTGCCTTTAGATGGACAGTCAGGTTATTAATTTTGGATCTCTCTATCTTTGTAATGAAGGCATTTAGGGCTATGAATTTTCCCCTTAGGACTGCCTTCATTTTGTCCTAAAGTTTTGGTAGGTTGTTTGACTGTTCTGTGTGGAGTATACCTTCAGGTATTCTCTGTAGGTCTGGCTTTAAGTTCATATAATCATAGAGTTGACTTTTTTCATGGAATGTTTTCTTTTCACCATCTATTATGAGGGATACTTATGCTGAGTAGAGTAGCTTGGGTTGGAAGCTGTAGTTTTTTCAGACCATTTCAGGCCCTCCTGGTTTTCAGAGTTTCCATTGAGAAATCTCATGTAATTTTGATCGGATTGCCTTTGTATGTTGTGAATTGTTTCTTATGGCTTTTAACACTCTCTCTCTTTGCTTTTGTTGTTTAAGAGTTTTAACTATGATGTGTCTTGAATAGTTTCTTCTTTGGTCCTGACTGTCTGGCATTCTGTGTGCTTCTTGAATATGGATGGTCCTCTGTCTCGAGAGATTTTGAAAATTTTCTTCAATAATTTTGTTGAATTTGGTCTCTGCCTCTGGCCTGGATTTCCTCTCCTTCTAGCATACCCATGATCTAGATGTTTGATCATTTTAGTGTGCCCCACAGTTTCCTCATATTCTTTTCACTTGATTTTTTGAACTTTTCAAAGTTTTTGACCTCCCAAATAATTTCTTCTGTCTTATCTTGCAGGTCATAGGTTCTATCTTCCACAAGAATAACTCTGTTGGTGAGCAGTTTTAGAGAGGTTTTTATAATTTCTATTTGATTTTTGTTTCCTGTTGTGTTATTTTGCATCATGTCCATCTCTTTTTTGAGGTACAATTTCAGATTTTTTTTGATGCATCCTGGAGTTCATTTTTGCATTTGATCAAGTCTTCATTAAGCTTAATCAACTAGTTGTTGAGATCTTCCATTTCTTGACTTACCTTCAACTTATTCATATCTCTTTGGAGGGTTCTAACATTTTCTTCAATAAAGTTAAGCCTACTGTCATTAGCTGAACATTCCTGGAGATGATTCTTTCCAATTTCATTGATACAATTGTTGGTTCTTTGATGGTTTGCTTCTAGTTCAGCGATTTTTTTTTTTTATCAAGGTCTCACTGGCTGTTGTATTTTCATTTGTGGAATGAATTTCTATTGATTTCTTTATGAGTTCATTGGAAGCTTCCATTGTAGGACTAGGCATCCTTGGTGGAGATTTCTTAGTTTGCTGACTTTTGTTGGCTCTTTCTGCATCGTTGTCTACTCATTGTAGGAAGACTTTATTTTGTTGAGGAGGAAACAAGTTTTTGTCCATTGGCCCATGCACCCTCTGACTCAGGTGAACAGGGATGTTGGTATCCAGTGTCCAGTCAAGATACCAGAGCAAAAGACCTTATTCCACAGCTCATAGGCTTCCCCAAGCAAGGCACACTGAGACCTACTAGAACCAGGGCACTGGGAGGAACCAGGGAATAGGGATCTGAGCTATTTACTCTGTGCCATTCCCTCCAGAACACAGACTGGCTCAGAAAACTTGGCCCTGGGAACTCAGAGGAGCTAAGAAGGAGTGGACTGGCCTACTCACTCCACACTGCAGGTCCCTCAGCCACACACTGTCTGAGCAGGGAAACCAGACCAGAGAGGTGGGAGGTGCCGGGAAACAGTGTCTGGCCTACTCACTCCAGACAACCCCACCTTCCCACATACTGTCCGTGCAGCTAATTTTTTTTTTTTATTTTTATGACTCTAAATGGCATAGCTAATTGATGAATTAAACATTATATCGATTTATTTTTAAATATACAAGATATTAAAAGCAGATCAGTTAGCATTCCTATCATATAAAACCTTATCTCTGCTCTAAAACCTTTGTATGTTAAAATCACTGTGGCATTCAACATTATGGATTTCATGTGAGCATTACTATTTCTAGACTGTTATGAGTATGTATTTATGTACACAGAACAAACACTATTTTTCTTTGCAAGCTCCAAATACTAAACATTTATGGTGGCCAGAGGACATACATGGTGGATATAAATGAGTTTCTAACATTTCATGCTACAGAAGCAATGGCCTTTATAATGCTCCTTTGGTGAAATTTCCATTTTTCTGTCATAAACTTCATTAGGGAAAAGAAACTAAGTCCTTAATAGATACTTGTTTTTTGCCTATTTGTGTTGGTGGAAGTACTCCATTACTTGATTTCTTAATAAGGAATGTTCTTTCATTTACCCTTGTGTCTATGATTCCACCTAGCAGACCCCTTTGGCTTTTTCATTGCAGTTTCATGTCAGAGGCTTCCAGACTATCTCTAATACAGAGAGCTCTTTCCTCTTCCTTGGTGACCCAGTCATACAACTCTAGAGCTTCACCCTGGGCATTGGTTGTAAGGAGGCAAAGGGAAGCTGCCACATCTCAGGTGTTCACACACTTTGTAGAGCTAATTCATGGAGTATTAATGTACAGTTGCTAAAATTTAGAACTGTTATAATACTTAAAGCACTAATATTCAAAAGCACAACTTACTCTCTTCTCAGTTTTCGATAAAGACTTTTAACTTTTTTGATAATTGAGATATTTATGAGACAAAATAAAATCAACATATTGTAAAGGTATTTAGAAATATATTAGCAACCATAACAGTATAATAATAATGGACATATTTAACAAATATATGGAAAAGGAAGAAGTTAATATGTGATTTTTTTATTTCTTAATTAAGTTGGCTAGTGTATATGATAGTGTGAGATTTGTTAATCACCAGAGCTCTGGGATGATTTCTTCAAATATATAGTTTTACTGGCATTTCATGTGATGTTTAATGACAAATATGCTCTAAGTGATAATATGTATCCAGTTGCTTTTTTGCTCTTCTTCAGTAAATTGCATGGGCTGATAAAATCATCTACTTAGAAATTGAATGAGCATGGAAATCCATCTGAGCCAAAAATTTGGTCTCATTTGAAGCTCAATGAATGATCTCAGGAAAAATATGTTCCTGTTGTTCACATTCTGGATAGAATTCACTGCTTTCATGGCTATCAGCTGGATGATGCTGGTCTTCAGTTCCTGGAGGTCACTCTAGTCCCATGCCATGTACAGTTCTCTAACATGGGTAATTGTTTCAAGCCATCAAGGTATAGAAAACTCCAGGAAGGCATCCACTAAAATTTTACATGACAGGACAAAATTGCATACATGTAATCACATAGATCTGCTCAACCCTGTTGTATTCTATTGGTAAGGAGCAAATCCAAGGTTCTGCTCACACTCAGGGGGGCATTATATGAAAGAACATGCCACAGGAGTTAGGGATCATATGAACTATTTTAATGGCCTTCCTCCCATTGAAAGCAATGATATTTAATTATCTCTATCTATTCAGGTGTCCACCATAAACATGTGTTGTGAATGCTAGGTACCCAGCTGGTGGCAATTTGGGAATTATAGTCTCCTGGAGGCAGTGTGTCATTGGGGGTGGGCTTATGAGTGTTATAGCCAGCTTCTTCTTGCCAGTGTTTGACTGTTGCTATTGCCCACCTGATGTTGGCCAAGAGGTGTTGTCGACCCTCTGCTCATACCACTGTTTTCCCTGTCATCATGGAGCTTCCCTAAAGTCTGTAAGCTAAAATAAATGTTTTCCTCCCACAAACCACTTTTGGTCAATTTTTTTTTGTGTGTGTGTGTGTGTATGCCAGCAATATGTAGCTGACTATAATAGTAAAATTGGTACAGAGAACTGAAATGAAATATTTGGGCTGAAACTGCTGCCCATTCAGCTGAAATTGTTTGAGAGATTACAACCATTGAGATTGGGCCTGCTGGTCTATGTTGGGACAGCAGGAAGAATTCAGACTCTTGATTTAAGGGGTCTGAATGCTAAAGGTGCATACCGTGCTTCAAAGCCTGATTTATTTCACCCCACCCTGGATTAACAAATTGGTAGTGCACCTGGGTACTATGAAGTATGAGAAATGCAGGAAAGAGAGGGTCATTGAATTTGCAACACAGTTTTTTTTTTTTTTTTTTTTTTTGGAAGTGGCCACAGGCAGTATTAAGCAGGCTTGTTGGATTGCCTGCATGGAGACCTGATGGAGCCATAAGGTTAAACTTTGGGTTTCAGTGGAGATGCAGTGTACAGACAAGCTTAGGCCCATGCCACCCATCCACCTGTGTGAGCTCAGCCTGCTCTGCCCATCTGCCTGCTTGCCACTCTGAATGCACATCCAAACACAAGTTCAGGCCCATTCCACCTGCCCACAAGCAAGCTCAGGCTCACTCTGCCCATCTGCCCATGCCAGCTCAGGCCCAATCCCCCATCTGTGCACCATAAGTGAGCTCAGGCTGCTCCAGCCACCTGCCCCTGCAAGAGATCAGGCCTGTTTTACCTGCCCACATGCATGCTCAGGTCTGTTCCACTATCCATGTGCAAACTCAGGCCTGCTCTTCCCATCACCCACCCAAGATTAGGCCAGCTCCACCCATCCACCCATGCAAGCTCAGGCCCAATCCCCCCAACTGCCCACCACACACATGAGCTCAGGCTAATCCACCCACACATGAGCTCAGGACCACTCTGCCCATGCGCTTGCCCATGTGCAAGCTCAGGCCTGCTCCCCCAAGAGGCACCACTTCCCTGCTGATGGAGGCACAGGCCTACTCTACCTGCCCATACACTGTGATGGGAAGAGCACAGCACAAAATAAATAACACGAAAAATCAAATGCAAGTAAATCCAGTAAGATCATCCAGTCCTACAGTGGATGTCTCTAATCAAAATGTACAAGAGGCATTAGGAACAGAACATCAAAATGAAGCTATGAGCAATGCAACCCTGACCAAGCTACTGGTAGAACTTGCAGAAAAGTAACAAAGGACCAATAATTCTGTGGATGCTACCATCACTACACTAGACCTAATAGATTAAAAAAATGGAAGGAGTACAAAGACAGTTAAGAAATATGAAGGAGAATGAAAAAAAAGAGGACCTCAAAAATCAGTTGACAATGTAAATGAAGACATAAGTAAATGCAAGGATGAATTCCAAGAAGCATCAAGAAAATCAGAAAATGATGTGAAAATGGAGCTTGACAGAGGGATGGAAACAATACATAGTAAAGTAGTAGAAAATGCAAACCTAATTGAACAAGCCCCAAAACTCTTTAGAAGCTCTCAAGTCAGCCATGTGGAGGATAGAAACTTCGATCTGGAAGACAAGACAGAAGAAATGGTTTGAGAGTTCAAAAGTTTCAATAAGTTCAAAACTTTCTGTGAACATCACATGATGGAATTGTGGGATACCCTTAAATGTCCAGACATCCAGATCATGGGAATACCAAAAGGGGAAGAAATTCAGACCAAAGTCATGGAGAATTTACTTAACAAAATGATCAAAGAAAACTTTCCCACTCTCTCAAAAGAAAGGCCCATAAAGATACAAGAAGCTAACAGAATTCCAAACAGATTGGACCAAAGGAGAAACTCTCCAAGACATAGTGTCATTAAGACTCTAAACATTGACACCAAAGAGAAAATCCTAAAAGAAGCTAGGGAAAAACAGCACTTCAATTTTAAAGGTAACCCCATCAGAATTACTTAAGACTTCTCAGTGGAAACCCTGAAAGCCAGAAGGGCCTGGAATGGAACACTGCAAAGTCTAAGAACCTGTGGCTTTCAACCCAAACTACTCTACCCAGAAAAAATATCTCTTATGATAGATGGTGAAAGAAAAACCTTCCATGACAAAACTCAGCTTTACAATTATATGAATACAAAACCAAAACTACAGAGAGTATTTCAGGAAATTCTCCACACAGAAGAATCAACTAATCAACCTCAAATGCCTGCAAGAAGCAGATCACAATAACCAAACTCAGAGAAGGCACAAAAAAGGTCAAAGTCCATGAAAACACCAAACCACATATACCAACACACTATGGCAGGGGTCAAACCAAACCTCACAGTCATTACCCTAAATATTAATGGCCTTAATTCACCCATCAAGAGACACAAGCTAATAGGATGGATCAGAAGATTAGACCCCTCAATCTGTTGTCTTCAAGAAACCCACCTCACCACTAAAGACAGACACCTCCTCAGGGTAAAAGGGTGGAAAACAATATTCCAAGCAAATGGGAATAAGAAACAAGCAGGTGTAGCTATATTAATATCAGATAAAATAGACTACAAAATAAAAATAATCAAAAAAGACAAAGAAGGCCACTTCCTACTTATCAAGGGAACGATCCATCAAGAGGATATCACAATCATAAATCTTTATGCACCAAACACAGGGGTACCACTGTTCATAAAACAAAACCTACTTGACAATAAAACAGAAATAACCACCAATACCATCATAGTTGGGGACTTCAATACATCAGTATCAGTAATAGACAGATCATCCAAACAGAAACTCAACAGGAAAGTAAGAGAGTTCAACAAAACCATAGATCACTTACACCTAACAGACATCTACAGAACATTCCATTCCAAATCCACAGACTACACATTCTTCTCAGCAGCCCATGGAACATTCTCTAAAATAGATCATATATTGGGTCACAAAGCCTGCGTCAATATATTTAGGAAGATTGACATAATTCCCTGCATGATATCACATCACAATGCTATATTGCTAGAAATGAACAACAAAAGACCCACCCAGAATCCCATCAGCTTCTGGAAACTGAACAGCACACTTTTAAACAATAAATTGGTAATGGAGAAAATAAATAATGAAATTGCAAAATTTCTAGAAATGAATGACAATGAGAACACATCTTACCAGAATTTGTGGGACACAATGAAGGTGGTCCTCGGGGGAAAATTCATAGCACTAAATGCCTTCATAAGACAGAGAGATTTCAAATCAATAACTTAACCATCCACCTAAAGGCACTGGAAAAGCAAGAAGAATCCAACCCAAAAAGGTCCAGAGAGAAAGAAATAATTACGATCAGAGCAGAAATTAATGAATTGGAAACTAAGAAAACAATTGAGAAAAATGATGAAACAAAGAGCTGGTTCTTTGAAAAAATAAACAAGATTGACAAACCCCTGGCCAATTTGATCAAGCAAAAGAGAGATGCTTCAAATTAACAAAATTCAAAATGAAAAAGGAGAGATCATAACAGACATAAGTGAAATTCGGAGAATCACCAGGACTTATTTTAAAAACCTCTACTCCAAAAACTGGATAACATGGAGGAAATGGATAAATTCCTGGACACGTACCATCTACCAAAGCTAAACTCAGAGCAGATTAATCTCCTAAACAAATCTATCACAACCAGTGATATTGAAAAGGTAATAAAAAGCCTCCCCAAAAGAAGAGTCCAGTACCAGAAGGCTTCTCAGTTGAATTCTATCAAACCTTCATTGAAGAATAGAAAACAATCTTTTGCAAACTGTGCCACACAATTGGAGGACAGAGAAAGATCCCCAACTCTTTCTATGAAGCTATTATCACCCTAATTCCCAAACCAGGTAGAGATGCCACAAGAAAAGAAAACTACTGGCCTACTTCACTGATGAACTTAGACGCAAAGATCCTGAACAAAATCCTTGCAAACCAAATCCAACAACACATCAAAAGCATTATCCACCTTGATCAAGTGGGATTCATCTCAGGAATGCAGGGGTGGTTTAACTTATGGAAATCTGTCAATGTAATACACCATATAATCAAGATTAAACACAGAAACCACAAGATCATTTCGATAGATGCAGAAAAGGCTTTTGACAAAATACAATCAAAACATTGAAGAGAATTGGCATGGTAAGTTCATATCTTAACATAATAAAAGCTATATACAAAGCTCCTAAAGCCCAAATAACACTTAATGGAGAGAGACTGAAGAAATTCCCATTGAGATCAGGAATAAGACAGGGGTGTCAACTCTCACCTCTGCTCTTCAATATAGTACTGGAAGTCCTAGCTCAAGCAATAAGACAGGAGAAGGAAATAAAAGGGATACAATTTGGAAAGGAAGAAGTTAAGTTAGCTTTATTCGCTGATGACGTGATTGTATATATAAGAGACCGGAGAGACTCCATTCCAAACTCCTGAAGGTGATTAACTCCTACAGCAAAGTAGCAGGATACAAAATAAATGCACAAAATCAGTAGCCTTTCTATATGAAAATGAAAAAGTTACAGAGAAAGAAATAAGGGACATTGTCCCATTTTCAACAGCAACAATAACAAAAAATACCTTGGAATAATGTTAACCAAGGAAGTGAAAGATCTATACAATGAAAACATAAAATCACTCAAAAAAGAAATTGAGGACTTGAGAAAATGGAAAGACCTCCCATGTTCCTGGACAGGCAGAATTAACGTTGTGAAAATGGCAATCCTACCAAAGACAATATACAGATTTTATTCAATTTCAACTAAAATCCCAATATTGTTCTTCACAGAGATAGGAAAAAATGATCTCAAAATTCATATGGAGGGCTGGAGAGATGTCTTAGCAGTTAAGCGCTTGCCTGTGAAGCCTAAGGACCCCGGTTCGAGACTCAGTTCCACAGGACCCACGTTAGCCAGATGCTCAAGGGGGCGCACACATCTGGAGTTCATTTACAGATTCTGGAAGCTCTGGCTCACCCATTCTCTCTCCCTCTCTCTCTCTTCCTCCTTCTCTCTGTCGCTCTCAAATAAATAAATAAACAAACAAAAAAACTAAAAAAAAAATTCATATGGAAAGGCAGAAGGCCTCATATATTTAAGCATATCCTAAGCAAAAGAAGTACCTCTGGAAACATCACCATACCTGATTTAAAGCTATATTACAAAGCCATAGTAATAAAAACAGCATGGTACTGGCATAAAAAAAGGAGTATAGACCAATGGAATAGAATCAAGGACCCAGACATTGGGTCAAGCAAGTACAGCTACTTGATATTTGACAAAGACCCTACTAATAGAGGCTGGGAAAAAAGACAGCATCTTCAATAAATGGTGCTGGACAAACTGGATAACCATATGCAAGAAATTGAAACTTGATCCACACATCTTGCCATGCACAACACTCAAGTCCAAATGGATCAAAGACCTCAATATAACACCAGAAACTCAGCTACTATTGGATGAAAATATAGGAGGAACTTTCCATGATATAGGAATGGAAAAAGACTTCCTGAACAAAACCCCAGTAGCACAGGATCTTAAACAATCACTCAACCAATGGGATTATATGAAGCTGAGAGTCTCTTCACAGAAAAACATACAATAAGCAAAGCCAATAGATTACCCACTGAATGGGAGAAAATATTTGCTGATTATCCAACTGATAGAGGCCTAATCTCTAGAATCTACAAAGAACTAAAAAACCTATACAATAAAAAATCAAACAACCCACTCACAAAATGGGGCAAAGAACTGGACAGGCAGTTCACAGAGGAAGAAATACAAATGGCAAACACACACTTAAGAAAATGTTCGTTATCCCTAATCATCAGGGAAATTCAAATTAAAACAACTATGAGATTCCACCTTTCCCCAGTAAGGATAGTAAGTATTAAAAAAATCAAATGAAATAAATGCTGGTGAGGATGGGGAGAAATAGGAACGCTCATCCACTGTTGGTGGGAATGTAAGATGGTACAATCACTTTGGAAAGCAATATGGAGACTGCTAAAAAGGTTAGTATAGAGTTACCAACGGACCCTGTTATTGCCTTACTGGGCATATACCCTAAAAGCTCCAAGCCTCAGTCCGGAGATACTTGCTCAACCATGTTTATCACTGCTCAATTCATAATAGCTAAGAGCTAGAATCAACAAAGATGTCCATCACTAGACAAATGGATAACTAAGATGTGGTATATCTACATGATGGAATTCTACACAGCAGTAAAAAAAAAAAAAAAAATGACAGAATGAAATTTGAAGAAAAATGATTGAACCTGGAACACATCATTCTCAGTGAACTTACCAACCACAGAAAGATATTCACCGTATAGTCTCACTCATCTACAGCACCTAAACTGAATCTACCCAAGATGCCAACATACCCAGCAAGCATCTCAAGGTCTGGACAATAGAGTGGGTGGGGATAGTAAGGGAGGGGGTGGGGGACACAAATCTGGACCCAAACAGAAATGGTACCATAAAATTCTACATCCTAAAATACAGACTAAATGGTTGAACATTCACCAGGCCCTTACAGGGAACACCCAAGTCACAAGGCCCTGGAAAGTGTATGATGGAGACTGACCTTAATCTTCTACAGCCTCTCTCTCTCTCTCCCTCTTCTCTCTAACTCTTTTATATTACTTATCTTTTTCTTCCTTCTCTTCATGGGCACTGACCTATAACTCCCAGTATCAGCAGGTTGCTATCATCTACAATGAGCTCTTGATCAGAGAGACTTACAAGGTTTCCTAAAAGAATGACAGATTTATGTCAGAGTACTTGAAGACCCACCAAAGGTTAGTGTCAAGACCCTATTGCTAGAGACACCATATACAGTTGACATGTAACATGGAATGACATGGCTGGAAGCTGGAAGAGAGTCAGTCCCCAGACAGTCAGCATGTCTACTGCCAGAAGGTGCTACATGGGTGACTGGGGGAAAATGACCAATATATGTCCAAGCAACTCATGGTCTAACCTGATTAGCAGCAAATAGCCTGTCGTGGTGCTCACACAAGTGCAATAGTAGCACACAGCCATGTTGGGAAACCAACTGCTCTTGATTTGGCTAACTGGTCAGCTCAGTGGAACAGAAGCCATAGGTGGAGCTGGGAAACAAGTCAGAACCAGATCCAAAAATAAGCCGGCTCTACATTATCAAGCTACTTCCAATCATGGGCTACAAGAAGGCCTACACCTATTAAATTCTCTCTAAAAAAATAATGGTTATCCCATTTATCTGGTGCTAACTTTACTCTCCATTGGAGAATCTGCTTCTGTTTTGCAGATAGACACAGATCCTAAGGAGAGAGCCACCCCATCATACTTCAAAAGGGCCCCAGCTGAAACTAAGAATAATTGGTGAAACAAGAAAGTGTGCTGTTTTCTTGGTGAACCTGGTACCAGCATAAGGGTAAAGGAGATCGATACAGAGAACAATCAACTCCTACCAAATCAGATATCCAGAGAGACAGAGGGTCACAACACCTTATCACTGAAGCAGACCTAAAATGAACCCAACATGGCTCAGGGAAATTTGTAGAAGAGTGAACAGAAAGAATGTCAGAGCCACATGTTCAGTCATGATATGCAGACACATTTCCTCCTATCCATAACTGAGGGCTAACCCCAGAATGCATGACCCATATACCCCAACAAGGAGGGGCCAGGGTGAGGGGGAAAGACAGGGAGGAGGCTAATGATGGTACCAACTTGACTGTATTCACTGAATACAAAACTAATAAAATAAAATAAAATAAAAACCCTTATGTGCTCTGAATGCTAGGTTCCCAGCTGGTGGCAATTTGGGAATTAAAGCCTCCTGTAAGTAATGTATTGTTGAGGGTGGACTTATGGATGTTACAGCCACATTGGCCTTGCCACTGTTTGATCTATTGCTGTTGTCTATTGGATGTTGTCCAGAAGATGATGTCCAGCCTCTGCTCATGTCACAGTTTTCCTTGCCATCATGGAGGTCCCCCTCAAGTCTTTATGCCAAAATAAATCCTGTCCTCCCACAAGATGCTTTTGTTCTGGTTCTTTCTGCCATCATTATGAAGCTGACTGCAACACTCCCCTTCTCAAATTCCATGGAAATACTTCATGTTTTCTAGGAAATTGATGTATAAAGGATAAAATGAAAGAATGCCGGGCATGGTGGTGTACGCCTTTAATCCCAGCACTCAGGAGGCAGAGGTAGGAGGATCACCATTAGTTAGAGGCCACCCTGAGACTCCATAGTGAATTCCAGGTGAGCCTGGCCTAGAGTGAGACCCTACTTTGAAAAACCAAAAAATAAAAAATAAAATAAAAAAAGTATAAAATGAAAGAATGAACATCCCCTCTATTATATGAGACTAGGGAAAGTGTCCAGAACCAATCTCATTTGAATTACCCATGAATAAAACTTCTACCAGAAAACACCACAATGCATGCTCTTGATGGGAATCAGATCCCCTGTATAGTGACAGCTGCCTCAAAATCTGTAACTTTCCTCCTTCATTTAGAATAAGAAGGTCAATTGGAATTGCATTAAATCTGTATAATGCCTTTGGTAGGATTGTCATCTTCACAATGTTAATTCTGCCTATCCAGGAACATGGGAGGTCTTTCCATTTTCTCAAGTCCTCCTCAATTTCTTTTCTTGAGTGTTTTTAAGTTTTTGTTGTATAGATCTTTCACTTCCTTGGTTAACATTATTCCAAGGTATTTTTTTTTGTTGCTATTGAAAATGGGACTATGTCCCTTATTTCTTCCTCTGTATCATTGTCATTTGCATATAGGAAGGCTACTGATTTTTGTGCATTGATTTTGTATCCTGCTACTTTGCTATAGGAGTTAATCACCTTCAGGAGTTTTGGGATGGAGTCTCTCTCCATTAAGTATTATTTGGGCCTTCGGAGCTTAGTATATTGCCTTTATTAGGTTAAGATATGAACCAACCATGCCAATTCTCTCCAGTGTTTTGATCATGAAGTGATGTTGTATCTTGTCAAAGGCCTTTTCTCAGTGAACTTACCCAATCACAGAAAAAAAAAATCGCCACATAGTCTCACTCATCTACAGCAACCAACCCGAATCTACCCAAGATACCTTACATATCCGCCAAGCATCTCATGGACTAGACACTAGGATGGAAGGGGAGGGAGGAGAGGGCATCAAAGGGGTGGGAAACACCAATCTAGACCCAAATGGCAATGGTACCATAAAATTCTACTTACTAAAAGACAGACCAAATGGCTGATCCTTCACCAGGCCCTTACAGGGAACACCTGAACCACAAGACACTGGAGAAGGTAGGATCAAGACTAACCTTAATCTCTACATCTTCACTCCCTCCCTCTCCCTCTCCCTCTCTCTCTCTTCTCTTTCTCTCTCTCTTCTCTCTAACTCTTGTATATTAGTTATCTAGTTATCTTTTTCCTCATTTTCTTAGTGGGCACTGACCTGTAACTCCCAGTACCAGCATGGAGCTATCAGCCACAATGAGCTTTTGATCAGAGAGACCTACAAGGTTTCCTAAAAGAATGACGGATTTCTGTCAGAGTACTTATTGACCCACCAAAGGTTAGTGGTAAGACCCTACTGCTGAAGACACCTTATGTGGTTGACATGCAAAATACAATGGCATGGCTGGAAGTTGGAAGACAGTCAGTCCCCAGATAGTCAGCGAGTCTAGTACCAGAAGGTGCTACATGGGCAACGGGGGGAAAATGACCAATATCTGTCCAAGCAACTCATGATCTAACCTACTTAGCAGCAAATAACTTGTTGTGATGCCCACACAAGTGCAATAGTGGCACACAGGTAGGGTGGGGAACCAACTGCTCTTAATGTGGCTAACTGATCTCCTGAGTGGTATGGGACCCATAGCTGGAGCTGGGAAACAAGTCAGAACCATATCCAAACATAAGCCCACTTGCCAATATCAAGCTACCATCAATCATGGGCTACAAGAGGGCCTACACCTATTAAATTCTCTATAAAAAAAAAGTAAGGGTTATCTCTTTTGTCCTGGTGCTAACTTACTCTCTGTTGGAGAATCTGCTTCTCTTTTCCAGATAGATGTAGATCCTAAGGAGAGAGCCACCCCATCATACCTCAAAAGGGCCCCGGCTGAAACTAAGAAAAATTGGAGAAACAAGCAAGGGTGCTGTTTTCCTGATGAGCCGGATACCAGCAGAAGGGGGAAGGAGATCAACACAGAGAAAAATCAACTCCTACCAAATCAGAGAGCCAGAGCCTCAGAGGCCCCCAATACCTCATCACAGAAGCAGACCAAAAATGAACCCAACATGGCTCAGGGAAATTTTGCGGAAGAGGGGGCGGAAAGAATGTCAGAGCCACATGTTGGATCATGATATGCAGAGACATTTAGCTTACCCATAACTGTGGGCTAACTCCACAATGCATGACCCATTTACCTCAACAAGGAGGGGCCAAGGGGAGTGGGTAGGTCACGGATGAGCCTAATAATGGTACCAAACTGACTGTATTTGCTGAATACAAAACTAACTAATAAAGAAAAAAATAAAAAATAAAATAAAATAAAATAAAATAAACAAAGAGATGAATTAAGAAAAATTTATAAGAAGGTCAAACTAACTGGAAGTTGGAAGACAGTCAGTCCCCAGACAGTCAGCTCATCTAGTGCCAGAAGGTGCTACACGGGCGACTAGGGGAAAATGACCAATATCTTTCCAAGCAACTCATGGTCTATATTTATTCTTAATGGTGTTTGATATCCCATGCTCCTATGAGAACTGCTCAGTCCTTTTACTACATTTTGCAAATAATAGAGCCCATTTGAAAGTCATACTCCCATATAAGCTGGGGGAGAGGTTATATATTCAAATGGCCTTATATTCACTAGAATTAAATGACACACTTCTCCAAAGAAAGTGATACTTTTATTTATTTATTTATTATTTTTTTTTTATTTTTGTAGTCAGTGAATACGGTCAAGTTGGTACCATTGTTAGCCTCCTCCCTGTCTTCTCCCCTCCACAAGGACCCTCCTTGTTGGGGTATATGGGTCGGGCATTGTGGGGTTAACATTTAGTTTTGGGTCGGAGAAAATGTCTCTGTGTATCATGACCCAATGTGTGGCTCTGACATTCTTTCTGCCCCGTCTTCCGAGAGTTTCCCAGAGTCATGCTGGGTTCATATTGGGTCTGCTTTGGTGTTGAGATCTTGGGTGCCTCTGTGTCTCTGGATATATGGTTTGGTAGGGGTTGATTGTACTTTGTGTCTATCTCCTTCACCATTGTGCTGGTTCCTGGTTCGCCAAGAAAACAGCATTCTTGCATGTTTCTCCAATTAGAATAGTGATACTTTGAAGAATCAAAATTCCTTCTCAAACTTGGATGTGAAATGTAATGTTTCAACAGTCTTCAGACATATATACTTTCATTGTAATAAGTTCCTATTGAGCTGCAATACTATCAAATTTGTGTCTCTTATAGAGTACTTATTCTAATGCTTTATAATAAACTGGGGTGGAGAGATGAGTTAGCAATTAAGGCATTTGCCTGTGAAGCCTAAGGACTCAGGTTTTATTCCCCAGTTCTGAAGTAAGGCAGATGAACAGGGTGGTGCATATGAAGTTTTTTATCAGTGGCTAGAGGTTTTGGTGTACCCATTCTCTCCCTCTCTCTCTCTTTCTCTTTCATCTGTCTCTTTCTCTCTTTCAAATAAATAAATAAATAATAATTAAAATAAATGTGATCTACTCAGGCAGATAGCTTTCCTGTATTGATAACAAATACTGGGGTTGGGTGTTTCTCAGTTGTAAAGAATGTTTTTGTTTAATTTTTAATGCATGAGTCCCTAGGTTCAATCCCCAGAACCATTTTTTCTTTAAATTCCTATCCCTCCATACCCATTGAGGTTTTGGTCATAGTGGAACATAATCACAAATTTACAAGAACCTGTTGCAAACTGCTTTTCTTCTTGGACTTGCTTGGTACAGGACTGTTGCATGAACCCATTTGCTTCCTCAAGGAAAAAGAACACTCTTCATTTCTGGAAAGCAAGCATCGGCACCTGCCATGGTGGTAGGATGGCTCCTTTGAACAGCTAGCTTTCTAGTCCTCCAGGTTTGAAAAATCCGTGTGTAATCCTACATAAAGCAAACACAGTTGTGCAACTATCTTTACACATTGCTCAGAGTTTCTATCCAAAGAATCAGATTTATGAATGAAAGAATCATAGATGAGATGATAATGTTTTCTTTATGATGAGATCTTTGAGGTTACTTAATATAATATTTACAAATATCACACAGGATACTAAATGTTAATTGATTACAATTTTTAATAGTAAAGAAGATAATTCATCATTGTCACACAATAGTGTAGTTATTACATTTACTGACAATCAGAAAAGGGGGGTTCTTTCCTTCCATACTTCTCCTAATCTTTTTCTTTTCATGAAGTTTCAAGGTATATCAAAATGCCACTTCATCTATGAACTCTTTCCAAATCCACCATTCATATTCCTTGGTCATTCTACAGACTCATAAAATTATACTGCTCTTTCTCCTTATATGTGGAGGAGAGATTCCAAGATCAATGAAAGATGCCTGAAACTATGCATAGTGCTAAATCTTTTTATCCCACAGTTTTCACACACAAGCCCTAAATAACAATGATAACCAGGCATGATAAAGGATTAATGAGAACAAATAATAATTAAATATAGCACTGTAACAAGGTACTAGTACTACAAGGGTTAGTTTGGTAATTGGGCTATTCACTATGTAATAAATGGGCAGATAATGCATATGGCATAGATACTCCAGGCAAAGGAATGATTCATGTTCGTTCTTGGTGGAATGGAGCATTGATGATGTGAGATTTCATCACAATACCCAGAGCAGTGGACAACTTGAAATTGTGAATTGTTTATTTCTAGAATATTTCACTTAAGCTTTTCAACCTTAGTTAACTCTAGCTAACCGAAACCTTAGGAAGCAAAGTCATGGATAAGGGAGTTCTAATGTATTGGAACCCCTGCTGGAGTAGTCATTCATTATGTTTTCACTCATATCCCTTTACATTTTATGAAATTTCCAACAGACGTATTAGTTCAGTCCAATAGCATTCTGCTTATGTTTTGTGTTTTAACAGGGTGTCAAAACTATAAACTATCATTATTCAACCAAGAAATGTCTCTCAGGTTTTTTTTTTAATGGAGTGTTATGCACTACCTGGAAAATTTTTTTGTTTATGTGTTGTCATATATGTATATTGTAGGATAGTGTATATGTGAACGAGCTACCCAGATTTCCTACATGCTTACAGGAAGAATGCTTTACATTTAGCCCACCCCTGGGCTTGATGGAATATTTTTGTATGCTGACATTACCTCTGGCTTTAAGGTTTCTTACTCCTGGCTTGAAGTTTCCTTTTTCATAGAAATATCCTGTTTTTTAAACTAATTCAGTTAGTTATGTTAAGGGTTTGCCTGGTAAATATATTTTTCTGTGACTACCTCAAGTATAATGACATAATATTAAAATGTAATCAAATAGAGACCCCCAAATGATTACTTAATTAATTAAATTCACTTTACTCATTACTTAAACAAGCTCTGTTGCACAGAAATTATTCTGTGTTTATGTTAATTTCAGAAAAGTGATAATAATAAAGAATGCACTGTTTCAAAAATCAAAAACAACAAAAACCTTTCTCACTCATGAATGTTCCCCCACAACAATAGTTGGGCGTTACTGGAATTGTGAAGCTTAAAGAGGAAGGAATCTGGTTCTACTATTAACTCTAAGTTCCATTTACTTGTGGTCAAATGAGGAGGTTGGGATAATAAACCTCTAAGGTCTCCTGACTTCTCATATTATATGACTTTTAAATATCCTTGCCTCTTCTCTTCTTGCCTATGTTGACACAGCCCTAGAATATTAGGAAGGAGGCTAGAAAGCACCAATAAATCTTTCAGATTCCTAAATTTCACTCAGTGTTGGTTTACATTTCTATATGATGATGAATTCAGGAGAAATTGTTGGGATAATTTGACATTGTTGGAATTTATATGAGGCCCACACAGGGCAATGACCAAAGTTTCCTCAGCTTTACAAGTGTGTGGGTGTGAAATGACATGTAAATTCTAGTCTATATCTAGAACACTGAACATAAAAATAGCTAAGAGTTTCAAGGATATTCTCTACTGTGATGGTTAGTTAATTAGTTTTAAGGCCTTAGAGAAATTGTTGAGGAAAAAAAAAAAACGTTGAAGAAAATATAGTAGAGCAGAGGAAAAAGGTAATAGAAAAGGGAGGATTGGCCCATGGGAACAGGATTTTGGGAAAGTATGGTGAGAATTAAATTCTGCCTTTGGTACTTCTGCCTTTTCATAGTGCTCCGCTATTTCCTGACTTGCTCTATGTGTGCATTGCCCAAGAAAGAGGCTAGTGTCCGATAATGCTCATGCAAGCATGAAGGTCACCTTGTGTGGTTTCCTGATCTATATATGTATATGAGTACATTTCATTTTATAAGCCACATAAACATATATATATGGAGAGAGAAAGGGAGATAGTACAAGGTACAAGGGTTAAAGGAGATGATGTGTTTGTAGTGTCTGGTATTTGCTTATTTATTCAACACATATTTAGGAAACAACTATTTTGTGTTGAATGCTAGTCAAACACTTGGCATATTTCTAATAAAAAATAGATAAAAATAATCCTGGCCCAATAAAGCTTCTTTATTCCTTAGTTAGCATCCATTGTCAACGAGGCTTAATGTAAGGGTAAGTTATATGCAAACTTCTTCAATACAAGAACTGATGAGGTGGACAGATACCTTTGGAAGCAGTTTGGGTCTCCCTCCTAGTTTGGAAAATGGTCATAATTTGGACTTGGGCAGCCTGTTATTAGGATGTCTTCTAACCTATTCATGTTTCTTTCTAACTTTTTAAGATTTTAAGAGAAAGGAAATAATATAAAATAATTACTATAAAACAAATTATTATTCCTCGTAGATGATCTCTAATCCCCTGTGGCAAATAGATGCTTTTTGCCCATTTCACAGTTACTTGCAGAAACTCAAGGCCTTATAGTTTCCCACAGGCTTTACAATTAAGGACACATCAGTACATAATGTATTTGACAACAATTACCATTTTGCAGAATGAATTATGAAAAGCCAACACTATTTCACAAGGGCATTATCCCTGTGGGACAGGAAGAGAGTGAGGTGTCTGGTTTGATGTTGATAGTGCACAACTGTGATTCAGTGACCAAACATTGGTCATTTGGAGAAGCCTGACACATCTCCTTCTGATAGCTGCTCTTACACCTTCAGCACTCAGGCTCTGTGCATTAAAATTGGGCTGCCTCTGCAGTCACAGATCAAAGAACTGTCTAACTGAAGTTGCATTGGAAGAACTCGGTGGGAAACAGCCATAATTATACAAGAAACTATGACAAATAAGGTGTACTATTGCATACTCCAAATTTTATGACTATTTTAATAATCAGGAATACCCCTATTTGCTCAATACTACTGAGTCCCAAGTTTCCAGTGTGATAGGTAGTTTCTGCTTGAAGCAATTCTGCATGTAAGTGATAATGCTTCTCTATTATAGATGAATATGGTTACATATCTTTCTTTTTAATATTTTATTTTATTTATTTGAGAGAGAGAGAATAGACTCACCAGGGTCTCTAGCCCTGCAAACAAACTCCATCAGAGTTCTTTGGCTTTGCAGGCATGCACCTTAACCACTAAGCAATCTCTCCAGCCCCACGTCTATATATTTTTCTTAAATCCTTAAGGAACATAACACAGAATTGAACTCAAGATTTTCTGACTCTGAATCCCAGGCTCACCAAGGACATAAGATTCAAGAAAGGGGAGAGTAGAGTGGACCTGCTGGCATGAATCCCAGTGAGATACAGACTAAATAACAATGGCAGCAAAGAAAGCTATCAAAATTCACTTTATGATTATCACAATCGCTACTTTCATATATCCACACTCAGATACAAGTCTCAAATAAGAAGCTTTGAAATAGGGGACTTGGTTGAGCTCTGCAATGGAAATGTTTTCATGTAATCTTTTGACTGCCTTATGCTTTGATGCTCTTCAAGGGCAGCTTTTGGTTCTCACTTTCTGTGGTATCTGATGGCATCTATTCTGGTAGTGAACAATCAGATATATTAAACAAACATTCCTCAAATGTGTGGCTGTGGCCAAAGCTGCAAAGCAAAGGTTTAAGGATATTTAGGATTCTACGATAGTTCAACCTCTGCCAATTTTACCAGCTAACAGGGCTGGAAAAAAAATCCATATTGAATTATTAGCACTTCCATCTCCATTATTAAACATGTATACACATATGCACATTCAGGAACATAGGAAGAGGTTTTACATGTATTATTTCTTCCCCATTTCCCTTCTTTCCTTACTTCCTTGCTGAGGTGCAGGAAATGGAACTCAGAGCTTCACATAGGCTGTGCAATATGCTATGCACTGAGCTGCATCACCAGCCCTTGTGCTGTGTTCATTACCATTGAAAATGCATCTGGTAGTAAGGTAATGCACTGCCCAGGACTGGATTTGAAAACATGCAAAATGACAATAATGGAAAATTGGTAAAATCTGAATAAAGTATGAAGTTTGGTTAATGAAGTCATATCAATGTTACTTTCTATTGTGGATGAACGTACTATGTTGTGTCAGTCTTTCACATTAGGACAAGCTGAGTGAAAGGTATACAGGAATGTTCTTTATTTTCTTTTAAATATTATTGTCAATAAAAATTTTAAACAATTTTAAGTCTGTCAATATACTTTGGGATATGGGTCCATGGATGAAACACTTGTCACACAAGGGGGCTTGATGGCCTGCCAGGAATCCTGGTGCTCAGGAAGCAGAACGAGACAGAATATCTCTAGGATAAGCTGTCTAGCTAGACTATATGTATCAGTGAACTCGGGGTTCAAGTCAGAGACCCTGCCTCCGTAAAGAAAAGTAGAGAGAAATCAAGGAAGTCATCCAACATCAAAATCTGACCTCTGCATATATATGCACCCACAGGCATATGAACAGACATTCACATGTGCACACTACCAACACACACACATACATACATGCAAAAAAGTCTATCAAGTACAAAATTAACTAACAGTTATTTCCATCCTGAGTTATGAGGTGTATCCTTGGGTGGCCAATAAGCATGCAGATTTTCCTTCTGTAACTGTAACTGGAAGCAGCATTAGGGAAGGCAGAGATAAGGAAAGACATAAAGATCACATGGGACAGAAAGTTCAAGAAACTCAAGGGACATACAGACAGCAATGTGTGGGATAGAACAGAATGAAGAAGGTGCCATAGGTCCCATGAAGCTATCCTGAATTCAAAATTACGCTGGTGCATTGAGAAATTCCTGCCTGCTATGCTATCCCATGAAGTCCTGGATGGTTGAATGACCTTGGGCAAGGCCCTGGAAGGACATGGTGAACCAAGGTGTGAGGTTGTTGAGAAAAGTACTACTTGGTAAAGGAGGTGATTACCGCCAAAGCAAATTAACTTGAAAATTTAAGAGGGTACATTAAAACAGGACACCTGGAGTCAGGTAACAGGAGAGAATGGAAAGAACAAAAGAACTGAGGACTAATACATTTGGTATTTAAGTTCTGTGGGCTGATCCTGTTTGAGAGTGAGGGTGGAATTATTGGCACAACACTGGTGCTTTCTCTATAGCTGCATATTTTGTCTATGACTATGTGTTAAGTACACTAAATAAACTTCTACTGTACCACATAAAATTTCAAAAATATCTAGGATGTTGTTGTGAGTTTTTCTAAGGATTTCTGCCCCAGAGAGATTGCGCTCACCCAACTCCATTGCCTTATAAGCTTCCTCTTCATTGCATCCTCTGTAATAAACTCAGCACCATGAGGATGCCTAGTTGTCTCAGAAATTCCATTTCTTTTTGAACAAGCCTGGGCAGTTGAAGGTTACACGCCCAGGATTGGGGGTGTGTATGACAATGGTGTCCCAGTATCACTCATTTTATCAAGTCAGGACAGAGAAGTACCCATGAGTATGACATGAGTTACAACATGTTTGGAGCTTGTGAACAATCTAATTACAAAGCTCAGGAGTTGGTTGGCAGACAAATTCTAGAACTTATAAGATAAAAATAAAAGAAAGAGAAATGAATGAAATATAATTCTTCTATAAAGCTGATTGTGGAGGCTAATGAGCAAAGGAGGAATGTGTGAAAAGGGCCTCATGAAAGTCCCTATAAAGACTGTGGAATGGTATTATGTAACATGGAACAAGAGTAAAACCCACAGGTTTTACAATTCATAAAAAGGAGAATTGAGGCAATAGGAAGGCTCAATTAGTTTATCTTCCTTGTTTATATTTCCTTGATGTTCAGTCATCTATTAAATGGTAGATGTGTGGATTAAAGAAAACAAAACAAGGTCTGTGGGACTTATGCAGAAGATAACTATGCCCCCAACATTTATTAAAATGCAGAAATTCAAATGCACTTGGATTTTTCCTTGGTTGCTTCAGTATGGAAGGGGAACATCTATCTGTATTATGCTGTCTGGATTCACAAGAGGGTTCATTTTAGATGTGGTGATCTATAGTCCAGAAATAAGCAAATATAGGTCTCTTGTTGATCTTTGATAATTAATGAACTGTAGTACTAACTTCTAATTCACATTATATTCACATTTGGATACTCACATAGTCTGTTCTCAATTTTTCATTTTCTTTTCCTTTTTATTCTTTTTTCTTTCTTTCTTTCTTCTTCTTCTTCTTCTTTTTTTTTTGTAAATCTGTGGCAGGGCCTCACTATTTATCCAAAGCTGGCCTTGAACTCATGATCCTTCTGCCTTAGCATTCATACTACCAATTACATGTATGCACCATCACACCTAACTTTTATTTTTTAAAATAGCATTTACAAAATAATGGCTTTTGACATTTTCATACATGTATTTCATGTACTTGGATTACACTCAAATTCCCATTACCATTTCTTGTCCCAACTCACTCATCCTGCTGGTCCCCTTCCATTTTGTATGTTGTCCCTCCCCTACTGTCATGTATACTTTGTGTTTTTTAATCAGGATTATTCATATGAGAAGAATCATACAATGTTTTTCTCTATGAGCCTGTCTTCACTTTCCATTGTGATCTCCAGCTCCACACATTTCCATGAAAATGACACTGTTTTCTTCTTTACAGATTAAAACTCTGTGGTGCATATGTCCTGCACCTTCACAATCCTTTCACCTGTGGATAGGCACCTATGATTATAACTGGCTATTAAGAATAGTACAGCAGCAAAAGTGTGTGCAAACATCTCTCCATTTCATCATTGGAAGTACAGTGCAGTGGTTAGGAGCCTAAGAGTTGTGGAACAGTTTGCAACTGTTTTTTATATGAAATGGGCATAATACCACTTGAAGTGTTGGAAGGATCAAATGAATTTTAAGCAACAATGTGCATGGAATGGTCCCTGACATATAATACACAATACATAAAGATCACCTGTTATCAGTGTGATGCTGTATTGCAAAAAAAAAAAACAAAAAAACAAAAAAAAAAAACCACATACTTCCTCTTACTGTGAAATTGTTATTTCAGAATGAGAGCAGAACAAAGGTGTCAAAAAGACTGAGTCAAATTCCCCCCTTTCCTGTATGCAAAAATGCCCACGGAAGTCCATGGGAGATGAATGTTAATAAATGAAGGTAAAAATGTGGTTTATGTACCTAAAAACAAAGTTTCTTCAGAGTGAAACACACTTATTTCATGTTTTACTCATTGTATTTGTATGTTGTCTACACAGGAAGTCACAGGGCCAGGGTTTTCAATACCTTATGGGCTAAAGCTATGAAATCGTTCTTTTGAATCACATGCTTCCCAAAATATGGTTATACTTAGTGCATGGTCATGGATTTAAGTCTTAAGCAGGATGCCAAAATTGATTAAAGTAATATTTATTCTAAATGATATTAGACATTACTATTTCTTATACAGTGGTATAGCAATTAATTTCTCATTACTGCGACAAAACACCCAACCAGAAGCAGTGCATTGAAGGAAAGTGCTCATTTCTAGCTGATGGTTTCATGGGGAAGTTGCATCACAGAAGGGGAAGCATAGCAGGGTGAGACAGCTAGCCATCACCTCCCCTCTTTTACAGGCACGAAGCAGAAAGAGTGACCTCTCCAATGCTGGCATGGTGGGCTGGACCATGAAATCCCAAGTCCCACTCCCAGTGATCCATCTCCTCTATCAATGCTCCACCTCCCAATGATGCACCAGCTGGGGGTTAAGTATGAGCTTCAATCTCAAACACATGAGGCTATGAGAGAACTTGTCCATTCAGACCAGCACATTTTACCTGTGGCCCCCATAGACTTAAAATGCATTAAGTTCAACTTTAAAAGTCCCCAGAGTCCTTATTAGTCCCAACACAGTTCAAATGTCCAAAATCTAAATTCTCACTTGAGACTCAAGACAGTCCTTTAACTGTAAGCACTGCAAAAGCAAAAAATAATTTACATACTTCCAACACAGCACAAATAATCCTATTCCAAAAAGAAAGAATGAGGATATGGCAAGGAAAGACTGAGCCAATGTGAGATCACATAACAGCAGGGAGAGTATCAAATCCTGCAGCTCCATGTTGGGCACCTGGGACTTGTGACAAAATCCTCCAGGAGCCTAAACACTAGACAGCTCTGCCTCTCCAGCTGTGATGCTTTCTTCCCTAGTAGAATGCACCCTAAACCACACACAGCACCTTTCCTCAACAGCCATCCCATAGTCCTGACATCTACAACAGCAGGGTCTCCACTGCAACCCACAGTTCATCTTCACAGCCCCATGCCATGGCCCTCCCCATGGCATCCATGCAAGGACTTTGACCATGTCTTATGTTGCCTAGTGGCCATCTTCAGGACTGTGTTGCAATCCAATGACCTGCTATTTCCTACTTTATTCATGCAACACTGGTTTTGGTTTAGCAGCACTGTCAAATTTGTTAATCCAGGGGAGATAATGCCAACTTTGAAAAGTAGGAAACTCCTTCTGCTTTCTTCCTTTAGGCTCCTTGCAAAACAAAACAAAACAGAACAGAAAAGAGAAGAAAAGAAAAGAAATGAAATGAAATGAAAAGAAGAAATCAGCGTTCTTCCTGTCCCAATGTATAGCAGCTGGCCTATTCTCATTAGTAATAATCTGTTAAACAAACTACCAAAGTTGCCACAGTCTCTGGTCTGGGACCTGAACGTGTTCACATTTCTTCGGTGTCAAACTTTACATCATTCATATCCTTCTGCTTTGTATTTTCCTCAACCAAACACACAGTTCATTACCTTTAAAGTCAACTTTGTCAAAGTCCTTTTTACCCCTCTACAACCTCATAAGCCTACCACAATCTACACTTATCTCTGCATTTTTGTCTCTCAAACTCACACCAGAATGGTTTATTAAGCTCTGTTTACAACATTGTAAGTTTTCTATTGTCCAGACTCCAAATATTTCCATATTCTTCCTGCAAACCAGTTCCAAAAGACTAAAATTTGTGTGACAATGTTTATGCAAATTATTACACTGCTGTTACTCATTTTCTGTACCAGTTACCTTCTCACTGCTGGGACAAAACATCTGACATGAAGGAGCTTGCGGAAGGAAAGTGTTCTGTTTGGCTTATAGTTTTGACTATAATGAATCTTCATAATGGTGGGAAAAACATAGCAGAGGCAGACAGCTGGGTATCATGTCTCCTTATCTACAGGCAGGAAGGAGACACAGTCAACTTGATAGCACTGGGAAGATGGTCTGGACTATAAAATCCCAAGGACTACCTTAGTAACACACCTCCTTAGCAAGGCTCCTAAAGACTCCACCAGCTGACAGCTAAGTATGAGGCTTAATCATGAACACATGAGGCTATGGTAGATATTTTATATTCAAATGAACACAAATGCTGTTTATTTTCAAATAACTTTTATATATGGGACAAGAGACACTAGTCTCCAGGTCAGTGGTGGTCTGTCAAAGCAGGCCAAATATAATCCTTACCTTGTGGCAGGTCAAGGGAGAAGAGGAGAAATCACATAGACTTTTAGATTAGTTAAATTATATTTCAGAAGATTCAAGACTCCCATGAAGTTTACAAATTTAATGTTGAAGTAAAACATGCAAAATTACCACATATGCTATCACTGTTCATAAAGGGAAAGCAATTTAACAATCATATATATATACATAAGTATATATATACATATATATACACATATATGTATATATATGCATAGATATATATGTAACTTCATATGTACATTTATATGTACATTGTGTTGACATGTGTACATGTCCACATTCTCTAAGAGATTCTATGAAGAAATAGAATGTGGAGAGGAACAAGTGTGTTTTCAGTATTACTTATAAGAGCTTTTTCTCTATGGAATGTAAAGTTCATCCCAGGAAGAGCTCTCCTTTCTCATTCATCTCCCAGTACAACAAGCCATTCTGAGCACTCAATATTTGTTGAGCAAATGACTGGAAGAAAGTAAAAGTTGAATAATTTAAATTGCTGTGGTCATACTGACTAAAATTGTCAGGTAAGAGCTTTAATAGCAAATGGTACAGTAGATTGAAGTAGAATTATTTTTTTTAATTGTTGGTCTACTCTTAGTAAGATATAGTAAACATTTCTTTTAACCTTTTAGTATACTTCATAAATGGTAAGAATTCCTTGTCTTGGGACAGTTTCCTATGTTGTGTATTCATTTTGTCATACTCGATTATTTGAGAACAAAAATTTCTCCAATTTGAAAATACTAAGATTCTTTTATTGCACAAACGTACATCTATCTATATCTATCTATATATATACATATAATGTGAGGTGTATATGGTATATGCACATACATCTGCACACATACACAAACATGCACATCATGCACATCCATGTGGAGATCAGAGGAGAATTTTGGGTGGCAAGTGTTCTCAACCACTGAACTATAACCTCAGCCCCAAACAGTAAACTCTTTAGTGTCACTTAGTCACCTGCCATTACTTTACTTTTCCAAATCATTTACTACCACTTTAGCAGAACAGGTAGCCAAATACAACAGTTCATACTCTGATCTCAAACAAATGCTCCATTCTTCTGACATCTTTTGGTGTTTTCCATCCCCAGAACTGCTTTTAAAATGTCTTTTCCAACTAAAACTTTCACTGATATTTCCCAGAGGGTCCCCAAAAGACATATTAGATTCATTTCACCTTACACAAAAAGGTACTAAAAGAATTAGGCTTAAATTACATATTTCTATTTGTGAGTGCATTGAGAGTCCTTGTCAAATCACAGATGATGCTTAACCTTTCATAGGATAAATCCATGTAGACAAAATGGTACCAATGTTAACACTTCAGAAATGATATGCTGTGTGGGAGATCACTTGAGAATCACTAGTTCCTTTGCACTGTCTAGATGCCTTTTTTAAATCTGAATCATAGATTCAATTTGGGCAAATGGTAGACTACAGAATAGTGTTATTACTTACAGTTTTAGTGACCTTCAATATGTGAATTTGGTCACCACTTAGATTTTGTAAAGCTACCATCTTCTAAGGTAATAGCTTTCAAATAGGAATTCTGACAAAAACAAAAATAAATGAAAACTTCCCATCATATAACTCCCCTTTGAAAATTGCAACACGTTAGCCAGTGTTATTAGTTGGAGAAGCAGATGTGTCATTGAGACTGCCAAACCAAGAAAGGCAGAGAAAGACTTCAGAGGCCTGAATGAGCTGACAAAAGAATGGCCATGGCTTGTCTGGAACACTGTTGGTGTTAACAGTCTGTTTTTCAGGATGTAGGAGATCCCTGTCCCTCTCCCTTAAGCTGTCTATATCTCATGATCATTCAAAAGCATATGCTTTGTAAATAGAAATGAAGCCTCTGCAAATGGCATTCTTTTCTTCCTGTTTGACTGTTACAGAATTCAGAAACTCTCATATTGTATATTCTTATTTTCATCACAATGTAGCTATTTGCATAGGCTCAATAAAACTGCCTTGCTAGTAAGGATATTTGAAACATTAGGAATGTTCATTGAAACACTTATCATTAGGTATTTTAAGGAACTCAGATCAACTTTATGAAGCCAACCAATGCTTATATAAGTGCCTTGGGGAAAATTGGCCTGATTCCTGGCTCAAAAAATACCCAGGAATACAGGTAGATAATGAAGGTCACTTCCTAGCCTAGGGCATAGGATATTTTGAGGACTTTCAAAAGAGAAGTATTATCCAAATTTATTAGACACTGGAATGTGAACTGTTGGTGAGATCTTGGCTTAGCTTCCTGAAAATCCAATCTAAAATTCCTTATGGATATGTCAGCAAAGTAAATATAAGGAGACTTATACAGTGACTTATCATTCCTGCTGCAACTGTCAATCACATTGAATTGTCGTGCCTGCTCTGTCAATATGACCTAATCACATATCACCATTACTTTTGGTTGTAACATTTTTGTGTGCAGTCTTTTTTGATATTATATTTTATCAAAAGAGAAGTGACTAGAGAGTTTTTTTTTAATTTCAGTGAAAGAATATTATAGCACACCCTGTTTATCAGATTGTAGACATGGCCATTGATTTTCAACTATTTGATAAACTTTTATAAATTTCAAGGAACTGATGAACATACAAATCCTAACTTATCAAGATAGATTTAAATGACTTAATCATTTCTATGGAAAAACATGCTTGAGAACTTAGCTATAGATTGAAATTGTTATCAAATTGTCAAGACTTCAAGCTTTCTTAAATATCTATGGATCACCTTCCAAACTAATATTTCTAATTTTTCTTTTTTTTCCCAGAGTTGCTGCCATCAAGCACTAACATCTACTTACTTGGATTCCTACTGGGCTTCCAGCTCATTTTTCAGATAGTCCTTTCTACTGATCCTAAAGATTTCCCTGCAAGGTGAAAACAGACAAATTCAAACAGGCTTGGGAGGACTTGTTTTGTAGCAGATACTGCAGAAGACAAATTGATCTTTTTTTTAATATATAGTAAAAGAATTTTATTTCTTTTTTTTAAGGTGAATATATATATATATATATATATATATATATATATATATTTGTAATGCTGTTTCACTTTATTTTTTCATTTTATCTATTCTATTTTTTTTCTTTATAAGTTAGTTTTGTATTCAGCAAATACAGTCAGTTTGGTACCATTATTAGGCTCATCCGTGACCTACCCACTTCCCTTGGCCCCTCCTTGTTGAGGTATACAGGTCATGCATTGTGGAGTTAGTCCGCAGTTATGGGTAAGCTAAATGTCTCTGCATATCATGACCCAACATGTGGCTCTGACATTCTTTCCACCCCCTCTTCCGCAAAATTTCCCTGAGCCATGTTGGGTTCATTTTTGGTCTGCTTCAGTGGTGAGGTGTTGGGGGCCTCTGAGGCTCTGGCTCTCTGATTTGGTAGGAGTTGATTTTTCTCCTTCCCCCTTGTGCTGGTATCCGGTTCATCAGGAAAACAGCCCCCTTGCTTGTTTCTCCAATTTTTCTTAGTTTCAGCAGGGGCCCTTTTGAGGTATGATGGGGTGGCTCTCTCCTTAGGATCTACATCTATCTGAAAAAGAGAAGCAGATTTGGACCACAGCTGAAAAGCTCAGGTCATTCACTCTCCTATAGGAGAGCCAACCATGCTGAGAAGGCATCCACATGAGCACTGGCACCCTGGCAGCTAGAAACACACATACACAGCACTACATAGCTAGATTTTCCTGCTCAACCCTCCTGTCATCCTCTGGGCTTGACTCTAGTCTTTTTTAGCATATCATAAATATTGACACTAACTTTTTCCCAAATATTTTCTATTCTGTTTCTTTGTTTCTTTCTTTGTTTCTTTCTTTGTTTCTTTCTTATTTTCTTCCTTCCTTCCTTCCTTCCTTTCTTTCTTTCTCTCTCTCTTTCTTTCTTTCTTTCTTTCTTTCTTTCTTTCTTTCTTTCTCTCTCTCTCTCTCTCTCTCTCTCTCTCTCTCTCTCTCTTTCTGAGACAGGGTCTTTCTCTATAGCACAAGATGGCCTAGAACTTGAGATCCTCCTACATCAGCCTCCTGAGCACTGAGATTAGAGGGCTGCTCCACTGCACCAAGCCACACATCTCTCTCTTCTTTAAAAATATTTATTTATTTATTTATTTATTTATTTATTTATTATTTAACAGAGAAAGAAATAGAGAGAGAATAGACACACCAGGATCCCCTTCACTGCTAATGAACTCCAGACACATGCACCACTTTTTTTTTTTTTTTTTTTTTTGGTTTTTCAAGGTAGGGTCTCATAGCCCAGGCTGACCTGGAATTCACTATGGGGTCTCAGGGTGGCCTCGAACTCATGGTGATCCTCCGACTTCTGCCTCCCGAGTGCTGGGATTAAAGGCGTGAGCCACCACGCCTGGCAACATGCACCACTTTTAATGGACAGACACATGCTGCCTTTATAGCACCATTCCACACCTTCAATTCTGCTCTAGTCCATTACCTAGAAACAACCTTTAAAATACCTTCAGACTGGTTTTATCTTATTCCAAGACTCAATATTTAGGCTTTCTGGAATTAAGAGCACAGAGACCACTTTTCAGCTTCAAAGCTCCCAGGGAATGATCTCCAATGACCTTCCTTGGAGTGATCCTGTCAATTGGACTAAAAGACAGCAGATCTATGCTTTCTCATATCTTATGCATTATGTAAAGGAGTTGGGCAATGGATAAAGAAAAAAAGATAATGACATGTCTGATGGATATGAAGATCACAAATAAACTGAACTACTGAGCATGCCAATGAGAGCCATCTCTCTTTAAGAATCTTCTACCTGCAGTAGAAGCAAATTAAATTCATTGTCTGCCTTGGCTCGGGTTGCTATAACAAAATACTAAAGACTGGGTACATTAACTAAGAAACAGTTACTCCTCACAGTCCTAGAGTTTAGAAAGTCCAACACAAGGGTGCTGAAAGATATAATGCTGGTGAGGGAGACTTTCTGGTGCTGTACAGACAGCCTCTTTCTTGCTAAGAAGAGGGTGTGGTCTTCTTTTCATGAGGGTACTAACCCTCCCACAGGGCTTCATTCTCATGACTTCATGTAAATTTTATTAAACTCCCCACTTTCAAATACTATCACTCTGAGCATTAGAAGTTCAACATATGACTTTTAGGAACAATAGAGCCTGTGGTTTATTATTTTTTTCAGTACTGGGGAGTGGGAGATAAGCACTTGACTAACTGAGCTATTTCCCCAGCCCATACATATGAATTTTGGGAGGATACATTTAGTTTATGAAGCCAAGTTCAAATCCCAGCTTGAAAAAGATAAATTGAAGTCTTAGTTGCCAATATCTCAGAATGTAACCTGATTTGGAAACAGGACCTTTATAGAAGTAATTGAGTTAAAATGAGCTCCTTAAAGTGGGTCCTTGTGCAATTGAGCTGGGGGGATCCCTCAAAAATTGGAAATCTAGATATAAATTGGATGTGAATATATGGATGATGACATAAAGAGAAATAAGATGTTAACCATCTACAAGCCAAGAAGAGAGGCTTGCAGCAATCCTTTCTACTAGGCCTCAGAAGAAATGAACCCTGATGATATCAAAATTGTAGGTTTTCTGACTCTAGAAATATGGAAGATAAAAATCCCTATTATTAAAACCACTCAGTTTTAGTACTTTGTTACATAGTCCTAGCAAACTGGATAACCCTGAACAAGACACTAGAATCTGCATTTCAGTTTTCTCATGTTCAATAAGACTATTACCTATCTCACAGATTGGTTGTGTAGATTTTTAAACACCTTTATTGACTTGTTTGTTTATGCCTGTATGAGTGCATGCATGCTACATATACACCACTGTGCATCACAGCTTTATATGGGTACAGGGAAAGTGAACCTAGATCAGTAAGCTTTGCAAGCAAGTGCTTTTTTTTTTAATAAACCATGCTTTTTACCTTTTATTTATTTATTTGGAGAGAGAGAGAGAGACAGAGAGAGAGAGAATGGGCACTCTGGGACCTCCAGCCACTGAAAACAAAGTCCATATGCATGCGCCACTTTTTATTTCTGGCTTCTTTACATGAGTAATGGGGAATCAAACCTGGGTCGTTAGGTTTTGCAGGCAAGTGCCTTAACCACTAAGAAATCTCTTCAGACCCCATGCAAGTACTTTTACCTGCTGAGCCACTGCCCCAGTCCCTGGTTGTTAAGACTTAATATGTGTATAAAATCCAGAGCCTGGGACATGCAAATGCTCCACAAAATAATAGTTAATAGTAAGTAATATTTGCTACTTTTACTTCTTGTTTTAAATTGGGTAATTGATGCCCTCATTGCCTCCATCTTCTTCAGTGCCCTCAGCACAGCTGCCTGAGCACCTCAGTGTCACACACCATGCTGGCTGTGTAGACGTGTCATTGCTTCTCTGAGGAAGTCCTTTGGGTTTTATTGTTTGTGCATGGAGGAACTGGAACTGGAGCTTCTTTTGGCTACTTGGACCAAATTAAAAATTCTAGTGAGTTGCAAAGCTCAGATGGAAATGAAGCTGCAGCCTCTGCTTCCATAGCACAAGTGGGTGGCTGGGCATGCTCTGCTACAACAGTGTTTCTATTTTAAAACCCATTAAAGAAATCTTTAGCATTGAACCCCTAATGGGACTCCACACTGCTAGAATATCTAAATTGTTAATTAATTTAAAAACTTTTGTACAGATAATTTTTGCATTTAATTGGTTTCATTTCTTTTTTTTTTTTCTCTTGCAAACCAATTGCATAGTACATTTAGGAGCTAATATGCTGTGATGATGGATTTTTTTTCTGGGATAGTATTTCCTGAGAATGGATAAATATGCAACTAGATGCTTTGCAAATTAACCATAACACTCTTGAGCCTACACCAATGAAGAACCAAAAAGAACACTTTATCATTCAACAGAGTAATGGGGAAGAAAATGATGCAAATAAAAAGGGAAGAAAATTAATTAGCATATTTCATGGCATTTCAGTGGAACATTTTTGGGACTGGCTAAGCCTGGTGTGATAGGCAGTGGTTTCTGAGGTGTGTCCCCTGACCAGCAGCAACTGTAACACTTTGACAAGATGCCTTCAAAAGTGGCTAGAAGTGCAAATCCTTGAACCCTACCTCTGACCACTGAACCAGAAATCTAAGTTGAAATCAGGACCTGATGAGACTGACAGGCACTGATAGTCAAAAGCTGTCATCTCAAAGACTTACCCAGAGTTCCACGCTCCCTCTCTTCTCTAGTATCGCTGGACAAGAACCTGGCACACATGATCTCCCCAAATCTTGGGACCTGTTGTGACCTCTTCTAGCATCTTATTGATTAGACTTTGCAAGAGAAGGAAAGAAGGGACACAAAAGGATTTGCTTTTTCAGACAAAAGGCTAAGTCACAAAATAAAAGACATACAGGGGCCTTTATAATTCTTTAAGAAACTATTCACCTTGGAATAATTATATATTCATAGGAAATTGTCCAAAAACTAGGACAGTTCTAACATATCATCAAATATCACTCGAATGTCAAAATCAGAAACTTGACATTTATACAGTGTAGCAAAAATTTATTCAGAGTCCATCCCTTCTACATGTACTCCTCTGTCATGTGGTATTAGTCTATTCACTATCTAGGGTGTGGATGTACATGACCATAGCCAGGCAAGACATGGAACAGGTCAATCACAAGACTCCCTTGTGAGTTCTTTTCATGCTTGTGTGTGTGATATGCATGTGTGTAAATATGTTCAGATGTGTGTGTGAGTGTGCATACACATATGCTTGCAGAGGACATATGTCAATATTAAGTGTCATCCTCTATCACTCTCAACCTGATTTACAGAGACAGCTTCTTTCACTGGATCCAGAGCTCACCAATTGGGCTTCTCTGGCTAACCAGCTTGGCCCAGAGAGATCTGTCTGTACTTTCTGAGTGCTTGGATTAAAGGTTCACATCACCACACATTGCATTTACTTGGATGTTGGGATCTGAACTCACGTCCTCATACTTACACAATGAGCACTTTGCCCATTGAGTCATTTTTCTTCACCCCATGATGCCTCTTTATTGACACACAACTCTTATCTATACTTTGGTTATTTTAAGAACATTATATAAATAGAAACATATAGTATTTTACTTTTTGTGATTTTTGTATCTAATGACTGAATTCTATCCAAGTTGTTACCTATTTCAATAATTCTTATCTTTCATTACTGCATTGTATTTCATGACATAGCTTTACTGTTGCAGTCAGGTTCACATTGCTGGTAGAAATCACACAACCAAGAGCAGCTTGTGAGAAAATAAGAGGTTTATTTTGGCTTGCAGACTTAATCAATCCCAATGATGTTCAAACATCCCCATAATGCAAGGCTTTTTTAACTGAGCCATAATACTAAAAAGTCCACCTCCAAAAAAACCCATAATGGCACAGAATAGCATTCACACTGCAAAAGACGGCATTGGGCATAGCAAAGAAATACTCAAGCAATACATAATTTAAACAGGGCAAACACCAAACTCTGTAGCTCCAAGTCCAACAACTCTAGCTAGTGACAAGTCTCCAAGTCTTATAATTCTAACCAGCAACAAGTCTCTGGAGTTCCAATTCCACCCCTATAGCAAGGCAACTCACAGTCCTGGAAAACTTCATCAGGGCTGGCAGCTTTCCTTAACGGCCGTCTCATGGTCCCAACATCTACACTGGGTCTCTACTGCACTCCAAGGTTCATTTCTCATGGCCCCATGGGGTCT
The DNA here is from genome assembly GCA_036346955.1 of Dipus sagitta. Classification (NCBI taxonomy): domain Eukaryota; kingdom Metazoa; phylum Chordata; class Mammalia; order Rodentia; family Dipodidae; genus Dipus; species Dipus sagitta. The sequence goes on along the minus strand of CM070778.1, from coordinate 71,071,315 downwards.
CCATGCAGGCCTCCAGCAAACCTGCTACACACTGCCCATGGCTATTTCCAAAACACAAAACCACGTTGCAAACTCAATGACCCTCTCTTTCCTGCATATCGTATACTCCATAATACCAGGTATGGTGCCAATTTGTTAATTCAGGGGGAAATAAAGCAGACTTTGAAGAACAGGACACTCCTTGAGTACTCAGGCCCCTTCAAAAGAGTCTATATTCTTCCTGTTCCCCAGTGCAGTTCAGCTGGCCCAATCTCAAAGGTTGTAATCTCTCAACTGCAGCTGAATGGGCAGCAGTTCACCCAAACATTTCATTTTTGCTATGCCATATCCCTCTGTTCATACCAGTCCATTTCTATGCAATGCAACCCTGAACAACTTCTCCGGACACAGGCATAACAGGGAGCCTCTCATAAAAACTGCCTCTAGCCCAGTCTAGACAAAACGACAAAACTCCTTTTCACCTTCATAAGCCAAAACACACAGTCCATAGTATTACTGCATTCAGGTCTTACAACTCTGACCAGAAGAATCCATCAAGCTGTACTTACAGCACTGCAAGATGTCTCTTAGACCAAGGTTTCATATCCTTCCACATTACTATTGAAAATCAGCTCCAAAAGGCCAAAGTCACACAGTCAGGTGTCTAGCAGCAACGCCATTCTTGGTACCAACATTACTGTTGCAGTCAGGTTCACATTGCTGGTAGAAATCACCCAACCAAGATCAGCTTGTGAGATGAAAAAAAAAAAAGAGGTTTATTTTGGCTTACAGACTTGAGGGGAAGCTCCGTGATGGCAGGGGAAAATGATGGCATGAGCAGAGAGAATGGACATCACCCCCTGGCATCATCAGGTGGATAATACCAACAGGAGAGTGTGCTAAACACTGGCAAGGGGACACTAGATATAACACTCATAAGCCTGCCCCTAACAACACACCACTCCAGTAGGCTTTAATTTCCAATTGCCATCAGCTGAGGAGACTAGCATTCAGAATACCTAAGTTTATGGGGGACACCTGAATCAAACCACCACAGGGTACTATCATTCGGTTAACCAGTTACAGAGTTGAAGGTTATTGCTTTCTATTGCTAGGTTTTGCTATTACAAGGAAAATAGTTACAACTTTTCATTTTTCTGGGACAAATTCTTGAGAGTAAAAATTGCAGGATCATGGTAAGTGCATGTTTAGGTTGATAAGAAATATGCCAATTGTACCAATTTCCCTTTCATTAACAATGCATGAATAGTTCACATTCTCTTCTTTCTTTTCAGAGTTTGGTGTTGTTATTTTTAATTGCAGCTTTTGTGATGGGTGCATAGTGATGTTTCATTGCTGTTTTAATTTATGTTTCTCTGATGGCTAATGAACATAATTTCATGTGATTATATCCCATCTGTGTTCTCCTTGATAAACAGTGTTCATGTTTCTGTCCATCTTTTTCCTGGATTGTTTGTGTTTCCCTACTGAATTTTTTGATTTTTTTTTATATTTCCTACATTCTTGTCCTTGCCAAACGTTATTTGAAAATAATTTCTCCTTGCCTATAGTATTTCTTTCATCTTCTGTAGTATTTTTCAAAACAAAACTTTACAATTTTACTGAAGTTTTTTTTTAGTGCTTCTTTTATGTTTTTTTTTTTTTTTTTTTTTTTTTTAGGTAGAGTCTCACTCTAGCCCAAACTGACATGGAAATCACCATGTAGTCTCAGGGTGGCCTGGAACTCATGGAAATCCTCCTTCCTCTGCCTTCTGAGTGCTGGGATTAAAGGTGTGCGCCACTACACCCGGCTATGAACATACTTTGGAAATCATAGCTATAATGTAGTGCTACAGAAGACCCCACAGATCATGGATGCAAACTTTGATGAGAAAATCAAATAGAAAACACAAAACTTTGCAATGAGTTCTGCTTACTTTCTAGAACTGAGAAAAAATGAGGGAGGAGGTCACCCACAACTACAAGATGAGGGATAAGAATGGAAGGAAAAGAGGTAGATCTCTTGAAAGGTAGGGGGTAGTTCATGTAGACCGAATGCCTCTCCTGTAACTGAGATGGAATCAAGAGGTTTTATAACACAGTATGAGGAGTTGACCCATAACCGTCAGGGTTTAAGGGGCCTTGGTTTGCTTTTGTATTTTCGTTTCTGGAATTTCCTCACTACTTTCTGGAGTCTTGGCACAGAGTTCATAGGGTAGCTCTGTCATCCTGCCCTGTGACAGCAGCGCTCTCTTCTTGAAGTCAGTTGGACATTAAAACCCGCAGTTGGAGCAGGTGTTCAGGTTGCACATTACACATTTCTCTGTGGGCCGCACATGTTTGCCAAACTGTGAATGTTATCTGCAGGGGCACCCGAAGCCATCTTCAGGTTAACTGTGAACCCCTCTCCTCTATTGCCTTCTTGCCTCTCCAATCCCACAAGTATGGGAAGCAAGAAGGCTCTGTATTTGGTCTCCCTCTCCATGAGGGGATGAAATGCTCTCTCTCTCTCTCTGCATGGAATGAGCTGTGAAAAAGAAAACAAACTAAATTGCTGCTTGGGGAGGACCGTGAAGAACCGATGATCTCACCGTTTCCAGTCCTAGCGTCCACACTTGTATTCATGGCACACTACCAAAGCCCTCACTTCCACTGTGCAGCTCATCTGTGTTCTTCTCCATGGAGAACGCTTCCACTCAATTTGAGAGCACTCATCGATAAAATTCCTATCCACTCTGCTCAATATTTACACTTCTTGTCATCTGTTTCTATGGCAGATATATTTCTGTATGCACCAATAGAAAGAAGGAGATAGTAGCCAGCAAGTACCAGAGGAAAGGAATGATGGAATTTCTCAAATACTAAATTTTGAATGATTTTTTAGGTTTGATCCTAAGGCTGTATTATTTTAAAATGGGAAATAAGTTTATAGGTGGTATGAAAGTTTTCACTCCAAAAATATGAGATTCATTAAATATAAACAGACCACCTTAAACTTTATGGTAGAAGTTAAAATTCTGATAAATTATTTCAGAACTCTTTTTTTTTTTTTTTTTTTTGAGGTGGGATCTCAATCTATCCCATGCTGACCTAAAATTCACTATGTAGTCTCAGGCTGGCCTGGAACTCACAGCAAACCTCCTACCTCTGCCTCCTGAGTGCTGGGATTAAAGGTGTGCACCATCCCTCAGTACTGTCATCCAAAACTTTTAGAATGAATTCTTGTAGCTCAACAAGCTACAAGATCATGTGTTGAAGGCTTGATCCCCTCTGCCCAGGTGCTATTGGGAAAAGGTAGAACTATTAGAAAGGGAGCCTAGGGGAAGTTAAGTTAGTGGGACCATGACTATCTTATCCTTGTCTTTTACTCGTTACTTGGTTGCCATGCAGTGAACAGGCCTCCCCTCTCATTCACTATTGCTTCAGGTTCTGACCAGCAGTTTCATGTGATCATGGACAGAACGCTCTGAATAAATCTTTCCTTTTTGTAAGTTGCTTCTGTCAGTTATTTTGTCTCAATGATGGACAGCTGACATAACAGGCAACTTTGCTCCTTTGTCACTCAGAGAAGCTAATCTGATAAATTCATTTAATTTGAAACTGAGCTGCTCTGATCCTGACACTATGACTGTAGTCTTAAACTTTAGATTGCCTGTGAATCTTCTTTAAAAAATCAGATAAATTCACCTTACTTATAAATATTTAATAAATTGAATAAAAATCTAGGAACTACTTTTGGAAAATCACAAAATTGCCCAACTGATTTTTTATAAGCACCAAATTGGCCCAAATTCCTGGAACTAAAATCAAGATTGCCACGGCATTTTGGAAGTCCAAACTTTGACCTCGAATTCCAGTTTGCATTCATCTGAGAGTCTCCCTTCTTGGAAAATCTTTAAGGCCTGAGAAAATCAGAATGGGAGTGAATCTAAATTTAGCAGCTTCTGAAAATGTCATACTAGACTTAGCACCTGTAATGAGGTTAAAGGGGCCTTGGAATCTACATGCATAAAGTACGACACTGTGTGGAAGAAATCCATCAGGAGGCTTTGCCAGCCATGACAGCCAGCTCCTTGAGCTCTGAACCACACAGACATTTATTTGTACAACAGATACTGACAGACACTTATTAAGCATCAGAAGAATAGATACATGTGTCTTTCACTACCTTCTGTTGGACTTCAAGGGCTCTAACTCAATCGTGAATCAAATACTTGAAAGATTCTAAGAGAATTAATTCATATATATATATATATATATATATATATATATATGAATTATATATATATGTAGGTATATGAAAAACTGAAGGAAATCCTTCTATGCATTTAATTATGATGTACCGGTGTTCTGGTACGAAGAAGCAAAGATTCATAGAAGCAAGACTCAGTGTGATGAGTATGGAACACAAATGCAAGTCTGAAAGCATACATCAATCTGTAAGGACTCAGATGTATGTTTTTTATTCCCTTTCTCCACAAACTGTTCATTTCACAATTAAGACAGGATTTATCAACTTTTTTGAGTGTGTGTGTGTTGGTTCCTCAGTTGCTTACCCTTTGAGACAAGATCCTTACTGAACCAAGAGCTCACTAATTTGGCTAGACAGCCTAGCCAGTGTGCTCCAGGGATTCCGTGCCTGTGCCTCCCCAATGGTGAGATTACAGGTGTGTGCTGCCACACCTGGAATTTTATGTGGTTACTGGGGATCCTCACTCAAGTACTCATGCTTGTGCAATAAGCACTTTATCCACTGAGCCATATCCCCAACCCCCATCAACCTTTTTCCATATTTTTAGTTATTTATTCAAGAGAGAGAAAGAGGCAGACAGAGAGAAAAAGAATGGGCATTCCAGGGTCTCCAGCCACTGAAAATGAATTCCAGATGCATATGCCACCTTGTGCATCTAGCTAATGTAGATCCTAAGGAATCAAACATAGGTCCTTTGGCTTTGCAAGCAAGCACCTTAAATGCTCAACTATCTCTCCAGTCCCCTATCAACACTTTTTAGAGGGCCCTGGATTTTTATATCCTGTATGATCTATACTTTCTGCCACATCTAATACTGTAACCCCCAAGTCACTGTCCTATCACTTTTGCAGATGTCAACTTAATCATAAAATCATCTCCTATTAGATGGAAGGAACAGAGAATATACAACTCCCACATAGAAACTGGATTTCTACCATCACCCCAAGTTGTGAATTAGGATAAATTCTTACCAGATGAGAGGGTTCAATCTGATAGCACATGTGGGATTATTGTGAGCATTAAATATGATGCACGTAAAAGTTGGCTGACATCTATAGATCTTTTGCCAATGCCACTGTCATTACTGAAGAAGACAAAACCTCCTTAGAGACTGGTGAAATGCCTAGATTTCCTGTTTTGCTAAAAAGCTGTTCTTAGTCTACTTTCCTTATGTTATTTAACATTAAACCCTGCCAGTACATGTGATTGGCATGCATACATTCCTAAGGAAGTAAAGTCACAAAGAAGTAGGTTTGGGCAACCTTATGTCTTCAAAACGTCCTAACATTCCCTTTAACACATAAACCTCAGTGATGAACTGAAAGCAGAAATCCATAGAGTAGTTCTGATGCTTTCATTGTTAAGTTTATGCACACTTCTAAAACTGAGGGTGAATAACACAACAAAGCAGTACAGTAGAAACCTGGACATCTTTCAGAAACTTTCTAGTGAGACATGCATGGTAAAAATGCTATTTTTACAAACAGGTTCTACTGCTATTACAAACATGATACAAATTGGAACTTTCTCTTGAGTCATGAGCAACAAATTATCACTATATCCCTTGACACCATGTTGACATAATATATGTTCATACTATACACACTCTTCATACTTAAAGACACACATTTTGGTATTTACTTATCGTGTAAACTCCTGATTTACTCCAAAGGAAATTTGAGGTAGCATGCAGTTTTATAATATGGAGGTAGTAAGATGGTGCATAGTAGCCGGGCGTGGTGGCACACACCTTTAATCCCAGCACTCGGGAGGCAAAGGTAGGAGGATCGCCATGAGTTTGAGGCCACCCTGAGAATACAGAGTAAATTCCAGGTCAGCCTAGCCTAGAGTGAAACCCTACCTCGAAAAACCAAAAAAAAAAAAAAAAAAAAAAAAAAAGATGGTGCATAGAGAAATGCAATTGTTAACTCAGAATGTTTTAAGGCAAGTGTACAATTACCATGAATAATTAATATATTAAAAGAGAGCATATTACATATCCACAGGACAATAAAACCTTTTGTGAAAAGAAGTTTATCATATAGGCCTATAAGTAAGGGACCCTGACTAACATTTGCTGGACTAACACTATTTTCAAACATGATATTTAAAGTTTGGATTTGATTGTTGACATCTACATGTGATCCTTGTTAAAAGCCAAGGATACAAAACTTGAGGATTTTTTTGATTGTACAACATTTAATGTCCTTGACTCTCAAATAAAAAAAGTCTAGATGAACTTAATAAATATCGGAGCAACTGAGGAAAATATGCACCACAGATTCTCTACAACAGAGTAGTAAACTGACAGATTTTAAAAGTTCTTATCAATCAAGGAGGAAAGAAACTTCTAATAGAATACAATTTAAGACAGACTTACAAGATGAAAGAAGAGTGGAAGGAAGGAAGATATGGAAGGAAGAAAACAGGAAAAGGACAAATTGTTGTTAACTCTTTCTTGGAAAGATTCCAGTTTCTGTAATAAAGGAACATACAGGAAGAGGCCTACAAGCTGACCCTTCAAGGAAGCAACAGGGGTAGGTTTCTGAGTAGTGAACTCCTGGATGTCACTCAGACATTTTAAAACATTTTGCTTATCTGTATGTTCTAGTTTTCTATTAAGTATGTCTTGCATTCATAATGAAATTATTTGTTATAGAAAATGTATTCAAAAGTAAGGACGAATCATAAAACATTGAAGTATCCTGGGCTAATCATTCTTGGTACATTTCTTTCCTTATCTTTTTCAACAAAATCGGTCTCATACATTTGTCACTTATTATATGATGAGCATTTTCTGAGGACAGTTAAATAATTCAAAGATTGAATATTTAGTTACTTTGAGGCAGTTTAGGGGTTACAAGGCACAGAAAGTAAAAGTAATGAATATTATGGAGACTGTAAGGGGAGGATCTAGGTCATTCCACTTTGCTAGAGGTCAGAAATATTAGAAGGGTCTGGCCTTTTCTTATGTCTGCCCACTGGGGGAGTCCTTCCACCCCCTTCTGAGAAGGCTTTTTCTGAGGGGAAAGAGTTCTTGGAAGAGCCTTCTTCCCCAGAAAATCTGCTCCCAGACACCAGACATCAGGACTGGACTGACTAGTTCAGCTGCCCATCCAAGGAACTCAGAGTTTGGCATGACCATTGAGTTGTCCTGGACCTCAGCCCCTGAGTTACTGCCCACTCAAGAGTTGTGATAAGGCTGATGCTATCAAAGACACCCCAGAATTCCTGTATTAAATATTGGTGCATTGGTCATGAAAGTTAGAGGGAAGTTGCCCTTTTTCCTTGCTTTATTTTTTTATTTTTTTATTTTTTTTGGTTTTCTGAGGTAGGGTCTCACTCTAGCTCAGACTGACCTGGAATTCACTATGGAGTCTCAGGGTGGCCTTGAACTCACGGTGATCCTCCTACCTCTGCCTCCCGAGTGCTGGGATTAAAGGTGTGCGCCACCACGCCCGGCTTTTTTCCTTGCTTTGATTCTGCATACCTTTCTCTTCTAAACTGGGCACATTTAAAACTAGGTAGATGGCAGGTTTAATAAAATTTTGTGGTAGAAATGTATAGAACTTTCTGTCCTTTTTCTACCCACTTGTAAAACAAATAATAAAATGTCTATCTGTGTGCTCTGTAAAAACACCCAGCTTGTCGGAATGTATATTTTATGTTTATGCTTTTTAGAAGATTATGCCTTGGTAAAAAGAAACCTTCAATGACCAGTGCTTAAGAAACTCATGATTTTAAAAGACAGGTTCCTTCAGAGGTCCAAACCTGAGTCCAGGGGAAATAGAATTTCTGCCTGACTTGGAATTGCTATACTGAGTTTGTGCCACACAATGCACTGGGGTGCAGATCCATGCAGTAGCATAGACAGGCGCTTATGGTGGTGGAACTCTGAGTGGTGGGGTACCTTGTGGGGCAACGTGACCCCACGTTAGGCAGCAGTGGGCTAACTGGAGAGAGACCCCCCATGCCACAACCAGACTGCACAGTCAGATTCAGCATGTATGCCACTTTTTCAGTGGCCTGGCACAAATGACAGCGATAGGATCATAGTTGGGCAGGAGACAGAAAAAGGCTTATTTGTTAGATCTGAAAATCCACCACATAGGGGCTGAAAGGAAGCTAAGTGGTCGGAGACACATGCTAGTGACATTTGTCTGATATTTTCTGGTTTGTTTTTGTTTTAGATAAAATAAGATGTTGTACTTGTAGAGAGTTTTATTCTCTATGTTGCATGTAGTAAATTACAGTATGAATTCCATAATCTAACAACCTGACAGATTTTTATAAGAATGCTGAGCTTTATCTTGCTTGCTTCTTATCTAGATTAAAGAATAAATGAATCAAAATGTTTTAAAGGATGCTTTACCCACAAGGTGTTGAGACCCTCCCTGTGTGATGTTGATATTAGAAGATATTTGGCTTCCCTGTTCATGTAGGTCTCACTATTATTCCAGAGGATTTTTTTTTTTTTATTAACCAATACTGCTTTAGTGGCCGAAACACTTTTAGAACCATAATCATGGCTCCTGAAAAGTACCACAATTTTGAAAGAAGTCAAGCATAGGTTCTTCACAGACAAACTAAGATCAACTAGGCCAAAGCCAGTCTAAGAGGTCATCTTGATTATGGATGTTAATATAGAGCTTTATCATCAGAGAATGGTTAATCCATAGGCTCTGCTCCCTCTTATAGTTGCTAATGAGGAGATTCAACATGTGGTTTACCTCATATTACATTGGTAAGAAGAAACTAACACCAACAGGTTTTGCTTTCTCTCCTTGTGGCCACTCACAAAGAAAGAAAAGGTCTCTAGGGGACACTCTAGAGAAAGAACAGAAGAGATTTGGGAAATGTTCCAGTACATCATTGTTTGTTTTATAGGTAACTAGTCATATGTCTTCAGCACAGACTTCCCTAGACTGCATCTAAATATGATCTAGAAAGTGCCTTATGTTCATGCTTTCTTGTTCAAGATACAGAAAATGCTCTGCCTCCTCAACATTCTTGGCTGCTGGCTGCTGTGGAACTACATGTGCTGACCACTGCCTGGGGGAATGATCTGAGGCCCCAGGGGCTTGCTTTTCTAATAAAATAAAAATGCCACACAAAGCTATTGAGACTTTACATCAGGGCTAACATACTGAAAGTTTTGATTACTGTTTCTCTTGCTTGTTCTACCTAACTATAATGTAAATTGTATTAATAAATCATCATATACTATTTAAATTCATGGAAAGCTGTGTTCTGATAAGGGTTTGTGCCCCGCTTCTTGATCTCAGACCCCAGAAGATATAAATCATGTGTCCTCCAGTCTTCATCCTGAGACAAAGGGGTCACTTGCTTTTGTGATGAGGAAAAAGAAAGCAATAACCAGCATACAAAGAATTTTGGCTCTCTATATGTTTTCCTTTGCCTTGGATTACTTAAAGGGCAACTCTCAGTCAGGTCAACAGAGTTTACATATCTCTTGTTAGAATACCTTTGCTGTAAAATAAGAACAAGCTCCTTAAAACAACAAACTACAACTAGCTATTATTTTATAATTTAGCAACATGAAAACAGGTAATCTTAATTTCTTACATGATATCATGAATGTAAACTAATGGATTTTTTATGTTACTTTATCTCATTATGTTAGGCTTAAAATTCAATTCACTAGTGTTGGTTTACTCATGATTGCAGTTTTGAAAACTGTCTTTAAAATGTTCAAGTAAGATAGGCATATTTCTATGTCATGTTTTTAACTACTGGGGAAGCTAAGACTTAGCAAGATAAATTTTTATTTATTGGTTACTGAAGTTTATTTCATAAAGCTGCATTTAAATATCATATCTAAGAATCTGAATTTTTGTGGTGGTTTTATTGTGAATGCATGTCCCCCATAGCCTCAGGTATTTTGATTAAGGTTAAGCTTTTTGCTTAAGTCTCCAGCATCCTGCTAGAGGCAGATCTGATTCTAGCCCAAAGGTGTGTGGAGAGTAGTTTGAACTCTAGCAGTTCATGGGTGCTGCTTGCTTGTGGTGCTGACTGTTGGTGGTGTCTCTCTGCTTGGATCTATGAAAGAAAGTCAGCTTCTTCTTATATTGATGGAAAACGTTCCCTGGATCCATAAACCAGGAAAAAAAAAAAAAAACAAACCTTTCCCTCCCCATAAACTATGTTTGTTTGTTGTTTGTATGCTCATCCCAACAATGTGGAGCTGACTACAACCATTTGTTTTGTACCAGAGAAGTAAGATGTTGCTGTGATGAACCTGATGTGAATTTTGGTCTTTTGAAACTTGCACACTGGAGGAATGTGGCAGGACTTGGTACTTGGAACCCCAGAAGGCCTATAGATCAGTAAGCCAAATTTTATGGACTGTTCTTGTAGAGTTTTAAAATGCTTAATGCAGAGAGAATTGTTTTGGCAAATGAACTTTCAAAGGGGAAGGAAAGACAACATAGAACCTTGTTTGAACTGGGCTAGTGACATAAAGGCTGGCTGCATTCTGCTGCCCATGACCAGAGAGTTTGGTCAAAGTTGAATTTAAAGGCAATGGACTGGTGTGCTTGATAGAAGGCATAGCACTGAAAGATGTATCATTTAAAGTTGAAAAATTTCAAGCAACTTTAAAGTTACAGGCACAGAGTCTGGTTCTAGGTTGCTGAATCTTCTATTGTTAAACAGATTACCACCATTAAGTATGGTCCAACTGTTTTGCATTGAAACAATGAAAAAGTTGCCTGAGGGTGAAGTTTACCCAGGAGAAGCTGAATGGTAGAAATACAAACTGTTGTAAATGAAGATCACTGAAAAAAGAATTTTGAAGGCTCATGGTCATGATTTAGTTCCTCCTGGGATTAACAAAATGGCCTTGTCCCGGCACACCTGGTATTGAGTTTGGAAGTATGAAAAATGCATGGAAGTAGGTCATGAAGTACACATGGTTCCAGGAGCCACTGCTCATATGCAGGTGAAGCAGGCTAATGTCGCTTGTAGAGAGACCAGTGAGGCAATTGTAAGATGGACTGTGGTTTACCATAGAGACCCAAAGATGTCTTGGATATACCAAAACTGTACAAAGGCTACCATGGAGTGCTGTTGGCTCTGGACAGAAGTTTTCACCTGGTTTCTCATCCTATCTGGGGGGTTGGTGGTAGAAATAGCAAATCCAGAGGCTTATGTTGCTGGTTATGGATGTTGGACTTGAAGTACAGATATTTGATGTTTACCTGCTGGTTATTGATTTTTTATTGATTCAGTCTTTCCTTGTTATCCTTTTGCAATGGAAATGTTTACTCTGTGCCATTACATGTTGGAAACATGTAACTTGTCTCTATTTTACAGGGCTTATAGCTAAGAGACAGTTTTGAATCTCAGATGAGACTTGGGATTTTGGAACAGTCTTAAAGTTGGTAAAGACTATGGGGCCCTTCGAAGTTGTTCTAAGTGCAATATGCATTATGATATAGTCATAAGTCTATGGTGGCCAGGGATGGACTGTGGTGGTTGGAATGTGAATGTGTGCACCCCATAGCCTCAGCTATTTTTTGTTGTTGTTTTGTTTTTGAGGTAGGCTTTCTCTCTAGCGCAGGCTGACCTGGAATTCACTATGTAGTCTCAGAGTGGCCTTGAACTAATGGCAATCCCCCTACCTCTGCCTCCCAAGTGCTGGGATTAAAGGAGTATGTCACCATGCCCAGCCTCAGGTATTTTTTTTTTATTAAGGTTAAGCTTCCTGATTAAGTCTTCAGCAGCCTGCTATGGGTGGACCCTGGGGTCTAGGCTTAAGGTGTGTTTGACGGAGGATCTGATTCCAGCCCAAAGGTGTGTGGAGAGCAAGTTGAGCTCTGTTAGTTTATGCTTTCTGCTTGCTTATGGTGCTGGCTATTGGTGGTTTCTCTCTGCTTGGGTCTATGAAAGGAAGGCAATTTCTTACACAGTTGATGAAACGTCCCCTGGAACTGACAGCCTGAAATAAACATATTCCTCCCATAAACTGAGTCTTGTTGGATGTTCACCTGAGCAACATGGAGCTGACTACAACTGTTACTGATTTTTTTATAAAGCAACACTTAAATATAACATCTAAGAGTCTAATTCTTCTAAATGATCGTTACTGGGTTTATCATTGAAGTTTTAAAAGGGAAATAATATAGCCTCATTCATTATGACATTCATTTTTAAGGAGGCAAGGAAGACTCCTCCATAATCTGATAACCTGTATGCCTTTACAGTTTTCTTTTCTTTTTTTAAAAATTTTTTTTTGAGGTAGAGTTTCACTTGAGTCCAGGCTGACCTGGAATTCACTATGTAGTCTCAGGATGGCCTCAAACTCATGGTGATCCTCCTACCTCTGCCTCCCAAGTACTGGGATTAAAGACATGCACCACCATGCCTGGCTCTGATTTTACAGTTTTTGAGGGGCCCCATTCATAATTGGCCAAAGTGAGTAATCGAAGCTGTTAACAATGGAATCTGTTATTTATAAATAATATCATCTACAAATAGATTAGTGGGTATCTTATCTGAGCTTCATGTATTTTAATAGTCATGGGTAACAAGAATGATGAGACATAAAATTGCTTCATGATAATCAGATTGACTACTACAGATTTCTATTTCAAGATTAGGTTTATGTCTTACCCAGTATAGACAAAAGAGACTAAAAATCATTAAAAATATATATTGTTATATAGACGTATTTTGAGATGATGTTAAATACACATGGTTTCGAGGTTTTCAGATTTAAAATGAAATTGCTTGTTCATGCTTGCTATGACAGTAGACAGGTACTCTTAACTATAAACAAGAAGTCAAACTTCAACTCTGCTTTTTTGATTGTTTTACAGATTCAATTACAAGGTCAAAGATTTAGGTGGGTTTTTGAACCTAAATTTTTGACAGATTGCTTTATTTAGGTTTGTTGATGTAAAAAAGACTAAGAAAATTAAATTAATGAGAGTTTAAGGTCTAATGACAAAAGTCTCTGTAATTTGTCCCATACTCAAGTTTGGTCCTCCAATGTGTAAATAAAAGAAGAATTTTCATAAAACAGTGATGGTTATCATGAGTCAATTATCTTTATGTTAGGGCTCCACTGAGTATTACTCCCTTCTTCATGAGACAGGGGCATCAGCCTAGTATTCCCTACCACAAACAATAGAGCTTCTGGGAAATAAGAAAACCTTCTTCCCAAGAAGATAATGCCATCCTTCAGATAGACGAATTTTACAAAATGGAAAAGAAGTGGGCTGAGGTCTCCTATGTCCAGTTCTTTTTCTATCTCTGAGACTATCCAGAACTGATGCAAAGCTATAGGTTAGACCTTCAGGCTTCTAAATTTCCTGATAGAGGTTGGAAAGCTTTAAGGTCCAGGGTTCAATGATGCCAGAACACTGGGAAATATTTGAAATCAGTTTCATCTGTAAAGATGAAGTAGAGAGTATATGAGACCTATTATCTCATGTTCACTCATTTGGACTCTCAAGAAATTTAGGAAATTCTTGAAAAATCACATGATTCCGGCAGTTGTGGTAGAGTAGACCAGTAAATAATTGCTCAGAAAGTGAAAGCAGGACCAACCAAGTTTGAGGCCAGCCTGCCTCCAGACACTGACAGCAAGGGACCTTTCAGTTCCTAAGACTACCAAATTAACTTTGGGGAAGAAGTGATTGTGTATACCTCCATGATGTCTTAGGCTACTTGTTCTCCAAGGGAAATTTCTGACTAACTGATAATTTTCCCCTGAGAAAACAGATTGTCCTCGTAAAAGTTTTCTTGTAAAACACAGAATCTACCTGACTGGTTATGCAGTAGCCACTCTCAATGAGATGATTAAAAGAGTGTGTCTTCCCTCAGGCAGTAATGCTCAACAAGCAAAACTAGTGGCTCTCACCAGGACACTAGAGCTATGCACAAATCAGAGAGTTAATATTTATACTGACTCCAAATATGCCATTCTGATCCTCCATGCTTAAAAAGAGGAAAAAGAATGAAAACTTTCCTCAAAGCATTTATTATAACCAGTAGGTTGACTCCAGACAGAGAAAACTGTTCTCACCTGAAGCCAATCAAATAGAAAAGCTTTTAAAACAAAGATGCCGAGATTTACTTTGTTCTAATTGGTTTTTGTTTGATTTTAAAATATTTTTTATTTTATTTTTATTTATTTGAGAGAGAGAGAGAATGGGCTAGTCGGGGATTCTAGCTGCTGCAAATGAACTCTAGACACATGCTTCACTTCATGCATGTGGCTTATATGGGTCCTGGGGAACCAAACTAAGGTGGCCACACAGGCAAGTTCCTTAACAGCTAATCAATTTCTCCTTCACTAATTGTTTTTTTTTTTTTTTAACAAGAATCGTTTCTTAGTGTTTTAAATTTGTTAGTTGTAAAATATTATCTCCATGAATGTTAACGTTTTGCCTCTTCTTCAATCATTAAAGCATATACTTATCATCTATCATCTATCTACTATATATGTGTGCGTGTGGGTTTGCTGTTTTTTTATATGTGACTTAGCATATCATCAGACAATTTGAGTTAGATGCTACAAGATGATGTTAAGGTTTCATACTATCTTTAACTAGATCTATTTTGCTAAAGAAAAAAAGGTACATATATGTCCTACATTCCCATTTTCCTTCTGAGTGCTAAATAACCAGATATAGCAGCCAAAACCAATGAGGATATTGAGGCTGAAAGGGCAGCCAATATTTTGGTGCCAGCCACCAGGTCAAGCAGGCCCAGGAGATGACCACGCACTTCCAGAGGGTCAGCTCTGGAATGTCACCTATTCTTTCTAGCAGAGAGATTATGGAAGTCCAGAAGTTAGTCTCTAACCAATGTTCAGCCTATAAGAGGAGAGTCACGGAAGAGAGATAGGTCTTTAGTACTTCCAGAGGCCACACTGTCAGCATAGCTCTGACTCATCCCGGCAGATGGTAGAAATGCTAAAAGAGCCACAGTGCAACCTCCAGGTCCTTAATTCTCTCCAAGTGAGAAACAACTGACCTTCAACAACAGAGTACATGTAGTTATATGTTGGCTACCTACTGGGTGTTAAGTACTCAGCAGAAAAATATAGCCAAAAAATGCCTTAAAAGTTTAGGGGTTAGAGAGGTTGCTTAGTGGTTAAAGGCACTTATTTGCAAAGCTTGATGGCCCAGGTTTAATTCCCCAGTACCCAAGTAAAGCCAGATGCACTAAGTGGTGCATACAACTGGAGTTTGTTTGCAGTGGCAGGATGTTGCAGTATACCCATACTTACTCTCTCTGTCTGCCTCTCTCTCTCTCTCTCTCTATCTCTCTCAAATAAATAAATATTCAATAAAAACTTTAGATAACATAGGCCCTGGAATTAAAGCTCTTAATTCCAAAGGAACAACTGTAAAAAAATGCTGTGGCTTTAGATGTGCTTATAGTGACTCAAAATAACACCTGTGCCATTGTCAATATTAACTCTCTCTCTCTCTCTCTCTCTCTCTCTCTCTCTCTATATATATATATATATATATATATATATATATATACATATATATATATATATAATTCTGTTGATATTTTTTCCTGATTTATATCTTTTACAAAAGCAGATCCAGACCATATCAAACACCATTGTCCCATTTGATAAAAAGCTTTATAAATGTATTTCTCTTCATAGCCAAAGAGAATTATGCCTTTCATTTCTGGTAATAATCATTTAGTTAATTTTTAGACCTTGTGTGCTCAGCTACTATTTTGACCTTATCTCCTCTCTTCACAGTCAGTCCACACTCTGATGGTCCTAGTGACAGTTCACTCCATCTATCCAGGTTCCCTCATTGTCCTCCAAGATCTAAAAGTCTACCTACAAGAATGGGAACCATAAAGAGACACAATTTTGCCAGTACCCCCTTCCCCTTGACTCCTCTTATTTCTTTATTTCTTATTTCTTTCTCCCCAACATTTCTATCCAGGACTGTCTTCCTGTACCATACTAATTTACTATTGGGATCCCATACATAGACTCACTGAAAAAGTATCTCAGTTGTCGTACCCAATGATGCCACTCAGCTCAAAGAAGCCAGATTGTCCCCTCAATTCCCTAATGGCAGTTAGGGTTAACTTCTTCAGAGTGAGCATTGAGGCAGCTAAGTGGAGACAGAACCCCATAAGTAAAAGACAGAACTGACTAGGAGCCCTTAAAGTGAGAATCTAAGTTATTCCACTTTGTTACAAGTCAGGAGTGTCAAAAGGATCTGGCCTTAATTTATTTCTGCACCCTGGGGGCATGCTTCCACCCACTTCTGAGAAGGCCCTTCCTGGAGGATTAAGATTTCTGGGGATATTGACCTTTCTCAGAAAATGTGACTCCAGAAACCTGAAGTCAAGACTGGACTGAATAGTCCAGCCACCCATCCAAGGCCTCAAATATAAGATCCCAACCTTAATCTTGAGGTGGGCTTTTCTGTTTCCAGTAACCCCTTCTTAGCTATTTGGGCTTCAAGAGCTCTGCTTTCTTCCTTTTTTAAAGTTCTATCTATAATCCAATAAAACCCCTAAATATTATCCTGTGGTTTCTGGATTTTAGTTCTTTGCATTCATAAAACAAAAATCCAGAGGCCACTGACTCAGTATGAGCTATGCATGATGGTTGAGTTTCATACAGCCTCAGCTCCCAAGTTACTACTACCCACCCAAGAGCTGGGATAGGGTTCCAACTTTTTCAAAGATACCTCAGAATTTCCGTATCAACTTTATAATATTGGAGGAAATAGATATATTATTGGATTCAAGGTTTTACAAATCACTGTGAATGTGGCCCAATGTTTTGTAGCATTTATTTCAAGCAAGATTAATTTAAACTATTGCATACAGGTTTATAGAAAAATAAATCCTCCATAGGTGACTTGAAATCAAAACATATGGCTATTATAATTTGACAATTTTGGATGAATTAGTCAAAAGAAAATGAGCCCTCCAGCTAGTTAGTGGTTAGAAGTTGCAAGCCTAAATAAAATGGAATATTTTTCTCATTATTTTGTCAAAAAATTATGGTCTTTTTAAATTTTATACATTTGTTTATTAAAAAGTATTTTCTCATAGGCTGGAGAGATGACTTAGCAGTTAAGACACTTTCCTGCTAAGGCTAATGACCCAGGTTTGACTCCCTAGTACCCACATAAGGCAGATGCAAAATGTGGCAAATGTCTAATTTGTTTGCAGTGGCTAGAGGTCCTGGCGTGCCCATACTCTCATTCTCTCTATCTGTTTATCTCTCTAAAATAAATAAAATAAAATTTAAAACTCTTAAAACTGTAAAAATAATGCATATATAGTAAAAAAATAAGATAAAATAAAATAAAGAAGACAAATATTTGCTCATGAAGAATAATGCAAAGTTTTTAAAGTTAAAATTCCCTTCACACTAAGAATCAAGGTCAATAGATTCTGATAAAATGTATTCAATTTTTTAAACTTTTTTCACTTTTTAAAATATTTATGGGCCATTTATACTTGGCTTCTTAGAATTCTCTGTTTCCTTAGTCCATGTTTAAAATTTCTATTGATTCTTTAGTGTCTAAGAACAGCAAATGATATTTTTTGATAATCTGAGTGGTATATGGTATAGCTGGAGGGTCTCCCACTTCTCCTGTGACCCAGCAGCCCAGCAGCTTCCTATGAAGGTATTGTGATCACAATATCTATGAGATTGGAAAAAGGAAAAAAGTTCACCTTTTTAATTCTCTTGAACTCAAAGCGTCTGTAGGACTTAATAAACCCTCTTGGAATTATTTTTATTGATTGATTTATTGATATGAGAACTTGAATGATTTGAGTTATCTTTTGAAAAATAGTTTTTGTGGTTGGAGCAATGGCTGAGTGGTTAAGGCATTTGCTTGCAATGCCTACGGACCCAGGTTTGATTCCCCAGTACCCACATAAGCCAGATCCATAATGTGGCACACGTATCTGGAGTTTGTTTGCAGTGGCTGGAGACCCTGCTGTGTCCATGCTCTCTCTCTCTCTCAAATTAATAATAATATTTTTTTTAAACTTGTAAAATAGAAAAAATGACCTTAAATTGAGTGCCTTATTATAAAACAATAATTTAACCTAGGCATAGTGGTGCATGTCTTTAGTCTCAGCACTTGGGAGGCAGAGGTAGAAGGATTGTCATGAGTTTGAGGCTACCCTGAAACTACATAACGTATTCTAGGTCAGCCTGGGCTGGATTGAGACTCTTTTGAAAAACAAAAAAAAAATTAAAAATAAATAAATAAATAATTTACATCAAGGTAAAAGAAATCAGGCAGCTTTAAATAGTACTATAGATTTGAGTAGTTCTATCCACCATTATGTTAATACTTCAGAATATATGCATTATATATTGTTTTCTATAATGTGAAAATATTTTTCTTTTCAGAGAAGAATCATAATATAATATGCCCTATTAAATTGTTTCTATCATTTAACAAAATACATGTATTTCATACAAATTGATAACATTCTTTTTAATATTTTAATTAATTTATTTGAGAGAGAGAGACAGATAGAGAGAGAACGGGCATGCCAAGGCCTCTAGCCACTGCAAATGAACTCCAGATGCATGTGCCACCTAGTGGATCTGGCTTACATGGGTTCTGGGGAATTGAACCTAGATACTTTGGCTTTGCAGGCACAAGAACCTTAACCACTAAGCCATCTCCTCAGCCCAAACTGATAACACTCTATGAAATACAAATTTATACTGAGATTTGTGACTGAACCTTGAGTTATGACATATAATTTTGACCAAATTAATATAGATAAAATGATTTTGTCCTCAAATTAGTATCCTCTTCCAATTTTCCTATTTTGTTGAAAATAGGAAACTACTTTTACACCAGTTTCCTCTGAGATCTTGAATCTCAGAGGCTCCTTTTTTTTGCTATGTTTCTTCTTTCAAAAATCCCATAGCTACCCTTTTTGGAAATATCATTTACCATAAGTTCTTCCCCCTATTTACTGCAGTATATAACAAGCCCAGACATTTTATACTCCCATTTGGCTTCTCCCAGTACTCTCCTACTGCTCTCTGTTCTTATATTTAATGTGATTTTTCTGTGCTCAAAATTATATAGTACCTTCACTTCCCTCAGAATAAATAGCCACTCTTGATTCTATTCTTCCTTCATGGGTAGTCTATTTCCATCAATACAGACTTCTAGGCTTTAAAAGCTACAGTCTGGGAAGTACTAAGAGAAAGAAAAGAGGGAAGGTCATACTTTCCTGTTGGAGACCCATACAACTGTTGCAGCATTTCACGGCATGAAATACAATTGTAACTTCATCTCTATTATCTTGTAGAACCACTAGCTGACCTCAAAGGGCCCCTCAGCACTTTTATTTGGATTACCAGGGAAAGAGAACTCTGGACTCCATACTCACAAATCTTGCCCTTAGCTAGTCTCAGCTAACCCTTGGGAAGAAAGCCATTAGACTTAACAAAATTTTACTGAAGTATCCCCTGAAGTCATTCAAAGTTTCCCATAATAACAACATATGTCTACTAAGTATGATTTCAGAGAGTAAAAAGCATGGAGTAAGAATCTTCAGGCAGCATGTTTGGGCTGGGGTGGGCTGTGCTGGGTCAGGAAATCACAGGTAGACCTTGCACAAGTGACTTTACTCTTCTCAGCAAGACAACTATTTGTGAGTATGAACCCTTTGTGGAACAAGGGCTATTCTATACACTCTCAATCGCTCTGTGTTTCAGTTAGAAAAACATGTTTTTTGGAAATTTTGGATTGCATAAAACTTGAAACTGATTACATGAGGAATTATGTAGCTAATGTATGAGAAACAACTTCTTGGTTGACTTTGTTTCTTTGGTCTTATTGATGAAGGGCAGTTGCCACTTTCAGTCTTCTCAAGATCACAGAAAAGAGACCTAAGAACCCAGAAAAGGAAGTTACAGTAGTGGCCTGTCTGAATATTTGGCAGAGGAGTCTGAATTCATTGGCCTTCTCATTCCTACACTGCTGGGTGAAAGAAATAACTGGAGTGAGTCTCCCACCCACACAGGCCCCTGAGATACTGTTATTGTTTGCTCTTCTTGCCTGATCAGGAACATCCTGGCTAGCAACATCCTTAAAAATCCAAGAGCTATCAATCTAAAGCAGCCCCATTAGGAGGACATTTACATGGAAGCTGACATAACACCTTGCCTTATTTGCTTCTTCCTGTAGCTGCTGTTTTCTTGGCACATGTCGCCTTGCCTCCTTGCATGATTCATAGGCCTCATACACCACAGATGTAGCAGCAGTCATGTTCTCTCACTCTCAGCTGCCAACAGGAAATATCATGCATCTTTCCAGTGCACTAATTGACACGGAGACACTAAGGTACACTGCCACATTTCTATGAAGTTAATGTGCTCTTCGGGACACACTTTTCACACTGAGTTGGCATGAGCCTGCTCTGAGAGTTTCTGTGTTTCTTTGTGTAGAAAGAGCTATCAGATTATCTTAAGCCTGAGTCAGATATTTGAATTTCTTACCTATAGCTTTTTTGCTGTTGTTAGTATGCCTTTGGCAGGATATATATATATATGAGATTTAAATATCTTTCCAAAGGGAAGTTTGAGATAAGGGATTTAGCATGGTAGTATGTGTATGTAAATATATTGTGCACATAAAATATGACAATACAAGATGCATTTACACATATTTATAAAATCCAAAATGTGTCAGGTTTTATTTCTTTTATACAGATATAATAAAATGAGTTATTAATAAACAGTGGACTATAAGGAAAGTAAACAAATGAGCTGACCTACAATGCAATGCAGGAAAAGCAGAAATCCTCTCTAACCCACTTATATGTGAAAAATTAAATACAAAAAGAACACAACTGTAAAACAGCCTTGGGTAAGTCATTAGGGAGGTACTCCAAAAGAAAGAACTGTTATCATAGAAGATAACAACTCCATATGTGTCACTGGTCCTAGGAACTTTGAGAGGAACAAAAACAAGAGAAGAAAGTGACAGTGAGGAACTGACTATGAGTAGTCTCCAGCTAATGTGTATTTCTTAGTTTTTGTATAACTTATGATTAGGACTATCCTAGTGATACATGGCATGGCTGATGAAGGGCACATTTGCTTAGCCTATGTTTACAATGGCTAAAATGGAACTCTACTTCCTCAAAGGAACTATGCAAAAAAGTAGCTTTAACAAAAATTTGCTCACATGAATGCAGAAAGTTGATTAAAAATGAATTTTTTGGCTGGAGAGATGGCTTAGAGGTTAAGGCACCTGCCTGTGAAGGCTAAGGACCCATATTCCACTCTCCAGGTCCGTGTAATCAAGATGCAAGGTGCTGCAAGTTCTAAAGGTTGCACATACATACTAGGTGGCACACCCGTCTGGAGTTCGATTACAGTGGCTGAAGACCCTGGCATCCCAATTCTGTCTCTCTTTCACATGCTCCCACTCTCTGCTCTCTTGCATAAGAAAAAGGCCAGTCAGTTGGGTTTGCCTCAAAACAAATAAATAATTTTTAATGAAATTTTAAAGATTTATTCTTGTTTTATATTTATTTATTAGAGGCAGACAGAAAGAGAGAAAGAAGGGGAGGGAGGAAGAGAGAGAGAATGGGCATGCCAGATCCTCTAGTTACTGCAAATGAACTCCAAATGCATATGTCACCTTGCGTATCTGGCTTATGTGGGACCTGGAGAATCAAATCTGGATCCTTAGGCTTCACAAGCAAGTGCCTTAACCACTAAGGCAACTCTCTAGCCCTGTTTTTTTTTTGTTTTGTTTTGTTTTTTGTTTTTTGTCTTTTTTTTGCAAGAGTCTTGCTGTAGCCCAGGAATTTATTATGTAGTCTCAGGCTGGCCTTGAACGCACAGTGATACTCCTACCTTTGCTTCCCAAATGCTGGACTTAAAGAAATGTGTCACTATGTCTAGCTAAAAATGAATTTAAAAAACAGGAATACTTGCCACAGGCAAAGATCATGTATATTATTTATAAATGGACACAAGGACAAAAGAATTAACAGGTACTTCTTTGAAGTTGTAGATTACTTTTTTCCACTCTGTATTTTTTATATTAAGAAAAGATATTCTCAAGTTTTCATAGAAATCATTTTTCAGTGTGTCTCCCCAGATGGGAACAGTATCAGTTTGTTAATAGAAGAGTTTCAAAAGTAATAGAAAGAAAGAGGGCTGAAGAGATGGCTTAGCAGTTAAGTCACTTACCTGCAAAACCTAATGACCAGGGGTTGATTCCCTAGTACCCACTTAAAGTCAGATGCACAAAGTAGTGCATGCATCTGGAGTTAATTTACAGTGGCTAGTGGTTCTGGTGTGACAATTCTGTCCTTCCCTTTCTCTCTCTCTTCCTTTCTCATTTTTTTCTCTCTCTCCCCTTGGAAATAAATAAATAAATAAAATAAAGGAAGGAAGACATTTACATAGACAATGCTTTATAGCCTAAGTGTGTAGTGAACTGTAGTATTTAGGTTTGTATAACTATATTCTGAGGTTCACACAATGACAACATTGCCTAAGGACACTTTTTAAAAAAAATTCTCTTAAGCAATAGATAATGGTACATAGAGTTTTAGGATGAAATTGGTACCTAAATGAGGCTATAAACTTTTACTTTTGAACTTTGAGTGCTTACTTCCTTTTATTTTCTTTTTTTTAACTTTTTCCTCCTCTTTTTCTCCCCCGTTTCTCTTCTTAGAATGAGGACACTAATCGTAACCCATTTACAAAAACACAAGTGTATGTCATCCTACTCTATTCTTTAACCTGTTTGGGGGAAAATTACATGTTGTCTCAAGTAATGTCAAGAAATTATTATATAAGTACTGTATGAAAATTCCAGAAAAAGTCACCATTACAGTCAAAAGCAAATCAGGTAAGGAAAGGAAATGAAAGTTAAAAACAAGAGATAGTTGTGAAAATCTAAGGAAGAATAAAATGCTCAGTTACAAAAAAGTGATGGTTTGTCACTATGGCTGACAACTGTATAGCATGCTTTCTCGCTTCCCCCAGTCTCTGAACAGTTCTTGGGATGAAATAGATGGTGTGACCACTCTGGGTCACTACCTGTCATTTGGTCCTTTGCATGTGGAGGTAGTCAACAAGGCCAGCTGCCGCTGCTGGAGTCTGAGCATGCTGATCCTCAGCAGCCAGAGCAGGACATGGGACAGTCAGACTGCTGCAGGTGGGTTTGGCCATGTAAGGAAAGAGTGCTGTTCTGGGCCTTTGGCTGGGTTTGAGCTTAGTTACTCTTAAGAAGAGAATGTTAGTGATTCAGGATGCTCTGCTGGCATAGTCTTTGCTCTTGTGAAAAGCAAGACCATCATTAGCCCATCCAGCCCTGAGAAGACAGTCAAAGAAAAGGATATACAACTAAGTGTCTGATTTTGTCCATCACAGTTCAAAAGATGCGAGCTCTCAAAAGGGGCCAATCCCACCAAAAGTAGGCTCACGGTTTTCATTTAAAATGATCTTTGAAAGAGAGTACACAATTTTTCAAAACCTCCTCCACTTAGTGTATTTTTCTTCCCTTAATTGGACAGGATGAATGTGTTCAGGAAGAATTCTTGCCATATGACCCATTACTGTAAGTGTGCTCTTCTCTGACCAATGAAAGAGCTAAGTGATTCTAGGTAGCTTGAAGCGTGGTAGAAGGCTTGTGAATAGGGTTCCCAGGCCTTGTGCACAATGCTGTGAGACAAACACTCCCACAGTTGACAACTGGAATTAATGAAAGATGGGTCATTTGCCCACACAACACAGGTCAAGAGAACTCCAGGGAAATAGGAGAAAGGAAACACTAATTCTCAACAGAAAGCCCCATAACTGCTCACCCACAGTAACACTGTGCACTTTTCCTGAGTTTTTACACAAAATCTTAATTTATCAAATAAACACTCAAAGTGACAGGTGAGTCTGGATTGCTGCATGAATATTTTCAGGATAGGTTAAATCTGCTGACCTACAAGGACAGAAAAAAAATTGGAACCAACACTATAATCTCAGAGTTGTTGCTCTTCATGAACCTCCTTGTTTACTTTAAAATAAAAACAACTGATATCTTGACAGGGGGGATTTTATTTCCTGTCGTGTTCAATCAGATGACAAAAAAATTACATGCAAAATGTCTTTCCCAGTTCTCAAGTTTGCGATTCCATTATACTGCCATCAGAAGAAGTTTATAAGCAAGTAGCATGTCTGTCAGAACACAAAGTGGCCAGCTATCACTTGAAAGAAAAAAAATCATTTCATGCACTGAATTACAGGTTTTAAAACAAGAAATGGAATATGAAATCAATTATTTTTATCTCTATTTACCAGGTAAGTACAAATGTCAGGAAAACAAGCCCATTAAAGCAATATAGATTTTAACATTCAATCTGAAACACAGACTGAAATAAAGTAGGTGCAAATTGGAAACAGTAATTAACCAATCATCTCCTGGCACTGGGGAGGTTAAGACAACGATGAAGCTAGCTTGGGCTACAAGGTGAGTTTGAGGCCAACCTAGCTACATAGCAAGACCACTTCTCACAAAACTACACATATAACAAAACCAATCAGAAAAAAAAATAAATTAGTAGTTATCCAAAATTTTCTAGAAAAATGAGCATACATACATAGCCAGCTACTAGGGCTCCAGTGGCCCTTTCCAGCCTCTCCACTTGAGGGGAAGAGTCCTTACTGCTTAGGTCTTTGTGTATGAAGGGTATGTTTACCAGATGTTAGGAGAACTGTGTGAGTTAGCAAGTGTATAAAATAGAGAGCACAGGGCTTGCTAACCCAAGACCCCCAAGAAGTTTCCAAGGCATATTCCTCCATCAACGAAACCCTGGACTTCTTTGAAGATATGAAGAGAAAAAATGAAATCCATTTGTCCTAACTGCCACCTGGTGGCCTTATTAAACAGTTTCAGCATTCCTGGGCAGGGCTGGTTTGATAAAACAAGATGTCTCCTGCATAGGACAGTATGTTTAATGACAGAGTTAATTTCCTTTCCTTCCTGGCCAGAAAGGTACTGAGATGCTAACAGATGTGAAAAGACAGCAGGGAGAAGTAAGGAAAGTATATAAATAAGGACTTTTATCACAGTAGCTGTCTTGTCCACTAGCTGATGGAGTGCTCATCAAGTTGACGGTACCTGGGTGGTTCTACATTCCACAGGATGGAAATACTTCGTGGTTCGTGCTGTGAACTGCAGTGCTTTCAGAGCACCAGCCTCCTAGGTAAGACCCAATTTCAAAAGCCATTAGTTAAGAGTGAAAATGCCCTTCTATTGCTTTACATTGTCCCAGTGCATAGTGTTTTAAAGGTATATCCATTTGATCTTTGTTATGACTGAGAAATATGAAGGCTTGTTGATCATTGTAATCTGTGAGTTTAAATCAGTGCCTGGCACATGGAAATACTCAAGATCTACATAAATATTGCTCATTTAACAGACGAGGTTCTGATGAGTTTAGAGTATCACAGATCACTATGTCAGCATGAAATTTTGCACCTCTGGACCACCATACACTGCACTTTGTGTTGAAATGTATCATTGAGTCCTACAGTGAGATTATTTCAAATTCTCAGCCGTGTGTGATCTTTTGTCCGGAGAGTATGATGACAGACTGTGAGCATTTGCACAGTCATGGTTTTAAGTAGACAGTTTTATGGTGATTACCTTTCACTAACACCCAGTTGGTTTAAGGAAGGTAGAACATAAGCCTAAATTATGTGGGGTTGTGGCATCTCAAATTTGAAAGCTGATTTAAGGGGCCTCCCACAAGGAGTTCATGGGATTCTCTGGTCGTTCTAAGTAAGGATGAGTTTTTCAAAAGGTAGGGGCTCCTTAGGCACAGCCAGTGAAGTCTAAGAGAAGGTGATCACGCACAGGCTGCTTCCTCAGGAAGGACATCCCTGCACTGAAGGACACTCTGTTGACTGCAGTCACACAAGGACCAATCCTCACAAGCATCTGCATATTCTGCTACTTGTTTGATTGCTACTGTGGTGACTTCAGATGAGTTAAAAAGACTAAAACAAACAAACAACAAAATAAACCAAAAAGAAGACTATGGGTATGTCTGGAGTCCGTTTGCAGTTGATATAGAGGCTCTGGTGCACCCATTCTCTCTCTGTCTCTCAATCTCTCTCTCTTTCTCTATCTCTCTCTCAAATAAATGAAAGATTTGTAAGGACTAAGGACTAAGGACTAAGGACAGTGGGGGCAGTTTTTTCATCATTTGTCAGATTATTTTCTACTTTTTTCAGATGTTAAAATGTTGTTCCAAAGAATCCTGGACTGGCAAGGAAATTGGGTGAACCTGTATTTGAACGATATCATTTTACTTTCTCAGGGGTGGTCATGGAGGTGACAGTATAGGATAGGTGAAGGGACACAGTTGGCTACAAATAGCTACTGATTCCGGCTCTCTCGACCCCAGCTGTTCCCAGGTCCGCTCTCTCTCTGTGCTCTCATTTCACATGTCCTCACTCCTGTGAGTTCCTGCTGCCTTTGCTGCTGTGTATCCGTAATCTCTACCTCTGTTTTGCTTTTCTTCCCTGAATGCATTTGTTGCTTTTTTTTTTTTTTTGCTCTCTCACGTCTTCTGCGAGACCCACAGCCTCCATGGCATGCAGTCACTAGGGGGCGACGTGATCACACAGAGTTAACCGGGACAGGGGCAGCTGAGCACGTGCTAAGCTTAGAAGATGCAGAAATTCCCACCACGGAGTCGGATGCGATCACTATTTGTAAAGCATGTTCGCTTTTACCAGCCTCTTAACCTTATCTGGAAAGGTAAATCAGGCATTATTGTTTATTTTCAACCGAAGAAGGAAGTGAAGATTCAGAAAGGGCAAATGACCCACCTAAGGTCACAGAAAACCCCAATTACATTTGGCCACTGAATTATATATAAGATAACCTGAAAATGCTGGTTTCTATTATTAAAGATTCAAACCTAAGCATAGTGAAATCACTATGTTTGTGACAGAAGTTAACAGAAGCCCCAAGTTATTCATGCTAGTAAATTCCATGTAACAAGTTCCACTAGAGGGAAGTAGTTGCTGAGAAATAGTTTATTTAAACATTTATTAATATAGAGTCCAGATGTCAAGATTTTTGCTACTCTTTCTGGTATCACCAGGCATTTTCTAGTTATTCTTGTTTTTAGTCTGATATGATTGCTTTTGCAAAACAACTAGGCATTATTTTGTCTCGTTTTCTCCTATATAATATTTGAAGTAAAGAAAAAATTAGCAAGATGGCTTCCTATTGTAACACAGCTGATCTTTGAGAGAAGCCATGGCTTATTTTCTCTGTGTGACTGATTGAATACCTGACACTCACACGGTGCTGTTATCAACAAATGGAAGCAGAATACAAGCAGGACGACAGGACAGTCTTCCTTTCTTGGCATTTTGATTTTTCTGTGGAGTAGTTTCTTTCAGGCAGTACTCAGTGCCTGATGATTGCAAATGAACATCTTGCTTTCAGGGAGCAAAAAGATTTCAGAGCCAAGTAAGGTGGTTGGTTGTGTTCTGATTTGCGGAGGGAGAAGAAAATCCAAGTTCCATGGCTCATAGTGCAATTCAAGCTTTGAAATGACAAAAAGTGTGGGTGGACAGACAGCATAACATGAGTAGCTTAAAATGGACTTTCCTAGGTTGTAGCTGGGGCAGCAGCAAAGGACAGAATTTATAGTACATTAAGATCTCTTTATCGTCTCTATTTCAAAGGGTTAACTCTTACAAAGATTCATTTCACAAACTAAACCACGATGTAATAAAAAATTAACTCACAGCTAGGTAGAATTTCATAAATCCCAACTGTTTATAATGACATTTTCTAGTGTTTTTTTTATAAAAGGAAGGAATTAGTCAAGAAATCAAGGGCCTAAAATCAAAAGGGCTTTATGAGGTCCCACTCCCATTCATCTTTATTTTTTTGTATTTTAGGTCCATTTTTTTTTTTACATAGTATAAGGAGTCATGTGAACAGGGGATGTTTAATATGAAAAGACTCATATTTGGAGACTAGTGTACACACAAGCTAGTAAAAACAAAAACATGCACAGTGTATTTTTTGTTTGTGATCTGGTGTGTGTGCGCGCGCGTCTATGTGTGTGTGTACTTCAGCTTCATTGTGAAAGCAGTGCATAGGGAATGGGCTAAAGAGGAATAATGTGTTTTGGTGAAAAGATTGAAATGACAGAAGAGTAAAGAATTAAGAATGTAATTTTTAATGAAAACACTAAACATTGTAGAGAATAAAGTAAACTGTTTTTTTTTTTTTTTGCTTTTAGATGAGGATTTTTTATTCCATTATCTTTTATTTATGGCATTATAAAATATGGTTTATTTTTGTTGATTACCATATCCCTCCTACCTCCCTTTCTTCCTGCATTTTTCCTTCTTTCTGTTTACATTAGACAAGGTTTTAAATGAGAGTGTCTTTTTCTAGCAATACTAGCAAAGGTATTTATAGGTTTAATACTGGTTTAAAATGAGAACAAATGGCTATCTAATAGTCAACCCATAGTCAATGTATGTATTTATCATAGCTTTCCTTTTCTATAAAGAAAACAAAGAGAGAGGAATATATTCTCTCAGAAATCACTGGTTTTACTGTGATTGGCTGCCTAGAGACAGTGTTACAACAGAGCTGCAATTATCTAGTCTGTCAAAAGGGACAATCTCCCAGCATACCTTTGCTCTACCCCAACATTCCTAAAAGCCTTATTTAATTTGATTTTACTTAGTTATTGTTGCAAATATGAACAAGTGTGCTTAAGTTGTATTTAGAAACAGCACAGTCTTCCAAAAGCAACTGGTCGTCTCTGTTTCAGTCCTGCTTGTTTCACCCTGGATATGAGAGGAGAGGA
Source organism: Dipus sagitta (assembly GCA_036346955.1). Classification (NCBI taxonomy): domain Eukaryota; kingdom Metazoa; phylum Chordata; class Mammalia; order Rodentia; family Dipodidae; genus Dipus; species Dipus sagitta. The sequence goes on along the minus strand of CM070778.1, from coordinate 71,042,199 downwards.
GCTGATCCATTCTCCCCACTGCCTTGACTGACAGGATGCATGCATTGCGCCCTTGTAGGTCCTCAAGTAGACACAGTTCATGGGGTTTCCAAACCCTTTTCTGAAGAGGCAACAACACAGTGACTATATAGGTAAGAATGATCTGTTTTTATTCTTTAAAGCTGCTAAAATCATCATATCGTTTCCTTTCTATTGCATCCATATCATACAAGAAGGTTATGCTGCTAATGTGGGCTAATGCTCTTTTACAGATAATCTAAAAAGAAGAGAAAGAAAAAATAAAAAAAAAATCACGACTTTAGAATCTGTAAGAAGCCGTGCTTTGTGGACTAGTGGCTTGCATGCTGCCTTTCCAGTTCTCTGGGGTCAAAAGCCCTGGTTTGCAGCACCAGCAGAGCGTGAAGGTTGCACCTGGGGACTCGGGTCTTGGGATTCCCTCCCGGCCAGCGACACAGACGTCACGGCAGCTCCCGCGCAGGCCTGGGAGGAGAGGGGCGCGCCTGGGGTTTCCAGGGCAACACTGCAGCAGATGGCTTGCCTCTGGGAGCCAGGGACACATCTGCAGCATGACTGGTAGGAAGGATATTTGGGGGCAATCTCTGCTCTCTTAGTTCGGGTTGGTTCTGATGTTTCCACCCCCACCCCCTTTAACCAGCAAGCTCGTTCCTTCCCAAGTTCTATTATTTCTGGAAACGAGGATTTCTATTTTTATTGCAAGAGCATTATCAAAAGGATCCTACGTGTGCCCCAGTTTTCTCTCTAATCCACCGGCCCTCCTCTCCAGTTACATTATGCAGTCTATCAAGGTGATGCGCTGAATCCAAGGGCAAGTGTTGCTAAGGTAACAGGATGGAAAACTGCAGAAGCAGATGCTCCCATAACCTGGGGTTTCCCTCGTTTGCATTTAAAGACTCCTGGGCAGCAGCCTTCAAATAAACCATGTCTTTGTAGCAAGAATAAGAGAGGTTTTAAAGATAGTAATTGTCACCGGATGTCACTGAGCAATGTACCTCACTGTGAAGTTAAGTAAGTGCAGAAAAAATAGCGGATGCTGATCATTTCCTGCACATTGGCAGAGGAGCCAATACACAAGAGAACACTCCCTGCTTTGCTTTCTGTTTAAACCTTGGGGAGGAATTCTTTTTTTTTTTTTTTTCTTTCACGAGAATTGCCCTTGACAGCCTTCTCCAAGGTTAGATGGTGTCTCTTTCATTGGTTGGTGACATAAGAGGACTCATAGCCCACCTCCAGGAAAGGCCAAAAGTGGCAGCTGTACGGGAAGCAGGTGAAAGAATGTCTTAAGTGAAATTCAGGAATGTACATATAATTAAAGAACGAAGCAAATGGGATTTGAAAAACACCTTTTACTCCAGAAATGACTTCACTAAAACAATGTCACAGGATCTGATCCTGGTATTCAATGCAACCCAGATGTAACTCCAAGAATTCTTTGCAATAACTGAGCAGCAGAAACTGCACTATACTCATCTGTGACTGTAACAATTAAAAGAATTGCACTGGGATTCTCCCAAATGAAACAGAACAGGCAGTTACTCGTGCATCAGCCCACTTTAAGTGTATCTACATGTGTCCAGATGGGTATGAACAAGAGCACAAACAGTAACCCATACAAAAGGCAGATTTACAATGCTTTTTAGCAGACATAGGAAGGACAAAACACTGAAGTGAGGTTGAAGGGAGAAGACAAGCCATGAGATGATAGAATTTGAGCAACAGGGTATAAATTCTCAGTGGAACATTTCAATAGTTTCTGAACTGAATTTGCTATGAGTTTATTCGAAAACCCTGAATCTCCATCTGCTCTTACTGAGCCAAGGTTAAATAGAAGCACAGCTTTCCTGTCTGGGTGGTGCTGGTTCACAGTGGGAACATCGTGTGACCTCTTTCTGTGATGGTGGACGTAAGATCACATTGCCAACCATTCTGGAGTGAATTTATATGCCATGACAGGTATGCATATAGGCAACTAGAAATCGTAACTTTTATAAGATCAATCAAAGTTTTGCTACATTTTTGAAATATTTATGAATATTTAAAAACCAAAGGCCATCTACTTATCTATACTGCTAAGTATTTTAGACATTGATCTAATACCACACAGCACAGGCTCTAGAAGGAAATATGTGCTCAGTGAATGTCTGCTGATTCTGAATCTATGCTTTGCAAGGTGCTGGCCTGGTGGTTGAGAGAGAGGACCTGGGACATTAAGAGAAGAATAAGTACAGGATGGTGGCTCATTCTGTGACAAGAGGATATGGTTCATTCTGTGTCCTTTAGCCTTTCTGCTGTCATCAACACAGGCCATAAACTATGTGCTTCTTGAACATACAGTAAGAAGATGACTTGCAGAAGGTTAATGTTTGCAAGGAATGAAGAACTTGCTTGCTTCAGCATAGTCACATTACAGATGAAGATAAGAAAGCTGCTGCTTCTCCAGAGGTCTGGGAAGGGAACCATGCCTTTAGGCCATTCCTCATGGCCTGCATGGAGTAGGAGCAGCCTGTCCATAGTAGGTGGGTTGCATGGTTTGAATGCTAAATGGTCTCCCAAGGGCCATGTGCTAAAGGCTTGGGCCCCAGCATGCTGATATTGCAGATGGGTCTCATGGAAGACCCTTTGGTCACTGAGGATGTGCCCCTAGGTAGATTGTGAGACCTGGTTGATTTTTGTTCTTGACCTCCTGATGTAAGCAGTTTTTTGCCCTACTGTGTGTTCCTGCCATGGCATACTGACTCACACAAGCAATCACACAAGCACTAATCTAACATGGAGGCAAAAACTTAGCCAAAATAGCCTGCTTTTGTAGATACAAATTATTTTTTCAGGTATTTTATTATAGAGATGGAAACCTGAGCTAACACACTACATGGTGTCAGACTGCCTCTCCACTAAAGTTCCAATGTGCAGTGGTGATCCAAAGTCATCTTCATGGTAGAGCTCATGTCAGGAGAGCTTGTTAATCTGAGGAAGGGTTATGGTATTTACTTGGAGCAGCTCAGGCCCAAATTCAGCTTCTGATGTCAAATGTGCATTGCTCCAATCATTTAGTGCCGTGGCCCTCATCATTTCTTCCTATGTTTCTACTGCTTCACCTCAGGTTTACACCTCTGCATCACCCTGCATACTTGGACTTCTAAGCACTGAACTAGAATTATGTTCACTAAACAAGTTTTTCTTTTCTTGGGAGAAATTAGAGAGTACTGAAATATGAACAGGACTTCTCTGCATAACCCAGGGTATCTGGAAGTCTCAATCCTCCTGCTATAGTCTAATGAGTTACTAAGATTCCAGGCATGTGGCACACCACACCTGGCCCTAAACATAATCATAACATGTTTACTTTTACACATGAGCTTATAGAAATTCCATATGGTTTCAGAGAACTACACATAATTCAAACATATTTAACTGGCCAAGTATTCAGGAAATATTTCATGTATAGTATAGAACACTGCTTATTTCAGCTCCCATAGGTTTAAATTTAAGCTATTATTTATATTATTATTATTAATATATTATTTATATTATTAAATAATTTAAATTAATTTAAGCAGTTTCATTATCTACAAAGTGTTCATATTATTGCTGGATGGGGTCATAGGGGCAGAGACCATGTTTTATATGAATGTATCTGTGGAGGACTAAGTGTGGGCCTGGAATATACCAGGGGTGTACTATGCAATATGCACTTTACATGGGTAAGGCCATCATTTTGTCTAATGATATGCTTCTAGACATATAGAACACTGCCTAGCACATTCAATATACTCAGTAAATATCTTCAAATTTGGAAGTTGAATTAAAAATGAATGAGTACATTTTTATAAATAAGTATGTGAACATTTTTTGAAACAGCATTATTCTTAATTATGAATAGCTACTCTATTTTCTTACCTATTTCGTTCCCTACTAATGATTTCAACTTGGTTCTTAATTTTTTGTTTAAAAATGTTCATTACAGTCCATAAAAGGACAGTATTGAGTAAATTCTCAGAATGGATAAAGGAGGTCATAAATAACCAGTACTTGGCTTCGGACAGTTAGCCAGCCTTCTGCAGGCTCCTAACAGAGTGGGGAGCTCTCTGCTGGACACAGGTAACTAATCCCTCACCCATGGTTTTCACTTTGCCTGTGTGCACTGCCTTTCCTTAGACAATTAAATGAGAATCTCTGTGCTGTGCAGGCTATAAAAAGTGTCCCAATTTTAGGTTGAGCATCTTGGGTTGAGAACCATGGCCTAATTATGGTCACTAGGCTGAATCCAGCTATTAAAATATGTGTCCTAAACTGGATGCATTAATGTTCTCCAAAGAAAAATAATCATTACATATATGTAATAATAATAATATAATTGTAATGTATTAATATGTCATAGTATAATATATGTTCCATGTATAGTGTAAAACACTGTTTCTATAGGGCTTTTAGAAAATATAAACCAATTAAATGTAATATAATATGATTATATTAATTATATCATTAATTAATGTATATAGCATAATAATTCAATTATAATATCAAAGAAAAATGATAATATAAAGTTATTTTAGGAGTGGAATTTTTTATAAGGCTGTTTCCAACTAAAAGAGTTTTATTCTAAACTGGATATTTTAGTTAACATTCTGCAGTGTGAAAGAACCAATAACATTACATATAATATGATAGAATAATAATATGATTATAATACCACTATATTCTATATAGCTGTATATGTTTATGAATATAATATATAATGCACTGTACCAGTGTTTTCTAGGAAGTTTCATTGAGGCTTTGGATCCTCTTATAAACGAGTGCATGTAGTGAATCCTTTCAATAATATGTAGGTAATAGACTGATGCTCTCTTCTGCTGTATGACTTCAGGTAAGTCCTTTTACATCTCTGAGTCACATAGTTCCTTTGTCTTTGAAATCCCAGTCGATTCCTCACAAAGTTGATACAGTTCATAAGAAGTTTGGAGTGTGGTGTGTGTCTCCCAGCACATGCTCAGATGCGCTTATATAGTGCATGCATTTTCAATCTTTTTTTGATTTGGCTACAGAAATATTAACAACCAGAAGCAGTCTGGTGCCTGGGCTGTTGAAGTGGGTGACTAATGCTCCCAGAGTTATAGACAAGATGAGTTACAGGATACAAAGTCTTGTGAAGGATGAGTTTAATAAAAACCAGTTCTAGAGAAAAAAATGGTGAAATGTTGCCTCATACAGCATAAGATATAGTTGATTACTAAAGTTAGACTTCCAGAATTCACCCAGTGAAGTACAAATTTCAGACTGGTAAAATAAACATATGTTTTGTATAAATTTTAGCACCAGCCATAAGTACGGTAAAATTGTTTACTTGAAATCTCAACTTGATGTTTGTCCCCTATTCTACCAGACCATCCTATGCCTAAGGAAAAGTTTCAGGTTCAAAACAGCAAACAGTCGGATGATTGCAGAAGATAAAAGAGACATTAAAAATTGGTTCTCAAAGTGCCATGTAGGGTTTCCTCAAAGATCCCTGAGATGCTTATGGCAGTGAGGTTAGCACTATTTTCACAACAGCATTGAAAAGTCCTTTGCCTTTTGCACTCATTCTTTAACAGATTCACAATGGATTTTTCCAGTCTATAGGACGTAATGATGTCATTGCTCTGTCATTAATGGAAATTGCAATTGAGTAATCTTGTCGCTTCGACCTTGCTCAGGCTTAATTTCAGATATGAGAAGAAAGGCAGCTATAAGCCATCTTGGAAGAAAAATAGCCAGTTTTCTTTTCTGGTGGCTGGGGCAGTGTGATGGGCATGTCTATGAGGAAGTTTCCAGAAATGTTTAAGGAAACACCATCCCATCCAGACTGATTAAAAAGGAAAGATAGGAGGAACCCTGTGAGTACCAGCACTCATGCTTGTTACATGAAATTTGGCCACTCCTGAAACATGTATAAAGAGCCAAAAACGATAGCAAATCTACTTCATGTATATCATGTTTTATTTTGAGGGGCATTCATATTCATGAAAAACTTTGCAATATGTTATGATTTACCCAGACAGTTTTTACCCACACAGTTCTTGTTTCCCTCTACATTTATTGTGTTTCCTTCCATGTCCATGCCATCCCCTCTTCTTGAACATTTCCTTTGTTTCCAGTTTTTCCTCATAATAAATGCTACTTCAGTGAGTACATTTACAATCTTTCACTGCATCTGTGATCATATTACTTAGCCTAGATGATCTTAAAAAATCACTGTATTTTAACATGGCCAAACACTTAAATTAATCCACTTTATATTCCCACAAGAAGTGCTTGAGAACCCCTCTTTCCTTAAAATCTCAATTATTATACTGAACAATTTTATTCTGTCATCTGATAAGTGAAAAATGACTTCTTAATTAATTCATTTATTCCTAATATGGTTAAGAAACCAAATGAAATAGGGGCATTCAAGAACACACATCACGATTACATAGAGACCTCATTTCTTTTCTCATGCATTAACCATTGTGTAAAAAATCATGTCTCATTTCCTAAACCATCTGTTTGTCTTCCCATTAGGTCAACTCTAACCCCTTAACACCAGGGTGTGCTATTGTGTGGGTAAATAAACATGGCTTCCCTGTCCATAAAGGGAGCTAGGACGCCTGCAATTTAACATGGTATAATTAAGTAGCACACGTTAGAAGCAGTATGAGGAGTTTAAAAAAAAAAAAACAAAAAAAACTAATGGGCTAGAGAATGAGTTTTCCACCATTACAATCAGATTCACTGTGAATGATTGGCCTATAAGCCATTCCCTGCAGTGCTGAGTCAAACAGTCAGCTATTTTTAACTCTGGCTCTCTCTTTTCAAACTGTCTAATTGGATTTTTTCTAATCTGTTATTAGACAGAAATAGCAAACTGGCACTACAGGAAGGCTTCCCATATGCTATTACAATGTTGCCATAGCTTTGTGAGATTTAATCACATTTCATTCATGAAGATTAGCTAAAAATTAAGAAGGAAACAGATTGTTCCCAATTGAACTGGCAAAAACACAGTAGTAGCTTCAGACTGGGGTGGAAGGCTGGACAGTGTGTGTATGGGGGTTTGGAATCTGCTTTCATGTAACTAAAATTCCACAGGAGGGGGCATTCGACTATGGTTTTCATACAGCTTCTGGTATCTTCAGGTATGAGTTTTGTGTTTCTTGTTTTTTTTTTTTTTTTTTTTTTTTTCTGAGTTGTTGTATCAGCCTTCTGCATGGGAAAGCAACACTGAAAGTTACCCTTGCTATTGTACCCCAAACATGAACACCGTTCAGTGCCCTCTTTCCTCCAAAACATGGTATAAAAATGTATTTCAAGAAACAAAGGGCAACTGTCCTTCCTTTGACATCTACATGTTAGGCAGGAAAGAGAAGATGATAGAGGGGAGCATGAGCGCAGGCAGGGTGCACTGGCTGAGGGAGGGGTGAGGGCAAGCCACCGGGTCCACTCAACTCAGCATGGTCATTAGGGTAATAATTCTGGTTATTAAGCAGCATTGTCCTGATTTAGTATTTTCAAATAGCTACACAAAGAACAAAGAAATAGTTGCCAATACTTAAGGAGAGAGAGAGAAAAAAAAATACAGGAAACTTTCAGTCTTAATTAGGTATGATCTATAGATTTACGATGCGATTTAAAAATGGAGGAATTTATAAAGGTACTTTTTAATCGTTAATCTTTATTTTCTCTCCTCTGTTTTCCCTTCCTTTATTTATCCAACAGGTGCCTGGTAAATATTTGAAAATATTTACTTTTTCCCATTGATTTTGTATAGCTCCTGATATGTTCTGCACATTAATCCCTTTGTCCCTTTTCAGGTGAACAGTTAACAAATATTTTCTCCCATTCTGGCACCTGCACTATGTTCATTCTGTCCTCCACTGCATAACGCTCTTCAGCAAGATATAATCCCATTTCTCTACTGTTAAAAAAAAAGATTTAGGCAAGCCCAGCCAACTGGCCTTTTTATGAGAGAAAGTGAGAGCAAGAGTGAGAAGTAGAGAGAGAGAGAGAGAGAGAGAGAGAGAGAATTGGTGTACCATAGTCTCCAGCCACTGTAATCAAACTCCAGACACATGTGCCACCACTTTGTGTGTATGTGTGACATTGTGCATGTATTGCCTTGTGGGTCTGGCTTATGTAGGATATGTGGACTTAGGCTTCACAGGCAAGCACCTTAACTGCAAAGCCATCTCTCCAGCCCCCATTTCTCTGCTTTTAAATTATTTTTTAAAATTTATACACATTTGTGTTTGTGTGTGTGTGTGCATGCCAGAGCCTTTTGTACATGTAATTGCATACTAGATGCTTGTGCCAGAGCCACTTTATGTGTCCAGCTTTAAGTGGGTAGCTTGAGAATTGCACCCTGGCTAGCAGGATTTGAAAGTAAGTGCATTTAACTGCTGAGCCATCTCCCTAGCCCTCACCATCTGTCTATCTTTGTTATAGTGGTCTGTGATTTTGAGATCTTATACAAAGCACTCTTCACCCATTCCAATGGCATTGTAGATGTTGTGAGTAAAGTGGTGGGAACAGATGCCAGGTAGCATGGGAGGTGGGGGAATAACCCAAGTTGTTAGGCTTTGTAGGCAATTGCCTTAACTGCTGAGCCATCTCTTCAGCTGAGATTTTTTTATTTAAACCTGATACAAGTTTTACATTTATCAAACCATCAGACTGGAGTCCCATAAATATGTACCACTGTTATGTTTTTATCAGTAAAAAATAAATTTCAATCAAAATATATGATTTAAGCTGGGAATATGGTTACACATCTATAATCTCAGAACTTGGGAGGCAGAACTAAGAGGATTGCCAGCTCAAGGTCACTTTGCATATATATACATGAATGCATTTTTATACATATATTACATACATATACACAGATGTATATATAGCATACATACACACCACACACACACACACACACACATATATGTATATTATACACACACGCACACACACACACACTTTAACCATGTCTCTTCCCCACAACTTTCACTTCAAAGGGTTTACTAAGAGCCTGAAGACTGTTCAGTACTAAAAGGTGGATGCAGAAGGTGTGGGAGGCAAATGGCACTGGGCAAGACTATGCCAACTAAAGAGAGAGATTATACACTAGTTTTCCATCACCTTGTAATAAAACTGGTTCTATTATTTTAAAACCCCTCCAGTTCTCACAGTGTTCCATAAGATTTAATTTGTGCACTCTATATTTTTGTTTCTCAAAACCTCACTAGTGGGTGTGGTCAACACCAACTACCAGCAGCCTCCCAGGCATAATTCTTACATTTTCAACCAATTCTATAGAGCAGTAACAGGCAAGGCCTCTTATCCTAGTGGCCCATCCAAAGCAGGTCACAGGCTGGCTTTGAACTATGTCTCTCCCTTCAAGCACTGGGTGTGTCACCATTCCAAACCTAAAAATGATTGACTGTTCCAGAGATGTCATTCTTGCTAACATTTTAGTACATTCCTCTGGCTATCTCTGAGCATCTGTAAATTTACCTAACACTATGTTCATGAAAATTTTCAGGTGAGTATTTATTCTCCCACACGGAGTAAAGATTGCCTAGTATTCTGTGTATTTCCCACAAAAATGATGCAATTATTTAATTTGCATTGTTTTATGCATTTGTTTTTATGTATTTTCTACAACAATATTACCATGTTCCCAATCATCTCCATAGATGGAATTTTGAACACCTTTCCTATTGAGAAAAATCATTGAAAATATGTTAGTTAGCATAAAATATTATAACTTTTAAATGATGGATTTCAAATGGTTTTTCAAAAATTTTATGGGAGAGAATACACAGAAAAGCAATACCAAACATTCAAAAAAATATCAAGATGATTTAAAATTTTTCACTCTTTATGATTTATGTCAAAGGCCCAAAGTGAGGTCAGGGGAAGAGATTGAGTAAAGGAAAGGTGGAGGGAGGGCTAATCAAAATCTAAGAGGTTGCAAATAAATCATATGGAATCCTCTGGTTTTGGACAATGGAACACTCAGGAGCCATAGATCGTTGTTAGAAAATTTTCAGTACCAGGGATGGGATACCTCCAGTGAGTTGTTGGCCAGGGAGGTCCCTGATGCCCCCAAAACATTATAAGCCATTGCCGAGGCCCTTGGTTTCCCACCAGGAATAGATGGTAAGACCCTATTGCTGAAGACTCCACATACTTGGGCTGCAAGGCCACTGAGAAATCCTGCTGGAACTGAGCTGATATCCTCCTCCATGGAGACCAGCTGAGAGAAAGCTGGAAGAAGCCATTCTACATGTAATTCAATGGGAGAAAGAGATACCACCAGTGAAGATACTCGACAGTGGACACTGCAAGCCTTATAATTGTCCAGCCAGACCAAATGAGCCAACGGGTGCAATAGTGGCATGTCTGTCATGGTGGAAACCAACTGCCCTCCAATTGGATTGGAGGCCCGCTCCATGGGGGAAGGATACATCCCTGATACTGAAAACTTAAAACATGGGTAGTCATGAGCCCTAGGGGTGTAACATCTGCTGATGTCTGGAAAAATGTATATACTATGCTTACCAAACTGCCCAGTAAGCATTTCTCTTAATATTTATACCCTTATATTAATGCTACTCTCACTTTGGGTAGAGAATCTTCTCTTTTCAGATGGCAGTGATCTTGGGATGACTCAGAAGGTATCATAGTGCTGGAAAGAAGTAACTGGAGCACTGAGTAACATCTCAATGACACCTTCCAAGGCTCAGGGACTAATGCAGAAGAGGTGGCGGAAAGAATGTAAGAGCCAAAGGAAGGGTAGGTCTCCTTACAACGTGCTCCCTCCAGACATAAAATGGCCTGGATATCCATGACCTCATAGTGCCTGACACTACCTACACAAGACCATCATATGAGGAGGAAAAGATCATGACATCAAAATAAAAGAGAGACTGATTGAGATGGGGAGGGGATATGATGGAGAATGGAATTTCAAAGGGGAAAGTGTGGGGGAGGTATTACCATGGGATATTTTTTATAATCATGGAAAATGTTAATAAAAATTGAGAAAATAAAATAAAATAAATGATTTATGTCAATGGGTTTAATTTACTCTTATAATTCATTGAAGGCACAGGTAACATTTTTTAAAGTCCCCTGTTGTCTCAGGTGGTATTAATTATGTTTGCACATGTGTGACTTCTCATAGTTCAGTCTAGAGAAACCATCACCCCAAATTTCCAAAAATGGGAACTATAATCTAGACGGCATCCAAAGATATTTATTTTCATGTTATGGGGACAAAGAGTCCCTGTGACAGGCATGGCTGTCATGAGCGTTCTCCATGACCAGTCTGTAATTAGTTCCTGTTACAAGAGTGCTCTGGATTTGCACTTTTCATCCACTAAAGCTCTCAACAAACTAAGAAAAGTGATATATTACATAAGCCCATTCTGTTAATGATGAAGAAATCAAGACAACCTTCTTATAAAAGAAGTTAGGGGCTGGAGAGATGGCCTAGCAGTTAAGGCACTTGCCTGCAAAGCCTAGGAACCCAGGTTCAACTCCCCAGGACCCATGTACAATGGATGCACAAGGTGGCACATGCATCTGGATTTTGTTTGCAGTGACTGGAAGCTCTGGCATGCCCATTCTCTCCTTCTCTTTCTTTATCTCTTTGTCTCTCTCTCTGTCTCTCTGTCTCTGTCTCTGTCATTCTCTCTCTCTCTCTCTCTCTCTGTGCCTCTTTACTCTCTCAAATAAATAAATAGATAAATTACAAAAAAAGAAGTTAGACATGCCACTCTTCATATAAAATCTCCAGTGTCTTGGTATCATTTGCAAAGAAGGAGCTAAAGTCTTTGCAAAGTCCAACACAACCTGACTTTCCTGCTCTTACCTTCCAGACGTTCCCACCTCACTTTATTTAGGTCTCCCTACTTGAATGCAAAGATACCATGCCCATTTCTACCTTTGAATTTCTTAACCTCCTGGAATGCACTTTTTTAACTGTCTGTGTTGGTCAATCACCTAATTTCTTCAAATCTCTATTAAACATGTAGCATCCTTAATGACCTGATACCCAGGTTTTAAACTGCAACATTCCTTTTATTTTGTTATTCTTTCTTTTGGTGTTTCTCTGCAGTCCCACCAAAGAAATTCCCAGGGAGAGTGTGAGAAGAAAGATTAGGCACTGGTAGTTTCTGGTTCTGCTTGGGCAATCAGACACATGAACACAAGCTGTATAGAACATAAGTGGCTACAGTATTCCCTGCTTTATTCCTTGTTTACAGTAACATGGCTAGCCTATAGTAGGCACATAGTTAACACCTACTGAGTGAATAAATTACTGATTAATGAAGGAATGAATAAAATAAGGCCAAATTAATTACTAAGGCTGTGTAAATATGAATAGAAATACTGCTCCAGAACCACAACAATCCCTACTTCTCTTTTTGTTCTTTTTTTCTCCCATTGCTTTTTTTTAATGTGTGTGTGTGTACATGCACACATGCCATAGCACATATGTGCACATCCGAAGCCAACCTCAGGGTGTTTTCCCTCTTCATTATTGACACAGTTTCTCTTGTTTTGCTGCTGCTGTATGCATCTATTTACCTAGCCCATGAGCATTGGAATTCTTCTGGCTCTGCCTCCCATGGCCTTAGGCATGTTAGGATTTCAGACACATGCACCACTTGTGTCCAGCTTTACATGGGTGCTGGGACTTGAATTTGGTCTGGCAGCCTTGCAAACAAGTGCTGTTAACCACTGAGCAATCTCCCCAGCCCCTGTATTTCCTAGTTTGTTTGTTTTCCTTATTCTGTTCTTTCTTTCATCCAGTCCTTTGAAAAACAGACTTGCTTGCACTTTTCCAAGAGTATCAATAAATACGACATCAGGAGATATTCAAGAACATGCAGCCAGGTATAGAAGCCAAATTCCAATATTTTCTCAATAAGATTAGCTACATCAGCGGCCTTCATAGGACATATCGGGTTGGTAAGAAAAGAAAGCTTTAAAGAACCTGGAAGTACCTTAAGTCTTTTTATTTTTCATTGCAATATGGAAATATGGATATGAGTCTTTTGGTGTCATTGTGCTATATTACAAACAAAAATCAAACCAAAATGACTTGATGGTAGCCTTTGTCTGTATTTTGATCCTAGCTGATAGTCCTTTTCATGTAGTCCATAGCCATACAACATTAACAAGTTGATTAATATACAATCAATAAGTTTCTTTCAAATAAGACAGGGCAGGGATGTGTGTAGGTCATTTGGGAGAGTGCTTCCCTTGCAAGCACATACAAGGCCCTGGGTTTGCTCTCCTTATAATCTCAGTATTTGGTATATTCCCCAAATCCCAGAACTCAGAGGTTGGGGCAGGAGGATTTAAATTTTAAGATCATTCTTGAGTACATAGTGAATTTGAGGTCAGCCTGGGCTATATAAGAACTTGTCTCAAAAGAAGAAAAAAAAAAAAAACAAAAACAAAAAACCAACCAAGCACAAACAGACCTGTAAGTCCCTATCTCCTCACCCCCATAAAACCAAGCAGAACATTTGGCAAGATGAAAATAATCTATCTTGCTGATGGGAAATCCAAGCTGACTTATTCAGCTCCCTTCAACTGATGACACAGGGTTAAAGTTTTAATTTCTTGGACGATAAGAACACACCTAAGTTGTTGCATTCAACACATTTGACAAACAGACAACACATTTTCCATGTTCTATTATACTAGGAGTCAGAATTCTACCTTTTCTATTTGCAGCACCAAGGGATAAGTCATTATTATGTGCAAGACTCAGATTTTTGGACTTTATAGGGACACTTAAACACATACTAACTCTGTAAACAGGACTTGAAAATGCAATGGACAATTTCACATGATGTAAGTTTCTCATCATTGCAGATATTCCATTTAAAATGTAAGATCCAGTGCTAGGAATTTCACATGGGTATCAGAGAGAGGGTTAGACAAAATGATTGCTACATTGACTCTGATTCCATGTTATTAAGGGAAAGAAACTGTCATACAGTGTATCATTTCTTTCCATAGGAGAAAACCACACTGCCTAGAGCTGCAATAGCAGACCCTGAGCATGCTGGGAGCCATTAGGAATTCAGGCTGGATTCTGCTTGAATATGCCATACTGACCATGCCTGCCTATTTATAATCCCTCCTGAAACACAACTGACATGGCAATAAAAGACCAAAGTGATTCAAAACAAAGCCAAAAATGAAAAATAGAAAAATTTTACAGGATAAGAATTTTAACAAGGTTTGGAAGCCAAGATAAAGAGCAGCTGATCAGTTAGGATGAAGGGCTCTTGAAATGAGGCACCAGCTGAAGGTAGGGTATGAGCACAGCCTAAGCAAGAGTTCTCAAATCATACTCTAGATAGACTCAGGATCAAAAGTACCAGCTTTCCAAGAAGGCATGCATTTGTTGAAGAAAACAAGTGAAGTACTTTAAAATCTGTGTAAGATGTAGTTGGACTGTTTGGTTTTTCTCCATCACCCTACTTCCAGGTGGCCCATATTGCCACTTCTCCCAGGAGCAATGAGTTTGCTTCTGAAGAAATCAAGTCAATAAAGCATTGCATGTTACCCAACAGATATAGCAAGTATAATGCAAAGTGAGGAGACAGAATGAAGTATTTAGTGAGAATTCAAGGGCAATGCTCAGTTCTCCGGTTCTAGAATGTCAGTCTTCAGACTCAGAACACTCATATAAGAATCTAGCACAATGACTGGTATCAGAGTAAAATGGTCATCACTAACATTGGAAACAGCTCTTATAAAAGATAGATTTCTAGTACTGCTCATGCACACATGCCTTGTTCTTAAATATAAATGGACAGCTGATAGTCCAGTGAAGTGAGAAAAGCCCCATTAGGAATGAGAGAGTGACATTGAAACAAATGAGCCAGGTGAGGGGTGAAGCAACTTAGAGAAATCAAACGTCATATGAAGATCAGAGAAAACACTGATACTCAACTCTCAGAGTCAAAAAGAAGGTAGGGTTTCTGAAACAGGAATAGTATGTTATGAAACAAGAACAATGAGAGAATGATAGAAAGCGAGCTTCAAAATTAAATACCTGAAACAGAAACATAAAGAGAAGCAATTAGAACAAAACTGAGATAGCATCTAAGAATTTAAAATCAAATGATATTTTAGAAAAGCAGAAGACTCAAAGTGAAGCTTGTAGGAATTCTAACAAGTGAAAATATTAGGAAATAAAATAGAGGAAATTATCAAAGAAATATAGCAATAAAAAATGATGAATATGTCCACTAAATGCTAAGATGCTGAAAGCACAAAAGATTTATTATTAACTTTCAGCACACTTGAAAGTAAGGCATATCCAAAATGCTTTCATTAAGAAAGGTAAACATCAGCAGGGCATGGTGGTGCACGCCTTTCATCCCAACACTCAGGAGGCAGACATAGGAGGATAGCCATGAGTTCAAGGCCACCCTGAGATTACATAGTGAATTCCAAGTCAGCCTGGACTAGAGAAAAACCCTACCTCAAAAAGCAAGCAAATAAACAAACAAACAAAAAGTAAACATGAAGGATTAGGAATAAGAATGTAACTATACTTCTGAAAACAACACTGGAAAGAAAAAAATATATACATAAATAGTAGATAAGTCTTCAAAATTCTGACAGGAAGGCTGGAGAGATGGTTTAGCAGTTAAGACACTTGCTGGCAAAGCCAAAGGACCTAGGTTCGATTCCCCAGGTCCTATGTAAGCCTGATGCACAAGATGGCACATGCATCTGGAGTTTGTTTGCAGTAGCTAGAGACCCTGGCATGCCCATTCTCTCTCTCTCTCTCTCTCTCTCTCTCTCTCTTTCTTTCTTTCTGCTTCTTTCTCTCAGTCTCAAATAAATAATGTTTAAAAAATTCTGACAGTAAATGACTTTTGATTTTTGTTTTCTATTTAATCCAGATATCCACCACATGTGAAAGACAATTTCAGATAAACAAGGTCTAAAAATACATTTGTTTTGTAAGCTTATTTGGAAGCTGTTTGAGAATGTTCCATTGGGAGAAAAGCAAGGAGGAGAAGATGGGGGATGTGGAAAGGAAGAAGCTTGTGAAACGAAGTCTCGGGATGACAAACAAGGAAAGTAATGGGTCCATAGTTTTGCAACAGTGCTAGGAAGTATCTGTATGAAATTTGAGCAGCCCATGGATGGCTCATAGAGATGAAAGGAAAAGGCATAGCCATGAAGAACAAAATGAAACTAGGTTAACATCTTTGACTGGCAGATGAAAAAAAACTTAGAATAAGTAGGAAACTAGACCAGACACAGTAATCATCTGAAGCAATCATTAACCTTAGAAAACATAAAGGCTTGCTCAAGATAAGCAGAGTGTTACCATTCGCTGCTTGGCTTAGCACTGAACAAACCTGTCATAGTCAGTACAATATAAGTACTAAATATAAGTTAAGACAAGATGCTGAAAGATTAGAAGAATGGGAAGCAGAATTTTGTGAGAACTACGTAAGATTTCATACGCAGGGAGGCATGTGCTATATGCCTACAATACTAAACAGTTGGGAGGCTGAGGCAGAAGAATGTCAAGTTCAAGACCAACGTAGGGTACATAGTGAGACTCTGACTCAGAAATTAAAAGATTTTATGTATAAAACATTCAGAAACACAGTCAATAGTGAACATTTTCTTTCTTTTGTAAAGAAAGGTATATAAAGCGACGTGTGCTGGCACACACCTTTAATCCCAGCTCTTGGGGAGGCAGAGGTAGGAGGATCATCATGAATTCAATGCCAGCCTGAATTCCAGGTCAACCTGAGCTAAAGTGAGACCCCACCTCATAAAACCAAAAAAAATGGGGGGTATAGTTTAGGGGAAAGAAAGAACAAAGACTTAAGAATAAGAGACCTCTTTCATGAGTTAAATTCAACTTGCTTAACTAGTTAGACCATTGGTTATAACACTGACCACAGAATATGTATAAAAGATCACATGACATGTAAACTCTCCAGAAGAAAATTAATGCAGAGTTAATGTTTCTCCTCACCCATTCTTTTAACTTTCTCCACATTTCTAGATGCTGGATAAAGATCCATTATGAAAATATGACATTTTCAGGCAATTGCTGTCAAATATCACCCTAAGGATAGCTTAGTTATCTTGATTCGGAAACAATGCCCTTCACCAAGTACAGGATGATCAAGCAATGATCTTGCCAAAAACCATAAATACAAGCATTGTTCAACCTGCCAAAATGTTGCCCAAATCCTCATGTAATATTTGGCCCAGGAATATTCACTCATCCTCAGGAGAATCCTAAATGGTGTGTGTTTGCTTACTGATGGTGAAGTACAGGGGAAAGGTTCCCAGGATGTGGCAAGGTAAAAATTATTTTCTGGGATGTAGCCAAGCATTATGACAAGCATTTGCAACCTTTGGCTGCTCAAAATGTCAGAGGGCTCTGCAAGTTCAAAAGCTGAAGAGGAGGGAGGGAATTGATGGAACTAGAATTATTTAATTTATAAAGAATCAAATCTTAGGAAAGTAGTCTATGCCTTGATTCTGGGCCAGCTCTGATTTTTTTTTTCATCTTGTTTAGCTGAAATAGCTGGCCCCATGTTCAACAATAAGCCAACAACGTATGTATCCCAGATGTCTATGCTTGAGTGACTTTTGGCAAATCATTTAAAAGCAGACACTTCTAAATGGTTAAAACTGAGAGAAAGTTTACAGGTAATCTGATTCAAACTCTCACATTTTAAGTAACTGAGTCCTTGGAGGTGATAAACCTTGCCCAAGGCATTGTTAGGAAAACCTGGAGTTCATTATGTCCAGGTTAAGCCCATGAATATAAAGGCAGTATGGAGTTCACTTGCTGAGTCTGCCTTTAAACAGAGTTGATAGTTGATGCAGGGGTGCAAGGCCCAGGCAACCCCTCAGGGTGAGGATGAACAGAGGAGGTTAGAGCACATCACCTTGTCCACATGTGTAAACATAAGGGTTTGTAGAATGCCAGAACAATTTTTTTTGTCCCAGAATAAGTATGTTCCAGTAATTTACCTGATATCACCTTTACAAATGCAGAATCTAGTGATTCCATTCTAAAAAACTCAAGGGAATGTGTAGAGCAAATAGAGTAATATGTTAGAAAATAAGAGGAAGCCTATGATTATGCTATTGGTTAATTAAGACATGTTGTTTAACACCCATGCCTTTATTTGAATGACTGAAAAAAGCCATTGCTCTACAATGGAATGAAAGATGAAGATTTCTCTTAGACTTTAAATTCCTTTTTGTTGCCACCCATGATATGGAAGCTGAGACTTCAATGAAAAATGCCTGCTCTCTGTTTCCAGGGTTGTCCTGAAAACCATTGCTAACACCTGATTGGTTCAGTGACTAGATCTGTTGCATGAGATGTGTAGCTGTGCTTTTTTCTTTAAAATTTTATTTATCCATTTATCTAAGAGAGTGAGAGAGAAAGAGGGAGAGGGACAGAGAGAGAGAGAGAGAAAGAGGGAGAGAGAGAGAGAGATCTGGCTTACATGGGTCCTGGGGAATCGAACCCAGGTCCTTTGGCTTTGCAGGCAAACACCTTAACCACTAAGCCATTTCTCCAGCCCTGTAGCTATGCTTTAACACCTGACCTCGCATAGTCTTTTTCATTCACCATCAATTATTCTGAATCCAGAGACCAGAGCACATATGTTGAAAAATGTCCTGCTATTGGAAAGCCTTCTCTGATTATCCTGAGAGGAGCCTGTCCATGCTTTCCCTTCCAAATCCATGTTCTTGCATACTTGTCCCTGTCTTCCTTCACATTTGTTCAGGGTTTAGAAGCCCCTGGTGTCAGCAGTCTCATCTGAGTTATCATGACAGCCCAGAATATGGCCAATGCAAGACACACAACAAGCATCCACAATGTGTTTCACAAACTGCAAGCATGTGTACCCATCCGCTGCTTCTAGAACATACATAAAGCACATAGTAGGTAGATATTCACTTCTTCTTCTCTGAGGCTTAAAGGACAGCAAGGATAGATTTGCTGCACATTCTTTGTATAGGCACTTTTCAACTTACCTGGCATTATAAGGAAATGAGCCATTCCATATAACTGAGTTACTCTATGATGCTCTACTGCCTTTCATCTATGTCATGCATCCTGGGGTAAATGTTGTCTAGCCTACTTCTTTCCTGGAAATTTCATGATCAAATCAAATATTTTACATGGAATATTATTGTCAAAGGCAGTACACATTTCCCTAACTTCTAAAACACTGTTTTTTTTTCTCAATTTTTATTAACATGTTCCATGATTATAAAAAATATCCCATGGTAATACCCTCCCTCCCCCCATTTTCCACTTTGAAATTCCATTCTCCATCATATCCCCTCCCCAAACACTGTTTTGACTATTTTGGAATTTCAAGGTCATACTTACAGTGGTTAATGGTTCAGGTTTGTCAATGACACACCCAGAGATTATTGTGGTTTCAGATGTTATTTATGCCAAACACCTAATGGCCTGATACTGCTATGCTTTTTTATTTTTAACTTACTTCTAATAGACGTTCTGGTTCATGCTCTATAGTGCTGGCTTCTAATGTGAATTGGTAAACTAAACAAGTCAATATATTAGAATTATGTCAGATATACATGGATTTTGGCTGAGAGCCAGTACTTTAATGTTGACCTATTTTTAACTGCTCAGGAGTTTCTGCCACCTACCTCTTTATTTTGTGTCAGACAATCTTGGTACCCAAAGAAGCAACCTCTTCATGTCTGAAATGCACTAAAAAATGCTGTTGATCATAATAAAGCCCATTGCTTATAAATTATATTATATAACTGATATGCAAAAACCTGTCTTTCTTGTCACTTTATTTTAAAAGTATTTGTACTGACAATTTTATACATGCTTATAATGTATTTTCATCATAATTCACTCTCATTGCCTTCTCTTTTCCCTGTCCCCATTCTTCTCCATTGAGCCCTTCTGAACTGGTCCCTCATCTCTTTTCATGTTCTTTTTTCTTACACATTTGTGTGATCTGCTGAGTTTAATCAGTTCCTGAAAGAACATGGGTAAGTGAGGAATGAGCTATACTTTCTTGGAGGTGACTTCATTGTAACATTGAAACCTGTTTTTTTTTTTTTAAACCTTTTTTTTTGCCAAAATTTAAGTGTAATTATCTTCTTGAGAGTAAGTTTTATACTTTCAGTAGCCATCTGTTGGATATTTTCTCTTTGTTAAGAGAAGTGGAGTAAGGGGACAAATCACAAAGGAATGACTTCTTTTAAGCGTGTTCCAAATGACAGAGTGTGATGGAATGATTCTTTTCACTGGTCTTACCTTACATAGTTTTCAGCAAAGATCACATCCACCATCTGCATTTACTCCAGATGTTGAAGGAAGCATTGGGCAACCTTTTGTAGGAGGGATGGCTTGAGTACACTGGTGCAAGAGGAATGTAACTGAGCTCTTCATGCTATCCTCATAGTGCTGATAGATTGGACACTGAGACCTGTTTTCCTGATAGTATGTGGAGGTCAGATGGGAGTAGGTGGAGCATAAGAGGATTATGCATAAGGAAAAGAGTTCTGTCATCACAATAGAATATATCATGATATACATCCAAAGTACAGTCTCACTCCAGGCTGGCCTTGAACTCTTAGTGATCCTCTTACCTTGGTCTCCTAAGTGCTGAGATTAAAGGCTTGCACCACCATGCCTAGCCCATGCCTGATATTTATGTGAAAATGTCAAAATTAAGTTTTTCAGAGATGGGTAAAAGATTAGCTCTTGGGATTTTCCATGAGGAGTCTGTGTTCTCTCTGCTTTCTTTATCTCTTACTTTGAAATAGACTTTATTCTTTTAAGCCCCTTTTTAAAAAATTAATTCGAAAATTTAAATAGTCATTCCATCTGCTTTGTACAGCATGTGTAGAACTTTCTTCTAAGGTTACTTCCTAATTAAAAGGACATTATTATGAGAAGTTACAACTGAAGAAAAGAAGATATTGGGAGAAACATTCAGCTTTAAGACTCTATAATTACACTTATGACATAAATTTCTACCAAAAAATGGTTTCCAAATGGTCTGAAGTCACATCCCAGTAAATGCAGTTCATTACTTGGAAGTACCTAGAACAGGCTTACCTACATTCAAGTCACAGAATATTACTTAAGGGACAGGCACCACTCCATCACTGTTACTAACAACCACATTGTCAGTAACAATTCAGACTTGGAGTTACCTCTTTGAGTGCAGAACACAAAGGTAGGCATCAAAACCTTGAGCAGTTAAAAGTAGTCAACATTAAAGCTGACAAGCACTGGCTCTAGTCAAAACCTATTTACACCTGACTTAAGATGGGACTTGGGCTTCTATTTTAGAGATCAAGATGTAGGGTTAGAGATGAATGAATTACACACTCATTGAACACAGAAATAATTGCATCACCAGTATATTAGCTTTTTAGCACTGTCACAGAAAACTATTATGAGTGAGTGGCTTCTACAATAAAAATTTCATGGTCTTGTCTTGGAAGACAGAAGCCCAAGTTCAAGGGGTTGACAGGACCTGCTCCCTCTGAAGGTCTCTGGAAGGACATGCTCCTGGCTGTCCCTAGTGTTTGGCAATTCAGTGGCTTGTGGCAACATAACCTCAATAACCACATGGAATTTTCCTTCTACATGAGCCTGCCTCTGGGTCAAAGATATCCAAACCATACCATTTTAACTTACCTACTTTCATTAAGACACTATCTCAAAATCGTCTAGATAATGTCATATCTTGTTACTGGGGTGTATGATTCCAATGTTCCTTTTGCAAGGAGGTGTCAAAATGTAGCCTCTAACACTGGGCTATTACCCAACCCAATTTCACATCTCCCAAGCCAGAGTTCTACGATCACATCCCATTTCTAGTATTAGTATTCTGTTCTGAGCGCACACTCATGGTTGTATCCTGAAGCCAAATGTAAATGATTGGGGATTCGCACCAGCACTCCATTAGTGTAGATTATTAAAAGTTGATTGTAGTAGGCATTATTTTTCATTTCTAAAAGCCTTCATTAAGATGGAATAGCCTTTTTCCTAGTAGGAATGAGGATAATCTATCACTTTGACACAGAAGGGAATTCCACATACAGAAAAAAATAGAGTAGAAGAAAAGCATTGCATCAATACGATTCATTACCACAATGATCAGGGTCACTGCCAACATACTTTGTTCACAGGCTACTATTTAACATCCACCAATAAAGATCCAGCTCAGCTCTACTTTCCTGAAATGGTTCCTCAAATGGGTAAGGGCTCCCTTCCAAGGAATAAGGCAATTGGCAAAAAAAAAAAAAAAAAAAAAAAAAAAAAAAAAATCTCATTTCAACAGTCATTCATTCTTTAGCAAGTATTTATTTTTTAAAAAATTAATTCATGTACCAGTCACTATTCTAGGTTTCTAGGCGACATCAGGGAATAAAACAAAGAATTCATTTTGTTAAATAAATGATTTAGTGTGTTCAGAAAAGGGAAAAAATAGAGCAGGGCACAAGGGATCAAATATCCCACTAGTGTTAGTTTGTGTTCGTAGGATATTATATAAGTCAGGATGGGACTCTAACAAGGTGAATTATTCAAAGGGTGAAGCCTGCATCTGTGGTGTGGTGAATAAATATGTGACAGTGGAAGAGCCAGCACAAAGAAGGGCCCTGGTTCCCATGTTCTGGAAACAGTTGTGAGGCAAGAATGGCCACCAGTGATCTTGAGGCTGAAGAACTGAATATACTGTGCTCCAGGGTCAGGTCTAATTAAACTTGACATCTTTGGCTTCTGGAAGCATCCTTGACAATTTCTTACCTCCAAATATGAAATCCTCTGCATCTTGCTTGGCTCTCATTTCTGGCTAATGGCCAACAGCATTAAAATGGGCAACAAAGCCAGGCATGGTGGCACATACCTTTAATCCCAGTACTTAGGAGGCAGAGCTAGTAGAATAGCTGTGAGTTGGAGGCCACCCTGAGACTACATAGTGAATTCTGGGTCAAGAGCTAAAGTGAGACCCTACCTCAAAAATAAAATAAACCAAAATAAATAAATAAAAATAAAATGGGCAACAACTCTCAAGAGAAAGACCAGTAGTGTTTTGTTACTAGGCTACACAGTCTCTCCTCTGCCTTTCTCATCTTCCTACATGCCCCTACTATTTATAAACAATCGATTTATGCTTTAATTGACTGATCCAAATAGGTTGAAAACCTGATACCTGTATTCCACCATGGAAGTTATGCAACTCCTTCTGTTATGGGAAAAGACCTAAGATTACATTCATCTGCAAACTGCTTGACTGTGATAGCTTGGAAAAGAACTGTCTCATGCAAGAAGCCTCTGGTGTAGAGGGTGCACTGAGGCCCCTCACATCCATGCATCTGATAACAGAAGATGCAATCACTTCATCTGGGTATTATTTCAAGAAGGTCTATTATACTAAGCAGGTTTTGGAAGATATGATATCGTCTCCACCTGGAACAAAAGGACATTTGTTTACCCTACAGGGTGGATTTGTTTGTTTCTATGACTTCTGGTCTGTTAGATACTTTGAGGGTTTGCTAAAACCAGTTTACCTTCCCCTAGTATGTATGGAGGTATCACCCAGTTATTGTCTCTTTATCCCATGGGAACTGGAATTCAGGGAACAGACTCATATGCTGATAATCTTCAACCTCTACTCCTTTAGTAACAAACTATCCAGATCTCTGACCCAAGAAGATATGTATTTTCTTCTGGTATTCAGATGAAAGGCTAATTTGCTAGTCTATGAGTAGTATAGAAACCTCACTTTTCAAAACTCATCAAGACAAGAAAAGATAGCTGACTTTATGTCAGGAGATGAACCACCCTTCACATATCTGCCAGGGTCCAGGTAAACCACAGAGGAAAATGGTGAGATGAACAAGAGGGCTGCTTCCATAGTAGGCCTGGCAACCTGCACCAAAATGATGGCGACAGACACTGAGGATACTCAAAATGTACCAAAGCAGAAATCCAGATGCTTCTGAGAGCTCAACACTAAAGTAGACTTAAAACACATCCACCATAGCTTGGGGGAATTTTGCAGAAAAGGGAGCAGAAAGATTGTAAGAGCCACAGGGTTGGAGGCAATATCCAGAGGCACTACACCCCCCATGACTGACTGCTGTTCTCACAACTCATAACCCACAACCCCATGGGGAATACCAGCAACCCAACTGAGGAGGGCCTTTAGTGAAATGGGGACATGGAGGAGGGAAAGGATGGTACCAACACATGAGTGGTCCATATAATGTTCCTCCTGAAAAAAAAAAAATCAGTTTTTTATGCCCACCCAAATGGATTATCAGGAACTCTAAAATGACAAATGTTAGTGAACCTGTGATATTTCAAGAGAAACATTATCTTAATAGATATCTTGTTTAGGAAATTCTACAGAAGCCTATAAGTCTGGCTTTTCAGGGTACATAGTAAAAATAGAGTTGAGAGCAGTAACTGGTGTCCATTGCTCTCAACTTTATACAGGTGGTAATTTAGGGGTTAAATAGGAAAAAAAATGAATGGATCTCATAGATGGTGCCTTTATTTGCACAAGCAAAAAATCCAAAATTGGCTTTCAGTACAGAGCACAGTGAAAAAGAATGTCATTAAGATCAGATTAATATAATTTGGCCTGAGATGCTGTCAAAATTATCTTTCTTGGGCTGGAGAGATGGCTTAGTGGTTAAGCACTTGCCTGTGAAGCCTAAGGATCCCCGTTTGAGGCTCAACTCCCCAGGATGCAGGTTAGCCAGATGCACAAGGGGCACACGCCTCTGGAGTTCGTTTGCAGTGGCTGGAGGCCCTGGCGCGCCCATTCTCTCTGTGTCTCTCTCTCTCTCTACCTTTTCCTCGCTCTGTCTGTCGCTCTCAAATAAATAAATAAAGAAAGAAAATTTAAAAAATTATCTTTCTTTAAAATATTTTAATTTTTTAAATATTTTATTTATTTATTTAAGAGAGAGAGAAAGAGAGAGAGAGAGAGAATGGGCATGGCAGAGCCTCCAGCCACTGCATATGCACTCCAGATGCGTGCGCCCCCTTGTGCATCTGGCTTATGTGGGTCCTGGGGAGTCGAACCTCGGTCCTTTGGCTTTGCAGGTAAGTGCCTTAAGGGCAAAGCCATCTCTCCAGCCAAAATTATCTTGCAGAATGTTAGACAATTGCAAGTATTTGCTCCTTTAATCTTAAAAGTCTTAGCAGAAATATGTGCTGCAGAGAAAACTATAAAGAGATAACATCCCTTCATTATAATAAAATTTTGATCAAATGATTTAGGCATGCTTCTATTGCTTTTTAATGAGTCAACAGGAACCCTGTTTTTTTTTTTCTAAATACTGATAGTAAATATCCATTCAAATAAATGGATGAACCATGCTCAACTAATTTATTGTATGAGGTTTTATTTTTTTATTTTTTGGTTTTTTGAGGTAGGGTCTCACTCTACCCCAGGCTGACCTGGAATTCACTATGTAGTTTCAGGGTGGCCTCGAACTCATAGCGAAACTCCTACCTCTGCCTCCTGAGTGCTGGGATTAAAGGTGGCACCACCACTCCCCGCTGGATGAGGTTTGAGTAGAGAAGAATGGAATACATAAGAGGAAGGTCATAGAAGAGGCAATTCATAATTCACCGAAATGCATCATTCAGATATCATGAGCATTGACAATGTTTTCTGCTGTGCAGTGGCCCACTAGGAACTTCTACAACCACATAGATAGGGAACTAATGAAAGCCCTGTGAATGGAAAATGCCTCTATCACCAAGTGAGGCCCTCAGAGGAACACAATAGATATATTTGACAGTGTTTGTATAGGTTCTGCCTCTATAAATGGTGTCAGTTGGAAGTATATGGATACTTCCAAATCACAGATATGCCTCACTGTGCAACAAACAAATTTCAGCAAAGTATGGATCAGTGACCTGGGTGACTGTTTAACTCCAGAGATAAAGTATGTCATTTGTTCCCAAGCCAGAGATCTCAGCAACTTTTTTTTGGTTTGTTTGTTCAAGGTAGGGTCTCACTCTAGCCCAGGCTGACCTGGAATTCACTATGGAGTCTCAGGGTGGCCTCGAACTCACAGCAATCCTCCTACCTCTGCCTCCCGAGTGCTGGGATTAAAGGCATGCACCACCACTGCCCGGCTTTCAGTAATTCTTTTTAATAGGAAAAGATAGATTAATAAAGTCAAAGTTGTTTGCTTTTAGTATTTAAATAAATAATTAAAGATAAAATATCATAAGGAAAGGTCTCTCCCATTTCAAGGACCCATGGCAATATTTAACATACCCTCCGTTTGATTTCAAAAGACTGTTAGGAAAATCACAAACACAATTTGCAGGCAAATGGCAGACCACTAATGCAACTTATATTTAGCCACTAGAAGAATTTATGAAAGTAAAGTAAAAACATTAAAAGCATGGTAGTTTCACAATGGAACTGTTTTCTTTACTATTCAATATGCTCTAATTCCACTGTTATTTGCATAAATACATATTTTGCCTCCCTGGAAATTATGGCAATAGATGTCCTGGTAAGCAAATCACTGTGGCAATTTGAACTTTCAATAAGACAAGCTGGTGTGACATACTGGATAGGTCATTAGCTTATCATACAGAGAGTAATGGCAGGGTGCATAGTATGGTCCGCAGAGAGGAGTTTAAGGCTTATTCTTTGGAGTAGCCTTGGGCATGTGTGGTAGGGGCCAGGCAAATGAAATAGCTAAGGCTATGACTGCATGCTGAGTGAGGATCTAACTTTCCAGAAGTATTCTTTTGTTTTTGAAGTAAGGTCTCGCTCTAGCTTAAAATGACCTGGAATTCACTACGCAGTCTTAGGCTGTCTCAAACTCAGGATCCTTCTATGTCTGCCTCCAGAGTGCTGGGATTAAAGGCATGTGCCACCATGCCTGGGAGAGAGAGAGAGAGAGAGAGAGAGAGAGAGAGAATGAATACAAGCGTCCTGCAAGGAACTCCAGATGCTTAGACTACCTTGTACATCTGGCTTTATGTGGGTACTGGGGAATTGAACTCAGGTCATTAGGCTTTGTAGACAAGCACCTTAACCACTTAGTCATCTCTCTAACCCCCCGTAAGTTTTTTTTAACAGAAACAAGAGACTAAGTAAAGGCTAAGCAAAACCATTTGCCACAACTGAGGTCATCAAAGCAGATTCTAGATTCAGGTTTCCAGCGGTGCTCCTCAAATCTTACTGTTCATATGAATCTCCAGAAGAACCTGCTAAAAAGAATTTGTTAAAATGCAAACGATCTTGGTTAAATGGAGATTATGGGAAGGACCTGAATTATTCATTTTTAACAAGCTCCCAGACAGAACTACACTCTGAGCAGTGACGGACTACATTCCCATGCTTCTATTACACCAGCAGCAGATGAGGTGACTTAAGTGAAGTGTATTAAATTGTGCACCCCACCATCCAATTCTAAGCATCTTAATTTTATCTTAGAACAGTAAAGTCAATCTTAAAAATAAATTTTATAAAACAGATGTTCATGATAGGATAAGAACTAAGTGTGGATTTTCTGGGCAGACTGTGGTTATTCATCTCATTGTGAGGGACACTCCTGTGAGGGATGTTCCTATGAGGGACACTTCTTGTGATTATGCTTGTGATTATAAATGATTATTTCTATGAAATTTAATTTAAACTTACAATTAACCTCACTAAATTTTCTAAATTATCTATGAAGTTATCTTTGTTTTCTATTGGAGAAATTTTATCATTTTATCATTAAATTAACAGTACTCATGGTAAGAGCAGGCCAAAAAGTCAATGTGTGAAAAAGTGTGACTCAAGGGGAAAGATGGACAAAGGTTGAATGACCAGTCCACTGGACATGAGGTCAATATGAATTATCCTTATGCTATGGCATTATCTTCTGTTAGTCACTGTGGATGCAGGCTTCAATTTTATACATATGTAAAATAAACATAATAATAGCTCATCTCTTTTGCTTTGCATTGTTGCAACCTTAAGGACTACCCATGAACATCTGTTCTATTCTGTCTTGAACTCACAGGCTAGCTTGTTTGACCCCTAACAGTCAATCTAGTTTAGGACTAAAGCATAAAATAATGACAACCATCATATTCAAATACATATTCAACACAGAGAAAGTTCTGACATGACTAAATGTGCCAATATTTCCTCAAAAATAGAAGAAAATCAGAGGTAATAGAATAACACCAATCCAACCTATTACACATTTACAGAAACAAATGCCTTAATTTTACTACTGTATCGTGTGTTGCATATGAGAGTCTGCATTTATAGAAATGTGGAGTAAGATGAGAAGGGTGGAAGATTTCCCTAGAGTAAATGGACTATGAAAAATAACAAAAATTTATGCACAAATGTCTGGAAAGTCCAATTTCCTAGGTAAGAAGAATAGGCATCAAATGGAGACGTTTCCACACTTGCTTCCTCTGATGCCACCAAGCCCAACTTCCCCAAAATGTGTCCTGGGAAGCCCATAGCCTCATTATCTTAGTTTAATGCCCAAGCTAATTTCAGTTTTATTTTAAAAATTAAACAAATTCACAGGCTTTAGGAAGAAATTTGAAATCTTTAAATTCTATCCCTACTGGAAATAAAAATAAATAAGTGTGTAGATAACAAGCTATAGTAAAATATGATAAATCATTAAACTATAAAACAAATATATTTCTTTTGAAAAAATGTCTTTAGCTCCTCTAGATATTTGTTTAATAACCATATGTGTCTCTTATTTTTCCACAAAATTAAGAAATATTGAAAAAATTATAGCTACTACAGTTTAAATATTATGTTGGAAATTATGTTTATCACAATATGTGAAATGTTAGATGATAAGTAAAGCTCTTATAGACACAATACTAGTTCATAAAAGTTCATGTATTTGATATATATGTTAGTCTTAGATTTTGTTTGCCCTCAGCCAAAATAAAACATCAAAATATTAGGCTCAAAGATTGTCTAAAAGTACCTTCAGGAATATGTGAAAACTTTCTTTTCAATGAGTTATAAGTATTGATATAAACTTTCATGACCAATACTATGTGGAAGGCTAATATACTATTTTTATACCACCGCTAAAATAATCAAGACAAGTGAAGGTTAAAGAAACAATGTATCTATATGTATGCATGTATACATAAATAACAAATATGTATACATAAATAACAAAACATATAGTAAGAGAGTTGCTATATATTTTTTCACAATAGTAGCACATTCTGAACTATATATCATAGAGGTCTAAAGAAATCATCTCTTGAATCAACATACCCTGTACAAAAGCAAGTTTAAAAGAAATCATTGTGGATGTCACAGAAGAGCTGACCTGAATGAATCCACTTCCTGCACCAGGGGCAATTCCCAGCCCATCTTCTCAGGACATGTCATGTGCAATCCCCGAGTGGTTTGCATGGCTACAGTGGCTAGGGAGAGCCCAGGTCTTCTCTTAACGCCCTCTCTGATTTGTAGGTAATCTGCTTCTGAAGACAGGTGCTCCTACCCTACGTGTGAATCTACCCAAGTACTCTAATTTGAGATTAATGAAGACCAAATTTATTAACCTGAAGGCTATGAATGTCTGACACTTAGTTAGTTATTTGATTTTTGTTTAGTGAGGACCTTAAATCAGGAAATGTAGTGATGTTAATGTCAGAGCGAGGTCCAAGACACAATGTTGAACATTTGCTGGTTGAATTTATCTGTATCCACTAGCTGTCATTATTGATCTGACTTCACTGCTTCATATTTCTAATCCCTGCAGCATTTTGCCCCCTGCAGAGCTGGAGGGCTTGAAAAAGAAATAACAAAAAAGATCCATTGGAATATATTGTGTAGTTAGAGCCAAAAAAGGAAACTCAGAGATGGAAAGAGGGAAAAGTGGCCTGACCCCAGCTCTTGTTAGCAAACAAAACTTTGACATGAGCTGGGTTGGAAGTCTTGGCTTGTGAAACTCTCAGATCACAGCCCCACAGTGTGAAGTTGGCCCTTCCTCAAACTGGTGGTCTGGAATTAACATCATCTCATAAATCAATTGTGTTAAACTACATAGCTATAAGACGTTTTTAACTCTTTGGAATTTAGCTTTGATACAGTAGCAAGGAAGTGGGAAATGCAGAAGGTGAGAGAAGGAGAGTGGGAGAGAGTGATCTAAAGAGCTTCTAGACTGATCACAGGACCCCAAGCACAGCTGCCTCTATGGCTCACTGACTGCAGCTAACAAGAAGCCCAGGCAGGGGCCATTTCCTACTGGCTTCAGCTCTCCTTCCTCCTTTCTCTTTCTAATCCTCATGCTTACCTTGCATTCTTGCCATTTCATTATTTCTGAGGTACTGTGCTCACCCACTCTTTGTAATAATGTTTAAGAAAAACATCATCACAGTCAGCCTCAACTTATCTTGGATGTCTAACTTTGTTTGAGCCAAATGGGACAATATGGAAATAGAGATTTACCCTTACAGAGCAGCTACCTTAATACATTTAGGTTAATTAAAATATTTTCCCACAGCATATTATTTACCAATACTTGAGTTACTTCTCATCTCCAAACATTTTTCAGAGAAATTGTTTTTTAAACAACTAATATTCTATTGTCAGTTATTTTTGCAGTTATAAATAGAAGCATTTGTTTATTTGCTGGTAATCTTTAAAACTATTTCTATCTAACAGTGGAATTAACTTTCCATTTGTATGTTTATAAAGTTTTATAGTAGCTCCTAGAACTTTCTGTTATAAGCCAATAACTGCAACTTCAGGAGAAATGAAGTACACACCAAGACCATGACACTGCTGCTGGAAGTACGCTTCTCATGAAGGTCAGGCCTGGACCCTGTCCCCTGATGGAAGTGAATTAGTTAAATTTATTTTATTTTATTACATTTGTTACTGAGAAAGTAGGAAACCTCCCAGAAGTTGTCTAGAGACTTAATTTACTTATAAAAAACAAAAATTATGGAAAGCCTGCAATATGTCATATACTGTCTTGAATTCCTAGATAATAAAATGGAATAAAATATGGATATTTTTCCAAAGAGAAGGAAGATTGAAACTACAGAAAATAATAATAATAGTATTATTAGTAAAGATTTTAAAACAAGGAACAACAGGAGCAAGACAGGCAAGTTGACCTGGTATACCTAGGGGAAGTTTTATACGATAGTTAGATACTTGATTTGACCTCAAAGAAAACACTACAAGCATGGTTAAGACTCCTCAGGTGCATGTAGCTAGAACACCTATTAACTTGTATAGGAAGGAAATATTCCCATGTTGTTTTTTTTTCCCTGAATTCTAACTGAATATTACCATTTCTATTGATCTTAGATGAAGACAACAAATCATAGTAACATTAAGAACAACATTTAGTTAACAGAAAGAAGTCAGGTCACAAAAAACACAAATGTCGCATGATGTTTCTTACGAGTATGGTGGTTTGATTCAGGTGTCCCCCATAAACTTAGGTGTTCTGAATGCTAGGTTCCCAGCTGATAAAGAATTAAGAATTAATGCCTCCTTGAGGCAGTGCATTGTTGGGGGCGGGCTTATGGGTGTTATAGCCAGTTGCCCTTTGCCAGAGTTTGGCATACTCTCCTGTTGCTGTTGTCCACCTTATGTTGGTGAGGAGGTAATATCCATCCTCTGCTTATGCCACCGTTTCCCCCTGCCATTATGGAGTTTCCCTGTGGGTCTGTAAGCCCAAATAAATTCTTTTTCCCACAAGCTGCTCTTGGTCAGGTGTTTTCTGCTAGCAATGTGAACCTGACTGCAACAATGTGGAATCAAGAAAACAGGGTAGGGTGGTGGTTTTTAGAGGACTGGGACCAGAGGTAATCCAAGAGGTCTTGGAAAAAGAATACATTTCAGGCTAAACAGGAGGAATCAGTTTAAGAAATCTAATTAAGAACATTATGTGTGAAATTAAAAAGCCATGCAGTATTATACACTTAAAATTTCTAAGAGGGTAGAATTTAAGTTTTCTTTCCACAGAAAAATATGCAAGGTAAAACAGATGTTATTAGCTTAATTTAGCTATGCCACAATGTGAATACATATGCATACATCAAAACACCATGTTGCACATGATAAATATGTATAATTTTATCAATTAAAAATAAATGAATAGCTTTAAATAAAGATATTAATAGTACCTGTAATTTTTGTCACCAACGGAAACAGATTTTATGAAAAAATGTCACAACATCTTATTACTTAATGCACTAATAAAGAACTTATATACTTCTAGAATTTTTTTGAGAGAGAAAGAGAGAGAGAGAGAGACAGAGAGAGACAGAGAGATAGAGAGACAGAGAATGAGTACTCCAGGGACTTTCTGCCTCTGTGAACAAACTCCAGATATGTGCGCCCCCCCCCCTTGTGCACATGTGTGACATTGCGTGTTTGCATCACTGCATCTGGCTATGTGGGACCTAGGCATTTGAACATGCATTCTTAGGCTTTGCAGGCAAGTGCCTTAACTACTAAGCCATCTGTCCAGCCCTAGAATATTTTTTTAATAATTATCTTTCTATTCACTCGTCTTCCTTTGCTATCTCATGTACTTGAAGACATTATTCTGAGAAATGGTCCTGGATATCACCAGAATGCCAAAGTGGTCTATAAGCCCAAGTTGTTTATGATGCTGGATGAGATAGTTGCCCAGCTAGAGAGAACACAGAAGCTAAATTGTACTGTTCCAGAACAAATCTACTAAAGTCTGTGGAGATAGGGATGACTAAGAGAAGCAAAAATTCCTGCATAGAAAAATTGCAAACACCCATGAGAAGAACAAGGAGAATGCATCAGAAAGATGCATAAATTTTCCTGACAAAAATGTAATATATAATAATACGAAAAGAGGCATAAAAGACCCCAAGCAGCTGTGTGCTCACGTTTAAAAGACAGAAATGCAGAAAAGGAAGAACATTGGAATGGAGTCTCATTCGTGCCAGGATTGCATACATCTTTAGTTGTGCATTTCATGTGTATATTATAGAAAAAATGTATATTTTGATTATACACATGGTAAGATTAGATGAAAAAAGTAGGATCCAATCATTATGACCTAAGGGATCTTTAAACTTATGTATGAAAAAAGTAAAATCAAGGCATGTCATCAAAGTCATTATTCAGGATAGTTGCCTTTGGCTAATGGGCACCAATCACTTTGTGAATATGAAAGGGAGACTGTTCAACTAGTGTTTTTCAGTAGAGAAACTTCATATTCTAAGTGGCTGGACATTGTAAGATTCTTGTAAGTAGTGTGCAGGGAATGGAAGCAAGATGCCAGGCTACCTAAGTATTAGAATATCAATTGTTTCTGTAGCACTTACATGTTCCCAGTGCAGAAGTTCATCATTTTCCTCAAATAAATAGACACAAAAGAACATATTTCAATCGCAGGTACAAATGGTGAGTTGTTTTCCTGCAGATATACTGTCTCACTGATGCATGGTGACATGTTTGATGATGGAGCTGTGGCCAAAGCACGAACACACATTCTCCATCACCTCCACAGGACGAGTGGCTCTTAGCACTGCTGCCCTGCTCATAAGGGTATGAGTGCTCTCATAAGACATGGTAGAGGACACCTCCTTCCATGACTCCACAAACCTGCCCATTGAAAAATGGGTCTGGAATCCTACCTGTGAATTAAATCCTCAGAAGGTAAATGTATTTGTCTACTTTAAATGTTATCAGAGCGTACAATTTCTCCATATGACACTAAGAATTGAGATGTTGGTTGTTGTCTTATGTTGCAGTCAGGTTCACATTGCTGGTAGAAATCACCTAATCAAGAGCAGCTTGTGGGAAAAAGAAGTTTATTTTGACTTACAGACTTAAGGGGAAGCTCCACAATGGCAAAGGAAAACAATGGCATGAGCAGAGGGAAGACATCATCCCCTGGCCAACATCAGGCGGACAATAGGAACAGAGAGCATGCCAAACACTGGCAAGAAGAAACTGGCTACAATGCCCATAAGTCTGCCCCCAACAATACACTACCTCTAGGAGACTTTAATTTCCAATTGTTATCAGCTGGGGACCTAGCATTCAGAATAGCTAAGTTTATAGGGGATACCTGAATCAATCCACCACATTCCGCCCCTGGCCCCCATAAGCTGATAACTATACATGATGTAAAATGCAATGCATTCATCCAACTTTAAAAGTCACCATATTTTTTATCACTGCTAATGATGTTCAAACATCCCCATACTCCAGGGTCTTTTAACTGAGCCATAATACCAAAACAAACAAAAAACAAACAAAAGCCATAATGGTACCATAATAAACATTCACACTGCAAAAGATGGCACTGGGCAAAGCAAAGAAATATCCAGCCAATACAAGATTTAAAACAACCAGGGCACACATCAAACTCTATAGCTCCAAGTCCAACAACTCTAGTCAGTAACAAGTCTCTAAGTCCCATAATTCTAACCATCAACAAGTCTCTGGAGTTCCAATTCCACCCTTCCAGATAGTTTACTCATAGTACTTGAAAACTTCAGCTGGGGCCAGCAGCTTTCCTTGGCAGCCATTTGGTGGTGCGGACATCTCCACTGGGTCTCCACTGTAACCCACGGTTCATCCTCATGGCTCCATCTGGTCTCCATGCAGGCAATCCTGCTTTACATTGTCCATGGCCATTTCCAAAACACAAGACCTGTTGCAAACTCAATGACCC
The DNA here is from genome assembly GCA_036346955.1 of Dipus sagitta. Taxonomy (NCBI): domain Eukaryota; kingdom Metazoa; phylum Chordata; class Mammalia; order Rodentia; family Dipodidae; genus Dipus; species Dipus sagitta. The sequence continues at coordinate 71,007,408 of CM070778.1, read as the reverse complement.
TCTCTTTCTGCATTTCTTAAATTCCACAATACCAGGTGGGGGGCCAATTTGTTAATCCAGGGGGGGGAATGAAACAGACTTTGAAGAACAGGACACTCCTTGAGCACTCAGTCCCCTTCAAAAGAGTCTACATTCTTCCTGTTGCCCCAGTGCCCAGGTCAGATGGCCCAATCTCAAAGGTTGTAATATCTCAAACAATTTGCAGGTGAACAGGTAGCAGTTTAGGCCCAAAGATTTCATTTTTCCTGTGCCATATCCCTCTGCTCACACCAGTCCATTTCTGTGCAATGCAATCCTGCACAACTTCTCAGGACACAGCCATAATGGAACCTCTCAACATGGTTCTAGCCCAGTCCAAGAAAAGCTCTTTCTCACCCTCATAAGCCAAACCTCACAGTCCATAGTTCTTACTGCATTCAGGTCTTCCAACTCTGACCAGAATAGTCCATCAAGCTGTACTTACAGAACTGCAAGGTGTCTCTTAAGCCAAGGTTTTAAATCCTTCCACATTCCTCTTGAAAATCAGCTCCAAAAGGCCAAAGCTACATAGTCAGGTGTCTAGCAGCAACCCCACTCCTTGTTACCACTTTATTGTTGCAGTCAGTCAGGTTCACATTGCTGGTAGAAATCACCTAACCAAGAGCAGCTTGTGGGAAAAAGAGGTTTATTTTGGCTTACGGACTCAAGGGGAAGCTCCATGATGGCAGAGGAAAATGATGGCATGAGAGGAGGGTGGACATCACCCCCTGGTCAACATCAGGTGGACAACAGGGACAGGAGAGTGTGCCAAACACTGGCAAGGGGAAACTGGCTATAATACCCATAAGTCTGCCTCCAACAATACACTACCTCCAGGAGGCTTTAATTTCCAATTGCTATCAGCTGGGGACCTAGCATTCAGAACAGCTAAGTTTGTGGGGTCAACTGAATCAAACCATCACATCTTATATTCACCAAATTATAACATATTCTACACTAGTGAAGTCTCTTGCTCCATGTATAAGCATCCTTGTCCTTCACTCCTCCTTTTACTTCCCAATTTAATGAATCACAAAGTCCTGTATATTTACCTCTTAAATGTATTATTAACTCATAAGTTTTTCTTCCCTTTCAATAACAATATCACTGACTCCAAGGTCTTGCTTAGGTTGGGCAATAGCCTCCCATGGCAACATTCTGACTCTAGCCTTATCTACAGACAGTCTGTCCTCCACACAAAATCCAGAGTCATCTTTCTTAATTACTTCCCTGAATCCAAATCCTCTGTGACATTCAGGCTGAATTGGGAATTCCCTAACTGAACTAAAGCATGAGCTCATCCAACTGACCTTTCCTTCTAGCTGCATTCTCTCTCAGTCGTAGCCACTGACCTACCAAGTGACTTCTGCCCTTGTAAAAGGAATTCCTTTCAATGTGCTGTTTCTTCTATGATTTCATCCCTCTGCTTGTTCCTTGCCCTCTTTTCTTGATGAAAAGCTCTCATCCTCCAGACTTCAATCACAGAGAGCTTACTTCCTGAGGGATTCTGAGCAAGGTGCATCTTGTGCTATCTGCTTACATGTTTGCATTTCTTCAAGATAAGGCCCATGAGGTTGAGGACTATGTCCGTGCTCTCACTGCATTCCCAGTCCCTAGTAAATATTCAGTGAACATTTATTTGTTAAGTGGATGGATAAATAATAGAGGTTTGTAATATAATTTAATCTTCAAAGTTATGAGTGTAACAATATTTTCCAGAGAATATTTCCATACTATGCTTTAAATATGATAAATTAAATGACAGATTTTCTGTTTGCACACCTACTAAATATTGATGCCTCTTGATTGAATGAGTAGCACAGAGTAACACAGGCAGAGCCTCCTACCACTGTGTCTGACCTAACAAAACACTTCCACAAAAGTTGCTTCCTTTCTCCTCCTTCCAAGTCCATTTAGGGTACCATTTGCCTCACACACGAAGGTTCAACAGCATGAGCAGGTGGAAATGCCCTACCTGCTTATAGATCTTACAAAACCAGCCAACCTATAGAAAATGTTGAAAAGCCCATGCATTTTTCACATCAAAAGGTTTATTTTGACAAATTCAGATCTTTGAAACCTCTTTTTATTAATACTTAGGTATTTACTAAATATTATAATTTTAAAAATATATCATTTGATGAGACATTTATTTCTATTTTCTTTGTTCTCCCTAAATACAGAAAACAAGTGATAAATACTTTGGGTAGCCTTTAACCACAGAAAATTCTATTCATCTTCTCCTTTCCTCCCCTAACTGTGCTACTAACAAGAAGTCAGGAGAATACTCTGATTGACAAGAGTGAACGGTACTGGAATAAATAATGTGGGAGTGAGTGTGGCGAATGTAGCTCATAAAAGAAAGGTAAAGACTTTCAGTCTGCTCTGGCTAGCACTGAGGAGGAGACAGGGAAAGATCCAAGGGAATATGGAAAACAAATCTGCCAAGAGCCACAGCTGTACTGGTATGCCTCAGGCAAAGCTTCTGGAAGGCTCGGTACTCTGCGTCTTTCCCTCCTCAGTGCCAGTGCCTCTGCCCCAGCTTGTGCTGTACTGCTGGGTTTAAATCTAGGCCCTTCTTCCTACTGGGTATGCACTCTACCACAGTCTGTGTCCCTGGCCCTTGTTATAAGTTGTATTTTGAGACAGGGTATTGCTAAGTTGTCCAGGCAGGCCTTCCACACCCAGTTTTCCTGTGGAAGACTCCTAAGTAGCTGAGACGAGGTCTATTCATGAAAGCTTTTATCCCTAAATTAGTTGAGGCAGGTTGGAGTTTATAAACCTTAAATACAAAGCTGGCTGATGCAGCTAATAAAAATACAATAGTTTGATTTTTAGGCATTGATGTTATGTCCAAAAATTGAGAATGATTGATTATAAGTGGTGTATTTTAAAATAACCTTGGGACTAGTTTTGCTTGGCTGCCCAGCTGCTCTAGTCAGGGCTAATCCCAAATAGCCCCGTGGGTAATGTGAGGCTGATGACTCAGCCTCAGGACAATAGGAAGCAACAAATTCAGGCACTTGGTCTTCCCTGTGCTTTGTCCTAAGACCCTTTCTTGGCCAGGGTAAGCAGGGAACCCAAGCTTGCAGAAAGTGCCAAAGTCCTTCTCTGTAACCATTATCTCCATTCACCAACCTCACCACAGTAGTGAGAAGCAATAACTCTACTTTTTCTTGTTTTTGTTTTTTTGAGGTAGGGTCTTGATCTATCTCAGGCTGACCTGGAATTCACTATGTAGTCTCAGGCCGGCCTGGAACTCTCAGCAATCCTCCTACCTCCTGCCTTCCAAGTGCTGGGATTAAAGGTGTGTGCCACCATGCCCAGCAGAAAGAGAGAATGAGCATACCAGGACCTCCAGCCACAGCAAACAAACTCCAGACACATGTGCCACTTTGTGCATCTGGTTCTATATGGGCATTGGGAACTCAAATTTGGATTGTTAGGCTTTATGGGCAAGTGTCTTAACCACTGAACAATCTCTCCAGCCATACTCTACTTTTTAAAGAAATTATTTTATTTATGTGCAAGCAGAGAGAGAGAGAGAGAAGAGAGAAAGACAGACAGAGAGAGAGAATGGGCATGTCAGGGGCTTCTAACCACTGCAAAGGAACTCCAGATGCATGTGCTCCCTTGTGCAACTGGCTTATGTGGGTTACTGGGGAATTGAACCTGGGTCCTTTGGCTTCCAGGCAAGTGCCTTAACCACTAAGCCATCTCTCCAGCCCCCTACTCTACTTTTTAATTTGAGCTTCTCCCTTTATTTCCTCACTTAAGTTAGATTGAGATGATTTTTCCCATGTAAAGACTTTATTTCTTTTTTAATATTTTATTTTTATTTGTTTATTTGACAGACAGAGAATGGACACACTAGGGCCTCCAGCTGCTGCAAACAAACTGCAGATGCATGTGCCACCTTGTGCATCTGGCTTATGTGGGTCCTAAGAAATTGAACCTGGGCCCTCTGGCTTTGCAGGCAAATGCCTTAACCACTAAGCAATGTCTCCAACCCTTAAAGACTTTATTTCAAAAGGTCATCATAGTCAGTGGCACACAGGGGTAAGGCTACAACAGAACTTTAGGGAAGGACATAATTTAACCTACAACAGAAGGACAAGAGAAATCTCTAGTTAGCTCAGTGTTGCCCGTGGTTTATGATTTCTATGTAAAACTCCTCTCAGAGAGAAAAGATTTTTTTTCCTAGTTCCATCTGTGGACCAGAAGAAAATTGCTCTTTAGTTAGAATTACATGGAGGGAATAAGTTAACAAGTTTCCACTGTCTTCAAACCACATTTGCCCAACACAACAGACTCTCAACTTCAGGGACTTTCAACTGCATCTGCTTCTTTTCTCCTAAGTACTGGCAGTCAACTCATCACCAAATCATTCACTTCCAAAAGCTTGACAGCAGGATTTCTGACCTGAGAGAATCTCTAATTGCTAGTAGTATGGGAATTTATTTTCTTTTGGCTACCTGAATCCTGTTCTCAAATCATTATGTCTTCACTATTAGAAATCTCAATTGTGCACATGTTTCATTATTGCAAACATTCAACGTTTTTCCCCTGCTGGCTCTGAGGAAAGTAAACTAGAGAATGAGATTTATGAAAATGAATTATGTTGTGATTTGGCAATTGAAGAAGACCACCCAACCACACATATGAAAGGAGAGAAAGGATATTTTAATATAGTCTCAAAGTCAATCAAGTTTTACGTAGCAACCTGTACCACTTACTTGCAGGTAGGAAAGTAATATATTAATCAAATTTAACATGTGATCTACCCATCATAGAAATTTACTTTATTTTCTCAATGTTATCCATGACAATAATGCCAGCAATAGCCACAGAGTCTTAGTCTGTGTGACCATAAGACAATGGGAACAAAGTGCTCATGATCACAATCATAGATCAACTGAAGAAATTATTTCTGGCCCATATATGGGAGGCTTAAAACATCATCTATAAATTTGGAGCTGTGCCCCAAGGATCCATTCACTAGGAGTTTGATCCACAATGTAGCAATGTTAAGAGGCAGTAGAATCTTCAAGAGGTAGGCCAAGTGGGAAGTGCTGCTGGCCTTTCCTTGTACTTTTGAGACCCTCCTATGTATTCTGAAGATGCTGTGTATTTTTCTAGGTATTTTGTTATAGCAACAGTAAGCAGACTAACATGGAACACCTTAAGAAAGGTTTCTATCCACAGTGAAGTGACAGACAAGAAAATCATTAAAACATTGTTAGTATGTCTGATGTTGGAAGGAAGATGTAGTAATGCAGGGAAGTGCCAGGGGGTTGGGAAGGGTCATCAAGAGTGGATCACAGGATAAGTGTTGAGCAGAAATGTGAAGAAAATTTGTAATAAACCAGTTGCTTTCCAAAATTTATTTAAACCCTCATTTAATCATCAAAATTCATTCCCTTTTTAATCCCACACCTCTTCCCATGCCAAAAAAAAAAAAAAAGTTAAGGGCTGGAGAGATGGCTTAGCGGTTAAGCGCTTGCCTGTGAAGCCTAAGGACCCCGGTTCGAGGCTCGACTACCCAGGACCCACGTTAGCCAGATGCACAAGGGGGCGCAGGTGTCTGGAGTTCGTTTACAGTGGCTGGAGGCCCTGGCACACCCATTCTCTCTCCTTTTCTCTATCTGCCTGTTTCTCTCTCTGTCTGTCACTCTCAAATAAATAAATAAAAATAACAAAATAAAATAAAAAATAGTTAAGATGTTTGCTTCTATAGCAGAAGGTTAAATTACTCCCAACATGTATGTAACGTTTTTGGGTTTCTACAGGAATGGTGCTAACTTAATGCAAAGTAAACCCCTTTTATAAGGTTAATGCTCCAAATCCAGTGAGATTTGTCATATTGTCAAGAACATTCACCTCAGAGGTTAGATCATATACAGTGATAGGCAACAAGAAACAAAGAGTACTGCATTTGTCAGGAACATTTATAGTACCTGGCACATAGTAGATATGTTGAATTGTACTTTTTTAAAGCACATTTCACTTACTTTATGTGCATGTGTTGCACATGCATACAATGGTTGATATTGGATGTCTTCCTTGAGCACATCCCACTTTTATTTACTGAGGCAGAGCCTCTCACTTGACTCAGAGCTGATTCAACTCATCTAGCTAGGTAGATTTCCCTGGGGATCCCCTACTGCTGCTTCTAGAGCACTGGGATTATAGTCAGGTGATCACCTTCACTTGGCTTTCACATGGTGCTAGGATCTTAACTCCAGTCCTCACTCTTGCACAGACCAGTGCTTTATCCATGAAGCCATTGCCCCAGACCTTACTCTTTTTCTTTCCTTTCTGGTTCTTTTGAGGTAGGGCCTTGCTCTAGCCCCAGCTGACCTGGAATTCACTATGAAGTCTCAGACTGGCCTCGACCTCATAGAAATCCCCCTACCTCTGCCTCCCAAGTGCTTGGATTAAAGGCGTACATGACCACTCCTGGCCTCAGCCCTTACTTTTTGACATTAATACATATATAAGGTATATTTCCCTTTTCTTGTCTTCTTCCTACTGAACCCCTTCCTCTTGCCACTTAGTGGGGATACTTAGATGAGCACAGGTAGGGCCTTTTTACTAGAGCATGGGCAACTTATCAGTGGCCACCCCAGTGCAGAAAATGTCTGCCCTTTCTCCAGCAAGCACTAACTGTCCACACTTTGCAGGGACAAGTGGAGCCTCATGAGTCCCTCCCCTACCCATGGGGAGAGGCAGATCTTGTGCAGGCACAGCTGTGGGGAATTCACGAATGTGGCAGCCTTGTCGTGTCTGAAAGACAGTGTTCTCTTCCTGATGCTCTTCCATTCTTGCCACCTAAATTTAATTTCTTTATTTTCTTTTTTTAAAATTTTATTTTTTTATTGACAACTTCCATAATTATAAACAATATCCCATGGTAATTCCCTCCTTCCCCCCACTTTCCCCTTTGAAACTCCACTCTCCAATCTATCCCCTCCCCTCTCAATGAGTCTCTCTTATTTTGATGTCATGATCTTTTCTTCCTGTGGTCTTGTGTAGGTAGTGTCAGACACTGTGAGGTCATGGATATCCAGGCCATTTTGTGACTGGAGGAGCACATTGTAAGGAGTCCTACCTTCCTTTGGCTCTTACATTCTTTCTGCCACCTCTTCCACAATAGACCCTGAGCCATGGAAGGTGTGATTGAGATATTTCAATGCTGAGCACTCCTCTGTCACTTCCTCTCAGCACCATGGTGCCTTCTGAGTCATCCCAAGGTCATTGCCATCTGAAAAGAGAAGGTTCTCTAACCAAAAGTGAGAGTAGCATTAATATATGGGTATGAACATTAAGAGAAGTGCTTACTGGGAAGTTTGGTGAACATAGTATATACATTTAGCCAGACAGCAGCATATATTACACCCCTAAGTCTCATGATTACCCCTGTTGTAGGTTTTCAGTATCAGGGATGAATTTCCTCCCATGGAGCAGGCCTCCAGTCAAATTAGAGGTTCGTTGGTTTCCCCCATAACACGTTCCACTATTCTACGTGTTGGCTCATTTGGCCTGGTTGGCCAAATATAAGGCTTGCAGTGTCCACTGATGGGTATCTTCACTGGTGATTTCTCTCTCTCCCCTTGAACTGCATGCAGCATGGCTTTTTCTAGCTTTCTGTCAGCTGGTCTACACGGAGGATGTTTTCAGCTCAGCTCCAACAGGGTTTTTCAGTGATCCTGCAGCCCAAGTGTGTGGAGTCTTTAGCAATAGAGTCTTTCCATTTATTCCTGGTGGGAAACCAAGAGCCTTGGCAATGGTCTGTAATGTTTTGGGGGCATCAGGGACTTCCCTGGCCAACAACTCACTGGAAGGTATCCCATCCCTGGCACTGAAATTTTTCTAGTAACAATCTATGGCTCCTGTGTGTTCCATTGTCCAGAGAAGTAGGTTTCCATATGACTTATTTATATCCTCTTAGATTTTGATTAGCCCTCCCTCCACCTTTCCTTTATTCAATCTCTACCTCTGACCTCACTTTTCTGTTGGATTTATTTTCTGATATTGGGATTGATTTTTCCACTTTGGACTTACCTCTTTCACCATTCCTAGATTTTCCACCTTTTTTATTACCCTTCTTGATGCCACACATAAGTGGTCATGATACCTTCAGCTAAATCACATGTTAGATGACTGAATGTTTCAGAAGAATGAAGGAATCTGTGGAGAGGGGTACTTTTTTCCAAATGCAATTATTAGATGGAGAGAAATGTGTATATATATATATATATATATATATATATATATATATATATTTAAAGATAGATAGATAGATAGATAGATAGATAGATAGAATTAAATAGAGAACACCCTATGTATATCAAAAAGCATATTTAGGGAGGGTAATATAGCCTCCAAAACAGATAACAAAGCAATTTCCTTTTCATTCCCCTGCTGATTTTAGATCTCTCAAGGATCTATGCATGCCACTGGAGGGAGAGGATCAATCTAAAGGATTGTGGAAGACACATTCTGCTATGTTGTCCAATTCATTTCTCAATTTGTACCACATACCATCACCAGAGATGGCTTTATATTTTCCATCACGAGTTCCTGTCAAAATTCTTCTGGCTAAAGCTATTATTTTAAATTCTATTTTATAAAGCATGTACTCCTCTATTTGGCCACTTTCTTCATTTTATCATATACCAAACCTCTCATTGGTGATGACAGCCACAAATCCCTGTAGTTTTCTTCCCAGAAAAAGATCTGTGTGAAGAAAGGGAGATCTGGGACTAATATCAGCCAGTATGAATTATTTTATAGAGATGATTTTCTTAATCTTTGAAAGTACATTGATCCACTCAGAAATGAAACAAAGTGACCTCACCCAAGATGGGGTACCCAGTCACCATCCGCTTATAAGCAATGTGTATTGAATGTCCACTAAGTTAGGTACTTTAGGAATTCCTCTAGACCCTGGGGATAAGGAGTGATTGAAACTGGAAATATATTTCTAATTTCATGATGCATACATTATATTTGAGACAAAGTAGGGCATCCTAACCAACATTTCCTACTTTCAGGGTGGGGAGAGCTATAGGAACTGATATTTTCATGTGGCTACCTAGCTTTTCTGTATTAGACTATGACTTTGTAACATACATTATGTAGTTATACATCTATATTAATATATTAGCTTTTCAATACATAGCACAACTTACTTAAAAAGGTAACAACAGAAAACATGCCAAGTTCAAACTCATTAGCTTAAACACTTCAATCTTTCCCCTGAGCCTTAACCTATGAGCTGCATGCAGACCCAAGTGGGAAAATAAAAGGAAAAGTTTTGCCTCAAAATGCAACCAGACATAGTTTAATGTCCATTTTGAAGGTGATGGTATTTTTCCCTAAACAGCTTATAAATTGTTCATTTGCCTATTTCATCAATTGCATCCAATCATTACACAAACCATTAAATTTAATGTGATTGAAACTAGCTCTGACTTTACTGCCAGTTAAGTCTCCATTTCCTCTAGATATAGTCAATCAACTCTGGTGATACATTCCCAGTACAAATAAGAAAGATTACTCAAAGACCCATAGGTGCTTTATCTCAGTATTGAAGCCAGTGCAGGTCAATGGGACACAGCGCTGCCACAATCAAGGAAGGTTCTTGTCTTCTCAGACTGTGGATTCTTTATCATTCAAGGTGAAAATGCAGAGGAATGAAGCTTGTCACATATCAGCCTTAAGTGAGACTGTGTTCTTGATAATAGAATCACAGCTGAAACAGTGCTGCTGACAAAGAGAACAAGCCTGATGAGCAAGGGCATTATTACCTAAACAAGAGGTGACAACAAAGCCATTTCTGTGTATGTCTGCATTTCCATTAGAAAGCATGATCTAGACATGTGTGAGTATCACCATGGTCACTCTCTAGACCAGAATTCAATTTTCAGCGTGCTGAGCAAGGCACCCACAAAGCTCTGTAAATAATTACTGGCTTCTAAACAAAAAAGTCTTGGTGTTCTTCCTATCACATGTTGCAAGCATTTGCACAGTTATCCAGGAAGTATTTTTGGTCATATGCTACAGATACTAAAGGTGGAGTCACAGCAGTTCCCACACTGAGGGCACCATAGGGCAGGGAACAGTGACCAGTAATCACATAATACAACTGCACACAAAATCTCTACAGCTTCTTTCTTAATTCTTCTAGTAAAATTAATTTCTCCATTTTTTCCCCCTCCAATTGCTCTACTCAGGTTTCTCTTTTTGGAAATTACTTCTATCTGTCTTGTGATACAAGCTGTCTATAAGTATGTTTCATCAAGCTACAATCTACCACTGTAGGGAAAAAAAATAAAGCAGTCTCACTTACTGTGTGCAGGTGTGAACACGTGCATGCATGCAAGGTGTGTGTGTGTGACTGAATATGTGTGAGTATGTGAGTGATTGAGAGTGAGTGTGTGAGGGATATCCTGTCATGTTATTCCTCAGGGTCCCTATTTATACACTGGAGCTTAGAATTTACCACTGACCCTTTAGGGAATTTTTCACCCAGAGATGAAATGGTGATCCTCAACATTAAGGCAACAGGATATAGTAACCCCAACAGGCAAAAGAGACAGCTTAAAGATATTTTGTATGGAAAAGGGACACTTTTATTGGACCTAAGATTGACTCAATGTTGGTTAATAATCATAGCCAGACTTTGATAAAAAAGAGAAAATAAAATTAGAGCAGTGGGGTTTTCATTGCTATTTAGGTATCCTTCCTAAAATATTTCTTTTAATGAATTAATGCTAATAATAGAGGATCAGTCATAAAAAGTATTATCATTTTAAAATGGTAGTTTTTAGATGGTAGCATTTTTTAAGTGTTCAGTTTTAAAGAAAAGCAATCTGCAGCAGTCTCTTTATTTCTCTCTTGGAGATATTACTGTCCTGTAAAACCTAAGTATATGGGAAACACTGGCTTGGGGTATTGACTTTCACTGGCTGGAGGAGCAGCAGGGAAGTCAATGTAGGCACAGGCTAAAGTTTGGAGACAGCTTATTGGCTGGTGTGCTTTCATAAAGACAAAAATCGAGGTGTTTTAGGAGATCATTTTCTTAGAGAGAATCCCTCCAAATTCAAAGACAGATATTAAAGACATATAAATTCAGCTTCTCCCTTGGTTGAGATTGTTTTCCAAGTAGAGATGATGAAACTAGCATTTTCTGTAGTGCTTATAGCTGATCATATGATTATATGTCAGATTAAAAAAGTGAAGAGAAAAGAAGGATAGAGTAAGGAGACCTTGAGGAACAAGAGATAGCTGAAGAATGCAGAATGAATAAGGACCTAGAGGTGAGAGGAATTGTACAGTGAGAAAATAAAAATAAGAAATGTTGTTCACTCAGATGAACAAACAGACACACACTCACACGCAATCACACACATGAACACAGAATACTGGATACTGAAGCCAGGAAAAATCCATTCTTGTCTTGCTTCTGTAATTGCTGAGCCACCTACTGGGTAAACATGGTAGATCTATTGGTCCTTCCAACTTCCTTTCCATTTGAATTCCTCTTGGAAGAGAAATACTTCTCCCTTTGCTCATAAGTATGCATTTCCTCAGATTCCTGTCTGAGTGTTGCCACATATGGAAGTTAAACAAAAGAGTCTAGAGCTTCTGAGGGAGGAGGACCATGTCCACCACCCCGGCTGTGGTTGGGTCAAAAGCCTCTGGCAGAAGGACCTTGTTCACCTTCCTGGGCTGTGGTTGGGTCATGTTGCATCCCCTTTCACCTGCCCATGGGAGTCAAGTTTAATGCCCATGTAATAAATACTTTACCCAGCAGGTGGGAGTAATTACACACAGCTCATATTTCTAGACAGCAAATTTATTTCAAGATTATAATCCTTAAAAACATAGTGGTAGATATTACAAATGTTTGAACTCTGAATTTATTGACCCATTCACCAATTTTTAGGGCATATGTGAACAATCATAACCCACGAGCCTTGAGCTTGCATCACATTCGATTTATGGTGAAGATGGATGGGACCATTTGTCATCTGTTAAGCTCCCAAATTATGTTTGATTTCCTTCTAATTTTATAAATCTGGAGTAAGTATGATTTTTGATCTTTTTCCTTTTATCTTTAGTCTGGAAAACACCATGAATTTTACCAGGATGCTACAATGTCATTCTGTATTTTAGCCAAATATATATTTGTGTTTATGAAATACCAACATTGAAACCTAAGATGAAATCCTTCTACACTCCCATAAATCTGAGATGACTCATTTGGCTGTTCCCTTGGTCCAGTATTTTGGCAACTTACAGATATACCTCAGATCTGTTAGCATTCAGTGATAATGGGTAAAAGCTTTTTGGAGATCCAATATTTTAAATATCCATTTAGTGATTTATGAATGTAGTTTACCAAGATAAGTCTTACAGTGACCAGTTCAATTCATGTTTTGTTCTTTGTGTCAGTATGCAAACACAGAAGTGACACATAAGTATTTTGCTTTAATAAAGCCATCTAACATATAATGATTAGAGAATTATTTTTATGATTTTTGACACATCTTTTGAACCAATGCTATCAAAGAAGGTGGCAAGATGATTACCAAATGTGTTTCTGGGTTTCTGAGAACAGACCCAACCTGTAATTCCTTGGTCCAAGTGGGGATCATGTGACTAATTCTTGCCCACGGAATGTGAGGAGTTGCCTATCACTTCCAAACCAAGGCAGTTAGTACATGTGGAAGCCTATGTACATGCACGCCTTCTTCAAATCCTCACTGTTGCCACAGTTTGCTGGCTGCACAATGACAGAAAGTCTTCAAAACCGTATGTTGACGGTACAGGAATCAGCTTCCTCTATAACAGCATCAGAGGGAAATGAGCTCCGGCATCACTTCTTATAAGAACTACCCAATCATGAATACCATGCTGAAATTTGAATGAACAAGTTAAGACTTGTTGCAACTAGTCAGAGGGTGTTGCAGTCAGGTTCACATTGCTGCCACAAAACACTTGACCAAGAGCAACTTGTGGGGAAAAAATGGTTTATTTTGGCTTATAGGCTTGAGGGGAAGCTCCATGATGGCAGGGGAAAATGATGGCATGAGCAGAGGGTAGACATCCACCCCTGGCCAACATCAGATGGACAGCAGGAACAGGAGAGTGTGCCAAACACTGGCAAGGGGAAACTGGCTGTAATAAGCCTCCGTCCCCAACAATACATTGCCTCCATGGGGTGTTAATTCCCAAATCTCTATCAGCTGGGAACCCAACATTCAGAACACCTAAGTTTATGGGGGACACCTGCATCAAACCACCACATTCTGCCCCAGTCCTCCATAAACTGATAATCATACATGATGTAAAATGCAATGCATTCAGTCTAACTTAAAAGTCACCATATTTTATATCATTCCTAATGATGTTCAAACATCCCATAATCCAAGGTCTTTTAACTGAGCCATAAAACCAAAAATTCCCCCCCCCAACCCATAATGACACAGAATAAACATACTGCAAAAGATGGCACTGGACATAGCAAAGAAATATTCAACCAATAAAATATTTGAACAGGGCAAACATCAAACTCTGTAGCTCCAAGTCCAACAACCCTAGCCAGTGACAAATCTCCAAGTCTGATAATTCTAACCAGCAACAAGTCTCTGGAGTTCCAATTTCACCCTTCCAGGTTGGCTACTCACAGTCCTGGAAAACTTCATCCAGTGTCATCAGCTCTCGTTGGTAGCCATCTCATGGTCCCAGCATTTCCACAGAGTCTCCACTGCAACCCACAGTCCAACCTCAGGGCCCCATCAGGTCTCCATGCAGGCATCCAGCAAACCTGCTTCACACTGCCCATGACCATTTCCAAAACACAAGACCGTGCTGTAAACTCAATGACCCTCTCTTTCCTGCATTTCTTATACTTCACAATACCAGGTAGGGTGCCAATTTGTTAATCCATGGGGAATAAAGCAAACTTTGAAGAACAGTACACTCCTTGAACACTCAGGCCCCTTCAAAAGAGTCTGCATTCTTCCAGTTGCCCTAGTGCAGGTCAACTGGTCCAATATCAATAGTTATAATTTCTCAATTTCAGCTGAATAGGCAGCAGTGTTGGCTTAAAGATTTCTTTCTGTGCCATAACCCTCTGCTCACACCAGTCCATTTCTATGCAATGCAACCCTGCACAAATTCTCAGGACATGGGCGTAACAGCAACTCCACTCTTGGTACCAGCATTACTGTTGCAATCAGATTCACATTGCTGCCAGAAAACACTTGACCAAGGTCAACTTGTGGGGGAAAAGGGTTTATCTTGGCTTACAGGCTCAAGGGGAAGCTCCATCATGGCGGGATGAAATGATGGTATGAGCAGGGGGTGCACATCAACCCCTCACCAACATTAGATGGACAACATAAACAGGAAAGTGTGCCAAACACTAGCAAAGGGAAACTGGCTATAATACCAATAAGCCCGCCACCCAAAATACACTGTCTCCAGGAGGTGTTAATTCTCAAATCTCCATCAGCTGGGAACCTAGTATTCAAAACACCTAAGTTTATGGGGGACACCTGAATCAAACCACCACAGAGTGTTACAATGCTTCACAAGCTCTGACTCCATCATAAGAATTGGAAGCAACCTTCTTTTATGTTTGCATATACTGGTCCACTAAAAAATTGCCTAAGTATATATAAAGTAGGTTATGCTTAATATTATTTATCTAAGCTATTGATCATTTTCCATTTGAGGATTTTCTGATGTCATCTATATCTCTTCAACTATTGTATAATTTCAGGTTTAAGAGGTGCTCTTTCATTATATAATAATGGCGGGTTCCTGACCACATAGACTGTATTGATACTATAACTTTCTCCATCCTTTTTTTGACTGATCAAATGAGCCAAAGGGCCCACTTCCATTGTTTATGCATTCAGAATTTGATATTTAAATTCATGCACTGGTTTATCAGTTTTGATATCAAATTTATCAATTTCAAGCCATGTCAACTGTTTGATTACAAACATATTAATGGTTTTAACTTTTTCTAAAGAAATGATACCTGATGTGGGAATGAAAGGGTAGATCCAGATTAGAACTCAGAACTCCACAAATTCTGATACAAGTGCATCATGTGGTAACATATGCATATTACTCTTTTAGATTTTTCTTAATGGCTAAAAATCCAAAACCTGGAATGCTAACTTCTCCTGTGTGATGATACTTTATAATTTCAGAATGGTCTCAATAGTAGCAACAAAGAGAAGATCTAAGTATCTTTGACTATAATTTTAGCCTTTATTACTGTGGCCACAAATATTTCTATGTTTGCATAGGACACTTTATTTGAGTGGTTTGGTTTTATTCTTATACCTCCAAATGAGCCAAGCAGCTCTTCAGAGGCAAGCAGAGGCCTGAGGAGAAGACACTATGTGTGATGCTTCGAGACTTCTCCCAGACCATCATTCCTTTGCTTCTCAGCATTTTGCTTTACACATTCTGCCAAACTCAAGCATTTAGTTATCTCTATCCAGATACTTCTTAGAGCTTTTATTTTCAATACAACCATAGCAAAAATGAATTCTCATAATAGCTAGTGTGTTAACCAAACTTACTGCTATTCTCTTAATCATATTTCATCCCAACACACCACGAAAAAGTTGATCTCTAAAAATGTATATTACATGAATCATAATTACAATATAAAGCAATTTACTCCACTATGATTGCCAGGAGTACTATAATAATAAAATTACTTACATTAAACATTATAATCATATAATCATTTTTGGAAAAGACATTATGTAATGTATTCAATTATTCTAAATACCATTTATAGTTTACATTTTATCATACAAATGTTTACTTTAAAAACACTGGAATTAATTTTAGAAGAAACTTCTATTTCCAGCTATCATAAAATGCTATATTACCCCATCAAAGTACTCTAGAGGATCAGGAAAGTTCATAGTTATACACAATCCTGGCTAAGCTCTTAGCTAGTTGTGCCCTGCTAAAGACAATGCTGATGTGAGGATATTGATTAGTGCTTTTTTGCTTGGCCAACTTGGAAGTTGTTCCCAAGGAAGGCTTCCATGTTTGTCAAGACTTCTTTTCCTCAACACATATGAGCTTGATGGAAAATGGGGTGACAATGGCTCCCTAGAATGCACTGGTAAGAAACAATTCTTTCCTGTAAGTTTGGTGCTATGACCACCAAGCTCTTATGGGAAGGAATGGTTTTGGCACCCTGAGTACCATCTTTTAGATTGATGGACTTACCCATTAGCATGGAGGTGACAAAGTGGCTTGGACTGGATCCCAAACTTCAGTACCCTAACTACTTTTCCCTCCTTCCTTCTTAATGTCCCAACCTTTCCAACAAGGAAAGCCTCCTACCTTTTCCCTTTACTAAATCTGTCATGTCTGGAGCAATTGCAGTGTTTACATGTTTATACTTGAGGAAAGAAATAGGAGTCAAGAGGTCAAGTAAAGCATGCAGATTACCTGAACTGAGCAAATAGAGGAGAAAAATATAAGTAGATTTTGTTTGAGAAAATTTCCCTTGACAAGCTGATAGGTTTTACTATTTTTAATCTCTCCTTCTTGGAAGGGAATATATAATAACCCAGAACAGATAAAGCTTAAAGGCATTCTACAGTCACCCCATCAGAAAGCCATGAGCACACCTGGTGCTGAGAGTAACCCACTGAGCCCCTCAGGTAGAAGCTAGAATGCATTTAACAGTAGCCATGGTCTTTGGCCATCACTATCTGCAGACAGGCAGGAAGGACTGGGAAAACAAGGCAAAGGAATCCACACTCATGCCAGGAATCCCTTCCAGAGCCTCTCTGTGGGGAAAACACACACAGAGACAGACACAAGACAGGACATCCTGTTGATGGGGCTAACCTGGGTGTCATAGGTCGAGAATGTGTGGAGCAGAGCATATGGAGAACAATCAATATTTCTCTTTATACGTCTGAAGAAAAGAAGTTTTCATTTACCACTTGAAGTGTGTACTATTGTGGTGTATTGAGGGTTTGTTGGCAGGCAGCTCTATTGCTCACTAGTTATTTTATGTTTCACTGTTGTACCTCATACGCTTACTCTGAACTCCCTGGTCCAGTGACCACCTCAGTGCTCATCAGCTTTTAACATGAAGGTTTGCTTTCAGTGAAAGGACAGACAGGCTGGCCTTGAAATAAGTAAAGAACTTCCTTCCTTTCATTCAGTGTCACTCATTTATTCAACAAGATTTTAATGTGTAGCTACCATGTGCCAAATATAACATGAGGCATGAGAATTACTAGGGTAACAAAAAACAGCCATCACATTATAGAAATTGCAGTGTACTGAGGTACATGACAGATATAATTTGAACAGCAAACATGAAATTATAACACAATGCATGCAATAAGAGCACAGCACAGTGAGGGCATATAATAGAGAGAACTGACCATAGGAAGTCAGAGAAATAATATATCTCTGAGGACATGATGATCAACATGAAATCAGAAGAATAACAGCTAACTGGGTTACTATCTAAGGACATTCTAATCGCAGCTTGCTACAAAACTCACCCATGGTTCCAAGGAAAGGATGAAGAAGATGAGGAGCTAAATGGTTAGCAGAATGTGTTATGAGACGGTGGCCAAGGCTGCATGGACCACACTCTTAAATTTTTTAATTTTCTGTTTTATTTATTTTTTTATTTATTTGAGAGCAACCAATCAATGGGGAGAGAGAGAGAGAGAATGGGCACTTCAGGACCTCCAGCCACTACAAACAAACTCCAGATGCATGTAGCACATTATGCACCTAGCTTACTTGGGAACTGGGGAATAGAGCCTCAAACCAGGGTCCTTAGGCTTCACAGGCAAGCACTTAACCACTAAGCCATCTCTCCAGCCCCTTTATTTTTATTTTTAAATATTTTTATTTTAAATATTTTTATTTATTTCTTTTCAAACAGAGAGAGAGAGAGAATGAGAGAGAATGGTCACACAAGGGCCTCTAGCAATTGCAAACAAACTCCAGATGTATGTACCACTTTGTGCATCTGGCTTTATGTGGGTATGGGGGAATCAAACCTGGGTTATTGGGCTTTGCAGGCAAGCATTCCAACTGCTGAGTGATCTCTCCAGAGCCTAGTCTTTATTTTTAGATCAAAGGAAGGCCGGTAGCAAGGTTTAGGCAGCTGTGTGATATGGTCCAATATAGAATCTGAAATAATGTGTTTGATAGCCACATGGAGTTCAGCATTCCAGGTAAGGAGTAGTTTCAACATTTCAGTGTGGGCATCTGGAATTAGGTAGGGAGAGAGAGAGAGGATGAATTTGAAAGACAGTACAGGGATAAAAGCTAAAATGACTTGGGGAAGCATTATGATGTAAAAGCAAAAAAAAATAAAAATAAAAAAAACATAAGGAAGTCTGAATCTTGAATTATTAGAATGGATAAAGGGTCAGGAACTGAGACAGGAGATAGTGGAATGAAAGAGTAAGAGTACATAAATTTAACATGTCTTGCCATTTTGTACTCTTACCACCCCCCCCCACCACCACCAAAAAAAAAGCAGATAGCAAGAGAAGTGGAAAACACAGTCACACACAAAGAACCATGACACGGTCATCAATGAATTATAGAAACTCAGATAAGGCATATGATGGGGCTGAGAATGGAGCACAGTGGTAGAACACTGCTCTAGTCTATTCTGAGTCCAGTCCTCAACACCAACACATCAAAAGATATGATGGGAAGACAGAAGAATGTGAGTCAACACAGTGCTATAACACAATGCTTGCCATGGGCATTGTCTAGTGGTATGGCCACTATGTTGTCTAGCTGTAGTGACTAATTAAATGTCTATAAGCATAAAAATTTAATGTGATTTTCAAAGATTGCCACCTTATTGCAAAATCATTTAGTATCTATATGCAAGAAAAATAAGAGACTGTGTTATTCTTCCTTTGCACTTGGAAAAATAGAGATTTATGGCAGTTAATAACTTGGCTAAGGTTCTATAACTCTGAGTCAGCAGGAAAGTAAAGGGGAAAAAAAAATCAAGATTCAAAGAGCTGGAAGGAAATTTAGAAATCATTTGACCTAGCCTCTTTGTGGAACAAGAGGAGAAATTTTTGTCCCCAGGCTGACAGGTAGTCAGTAACAGATTTGTGACTAGAGCCCAGACGTCTTGACTCTTAGTCCTGCTTGTTTTTTGTTGTTCGTTTTTTTCACCCAGCACATTTATTGAATTTCAAGCTAATGTTCCATTGCTCAATGATTTGACCTTTCTCAGTAGCCAAAAGACCCCTTTCAGAAAGTGCTGCATAGCAGAAAGCATTATGAAGCAACTGGGGCCCAGGCATAGTGGGTGAAAATGAAAACTGAAGTGAATTTTGGCAGGTTGGTGCTCAGCACATATGAGAACAATTACATTTCCCTGAGATCTTTATTTATCGACAAAGTGTGATAGTTATGAATAATTATGTTCTTGCTCTATAAAATTATGGTTCTATGTACAACTGCCCTGATATCCAAGTATACTTCCAGAACTTGGAAAAATATTCTCCCTCTTTCATTGTTTGGAATATGTTTCCTGGTGAAAGGGGATATGTGCTGGCTTTTATCATGGAACATATTTTCTTGTTTAAACTCCAGAGAAAGTGAGAGGAAAGCATAAAACAGGAAGCATCTGCATTGTAAACTGGCAGAGCAAGTGGAATTTGATGTGACTTCAACATTTTTTCACTGCCTTGTATTAACAGATGGCTAGGATTCAAAAGTACTTTACATAAGAAAATGGGTGGAAACTAGGAAGAAGGCCTTACAGTGAAAGGAAGGGAGGAAGGAAGGGATGGACAGAAGGAGGGTATGAGAAAGTGAGTCAAGGAGGGAGGAAGGAAGGCAGGAAGGATGAACATAGAGAAAGGGGGAGAAAGCAGGGAAGGAGGAATAAAGGAAGAGGATGTGGAGAAAGGATGGAAATTGGGAAAACAGGAGTGGGTATAAACAAAGAAGGGATAAGGGAAGGAAAGGTGGAATGAAGATGAGGAAGGCAGGAAGCAGATTCACACATCAGTATGACCTGGAGATAGGGTGGGGCTCAGAGTTGGCTAATCTACTTAGAAGTCTGGATTCTTCCACCGTTTGCTGCTTGTACGCTCTGACTGACTCAAGACTTCCATTCTCAACATAGAGAAGGAATAGTAACCCTGAGTAGACTTGAGAAGAGCTTTGTGTGATCCAAGCTTCATCAAAGGCCTCAGTTTGGGATTGCATCAAAGAATGTGTTCAGTATAAATTCTTCCCAGTGCTTGGATCGACGCATGTCATTTCCTTTATGTTGCCTTAGAAGAAAACACAAGAGCCAGGTAATTGTATTTGATCCCTGAAAGTAAGCTGTTACTGACCTCTGCACCCTATCATTTCAAGCCACCAATAGTCTTCTGGAGATTGGGCTCAGATGTCTTTTAATTATATAGTAGAGAATACTATTATCATTTATTCCCTCATACACTTAGAGGTTATGAAGTTTTTCAATATAAAGAATGGCATGGGGCTGGAGATATGGCATAGTAGTTCAGGTGCTTGCCTGCAAAGCCTAAGGACCCAAGTTCAATTCCCCAGCACCTATGTAAGCTAGATGCACAAGGTGATACATTGATCTGGAGTTAATTTACAGTAGCTGCAGACCCTGTCATGCACATTATCTCTATCTGCCTCATTCTTTCTTTCTCTCTCTCTTTCTCTGTCTCTCATAAATAAATAAATAAATAAATAAATAAACAACATGACAAATGCATGAAACCTCAGACCCTAGATTATTTTGTAGCTTTTCATTAAAATTCTTGGTTTCCAAAACAAACTATGCAATATTATGCTGCCAATGAGAGAACACTGAGAGTTCCCAATTTTTAAATGCACACGGACTATCAACTTGAATTAGAAGTGGCCACAGTACTTGGTAGACATAGTGGCAGGCTATTGTTTGAATGTGAAATTTCCCTCATAAGCTCGTAAGTTTGAGAACTTGAGACTCAGATGGTGTTGCTTAGGAAGGCAGTGGAACCCTTTGTTGGTGGAGCCTTGATGGAGGAAATAGGTCACTAGGGGTACGCCTTGAGGTTTTATAGTTAAGCCTCACTTCCTGCTCTCCCTCCATATCCCTGCCTTTTTCTCCTCTTCCATGATAGATGCAAGGTGACCAGCCAACTCCCGCTCCTGTCTCCATACCCCCCAACCCCAGAAGGATGGACTGTAATCTCTGGAATTTTAAGCTGAAATAAGTCCTCGAGCTGCTTTTGCGCAGGTATTTGGTTACACAGTAATGAGTAAAGTAACTAAGGCACAGCTTCTCCCTCCTCCGTCATTTTCTTCCTCAACTATCAAAGCTTGCCATTTCTTGTCTACTGTCTGTTCTTTCTGTACTTATCCTTCATTCTCCTTATCAGTGAGTCAATCTAGGGCAGATCACCAAAGGAAAGGCTTTCAGTAATGCAAGGAAGGTCAAGCATCAGTGGTCTGTGCGGCTTCGTGCTGCTCTCTCTTTCTTCTGCTTACATGTTTGCTTTGAGCTGGTCCTTGGACTATTTCTTACCTCCCAGATCCATCCTCCTCCTTCTTTCCAGGCACCATGAATTACTTGTACCTATAATATCCCTCAAATGCCCACTCCAACTTTAGTCCCTCTCCATTGATGCATATGCTAGCATTGGCATCTCAGATCCTTGCCTTCTTCCCTACAGAGTGTCAAAGCAGAGGAAACAGAAAGTAGCAGAACCTACTTCCAACCTCATTGATTCCACTTCTTGCTAGCAGATGTATTCATTTATTCTAGACTACAAAGCAGTTCTTGCCCAGTGGACGATGAAGTGGAATCACTGTTTAAAAGCAATGGGTTGGTTAAAATCTGGTGGCCCTTGTTGGGACTAATGTTTGAAAAGACCTTGCATACTTGTTGAAAAGCCAGGGGGTTTTGGGAAAGAATGTCTTGGGAATGAGAGGCAATTCATACTCATTACATCGCATTCCCACCTCTCCAAGTAAATTTTGTCCAACCAGATTCTGAGCTGTTGTTTTTTTAAAGAGTTAGAAACTCCTGGATCTCATGCCCAGTCACATGGGGGATGGAAATATCCCCTTTTCTATTAAGGACTTGGCCAAAATACAGTATGCATTCTACAAAAAGGCCCATTATTATATGGTTACTTATTAATACTTTCTGTATACAAGCTTCTATACTTGGTCACTGAATAAGTCTTAGTGGGATCCTGTTCCCTACAAAATTACATGCCAATGTGTGAGTGAGTGTGTGTGTGTGTGAATGTGAGTGTGTGTGAGTGTATGTTAGCAGTCAAATTTATTCAGACAGGGACGACATTGCTTTTTGTCTAATTTTTTTTTCTCCATTTTTATTAATATTTTCCATGATAACAAAAAAAATCCCATGGTATTACCCTCCCCCCTTTCCCCTTTGAAATTCCATTCTCCATCATATCCCCTCCCCATCTCAATCTTTCTACTTACATATATACAATACCAACCTAATAAAAGCCCTCCTCCCTTTCTTTCTCTTCCCTTTCTATCTCCTTTTTTAACTTACTGGCCTCTGCTACTGAGTTTTTTCCTTCTCACACAGAAGCCCAATCATCTCCAGCTAAGATCCACATATGAGGGAGAACATGTGGCGCTTGGCTTTCTGGGCCTGGGTTACCTCACTTAGTATAATTCTTTCCAGATCCATCCACTTTTCTGCAAATTTCATAACTTCATTTCTCTTTACTGCTGAGTAAAACTCCATTGTATAAATGTGCCATATCTTCATTATCCACTCATCAGTTGAGGGACATCTAGGCTGGTTCCATTTCCCAGCTATTATAAATTGAGCAGCAATAAACATGGTTGAGCAAGTATCTCTAAGGTAATGAGATGAGTCCTTAGGATATATGCCTAGGAGAGTTTTTTTGTCTAATTTTTAAAATTGGTGTATCTGAAAGTGTATAGCAATCTTATCTCACAGATTAGTTAGTGCAATGTGCTTTCTGTGAAGTGTCATATGATCATAACCAGCTCAAAACTCACACTTGGGACAATTACTTCTGTATCTCAAACAATCCTAGACACATATCTTCTCACAAGTTGGAGACTAAATATTGCCAGTTGTATAGTTCCATATAAATTGATTACCTCATGGACAAAGATGCTTAATAAAGAAATGATCTGTGAATTATTTCACAATTATTGACAGTACCCTATATTATCTGGGTTATGAATACAAATGTCCTTCCAAAAATATTTATATGCAACTAAAGCCAGAGATTGAGGGATGTTACTTATTTTATAAATTTCTCATTAAAATAACTGTACTTGGGAGGCTGAGGTAGGAGGATTGCTATGAGTTCAAGGCCAGCCTGAGACTACATAGTGAATAGTCGGCCTGGGCTAGAGTAAGACACTACCTCGGAAAAAAAAAATCTGTTAAACTAGGAATATGTGGCCAATCCAGTGGGATTTTTTCAAGTCAAAGAACCATAGGTCTTTTTGTTATAGATTGCAAATCTCCACTACCAACTCATATAGCGACAAGCTTCCTCCCTATGAACATCTCGGCTTTCAGAGAACAGCATTTTTAAAATTTTTATCTAGAAATTTTTCTCTGTAGTAGAATATCTGAAAAGCAGATGAACAATTAAGAATGTTAAGGTTCAGAAGCCAGGCATGGTGGCACATGCCTTTAATCCCAGCACTTGGGAGGCAGAGGTGGGAGGATTGCCATGAGTTTGAGGCCACCCTGAGACTACATAGTGAATTCCAGGTCAGCCTGGGCTAGAGCGAGACCCTACCTCGGAAAACCAATTCATAATTGTTTATCATTTAAAAGTCTTCAGAATGCCTTTCTAGAGTGGGTTAGAATTCTACATCTCTCTCCTTTGGCAAGTGCTTCCATTTGCTCATTGGAAAGAATCCAGAGAGCTTGACGAATGTGGAGGAGTTTTGCTGAATCTTTGAAGCTCTTTCCATTCCTGAACCTTGTTGAGTGTCGCCCTCTGGCCACAGAGCTGGAGCATGAAGTGTGAAGCCAGGGAAGAAGCTTGCCTGCACACCTCTCCCTGCGCTTCCAGAATGTAGACCGTAGTGTCAGCTCCCCACCCAGACTCCTGCTTCCAGAAACTTTTGCTGCCTTCTGTCATCCCCACTTCCTCAGCAACTATAGAAGCAAAGGCCTCCCATCCTCATGGAGTCTTCTGTCAACCCCTCATCTTTTTCCTTGGAAGTCATACATTCCAAGAAATAACCTGCTGGGCTGAGGTGCCTTCTGCTGGCCTCACTGCCTATCTACCTCTCCTTGACCTCAGACTTATCTTCCTCATCCAGACCTGCCTTCCACTTGTAGGATTATGTATTGATTCTACTATAGGTTATTTTAGTTTATATGTTCCCATGGTTTTAATTTCTGCTTACTAACAACTTGGTTCTTAGCTTGTCTGTTCAATAAAATAGCAGTTTCCAGATCTTTTCACCCCTCTTGGCCTTTCTCTGACATTGTCTAGGATGTCCAGCTGCTAGGCATGTAAAGAAAGGATACATCCACAGATATCCTTCAGCAGTAAACATACCATTTTTCCCCTGGTATATGGTTGTGTGCAGTTCCTGCCAGGTACACTTTTAATTCTGTGTCAGCTGTCTTGCTTCTTATAGATACTTATTCTATTAAATATGGGCACCTCTCATTACTTCTTTTCATAAGAAATTCCCAGTTACTTTTTGTTCTATTTCTGGCTCTAACTGCCTATCTCAGTCTACAGATGAAAAGATGGCAAATAGAATATAACATCCCATGTTAAATGTTAATGCAAATGATGGCAGCAAGTTGACAAAAGGAATTTTGAAAGTATAATAAAAATTTATAGCCGGGCGTGGTGGCGCACGCCTTTAATCCCAGCACTCGGGAGGCAGAGGTAGGAGGATTGCCGTGAGTTCGAGGCCACCCTGAGACTCCATAGTGAATTCCAGGTCAGCCTGGGCTAGAGTGAGACCCTACCTCGAAAAACCAAAAAAAAAATA
The DNA here is from genome assembly GCA_036346955.1 of Dipus sagitta. Taxonomy (NCBI): domain Eukaryota; kingdom Metazoa; phylum Chordata; class Mammalia; order Rodentia; family Dipodidae; genus Dipus; species Dipus sagitta. The sequence continues at coordinate 70,982,322 of CM070778.1, read as the reverse complement.
AAATAAAAATAAATAAAAATAAAAAAAATAAAAATAAATATTTATAACTTGTTTCATAAACACTAAGAAAGAATTTAGAGCATTATTTGCAATAAATACGAGAATGGAATGCTTCTCTATATACATGTTTCTTTGAACTTAAATATAACTTGAATTCAAAGGTCTATGTTCTTTGCAGCCTTAAAAGTACAGAGATACTTTAAAGACTTAGTCTGTTTATGTGGCCATAACCAAATACCTCCAACTGGGCAATGTACACACAATGGAAAGTTATTTCCCTCCATTGTGGCAGCTCAGCAGTCCAAGATAAAGGGGCTAGCATCTGCTTCTTGGTGAGTGCTCACTCTGCTCTTGCTTCACCTGGCAGAGGGAGAGAAGCTAAGGAGATGTGATGCTCCTTTCATAAAGCACTGATACATTCATAAGGCTGGGCCACTTCTTACATCCTGTGTCATAGCATTGTCACACAGAGCTGGGTGCCAGCACATGAGCTCTGAAGGGACACACACATTCAGACCACAGCACCGGCGCTCCTTCCCCCTGGTCACACATGCTCAGTGAGAAACGTCTTTGAACTAAAATGTACATTTTCACTGACTTGTGGCAGTTGTCATTGCATAAGGTTTTCAACCAGTTATTCTTTTCCTTTGTACTCATAAAAATGAATAAAGGTGCTGTTTGTAAAAGCAAAGTGGGTCTTTGTTGCTCTGCATTATTTTCCTTTATCTGATTGTCTTTGGAAACTTAGATGTGACCTATAAGGATGTATTCTTATAAGCAAATGGATATGGTGATACAACATTTTAATAAACATATATATATATGTAATATATATAATTTTTGAAACCACAGCTCTTGCAGTTGCTGGCAAGAAACTCTGCTCCAGTAGATGAAAGAGTCTTAAAGCTGAACATCATATTGATCACACCTTTTACTTAGTATTCCCCTTGAATCTGATGTTTCCAGAGACCTCACAATAGTTCGTCATGTTTATGTATGCCAACCCTGGCAGACAAAATATATGGCTAAACTTTGCTTTCCAGTTGTGACACTGACATATGGGGAAAGTAAGTTTCTTCTATTAGATACTGCAACTGACTGAAAACAGCTACTTTAAATTATTTTTCCACTGAGATAAAAGTCATATGAAGTTGTTGGCAGGTAGTGGTCACTCTGAGTACTACTACTACAACCTCCTCCTACTCCTACTCCTCTTCCTCTTCCTCTTCTTCATTTTTCTTTAAAAATCAATGCATTTTCTTTGCAATCAATAAATATATACTCAGTGTTCCCCATATTGCAAAATATGAGGATACTCAAAGAGAGTGCTCAAACAACAGGTAGATTATAACTTACTTTAAAAATTTTTTTTTTGGTTTTTTGGTTTTTCGGTTTTTTGGCTTTTTTGGTTTTTTGGTTTTTTTCGAGGTAGGGTCTGACTCTAGCCCAGGCTGACCTACAATTCATTCTGCAGTCTCAGGGTGGCCTTGAACTCACAGCGATCCTCCTACCTCTGCCTCCCGAGTGCTGGGATTAAAGGCATGCGCCACCATGCCTGGCTTTAAAAATGTTCATATATATATATATATATATATATATATATATATATATATATAATTTATTTTGGAGAGAGTGAGAGACAGAAGGAGAGAGAAAGAAAGAGAGAGAGAGACGGAGAGATTTGGCACACCAGGCCTCAGCCACTGAAATTGAACTCCAGATTCTTATGACACCTAGTGGGCACATGTGACCTTGCTCTTGTCTCACCTTTGTGCGTCAGGCTTATGTGGGAACTGGAGAGTCAAGCATGGGTCTTTAGGCTTCACAGGCAAGCATCTTAACCTCTACGCCATCCCTCCAGTCCAATTATAACCTATTTTTAAAGAAAGCACATAAATCCATATGCATTATCCTACACAGAAACTCCAGGAGGGACCGGAAATATGGCTCCATGGAAGAGTCCTACATGCATATGAAGCCCTGGATTTGATCCTACACCAGTTTTTAAAAAGAAAAGAAAGACAGGAAAGAAATTGCAAGAGGAATTATGTCAAATGACCTGTTCGATACTGTGGATATGGAGAGCTGCAGGGCTGTCTTCAGGTGGAAGTTGTTGGGTGGCGGAAGCCTGAAGATTCTAAGGATTTAAGACAGGGAGGTATTCCAGCCTCAGAGGCCCCCAACACCTCATCACTGAAGCAAACCAAAAATGAACCCAACATGGCTCAGGGAAATTTTGCAGAAGATGGGGTGGAAAGAATGTCAGAGCCATATGTTGGGTCATAATATGCAGAGACATTTATCTTACCCAGAACTGTGGGCTAACTCCACAATTCATGACCCATATACCTCAACAAGGAGGGGCCAAGGGGAGGGGTTAGGTCGTGGATGAGCCTAATAATGGTACCAAACTGACTGTATTTGCTGAATACAAAACTAATTAATAAAAAAAAAGAGTTGCAAAGGACATCGCAATGGATTAGAAATGGGAGGTGAATAAAAATTGCATCATCACTGAAGCAGACCAAAAATGAACCCAACATGGCTCAGGGAAATTTTGCGGAAGAGGGGGCGGAAAGAATGTCAGAGCCACATGTTGGGTCATGATATGCAGAGACATTTAGCTTACCCATAACTGTGGGCTAACTCCACAGTGCATGACCCGTAATATCTCATTTTGGTGTGATTTGAGTAATGATCTTGAACCCAGTACTAACTTCCCCCTAGTATGAGTAAAAGTGGGTTAATACTTTTCTTTTCCCTGAATAATAAATAAAGAATTTTCTATAAAAAGTGGAATTTTGTTTTTTTTCTTACTTTTCTTATTTATTTAGTGAATTTTTTCAAGTTGACATTATAAATAGAACAACTTGCACAAAACCATGTGAAATGTAATTAACCAGACATCATCGTCTCTGTAAGTTAGAACCAGGAAAAACCTCCTGTAAGTAAACATTCTTCATGGAATTATTAGGACGTCTTCTGCTTCTTAAAGTCAGGCAGTCTCATTGGAATTGACTAATCTGTAGGGAACAAGGAATTCAAAATTGGACCTGAAAACACTATTGTATTTATTAATCTTCTTAGCTTTGTAGCTGATATGTGGCATATGACTGTAATTCCAGCATTGTGGAGATTGAGGCCGGAGAACTGCAAGTTCAAGGATATCTTGGGCTACAAAGCAAGACCTGTTTCAAAACAACCAACCAAATAAACAATAAGTTCTCACTTTGTATATATTACTTATACTATCCAGCATATGGTTTGGATAAAATATATATTTAGAGTCTACTAGCTTTCAATTAAACATGCAATTAAAATGAGCAATTTATCTTCCTTTTTGGTGTGTGTGTGTGTGTGTGTGTGTGTATGTGTTTGTGTGCTTATTATTTGTGATGTGTGAGGTATATTCATGTGTGTGCACATGACCCTTGAACCCAGGTCCTTATGCTTATGTAGCAAGTACACTTTCTCACTGAGCCAACTTCCTGCTCCAAAATTTACCTTCTGATGTAAAAAACATTATATGTACAAGACCCTTCTTAAAATACAAGGAAAACATCTGTATTATAACAAGTACACTGAGACCATTGTCACTGTGGAGTAATATAACAAGCTGATCATCTTCAAAACCCTGAAGAATGCAAACCAAAAATGACCGTTAGTTTTGAGAGGTAAGATGGAAGAATTTTACTCAGAAAACTCAACGTATCTCACAACAGGTCACACAACCTGCCAAGTTCCAGAATGTTCTGTCCCCTTGAGTCATTCCCAGAATGGGATTCCAAATTTGCACAAAAGGTGTAAAGCAAATGTAGTCCACTCATCCTTCTGTCCTAGCACCCTCCTCTCTCACAGGGCCTGACTCCTCCAGTGCACCTAGTGCCTGCATCTCAGCACACTTGTGCAGGACTCCTGATGGGCATGTTCTGAAGAGACAGCAGCAGTCCCAGTTAGCAGGACTAGGGTTCTCATGGGAAAACAGGGTTTATTCTTTGAAGCCAAACTTGCCTGGCTCACCCACTATCTTCATACCAAAATGTTTGCCAAAATGGAAGGGTGGGCGGGGTGTGGTGGCCTACACCTTTAATCCCAGCACTTGGGAAGCAGAGGTAGGAGGATTGCCATGAGTTCGAGGCCACCCTGAGACTACATGGTGAGTTCCAGGTCAGCCTGGGCTAGAGTGAGACCCTACCTCGAAAAACCAAAAATAAAATATGACGGAGAATGGAATTTCAAAGAGGGAAAGGCGGGGAGGGAGGGTATTACCATGGGATATTTTTTATAATCATGAAAAAATTGAGAAAAAATAAAATAAAAATTAAAAAATAATAAAAAAAAGGAAGGATGGCTTTGGAAGTCAAGTGTAGAGGTAAGGAAGGAAATTAACTTACCATTTTTTTGCATGTTACTCTCTTCCTAAATGCTCATGATCCTTTCAGTTACACCTTCCCTTTCTTGCTCTTCCTCATATACTTTATGGATCTTTCTTTTCTCAGACAGCTTTTAAGAAATCTTAAAAAGCTTACTCCAAATAGGTGGAAGAAGTAGAAAACGACAGTTTTTCAAAAAGCACATTTTCATTGTTAACAATGACAACAAATCCTTTATAAAATTTATGTATGCTTTCACCAGTCCTTCAATGATGATATCAGACCAGGTAAAGGTTAGGTTAATTTCCTGACTAATTAAAAATTTCAAACACTTTATGCCAATTTTCTTCAGGAAACATGTCTGTACTACACTTGTTATGTTTAAGTTGGCTGAAATTATTAACCGGTTTTTGTGCACCAGACTCCTCCTAACTGAAATATTCTCTCCTGAAGAAAGGAGGCTCTTGTTCAGGAAGCTAAGTCTGGGAAACCTAAAACTTAAAGGTCACACAACCATTTCCCAAGGTTATGTTAATGGAAACATTCTTTCCTAGTTGATGGAGGGGGCCAGGAAGAAAGTTCCATAGACTCAGTAAGTCAATGAGTCTGGTAAAGGGTTGTAAGAACTTGCCCAAAGGCTATATAAAGGTAAAACAATGGCTTAGAAATAAGACTCTCCAACTGAGTTGCCAGCAAATGGTGTAGTGTGGTGTGGTTTTGAGTCATCTATTGCTCCTGTAAGCAACCCCAGTAAACTCACTGATTCACTAAAACGGGGTTTGGCATAATCATCCTTTGGTTTGTTTTCTGTGCCCTATCTGGGGAGAAGACTATGCCTCCTTCGCCTCAGTGTTTCCCTCAACCTGGTGTTGAGTTTATCTCTCTAGCATTTTTATATAGGTGAGGATGATCCAGGAGGCTAGACTTGGTGGTATTTTATGCTTTTGACACTAGGTAGTAGATATGTCAAGGTCTCTCTTTCCCAAGAGAAGAAAACAAGAGCTGGTCACCAGTAAGTTATGGCCAGGTTCCAGCTAAACACATTCTACTTCCTTTTACAATATCTATTATGAGGATAACAGTGACAGTCACTTAAGCTAATGAGAAGTTCTCATATAGTTATTCTATCTGGTACATAGCATATTCTTTAGGCTCCATGTCCTTGATACATATCTGAAACACTTAGGTGCTCACATTCTACACAATATATCATTACGGAGTCAAGCTTCCTGACCCATTGTGAGATCTGTATTAGAATTAATGCAGGATTGGTGCCTTATGCTTTCAGTTGTTGCCCTAAGGATTGGAGGCTGTTCTTCAGCTTTCCAATGCTTACAAGTGTAGCACAATTGCTTCAGTGGCACATGGAGGGATTCATGTCTGCTTAGCACAGTTAGTTAATGGAAAAAAAGACTTGAATTTAAAAACAAATGATTGAATCACATGCACCACACACACACATGCATGCATACACACACACTTAGCACTACATGCATTGTATATAACTATTCTTCACATGCATACATTTCACTAGCAATGACTTTGTGACTAACAATGCCTTCTCTGAACCAAGCTACTTTTCCTTCCTTTCCTTCCTTTCCTCCTTCCCTCTTTCCTCCCTCCTTCCCTTCCTCTCTTTTCTCTCTCCTTCCTTCCCTCCCTTTCCCTTATCATCTTCCCTATCCCCCTTCTCCTTCATTCTTTGCGCCTGGTTATTATTCAGAGTGCCTGCCCTTGACTTTTTGCCTATAGAAGCTACCACTGGATCCACTCCACTCACAGCCCTGCTCCTTTTCCTCTTGACATCTCCAGATGGACCACCTGTCTCTGGTGCTGATTGGCCTGTTATGATTGCCTTGCAGGCTCCAACCAGGCTTATGATTCCAGCTGTTTTCCCCACTCACTGAGCTTGTCATGGCCTCATGTGAGGGAATTCAACACTAAAGAGAAAAGCACACACATGGCTGCTGACCAAGGAAGCCAGCATGCAAGATGGGAAACCACAGTGGGAACAAGTCTGCATGGCAGCAATTCTCAACAGGCTCTATCCCTGCTGATGACACACATGTGTATGTGGGAATGGCTGTGCAGGCATATCTATCCTCAGTGAGTATGGCCTATTGACATTCAGAAAGGAGACAGATGTTGTACTGGACGGACTGCCTGTGGTGATACGACTGAGGCAGGAGCCAGTTCAAGTAACTGCTCTATTTGCTCCTCTCCTTTCATTGCCTTGATCTTGAGGTAACCCCACTAGCAGACCCCTGAGAAACATGCTTGTCCAGGATTTGATGTGGTACCCAGTTTTTGTCATCATGATGAATTTCCATCTGATGGAGGCACTAAAAGCATGACATGTGCTAGGTTTCATGAAAATACTATACAGTAAAGTAAAATAGATCAAAAGGATCCTGCCTATGAAGAGCTGATGGTATCATGAAGAATACGCATTTCTTTTATGCTTACATTAGTCCAGTGGTTAGAACAACCTGTGAAAATACAGAGTAACCAAATATCAAGAGAAATTTAGTCCTCATTAGTTTTTTTCATATACTATATGTTCTTGTATTGGTACAAAAATTCAGAAATAGTAGCACCTTCCAACTGCTTTTGAAAGTGAAGAAGTACTACCTCCCACAATGCTATACCAGCTCATGCTCCAGACAGAGATCATCAGCTTAGTAACCTGCCCAGTCATGGTCAGTAGCAGGTAAGTCATGTGGCTTCCATTACTGGAGCTACAGAGCAGATGGACCATAGCTTCAGCCTGACATTTGACAGTTGAACCATCACACATCATGGTAAGGTAGCTCTCCCTGAGGACTTTCAGTAAATGACAAAATATATGACTATGTACTTCATTTTTAACCACACTAAGACTCTTACAGTTTTCAGGAAGTTTTTTTAGTCCAATATAGATATATATACCTGTAGAAACCCAGACCACTGTCTAGCATGAATCCTTTGCATTGTACTCTCTATTTTCAAAATACATGCTGAACTATTTCTGCATATATATATATATATATATATATACATATATATATACATAATATATTACATACCTATGTGTGTATTGGTAAGATTTATTCAATTCTTTGTCAGAGTCCAAATTCTCATGTGCCATTGGTCTAATAAATAGCTTAAACATCTTTTTATGTCCTGTGTGCCAATTCTGTGTATAAAAAGAAGGACTACTAAGTAGTTCTCAATGTTTTCTAAGCCTTTAGCTGCTTTAGGTTTTGTAGGTAAATTTTCTCTGTACAAGCATTGGTATTCTCCAGCCAGAAACAAAATTTCTCTTTACCAAGTATGCTTGCAAACCTCATGCTTGCAGATGAAATCTGTGTGTGATCTTCAAAGGCCAAGGACACACATGAGAGGAGGAATGATGGAACAAAATACGTATTTTCAGAGAAATGTTCTGCTTTGTTTTGCAGGAAGATAATGCATCTTAGCAAGTCTAAATTTAACACAGAGCAAGGTTATGAACCTTGCATCTATAAGGTTCTATCACTAACCCTTCCACGTGGTGAAAAATAATGAAAACACGGGATAATACATACACATACAAGTTACTGTCACCAATCTCAGGCAATGGTCAAAAGAACAGTCAGCATGCTGAGATGATTTGGTGACTGACCTACCAAGCCGTCATCCATTCTTCCATCAGTTCAAAACCCACCTGGGGTCAGCATGAGACTCCTGGGGCTATAGTACAGGAACTCTCTTAAGTCCTTTCTACATTCTATTTTCATACAGTGCAAACAAACCTAATCTCTGGCTTGATTGCCTGCCCAGGAAACTACTGGAGAAGGACAGCCACTTTTAGGGATGGCAACAGATTCCAAAGGCATCGTGCTGAGCTAGAGATTAGTAGAAAGTCTCCAGCAGCGGGAACACCATGGGACAAATTTCTCAGCTTTGGGGAAACTAAGCATGGAAATCAAGTGGACACCTTTCCTTTTCAAACTGGAAAAGTCCTGAGTTACATTAACTGGACTTATAAAATTTTCTTATTATTCATGGTACTGCACACCTTTCATGGGGCAAGACTTTGATGGGAATTTCCAAGGACCAGATAAATGTTTATGCTTATTGCTAGCCAGAAGAAACAACAAACTTCTGAAATGTTCCCCAGGTATTAGTAGGAAAATCTTGGATATTTTATAAATGTTGATATTTTGGACTCACATACAATAAAATCAAGCAAACATGATTGTTTACTTTTCTTATTTTTGTTTATTTTGTTTTGAGACTAGGTATTTAGCTGGCACTGGATTTGAACTCACTACATAGAACACGTTGGTTTAGAAGTCACAACAACCCTCCCGCCTCCATTCTGCTGCATGTGTGTGTGTTATCATGATGCCTGACTTCAAACACATCTACAGATATAAACTGGCAGATGATTAAAAGAGCTTTGCCTAATGTTCCTTTTACCCTTCCCCCAAGAATTTATCTCAAAGACAAAAGCAAGAATATCTCTAAAAAGATTTATGTCTCTTTGAGGTACAAGTGAATTTGGAAAGGGTGGGAATTGAACTCACATCCTTGCATAGGCTAGGGGATCTCTGCCACTGAGTCCAAACAGCTCTTGATGAAGAATATCAGGCAACATTAAACTTTCTATAATAGAAGCTAATGATGTCAAAAAAGTCAGTGGCAAATCAATGCTGAGTCAAAAGTCTCAGCTACATGCAAGACTACCTTGTCTCTTCTCCTGGGAGCTCTTACTACACTGTGTGATGTTCCTTGGCTAAATCCTGGATTGGCCCGGTCACCACAATTTCCTTTTCTTCAAATCACATTTATCCATCAACCCACAACTACATGTCTGTGGTCCTGTGTGATGTTTCTTAAGCATTACATAAGAGACAAATACAGGTTCTGGATTCCTTACTGTGAAGGAGTTGATAAGATTTGCTCATGCTACCCAGTACCCAGGTTTATGAGCTGCCACCTCATTTCCCTGTATTATAATAGAATTTAGGAAATTGTAATTGATTAAAGAAAATGGATTTATTTATAGTTTGATCAAACCAGGGAGAGAAACAAATTTCTCTCTACTTTGCCTAGGGCAGTTTTACAATTTATGGAAAACCAGAGGATTTAGTCATAAAACAGCTTAACGGGTCCTCTCCCGAGAGGACAGTGCTGGGGCCGCAGGATGCCTCCATAATCTCTCTTCTCAGCAGGCTGCCTCCATTCTCAACATGGAGAACATATTATATTTTTATGAATTATGCCATTACAAACACAGTATTTTATTCATTATTCGTTATTTTATTCCAGGCCAAGGAAAATGGGGTAGACATCCCATGTCAAAGATTTTCCTATTTTTCAAAGGAGAAAAAAGTCTTGGGGGGTTTATGGGATGGTGGATGGAAGATTGCTGCCTGTTCCTGGCCTGGCAGAGCTCTTTGCCCCTGGGTCCATTCTTCTGCTAGATGTAGGATGAAAGACCTTTTCATTGTTTCTTTGGAGGTTAGCTTCAAGCTCTGGCTCCAACTACCTATTAAGCATTAGTTTTGCAAAGATAAAATGGTGACATTCTAAAAGCTGAACCCCTAGCTATTGTCTATAGTAGGCAATCACTATTACAAGAAGTAAAATAATGAGAGGCCAGGATGGATAGATAAAGAGAAAACAAACTTGCATATATACATAAGCTCAAGGTTGTAAACTATAGGTCAGCGTATATGCTCCAAACAGGTTGAAAGAACAAAAGAACTTGGACTTGAGTTGACATATTCCAGAGAAGTGAATGTAGGTGAGGACTGTTAACCAGTGATTATCTTCAAAACCATGTTCATTCCCAGACCCCTCTTTCCTACAGCTGTCATACTTCTAAGGCTAGTACCAGGTGGTCTATCAAATGTGTTAATCTGGGGGGAGGCAGGGGATAAAGCCGATGTTGAGAAGCAAGAAACTCCTTCATAGTTTTTCCTTCAGTCCCTCTCCTTTCAAAAGAGTCAGCACTCTTACCCCATTACAGACAGCCAGTCCTCATGGTGGTGAACAATTGCCACTGAAACAGTCTCTATGCCTAGGATATGAGCCTGCTGACACTTTTCTGTGCCAAACTTTGAATTTTGCTGTTTTGTGTTGTCCTCCACTAAAACACCGGTCCATTACTTTTAAATTCAACTTAAATTACAATTCTCAGGACATGGGTCGAAACACAACTGCCTCTAACCAGTCCTGACAAAGTCTAGCACTCTGAAACCTCATAAATCAAGGCTTCACAGTCCACAGTTCACAGTTCTCTCTGCATCTAGGCCTCTCAAAGTTCTACCAGAATAGTCCATCAAGCTCTGCTCATAGTACTTTAAGGCTTCTCTTAGTCCAAAGTCCCAAATACTCTGATATTTTTCACACAAATCAAAAAAAAAAATCAAAATCCACATGGTCAATTTTATTGCAGCAATGCTCCCTCTTCTGGTATAAGTTTTCTGCTACAGTTAGCTTCACATTGTTGGGATACAGTGCCTCACCAGAATCAGTTCATGGGAAAAATGGTTTATTTTGGCTTATAGTCTCAAGAGGAAGTTATTTTTTTAATTTATTTGCAAGCAGAAAGAAAGATAGACAGAGAAGAGAGACAGACAGAGAGAACGGGCAGGCCAGGGCCTCCAAGCACTGCAGACAAACTCCAGAATCATGGTCCTGGGGAGTCTAACCTGGGCCCTTTGGCAAATGCCTTAACCATGATGCCATATCTCCAGCCCTTTTTATTTATTTTTTCCCAAGGGAAGTTTAATCATGGCATGGAAAGCATAGCAAAAAAGAAACTGGGCCTCCTATCTTGTCACAATATCTGGGGGGGGGGGGTAGCAGTAAGAGTGAACTAGATCATGAATACCCCATAGGGCTACACTAACAAGCCTTAAAGTCTATCCGCAGTGACATTCCTCTTCCAGCAAGATTCCACCTCCTGAACTGCTATCAGCTGGGGACCAAGAATTCAATACACATGTGGTCATGGGGGGCATTTTACCTTCAAACCACTACATCTGCATGGCATGAGAATGAATTCTCAACCAATTATGCATAAATATTACTATTTTAAAGACAAATATGCAAATATCTGACTTGTTAAAATATGATATGGATATTAAAGCACCTACTATTGTAATGCCTCTATGTTTCAAACACATGCCTCAAATACTTCTGTAATTTTTTTTTTGTTTATTTTTATTTATTTGACAGCTGCAGACAGAGCGAGAAAGAGGCAGATAGATAGAGAATGGGCACTCCAGGACGTGCAGCCATTGCAAATGAACTCCAGATGCATGTGCCACCTTGTGCATCTGGCTTACGTGGGTCCTCAGGAATTGAGCCTCGAACAAAGGCCCTTAGGAATCACAGGCAAGCGCTTAACTGCTAAGCCATCTTTCCAGCCCTCAAATACTTCTATAATCTGTGTATATGTAACAGTGGTCTCTCGGTATTTATTATTTGTTATTGGTTTGAAGGCTCATAATATCTCATTTTTATGACAATGGTTGGTCAGTCTAAACCTGGGTTCTTTTTCATCTTTGTTCTAAGGCTATGTCAAGAAAACAGTTGGTGGGTAATTCTCTCCCTTGTTCTGACATTGTTAGCCAGGCCATCAAAATATATTCTCTGTCAGACTTATTCTTTCTGACAGAAAAATCCTGGAAGAGAGGAAGGGGAAGAATGCAGATAAGGGGAAATTTCCTAAAAGTACAATTACATTTGAGCTTGATGATATAATGAAATTCCATGTGACAGAAATGGCCACAGCAAAAACAGCCTGTACCATTTTATAAGTTACAAGAAAGAACAGATTTATAGATAACCTGACTCTTAGAATGTGCCTAGACACCAAGTGAATAGAGAATGGGAGAAATGTGATCCAGAATGATTGCTCAAGGTCACAGTATTAATATCTTTTATGCCATGCTAATTGCAAACCATTCATTCATTCATCTATTTTCTCACTTGGAAAAGTATCCATGGCCAAGGTAAGTAGAAGAAATAAAGAAAAATGTCCCAGTTATCTTGTATTAAAATTACTAGACCAGGGCTGGAGAGATTGTGTAGTGATTAATGTGCTTGCATGTGAAGCCTAAAAACTCATGTTCGAATCTCCAGATCCCATGTAAGCCAGACGCAGTGATGCAAGCATGCAATGTCACAGATGCACACATGGGGGCACACACATCTGGAGTTTGTTTACAGTGGCTGAAGGCCCTGTCATGTCCATTCTTATTCTCTTTCTCTCTCAAATAAAGAAAAAAATTACTAAGAGTCTCCCTAAGTGTGATGAGAAGAGAAAGAATAGTAGTTAGCACTGATCACATTATCTCTATCACACCTGTCATGGTTCAGGGAACTTTGCAGAGATAGCAGCAGAAGAAACATTATTGCTGTTCTCCTTGGTAGCCAGAAAAGCTAATCTATGGAGATGTTGGTAGACAATGAGGAGACTCAAAACTGAAAGCTGAAAATAAGAGGCTGTTAAGAACTCCACACTAAATGAGATGCCTATCACATCCTCCGAGGCTCAGGGAACATTGTAGAAGAGGGGTCAGAAAGAATGTAAGAGCCACAGGATGGGAAGAAGTAACCTGGGGTATTGTCATCAAGGCATGATGGATTGGTCAATTTCTAACTTCACAGTGGTTTTCGTTACCCACAAATGACCTGCACAGTTCTAAGTCACTAACATTTTGTCAGAAAGAGTGGAGAAGGACAAAAAGAATGAAAATCAAATAAGAAGAAGTACTTGGAAAGAGGAATGTGTTTGATGGAATGGGGTGGAGGAAAATGATGATAATAAGATGGACATGCAATCAAATCACTGTATGTTCATGTATTAAAATTTTCAGCAGCCTGTGCCCAGGTGAAACCACAGGGGAACTGGTAAGATGAGTAAGAGTGCTGCTTTCATGGTGAGCCTGGCTACCTGGGCCAGGGTGATGCAGACAGACATTGAGGATACTCAAAATGCACCAAAGCAGAAATCCAGAAGCTGCTGAGAGCTCAACACTAAAGTAGGATTAAAGGTTCAAGGAAGTGGGCAGAAGAGGGGGTGGAAATAATGTAAGAGCCATAGGGTAGAAAGGAATATACAGAGTCATAGCCTGCCCCAATGACAGACAACTGCTCTCATCACTCTACCTACAACTCCATTCTGAATACCAGCAATCCAACTAAAGCAATCCAACCTCTGTGGGGTGGGGGCAGGGAGGATGGCAATGATGATACCAACATATCACGTGGCCATACAAAGTGTCTACTTAATAAACATAATTCTCAATTAAAAATGTAAAAAGGGGCTTGAGAGATGGCTTAATGGTTAAGTCACTTGCCTGTGAAGCTCAAGGACCCATGTTCAGAGCCAGACATAGTGACACATGCCTTTAATCCCAGTACTCATGAGGCAGAGGTAGGAGGATCACCGTGGTTCAAGGCCACCTTAAGACTACAGAGTGAATTCCAGGTCAGCCTGAGCTAGAGTGAAACCCTACCTTGAAAAACCAAAAATAAATAAAGAAAGAAAGAAAGAAAGAAGACACAGAAGGACCCATGTTCAACTCTCCAGATCCCACGCAAGCCAGACACACAAGTTAACACAGGTGCAAGGTCGCACATGTGCACAAGGGTGTGCGTGCATCTGGAGTTCCATTGCAGATTGCCCTAGTGTGCCAATTCTCTCTCTCTTTCTCTCAGTCTCCCTCTATCTCACAGAGGTGTGTACTACCACACCTAGCTATTTATATATATATAAAATCTCTCAACAAACAGAACCTAGGAGTCTGCCAATGCTCAGAGCTAGATTGGTGCATACCAATGAGTGCTGATTACCATTTCAGTCTGTAGGCAGTGGGAGAGCCATTTTCTGATGGACAGCATATCTCTGACTTGAAACCCTAAAACTTGAATCTTGTGAGGAAAATACTCCCTGGTATTCCCTTTCCAGAGAGACCCCACACTGAGCTTAGACGCTTGTCTTTCTCAGCCTTTGGGTTTAAATGAAGACCCCCACAGAGAACACAGACACTCTCTTCTCAGAACAATGATTATGTATTATATTATTTATCCCACTGGTAAATTACCCCTGAAGTTTAAGACTATGTGCTTTTGTCATTACTGACTTTAAGCTGCTGTGGGACCTGCTAAATCAGGCAGAGTTGTTGAGTATGTAGAAAAGGAAAGAAGCAAGAAGTGGAGAGTGGAAAGGAAAGGGTAGAAAGAGCATTTTAAGGGGGTATTATGACCTCTTCTTTCCTTCAACAAGGACACTGGAAATTTTTGTACAACACTAAAACCCTCTACCCTCTATTCCTAGATTTTCCAGTACTGACAAATTTCTACAGAGCAGAAGTTAAGTTAAGTGTCTAGAAAACCGCAGAATACTTCGATCTTGATTAAAGCTGCTTCTACCAAAAAAAAAAAAAAAATACAAAGAAACACACACTTAGGAATGAGTGAGGGGATTCAGACTGGCTTGAATAAATACTGGCCTGTAGCACACAGATGGAAATAAAAGCAATTTTTTGGAACCCAAATGAAAACAAGCCAACCAGAACTGGAGAGATGAGGATGTTTATGTGCATCTATGACAATATTGGAAAATGCAGATAAACCTAGTGTCTCAGGCCCAAGTTGTATATGGCTCTCCCAGTGGCCATCAGTCTGTGGATAAAGCAGATTGTCTAATACCCAGAATCCCACAGTGCATTATGCACACATTATACAATCTCACAGATAGTAGCATTTACACTAAATTGTTTTATAGATGAATATTTAACTAAATTCCACTTTAGTGATATATATTTACATTATCATTATATCACCTGGCAACTAGTTAGTAAAGGATTTTCTCATTCATAGAAATCATGTTTTTATATGGTGTTTATTAATTTTCAACATACTAAATCATAAATATAATACATACCTCAAGAATATGTAATCATCTTCCTGTATTCCCTGAAAATGGATAAAGTATTAACCGTTATTACTTTTTAAAAATGTATTTCCTGATCTGTGGTAGAAATAAATGCTAGTAATATAAAGGCATCACTATCTCCTAATACTTTAATGGGAATTATGTTATCTAAACATAAGAATTTAAAATTT
The DNA here is from genome assembly GCA_036346955.1 of Dipus sagitta. Taxonomy (NCBI): domain Eukaryota; kingdom Metazoa; phylum Chordata; class Mammalia; order Rodentia; family Dipodidae; genus Dipus; species Dipus sagitta. The sequence continues at coordinate 70,966,837 of CM070778.1, read as the reverse complement.
CATGGCCTGGGGAAATGGCGCAGCAGTTAAGGTGTTTGCCTGCGAAGCCTAAGGACCCCAGTTCGATTCTCCAAGACTCACATAAGCCAGATGCACAAGGGGCCTCATGCACCTGGAGTTCGTTGCAGTGGCTGGAGGCCCTGGCACTCCCATTCTCTCTTGCTCCCTGCCTCTTCCTCTTTCTCTATCTCTCAAATAAATAAATTAATAAAATATTAAAAAAGAATATAAGATCTCATCATGACAAGAGATTAAATATTTTCTATTTCAGTGCCTCTTAGAAATATCTAAATATGATGACACAATAATCATTACTTTATATAAAATTTGAATAATCAATACACAATAATGAATACTGATTACTTTGTATAATCAGTACACAACAATGAATACTAAAATCTAAATCTTTGTCTTCTTGGAGCTGGGCACTCAGACAGTGAGGACTAGCAGTAGGCGAAAGGAACATGGTGGTCATAAACCCTCATACCTGCACTAGGACCACTGATTACCACTGGACAAAAATAGGCCACTATAACCCAGAAGTCAAGTGGACAATCAAAGCTGCCTGTTACCAGTGATGAATGATGTAGAATGTAGATTTTAGCCTATGCTAACCTGTCACAGTGTCAGGGATGCCAGCAGGGGATACTGACACTTTTGGGTCAGAGAGCAGGACTTTGTATTGATAGCTATCACCAGAGTGTCACCAGTAATTATATTTAAACTTAATGCTATAGAAATAATGCACATATTTGACTCTGATATCTTAATAAATTTTTAACTTATTAAAATATTTGTGTATTTTATGTATAATCACCACACAGAGCTTGACATTTGAGCAGTGAACATATGTCCTACAATTCACATGATGAGGAATATTACTGTGCCATATTATTTGGTGAAATATGAAGTATTTTACTATTTTTAATATTTAAAATTGGCAATTTTTTATTTATTAGCTAATATCTGTTTTTCATAAAAATAAGGAAAATACTAACTTGAAGTTTTGGACTCAAAATATTTTTAGAATCCTATGCTTTAACCAATTTTGAATGGTCAATAAGTAGGTCTAAGAAAGTGTCACTGGATGTCCAAAAGAGTGTCCAATTTTATAAGAACAGGGGTCAAGTTTTTTGGGTTTGTCCTTTAGTTTCTTGGATCTGTCCTTTGTCTAAAAATCTTCTCAAATGGACCAAGAATCTAAATGTAAGATTAGGAAAAAAAATGAGAAAGCACATCAAAGCACTGGTATAGGCAATGGCTTTTTGCATCAGACCACAAAAGCAAGGGCAACAGAAGCAAAAGTAAACAAATGGGACCCATCAAATGGGAAAGCTTAGTCACAACAATGAAGACAGTCAAGAGAGCAAAGAGATAATCTTCAGGGTGGGAGAAAACACCTGTCCATTATTCATCCAGGCTGTATGAAAAACTCAGAAATACTGAACAACTCCCAATATCCACTTTAAATCAACAAAAAATCTGAATATCCATTTATTGAAGAATATAAGTGGCCAACAAATTATATATATATATATATATATATATATATATATATATATATATGTACATATATTTTAGCCACCAGGGAAATGAACATCAAAACTGTTAGGGGTGAAATCATGCTTCTAATCACAGCGAATGGGAGGTAGAGACAGGAGGATAGAGTTTCAGGCCAGTCTGAGCTACATAGTAAGTTCTAGGCCAGCCTTTACTACATGAGTCTCTGTCTGGAAAAAAACAAAAACAAAAACAAAAACAAAAACAAAAACAAAAGCAAAAAAAAAAAAACCTCATCCAACTGACTAATCAACCAGTACTAACACTATCATCAATAACAACTATAAAGAGATATTGTTCTCCAGTCAGAATAGCTATTATCAAAAAGACAATAAAAATAAATGCTGGAGAAGATGTGAAGAGAAAGCAAGTCTTTTGCACTGTTGTTATAGAAATTAGAATAGCTATTATGAAAAACAGTATGAAGGCTCCTCAGAAAACTAAACATAAATTTACCCTATGATCCAGCCCTCCTACTTCTGACAACATATCCAGAGTAAATAAAATGAACATATTGTAGAAGACTCATGTTTTTTGCGATGCTATTCATAAATACTGAGTTAAAGAACTATTTTAAGTATTTCATAAAGCAATGTGACAAATATACACAATGTAATATTACTTACCTATAAAACAAAAATGAAATCTTGTCATTTATAGCAAAATGGATAGGATTGAAATACATTTTGTTTAGCAAAATAAACTCATTACAGAAAGAAAAATACTGTATGTGTTTTGGCTGTAAAACAAAACATGAACATAAACCAGCAACAACAACAAGAAAAATGACTTGAATATACAATAGTGATTCCCAGAGGTTGGGAGGGAGAGGGCAGACAGAACATGGCTGGATAAGAGATATTCAAACCCAGTTAGGTAGAAGAAATAAAGTCTGGTTCTCTACAGGACAGCAGTGAGTATAGTTCCCCAAAGCCAATTAGATATTTTTTGAACAACAAAAAGAAGAGCTTGAAGGCCCCCAATACAACTGATAAAAAGATGAAAATACTGATGAGCCTGGATTGATTAATAAATGTTGTAAACATTTACAATACCTCATGAAACATTACTGTGTCTCATAAATATTTAATCCCAGCACTTGGGAGGCAGAGGTAGGAGGATTGCTGTGAGTTTGAGGCCACCCTGAGACTACATACTGAATTCCAGGTCAGCCTGGGCTAGAGTGAGACCCTACCTTGAAAAACCAAAAAAATAAAATAAAATAAATAAATAAGTAAATAAATAAATATGGAAAATTACAAAAGCTACATCTTAATCCAAAATTTAAAAAAAGTAAATTCCTAGTGAGATAACTCGAACATCTTTCCCTACATAAACATGACCCTACATGAGTATGTTTTGAAAACTCTCAATGATGTTCTATGGGTTTTTCAATAAAATTAAAATTAAATTGCGATCAAATAAGAAGTTATCACTATTTAATTTGAAAATTTTGAATCTACCATTATATTGCCTTGAGAAAAACTTTTAATAATTTGCTATTTCAATTTCTTTATCAGGAAAGCAAATTAACAAAATCCACATCTCATTTTCAAATCAACAGATATATTATAATGCAAAAATCCCTGTATGTTTTCATATCTAGTTTATACAAAACATTAGTGATGAGATACATGATAAAAATGTTATATCTTAAATTATGTCATGAGTATCTGTTATCAATTTAGGATAAATGAAAGTAATGTAAAAAGCAACACCAAAGTGTCCAAACTAATAATTGCCTGACTTGCCATCAGCTCATAAGTGAGTACCAGCTAAGCCGTAAGGGTTCCTGCTATAGCCTTCTTCCTTGTAACAGCTTGTGTACTCACAGTGAAATGTAATGGGAAAATAACTTGAAATTGGTTATGGGTGTATTTATACCACAGAATTTGGAAAACACTAGAACTCAAGGTCTTCTCCACCTCTATTTTCTATACCTCCCCAGAACAGCTGCTCATAGCACCAGCCCACCACTGATTCCCTGCCACAGATGGTTGAATAAACCCTTTCTTTTACCACCATAAAACAATAAAAAGGGCACATTCCAGCGACCCTAGGGAACTAATGCAGATGTGAAACATCAGTCAGATCTAAGTTGGACAGATCTTTTGAGGTAGAATCCAGTTAGGGAAATCACACACCACCAATGAAAATTCCTAGGTCATAGAACAGTCTTTTCTTAGGGAAGGAGAAGGAAAGGGTTAGAAAAGGAAGAAGAAGAGAGAGAGGGAAGTTGGAAGAATGGAAAAGAAGAGAAAAGGAAGAAAGAGGGAGGGAGGGAGAGAAAGAAAACAAAGGAAGAGAGGGAAGGAAAACAATAGAAGGGAAAGAGTTAAAAAAGGGAAGGAGAGAGGGAAGGGGAAGGGAAGAAAAAAGGGAGGAAAAAGACAGAGAGGGAAGGAAGGAAAGAAGGCCCACTTCTCCAAAATTGTCTATTTTTCATTTATATGCCTTAGAATCTGACAGCATTATGAGCCTGTAAAACTCCTTTAGGTGTAAAGATGGATGATTAAACTGCATTCCTGTTAATTAACATAAAAGATAGTTTTAAGTAGAAATAAAAAGCAAGCTCTTTATTTGAAAGAGCACTGGTGCATAGACTTGAATATCACTGTCCATAAAGACAGCCTATTGTGCTAATGGCAAAACAGTAAACACTACATTATCTCAGTGTGTCCCTCCATCCACCCTCACATAAACACCACAATTTACTCTGGAGAGCAGGAAACAAAAAGCAACTCTAGATACTTATTATGATTTTTAAAATTCCAGTATCACTTAAGTAAATGGGACACTTTCTGTTTCCTCTGAATCTTGCCTGGACCAGAGAACATTCTTCTGTTTTGCTGCATTTAAGTTTATGAAAAAATGTTAGCTTTACATGTCCATGTCACTCCTTTTTAATAGTCAGTATGATGTAGAGTAAAAACTTAGCCTTAGGAAATAGACAAGCAGCACTGCCTCTGGAAAGTCAGGCACTTAATCAGAAACTTGTTCTTATTCGTCGTTGTCTTCAAGCCCAAGGACATCTTGGGAAGAGCATGGGAGGAAGATGTATACACAATTGGCCTTCATTTCCCTTCCCTTATATCTTCTCAAAGATTAAAATGAAGGATTAATCCTTGACATTTTAGAATAAGAAAATAATATCTACATGATCACCAAAAAACATCCAAGTAATTAGAACAAGGATAATTTAATTTTAACCTTACTTATTATTAAATAACGGATTAGAGGTTAAGGTGCTTGCTTGCAAAGCTGAACAGCAAATGGCCGATTTCTTAGAACTCACATAAACCAAGATGCACAAAGTAACACATATGTCTGTAGTTCGTTCGCAGTGGCAAGAGGCCCTGGTGTACCCATTCTGTCTCTCTTCCCTCCCTTTTTCACCCTCCTTGCAAATAAATAAATTAAAATTATTTTAAAATATAGCATCTAGTTATTCTAACTCTACAGCCTCCCCCAAACTGAAACTGAAGCAAATACTCACACACAGGCACCAGTAGCTTTCTTTTGTTTGCTTCTTAGTTTAGTTTTGGCACAGGGCCTTGCTTTGTAACCTGTGTTGGGCTTGAGTACCAGATTCTCCTACCTCAGCTTTCAATGCTGGAATTGCAAATGTACATTATTTGTGTGACATCTCTGACTTCTTTATTTCCCCCCCAGTGTCCCTTAATCCTTTTTATGTGTGCTTTTGGTTTCTAGCATAGGGAGAAGAATCCAGAAGGTTTAATAAGATAGCTATAGAAAAGGTATACAGTTCACAGACTGGGTAGTGGATGCACAGTGCTGCGTGTTCAGTTGTTAAGTGGTTTATGGACATCTGCATTCCTCCTGCCAATACCCATGGGATGAGATGACAATAATAATAATGACAAAAGCATCAATATGGATAGTACACAACTGTTATTTTTTCATTCCTTTCTCTTGGGGATTTTAACATTTCCATGTTCCTAGACTTAGAGGAAGTGGAAACATAATTAGTGGCATGTTTGCACAACTATCAGCATGGAAACTGCTGTGATGAGACAAACAGGTTGTGCAGAATTGAGATTGTTTCCTGAAATACCTTTATTTTCATTATCCTGGAGTAGTTTCTGGGTGTTCAGCTTGGTAGATACTTTACTCACCATGGACATAAAAAATGCAGCTTGCTGCCCTGATAATTATGGTAGGTAAATTAAGAGAATAGGTTCTTTTGCTTAAATAGAACATGCATCAATAAAAATCAGTCTACTTCCATTTCATTTCAGTTTCTGGTTGTTTAAGGATTCCTATTCTTATTCCTTTGACCGTGATGATAGTAAACTGCATTTTAGTAAGCATGTTTCGTTTCTCAGTATTTTATAACCAAGAACTATGCCCAGAAAGTATACTTATAGGTTCCAATAGCTTCATAAAGGCAGGTATTTTTGGTAACAAAGTTATCTAGAAATTAAAATATTGCTAATGCCTCATATACAATTCACTTAATTAATTTTCTAGTTAACCTTTTCCTTTATATGTAGTTTTAGGAACTGCGTTGTTCATATGACAGTGTGTTTTCACACATACAGGCCAAGCCCTTGAAGGCTTCAATTTAGACTTATAGGCTAAATCTGCAAACTACCTTGAAGAAATTCATCACCTGACACCCACTCTATTTCAATCAGTCTTCTCTCAGAGTCTTTTTATTTTTTAAATTGAATGTGTATTTGGCCACAAATGATCAGAGAAAGTAAGGAAAAGGTACAGCTAGCATTTGGCTTAACCTATCTGTGACTCTAAGGAATGGGATTTGAAAAGGTGCATTACTCACTTACCAATTATAATCCTTTATGTGAAATAGGAGTTCACAGTCTCCAAAACACCTGTGGCAGCCGAGCTGGTTCATGGTATAGATTCCTACTCACATCAGTCTTTGAATGTTCACTCCTGGTTGCTGGCAGGGACTGCTCTAGTAATTCTAAGTTTCAGAACAAATATGGAATTCTGGGGCAGTAGCTGGAGCCAAATGCTGACTCCAATAGTAACACTGATTACAATGAACATTAGAAAACAGATCTAATTTACTTAATAGTTTACTAACTACACCACTTTCAAAGTTTTTAATTAAAGCAAAAAGAAATTTCTGTCTCAATCCCTTTACTCAGTGTTCATCAGTAAAAATATACTTTCCTGATTTTTTTTGTTTTTCTACTTTATTTCAATACTGCTAAATGCTATAACTTAGCATACAATTTCCTTCTTTAAAATTTAATTTTGCTTTGCGTAATCCAAGTCATAGGGGGAAAGAAAAAACTATTGTCTTTGTGAACCAATTTGAGAACAGACCTGAAAGTACTCAAGGACAGGCCCAAAGTTAAAAAAAAAAAAAAAGTAATAAAGAATGGGACATTTAGACAGTCTTAATCTGAAAATATGAATATATGTTAAAAACTGTCTTTCAAAAATCATTAAAAGCCCACCATAGTGGCAAACGTCTTTAATCCCAGCACTTAGAAGGCAGAGGAAGGAAGATCACTGCTAGTTTGAGGCTAACCTAAGACTCTATAGTGAATTCCAGGTCAACCTGGGCCAGAATGAAACCCTACCTCGAAAAACAAATTATCACCATCATAATAATAAATTACTATTAGTTTCAGATTTCTTAAATTTTAAATGCTATCAGCAGTTTATTTAGAGACAGATTATTATAATTTAGTATTTTCACAGTAAGTAAAGAGATAATTTCTTGTCATCAAAAAAATTTACATTTGAATCAAGCAGATGTCTTTGAAGTGCTTTAGAGGGACCAAACAATATTTTCTATTTGGATAATTAGCCTTTTGGGGTTTGTGCAATATAAAATAATGAGTGCACGTGGATATATGTATATATACGCATCTGTACATATATACACAGACATTATAAATGTAGATAGAAGGGGAAGCCTTTAGTGTCTAAAGTTTCTGTCAGTTAATAAATAGTTGTTTTAAGGTTGTGGATATAGCTCAAATTTAGAGCAGTTGCCTAACATGTACAATCCCTTGAATTCCATCTCCAACACTACCGAAACTTCTTTATTCATCAGTTATAGATTGAATTTTAATCCTTTTTCCTTAAAAAAGATATATTGAACTAACCCCCAGGAAATAGTAATGTAGCCTTACACGGAAGTTATGTCATTGAAGACATAATCAGGTTAGGATGAGGTCTCTACATCAGGCTCTCACTCAGTGATTGGCATTCTTAAAGGACTGGGAAAGTTGATATGAAAACAGAAGCACAGGGTGAACAGCATGTGGGAACAGAGACAGAGATGAGAGCAATGGTGGCTGGCTACAAGCCACAGGACACCTTGGACTGATGGTTGCCATCAGGTGGTAGGGACAGACAAGGAAAGTGTCATCTAGAACCCATGGTGATACCAATGATCTCAAACCTCCAGTCTCTGGAACTGTGAGAGAACACATCTGTGTTGTTTTAGAGCACTTACCATATGAGGCTTTCTTATAGAAGCCCTGGGAAAATGTATCATCCACCTGGACATGGAACCAGTTTGTCTTGAATTCTTTTTACAATCCTGACCTGGTAGCTGCTGGAGTTGAGATATTAACATATACTGATGACTGTGCTTTGGTGGAGAAGAAAAAATCAGATGCAATATTCTTTGGGATCTGAACACAGCCTTGTTGGATAACAACTAAGGGGCTGTTATTGAAGGGAAGCTTTTGCCTCTGTACTGAGTTCTGGAAAGTGAGTGGGAGCTGTAGGATCTAGCTGAGAGAGTGAAGGGAAAGCTTGTTTTAGAGAAAACTATGTGCCAAGATCTGAGAAGCAAGAAAGATTTCAGCATGCAACATCCTGCTAGTGCATCAGAAAGAATGGTGCCTCAGGCTGCTGTTAAAAGATTCGTATTGTAAGGAACTTCATAAGCCCTTGAGAGGGGTTGTAATTATTCTATGGGAAGAAGAAGTGACACAGGATTTTAAATAAGGGATTAACAAGATTTGATTTACACTAAGTAAAACCATTCTAATGATAATGTGAGAAATGGATGACCAGTGAGGTGGTCTGCACATCAGGAAAGAATCATACATGCATTTGGATCTGAACTGGCCCATTGGTACAGTTCCACAAGCACACATTTAGGTTTGCATTGGTCTTTCACACAATTCAACTGATAACTAGATCAGGGATTAATCCACAACTCCACCTAATCATGAACTATGGCAGAAAACAAAGCAATTTTCCCAGTATATCACAGCTGGTTGACAATGAAACCCAGACTGGAAATGTGTCCTCTTAACTTCCTTCTCCTGTATACTCCATTATACAGAGATGCATATTGCCCACTAATTAAAGTTTTGCTGCTATGGGGGGAGGTATCCCTGAGCAAAGCCAGAATGATGAGCTGGAAAAGTTTTCAGGCCTGAATAGCTGGAGGAGACTCTGGTGGGACACTTGTCTTTTTCCCCCAAAGACATATGTACACAGCTCCACCAAATGGAGAAAATGTCTTGTTTTAGCTGCTTGGCTCAGGGAAGAAGATGCCTAGTTACACATGGGCAAAAGCAAGGCAGGGATAAGAAGGAAAGAATAATATTGTCACAATACTGTCTTTATATTTTATTATTTTAGTATACATTAACTTTACTAGATGGGTCATGGAAAGATCCTGGAGGAGACAGAAAGGGAGGAAGGATGTTCCTGAATCATATTTCCTCAGCTGCCTAACTGTGGTTACCTCTACAGGCAGTCTCTGAGCAGAAACAGAAATAGTGTCCTCTTGCTTCACCCTAATCAGGCTCTTTGTTATGTCAACGTACCTGTTCACACAAGTGAGAAGATTTTCAATCATAAGCTTTCACTCTTGCAATGAAAGACTATTAATGGCACATTTTGAAATGCCCAAGAGCTCCTCATGTTTGCAAAATTGGAAATGTGCATGAGTGTGCTCATGCAGATGTGCTCTCTCTCTCTCTCTCTCTCTCTCTCTCCAAAAGGTAATAGTTCACATTTAAATTATGAGCCCCAAATCTATGAAGGCAGGTAGAATAAAAGAGGTAAAGCCCTCATTTCTTTTCTTTTTGGGAAAGGCCCTGTGGGCATTTCTTTCCTCCTGGGGTTCATGGTGTGGTGAAAGAGTCTGTGTCACCTTTGCCTTGAAATATCCCTTGGAAGATCTAATAGCCCTTTTGCTCTAATAAAGACTTAGGGGCTCAGCATAGATGAAAACTGCAATGATCCTTTCATTAGCTTGGTTCTTGTTTAAATTGAAGAAATAAAACATAGAAGGCCAAGGACAATTGTTGTCGAGGAAGAAAGGTCTAATAAATGAATTGCTTACTGTTCATGGAAGTAAAGGAATCTTAGGGAGAACTGATATGGTCTTTTTCTTCTTTCTGGGATAAGAAACTACATGTATGTTTGGTACCAAATCCAGTCTATCACAGACTATTCATTTATCTGGGGTATCCCCTGGGCATGTCTCCTTGGTGCCATGATAGGCCAGGGCTGGAGGAGTATTGATGGGCATAGAATGCACAGGATGCAGATTTTTCTCCCTACATCAGCTGTGAAGCTTTCTACAGGTGCTTGTTAATTAAAGGGAAGCAATAGAAGCCAGCTATACACAGTACAGACTCTAGTATGCTGGAGACACTGACTTATACTTGGCAGGGAGAAAACTGAAAAGGTAAATATCTTAGTGAAAACAACAGTCAGCGCAATGGAAGATCAGGCTCCCTCTCCAAGTTTCAGCTTCAAGATTCAATGCCACTGGGTCTTCATCTGGATTCTAGATGGACAGAAACATCTGGACAGATCACACTTACACAGGACAGACTGGCTTAGGAGGGCAGCCCCAAGGGAAACACTCCTGTAAAGGCACTGTCATTTGTGTAAGACAAAAACTGGAAACACCAGCAGCTATGAGGAGGGACAATCCCTTGAGACTCTTTGGGAGGAAAAAGGCATTAATCTTGTATGGTGGTCAAATTTCATGATGTTGTATTTTGCTTCCTTTAATCTGCCTCTCTGCCCTGATCAAGAGTGATTGGATATTATATACTATTTGCTTCCCAGTCCTTAGACTAAAGACATTGTGGTTGCCTTATAATAGCATTTACAGTGGATTAAGTATGTCATATGACTTCAATAAGAGGAGGCAGGGAGTATTAATTCATCAATAGCCATAATTGTTTACAAGACCCAAAACAAAGGCACAGAAAACTCACAATATGCCTAGAGTTGTTTTCCCAGCATCTTCTTAATTTACTGGACAGTTCCTGAAAACCTACTGCTTATAGTTCAGGGAAGACACAATGTGAAGGCATGTATACCACTGGAGTTTGTAGTCAGGCAGCAATGAGCATGTAAATAACCAAGGACAGCTATGATTAGGGAAGAAAAGGAAAAATAGAAACTTGAATCTTTCCAACAAAATAGATGCAAACTCAGTAGAGCCCCTTCATCAGTAAACAACAGATTTTTGAGGCATGACATCTTATTATGGCAAGATTTTTCAAGAAAATGTAAAAACTATGTTACAATGCAATTATATACCAGGAGGGCATGGTGGAGATGGGGAAGACAGATGTATCTTAATAGAGTTGAGTTCCCTCTCATCACAGACATGCACAGTCAGAAATATGGATGGGGGTATAGGAATACCATTCAACCTGGGAAATAGCTAATGAATCAACAAATACATAAATGAAACAGGCAGCAATGGGGAAGCTGCAGTGTATCCGATTATTATGGCTGCTTAATGTCAGAGTCTGGGTTTGATCTGCCAGAGTAGATATCCGAGTAGGTAAGTCAAGTCAACTACAGATGGGGTTGTTTTGTATAATGTTCAGGAACATGCAAAATTTACCAAAAGAATATTTCAATGATTCCTAAAGCAATTCCAGGCAGCAATGCCTCATAGAAAGATGATTCAGCACCCCAAATAAACAAACCTGAAATCCAGGAAAGTGTGATGGTAAAGAAGGCTTTGGAATGAAATTTATTGTACAATTCTCCCAAGGGATAAAGATTGGGAACTTCCTTAAGTGTTTTAGTCAGTGTGTGCTGCTGTAACAAAACACCACAAACTGGCAAACAACAATGCTTCCTTTCCCACAATAATTGAGGCTGGGAAGTATAAGATTAAGACATAAACAGGTTCTGTGGCTAATGAAGACCTATAAGGTATCTCACAGGGCAGGAGACAGAAGGTCAAAAAGGGGTGTAGCAGATAGCTTCAGGTTCGCTGAGATGAACTTTCAGACCAGGCACAGTTATGGAGGAAGGGATTTATTGGAGCTTACAGATCACAGGGGAAGTTCCATAAAAGCAGAAGAAACTGGCCTGCTTTCACAGGCCCAAACAGAGAGAGAGAGAGAGAGAAGTACAAGCCTAAAGGTCAAAAGCCACAGCACACTTCAGGAACTCCAGCTAGGCACAATTTGCATATCTTTAGATTGAAATCTCAAACCCACCACCACACCTTAAGATCCACACAATGGCATTGCCTCCAGCCAGATGGCTAGGGATGCAAACTACAAACAAATAAACAACTGAATATATTGGGGGCCATCTATTCTATTCAAACCACCACAAGGGGTTAAGCTAGTTTTTTCCAGACCTTATAAAGTGATAAACAACTGCTGATTTCAGAAGCCTCATGACTTAATCACATTCTTGAAAGCCCCCACCTCTTAATGTTGCTACAAAATAGATTCATTTTTATTATAAATTATGGAGGGTACACAAACCAAAGCAGTGTTCATTTTCACTTCTGCATAACAGGTATAATACTAATGTTTATCTTATTAGTGAAGAGAATTAAGCAAAAGAACACAGGTAAAGCACTTTTCTTGCTCCAATACATTGTAAACACTCAAGACATATTCATTACCTCTTACCAGCAGCAATTGTTCTTACCTTTAAAACATGGATAACATGGGAGAATAAATTGGTTTATTACAATGAAAACGTTAGTAAGGTATGGTGACTTCTTTAAAATAGGATAAAATTTAACTTCATAGATGCAGTTAATGGCATAAGACAAATAATTTATTTCCACTTTCTAAGTTCTAGGGATATTAAGAACTCAAAATAGAGGTGAAGGGATGCAGCTCAGTAGCAAAGCACTTCCCTAGCATGTGTGATGCCCTGGATCCAGTGACAAACACTGGCAAAGTAGTTCCTTGTCAGTTTAAAATCAACTCCCTCAAATCTTGATTAACCAGACTTAATCTTTCGACAGTCTTTTGACAACAGCAACAACAAAAAATCAATAATAAATAGACTAAGCAAATAAATAATAAATAATCTCTCTGGTTTACACATGGGAAAAATATCTTGATTTCAACATACTCTGAATTTTTAGAGTTAATCAAGGTTTTACCATATGTTCTATGTTTTTAATTCCATAAGAACACTTCTTAGCATGATGACATAAAATATTTCTATGTCATGGATATTTTGCTGTCAGAGGTTCAAAGATGGACTATATCGATCTAAAATTATATGCAAAATTCTCTTCCTCCCTCTCTGTTATCTAAGATTATTCACTGCTGTTAATAAGATTCTTAAAACACATGTTGTTTCAAACATTCATGAGATAAACAAAACAGTTCTCCAAAAACTTTCTGCTACTAAGAATTAAATTCAACTCAGTAATATTCTTAATAAAGCAGAAAAGTGGCTCAATAGTGCCTAGAATGATTTCCTCCCCCCCAAAAAAAAGTTAAATAAAAAAAAGAATTCAGTGTCATTCAATAAAACAGAGGACTACCTAGACACACCAGTAAACTGAGATGCTGGGTGCTGTGAATTACCTCACAATGGTAAGACTAAAACAAATTGTGTGTGTAAATTACTCATCTACATGGGTGCCAAATGAGAGTGTCAAGAAGTAAATCAATCCTTAAACAACAGGATTCATCATGTAATCAATTTGCTATTGCTAGTTGTATTGGTAAAGTTATTAGTCATAGTGGCAAAATATCTCACAAAGGCCAAAGGAGAAAGCATATACACTGGCTATAGTTTCAGATGATGCAGTTCATGGTTGCTTGACCCCATGGACTTGGGACAAAAATCCTGGCTGTGTGAATATGCTGCAGATCAGGTTCTACATTTCATGAAGGAAAAGAAGCAAAGGGAGGTGTGGTAATTTGAATAGAATAGATGGCCCCCAATATATTAAGTTGTTTATTTGTTTGTAATTTACATCTTTAGCCACTAGGCTGGAGGCAGTGCCATTGTGTGGATCTTAAGGTGTGGTGGTGGGTTTCAGATTTCAATCTAAAGATATGCAAAGTGTGTTTAGCTGGAGTTCCTGAAGTGTGCTGTGGCTTTTGACCTTTAGGCTGGTGCTTCTCTCTGTCTGCTTGGGCCTGTGAAGGCAGGCCAGTTTCTTCTACCATTATGGAACTTACCCTGGATCTGTAAGCTTCAATAAATATCCCTTCCTCCATAACTGTGCCTGGTCTGGAAGTTCATCTCAGCGAACCTGAAGCTGTCTGATACAGGAGGGAATACAGGAAGAAGAGAAATAAAGGAAATAGGGAAAAAAGGAAGAGAGGCAAATACAAGAAGACCAGGAATAAAGGGTGATGGGGAATACAGGAAAATGGGGAATAGAGGATGAGAGAGAATACAGTAATACAGGGAATACAGGAAGAGAGGTAATACAGGTGGTGGAAAGGGAATATAGGAAGAGCAGGAAGACAGAAAGAGTGGGAAGACAAGAAGACAGAGAATATCAAAAGAGAAATAATACAGAAAGACAGGGAATACAGGAAGAGTGGGAACACAGGAAGAGAGGGAACACAGAAAGAAAGGGAATACCAGAAGAGAGGGAACACAGGAAGAGAGGTAATACAGGAAAAGAGAAAGACAAGGAATATAAGAAGAGAAATAATACAGTAAGGCAGGGAATACAGGAAGAGCAGGAATACAGGAAGATGGAGGATAGAGTAAGAGAGGGAATACAGGAACACAGAGAATACAGGAAGAGGGGGCGTATAGGAAGATGAGCAATAGAGGATGAGAGGAAATACAGGAATACAGTAAATACAAGAACATGGGGAATACAGGAAGAGGGAGAATACAGGAGGAGAGGGAATACAGGAAGATAAGGAAAACAGGAAGAGGAGGAATACAGGAAGAGGGGGAATACAGGAAGAGAAGGAAGAAAGGAAGGGGGTTACAGGAATAGGGGAAATACAGGAAGAGATGGAATACAGGAAGAGGAGGAATGCAGGAAAAGGAGAAATACAGGAAGAGGGGGATACAGGAAGAGAGGAAGACAGGAAGAGGGGGTATACAGGAAAAGGGGAATACAGGAAGAGGGGGAATACATGAAGAGAAGGAAGAAAGGAAGGGGGTTACAGGAATAGGGGAAATATAGGAAGAGATGGAATACAGGAAGAGGGGGAATACAGGAAGAGAAAGAATGCAGGAAGAGGGGGGATACAGGAAGAGAAGGAATACCAGAAGAGGGGGAATACAGGAAGAGAATGAATACAGGAAGAGAGGGAACAGAAGAATACAGGAAACAGGAAGGAGAATAACAGAAGAGAAGAAACAGAGGAAGAGGGGGAATACAGGAAGAGAAGGAATACAGGAAGAGGGGAATACAGGAAGAGAAGGAATACAGGAAGATAAGGAATACAGGAAGCATGGGGATACAGGAAGAGGAGGAAGACAGGAAAAGGGGTAATACAGGAAGAGAAAGAATATAGGAAGAGAAGGAATATAGGAAGAGGAAGAATACAGGAAGAGGGGGAATACAGGAAGCATGGGGATACAGGAAGAGGAGGAAGACAGGAAAAGGGGTAATACAGGAAGAGAAAGAATATAGGAAGAGAAGGAATATAGGAAGAGGAAGAATACAGGAAGAGGGGGAATACAGGAGGAGAAGGAATACAGGAGGAGGGGGAATACAGGAAGAGAAGGAATACAGGAAATGGAGGAATACAGGAGAGAAGGAAGACAGGAAGAGAGGGAATACAGAAAGAAAGGAATACATGAATAGAGAGAATACAGGAAGAGGGAGAATACAGGAAGAGAGGAAATATAGGAAGAGAATGAATACAGGAAGAGTGGGAATACAGGAAGTGAGGGAATACAGGAAAAGAGGAAATATAGGAAGAGGGGAAATACAGGAAGAGAGGAAATACAGGCAGAGAAGGCATATAAGAAGAGAAGGAATGCAGTAAAAGAAGGAATACAGGAAGAGAGGGAATGCAGAAAGAGAGGGAATACAGGAAGACAGGGTATACAGGAAGACAGGGAATACAGAAATAGAGGGAGCACAGGAAGAGAGGGAATATAGGAAGAGCAGGAATACAGGAAGAGGTGGAACCCAGTAAGAGAGAGAATACAAAGTCAGGGAATACAGGAAGTCAGGGAATACAGGAAGACAGGGAATACAGGAAGACAGGGAATACAGGAAGACACGGAGTACCATCAGGAGTCAGTTGCATACATAGTATCGAAGGACACACTACCAGTGACACATTTCCTCCACTTTGGTCCCATCTTCTACTTTTCATCACCTCCCAATACTCCCATCATATTATGACTTTATGAAGGGATTTATGCATTGGTTATAGCAGAGTGCTCAGGATCTTCTTATCTCCCAAAGCTGAGTATCTTGTAACCAAGCCCCCAATTCATGAGTCTCATATTTAGACCATAACTATGATTACTGTTGAGTGGAATCAAAGTGCATTAACTTCTAGACACCCACAGAGTGGAAACACACACACTCACAGCTGTGCACACAATTTTGATTGCTGTTTCCCCAAATCCAGCCTTTCTATTAAAGATTATGTAAAGGGTAATATGTTTTGTTTATTTCTATGCAATAATAGGGGGATGAAAGGTCCACATAATCTGTACAGTTTGTTACTACTGCTTCCCTTTTGTGTTATGAGATGGACTGAGAAGTTAAAGTTTTAATTCTGTCATATTTGAAATCTCAGCAGGAGAAGGAAACATGGATCATAATGTGGCTATTGTGTCCACTTTTACAAAGTTTATACCATGATCTACTTGAACAAGAGGAAACACTTAAAAGCAAATTGTAGAAAAAATTAGACAACCTCCAACATTTCTACCAATCAACAAAATTAGTACTGTTCTTGGGTAAGGAGGACATATCCTGTGATTACTTACCCAGTTAGATAGTGATATGATATTTTTCCTTTTCCCTGACAAACCTCTTCACATTCAAGGCTTATTGGGAGAATGAGTTGTGATTCCATAGTTTAATTAGAGGGAAAACAAAACTGTGTTCTAGAGATTCTGAACTGCTATTCAGTTTCAGCACAGAGAAAGAAAGGTGATTTTAGACCAAACATGATTCAGAGTTCTCTATGTGGAAGTGTGTTTCAGGAATAAAGCGAAATTATCAGTTTGAAAGGAGATTTTACAGACTTTACAAAATTTCTTAAATCCTGAGAATCCTGAAATAAGTATTACTTGTATTTTAAATATTTTATTTTTATTTATTTATTTGAGAGACATAAAAAGGCAGACAGAGATATAGAGGAAAGATTGGGTGCACCAGGGCCTCCAGCCACTGCAAGTGAACTCCAGATGCATACAACCCCTTGTGCATCTGGCTTACATGGGTCCTGGGGAATTGAACCAAGGTCCTTTGGCTTTGTAGGCAAATGCCTTAACCACTAAGCCCCACTGCTTGTATTTTAAAATGGCTGATGCTAATCACAGAGAGGTGACACCACTATAAAGTGGTCATACAGATCTTTCCATCAACTGACTACAAACGGATGCTTTCTTCTTATACTGAAGGATTTCTTTTCTGGTGGAAAATGGAAGACAGGCATGAAGAGTAGGCTTGAAAACCCTTTGATATAACTATGGAAATCTAGGGTACAATCCTTTTTTAAAGTTTTCCTAAAATCAGTCATTCTGACACACACCTGTAATTCCAACCCTTGGGAGGATGAGAAAGGAGGACCAAGAATCCAAGTTTCATCTGGAAAACATATGAAGTTCCAAGCTAGTCTGGGTTATAGAAATATCTTAACCAAAAGTAGCCACTAAAAATAACCATAATAATGAAATGATAAAAATACTAATGACAAAAATAAGATAAAATGCTTTCCCCAATACTAAGGTATGCATATTTTAAGCAGTAGGGACAAGCTGAATATGCATACACCAACCATTGAAATGGAATAAGTATCAAGAAACACAACTTCTTAGGGATCAATTTACTTTTTATTCTAACTTTATGATTGAATTTTACTTTAAAGATAAGGAATCTGAGGCTCAGAGAAATTTAGTAAATTGCCCAAGGTGATTATTAACAAAGACAAATATAGGTTTGGTGTTTTTGTTTTCTCTTGGTGTGTATGCATGTAATGTATGGTATAGGGTGTGGTGTCGTGTATGTCCAGATATGTGCTCCTTGTTTCAGAGGAGAAAGTTGGGTATCCTCTTGTATTACTCATCTTTGTATTTCTTTGAGATAGAGTCTCTTACTTAACTGGAAGCTGCCATTTTCCATCAGTGAGCCTCAGGGACTTTCTTCTCACCTTCTTACAGAAGAACCTCTGGCTAAGTGTTTCTTTTTTTTCTTTTTGTGATGTGGTGTTGGCACTGAGGATTGAGGATTAAAATTCAGGCAGTCTCCTGAGGCTGAGCCAGCACTCTTACCCACTGAGCCATCTCCTTAGCTCCATGTATCCCAAGTATATAATTCATATATATATATATATATATGTATATATATATAATTTACTTTCAAGCAGAGAGCGGCAGAGAGATAGAGAATAGAGAATGGGCACACTGGGGCCTCCAGACGTATGTGCCACATTGTGCATCTGGCTTTACATGGGTACTGGGGCATTGAACCCAGGTCCTTAGGTTTCTCTGGCAAGCACCTAAACTGCTAAGTCATCTCTCCAGACCTCAAGTATATAACTTCTAACCCAGATTCCCAACTTGTCATACAAGGTATTATGCTAACATGTCTTGTTGAAAAAATATTTTTTCCCTTTTAATTATATATGTGCACATATGTGTGTGTAGGCAAATATATGTGTGCATGTATGCATGTGTGTGTGTGTCTGTGTGTGTGTACGGAAGCATGTGTCATTAGTCAAAGCATAATTCACCTTTTTATTTTATGTTATTGTGGATGAGGGCCTCTTGAAGGCCTGAAGCTTACCAATTATGCTCTACTAGCTGGCCTATGAGCCTCAGGGATTCACCTGTCTCTACCTTCCAAAATATTCATGACTCCATGGCTGGCATTAAAAATTATTAATAAAAATAGATAAACCAGACTGAGTATGGTGGCACATGCCTACTGAGGCATAAGGTTCTCAAGTTAAATATCAGCCTGGGCTACATATCAAGACCTATACCAAACAAGTGTCTACAGTAGATAGCAATGTATGACTATGGATCTCCTTCAAGACAATATGATCCTTGGTTTCACAGATTATATTAAGTCCATAGTGTTCAGCTAGTACTCTATCTTCAAGAGATGGACCAGTACACAGAAGAGCTTACATTAATTTTACTAAAATACTCAGCTAGAACAGCATGTTTTAAATTTGTTCCTCTATTATTATTTAATATGAATTTGAGGTAAGTGGAAAACTAAAGTAAGATCCTGACTCAACATTTTCAGTTTATGTTTTTATGAGCCAGCTGTTAAAAGAGAAATACAGAAGATTCTCTCTGACAGGCACTTGTGAGGAGTGCACTAACTTGTGAGGGAAGGTGAGCCAATCACACCACTGATTCAGGCCCAATGTAACTCTGTATAGTCCAAGCATCTGGCTTGGAGTAAACATTTACTTTATGTTGCACGATACTTAATCAGCTCATCAGGCAGTGGAAAGCCCTGTCCAGGAGAGTAGTTCTCTCTGACCTTATTCTTTTCTTAATTGGAAAAACAGTTTAGTGCTAAATTTCCCACAATCCTTTCTAGCCTCAGTATTTTCTCATATAAATCCTATCGGAGCAGTACAGCCTGTAAGTCAGCTGTTTTATGAGGAGGTAGGGCATACTCAGAGACATTTAGAAAGCTTCCTGTGCTCATTCCCCAAATGCTGAAGGAAAAAAGCCAATTTTCAGACAGACAGCAGGGGGGAAAGTAGGAGATACATACTTAGCCCTAGAACTAAAGATGTATACCTTGTTAGCTTAGGCATGTCTCAGTAGAAAAGCAAACCTATTTGAATACTACGGGAAAGTAGTAATCGATGTATCTGAAATATTGTAAAGTAGCAGAATAGGTTAGATGAACTAATATAACCCTCCTGTAAACAAATGCAGCAAAAACCACAAGAGACCAAAAGATAGTAATAACTTCCCAGCCCTAAGGCCTATGACCCTCCATTCCTTTTGACTATGTTTAGGTTTTCAGTGTCAAGAATGAATTCAATCCAATCAGAGAACAGTTAGCTACCTCTATAACACAGATGCCACTATCACACCCATGGGCTCAGCTTCCTTGACTGGTCTGTTGTATAGTTCACGGAGTCCACTGCTCATTAAGACTGTTCATGACATTTGTCCCTCAGAAGTCTGCATAGCATTTTCCAAAACTATGGAACCTAGCTGTGGTAGTTTGAATAGATGGCCCCCAATATATTCAGTATTTTATTAGTCTGTAGTTTGCATGTGCAGCCACCTGGCTGGAGATGGATCCTAGGTGTGGTGGTGGGTTTGAGATTTCAATCTGAAGATATGCAAAGTGTGCCTAGCTGGAGTTCCTGTAGTGCACTCTCCTGTGTGGCTTTTGGATTTTGGCTTGTGCTTCTCTCTGTGTGTTTGGTCCTGTGAAGGCAGGCCAACTTCTCCCATTATGGAACTTCCCCTGGATCTGTAAGCTTCAATAAATCCCTTCCTCCATAACTGTGCCTGGTCTGGAAGTTCATCTCAGTGAACCTAAAGCTATCTGCTACACTAGCTTGCAGGGCGGAGACATCTAGCCTGGTTTCTTAGTGTCTAGGAAAGGACACATGTAGCATCTACAGAAATAGGGTCTTACATTCTAGTTCTGGTGGGGAATGAAAAGGAAATGTGCCATCACAGCACTCATGTATGTGCTCAAATGATAGTGCTACTTTCACTTTCTATCAGAGTAGCTTCTTTTTGCGGATGATAGAGTCTACTGGGAAGACTCAAAACTCATCAAATCACTGAGAACAGTTAAATGACCATCATTAAATGAGACATCCTTATCACACCTGCCAAGACTTAGAGACCATTTTGGAAAAATTGGGGGGAAAATTGTAAGAACTACAAAATGTGGAGAAGCTTTGAAAATTTGTACTCTGGACATGGAGTGGCCATTGTTTTCATGACCTCACAGTGGCTGTCATTACCTGCACAATACAGGGTCAATCGACATGTTTTCATGGATGATGAAGAAAGGCAAAAGTGGAAAGAATGAAGGAAGGAGAGAAGGAAAGAAGAAAGGAAAAGGAATAAGGAGAGAAAATGGAAGGAAGGAGAGAGAGGAGAAAGAGAGAGAGAGAGAGAGAGAGAGAGAGGAAAGCTGGATACATGGCTTAGCATTAAGGTGCTGGCCTACAAAGTCTGAGGACCCAAGTTTAATTCTCCAGTACCTATGTAAGCCAGATGCACAAGGTGGCACATGAGTCTGGAGTTCTTTTGTAGTGGCTAGAGGTCCTGGCATGCCCATTCTCTGTCTCTCTCAAAAATGAATAAACAAATAATAAAATATAAAAATACTAAAAAGAAATTTAAAAAGAGACAAAGAAAAGAAAAAAAGGAAGATATCAAAATGAGACAAGGAACTGGTTGGAGGGAAGAAGAGATTCAGGGGAAGGGGTATGAGGGACAAGAGATAGTTAAGGAAGGGGATTTTGATCAAAATATTTTATGTACATATATAAAAATTATTAACAAAAGTTATAAAAACATTAAAGGTGGTATTAGAATGGACTGTAAATCATCTTGAGCAATTTTCTTATTTTATAGAAGTGAAAATAGTATTGTAGAGGGGTTGATGGTTCAATTAATCAGACAAACTGGCTACTGGTAAACATTAGAATGCAGAACTTGTAGTCAAGCAGAGGTGAAGAGAATTGTCTCAAAAGCCACATAGCTTTATGTGATTCTTGACTCTACTACCAACTGGCTATGTGAATCTGAGCATGCTATTTGCTGTTTTATTTGTCTGTTCAGCTAAGGAATTGTAGCTATCTACCTCACAGGGTGACTGTAAGGAGTCAATAAATTTATATAAAGTACTCCACATAGTGTCAGCTTCAGTGGAGGGCCTATGTAAGTGTAAGTGGGTTCTGGTCGTTTCTCTATTATTATTATTGCTTGTAGTAGTGGAGAGGCATACATTGGTCATGTCACTCTAGGTACTGAAGATCAGCAACAATGTGAGACCACCAAGCTATGAAAGCAGCATGAGAGAGTGTGGAAGAGTTGTCTTCAGCCGCAGGGTGTCATCACAGTGGTCTCACAGTGGCACCAGAGGACTGCCGGAAACCCCTAGCTCTTTTGCTGCCCCTCAGATCCATGGTTCTCTGGAGTCCCAAGGACTGAAGTTGGGTTTGCTTGCCTAATGCAGGACTAAGAATTATTTTGCTCCAACTTTTGTTCTTTGTGGTCAATAACCCCACAGCTCACAGCATCCCATGACAATTGAGGCAGCTGTGGCAAAGAAAGGATCCTGGAAATTTTGAGTTCTTTCTACCCATTCCATTTTGAGTTCTCCTAGCAGGTGCTAGAAGGCTGATAATATTTTCCCATTTTAATCTCATCAGTGTGTGGGAGCACATTACTCTCCTAGAACTCTGAGGTTTATGAAAATGAGGAGTGCAGAAGTTTTCCCCTCCCTAACATGCTGACTGGGGAGCTGCTTTATTCAGCTGCATCCTGTCCACCCCCACGTCTGGGATGAAACCTGCCCATCTTATAGAGTTCAGCTGCAGGAGAAAGGTGCTGCATGGACAGAGTCGCAATGACTCATAGGAAAATAAAATGTTATTTTAAAAACTGTTTCAGTTCTTTGGACCTGACTGGCTCTTATTTCAGCCAAGGCTGGTGACTCAGGCTGAGCCTGTCTAGGTACAATCACACAAATGTAAAGCAATGATTTGGCCCTTTCAGTAAATCCTGGCCTAGCTATGTGGAGCCGTTCTAATGAGCTCAAGTGAGTTGGAATGGTAGTGTTTGGAGATTGTGTTCATATGACATGGTCTTGGACAACTGATAGTTGTGATGATTTATCGAGGGTTTATTATGTGCCAGAAGCCTTTCTGTATTTGCTAGAAAGTCATGCATCTTAACCCTGTGAACTAGTACACACCACACATAGAATACAGACAACTCTATGTTTTATGGAACTACACATAGCCTCAATGCACACAGTGTACACTGATACTTCATACTCTATTCTACAGTATTTTGTGTTCTAAAATGCAGGGCTTGGCCCATTCTATTGATTTCCTGACTCACAAATGAATTGCAACTGACAGTTGCAAACATGCTGCCTCATAAAAATTTATTCCTTGTAATAACCTTCCAAGACATTCATATCTGATTCCATGAGTCATAGAGAATATTTAACTGGGGTGGGGATTAGTTAAAAGGGCTTAGGATAACTGAAATGACAAATAGGAAACAGTGATGTAATCAATACATTTGTAATAGCAGGAATCAGTTCTTCCTAGGAAAGCTAGCTGGAAGAATAGAGGGAAGTGGTAGTGGCATCAGAAACAGGATTAAGAACTGTCCAACAGGTAGTAGGACTCAGAAGAAAGGGTGTCCTGGGAATCAGGGACCCCTTAAAGGGATTTGGAGAGGGAGGGAGAAAGTGAAAAAAAGGAAAAGAAGGAACTTTAGACTTTTCCTCAGTCCCCCACTATGACCCCTACCATTGTCTCCTGTTAGCAATGTAAGGAGCAGTCAGTGAGGGGACCATAGGTCTCAGGGGTCAGCTTACTGCACACAGAGATGAATATGAAAAGGAGAGAATATTTGAGGTAGGCAATAGGCAACAGTTGGAGGTAGCTTCCCTGTGTGTGGCCTGCTGGCTACACAAGGCTGACACTCTGTAGGACCCTCATACTTGTGTCAGTGTTCTTTGTCATCATAGCTCTAAAAATCTTCATGTTTTCTAGAACAGGTACTAGTATTCAACTTGTACCAATGTTGGTCCATTATACTGCATTTTTATTCAAATTGTACTATAAAGAATCCTGTGTCTTTCAGGTTTAAGTGGCATAAAATGAGCTTCAGAGAAGTGAAAAGTAAAATTTGAAACCAGACTCCTGTATCTCAGGCTGAAGTTCATGCTCTTTTCAAGAAAGCATGTGTCCCTTCCATGTCCCAGTATCTATTATAAACAGGGAGAAAAATTGTGCAAGCAGGTCTCTTCTGACTTGCAGAGGAAGAGACTCAAGTCCTCTACTACTGCTCCCCACCCTCAGCAGTACTACCTGTTACTTTCTGCCAATCCACTTTCTGGCACTCCATGCCATAAACAGCTGCTCAGAGTCTCTGGGGAGTTGGGAGGAGGAGCAGAAAGGATGCAGATAGGATTTCTCTTCTGAAGAAGCAGAGCAATTCACTGTGCAGATACAGTTCTTCCTATCTTCAAAATTTATCAGAAAATGGATGTAAAGGAGGAAATGAAGTGTGTGCAAACTTGACTCCAATGGTCAACACCATTTTCAACTTCCCCAAATGAATGGGAGTGTCAGGTGCTGATTTCTGTGCCATCATAACATCCAACTCTCCCTTTCCCTTGGTCCAGAGTTTAAGATTCAGGGTTTCCCTATAATAAAATGTCTACAACTTTATTTTTCAGGATAATTCTTGTTTTAGTAAACAATAAAATTAGGAACAAAGCCAAACACATTGGCAGTAATTTTCTCAAGTGGAATGATACTACTACAAAGACACATAAATGCAACTGCTGAAAATTCTGTCTTTAGATTCCAGGGACACTCCCTGCCCTTGTAAGAGCTCTCCCTTATCTGCTGTTTCTGAAGGCAGCAGTATACTTATACAGGAAAATACTGTTGTGGTTCAACTTCATGTCACAAGATAAAATATTACAACTGATCACAGTTATCACCACATAATTCCTTGTGATCTGGACACCAAATAATGTTCTAAGTATCAAAGGCTCATATACAGCAAGAGACAGCTCAAACTGACCTCTGTCTATCCCTGTTCTACACAGACAAGGAAACAGTTATCTGCAGATTACTTGGAGGTAAATAAGATCTTTGGTAAATTTCTTCCCTCCATTTCTTACTCTTTTCTAGGGATAAGCTCATCTGTCTCGTTTCCCATGTGCACCAATCAAAGAATCTACATCAGGCCTCCACTCAACCAGTATTTATTGTTTCCTGCACATTAGACAGGCAAAGTTTGAAGGATTTGAAGATTAATAAGACATGGTCTCTACCACACAGAGCATCATGGGATCTTCAGGAATGTTAAACATTTTCTATATAGCATTATCTATATGGACCTATTTCTGGGCATGACAGGAGGCAGGGAAGGAAAACCCAGCAGGTCTTGCTGATTTCAGTTTGTACTTGTAAGAATCATCTTGAGACAGGAATCAAAATGTCTAGAATTATGCTTCTGAATGATTGTATAATCAGGTGAGTCGGGGATACTAAATTATTGTTCACTATCCATGGCCAAGGAGACAGATCTCATAATGTTCAGGTTGTGACTGTGAGGACTCTGGGATGAGGGAAAAGCTATTGCAAGTATAGTGATACATGTGGTTCAGAAGCTGAGTCTTTGGTTAGTTAGTTCCCAGATGAGGCACTACAGAAGAACCTGTCATGCACAGGGATAGAATTCAACTTATATCAGTCGCATAAACAAGGGAACCCCATTTTTTCATATGGTAATATTGCTTCAGACTGAAGCAATCTTAAAGGAGTGAACATGTCCTTGTTCGAAGTCGTCATTAGGAAAAGGAATGAGAGTTTCTCACGTGCTTATTCACTAGCACACAAAAGAGCAAAGATCTCTTCTTTACAAAGTACTTCTTCTAAGAGATGAGTCAGGAGAAAGTAACTGGTGATCTCAAATGTTTCCTGTGTTCTTTGCTTCCTTTTCTCTCAATTTCTACCTTTATAAAACAATGCAACCTTGACTACTCTCTTTCCATTCTTCTATGTCTTCTTTCCCTTATCCTTCTCCTGGGCTGTTCTTGTCTGAAACTGTCTGTAGCCTCTCCTTTGACACTTGGACCCTTAAATTTCCCCAAGAAGTATTTTCTTTCTCTCCCTCTCTCTCTGTTTCTGTCTCTTTCTTCTCAATTTCAAGATTCTAAGAACGTTTCTCCTTTTCTTTCACTTCAATAAGTAAGCCCTTTAGAATTTCTAGCATATTGTGGAAGGAAATAAAAAGTCCAATGATACAAAAGCTACTTTTTATTCCACATGTGTCATATTCTAAGCAACACGATGGGGGTTGTAATATCAGTTCCTTTCATCTTTCAAATAGCTCTCTGACATAGCATAGTCCTCTGCATTGCACAAGAGAGGATGCATAGACTAAAATTCAGTATGATGAGTAATTTACCTACGGTTTCATAGCTACAAAGTAAAAGTAAATTGGCTGTGCAACCAATCGAGAGAGAGCCTCAAAGCATTGTAGCCATCCTATGCTGGAGATTGCTCATCAGAAGTAAGCTGACAAGCCGGGCGTGGTGGCGCACGCCTTCAATCCCAGCACTCGGGAGGCAGAGATAGGAGGATCACCATCAGTTCAAGGCCAGCCTGAGACTACATAGTGAATTCCAGGTCAGCATGGACTAGAGTGAGACCCTACCTCAAAAAAAAAAAAAAAAAAAAAAAAAAAAAAAAAAAAAAGCTGACATACAAGGTCATCCTTCTCTATGACAATGAGTTGGTGATTCTTGCAGGAAAATGCTATCTTATTAACATGTATGTATGTTGTATGATGTTGCTCTTGATTATTCTTAAATGAGGAAGTGAGAAAGTTTTATTTCTCTTTTGAGCTTCTTGTAGTTAATAGGAAAGCTTTAGGAAAAAAAGCCAGGGAACATATTCACATACTAACAATAGCCTGCTGGATATAATCCTCTGTGGTCTCACTGAGAATCAAATGTGAGCCTCTGTTGAGTTCAATATGCAGTGGAAAGAACAGATAACTTGGGGAAGAAAGGAATGTTTGAATTCATCTCAGTCTTGCCAACTTTTGTTGAATGACTCTGGGCCTTGCTCATCAGCACAACCAAAGAGTTGTACTAAATGGTCTCAGAGATTCTTCTAATTATAGTCAATGTTTAATGAGCTTTACCTGGACTACTAAATCAACCTGTTTAGGTAGCTAAACTCTGTTCATGCCAGTGTAAGTCACAGGCCCATGTTTGTCTATACCAATGGAGAACTTTGGGAACAAGATTACAAACAAATGGTGCATGGCTACATGGGTGTGAAGATGTTTGAGATTCAACCACACTGCTCAATCTATTAGACCCCAGACTTTGTAGCATAATTAGCCATGAAATCCTAAGTCTTGCTATTATCATAGCAATTGACAGACTCTCAAATGTAATTGTCACTTTGAATCATGAAGTGCATTTTAATTATATATCAAGATGGTGCACTATAAAGTAAGCAGCATTTAACAAACTGGTGTTTCTTAGGGGTTTCTTGACTATGAGACTTAACAGACTTTTGCTATGGTATGGATCTTAAAACTATTCAAAGGCTTAGGTGCTCAAGGCTGTGTAATGTTGATTGGATGTTAGGAGGTGGAGCTTGTGAGAGAAAGTCAGGCTATTAGGGACATGATGCTGAAGGTCTCTTTCTTTCTTTGCTTTGCTTTGTTTTTGAGCTTCTGCCATAGGTCTCAGAGCAACAGAACAAGTAATCACTGACTAAAGCTTCAAAACTGAGAGCCAAGCAAATATTTGCTCCTTATTTCTTAATTTTCTCCAATATTTTGTCATAGCAGCTGAAAAACTAACACATTATTGTCCTGCACTATGTTATCTGACTTCATTTTTATTCTTGCTCTAACAGATTATCACCAACTTGGTGCCTCAACACAACATGAATTAGTTACCTCATAGATCTTCAGAAGTCAAGAACGCTCCATGAGTCAAGGCTGTGTTTCTTTCTGGAGAGTCCAGATTGGGGTTTGATTGCCTTTTCCAGCTGGTGGAGGTACCTTATTCTTTTACACATGAAAGCCCTTCCTCCATCTCTATAGCAAGCACTCCTCACATGGTATCTTTTTCTTCCACTTTTCAGGGAATATCTGGGCTATATTAGGTTATCCCTGGATAACCCAAAATTTCATCTGTATTTTAAAGTCAGGTGGAGTAACACTATGGTTTGAATGTGTTTCCTCAAAAATTCAGATGTTTCCAAAGTGATAAATAGGAGGTGAGGCCTTCAAGAGGCCAGGTGGGATGCTTCCTTGTGAGTGGGACTAAAGCCTGTATAAAAAGCATTCCAGGGCTGGAAAGATGACTTAGTGGTTTAGGCACTTGCCTGTGAGGCTTAAGGACTCAGGTTTATTCCTCAGGACCCATGTAAGCCAAATGCACAAGGTGGCACATGCTTCTGGAATTTATTTGCAGTAAACACCCACTCTCTATCTGCCTCTTCTTCTCTCTCTCTCTCCAATAAATAAATAAATAAATAAATAAATAAATAAATAAATAAAACATTATTTGAGAAAGGAATTCAACAGCTTGATCTTCTGCCAGGTGAGGACACTGTGTCCCTTTTCTCTCTGCAGCCTCAGCAGGCTATTAGAAAACAAATATCTATTCTTTATAACTTACCTGGACCCAGTTATTTTATCATAGCAGCACAAATAGACTCATATAACCTTGATTGTGCCTACAACTCAATTCTCCTTTGTCATGTAATATATCATAGTCAATGAATTTTTTAAAAATTTATTTATTATTTGTAACTAGAAAGAGACAGAGAGAAAAGAGGCATACAGAAAGAATGGGGATGTCACAGCCCCCAACCACTGCAAATGAAACTCCAGATGCATGCATCACTGTGTGCACCTGGCTTTACTTGGGTACTGGGGAATTGAACCTAGGTCCTTAGGCTTTGCAGGCAAATACCTTAATCACTGAGCCATCTTTCCAGTTCCTGGCTTCAAAATATTGATATGACAATTCATGTAAATGCATTCATATAGTTATATATTCATGACACTGTGGATCTATAATGGGAAAAATAATTAGGTATGGCTTCAATATCTATCTAAATGTTTTTATAAATATGAAATGAAAGTGGACACTAGAAGAAGCTCAAGACGGGTTCCTTTCATGGATAATTAAGCTTGTTTTGTCAATAACTTAAACCCAAGAGTCTTCAGGTTGTCTTTGTAAGAAAGAGACACTGATACCTTTAACAAAGTCATTGTTTAAGACCAACCTGGGAACATCTCTGGAATTTATAAGATTTTTCTCTTTCCCTTAAAACATTCTTAGGAAGACTGATCAACCTAGTATATGTTGTTTCTAGAATATCACGTGTTTTGTCAGTTACCTGCAAGAACTTCAACAAGGTACCTTGTGAATTTTTCTTTTACTTCAGCGTTGACATAGGCATAAATAAAGCCAAGTAACAGCTATTGTTCAGCATTAGGAATAAGAGAAGCAACTTACAATAAAGGAGATCACCAATGATTAACTCAACTCTTAATAGCTTTGGAGCAGCTGGAGCCAAAAATCAATATATACGAGCCAAAGAATGTCAATATGCTTATTTTCCCTATGTAAATTCTCCAGGAGTCCTTCTGGGTATCTCCCGGCCCTGGTCTTCCAGTGCCAACTGTGAAGCAGCTGTCATGCTCACCTTTGTGTTAGGGTGATTGAAAGGGGTGTTGAAATGGGAAAGGAGCATCTAGTGGCACCTAGAGAGTTACTGTTAGTATATGCTGTTTTCCTATATGCCTTATTTTGAGACAAACAAAAAATTCTGAATTATTTCTACTATGAATTTTAATACTTTAAACACAAAATATAATTAAATTCCAAATAGTTATTTTATTTTAAATGACCTTTAAAATGACATTTACAAGGTTAAATACTGAGAAAGAAGAAAAGAAATTTTTAGTCCACTAGGATTATTTTTCTGGAAGATATATATATATATATATACAATAGAATATCCTACTTCCATTTTTTAAAACAGGAGTATATTACTGTGGTAGTTTAAATAAATGGCCCCAATGTATTCAGTGTTTTATTAGTTTGTAGCTTGGATATGCAGCCACCTGGCTGGAGGAGGTGTGGCGGTGGATTTGAAATTCCAATCTAAAGATATACAAAGTGCCTAGTTCCACCTGGAGTTCCTGAATTGTGTTGTGTGGCTTTTGGCTTTTGGCTTCCCTCTTTCTCTCTGTTTAGACCTGTGCAAGCAGGCCAGCTTTTTCTGCCATTATGGAACTTCCCATGGGTCTGTAAGCTTCAGTAAATATCCCTCCCTTTCTCCATATCTGTGCCTGGTTTGGAAGTTCATCTCAGCGAACCTGAAGCTGTCTACTACCCTTACATATAAGCATTTTTCAACAACTAAAATAACTAATTGTAGTCTTCAACTGATTTCTCTTTACTATATAATTTTTTTTTATGAATGTGTTATTAAAGTAGTCAAATTGCTAAGGAGGTTGCTATAACTTTAAGCACGACTCTGATGGAAGGTTACTTAATTTGATGAGCTTCTCATATCAAAAGGTGACCTAAAGCCTTGATTGCAACTTCGTGGGTCTTTCTTAGAGAAGTGAAGGTGTCTCCAGAAATGCTAAACCATCACAGTTGGGTCTTTTCTGTGGTAATCAAATGCAGTGGAGTTTCCTGAGTGAGTGCAAAGCTGAAGAAGCAGTCATCAGACGGCAGCAGAGTGGAAGAAGGCTTGCCATCTGCAGCAGCGAGAACAAGACTCACACCAGTGTTCCTCTCAAACAAAGGATGCATGGGGCTTTGAATCAGGAGTCTTTACATATTCATATAGGAACACACCTCAAGTGTGCGCACATTCCTGACATGTTTAGTAGAGGAGTGTAAGAATGTTCCATTGCAGGTCATAATTCAAGAAGATGACAGACTTATTTGGGCTTATGCTTAACTTGAGGCCATAGAACATGTTTAAAAGGTTAAAATGGTAGATAGGAAAGCCTTTGAGCATGCTTAGCTTGCATTAGAAAATGTTAGCTAAACATAAAGGACATTGTGAATGTGCATTAGTGTAGGAGTCTACAGTGAAAGATGCCTGCCTTTGTTTAGCTGTCAATGATCTCAAGCTAAATTCACACACCACTATGCTACCCAAACCTTCAAGAGATGATCTGCCTATGAGCAGAGAGTTATATATTCGGAATACACTACATATGGTGAACAACTGACCACAAAATAAAATTGCATACAACTATATGCACAACTTATCTGGTTATTATAAAAAGTTTTTTTTACCAGCTTGATGAGATCTGTATGTATGATAAAATGTAATGGCTCAATTCAAAAAACAAATTGACTGTCTCTCCAATGAGCAAAGCCTGTAAAAACTGAAAATATACGTGCAAGTTTCCAGAGTTGTTTATAGACCAAACAATGTCTGAAGCAGTTATCTAACTGCCATGTGTACACATGATGTGTGCACCTTTCTTTGCTCAGTTTGGTCATCCCTTCTACGATTCTGTAAACTTGCAGCAAGTCATCCATTTGGCAGAATTAGTGGCACATCCAGAACTGTTCTCAACAGTGTTAGATTAAGTATCCATATGAATTTCCACCATTACCAAGAAATCCTGGGTGCATAGAAATAGAAGTTCAGAATTTGTTCAAATTCAATCCAGGGTTTTATTTTATCATCTCTGCATATTTTTAAAAAATACTAATGATAATACATTTGTAATTGGTGCTCATTAATTATAAGTATAAATAATTAAAGCACTGAGCTGTATTCCCTAGTAAATTCCTGTCTCCCAGGCAATATTTATAAGCCTTGTGAGATTCCACAGACTAGGTTCAAGTGTCATTTTCTATGTGGTGAGATGATGACTCAAGAGGTTTTCAAAAACACTACTGATATGGGATAGTCCTTGGAATTCACAGACCAACCATTAGAAGCTCAACAGTCATTTCAAAATGTTTCATTTCTTTTTCAAGAAAATTTTTTAGATAAATTCTTCCTTGGAACATGATGTCAGCAACCAATAAAGGCAGGGCATGTATGAGAGGAGTTGGCATGGAAGACAGCCTAAGGCCTCAGTCCCACCCACTGGCTCATAGCCTGTCTCCTCCTGAAGCTGTCTTCCTCTGTGGCTCCCTCAAGATTATAATTATAGGTAAAATCATGAGTCTTGGAGGATACCATACCTAATACCCATATTCTAAATGAAGTAATGGAAGTACAGGGCTCAAATCCAAGCCATCTGACTTTAAATTCATGCCTTGGTGTACCTGGAAGTCCAATGAATATTCTTAAACATTTTGATAGGCCAGGTATGTTCTGACACTAATGTGGAGACAATGCAATGTACTTTCTATACCAGCACTGGGATAATTTATAATTGTTTATTTGAGTACTTTTTATTTGTCTCTAGTCTGTCTCCCTTCTTAAACTACAAACTCCTTTAAGGCAGAAATAGTATCATTTTAAAGTTTTGTATTCCTTGAACCTAACACATAACTGTCTCCAATTCTTGGTAAAATGAATTTGTTTGTAAATGTTTATTCTCCAAGTATTCATTTGAAAAGAAATATTCCAAGTATATCTAACACCAAGATTCATCCTTTCATGAAACCTAAAAAAGTCACTGAAGTTTAAGTGAGCAGCTTTGTGTGTGTGTGTGTGTGTGTGTGTGTGTGTGTGTGTGTGTAAGAGAGAGAGAAAGCACGCACATGCCACCACGTGTGTTTAGAGGTCAGAGGACAGCATCAGGGCCTCACCCATTTCCTTGTTTGAGTCAGTCTCTTTGTTGCTGCCTTGTGTGTGCCAGGCTTGCTGGTCTGGCTTTATGTGGGTTTTAGAGAGCTAAACTCAGGTCTTTACTCTTGCACTGCAAGTGCTGACAAAGCTCTTTTCTTGAAAACCTTCCCAAAATGGGCTGGAGCGATGGCTGTATGTACTTTCTGTATGAGCAAAAGGACCTGAATTCTGATTCCTAGCACCCACATAAATGCCAGATGTGGTGATGTGTGCCTGTAGTAGCACTCAGGAGTCAGTGACAGGTGGATACCTTGGACAAGCAGGCTAGCTGTACTAGCCAAATCGTGAGTGCTGGGTCCAGTGAGAGATCCTCCTTCAATAAATAAGACAGAAAGTAATTGCCTGGCCTCCAGACTTACGCTATACACACACACACACACACACACATTAATTGACTAACTAAAAAGCACATTTGAACTGAGAAGTCATTTCACTTGACCTTCAAACCCAGAAAGCCTTCAGAAAACAAACAAACAAACAAACAAAAATGCAAATTCCAAATACTCAACTAAGCTGGGAGTGAAAGACACAAATAGGATAGTTCCTAATGTCTATAACTCTGGGGGAAAACATGTGGGGTTTGTGGGCTTTCTGTTTGTTTGGTTTTAATTTTCCTTTCACATTAATCACCAGTATGCTTTTTGGAGGGGGGGAGGGGAGGGAAGGAGGACTGTCTTCAACCTTGCACCTGGTCAAAACATTGCAATGCTTGCTTCATTTATGAGTAATTAAATTTATCTTTAGAGTCAACACCTCAAAAGCTCTGTTAAGTTCAACTACTGTGGTTGAAATCAAAGAATAGAACACAATCTATGTCCTATTATTTTTTTCATGTTCCAAATATGCTTTCACTCAACAACAAAAAACTGCTTTTAACAAATAAGCAGTCATAAAACAATGACAGATGGCTCCTGTCTTGCCATCAGAGACATGCATACTCTCCTCATGCCTGATCCTCATCTCCTGTGTGGAGCATTCCAGCCATGTGGTACAGCACACAGGCAGCCGTGGATGGAGACACGCCTTCGAACCGCTTCCACTGAAAGGGCCAGCCCTGGACTGGAAGCCGGGAAGGCAGTTGTGTGAAGAAAGGACAAGCACATTGTATGAATTAGACCAGAATTCTTAATGTCACTGGTTATTTTCAATTTTCATTTCTGACGTCTACCTGATTAGGTCGGTTACATATAGTGGCCTATTTCATTTGGGCTATAATTGAGTAGTCAGAAATGAGATAGCAGAAAGTGCTATAATCATAACCAGTAAGTAGAAAAAATATATACTGTGGCTCTAATAAACAGAATTGTTCCTCCCACTGAGTATTATGCCCCTAAAATATCCCACTTGTGCTCATTCGGAACAATTGATGGTGACCTCTTTTCTTGATAAACCCAAAATAACTTGGAAAATCATTATTTCCTTCATATTCCCTGAAATCTTCATTATTGGGGGCCAGCGTCTTCAGGTGTCACAAATAACCAGACAATGCAGCATTACTGACGTAGCCCACTTTGACAGTCTCTGTTACTAGAATACATTCAATTTTCCAGGCTGCTTAGTCTCCTTCAGTCATTGGCCAGATGTCTTTGGCCAGAGCAGGCTCATTAGCCACTTGGAAAAGAACTCAAATTTGCCCCATTTTTCATGTCTAATAAAATATATTTTTGTGTTTCTGTAGATATGAATTGAGTATAAAAAGAGAAAAAATACTGCCATTTTTATAAAAATAAGGTTCTGTTGTATAATGAAGCATTTGGAAGCAGAGGACCACAGGGTTTGGAGACAGGCTTGCTCACTTTGCCAATTACTGAGTCTCTGGCAACAAATATAACTGATAAGAATTTCAGCTTCTTCATTTGTAGCTAAATCTCAGCCTTAGGCATTATTGTGATGATCAGATTGAAGGATATAATTACATTGAAGTGTTTTATGTATTGCAAAGTACAATATAAATGTGCTTTGAGATTACCATCACTTATAAACCTGCCCACTGTTCCTTGTAAGGGTGGGTGGTTCTAGTAAAATATGACTACAGTATTCTTCCT
This sequence comes from Dipus sagitta, assembly GCA_036346955.1. NCBI lineage: Eukaryota > Metazoa > Chordata > Mammalia > Rodentia > Dipodidae > Dipus > Dipus sagitta. The sequence goes on along the minus strand of CM070778.1, from coordinate 70,932,267 downwards.
ATTGATTCATGATTTCACAAAGAAGCCTAATGGGAGGGAGTAAAAGTGAAGGGAAGGAGAAAAGGCAGGAAGGAGGTAGTGTAAAATGGGACAAAGGGAGTGAAAGGAGATGAAGAGAGAATACAAGCTAAGCATCCTCATGTTACACACTCAGTGTCTTGTCATTCATTGTCCCCCTGTACCCCCCACACACTATACAACCCTGTGAGCCAGGCAATTACCTTTACTCTTATCTACTGAGTTCACTCTAACATGCACGCTTACTATCGTTGGAGGTAATTTTTTTTCTTCTGCTACTATAACTCATTAAGAAATCTGTTAATACAGCTTTGTGTTTTCCTATTTTAGTTTTCACAGTTCAGCTAAGGCTTATGTACCGTCTTCCCATTGTATGCCTTGGCTCTAAGTCAGCCTTGTCTCTTTGTGTTCCTATTTGGCCTGTGATCAAGTTAGTAAACCAACTAGTGTGAGGCTTAGTGTCTCAGTTTCTTAGTGCCAATCTTGTTAAAGGGTAAGTCAGATCATGTCATTTCTTACTTAATACTCTCGGTTGGTTTCCCATTGAACTTCCAATAAATGTGACCTCCTTTGCGTATCCCACTGCCCTTGCACAATGAATGGACTCTGACTACCCTGGATGGGGTCATTCATATCTGTGAGCTTTCTCACTTGCTGATCCTCTGCCTAGAATATTCTTCCCAGTATGGCTGGTTCCTTCCTGTTACTCATGTCTTCACACCCAGTGGTTACCACCTCAGAGGCCTTTCCAGGATAGTCAAATTAGAGCAAACAGTGCAGTTTCTTTACACCATATATACTCTTTTATCTCCAGGCTATGGCATCTTCTAGTATCAGTCAGTGGAAGAGAAAGGTTTAGGGCCTGACATTATTTTTCCTTCTTCATAAACAAATAGGGGGAAACACTTTCTGTTTTTATCTGTACTGAGTTGATGGTCTTACTTAATTGGTGTTACTATATCTGATATATGACAGAATGCACAACAGCTAATTCATTCTGCTCTGATGCTCTTCACTGGAGCACAGCTATAAATAGTAGGTATCATGGTAGCCATAAGGCATGGAGTTGTTTATTCTTCCTGAAACTCTAATTAGTTACATGCTTTTTGTTTGGTCTGGACAATTAAAAAGATGTTCCGTAAATGGACGTCACTTCAGGTTTTCGGACATTATCCACAATACTTATTACCCAGTTATGACACATAAAGATTTAGGAACATTTAGTGCCATGTGGATGAAAAAATATGTAAATTCTATTTTTGTTTCCCCAGTGCTAGAAAATAAATTTCAAGCCTTGCACATGGAAGGTGAAGACTCTACCACTGAACTACATCCCTAGCTCCTAATCCCGCCTTCCTAAGTCAATGCGGATGTTGAGAGTGATCCAAACATTTCTCCTGAGAATGTGAGTAACTCTGCCTAAGGAGACTCCATTACTGCAAAGCATGAGACAGTGCCAGGATGCCCATCATCTTCAGAACAACTGCACCCTCCTGAGTGTGCTATGCTTAGAACAATGATTTGTAGATGATGTTATAAGAATGCTTTAATAGAAATGAAGACCAAACAGCAAATTTATAATTTAAATAATTGTTGTTTTAGTTGGTGCTCAAAAATGCTCACAGAAACCATTTTAGAAGAAATACATGTACTTTTCCTTGGTGGCAAGCAGAAAATGAGTACCTTGTCAAGGTGGTGACTGTTTGGAAGAACAAAGGGAGAGGGGGAAGACAAACATTTATCTTGAAACCTCAAGGATGAGCCTCAGACACTGGGACAAAACAGCATTCCAAATGGGAAGTCAAATCATGATGCTGCTTGCTTAATACTATCTGTTGGTTTTCAGATGAATTTCAGATAAGATGCAAACTCCTTTCACTAGAGAATTAATGGCAGATCCCTCTTGGCAAAGTAATTCCACATGGGGAAGGGTAAATCTCTTCACAGTTCTTCACTAAGCTTCTTACTGATGTGTGGTGTCCTCTTTTGTCACCCAAAATGTGTGTTGACTTTTGTTAAGGGCTTTACATAATTGGGGAAATAATTTTTTTAATCCACTACTTTAGTATTAAATTTTACTTATTAAAATTTTATGAAAAGCTCATTTCCAAAATATACCAATTTCAGTCTCTGGCCATCTAGTTCAGGCATGAAACTGAAAGCAACAAGTTGGTAGGAACATTACAGGTGAGCAAACTCAGTAGACAAAGTCCCACCCATGGCACTAAAATGATTCGTTGTTCCAAAATCTTCTTTGCTTGTCCCTCTCCCTTGTTCTTCCTTTTCCTAGCTGGCCCTCATCTCCAATACCTCCTTATTTTTCTTCTCAAGTTTGATCACTTGCTTTCTTATCTCAGCAAGTCTTGACCTCTCTCCATTTCACCTCTTTTTTTTAACTCTGTTCTTACCTAGCTCTGTTGTGTCACTTTAAGTCCTGACACCTGACTGGCTCCTATTCTAATCCAACTCCCGTTATTCCCATAGCAGTACTAGTGATGGTCCCTGGTCTTGAATGTGGTGTGAGAAGAGTGAGTCCAGGCATAATCAAAATCATATTTCAGTTCTTTTTCAGGGATTTTGATCAAGAAGGTAAAAATGTAAACTTCACAAGTTAACACAGTTCTATCATGAAAATTTAGTCCTTCATTTTGTTTTTATTTTAATTATTTTTTTAAAAAATATGTATGTAAGTATACATGCATGTATGTAAAAAAGAAAGATGATCAAAAAGAGAGTGGGTATTGGTATGCCAAGGCCTCCTGCTACTGCAAAAAAATTCCAGATGTATGCATCACTTTGAGCATCTGGCTATGTGAGTACTGGGAAACTGAACCTGGGCTATCAGACTTTGTAAGCAAGTGCCTTTAACCTCTGCACCATCTGTCTAGTCCCCACTCCTTTAATTATCACTTCAGAAATGCCTTTTTCTCCCCTTTCTAGAAAACTACAGTGACCGTTTTGTAGATCTTTGAAATATATTGTCTTATTCATATCTATATTTGGAATGACATAAGTAATTTGATTCAATTTCTTTTTTGAATTTTACATAATTTTATCTGTATGCATGTGTGTGTGTGTGTGTGTGTGTGTGTGTGTGTGTGTGCATGTGTAGGCACACCAAGGTCTCTTGCTGCTACAAATGAATGCTTGTTTGGCTTTGCTTGTGACTGTTGGAATTGAACCTTGGGCATCAGGCTTTGTAAGCAATGACTTTAACCACTGAGCCATTTTCCCAGTCCCCTTGATTGAATATCTTACCTTGACAAAACAGGTTGGTATAAAATTTCTTCTCTGTCTCATGAAAATATTATTTTGTTTTGTTTTTTGAGGGAGGGTCCTTCCGGCTATTTGTCTCCACTAAGTGAGGAGGTCTCTTCCATTTCCATATGCATGCTACCAATACAAATATGTCTAACTTTCAGGTCTCTATGAATAGTTTTCTGCTACTTTGTTGCTTATACTCACAGTTAATTTCACTACATTTTCCCATGGTATACAGTATATAGACCTGAATGGAGTAGATCTATCTTGTTTCTTCTGTGGAGACTTTTCTGTGTGAGTTCAGAGTTACACAAGATCACTGTTGCCCTATGGAGAAAATACCTGGCATTTAAAAAATACATACATATTATTTATTTATTTATTTGAGAAAGAGAAAAAATGGGTGCACCAGGGCCTCCAGCCACTGCAAACGAACTCTAGATGCATGTGCTGCCTTGTGCATCTGGCTTATGTGGATCCTGGAGAATTGAACTGGGATCCTTTGACTTTGCAGGCAAATACCTTAACAACTAAGCCATCTTTCCAGCCCCAATACCTGGTATTTTTATCCTATTCAACAATGTTATTCCATGCCTCAGTTACTCTCTATCACTTCCAAAAATTTTATTAGTCATTTGTATTTGGGAAGACTTCCTTCAAAATTTGTCAAAGGTTCTTCAAGCTATTATGATAAATATGGTTTATATTAGAAGTCTGACTACCCGGTTGAATTGATGGCTATTCTTCTTTGACAAATAGATTTATATCACATCACATGGCATGAAATAAAGTTTAATGATTTCAAATTGTCCCCTCCCTCTTTCTTGTAGATGACATGAAACTAACATAAGCTTTGAAGGAAACACTGATCTATTTATAGTTGCATATGAGAAGATTAATAAGTGTGAGGCTGGGACAGACAAGGTAACTGGGAGCCTTAAAACTAGACTCAAGTCAAATATTTGTGTTCCTGGTACAAATGTGCAATTAGAAATGAAGTTGGAATTTGAGATCATTTATCTCAGGAATAATTCAGAATTTACCTTATCTATGCCATTGACACAAAGACACTCCCACACAGATACCTGCAAACACACGGATCTTCAACTCTGGCCTTTACATTGCTAGTCTAGCCCAAGATAACTTGGCTTGAAGCCTTTTCTTCCCTCCATTTTAGTGAACCCTTCAATTATTTCACTAAATGAAGAAATTGGCTTTGAGATTTTTCAGTTCTCTGCCCATCGCTGAAATGATTAATTCAGCTTCATATGCATGTATGTGCTTTTAAAGTACCCTCAAATACACATGACACCCAGCTTTTCAACAGCTGTTGCTTTTGAGTATGTTGGGGTGAGTGGTGTTAATGTTGGAGACATGCTCCCATCTGTGCTCATGGCTCCAGCTGGAAAACAGATTCCTGTAATTCACATCACCTTTGCTGACAGGAGGTCAGGAGTTTGAACAATTTTATTTATTTATTCACAGGCCCTTTGTTTAGTTTGTAGCTAGGGGAGGTATTCAACACAGGGTGAAGTTGACATATTTGTTTATAATAATGATAAACATGCAGTTTGATGTTTAGAAAATTGAAATGTATGTCCACATATCATTCAAACATGTACTTTATAACATACAATGCAACTATACTTAGAACAACTGTGAAATTTGGAAACATTAATTTCTGATGAAATAAACCCTTTTTTATTCTACTTAAAGTATCTGTTCTTAAGTCAGATCTTAAAGCATATACTAAAAATTTAAAATAAAATGCACATGTCTGTGGCCAGGCTATGGCAATATTCTTGGAATATTGAGAGTTAACAAAAGAAAAGAACATATGGCATACAAACTTTTGCTACCTTTCTACACTATTTGAATCACAACCATACTATATATTGATGGTTCAAATGGATAAAAATAAGAAAAACACACCTGGGTACTGGGGATGCTGTCAGGGTCATCATTCCTCAGTTTAACTATGATCTTTGTCAGCAAGCTCAACTATATTTATTTATTTATGATTTATTTGTTTGAGAGAGAGAAAGAGGCAGCGAGAGAGAAAGAAAAAGAGAGAGGCAGATTAAGAATGGGCATGCCAAGGCCTCTAGCCATTGCAAAGGAACTCCAGATGCATGCACTACCTTGTGCATCGAGCTTACTTAGGTACTGAGGAATCGAACTTGGGTCCCTAGATTTCACAGGCAAGCAATTTAACTGCTAAGCCATCTATCCAGCCCTCAACTGTATTTAAGAATCTTCACCAGGATCTAAGGCTTTGATTACAGTTTCTTACTGGAGTCTATATTTCCTTCAAAGGAGATACTTCTGTCCCATAACACCACATCCTTTGTTAACAGAAACCAATTCTTGCTCACCCCATTAGAAAAGTCATCTGTAGTATAATTCAAACTGGCAGATATTTTTAAAATATGTGGTATGTGTGTTTGTGTATGTATATGTGTGTGTTTGTACAAGTCCATGTGCATGGATACAGGTACACATGCATCATGACACACGTGTAGAGAGCAGAGAACCATCTCTGGTGTTGTTACTCACCTTTCTCCCTGTTCTCCACTGTGTGTGTCTGGCCAGCTGGTCAGAGGAGTTGTGGGGATTTTCTTGCCTCTGCTTCCCCTCTCCAAATGGGCAGGCTGGGATTACAGATGCTTGTGCCACCATGTCTGCATTTATGAGGATTCTGGGGATGTAAATCAGATACTCATGCCTGAATGGCAAGCCCTTTATCTCTAGCCCCGACCCTAAGTTTTAAGAATTTAAAGTATCTGTATTCTGAGGGGAGATAGTGCATGCTTCTAAGAGTTCAACGGTCTGATTGGCTGCAAACATAACGACCTGGAGCTATGATCATGTCTGTTCTTTCTTAGTGGCGGCCATTTCTAGGGTTCTGAGACCAGCTCTTCGTGCTTACTGCACTATGTGTCCCTTGGAAGATGCTCAGTCATCCTCTATCACAAGCTCACCTTTCCCAAACTTTCAGTAAATATGTATCTTTTGGAAAAGAAGGAATGGAGTCCATTTTCCTAAATACTGTTGTATGACTTAAACTACATTTCTTTTGCAAGTTTCAATTCTGTTTTCTTCTTCAGCCTCTACCTCACTAACATAGGTTTCTCCTGGCCTGATTCTGGGGCTATTTGGACTCAAGCAGGCTATCTATCTTTCAATCCTTGTTCTGAGTCCTAACTCTCATCCTACTCTCTCATTAAAGGTTGGACAGCAAATAAATGAAAGAGGTCCTCAATCTCCTTCCCATTATCTTTGTCAACAGGAATGGGAAAAAAAAAGCATGGTGTCTTAATTCTAGCTCCTCAAAATGCATATGTTGAATCCCTAACCACGAGCTCTGCAGAGTAGGACTGTATTTGGAGACTGAGTACTGTTTGAGGAGAAACAGAAGGTGCAGTGAACTTGTGGTTCTGTGTCACTCCGTGCTGGGCCACAGTGCCCAGATATTTTGTCAGCATTCTGAGTGCTTTTGTGAGCGTGTTTCTGTGAGGTTTACATTTGAATTGGTGGGCTTTAGTAAGCCAGAATGCTCTCTATGTGTCAGGTTTCACCAAACAATTGAAGGCCTGAATAGAACAAAAGAGTGGCCTCTCCTGCAGCAAAGGTCCAGGCCACCTGTAGCAGACTAAACCTGCATGGTTGGCTGTTCCCCAGTCTTCAACCTGCCAACTTAGTATTTTTGGCTTCTCAGCCTCCACTATGGAGTGAGCAAATTCTTTAAAACATATCACATACACAAACACACGCAGCCACATGCTGTTGACTGTGCTTCTTAGGGGAACTGGTATGTAGTACCAACCCCTTCACAGCACTCTTGTAGGGCTGTTGAGTTTTGAAATGACACTTGTGGATGTTGCTGTTGTCATTGGTTTGTTAGACTTAACTCTATGGAGATGATTAATGTGGAATTTCTGAGTACAGGGAGTCTCTCTTTTATTGATTATTTTTTATTTATATACTTAAACATAAATATATTTTGGTGGATTATGCTTTTATTACTATCACCATTTTTATAAGGCCTTTTGTTCCTATGACTAACTGAGCTTATGTGCATTAACTATGTTTCTGGAAAAGTCTAAAGTATAAAGTAAGGGGCAGTACTATGGAGCTTCCTGCTCTGTAACTTCAGCTTTTCCTTAAGAACAGAATGAGGGATGCTCTTTTGTTTTATCTTTTCCCTTATAGCCTTTCTGTTGGCAGCTCATCTGTACACCTCTTCCATCAGTAGAATCCTCACATGGACAGAATCCTAAAATCTAATGGAAGATGAATCATTATGTTGAGGATTCACCACCTGCAACACATACAAACATTGGACAAAGTAATAGAGAAGATTCTCTTTTGAAAGCAGGATGAATACTATAATTTATGCTGTATATTCCAGTCACATTTGTTAAAAAAAATATTTTTATTTTTATCTATTTATTTGAGAGAGAGAGAGAGTATGTGTGTGAGAGAGAGACAGGGACAGATAGAGAATGGACCTGCCAGGGCCTCAAGCCACTGCAAAGGGACTCCAGATGCCTGTGCCATCTTGTGCATCTGGCTTATGTGGGTCCTGGGGAATCGAACCTAGGTCCTTTGGCTTTGCAGGCAAGTGCCTTAACTGATAAGCCATCTCCACAGCCCTCTGGTCATTGCTTTTAAAGAGTCAATGTGATTACATGAAATTTAAATCGTTTATACAGCAAAAGAAACTGTTTGTAGGTGAAGAGACAGAGTGTGAGAAAATCTATGCAGCTATAATTCAGGCATGGGATTAACACCCAGAACATATAAATAACAACAAAAATTAAATGCTAAAAATGCAATCAATAAATAAGATAAAGAACTAGATAGACTGTTCTTAAAATAAGAAACACAAATGACAAATTATTTTTAAAAGTCTTTGAACCTTAGCCACTAGAAAAATTAAAACTGCACCTCACCCAGTCTGATTAGCTATTATCAAACACACATGCAAACACACACACACATACACATACACAACACCAAACAAAGAAACAAACAATAGCCTATGCTGGAAAGCGGCTGTAGGAAAAAAAGTACACTTATTTGCTGCTGGAGAGAGTCTAAACTGGGAAAGCCATTATAGAAAGCAGTAAGGAGTTTTCTCATAAAATTAAAAAAGATCTACCCATGACCCAGCATGACCACACCTGGCCATATACTCAAAGGACGCTACACTCTACCATTGCTGCACTATGCACAACAGCTAAGAAATGGAATGAGCCAGGATGCTCATCAAGTGATAAATTAATCATGAAAATGTGGTTTATATAAACAGTAAAATTTTAAACAGCCACAAAGAAAAAGGAAATAATGAAATTTACAAGAAAATAGATGTGTCTGGAAATCATAATGTGTGTGGTAACACAAGTTCAACAACAAATGACTGCATGCTCTCTCTCATAGGCAGGTACTAGCTTGTGATTTCTATATATGTGGGTATAGTTATGTGTGAAACTTAAATGAAGATCAAGAAAGTAGAAAGAGAGCACGAGAGGCAAAAGAGGTTTAGAGGAAGGGGGAGGGTATCAGAGCACATGTAACATGAAAGCCAATAAGGGACTCCTTGGGAGTGGAGGGGTTCAAGGGTGGGCAGGGGGTGCAGAGAAAAGCAGGGTAAAGAGGAAGAATAAAAACAAATTATGCATTAAAATGTCGAATAAGACCTATTGCTTTGCATGCTAACTAAAAAATGAACAAAAAGCAATTGCAGATATTGCCAAGAAGATGTATTTTCAAGAGATATTTGCTTTTTGTGTTTTTTTTTTTCAAGAGATTCATATTTTTGTGTTTTCCTCCATTCATTTATCTTACTACTTTGGCTATAAATATTTTTCTATAATTTTGTTTGTTTTTTGTAAAACAAATATCCTTTTGCTTTGGTGAAGTATATATTGGTATGTGTTTCTTACATGCAACACATATCTTCTCAGTTATGTTGAAATGTAAAAACACTGACAATTTTTAAGGCATTTCCACAAGTACATAATGGACCCTTGACACATGATTCCTACATGCAGCTTTTCCTTGGTGTCATGAAGATCACCTTCCCCCACGTACAGTGAACCTGTTGCCTCATGGTTTTGTTGCGTTCCTTTTACAATTGGAGAAGAAAAAATATTGTGTTTGCCAGCTAATCATCCCAGATGTAGCCCCAGCTGCACCCTCTTCTTTGTTTATAAGTATATTTTACTTCAGGTAAACACTGTAACTCTGGCAGAAAATTGCCTACTGAATACGGATTCTGCTCATCACATGAGCATCACATTTCTAAGAACATTTACATTTGCACAGAAAAGGGTGCCAAATTAGAAGAAAGAAAACTTGAATTCTTTTCCTGGCTCTGCCACTTTGGTTTAAACAAGACAATTAGGTTTAGTTTCCACATCTGTAAATTAGGATAATGTTATTTACTTTATACATTGCTGTGGAAATTAACAGAAAGAAATTTTGTAAAGTTTTGCAGCACCTGAATGTTGCTTTTGTTCAGCTAATTATTGTTTAACCTGTCCCTTCTGTAATGAAATGATTCTAATGCCTGCTTTATCTTCTAAGCTGAGCGTGAGGAAATGGAATAGTAATTTTAAGTGCTCTTGAGGTGCTTCCAAAGGGAAGTGTGACTGTCAACTGTAACCAGGTTGTGTGTGGGGGTTTCATTTTGTGCATAGACATTCTGTGTTGAATCCATGAGTGTCAGTTCTGACTGTACAATACCAATCAGTTTAAGGGGTCCTGTTTTGCTTACTTCATGTGCCGGCCCCAGCTTTTGAGTCCAGTTGAGATCAAAGTGAAAAATGTGCATTGAAATGTTTCAGAAATGGCTGACATATAGTCATGTCATTATTATTGCTGGGAATTAATGAATAACTTGCTATTTAATATCCTGTTTTAATCCTGCTGACAGAATCTATATGTAAGGATAGAGCTTGCCAGCTGGAGTGAGCCCTCAGCTGAACAGGGTGAGTCATTAATTTATTTTCTTAGTCTTTGGCTGCTGGAGCGCAATTCATAGAATTAAACAGAAACAAGGCCATATCTCTCAGGAGAGTAGGCTGGAGTTGAAAGAGAATTGGATCTTTTTGTCTATTTTTGTTTTGTTTTTCCTTAGAAATAGAAAAAAAATGTTAAACAAAACTTGGCCAGGTAAAATCTGTTCATTCATAAATCTGATATATTGGTTTATTTGATCACATTCAACTATACCTGGCAGAGTTCAAAATTAGATTCCTCTCAATATGCAGGGCTTCCCGAGAGCAATTCATGTGTCCAATCAGGCTGTCCCAGGTTATCATTGGTTGCTTAGTGCATTGTGTGTGTATGGGTGTGTGTGTTTCTTACTACTAACTATGGAGAAAACTGAGAGTAACATCACCAAATGCTGATCTGTACAGTCAATTCAAACCAATGTGGGAAGTAGGCATAATGACTGAGGCAGAAAAGCCCCACTGTTGTTTCCTACCAACCTCTTATGAACTCCAGAAAATTGGCATCCTTAAGAAGGAGCTGGTGTTTGAAATTCAGCCTCCCCAAACCATAAATCAAGCTACTTGTCATTTTTGTGGAAAAATCTGACCATTTAGATTTGTTGTTATCAAACATGCTCTTAAGCATTTCATCTGGCACATGCCATCTGCACAGCTCCTCAAAGTTCTTCACAACAGAAGTTTCAAACTCAATGTAAAATTAATTTTAAAAGTGATTTTATACACTATTTTACGTCAGCTCTTTTAAATTTATTTGATCAGGTTTATTTTTATTTCATAAGAAGTACATGATATATGTAAAGTTTATAAATACCTAAAAGCACAAGTAAGAAATTAAAATTGCTTATGACTAAATGAGTCATTAAATTAACCCATATTTATTGTACCTATAACATGCCAGGGATTGTAGATATAAGTAACATTAATTCCTATGGTCTAGCTTCAAAAATACAGGGAAGTGGACATTAAAATTTATGTTTGTAATAGTTAAGATGTTTAAAAGTAAGGATATTTAATTTTATTTTTTAGGACTGACCACAATAACATTCTGAGAAGAATGTTAACATTGAATTGGAAGCCTAAGTTCTAGATTGAGCTATTTTACCAGTTAATCTAGACAATGTACCTAAATTTTTATTTTACCCTTTTGGTAGCTTCTATACCTAACAGCGTATTTTATTTATTTATTATTGAATTTTATCTCCAGAAAACAATGTGTGCAATTTTCTTTTTTCGCAAATCCAGTTATTCAAATGCTACCCATAATTATATTTTTCAAAATCAACATCTAGGTTTCTGTATTAATAATCTGGTATAAAATGCTAGTAAACTTTCCATTCACTTGGGGTCCTATGAAGTATTTATCTACATAATTTAATTTTATCCCACACTTCTTACCTTAAGCAAATAATCAATAAATGGATAAAATACTTAACTTCAAATATATACCAGAACAACATTCCTAAATCATCAATAAACATCAGTGAATAGATGTCATCCATATTTTTTGTCTGATTGAACACAAATGTGCATAATGATCAATCACAGAGACAAGACCAAACCAAAAATATTAATATACCCAAAAGTTGAGCAAAGCCACTGTGTAACTCATCCATGATGCAAAACACATATGTGGTATCCTCTCTTCAACTGAGAGCTCCATCAACACCATTTGTAAAGCATGAACCTCCGGTATTTTGTATAACAACAAACATGGACTATAACAGACAGAAGACATAGAACAACACCCTGAAAGACATTATGCAATTGATTTGCACAGTTCAGTAGAATGTGTCCTTTCACCAAAGTGCTTGTTTATAAATATCATGTCCAATGCCTCCCCTTTCCTGAGAATGGCATGATTTATTCCTATCTGGTTTGGGCATAAATAGTATGGTCACTCATAAAAGTTTGAGGGAGGCTATTTTTGGGACAAAACATCTTGAGACCTGGTTACAGTTATTTTATGGACTGTCTCTGCTCTCATTTAAAGACAGATCTGGAGTTTACTCCAGCCAACTGATGTTCTAACAAATTCCACACCCTGTGTTTGTTTGAATGAAAAATGCCCCCTTCCTCCATGGATTTACCTGTTTGTAAATACTTAATTACCTGTTGGTGGTACAGTTTGAGATGGCTGTGAAAGTTGGAGAGGGAACCTGGCCTGAGGAATTATGTCACTGGAGGGTGGGGTGTGGAATCCTAGTCCTGCTTACTGTTCTTTCTTTCTTGACTTCCTCCCTGCTGAGAAGACAATGTGATGCCACCTTCCTAATCCTGCCATATTCTCACCATCAAGATAAATTTTACCCTTTGGAACTGTAAACCTAGTTAAACCCCTTTCCTTCCATAAACTGCTTCTGGTCAGGTAGTTTGTCCCAACAATGAGAAAGTAGACGAGATAAAAAACTGGTACCAAGAAGGGGAGATACTGCTGTGATGAACATGATTATGTGAGTTTTAGTCTTCAAGTTGATTTGTTCATATCTACTACAGAAAGAATCAATCACTTCCTCACAAATAATCAATAGTTTGTAAGTCTCACTAATGCTGAGATAAAGATTGGGAAGCCTTAACAATAACAGTTCCATTTACATAAGAACACTAAGAAAATCCACATGACTTTTCATTGGCCCACTTTACTAATACCATGTCTTTTGTTCCATAATTAAAATCTTGTAGATTCTTCTTTTAACATTTATTTAAAAATGAATTAGAACTTGACCCTTGAGCTCCTATAATTTCTGTTGAATTTTACAGTTTGGCCTTCTTGCTAATATCAGATTTGAAGAGAATGAGAACTGTTATTGGAAGTTTTAACAGCAATTAAAGGCCACAATGGGGAAAAAGGGAAAAAGCAAAATTCTCTTAAGAGTAGATCCAGTAGTATGTATGCATTGTAATGAAGAGGGCTAACCCATACTGAGGAGTGGCCTGGGTCATCATCAGAGAAGGCATTAAGTCATATTCATCATCCTTATAATAATATAATACCTTTTAGAAAAGATACTGTAGCACACTATTCACTATGAGACTTTGCTGGTTTCATTTGATAACTATGGTTGCCTGAATTAGCTTTCTGGAGAATGTCTTTGTCTATTGAAATTTGTGTACTATTGTAAATTTTTTGTTTTCACTATCATAGAGGTAATATATATATTTTTGGGGGGATAAACCATTCACTATAAATGTGCATGGCAGTGTGTGAAAGTATGTAAACCATTCACTGTAAACATGCATGCAGTGTGTGAAGTCAAAAAGGGAGAACATGAAAACAGAAAATGCTTCTGTGATTGCCTACCTAATGATAAACCCCATATGAAAAATTTAAATGTAAACTTAAATTACCCTAATGCATTATTTGGCTTAAAATAAACCAACTTGTCTTTGAAGCACCTGGATCATTCAAGAACATCTGACATTTATCCTTATGTGTGGAATTGTGTGGATGCAGCCTAAATTAGTGCTAGTAAGTGCTTGCATTGTTTTTCTCAGGAGGGTAGCTGCAACGTTCTATCTCAGGTTTCCGCTCTGTAAAACCAGGTGGCCTCAGACATGTCACCTGCATTTTAGATAGTCAGTCTTTATGAAAGAAAGAAAAATCAAAATCCCCTTGTGCTTGCACTTCAACTCCAGGACAAGAAATTAGGCTACCAGGGAGAGCTAGTGGAATTATGTTTTATTTTATTAATTTAATTTAATTTAATTTAATCTTATTTTGTTGGGCAAGGTTGCACATGCTTTTATGAGTGAGAGTGACAGATAGAGAGAGAGAGAGCATTGGCACTCCAGAGCCTCCAGCCATTGCAATCAAACTCTAGGTGCATGTACCTCCTTGTGTGTCTGCGACCTTGAACATGCATCACCTTGTATACCTGGCTTATGGGTTCTGGGGAGTTAAATATGGGTCCTTAGGTTTCACAGGCAAGCATATTAACCACTCAGCCATCTCTCCAGCCCTGGAATTCTGTTTTCTAAGATGAAGACTGTAACTGAGAAATCTGCTGGGCTTTCTCACTTTATTCCCATGTTCCATTTCCTATATCCCAGCTTAGTAATACTTAGTATATCTCAGCAACATATAAGCTTTCTCCACAATTCTAACTTCCCCCAATTCCTTGAAGTTTGGTTCAGAAAGCTTACAGAACCTACTGGAAAGGTTTCTTTAATTATCTTCTGCCTCAAACTCCCTCTTAATGCTCCAACACGATAGAGGATGATGAGGAACAACCGTGGGGTAAGAATTGCGAGAGATCCCATATTTAGAATGCATGTTTTGCTTAATAGAATAACCATGGAGACAGGAATCAAAGCATTCTTAGTATTGATTTCCCTCAACATCTAAGTTCCTATAAATAACCTCAGGCTATCTCTTTGAACAAATTAATCCCTAGACCTGATGGCAGACACCATATTTAGGAAAATATCAAGTTTAGAAAGAGTCCATCTGTTCAATTACCATTGCATAGCAACAGCTGTTAGTAATAGAAATGAACAAGGATCAGAAAACTTTATCACACGTCTTGAAAATACAGTGGAGGGGACATTGTAGTCATTGGTGTCATTGTCAATAGGGGTTTCTTTATCTTTTCAAAATTAGCAGTTAAAATATTTTTTGCATTTTCTACTAAGCCAATAGGGTCTCAAGAAGTTGATTTGGACTCCTTTAAAATAAAGATCTAGAGCTGGAGTGATGTCTTAGTAGTGAAGGCACTAGCCTGCAAAGCCTAAGAATGCAGATTTGGTTCCCCAGTAGCCATATAAGCCAGATGCACATGGTGATGCATCTGGAGTTTGTTGCAATGGCTAGAGGCTCTGGCATAACCATTGTCTCTCTCTCTCTCTCTCTCTCTCTCTCTCTCTTTCTCTCTGTCCTTCTCTCTCAAATAAATAAACAAAACAAAAAATAGATCTCTATATTGTCAGAAATGTTATTTTCCCTCTTACATACTTTGCCAGTTAAAATACATAAGACAATTTTTTTTTAAAGATTAGAGTTAGGGCTGGAGAGATGGCTTAGCATTTAAGATGCTTGCCTATGAAGCCTAAGGACTCATGTTCAATTCTCCAGTTCCCATATAATCCAGACACACAGTGAAACAAACATGCTATGTCACACATGCACACAAGGGGACCCACATATCTGGAGTTGGATTGCAGTGGCTGGAGGCCCTGGTGCTACAATTCTCTCTCTCTCACTATCTCATTCTCACATAAAAAAGTGATTAGAGTTAAACATTATGATCATTATTAGTAAATAATTTTATCTATGGGTTTAATTCAATCCTTTATAAAAACAATTAAAGAATTTCAAGAAATCTATTTTAGAATGTGGAGTGAAAATAGTGTGCTAGAAACATTTTTTTCTGTATTTAGGGGAGCAGGGTGTGGGCAATTTGTTTGAAATCATGATAGATTACTCTCAGACTCTGAGAATGATTTAGAAATTTATTTTCCCAGAAAAAACTAAAAATTAAAAATGGGGCAGTATGACAAAGCACCTGTCCTCCCCCCCCCGCCCCGCACTGCCTCCCGATTTATGAAAGTCTTTTTATTTTATACAGATGCATAAATGCTTCCCCAGAGTTCTTCTGTGATTTGGCATTCCTAGAATGGAAACTGTTTGCTCACATCTGAAATACGTTCTTCAGGTGAAAGTTTATCTCACCGCAACTTATTTATTGGTGAAAACTATATTTTGCTTACAGTTTAATTACCAGAATGAATGAATTATGATCCTATAGTAACCACATTTTCTTGAGATAAGAAGGTACCAAAAACCAGAAAAGAAAATATTCTACTTTTATTCCCATTGTAATTATTTACCATTGAATAATCTTCATTAAATAAGCTTAATTTAAGTTAGTAATATCCTTCTAGAGCTCTATCACCTAATCAACTGCCTTTTGTTTCCATGATATTTAAATGTGTTTGCTATCTGACTTACATTACATGTGAATAATCAGATGGAAGCAACCAACTACTTTAGAGATAAGAGTTTAATAATTGAGTTCCCATACTTCATAAAAAGCAGAGCTGAGTTTCAAATCCAGGTTTGACTCTAAAACCTGCATTCACCATGGTACCATATACTCTATCTCACTGCACAGATCTTTTATAAAGAGTCATTATCATGAAAGAAAATTTTAATTTGAATTCCTCATCTACTTCCTGTGCTCCTATTACCCAGCAAGGAACACTAATTCATTGTAAAATGTTCCAAAGCCACCTTATTAATGGAACAGAAGGAAAGAACATAGCTGATCTAGAGTGCTTCAATAGGATAGGAAGATGACCAGGACCAGCCTCAGGCATGCACAGCTCATGAGACAGAAACTTTCATGAGAAAACTTAGATGTTAATCACATTAAAGTTTGAAAGTTCATTCACATATGAACCAAATGCTAATCTTTAATGTGAACATCTTATACCATTGTGCAGATTAATAAGTGAAGAATGATGTCATATGCAGTTATCTACCAAAACAATATTTATTTCTCAAAAGGCCTAAGGAAGGTTGGCCATTGAGTCAAGCACTAGGAATTCCAACATGAACAAGACAGATGAGAATTAGACTGGCCTGTGAGTGATATAAAAAATAAGAAAACATAAACAGACAAAATGTGCTATGAAGGAGACTGAGACATAGTTCAGGCAAGGCTAGTAGCAGGAGGAGGGGAAGGGTGTAGCTCTACACAGAGCACTGACAAGAGATTCACAGGTAGATAGAAGTAGAGGTACAGAATCAAGGAGCAAAGCGCCTGGTGTGTGCTACCAACAGAACATAATGAGATGGGGTGAGGAAGAAGCAGAGTTCAGCATGAGTGTGGGCAACGGTCTGAAGCTCAATGGAAGAAATGGAGAATCCAGTTAACCATTGAGTTCAAATTTCAGCTGAAGTACAATGAGAACCTACTGAAGACTTTAAAAAAATTATTTTATAAGAAATTATTTCTTTGAGAGAGAAAAAGCAGATAGAGAATGAGTGTGCCAGGGCCGTTAGCCACTGCAAACAAAGTCCAGACCCATGTGCCACTTTATGCATCTGGCTCATATGGTACTGGGGAATCAAACCTGGGTCCTTTGGCTTCTCAGGTAAATGCCTTAGCCTTATCCACTAGGCCATCTCTCCAACCCCAAACTAAAAAATTCTAAGTTGAAGTACAATGAGAACTAAACGAAAACTTTCAAGCAAGTAGCCCTTGTGAGCTATGGAGTAAAAACATCACTCTGGCTGTTGCTTTGTAGAGAATATTGTAAGAAGATAGTAGTAAAGGCAAGGAGTCTAGCTAGGTGAGTGCTTTTATCTGTTATGTAGATAAGAAATGAAGCTAGCCTGGATAGGAGTATAAACATAGGAATGCAGAAATAAATGGATCTGATATACAGTTTAAAGATGAAGCAGCAGGATTTATTGCTATGTTGTGTATGGGAAGTAAAAGAAATGGAGGGGTGAAAAATGGGCTCAGGCAGATAATAATGTTCTTTATGGAAATGGGAAAGCAAACACTGTACTTTTTGATCTTTTCATGTGTCCAAATCTCAATAGTTAGGCGTATGACAACTACTAATGATGGGTTATCCACTATGCAATTATTAGCTACTTTTGAAAAAATATATTTACTTATTTATTTGAGAGAGATAGAGACAGAGAAAAGGAGCCAAACAGAAAAAGTGTGAGTATGGTGTGCCTGGGCCACCTGCCACTGCAAATTAACTCACAATGCACCTGGACCATCAGGCTTTGCAAGCAAGTGCCTTTAAGAGCTGAGCCATTTCTCCAGTCCCTATTAGGTACTTTTAGCAGACACAATAAAATACATTATATATTTATGTTAGATAATTGGAAAAAATTATGGAGCAGAGTGAAAAGTCACATTTTACATGTGAGAAAATTGACATTAAAGAAAATTAAGTAACTTTTCTGAGGCACAGAAAATAGTAGGATCAAGAACTGTTTGGCTTTGACACTTTCATTCTAAATGGTGAGACTTTTCTTTCTGGCTTTTGGTGATGGCTCCATATCTAGGTCAATAGCTGATTTGTAGTATATTCTTATACCCATTTATTACTTAAACAACTACATGTACTTTTCACTCTCTCTTTTTCAAGATTCCCAAGTGGACTTTACTCTATTTGGCATTTTAAGCTCTGGTAATATTTGAATAGATTCATAAGGCTGTCTTTAGGCTAATGCCCAGCTGGGAACTACTCTGATCTCTCCATCATGATGAACTGCTCCAGTTATATTCCTCTCTAAATCCTTTGTGGAGAAAGAGGTGTGAAATACTATGCCGATAAGTCCTAGGAGGCATCATGAGAGTCTCACCCAGGACTATAGTCCTCAAATTAGCTGACAGGGCATCTAGGAAAGCCATGCTGAATAAGAACTGACAGTACAGGGCTGAGCGCTGCCTCCCTTCGGACAACCCTGACAGTCCAGAGCTTCCACACTCTTGGGTTTCATTATGGAGTAGCTTTAGTCGCAGTGGTTGCACTCTTCAAAGGACGATTCTTCACTGTTAGACAGCCGGCTACCCTTGGAGTTTTCTCCATGTAAATGTCCAGCCTTGTGACATCAAAACTACACAGTCCTGATTCCTAACATTCAGCTCATCAAAAAATGTTAGATATCTCCATTGTCTAAAAAATATTTCATTTATTTATTTGAGGGGGGGGGAGAAGGAGGAAGAGTGAGTGAGAGACAGAGAATGGGCATGCCAGAACCTTCAACCACTACAAACAAATTTCAGACACATGTGCCACTTTGTGCATTTGACTTACATGGGGCCTAGGGAATCCAACCTGGGTCCTTTAGCTTTACAGGCAAGCACCTTAACTGCTAAGCCATCTCTCCAGTCCTAAGAAAACTCCATTTAATGCATAGCTCATTAATGTTTTCTGTACCATTGAAACAGATAGCATCTCTCAAACCCACACTTACTGATACCCACCTGCCCATAAAAGTAAGCTTTATTTTAACATGGATCTTGGATCTCATACCCTCCCCTCACAAAAAGAAACAAATGTGTGATTGATCCACTGCGAGAATGAGCTTACTAATAATACTGACAAGTGATCCCAAGGCCCACTCATAGCAACAGGCCTCCTTCAGCAAGGCTCCACCACACAAAGGTCCACTAGCTGGGAACCAAGTATGAGGCTTAATCACAAACATATGAGGCTATGGGGGTCATTTTACATTCAAACCATCAAATGATCAAACTACATTATATACGTGTATGAAGATTATCAGTAGAAAAATGTTCTTTCATGTCATTGAAGACATCTAGTATTCCACACTTACATTCTTAACAAACACTATATCATAGAATGTCTTCATCAGGGTCCAAATCCATTGTGATGATTAAGATTCTCAACTCAGCGAGCTCATCTGGACTTGATCAGCAAGAGCATTAGTATCTACATTTGTAGCTCCAGGTGGCAGAAAGGAAAATGATCAAAGGCCATGTCTGGGCACAAATGCTCATAACAATATTTCAGATCTCCACTGCTGCCATCATGACACAAAGCTCAAGCCTCATAAACACCTGTCTGAAGAAGGGCCTTGATGGGAGAGTACATGTCAGAGTTATGCTAAGAAATGATGCTTACCCCAGGGAGAGTAAAGCCAGATACAAGTGCTCCTGAGACTAAAAGAAGCCTTCCAGCTTTCTATATAGTATTGATTTCCTAACCTCTGCTCTGTCCTTCCCTTTTTGAGCCTCTTGTCTTTCAAGCACATTTTTGTTTGATATGTCACCCCTACCATGTTAACCTTTCCTAATACAATGTTTGATTTTAGTCCCATTCACTGATTTTCTTTCCCATGTTGAGTATGGAAATCTCATGACCACCAATCTTGTGGTGGCTGGCCCTATCTCAGCATACCCGTGGACCTTGATGTGACTGAGATAAAATTATCTTAGCTCAAAGAGTTGAAACAAACATTGACTCAAAATTTACCTTCTATATCTTAAAGAAGATGAAATTTACAGACCATGAAGTAATTTTTCAACATCACAAAGTCCAATAATTAATGAATGAGTAGAACCCAGGCTTTCTGACTCAGAGAACAATGATCTTCATTCATATTACCTTGCCATTCTGTGCTTAGAAAACATGAGCAGCAAGGGAAAGACCTCCCCCCCACCCCAGAAGAACGTGTCATTAAAATTTGAATTTGAGTACAAATGACTTATCTTTATGGTTAGATTTTGTTTTGAGAGACTACATAAGCATTGAAAAAGGATGACAATAGCTAAAACTTAGAGAAATATGTCCAGGTGTTTTCATTTTTAAAGGTTTCTATAAATTTTGTCAAAGTAAATCCTGATAAGATGGAAAAAATATGACTTTTTATCCTTTTATTTATGGCCAGTTAACCAGTATATGAATAAGTTGCTACATTTCCTTGGTTACCTTGGATGGTATTCAGAAAACATAGCTTATGTTTTGAGCAGTTCAATCTATCCCTAAATGGGAGGCTATACCGTGAGTATGGAGGAGCTCTCTTGCTGGGTATGGCGTCTTCCAATGACTCCAGAGTCAAGGTTCATATCCAAGGTCAAATACCTGTGGCTACAGAGTCCATTTTCCTCCCTGACAATCATTTTTGAAGGACCAGGAGCAGCCTGGGAAGAATTATCATCATTTGTATATCTTCAGTGAAAAAATATCAAAATCTCATGCAAGCCTGGAACATTTCAATGGAAAGACAAAGACTGAATCTCCCAATATCTAGTTTTCTTCGTTATAACCATTTTCAGTGTTTGTCAACTCAAAATTTTCCATATAATTTTGAGTTTCCCCAATACTTTAGGTGGCTCATTCAGTTTACTTAACATGAGTTTAGTAAATGGCTCTCATTTAATAGCAGCAGAAAGTTTTAGTTTTTTTTTTTTTTGACTAGAAATTCATATACTTTAAGCTACAATCTGTTATAACAGCAAAAAGAGATGTTGACAGAACCTTGTAAGTATGTGATCTCCTTCCCTCAAATGGCTAAGACAATTCCCCCAAACAATTAGCTTAGACCAGTATGGTTTTAACAAGTCATTTTCCTTTATGGTACATCTCACAGTTAATAAGTCTTTACAAGTTACCCACCATGGACGTTTTAGCAATAAGTTCAAAAGCACATAGGGCTTCATCCCCTCCTGTGTTCTCATGGACAGGAACTCTGTATTTTGGGCTTTATCCTTCTCATGCCTGTTGGTCATAAGCTCTGTATTTCTTTATTCTTTTAAATTCTGTTTATAATCCAATTAAACATCTAACCTTAGAAAAGTACCCATGCAATTGGAGTCTGTGATATGTATGCATACTGCTGACTGAATCGCCTCTACAGGAGGAGAGCTGAAGGCTGTCAGCACTGTGGGGCTTCAAGGTCATCTACTAAGTCATCTCCAGAGTGATTGGTAGAAGGTAACAACAGTTAAATCACAATGTTGGCACAATTGGTTTCTGACAGTCAGATAGAAGCTGAAGACTCAGGATATTAGAAAAAGTTTTCCTCGTACTTCCTGATCCCAGTGAACCACTTCCTTGTATTCCCAGAACAACTTTCCTGTGATGGACTTTAGTTAATTCCTATCATCTTATGTTGCTTGGCATCCATTTTATGGTCATTTAGCTAAGGCGATAAGTTCTCATTTTGGCTCTTCTGGTCAAGCCAGATCACTGTGGCACCAGCGTCTTATTACCAACAGTGGGGTCCTCCTTGCTTAAAAGGGTTTTCAGGTCAGTTTGCTTAACATTTTATACCTCCTTATTTTAAGCTACTCAGTGTCTCCCCTGCTCTCTTGACACTTAGTTCCCACCCTGGGCTTCAAACAGGCAGATGCCACAGTCTCCACCATCTCCCTGTTTGTGCCCACTCCATTGATAGCCTCTATGCATGCCACCAGGACCTGCCAATAATACATATCTTTATTTCCCTTATGTAGCTCTCTTAATAACTAATGGGAGAAGGCTGTCTATTTTCAAGTATGTGGCTAAGGAGTCTTTACAACTTTATTGAAAGTAATGAGTACAAACTTTCTTAGCTGGATGTTTCTTTTAATATAAGATATCATTGCCAACTTATAGCACAGATGCATGACTGAATCATTGCCAGGTGACCCAAGTGTCCTGATTTTCCCAATACAATCTCAGTTTAAGATTTGCTGTTTCTAGGCCCATCATTAAGAGCCCCACTTTCATTCACACCAGTCTGAATATATTGACCACTTACCCGCTACAAATGACCAAAAATTTAGAACTATTATATCAATTATTGGTCCCACTAACAATCTGATCCTTCACAAGGGTTTTTCCACTTAATAATATCATTTTAACTGAGGCCTCTTTCTACATAGGTTTGTGTTTACTGTTTCCTTTTAGAACTTCCTTCAGTGTTCTTTATCAATGGTTCCAACTTCAGTTACTTGATGAAATCTCTATACAATTTATAGACTCTTAATCAAGCAACAAATCTAAGGATTGATAATCAACTCTTAGATGACTACTATTTGGATGGCTTTAGTCTTGACTTATAATTCCAAGACCCATCAGGTTCATAACTGAAAATAACATTTGCATGTTGCAGTTACCTCTACAAAAATGCTGAAACCACAGCTTTTATTGCTTGTGGCGCAGCATCCAGTCTCACCTTCCTCATGAACTCATGTGTAGTATTTTTCTCAATAGAGAAAATGTTAGGGGCTGGAGAGATTGCTCAGTGGTTAAGGTACTTGCCTGCAAAACCTAGTGACTTGGGCTTGAATCCTCAGTACCCACATAAAGCCAGATGCACAAGAGTAGCACATATGTCTGGAGTTTGTTTGCAGCTGCTGGAGGCCCTGGCACTCCTGTTCTCTCTCTGTCTGTCTCTCTGCTTAACAAATAAATAAAATATATTTACAAAAGTGAAAAAGTTAGCCTCAAAGGATTTCAACTCAGTCATAAGAGAGTAAAATTGTGATCATGATTAGCTACAAAGGTTATTAAATGACTTGGATAAAATTAATGTAAATTTTAACTGTGCTAAAGATAACAATAAGACCAGAATAAAGAGTCCATGGATTTAAAGAATAAGTTGAAGTGATCATTTAGAAGGACGCACAATCAAGATGTGGGACAGGAAGGGGATACCATCTAGTGAGCAAGTTCAAAAACTAGTATAAAAGGCACATCTGTCATAAATAAGAGAGACAAATGCCATTTCTACTCTTATGAAAATGGAGCCTTGGAGAGATTCATAGATATGCCAAGGACACAAAGCCTCCAGTGTAGGCATAAGTGACCCCATAGGCCTTAAAGGTGATAGGCTAGCAAAATGTAGCAGTCTCCATTGTCATGTGCTTTCTTTGACAGAGAGATGAATTATGCAGAAGAAAGCACACATGTAGCAGAAGGACTCAATGAAATTTGTTCAAATTTTATTCCTTAGAACTCAAAGTTGTGGAAAAGTACATTTTGTTTTAGAGGTTCTTTTGAGTCAGGATCTCACCATAACCAAGACTGATCTGGAATTCACTATGTAGTCTCAGGGTGGCCTCAAACTAAGGCAATCCTCCTACCTCAGCCTCCCAAGAGCTGGGATTAAAGGTATGCACCACCACACTCAGCTTGACTAGAATTTTTTGTATGCTTTGGGTTTCCTAGAAAGAAGTTGTTTTGTCCAAGTGAAAAATGCACAAAATGGAGCTGGGCAATGGCTCAGATGGTAAAGCACTTGCTACACAAGACCTGAGTTCAGATTCCTGAACACCTGTGTAAATGTACACAGGGCAACACAAGTCTGTATCCCCAGTCCTTGGTAAGGTGGTGACAGGGCAGATTTCTGGGGCAAGTTGGCTAGCCAGACTAAACCAATTGGTAAACTCTGGGTTCAGTGAGACCCTATCTCAGTAGATAAGATGAAGAGTGATTAAAGAAGACACTCAACATTGACCTTTAGTCTCACATTCACTATGCCCTCACAAATGTGCCCATACATATATGAACACATATAAACACATACATACTACAAACATATGCAAACATAAACACATGAGAATTTTAAAACTAACCAAGATGCTACTCTTAGAAAGCAGCTCAAGACAGACATTGCATGCCTCATCTCCATGGGGTAGATAATTACATTATCTCTGTGGGGTAGATACCTACAAAATACGCTATCTATGGATAAAATGGTAATAATGTGATATGCAAGTAACAAAGTAACAATAGATTAATGACAAAATTTTAAAAACTTGTATCACATAAGTTCTTTACTTTTATATCCAGGACACTGTTTGAAATTGGACTTTCTCATTCATTTACTGTTGAGCTAATCTTTAACTAAGAAAGCTTGCTAAACTTCATAAGACAATCTCAGTGATGATGAAATATCAGAATTTAAAACAGTGAGGTAGGGCTGGAGAAATGGCTTAGTGGTTAAGCCACTTGCTTATAAAGCCAAAGGACCAAGGTTTGATTCCATAGGGCCCACATAAGCCATAAGCCAGATGCACAAGTTTGCGTATGCATCCAGAGTTCATTTGAAGTGGCTGGATGTCCTGGTACACATATTCATTCTCTCTCTCTCTTTCTCTTTCTATCCCCCTTTTCTCTCTGTCTCTCAAATAAGTAATTTAAAAAATGGTCAGGTAATCTCACAGGTTTGACATAGGTTCTACCAGAACTGAAGAGTAAGATAGTGAGTAAGATGGTATTGCTAAAATCACTAGTCCTTAATTGTAGGATTGTAGTCAATCTGAAACTGAATAATAAGCCTCCTCCTTACTGACCCCTGTTCATAGTGCCAAGAGGTACTGTTTAGGCTGCTGGTGGAGAAGAGTAATCATAGCCTAACCCAGAAGTGAGTCTCACATGCTACAATACTGGCCATTTGGGCAAAGGGTGCCCACTGGTGCAATAGTGGCATGACTGCTATGGGGGTAACTAGCTGGTTTCTGGTTGTTTTTGAGACCCAGTGGACAAGAGGGAACTCATTCTTGATACTATAAACCAGGTCAATACTACAAGGCAGGGAGACCCTAGGCCCTTCTACTATGGTGTTTCTAAACAGGTTAAAATGCTTCTAAGTGTTTATATTTATATACACAAATTAATGCTGCTCTTAAGCTTGGGAAGAAAAATTTGCTGTTATTGGTTGGCTGGAGTTAATGTAGAATCTCATAAGTGTACTCAGGGCTCACAATAAGTAACTTTTGAGTACTTAGTCCTATATGGGACATCTATATCTTCCTGCCCCAAAGGTCAGAAAACATAGCAGAAATGAGGTACAAAGAATGTAAGGGTTGGAGGGTGAAGAGGACAGTTTTGGATTTATTCATTGATCATCTGTATGTATTGCTTTGAGAAATATATGTTAATCTCATTTGCCCAGTAATTGGTTGAATTACTTTTCTTTGTATGTAATTTTTAGAGTTTACAGAAATATTTTAATGGATTTTATTGTTTATTGTAGTATATTCATTATACATAGTTTTGGGTTTCATAAAGGCAATGTCTTTTAAATACTCCCCTTCACCTATCTATTTGTATCTTTCTTTTACCTATTCCTAATCCATTTGCAAGTCATATACACACATAAGTGTTTTATGTATCTATAAAGAATTCTGCTGGGCATGGTAGCGCATGCCCTTAATCCCAGCACTTGGGAGGCAGAGGTAGGAGGATCATCATGAGTTCAAGGCCACTCTGAGACTACATAGTGAATTTCCAGGTCAGCCTGGGCTAGAGTGAGACCCTACTTTGAAAAAAAAAGAATTCTATGACCTACAGATGAGAGTGAACATGTAATATTTGCCTTTCTGAGTTTGGCTCATTTTGCTTAAAACAAAGATCTCCAGTTATATCCATTTTCCAGCAAATGACATAATTTCATTCTTCTTCCTGGCTGAGTAAAACTTCATATGACACATTTTTATATCCATTCATTTGTTGATAGACATTTAGGCTGGTTCTATAACTTCACTGTTGTGAGTAGTACTACAGTTAACATGGATGTGAAGGTAATTCTGTGATAAGCTGACTCAGAGTTCTTCAGTTATATATCCATAGTGATGGAGCTAAGTTACATGGCAGTTCTGTTTTTAGGTTTTTGAGGGGCCTCAATACTGATTTTCATAGCAGTGGGACTAATTTGCTTTGACAGTGGCAGTGCATACATTTTCCATTTTCCTCATCAGCATGTTTAATTGTGTGTTTTCTTAATGACAGTCATTTTAACTGGGGTGAAATGGAAAGCCAATGAGGTTTTAATTTGCATTTCCCTGATAACTAAGTATGTTAAGCACTTCCTATATGTTTATTGGAAATTTGTAATTAATCTTTGAATAACTGACCACGCATTTCATTAGTTCATTTATTGAGTTGGTTGTTTCTGGTGGTTAGTGCTTTTAGTTCTTTACATATCCTAAATATGAATCTTTGGCTGATGTATTGCTAGCAAATATTTTCTCTCATTCTTTACATTACTCCTGCACTTGACCATTTCTTTTGGTGTTCATAGGTTTTTAATTTATGTAATCTTACTTGTCAATTGTTGATGCTGTTGTTTGTGTAAAAATATTTTTCATGAAATTCTTGCCCATGCAAATATCTTGAAGTGCTTTTCTCTAACAACATCACAGTTTCATGTCTTACATTAAAGTTTTGATCCATGTGGAATTGACTTTTTTACAGAATGAGAGTGTCACAGAATCTTCGCATTGTTGGGACAAAGCACTCTATCAAAAGCAGCTCATGGGAGGAAAGAGTTTACTTTGACTTACAGTCTTGAGGTCAAGCTCAGTAATAGCAGGGGATAGCATGACATGAACGGAGGTTGGATATCACTTCTGCCACAAGAAATAGAAAACAGCAGCAGGAAAGTGAGCAGAGTTCTGGCAAAGAGGAGCTAGCTATAACACTCCAAAACCCATCCTTAACAACATGCAAGGCACCATGTCCCACACTGCTATCAGATGGAAAGGAAGCATTCAAAACACATGGGATTATGGGGAACATCTGATTCAAAACAGCACAGAGACAGGAATCTGACTTCATGCTTCTACATGTGGACTTTCAACTTTTCCCAACAGCATTTGTCAAAGAGGCTGTCTTTTCTCCAGCACATGTTTTGGGCATCTTTATGAAAAATCAGGTAGCTGTAGCTGTGTGGGTTTAATGCTGTATCCTCTATTCAAATTCTTTCATGTATGTGTCCATTTTCCTGCCAATGCTGAACTGCTTTTGTTACCATGGTTCTGTAATATGACTTGAAATCAGGCACTGTGAATCAGCATTGTTCCTTTTAGTTTAGAATTGCTTTGGCTGTCTAGGGTCTTTTCTGTTTCCCTATGAGTCTTAGGAAGTTTTTTCTATTTCTGTGAAAAAAAAAATGTCTCTGTAATTTTGATGGGTATTGTGTAAAATCTGTAGATCTCTTTTAAGAAATATTTCTTAATATTCTTTGAAATTTTCAGATCATATGTACTCAGTAGTAAGACGAGTCCTGGTAAACCATCCTCCTCCATCTACATGAGACTATAAAGCATGCTTTTTTTCCATAGTGAAGCATGCACTTCTACAAAGCAAGGTTTGAGGTGGTATGCACCCCACTTACCATGCAAACTCCATGACAAGTGCATGAAAAGACTTGAACTATCTCATAAGAACCTTTCCCCTTTAAAAGTCCATTGCATAAAACACAGAAAAACTATTTACTATAGTATGCTCTACTTCCAAATGCCATACTTTAAAAATGTGTGAACTGAACCAATCCTCTGTGCTACACACCTGGCTAAGAGGCTTCGTAAATTTCTCATTTACTGGGGTACTTGTATATCTGCCATGAAATATCATTTTCTGAGAACCCTTGTTCCCTTGGGTAATCCCATAATTTTGTGCTGCCTATGTTTTGGTTTTATATTTTTTCTCTATGACCTAAATGTCAAAATGGCATGATGTGTTTCACCACATAGCACAACTACAGTCTATATCCTTTTCCACCAAGAAGTCTTCCCAAAGCTCAAAGACAGCAGCCATTTGCTATGGCTCTTTCCTGTAAGCTCAGCCTCACTATATGCACTCATCAATATAAATACATTAAATATAACCTTCCTAGTTATGACAGAAGACAAAAATGATCCAGCCTGTGCATAGCAGATTCCTCAAAATTGAAATATTCTCTCCTAAAAAGAGGGAGGAGAAACTGAAACATTCCTTAATGTGGGGGAGAGGATGAAGGAAGTTGCAGAGACTCAGGTGGTCAGCAAGTCTGGGAAAGGGTGGAAAGTCCCCACCCAAAGGCTATATAAAGGAGAAACAAAGCCTTGGGGAGGACAGACTCTCTGATGGAGGTGTACACAAATTATGTACTTTTTTCCAAGTTGTAGCTTCTGTGAGTGCTCATGATGCAACTGTGATTGAGTCATTGATTGTTCCTGTAAGCAGCTCCTCACCCTGCTTTGTAAGTAATCTTAATAAACTCATTGTTCACCAAAACTGGTTTTGGTGTAATTGTACTTTGACCTGTCATCAGTGCCCTATCTGGAGAGAAGACATGTGTTCCTGAGACATTGACTAGGAAATGTAAGTCTTCTATTATTCATGGTTACCTACATTGCTTATTTTAATGTGTCATCAGTGAAAAGATATATGGTGCTCAACACTGTATGTGACAAACTAGTGTGAATACTTTGAGAGTTCTCAAGAGACATAAGCCTGGAATTTAAATGTGTGAGTATCTTAGGGAAAATTTATAACAATATTAGGTATGAGGTATGTAAAGACAAACTTATATACTGAGAAATAAGTGTGCCAAGCAAGAGGCATTACAAATAACACATCTTTACCTAAGATGATCATTCTAATGTGATTACTGTAATTTTAATGTGATAATTGGAAAATTGAACTACTATTCATGTTCGACTTGAAGGATACATTATTCTATAAGACAAAATGAGAGGCATAGAAGTCAGCTATTTTTTATTAAATACAGGTGGATATTCAGGTATATCAAACATGTTAGACAAACCTGAATTATTATTGATAAAGACTAAGATGAGCATGATAGACACAGAGATCATTTAAAAAATATATGGAAAGGGATAAAAAGAAAATCCAGCCTCTAGTAAGCAAACTGGAAAAGCTATCACTGTCCAACCCCCAAATAAAATAAGACTTCTTTCAAAAAAAAATGGAGATCAAGAACCAGTTTGTAGAAATAGTAGATGACTACAGTACAAACAAAGGACTCTCACACATAGACTAACAAGTCATGACTGATACTATTATAACGCAGGATGACATTGGAAGGGGAAAAAGAGGACTTTGGCAGGGGAAGAACAGACTAAATAATTTAATAGAGAGTAAAAAAAATTATGAAGATATAGTAAAGGAAAAGAATAAAACAGGAAAGCAACACATTGAGGCCATTGATATTAAGAGATATTATTGAAAGGTGTGTATTTATGTTTGCCATTTTTTTTTTGTAGTTCCGGTTCCACCTTTGCTCTCTTGTGTTAACTAGTATTTGAGTATTGCTAGTTTTTTCAAGGTTCCTTATATGTGTGCTTTTCCTTCTCTTCGGCATGGAGGATTTGTTCAAGTATTTTCTGTAGAACTGCTTTTGTCTTCAAATACTCCTTTAGTCTGCTTTTGTTGTGGAATGTCCTTATTTCTCCGCCTATTTGAATGGATAGCTTTGCAGGATAAAGTAACCTTGGTTGACAGTTGTTATCTTTCAGAATTTGGAATACATCACTCCAAGCCCTTCTGGCTTTTAAAGTGTGTGTTCAGTAATCTGCTGTAATCCTGATAGGCTTGCCTTTGTAGGTAACTTGATTTTTCTCTCTGACTGCTTTCAATATTTTTTCTTTGGTTTGTGTGTTTGGTAGTTTGATTATAATACGGCGAGGAGACGTTCTTTCCACGTTTTTTCTGGCTGGGGTTCTAAAGGATTTCTGTATCTGCATTGGCACCTCTTTCCCAATTTGGGGGAAGTTTTCTTCTATTATTTTGTTGAAGATGCCTACCATGCCTTTGGAGTGAAATTCTTCTCCTTCTACTATGCCCTGAATTCTTATGTTTGATCTTTCCATAGTGTCCTGAATATCTTGAAATTCCCATTCATACTTTTCTATTAGTTTGTCTTTCTCTTTATTGGACTGTATTACATCTGCCACCTGGTCTTCTAGCTTAGACATTCTGTCCTCTCCTTCATCCATTCTACTGGTGAGATTTTTCTACAGAGTTTTTTATTTCATTAACTGTGTTATTCATTGCTAGTAATTCTGACTGGTTTTTCCTTATTATTTCTACTTCCTTATTTGTGTCTTGTATTGACCTCTTTATTTCATTAAATTGGTGTCCTGTGTCTTCTTTGATTCCTTTGATTTCCTCTTTGATTTCTTTGATTTCTTCTTTGACTTCTTTGAACATATTTACAATCATTCTTTGAAATCTTTCTCAGGCATTTCCTGTAACTCATTCTCACTGGAGGTCATTTCTGATGCATTAATACTTTTTGGTGGATTTATATTGTCTTGATTTTTAGTGTTTCTTGTGTTATAATGTATATATTTTTGCATCTTGGATTAAGTTAATGCTTGGATATTCTAGCTAGCTGGGTATTCTTAGCTGTATCAATTAATCTGATGTTATATATCTTCAGGGTAGGACCTTAAGGTGTTAGGTGTGGCTCTTAAGACTCTCAAAGTATCTACAAAGGTATTACTAGGGGTTGGGTTTGCCTACTATGGGAGTATTCAAGTAGGCTGAGTGGAACAAAATACAGATAGATTCTAAAATATAACTAAACAATGTACACATTCCATGAAAGACAGCACCGAGTATTTATGCAACAGTAGGTATTATAACAACCAGATCGTCTATCAACAAAGAGATTAAGATTTTTAGTCTGCTGAGGGTTCTAAGTCAGCTTGTGACCAAGTGAGACACTTCCCTGGTGCAATCCCAGTTACCTTTTTTGGATGATTTTGGTCTCAGTTATGCGTCCCTCTTTGGTGCCCTGTGGGTTCAAGTAGGCTGGCTGGATCACTGGACCACTGTTCTGTTTTCTGGAGCTGGGCACTGGCTTTTCCTGTGGGGCAAGCTGAGCCTGGCAGCTGTGGCCCTGCAAACCTGGCACCGCCACTGCTGGAGCCCCCGCTGCTGTTGCCGAAGCTGCCGCTGCTGGATCCGCCACTGCTGTGGCCGCTGTTGCTGGAGCTGGAGCTGCTGGATCCACCGCTGCTGGAGGCGCTGCTGCTACTGCCAGAGCCGGCGCTGCCAATGCTGGAGCCGGAGCCGGAGCCGGAGCCACGGCTTCTGTTGCCGTTGCCGCTGTCACTGCGGGAGCAGCCGCTGCTGGAGCTGGAGCCCGAGCCGCTGCGCCCGGAGACACTGCTCTCGGAGCCTCTTAGGCCTGCCTGGGTGAGCTCTGGATGCCCTGGATCTCTCCTACTTCTCTGCTGCCATTTTAATTTCTTATACACCTCATTTTTTAGTAAAAGTGTGTATTTTGCTGGATATTCTTTGGCTTTTTCTCCCCTAGGCTGCTTTGGTGTGGTTCCTAAGCCGCCATCTTAACTGGAAGTCTCAATCGTTCATTAACTTAAAATTTAACTTTTGCACAAAGATTCTATTGTATTATTATTTAATTAATTTATTTATATTTTAATTTTTTTAAGTTTATTTATTTTTTTTGCAGGGGAAGGGGTGGGCTACAGGGCCTCTCTCTGCTGCAAATGCCAGATGGTTGCATTTCTTTTTGTGTTCATCTTACATGGATATCTAGAGAATAGAACCCAGGCCAGCAGGCTTCGAAAGCAGGCACATTTAACCACTGATCAATCTTCCTAGCCCCTGTGATATTTTTTTTAATACAAAGTGAAAATACCAACAATCTAAAAAGAAAAATGTAGTTGACAAAAAGAATCTTTTAAATTTCAGTGTGAATTTTCAAATTCTGACAAGCCAAGAAATACCTGTGTTTTTTTTTGCTAGATTGACTACAATAAGAACTGGTAAAAATGCTTTAAAATTAAAAGATCCCTGAGGTAATAATAATATGTCTCGGAATCATGGGGACTCTTGCTTCTCATAAGCACTATTTAAGTACAACTTAATATATATGTTATTATGGGATATTTTGATAAGAAATTATATATGTCTCTGTAATTATTAAATGATTTTGTGTGTGAGACATTAATTACACCTAATATAAGGCCTAATATAAGGCAAGAATCTTATTAATTTTATAAGTGACAAAAAGTTTCATATCCATGATTCTATGTATATGCTTTATATACAGGCATTTCCCTTGAGTTATAGTTCTTAGATCTTTCAAATTTTCTTCTTTCCATATGAGTTTTACAGTAGGGAGTTTATAACCAAAGTGAACTGCCATCCCTACGTGAGTGCTTTTTAGTTGTCGTTGCTATTGAATGCATAAAATGCAGAAGGTCTCAATACTGGGATGCTAAGGGTCAGTGAGGCGCCACTCATTGAAAGGAGGGTAAAGAGCTCAGAAGGGCAAAGTAAGCAGCCATCAAGACATTTCGTTCACGTCTCAAGTCCAATCAAGTCCTTTATCATTGTAGACTTTTAATTTTAGATCTCAGTAAGTACTTAGGTTATATTTATATAGAAAGAGTGAAAAGTTCAAGAGGACTGGGCTGATCCTTAACCCAGTGACCTAGAGGAAGGGGCATGTTTATGGAGCCAGGCTCTTGAAGTTGGAGGTTTAAGAAACATGGAAGTGGGGGGTAGAGGTAGCAGGGGTAAAAGCCCCTAACCATGAATGTTTCACTCAATCCTCTTGATATATTGTGTTTTGATAAATTCAAACCCAGTGGTCCATATTAATGAGGTGACAATTAAGTCACAAGCCATGTCAGAAGCTGAAGGATGACTTCAAGACAAATGTTTACTGTTCTAGGCCAGGTGCAAACCTTTGAACCTTTGTGAAGTTCAAACAGGCAAGACTCAGTGTAAAGCACCAAGCCGGGCTCAAGACAAAGTAAATAAAGGGGGAAAGAAAAGCAACAACTGGTCTTGTTGCATATTCTTAAACAGTTGAACCTTTAGGATTCCAAATTATCTTGGTTTTTGCATGTACTCTACATAAAGAGGTCTATTCACTCAACTTCTAAATGCTTATCATAGTGGGTCAGAGAAATGAGTGGATTATTGTTACTGATGAATCAATCACTGAGATGACAATTTGCATGTCTCTGGTTGTGCAGGAGGCAATTGTAGAAAATTTTGGAGCTATCCATGAATATATACAGGAGGTGATGGAAGTGAGGCTATCCATTATTGTTAAGATACATACCCCCTACATCTAATCATCTCTTTTCTATCTCTAAATCAGGAGGATAATCTAGCTTTTTATTTTTTGGAATTTTTTTAAAGCAGGCTTTCTTTTTCATTTTAATATCTGCTATACATTAAGGCTGAGAATGATCCTATTTGTCCTGCATCTCACATAGCCATTCTGTGAAACAGAGTAAAGACAACATGTTCTCAGTGCTACAGGCTGCATTGAGCTAACTTACATGATTTGAAAACAAAGGATATGATTAGACATATGTAATTCAGACCAATAAAATAAATTTGCTTAATTTGAACATTGTAAAGAATCCCAAACACCAATAAATATTATGCAGAAGTAATATTATGGTTTCTGACCAAACTGTGAGCCAGAAAAAAGCCCAATCAATTCCATTATGCCCCGTTTGGAAAAACAGTAGTTGTTCAAGAAGAGCAAAACAAAGGAAAAGGCATACAGAAGCCTGACCCTACCCACACTGCTCACAGGGCTGAAGCAGTACAGTGCTGTTGGTGGGGCAGGCCATGTGGAGGTTGGAAGGTGAAAACCATTTTTGGCAAACACAACTTAGGACCATATAATCTTGCAACACAGAAAAGTTGGCATACTGTGATATTAATCTAGAGGGAGAAGATAAATTTGTCAAGCCAATGCAAATATATTTTCGTTAGATGTACTTCTTATTATGAGTGGATATGTACAGGAACTTTGTTAAAATGAATCTGGTTCTGAGATGGACCCCTAGTCTGATTTAAAAAAAAAATCACAATAATCAGCCTGCAACCATAAGAGATTATGCCACTGGAGTGCTCCGCCAAGGGAAACAACATCATGTGGCTCTACTGGGCATCCAGCCCCGTGCCAGCCTTCCTGTTTCCGAGTATAGTTCTGAGTTAAAACATATACAGCAAGTGCATACACAGTTAGCTATTGAAGACATAGCATGGGGAAAGAGTGTAGCCAAGCCCCTTAAGCATATGATAGGTTTATTATATTGATTCCCAGGGAGAGATGGCTTAATTCCAAATAGCGCCTACCAGTGTCAAACAATATTTGGCATATTAGCACATTAAATGGAAACTGATATACATTACAGAGACAGATTATTGTCATTAGACTTCAAATATTACATATTCAAAAAAAGAATATGTGTTAAAACCATTATGGAAGGCTAGGGCTGTGTGGAGCACTTGTGTGGCATGCATTAAGGCCCTGGGTTTAATCCTCAGAACTGAAAAACAAAATAAAAACATTAAATAATGACAAAAATGCAGTACCCTCCCCCTAAACTCTCATGGATTGTTTTAAGGAAGAATAAAATTTTCCCATCCAGGTAGTCCACAGTGTGGAGCCTAAGGCTTCTTCTGGAAACCAGTCTGCTTGTTAAGGGAACATGGCCACTTTTGAAGCCAGGGGTATCCTAGTTCAGGTCTACCTGAGGACAGAGATGATATTTCTAAGACAAAGAAACCTTAGGGTAGGTGATACCAATTCCTTAATATGCCAGAGTGTTTACAAATTCTTCTTCCCTACGAACCTGCTTAGTTGCTACAGTGTAGTATTGATCGGCAAGACCCCAATAGCCTTAATACCATAAGCAGAACTTTGGTTAAATTCCTCTGATTTTGCACACAGTTTCCAAATGACACCATCTAAATGCTTTAAAAATATGGTTCTAATATAGATGCTCATGACTCATGTAGCCATGGAGTTTAGCGCTTCCCTTAGTGTCTGTATGCTGAACCCATACTCCTTGAATGATTCCTGTGCATTTTCTGTCACATGCAATTGCTCCTTTACTCAGGAAGCATTCATTTGTTGAAAGTGTTAGTGGCATGTGTAACCTAGCATCCTTGGTAAAATATAAACAAATATGTTGACCCATACCCTCGAAGAACTTGTTTACATGGTACTCTCCAATTACTACACTGCACTGTGTGGTATTTTATTGGACTGCTGGACATGGATTTTGCCTGTGTTCATACCTTGTTTCCATAGTCATGCTGGGAACTGTTGTGTGCAGTGGCATGTCTCATTAAGGGTAAAATCCTATCTTCAGCCATGAGTGGAAGCATGTATAACAAGTATAGTCATATATAGAAGTATGCTATTACACAGCATTTTAACTCTCTACATTAGTGTTTTATCACTCATTATTTTTTTTAATTAAATTCATTTATCTGCAAGCAGAGAGAGAGAGGGGAAGGGAGACTGGGCATACCAGGGCCACTGCAACTGAACTCCAGTGCATGTACCACTGCATCTGGCTTTAAGTGTGCACTGGGAACTTGAATCTGAGTTGTCAGGCTTTGCAGGCAAGCGCCCTGACCACTAAGAAATCTCTCCAACTCCTCACTCATTATTTTTAACTATAGACTATAAGTACATACTACCTTATAATAGAAAAAAATAACCAGTTAAATTAGGTATGGGGAATGAATGTTATCAAAGTACATTATATACATGCATGAAAATGTCAAAATAGAACCCATGGTTTTGTACAAAATCTGAGTTTTTGTTTCACTCAGCCATAATGAAGAACAAAATTATACTGTTTGAAGGAAAATATATGTTATTGGAGATCACCATGTAACGCGAAATCATGTTTCCTCTCATATATGAAAACTAGGGGAAAAAAGAAGATTATAAAAGTAAAAAGGGAAATGCGACATAGAGAGGAATGATAAAAGTAGAAAAAGGAGGGAGTAAGAAAGTAATAGAGGGGATGAATATGAAAAAAATTATACTATATGCATGTATAAAAATGTCATAATGAGGCACTTGACTTTGTATAATATATGCTAATAAAATATGCCCTCATAATAACTGAGCAGTTTAGATTTGTATTTTCCTACAAATAGGATTAATCATTCAGGATTATCACAGTACTTAAAGTCTACCTAGCTCAACATGGAATAAACCTTCTAAGCACCCTAAAAGAATTTCCTCTCACCATGTCCCATAACTCTTTTTGCTCATGTAGCTAACCTACTAGAAACGGTTATAACAACAGATCTGCAGTAAAAGCCCTTTGCAATTCACCTTTAATCCTTGACCCTTGTTATGTCTGTCACTTTTAATACATGTGGTCTCTCTGTGGTATTAGCTGACATGTTTGATAACTAAACATATCATGTCAGAGGCCACCCAGTAGCATTCATGATGAAAAGAGGCTGGATCCTCAAACATTGACCCCCCACCCCATGCTGGTGATTCACTTGAACTCTAGGGCTGCAATCACTACACAGAGTTGAGTGGCCCAGGGTAAGAAGCTCAACCCAGAATACTGGAGCCTCTTAGTATTCATTTTAGCCTTGGTCCATAATTACCAGTGGCCATTGCATTGTATTCTTTTATTCACTCATTCATTCAATATAAACTTGGAAAGTCCTGAGGATTCATGGGAAACAAAACTTGTTCAGGCAGTGAGAGCCCTCTTATAGCTGTGGTACATGTGTTCATTCCATTACCACAGGATAGCCTTTCATAGCCCATCCAGGCAGCCAGGTAGCCTGTGTCTATCAAAGGTTAGTGGTCTCCCAAATGAACCAGTGCTTATCACTTCCTTTTTTGTTCCTAGCAGTCAATCTTATTCTCACATACTTTAAGCAATAAATGTTTTCCTCCTTTCAAGAAAACTTATTCTGTGTTGCAGTTTACAGATTCAAAATTAGTTTCTGACATATGATATGAAAGTAGAAGATGGTAAACTGAGGGGGTGGTTAAAGTGAGGGTAACAGAGAGATGGTAGACTGGCAGGAAGATCAACCAAATCTAAGGATTATGAGAAAGCCAAACAAATAAAAAATATATTAAAAAAATAAGTTGAAGTATCTTATATGGATGGATAAAACTATTCCCAAAAACTATTAAATAAAAAATCCCAGTGCCAGGAGTGGCCAACCTTTCTGTGGGTAGTTGGTCAGCGAAATCTGTGATTCAATCCATATTTGTCACAGCTATTGGTTGTCCATTAGGACTAGATGGGCTGAAGACACCACACACTTTGATCATACTTTTGATACAGGAAACAAGCTAGCACTGGTATGGAGGCCTCCTCTCTAATGGCTAACTCTAATAACACAAGAAATTGATATGTAGGCTGTTGCTGAGGGTGACCTGTCATCAAAAGTCTTACTTGGGCTGGAGATATTGATCAGTGCTTAAATGTGCTTTATTGCAAAGCCTGACAGCCTGGGTTCGATTCTTTACTACCCACATAAAGCCAGACGCACAAAGTGGAGTATGCATCTTGAGTTTATTTGCAGTGGCAGGAAACCCTGGTGCACCCATGTACTCTCTCTCTCTTCTTGCAAATATATAAATAAGTATAAATTTTAAAAACGTCTTACTCAGCTGTGGACCCTGTATGCTACATTATCAACGGGTCAGACAAGACATGCTCACTGTTGCAATAGAACAAAGTCAGTAATGGGGGTAACCAACTGCTCTCTGATTTGATTTGAGGCCTACTCCACAAAAAGGAACTTACATCTGGTACTATAAACCTGGTCAAAAACCCAAGGCTGGGAAGATCACAGGACCTAGTGGAGAAGCTATCGTTTTTGTTTTGCTACATGGATATGATGTGCCTATCAAATTGCCATATATATATATATATATATATATATATATATATATATATATATATATATCTCCATAGACTAATGATATTGACAGTTTTCATGGCCAGAGAAGCTCCTTTAGCAGTGGGTAACAGTAATTGCAGAAACTCAAAATTGAATAAGAGAGTTCCGAATGTTCAACCATAAATAGGACCTCTATATCATCCCTCACGGTTCAGCGAACATTGTGGAAGACAGGGCAAAGAGACTGGAGGAAGGAGTGGAATGAGGCTGAACTCCAGAACTTTGCCCTTGGAACATGACAGTCCATTATACTCTTGATCTTATACTCTCACAACATCTGTACAAGATTGGGCCTGTCAAAATCATATCCCATGAGACCCCATTCCTCCCTGAGTAACTATAGACAGATAATGATTGCTAAGGAAGGGAGAGATATTTTCTTCAGTTGGGTAGCCATTGGTACAGAGTACATGGTCTTATAAATAATCCCTAGCCCAAGATCCTGTAAACAACCCCAATGAAACTCACTGGATCATGAAATTATAAAATGAAAGGCATGAAGCAGAAGAGGAACTAAGTGAGAAGAGGAAGGGTATCATGTAGGGCAATAAGAGGGAAATGTGGGTAAATATGATCACAATACAACATATACATGTATGGAAATATACTCAGAATGAACAATTAACATACATTAACAAAAATGAGTTAAAATCAAAGTTAGGGTTTTTGAACTACACAATTTGCTAGAATATTGATAAATCTATATATAAAAGTTAATAATTCTTAATCTTTTAAAAAATTTTTGACATTAGGGCTGGAGACATGGCTTAGCAGTTAAGGCATACATCTGTGAAGTTTAAGGACCCAGGTTTGATTCTCCGGGTCCCTCGTAAGCCAGATGTACATGGTGGCACATGCATCTGGAGTTCATTTGCAGTGGCTAGAAGCCATGGCGTGCCCATTCTCATTCTCTATTTCTCTCTCTCTCCCTCTCCCTCTAAGTATCTAATAAATAAATAAAAATAAATCTTAAAAAATTTGACAGTATATAGAACTTGAATTATTATAGCATAAAGTTTACCAAATACCCAGTTGTCTCAATGCATTTAAGCTTTTAGAATAAAATACCGTGGTCTGGGTGGCTTATAAAAGTTAAATTTATTTCTCACAGTTTTGGGAACTGGGGAGTCTAAGCTTAAGGCGCAGCTGATTCATTGTCTGGTCAGGGCTAATTTACTGGTCCATAAACACTGTCTTTTCACCTCCCAGAGACATGGCTGCCCATACTAGTGGGTAGCTTTCAACACATGACTGATGGGAACAAAAACCTTCTTAACATAGCACTAGCCATGTGGCTGCCACAGAGATGGAAGTTGCAACTCTCCACCCTTGGGAGTCTTTCTTATGTGGCAGACCTATTTGTTCCCCACTGCTTTCCTTTTGTATCCCATATCTCAACATCTCAAAGCCATTCACATTTCTTTAACATTTCCTCCTACTCTTTTTGCTTATCTCATGCTGCCTCAACCTACCAAAATGTCAAGATTAAGTACCAAGATAAATCCTCTAAATCCAGTGAATTCTCCTCACTTCTTAAAATCCCCACTGCATATGAGCATATTTCTCTTTCACTTAAAATCCTAAAGTGTAAAGATCAAGTCCAAATGACATAGCATGTGATATAATGGCACACCATCCCTGATCCTTGCCTCTGAATCTCTCTGGCTACCCTGGAAATATTTCTCATCATTTCTCTTCTTATATCCCATGGTCTGGGGATGTGAGATATATTGCAATACTGCAGTCCTCAGTCTCTTTCTCTCTGGAGGCTTCACACATGTGTCTCTTGCTCAGCGCTCAGCTCCTGGCTGAGTGCACTGGCCTGTCATGATTCTGGTCAGGCATCAGTCATGTTTTTAGGAAATCAAGCATTCCCACTAGTGCCAAACTGTTCACGGTAGATTCCCTCCTCTAGGCTCCCACAACACCCCAATGTTTATCATTAAAAGAGCATGTAAAACTATGAAAACTGTTACATTTTTATTTCTTTGCCTCCTACCCTAAGATTGTCAAATGTCCCAAACGGGGTTCCTGGATCTTAACTATATACACAGGACCTAGTGCTGAACTAGCAGTGAGTGTCACAATGGCAGTTAGTGCATATTTTTTAAGTACAAAAACAAAGGAGATACACTTTTATATATAGCCTAGAAAAATACTGATGTTAGTGACAAAAATATAGAGAACTAGGGAACAAATAAATGTTGTTGTAACTGAAAACACAACGTCACACCTTCACGCATTAATAGTTTTAGTAAGTCCTGAGGAACCAAGGGTTTTACAATGGAAAACATGGACCTATTTTGTGCTAACATTTCCAACAGAATTATGATCACCTATCACTTCTTCCAATGACAGCATGCAACATAACACCCTTAAGGCACAGAGCTTATATATTTGGCCACTCTTTATATAATCCAGAAATCTGCCCTGCATACTTTGATTCTCTCATCCTCTTTT
Organism: Dipus sagitta; assembly: GCA_036346955.1. Classification (NCBI taxonomy): domain Eukaryota; kingdom Metazoa; phylum Chordata; class Mammalia; order Rodentia; family Dipodidae; genus Dipus; species Dipus sagitta. Next base: position 70,891,549 of record CM070778.1, on the reverse strand, counting down.
TTCTCTAAATTATAAATTAGTTATCGTTAAGCTATAAATCATAGTTACTCATATTCATAGTTTCTACTTTTCTATAAGTTCAGCTTAAGTCATGATCTGTGCAGCTGTGTTATGTGGGTTTCTTTGTCTGTCATACTTCACCATGGACTGTTTTGTTCCCCACCCACCTACCCATAAAAATATACAGATAACATCTATTTTTTCAACCAAGGCCATGCCAGAGGCCTTTACAAATGACTGGTTTCCAAATTACTGGCCACTGTGGCATTAGTTTTGGGTTTGGAGGACCCTGAAACCACGTGTTTTGCATAATCTTCTCAGCAGAGAGATAACTTTGTGGTGGTTTGAATGTAAAAAACAAACAAACAAACAAAACCCCAAAAAACAACTTCCACACCCACAGGTGTTTGCCATTAAGTTTGCTACTTTGCTTTTTTTTTTGTCTTTAAATAGTTGCATTTTATTTTAAAATACATTTTTATTTCATTAATTCATGGAATTCTGTACTCTCTGAAGTAATTGCTTTAAACAAAGTGAACAAAGGTTTTTATGCTTTGTGATAAAACAGCTTTTCCAGATGCTTTTTCTGAACACTTCAGTATTGTCTTGAGGAATAAAATAGGTAATAATTCTAAGGGAAAAGTCAACCAGGTAAAAATGTGATCTAAATATTAACAAGTTTAATATACATAAATAAAAATATCTTGATTTAAAATTACAATACTATTTATATGCAGTCTTCAAGTTACATCATTATATTTCCAATAATGAATTGATAATGAAATGCTCTGCTAGTGACAGTGTTGCTCTGTTGATCTTTCAGATGTTAACTTTAACAGCTAGAGAATAATAAAAAGTGAAGACTTTATGAGTATACAACAAAAACTACATCTTCTAAAGGGGAAAAATAATAAAAATATTAATCGCAAATAAAATGACAAATGGTTTTAGCTATCCTAGAGTGTACTTTGGGCTTAATTTATAAATGTGCTCATTGTATTCTAAAATGAGATCAGGAGTTATCCTCTTATATAAAACAAAATAAATTATTGATATCAATGATAAGATTCTTAATCATATAATAAAAAGTAATGATAGAGAATCTACATGTTTTACTTGTACACATCACAGGCATAGTAGTTATATGTTTCACTCAGTGCTTAAATATTGTTGTGTTTATGTATTTATTTAATTGAATGGAGATGATAATTTTAATTCTCTGAATCTCCCTACTAGAAAGTTATGTTAAAGACATACTGCTATATTAAACTGATAGGGCACAGATACTTTTTATGTAAATTAAACTATACTAAATAAGAGAAATGTGGGTGAGAAGCATTGAACAATAAAAACGTTAATATTCATTAACATTTCTAGTGCATAACCTCTAATTACATGTGTTAGAAATTATACCAAGTGGAATTTAAATTGAAATTCTATATAACATTTAATCTTTGTAGCTCTTATCAAAAAATCAATATAAGTTCAGTATAAATTTAGTTTAGACTATGGGGGTATGTAATTCAGTAAAAATCATCTGTCTTGTAAAATGTAACAGGCACTATTTATTCCCTGATAACTGCATTTGCCCTCCGCTATTGGAGTGGTTAGCAGGCGGAGCTTGCTAGAGGAGGTGTGTTACCAGGGGTGGATCCTGCGTCCAGCCCTAAGGAGCATTCTGAGTCAGCTTGAACTCTGGCTATTCTGTTTTTCTTTTGGCTGATGATTTATGAAATGAACCAACTTCTTCCTCCACTATGAAGCTTCCCAGAATACTATAAGCCTGAAATAACTCTTTTCTCCCATAAGCTGCCTCTGGTCAGGTGTTTTGCCCTAGTAATGAGAAGGTAACTATAGCAGTTCTGCACTGCATGAATGCAGAAAGTGTGGTCAGGCATGATACCAGAGATTTTCAGTGCACTTGTGAAATAGTACTTGATAACCAATTTGGGTTTCGTTTCTTGTGAATAAACACCATTCATATTTTCTATGATTTTAAAAATATTATTTGTCAATTTTCTATGATGAAAATAAATCACTAGAATTTTAGATCTGACAGAGCAGCACTTTAAAAAATATTCATTTATTTATTTGCAAGCAGAGAGAGAAAGAGAGAGAGAGAGAATAGAGGCCACCAGAAATAATGGGTACACTGGGGCCTCCAGCCACTGCAAATTAACTCCAGATACATATGCTACTTGGTGCATCTGGCTTTATATAGGTACTGGGAATCAAACTCAGGTCATGAGGCTTTTCAGGCAAGCACCTTAACTGCTAACCCACCTCTCCAACCCCAGAACATGACTTTTGTTTGTTTGTGTTTTTTGTTTGTTTGTTTGTTTTTTCAAGGTAGGGTCTCACTCTAGCCCAGGCTGACCTGGAGTCACTATGGAGTCTTAGGGTGGCCTCGAACTCATGGCAATCCTCCTACCTCTGCCTTCTGAGTGCTGAGATTAAAGGGGTGCACCACCATGCCCGGCTTGAACATGACTTTTGAAATGAACTTCCAAAGGAAAAATTAAATAGTAACTAACTGAAAAGGTGACCTCCAAAGATTGACATGATGTTGCCTCTTTTTTCATTGACTGTAAAGCAGAGAAACCATATTTTATTTGTAAAGACTGTCTTGTTTCTCTCTCTCTCTCTCTCTCTCTCTCTCTCTCTCTCTCTGTGTGTGTGTGTGTGTGTGTGTGTATGCATGCACACCATGATATGTGTGTACAGTGGCATGTGAATAGAGGTCATAGGACAACCTGGGATGCTGTTGGTCCTTGCCTTCCACCTTCTTGAGGCTCCCTGGCGCAGTAGCTTCCAAGAGATTCTATCATCTTATTGTAAGATGGCTGTGATTACAGACACTTGTGGATTCTGGTGATCCAAACTCAGGTAGTCATTGCTTATCCATCAAGTGCCTTCTCCTCAGGTTCCCCCCCCCCCTTTTTTGGTAATTCCATTTATTTTTCTTTTAAATATTTCTTTTTTATTTATTTTATTTGAAAGAGAGAAAGAGGGGGAGAGAGAAGAGAATGGGGATGCCAATGCCTCTAGCCACTGCAAACACAAACTCCAGATGCATGTGCAACCTTGTGCATCTGGCTTACATGAGAACTGGGGAATGGAACCTGGGTCCTAAACCTTGTCAGGAAATCACCTTAACTGCTAAGCCATCTGTCCAGCCCCTTAAATATTTCTTTATTTGCAGCCCTTATAGACAGATTATTTTACTTCACAGCTTGCTATAAGCTAATTCCATTTTACAAATCATCTTAAGATAAGGAGTCTCTTTGTAACCCACATTCCTAATGCAATGCAAGGTTTTTCTTCCTATAGGATGTATGTACACAACCAACTCATTCATTCCATAGCTGGGTAACTTTGGATTCCAGCCCATTGTCTCTTCCATAAAGATTGAATAGCACTCAGGATCCAGAGCTAATTGCACTAAATGTGGCGGCAAGTGCAAGGTTGATTGGAGGGTCTACAGTAGCACTTCATCCCAGGAAGTCTCTAGCCATTGTGTGCCTTAAAATTAAAATGCTGCTATTCCCTTTCATTAGTAAAGAACCCATGCCATCTTTTAGAACCCTGCTCTTGATTCTTTTTCCTCTGACATCCTACAGGTATATACTTCCCTTTAAAAGAAAATACATAGTTTTCTATTCATGATATTAGGACACACTAATTAAAATATTTGCTGAGAATTCATGTAGTCAAAATTCACTTTTACAATTTTTTTCTAATGGTAAGGAAGCTAAGATGAATTTTTAAGCCGCAGTCTAAAATTAATTAAATCTGTGGCATCTCATCAGAAATAAGCAAGGAACTTAATGGGAAAAGAAAACAAAAATCTCATGTTTTGGGGCCTTACCAACAGCCTTTATATGTCAAGTCTTTCATGTTCCGTGGAAAGGACATTTAGTGGAGTGCTCAGATGACTGGAGGCTGACCAGAGTGCACTGGGTATGCTTGTGTATGTCACAAGTTTTTATAAATGCAGAATGGTAGTGCTTACGAAGGATTAGAAACAGACCACGGCTGCTGCCAAGCTCTGTAGCATAGCATGAATAATCCATGTCTCGGGGTTTCCTGTCTTTGGAGAGGCTTTTATAAATCTGAGCAAATATTTTGCAAATGAATCCGGCCCTAAGTGATCCACTATTAAACTCAGATCATTAGTGGAGGAGAAGCTCCCTCTCACCCCAGGAAGAGAAGCTCTTCAAGCTTCAGGTTCTTCAAACGTTCACCTGAAAAGAACAGCCTGATCCTGAAGAAAACATTCTGAAGTCACTAGGACCACATAGTGTTCTTCTAAGCCATCTGTTGGGTTTCCCTTAAGCTACTTCAAGCAATCAAGAACACATCCTGTGGCAGAACATGTCTGATAAAAGGTTAATAAATGAAGTGTATGTGGAATTCAGTCAGTTTAATACCATAAAACAAGTAATCAACAAAAATGGACAAATGGCAGCACTGAGGCTTTGATCCATCGAGTCCCTGTTTGTTGTCCTGCCGTGCGCCTGCTCCCTTCATCCCTGTGGGTCAGAATGCTCGGAGACACGCCCTACATCTGATACACTCCCGTGAAAGAAACTGCAAGCAGCCTTTTTACAACTGTTCAAGAAGAGATAAGAACTTTTGCTGAGGGCATGTCCAAATTATGGACTTTATTATTTTTTAAAATTGTCATTTATAATTTAAATTTTTAAAAGAAAAAGAAAATGCTTCCCGAGGGATTGCTAGAATCTCCTATGTAAATGTCTTTTCTCTCCACACAGCCATTAAGCCAGAGAAAAAGCTGTGAATATAAAAGTGCTTGAGAGAACTGTGTGTGTAAGAGAAGGATTTATTTACAGATCAAAGTCTTTGTCTCATGAAACTATGAAATGCTAAAAGAATGTTAGTTTTTGTTTGTTATGGAACCCAAAGATTATAATAATGAAAATAAAGTTGTTTTGTTGAATTTTTGATGCTGTCATAATTTTTTTGTCTATCTTTGTTTTCATATATCGAAGAAATTATGTTCATTGTTTACTATGGGATTAGTATTACATTTTAAAGTAAATGAATTTAAGTAATCTTCATAAACTGTCAACTTGTAAATTAAACAAAATAGTTCTTTACCTCAATTAACCTAAAGCAATGAACCAATAAACCTGTAAGAGATGCTTTCTTTTAAAAAAAAATGGACAAATGGATGGAACAGACATTTCTTAAAAGACATACAAATAACTAACAGGTATAGGAGAAAATGCTCAGCACCAGTGATCAGCAGAGAAATAAAAAGTCGAATTGGCTCACTCTTGCATCAATGGCTGTTATAAGAAAGACAAATGATAACAAGTATGTGTAATGATATGGACAAAAGGGAAGCCTGACACACCGTGAAAATATAAATTAGATGGCAGTTTCTGAAAATCTTAAAAATTGAACTAGAGCTACATGATTTAGCATATTGGGTATATATCAAAGGAAACAAAATGTGTATTTTAAAGGAATACCTAGACTCCCATTTTCATTACAACATTGCTCACAATAACAAAGGTATGGAATCAATATAAGTATCTACCATTGAATAGTGCATAAAGAGAACATATATGAGTGTGTGTATGTTTCCTTTATGCACTTATCCAATGGAAAAATATATGTTTTATGCAGTTATCCAATAATGGATATTATATATAAAATTTGACCAGGAAAAGATAATATGTCATTTGTGGCAATGTAGATGAATATGGTGTATACCCTACTAAGTGAAATAAGCCAGATACAGAAAGACAAATGTTACATGCTTGCACTTGCGTATGAACTACAATAAATTTCACCTTCTGAATGTATGTAAGTAAACAGTGATTGATGGGTGCCGAGGTACTTGTGGAAAAATTAATCAAAGGTTACAAAATATCAGTTAGATAGGAGTGTAAGTTCAATAGATGATTGCACAGCATGATGATCATAGTTTATAATTTATTTTTAAAAGATGCTAAGAGAGGGGTATATATGAGGTAACATACATGATAATTACTCAGCTTTAGTCATTCTGTAATATACACACACCTCCAAGCACCTTGCTATACACAGTAAATATAAGGGGAACAAGTTTTCTTGGGAAGAGACTCTTCATTCTAGCCCTGCTTCCTGGTACAATTGATGAGGATTTCCCTCTTTGTGAAACTTTGGTTAAGGTACAAACAACTCTTCACCATTTATACGAATGGTTTAAAATCTCCTTTCAACAAGACATATACCCCAGAAAAGCATTCCCCACAGAAAAAGCAAGTGATTGAGACCCTAAAGAATAGAGGTGCAGGAAGTTTATCAATTTTATTAATTTTTTAAGAATTAGCTTGTGCAGAAATCCAGAGGCTACAGAAAACTCAACATGAAATCACATTTATAACATGTCCTGCAAGGCACATAGGGAACATTGTGGAAGACAATGCAAAAGGATTGTAAGAGCCACAAGGTGGGTAGGATTAGCCCTAGGCACCCCCCACCCAACTCTCAGAGATTAAGGCCTTCAAGACCCCACAGTGAATACCAAAAACCACACTGAGGAGAACCCTCAGTGGATTGGGGTGGGGAAGAGGGGATATAAGTGCATAACCTTTAACAAATAAAATTTAATTTAAAAAGAATGAGGTTTTGGTTTCTCTATTATTTGCTATTGGTTTTGGTTTCAATTTTAATGATTTCTGCTATTCTTTTTGCTACTTTTTTCTGCTGACTGTTTTGTTTTTCTGGCTTTTCCCTTTGCTTTAAGTTCTTTTTATTTTGAGTGGAAGTATATGTGACTGAATTGAAAGCTTATTTTCTAATCCATAAACACTTGATGGCATACATTTTCTCCTGGGTATCTCACAAATTCAATCTGCTATACTTTCATTTTTGCTCAGATCAGACTATATATTGTTTTATTTAATACTTCTACTTTGTCTAAAGAGTATGTAGAAGCGTACTTACACATTCCATACCAGAACTTTCTTGAGACCTTTCTGTCACAAAATTTCATTTTAATTCTATCATAGGCAAACAACACATTTTATATTAGTTTAGTTATATTAAATCTGTCAAAACATGCTTTGTTACTAATGTATCTTGATTAGTACTTCATGTACAATTGAAAAGAATGTGTTTTCTAATGTTAGAAGGTAGTGTCCAAAAACAACAGTTCTATTTAACAAGTTAATTTTCACTTAAGTTCTATATCATAGAAATTTTCTAATTACCAGTTCAGTTGGCCTCCAGAGAATAATATTAAATTCTCCAACTATAGTTATGAATGCAACTATCTTCTTAATTCTGTAAGTTTTATGCATTTCAAGCTATGTAGTTTGGTACAGATAGATAAGACTGTTATGCCTTCTTGGTGAACTGATTTTTTTAAGCATTTTGTTTATATAGTTTATTATTCATTTGAGACAGAGAGAAAGAGAGAGAATGAGAATGGGCATTCCAGGGCCTCTGGCCACTGCAAACAAACTGCAGACGCATGCATCACCATGTGCATCTGGCTTACATGGGACCTGGAGAATCGAACCTGGGTCCTTAGGCTTTGCAGGAATATTCCTTAACTGCTAAGCCATCTCTCCAGCCCTGCTCTTTTAATTATTACCTAACTCCATCTTTATTCTTGGTACTTTGATTTCCTCTGAAGCCTACTCTTTACAGAGCAACCCATGCTTTCCTATATAATGGAATGCTATTTAAAAAATCAGTCAGATAATTTCAAAACCTTTCATCTCATTGTTGAAATACAAATTGAGATTTCTGTAATTCATCTGCTGAGTAATTTGGAATTGCATCCTATGCAGTGTGTATATTGTCTGACAAGATTCAATGGTCTTGTTTCAGTTTGATAGAGAATGTTGATTTTTTTTTTTTTTTTGACCAGCTTTCTGGTTTTGTCATGCTTGTTTTCATTTTGCTTTACCATCAGTTCCATTTTAGCATTTTGATATATCCTGTATGTTAGCAAATATGCTGTGTCACCCAAACACCAGTCTGGAATCTGAGTAATGATATATCAAAGTTCATTTGTCAAATTTTCCAAATGCTTATCTAGATGCATTTATATGAAATTTGAAGAACACAAAATTGCTTTACAAGCCTGCTTTCTGAATGTCCTCTTTCTCTGCAGTATCTCTAGTGCATTTTGATTACCTATAACTCACGGTTTCAACTCTCTAGTCAGAAAACTGTGACTCTTCTTTTCCATTACACACTCTTGTATTGTTCCCATGTTGTAGGCTGCACTGGAGACACAGAGAAAAAAAGACTTTTGTGTTTGACCATGTTGGAACCAAGTTCCTTTTAGTGAGATTTTTAGGCAGCATAGGGCTCTCTACTGCCATCACCATCACCATCACTGCAGGACTCCATGAGGTTCATCTCAAAGGCATTCTCTGGAGCTTTGTCAAGCCACAATGACTGCTAACTGTCTACTTCACAGTTTCTCAAGTCAAGGTCACATATCATCATGGGAAGAGCATGGTAAACACATGCCTGTTTCTGCTTTATTTTCAACTCTGTTCTTTCCTCATTCTCTCTGCTTTGTTTACCTTGAGCAATCATTTAAACCTTAATCATGCTCTTTAAAACAGACTTCAATCATTTACTCTATATATTTCTTAAAGTAGGACTTCACTGAAAGGTTTTGATGGAAAAAATCCATTATAAAAGTGGTAATTAAGAAACATTCATCATGCTGTTAATTAGTTGTCTTAGTGGAGAAATAAACTAAAGAGAGACAGATAAATTATCCAAACTTAATTTTAGCTTCCCCAAGCAACTCCAGTCACAGCAAATTTTTAGCCTTTTTTTCTATAAAGTAACTATAAACTTAACAGCAAGCTTCTAGACAACTGTGTTTTCTGTATCATAAGATTATGTCTTAGCACTGAGAAGTTAATTTGAGATGGTGCACATTATTAGATACCAGGAATTTTGCAAAAATATCATTTATGTGCAGATGAAAATAAAAGCAGCAACAGAAACTAAAATGGATTTCAATTTTTAAAGTTCTAGTCTTTCACCAGAGGAAGACTCTTTTCCTTCACCCTCTACCTCTGAGTATCTTCTAAATAAAGCACAATATCATTAAAGATTAGCCACTTTCAGTGTTCAAATAGCTCCTCTAAACAAATTTCCTTATACTTAAGCATACATTTTACATAGTAAAGGCTATCTTGAATGAGAAGTTGGCAACATTGTTTTTTCTTTAAAGCAAACTGATGTGTTTTGAATTCCAGGAATTAATCTATGAAGTAAGAGGCTGTTTATGAGGATTCAAATTAAAGCAGGTATAGGTAAGTAGCTCAGGCAAATGAATTTCTAAAATCATTTGCAAATGTCTTAGGCTTGTTTGTAAGACTTTATTAATATCATAAAAATAGTAACAGGGATTTATAAATTGCTTTCCTCCCTCCCAAAACAGAACCTCCTATTGAGTTTTGAGCACTGATGCTGGGAGCTGAGCACTAGAACTGAATTATGTCTAGATTGACCCCTTGGTGAGGGGTTCAGGTCAAGGTCGATACACAATTCAGAAATGGTGTTCAATGTCTGTTGAATTCAATCCTTTTCTAGAAAGCATCCATGCTGATCATGTGATTCAGCAGTCTCTCTTAGTCATCTTGTAGCAAACTCCACAAATGATAGAAACCAGACATGCTTACTATGATGGTGCCCACAAACAAAGCACAACACATGCCCTTGAGCATGCTTGTTTCCAGTTCTCTGATGGTGATGTGTGCTGAAGCCAGAGAGGATAAGGACGTCACACCCAGTAACTGCTCTCTGATGGTGATGTGTGCTGAAGCCAGAGAGAGGATAAGGACGTCACACCCAGTAACTGCTCTCTGATGGTGATGTGTGCTGAAGCCAGAGAGAGGATAAGGACGTCACACCCAGTAACTGTTTTAATGCTTCCATCACTACTGGTCCTATAAAACAAAAACCTAGTCATAAGGTTATTTGAGAATAAGACTAGAAAAATAATCTCAAGCTAAGAGAAGGAAAGGAAGACTAAACAACCATGGAATGATGTAAACTAACAACAATAGGTGTTTCATGTATAAAGTTTCATTTACTCTCCTCACTCTGCGATCTTGTGGGGTTATTATTTACATGATTCTACTTATTAGTATACTGACTTAAATGACATGACAGCTAATAAGTAAAGCCTCAGAACATTAATGAGAAACTAATGAAAAATGAAACTACAGCTTTTAACTCACATAGCAGTACTTATGACACAAAAGCAGAGCTAACTCCCTGAAATTTGGCAGTACTCAATGAATGCAGCCCTATAATCTAAGTCCTCTTTCCCAGTCAGTACTCAATGTTAACGTACACTTCTGAATGTAGTATCTTTTTTTCTTAAACTTTTGGCCAAAGGATCCAGATTGTTGCTGTGGTGCCATCTCAAATTGAAGAGACGCTCACATGGAAAGAAGCTGTGAGTTACAGTATTCCTCCTGCAGGCAAGCAAAATGAGTTTGAACAACAGGTGGGGCTAGTTTCCTATACATCAGCCCAGAGTAGAATGCAAATTCAATCTGTATCTGATTGATCCCTGCAGCCCTTTCACAACCCCTGGCCTTACTGACAGCAGTATGTGCTACGTGATGTCCATCACAGTCCATATTGAATAAGGATTTCAAACAAGTGATCATATTTTAAAAGGAGACACTACAAAGGAAAAATTATTTTGGTAAACATAAACCATTTTTGAATTCTCTTTATTTCCTCTGACTTCATTAGGAAGCAAAACAAAATGGATTAATGAGCCAACAAATATAAACAATCATTGCCTGGTGAAGCTCTTGTTCATTGACTGTTCATTGCTTTTAGCAGTTTGCAACGTAAGTTCCAACCTAGTCTGCTGAATTAAATATGAAGGTTAATGACTAGTTCTAAATGAAACCCTACAACACAGATCCCAGAAACTGCCTTGTCATCCCTACAAATGTGGCTGCAAAATAGCAGAAAGGGTTACACTGGCACCAAACAGCAGCATAGAGTGCAGGGCAGAAAGTACCCCTCATGAGTAATGAGCTACAGGGCCAAAGAAACATGCTGAGTACCCTAGGGGGACTGTGAAGCTTTTGCTTTTCCCTGTAGAGGTTCTAGTAAGATAGTGACAAAGAGAAATGTAAAGGCCTCTTGCCCATCTTTGGGAACAGAGACAGACTTGAGCTGTTCAAAACAGAAGCTGCTGCTCTGGCCTCACAGCTAAGATTCTTAGGAGGTAACAGCGGTAGTGGAAATCTTATAATGGTGGCACCAGGTGCACTCTTGACCCAAACCCTACCACAGCATGCCACATCTTCCCAGTGTGACATTTGCTGGAAATCAGGGAACAGTGCAAGAACCAGGAAACAGTTCTTAGTCTAACCTTTGGGTGGCTCATTATTCTGCCAGAGAACATACTCGTTGCTTAATTGTTTCTTGGAGGAGACTTGAATCCTATTTAAAAGTAAGTCACTGACTAGAATGAATGTATTTTTTTTTTTTTTTTACAAGGAGAGATGCTCTTAGAAAGTTATTGGAATTTTCTTCTCCTTGATATCTCTAACCTAAACTATGCTAAATGACAAAGATGCACTGGTCATCAGGGCTTGGCTTAATCCACATATGTAGTGAAGGGGGCCAATCCAAAGCAAATAGGCAAGAGTTATTCTAGACATTGTCAAATGTCTAGACCTACCCCAAAGTAGGTCTCAGAGATGTTATTCCCTCCGTAGCTATGAATTATTCTGTGTCTGCTCAAATTCTGATTTTTTTCTCTTAATTTGTAGACTAAGTGAAATGCAAAACCCAAATTCCTATGCTGGCATCATTTCTGACATCCCTGAACTTGAACAGTTATTATATGATGGCATGGGCATACTTGGCAGATCATAAAATAATATAAACTGGGATAGTATATTACATGATAATTTTTGTACTTGTGAATCATGATACACAGAGATATTATCTCCTACCCATAACTGATGGCTAACCCCACAATGCACAACCCATATTCCCAACTAGGAGGGTCCCTGCAGGGGGTGGGGAAGGACAGGCAAGAGGCTAACAATGGTACCAACTTGACTGTATTCACAGAGTACAAAACTAATAAAAAAGTAGGATTCATAAATTTAAACATAATTATCTTTGATAATTATATTCAGCTATTAAGTATTTTATACCAGTTAGGCCATGAGACTTTAAAAGAAATGACTGCTTAGGAATTTTTTAAATATGTAAGAAAAATTAATAGTGTCAGAATGTTAACTTTGTAAGTTACAAATTCACTAGTAGGGGGAAACTCCACAATTATGCATAACATTTAAATCATCTTTGATCCTGGTATAATAAAAGATCTAAGAAGTAAAAAGGAAGATGGGTTAGATAAAAATAAAGTAAAAAAAAAGTTTCACTGATTTTAATCAAATTTGAAAACAATAGACTTTGATATAATGACTTTGAAGAAGCTACTTTGTAGCCTTGTGTCAGTGCTGGGGGAAATTTACCAAACCTTGCTAAAATGATGACTGTTACAGGTGGATCTATTCTCAAGTACTGATAATATCCCAATGATGATATGCACACATTATAAATACTGATACAAAATTATTCTGTTCCAGTAAAATATAGTTCCTAAATTTTTCTTCTTCATTCACTTAGTCATGAACAAAAGGTCATTAATATTAATGTACCAATTGGAAGTGACTAGTTTTTATATTGTAAATATACTTGTTCCTTTTTATTTTGGGGGACTCTAATAACTTTGCTGAAATTCTCAATTAAAACTGTACTGACTTTTAAAAATATATTTTATTTTTATTTATTTACTTGAGAGAGAGGCAAAGAGAGAGAAAGAAAAGAAAAGAAAGAAAGAGAGGAAGGAAGAAAGAAGGAAAGGGCATTATGTCTGGGGCTTCAGGCTTTGTAAACAAACGCAGACATACGTGCCACCTTGAGCAATTGGCTTACATAGGTCCTGGGGAATTGGACTGGAGTCCTCTGCTTTGCAGGCGAGTGCCTTAACTGCTAAGCTATATCTCCAGACCTGTAATTACTATTTTAAATAAAGTTCTAGTTATGGTGATCATCCTAACTTAACTTCACTAAGTAACACTCAAGCATGTTTTTTAAAAGCTCTATAAAATGACCTGAATATGAATTCCAAATTAAAAAATTAAGCAAAATCTTAGCGTGGTCTTAGAAAGTTAGCAAGCAAATCTCCTATACAGTTAAGGAAATTGAGTACTTGAAGATTTCAGTGAAAAGAAATAACTTGGGAATATAAAAACAGTAGTGAAAAGGTTTATTATTTAAAAAATCAAAACAAAACACACTACAGATGCTCATATATTGGGTTCCTAAGAAGCATGGTAATAAAGGGGAGAAAGAATAAAATTCTATGCAGTCATGAATAATCTTTTGTTGAGCTACTATAATTTGGAGTTTGTTACCGTAGTTTGCAATGATAAGACTTAATAAGTCTAAGTCTTTTTGTACCTGGCTCTACATTCAGAGTTTCAGTTCTGAATACTAGGATTGTGAATCATTGATTCCAGCTTTTTGGGTCCCTCAGGAGTCAGAGATGCCAATTAACTATGGTGCTTGGTAAAGATGGAAAATCAAGCTGGAGGCAATACTAATTTAATAAATCTCCACTGTCTTCCAAGGCTAGTTCCCAAGCATCATCCAAAGTATACAGGGCTCGGTGGAGCATTAGTTCCACTCTTGACAGCTCCACGCTGAGCACATTAGAACTGCAGAATGTGCAGCCTTCACTTTCTTCATCCCCTCCCTCTGGGCACGCTACTTTTTATCCCTCTAAGCCCACCGCCCTGAACATAGAAGTATAAGTTCAAGGCTTTGGCTCATTGTCATCTGTTCTCTTGAAGTCAGGTATCACTTTGGAACCTCCCATTCACTCTCTTTGACACAGCAGGGGAGCTCTGAGAGTGTTGTAGGGGGAGAATGCAGGGCTCTCACTCTCCCTAGTCCAGAAGTTCATGTAACAGAAGTTTTCAATTACAATGAAATTACTGTGTTAGGCAGGATTGCAGAATGCAACAGAAAGTGCTGGAGATATCTCTCAACAATGACAGTGCGGGTGGAGTACGAAAGCAGCATCCCGCCCAGAGCTGGAGATAACCTTAAGGACCCTTGAAAAAGAAACAGCGGCCAAACCACAAGGATGAGTGCTCTGTTCTGCCCACTGCTGCTAGTTACTTCTGGGTCTTCTGATACAGATTCAACCAGCAGTGATCCAACCCCAGAGGGTGTGTCTTGGGGTGGGGGATGGGATGTTATATCAAATCAGTGGTGGGAACAAGGGCACACTGCTCAGGTTCTAGGGAAAATCTAATACTATCCTGCTGCAACCATTTTCCTGTCTGATGCCATCCTAATTAAATGGAGCCTAGCAACCCAGCTTCAAGCATCTTCCTTCTCACAGAGACATGTGAGTGTCTGTTTATGTTTGAAGGCAATTCTCCAGGTGCTTTTGGAATCTTAGAACCAATGGCATCTGTCCAGATCAAGTTGTTACTTCCCTGCCCTTGACCTTTTCCTTGGTAATCCCCAAAGCCTATGGGATACTGGTTTCCAAGCCCTGCAGCTGGTCGCCAGTGGGTTCACCTCAGCAATTAAAACAGCAAGGACAGTTCTGCAGAAAAGTGGGAGGGTGTGGAGGGGTGCTTTGCAGCTGCGCATAGAGCAGATGCATGCTAGTCAGCAGCACAGCTGTCCATCATCCACTTGCAGCTGTTAGTGGACTTCTCGCCTCTTCTCCTGCAAATTCCAGGGTCTTTCATTGATGCACTATAAATCAAATTTTCTTCCACTGCTTCAGAATCTGTGTTTTCTATACTTTAAAGTAAACCTGGGAAACTCTATTTTATAACATTCTTCATTCTTTTCCTTTAGCCATTTCCTTAACTATGTGCTCCATCCCCTACAAAAATATTAAAAAACAGAGAAATGTGATTCCAGAGGAATTTGAAGGGAAATATCAGGTAGCATGCATAAAATTTGATTTTATAACTCAAATCAGTTAAAATGTTCCAAGTGTATGCTGTGATAATTCACTAACAGTCCAGTTAAGCATCCAAGTCCATTGTTGTACATGACCCGAGATGACTTTCCAACATTGAAAATATGTACACTATTATATGAATATGCTCTGCCTCAGTATAGCAAAAAGTCTAAGGTACAAATGTAATAAGATAATCCCAAAGGTTATACTGACTCAAATTTGAAAGCTATGTTCCCATGCACATTAAGCTGTGATTTTGTTTAAAACTCCTTATTACTGAGTTACAGTGATAATAACATTGAGCATACTCTGTGGTTCAGTGTCTAAGTGAATTAAAACAAATGTCCAAACACTGAAATACTGTGGACTCATCCATTTGAACATGAAATTATTAATTCAGGAACAGTAAAAAAATATATGAAATTATAAGGTCTATGGCTACAATTACTTTTTCTATTTGAATACAGGCTATAATGCCAGGACTGGATGATGGTATATGCCATATCAGATGGGATTATGGTCAAATACCTTGTCAATAAAATTTTTAGATAAACACTATTCTTAAGGAGCTCTTCTTTCTCTCTGCACTTATTTTTAGCATAGGTAGCATGTATTGTCATGTGAAGATAGTTTAAATCTCTTAAGGGAGCTCTGATACTAGATTTATTTTTAAATGTCAAAGCCTCTTCATTACCTGCACATATATCTCCAGGTCAATAAATCATCTGATTTTTGAACTTGGCATTGTGGGAACTATGATGACTCTGTTAATATGATTGATTAATAGGCTGGCTGCCACCAGTACTATCTCTGTGCTAAGCATATTAAATGATAAATACTTTTGAATAAATTAAACTAAAAATTAGAAGATTCAAGGCACTTAAAGAATGAGTCGGGCTGGAGAGATGGCTTAGCCGTTGAGCACTTGCCTGTGAAGCCTAAGGACTCCGGTTCGAGGCTCGACTCCCCAGGACCCACGTTAGCCAGATGCACAAGGGGGCGCACGCGTCTGGAGTTCGTTTGCAGTGGCTGGAGGCCCTGGCGCACCCATTCTCTCTCCCTCTCTCTATCTGCCTCTTTCTCTCTGTCTGTCGCTCTCAAATAAATAAATAAAAATAACCAAAAAAAATTTAAAAAAAAAGAATGAGTCAAGTAAAGTACCCTCTTTTAACTTAATTTCTACATAGAATAATAAGACTAGGGATAATCATGAGTCTCAATGCAGAACTAAAGCAGCAAGTTTGGGGCTAGAGATATGGCTTAGCAGTTAAGCCCTTGCCTGTGAAGCCAAAGGACCTTGGTTGGAGGCTTGATTCCCCAGAACTCATGTAAGCCAGATGCACAAGGGGGCTCATGCGTCTGGAGTTCCTTTGCAGTGGCTGGAGGCTCTGGAGTGCCCATTCTCTATCTATCTGCCTCTTTCTCTCTCTGTCTGTCTGTTGCTCTCAAATAAACAAATAAAAATTAAAAATAAAAAAAATAAAATAGCAAGCTTCTGAGTAGTTGCATAATTTGGAAGTAGGCAAAGTTTTTTTTTTTTTTTTCTTTTGGTTTTTCGAGGTAGGGTTTCACTCTAGCCCAGGCTGACCTGGAATTCACTGTGGAGTCTCAGGGTGGCCTCGAACTCACGGCGATCCTCCTACCTCTGCCTCCCGAGTGCTGGGATTAAAGGCGTGCGCCACCACGCCCGGCTAAAGTTTTAAGAAACAAAGCACAGAACAAAGGAAAATGTTTAAGAAAATAATCTCCATGAAAATTAAGATTTTCTAAGCTGGACTTGGTGGCACACGCCTTTAATCCCAGCACTTGGGAGGAAGGGATAGGAGGATCGCCATGAGTTCGAGGCCACCCTGAGGCTACATAGTGAATTCCAGGCCAGCTTGGGCTAGAGTGAGACCCTACCTCAAAAAAACAACAAAAAAATTAATCTTATATCAAATATCAAAAGACATCACGAAGAAAGTTAATGGACAAATTATAGAATGAAAGGACATATTTGTAACAAATGTATATAAAAATGTAGTTGTAACCATGATAATGAAAAAATAACTTCTCCAAATCAGAATAAAAAATTATATATCAATTGTTAGAAAGCCAAAAATATTGAAAACAATATTAAAAAATGTTCAAGCAAAATAGACCTATGAAAATGTACTAAACATCATGAGTTATCATGAATCATGAATATCATGAATATGCAAATGCAAACCACATTATATCTACCAGGATGGTTGAAATGAGAAACATTGATTATGATAACGACTCATCAGCATGTGAAGCTCCTGTAATTCTCATATAGTATTTGTGCACATATAAACTAGTTCACCCACTTTTAACAGTTTAACAATATTAACCAAAGCTGAAATAGCTGTCCATCTATAGAATTATACTTCCAGGGTGGGACCCAAGGGAAGTAATTGGCATATCTGTCAAAAGATGTCTACAAGAATTCCCTTAGAAGCTTTATCTATAACAGTCCCAGGCTAGTCTCATCCTGTCTATTCATCCATATGAAATGAATGGCAGTGCCTTTCATGCACATAAGAGAACACAAAGGAGCAAATGAAAAGCATGGATACATAAATGAGCATAGCAGAAATGTATAAACATATATTAAAAAGAAATAAAGGGTACATAATTTCTGAATTAATTTGCTTTGGTCTCATAAACAGACAAAACGAACATTGAATGAGACAAGATATATGAGCATTTAATTTCAGTGGTGGGCTATCTTTTCGTAAGGGACATCAGGGGGTATCTAGAGAAAGGGCGTTGTTTATTATCTGGGTGTTAGTCACAGGTAAATATATAGAAAATATACAGAAAATGTTCAATACATACTACTTAATATTGGTGTACAAAATAAAACACAAACATATTTAAAAAGCACATGCCTGCAATCCTTGCACTTGGGAGGTGGAGGCAAGAGGATCAGAAATTCGAGGCAAATATGAGCTACATAGCAAGTTGAAGGACAATGTGTGTTACATGAGACCCCACCTCAAAAAAAAAAAAATATTGGTACACTTTCCACCTTTAAGAAAGGAAAGGCTGCAACAGCCAAGATAAAGTAATCCACTATTCAGCTATAAACTTGTGAAGGAACTAGCTCAGGAAACTTTCAGAACCTGAACCCTACAATCAAGCAAAAGTTTTTCTCTGATGTTCCTTTTAATCTTTAGAACTCTGGGATGAGAGAGAGAGGGGGGGGCAGAGAGAAAGAGAGAGAGAAAGAGAGAGATAGAGGAAAATTAGGTGGGAAGACTTTTAATTTTCGCTTATGAAAACTTAACAAATGTTTATGTCCTCAATGCAGGGTATCGCTTCACGTGTTCACTTGGTGTTCCCTTTGCTCTTCCAAATTGTGTGTGCATGTGCATAAACACACAGCTAAGGATCTCTCACTAAGCATTTTATCAATCTCAACTGTAAGATGAAAGGAATGATGAGGAAAGATAGAGCAGAAGATAGTTATAAACATTCACCATCTCAATATCCCCCTCTCTACTATGACATTTTAATGCATTCTAAATGAAGGTGTTTCTTTGATTTTGAAATCCTACAAATAAGTTATTGTACTTTCATGCAATTTCTCTTGGAAATCTTGGGAGAGAAATAAGATGAAAAATCATCAGTGTTAATTGCAGCAGCCCAGCACATTCACAATAGCCTTTGATTATGGGCATTTATTGTTATTACTAAGTTCTGCTATCTACTTCTAGCTCCTAATTCCTTTCTTAAAACGTTATCATCTTTTATATTCACAAAATCATGGCTTTAATTGATCTGGTTATTGTTCCCAACAAATAAAAAATTAAGTTTTGAATAGGAATGACTCAGAATAATCAGCAAGAAAGGACATGTTCAGTGTTATAGAGAAACTGTCTAGAAAGTCACCTATGCTCCAGGAAATCACCCCTCAAATATGCTCATGCAAGCAACTGAAATTTAACTTGGTGGGTCAAAGTACAAAGATAGGAAAGTAGGAAGAGTATTAGTTGGGCAGGAGACAGGGTCTAGTGGTAGTAGGATGGGGATAAGAGAGAGCAAGAGGGGTCAATATCATCAAAACATCTGAAAGACATGTATGAACATTTTAAAAAGTGAAAAATAAAATTCAAATAGAAGTGTTTTTTTTTTTCTATTATCATCCTAAGAGCACACTAACAAATGAAAGAGAACAGTCTTGTTTACTGTAACAAAATAATTTAGGACATCTCTTGGAGTTTTACAACACAGAATCTGATTATATTGCTCATAACAGCTTGATATTCTTTCCTAAATATCTTCCTTAAAATAGTTGAATGATTCATATTTTTAAAAATTAAGGATTATGTTATTTCACCTGGTTCTGGCAAGAAGAATCAAAAATTAAGAGGGAAATATGCACCTACTTTTTCTAACAATAGACTTCAATGGAGTTGTTCATGCCTGAAACAAGCAGCCTCTCAAAGCAGCATGTCCATCTTTGGACATCTGAGTCCTGTGCAATCTTCTGTTCGTACTGTGGGCAGGGATTTTTTGATGAATACAGCATGGTGGTTGTTTTATTCTTGACTGTCTGCATCCATCCATGCTTCATGCGCTGCCCTGTGCTGCTATGTGAGAAACAACTGTGCAGCTATTGTTAAAGGAGTGTGATGTTCAATTAAATTCTTATGTTGTATTTGAAAATGTGATGCAGATTTATATAAAAGTAACTGACATATGCAAAGAAGCCAGAACAATAAAAAGAAAAATAAGAAGAACCTTTGTTTCTACAGTGAGGCAGGTATTGACTTATTTTTGCCAGATTCTCTCAGGCTTCTGAATGGAGGAGTGGGAAGCAAATCCACATGGAGGGGAGGTCAGATCAAGTCCAATCACTTCTCATGAAAGTAAGACATGCCTGCCTAGTTAGCATCATCTCATGTTTAGAAATTTTGATATGATATGGCAAGTACCACAAAATGGGTTGCTTAAACAAGTGAAAGTTATTGTGTCACAATTCGGGGGTTCAGAAGTTCCAAATCAAGGTGTTAGTGGGGTAAATTCCTTCTGAGAGCTATGGGGGAAGACTCTTCTAGGCTCTGTTCCTGGTCTCTGGTGGCAGACTGGATGTCTATGGCATTCTTTGGCTTGTAGGCACATTTCCTGGCTATTTTCCTGCATCTCACTCTTGTGGGCATGTAAGCCTCTGTGTTCAAATTTCTTCTTTTGAAGAACACAGCCAGGGCTGGCAAGATGGCTCAGTGGCTAAAGGCTCCTGCTTGCAAAGACTGATGGCCTGTGTTTGATTCCCCAGTACCTGCATAAAGCCAGATGCAGAAAATGGCACATGCATCTAGAGTTTATTTGCAGCAGCCAGATGTCTTGGTGCACCCATTCCCTCTCTCTTATGCTCTTTCTCTCTCTCCCTCCACTATCTCTCATTCTCTCTTTATTTTAGTTTACAAATAAATAAAATATTTAAATAACAAAAAGAGAACACTGCCAAGTTGAATAGAATACATCTTAGTCCAATAAATTAATCATTGGACCAACTTGTTCTTTTTTTTTTCCTAAATAAATCACAGTCATGGGTAGTGAGGTTTAACACTTAAAATCTTGTGAGGGGACACAATTCAGCCCATAGCATAGTTTCAACAAGAGAGGTCAAATGGGGAAGGAATCACTCCAAAATCTCTGCATCTTCTTCTCTACCATGTAAGCTACTTCACATCTCCTCATTGCGCCCTTGCTGTATCTTGGTCTTACAATATCTCCTGTGATCATCCACATACGAGGATGACTGAAGCAAAGACAGATGTGACTAGGTCCTGTGGTATACATCACACGACTCCAGAGTGTTAGCAAAATAATTCATAAAAGAAGGGTGAAGTGAAGCCTCAGAGTGTACTGACACATCTAGATTTTAAAGTGGTCCTTGTGATAGTAGTTATTGTAAGGCCACACATTTTGCCATCTTGATCTGTGTCTTTCTCTTGAGATTTCCACCCTCTGTGTGCTATCAGTGAGGCTGGTTTTGAATGGGTCAAGTCTAGGACTAAAATGAGTACCGTCATGTCAATTTCACTCAATCTAGTAATTTTAGTCACAACACATTTCTCTCTTTTCCTCTTTTCTCCTCCAAGATTGTGCTGAGTGTGGACAGTAGTGAGTTTCAGATCACAGGAGAGGGGTAGCCAGCTTTCTAACTCTATGAGGGGCCTACGATGTCTGGTATGGGTGGTTGTAGGGGCTCCATTTGGGATCTGATCTGGAGTCTGCCGGCCAGTCTCTGGAAGTTCTATCCCACATCCCTGAGTCCTTGGCACTCCTCATTTCCCATGGACACAGCCTAGCAGGTACCACCCATGCATCTTCATGCAGGCACACAGGAACTTCCTCATCTTTCCTATACCACAGTTACTCACAGCCATGTCCAAGCAAGTAAAGTAGCAGGATTCTATCTAAATGCACAGCATAATTTGGCCCAAGCTGATGCCTCCTCTCCCTGCTCCCAACAGGAATATGGACATTCAGCAAGGTTGTTTCATTTGTCTGCTACTGGTGTTTCTTTTAATTGAAATAAAATACCTTTTCATTCCTGAACAAAGAGCAGGGAAGGCTTTCCTATGCCTTCTTCTCATACCATTCAGATTACATTTCTCTTAATAAGGCAAGGTGTGGCTTATGAGAAACTCTATGTTTCAGTCTATCCACTAGACATATTTTAACAAAGCTTCTTCTTATTGACTGTCTGGCTCTCTTGCCTTCTCTCCAGCTATGAACTACAAATTCCCATTAGGGACACCAAGGGCTGGATTTTTCCTTTGCTTTCTCTTTGGATTTCTCCAGCGGTAACCCTAAATTAGTTCTCTCTGTGTCGGATGCTGCAATAGAGTTGGAAGTCATGCATTCATGAAAATGCAAAGGATAAAAGAAAAGCGATTCTTTCTCACACTGCCACAGACCTCTACGTATGTTCTCTCTCACACAGACAAACATTCACATGTCTTTATTATGCAATAATAACCTATGCTACTTCTTGAGCATGCATGGAGTGCCAGTATAGGTACTCAGTATATATTATTTCACGTAATCCTGTTCACAACTCTACAGTGGAACATATTAATCCCATTTTCCTAATGCTCAAACTAAGCTTTAGAAGAAGTACATCCTCTTCTTCATTGTTATAGTTATAGTTATTTAATATCTTTCTCTTTTTCTATGTGTGTGGTGTGCATGCATGTTTATTAATGTGTGTGGGCATGTGTGTGCAGATATACATGGATGAATGTATAGAGGCCAGATGTTGACATCAGCTGCCTTAATGAATCTCCATGTTATTCTTTGACACAGGATATCTCACTGAACACAGAGATTTCTAATTTGGCTGGATTAGTTGATCTTAGATCCTCCTGTGTTGTCTCCCTAACACCAGGTTTTATGCATGCACTGCTATGCCTGGCTTTTATGTGGGTGATGGGGATCAAAATCGGATGCTTGTGTGTCAAGCATTTTACATATTGAGCTATCTTCCAACATCTAACTTTTGTCTATACTGCTTACAAACAGCCCAAACTAAATCTACACACTTTCCTACTTTTGTCCATTTTAATGGACCACATTACAGACACCACTTTTCCATTGGGTTTCCTAATTGTTACAAAGCTGAATTTCTTATAAAGTGATCCTACATGGCCTCTCCAATTTGCATCTGATATTTTTTTCTTTTTCTGTTTTGATTGTGAGAGAGAGAGAGAGAGAGAGAGAGCGCCTTGCTGTGTAGCCCAGGCTGCCCTTGAGTAATGCTGGGATTGCACCACCACATCCAGCTTCCATCTGAGATTTTACCAAGCCTGAAACTATCTATGACCAGCAATTCTGCAAGTTATCCTTTATCATCCTTTTTGATGTCACTGTGTTCCCAAGTGCAAACTACAACCCTCCAGCTGAGGTGTACAACTGATGCTCATTGTCAGTGTACCAGCACTAACTCTCATGGATGTCTTGTTGCTCAAGCATTGTTCACGCCTAATAAATATAACTCTGATGAATACCCAATACCCTATTAGCATTTGCCAGCTTTTGTAAAACAAAAACAAGAAAGAGTTTAAGTCCAGAACTTACAGAAACCCCCAAGCAGAAAGACAGAGAGGAGGTTGCTTGCTTCTGTTGGAGTTTTCTGTCATTCTTCTAAAGGCAGACCTGTCTGACGTGTGACAAGTCAAGTTTTAGACCCAGAAGTTGGACTTGTTTAAGAAATATGTAACCTTCCATGTATTTCCCCCTATTGCCCAACAACTTCACCTCTATTCTCTCATACACTTAATAAATAGAAATATTTTGTTTACTTTAAATATGATTTCCTTTAGTTTCAATTTAATCATGATAGGCTGCTACTTCAGCTGCCACAGGATTTCAGAATTTATTCAGAAAATCAAAGCTCATCTAAAAATAAGCATAACTGATAAGTATAATAGAGAGTAGATCTCATATAATGTCCTTTGGGGTTGGAGGCCTTCAAGAACATTTTATTGGCTCCTCAGATTAGCATCATACATGTAAAGCAAGCACAAGAGTTAGTCAGCTCTTCCCAATCCCCAATATGTCTGTCGTTTCCTCTTCAACTGTTAGCTGTGGACAAGGAGAAGAGTGGTGCTCAGCATCATCCACAAGGAGCAGAGCAATGTTGTGTTGCCTCAGAGAAGAATTTAGACAAGCAATTTTGATAACATGATACAATTTTAACAAAAAAAATAACATTCCAGTGCAAAAGTGACAAGGTGCAGCTACAAAAGAGAGCAGATTAAAGAGAGGTGTCTGATAAAAAGGCATTTGGGTTTTGTTATTTTAATCATTCTGACATATTGATGAATGCTCAACCTCACTGAATAGGCTGTAGGTTGAAGTGTTAATCATAAGAAGTATAAAGCCTGCTGCTTTGTTCTGAGACTTGAGGATGCATGTGCAAACAGAAACTAAATGATGGACAATGCTCTAAAAGTTTGAGCTTGCGAAACTTGCTGTTGAAAGAAATCTAAGATTTGAACACTTATGTCAACCTGAAAATTCCATAACATACAAAGTAAAACAAGATTATGGGCATTGTAGGTGAGGCATATGCATGTTTTCTTCAAGCTACCTTAATGACATCATGGGGTTAGAACTATAGATACTTCTGAACACCAGATGCTTTTACATGTAATCTATTCAGCATGTTCCACCACTCACTGAGCTTTGGTGCCTTAGAGTCATGATTTGGCCAACCAGTAATATAAGGAATCACTTTCATATTACTAATCTAATATTTTATCAAGCAAACATCTGAATATCTAACTGAAACAGAGATTTCTTTTAACAAAGCTGGATATTCAGCTTATAGTCACAAATGCTTTCTATCCTATCATCCCTCGAATATATTATAAACCCTAGACTTAGTATAATATCTTAAAAAATAAAACCCCACACATATCTCCTCTTACCTTGATGATTGTATCTGTGAAGATGACACATCTGACAGTATCAGGAAAACAAGCAATGCTAAGGGGTAAATTGCTCTCAAATAGTCAGTCATCTGGAAACAGATAACACTGGGTGATGCAGGAAGAGTCAATCCTTAAAACCAGGAAGAAAGCAAAACACCAAACTTCACTTCACTGACTGACATTTTAAGAATTATGAAAGAATAGCATTCAGAGCACAGCAAAATGATCATTCTCTTATATTAATAATAACAAAATAAAAATAACATAGCAAGTAGTCCTTTGCTTGTCTATAATTGTACTCATTTGCAAACAAAAAGCATGAACCACATATTGCATCTCTTTAATGTCCCATTTCTAAAATATGAGAAAAGTTAATGGAGAAGTAATAGGGAGAATGAAGTGGGAAGGAGAATATACTAAAAATCCACTCTGCTGGGATTATCCCATAATGGGGAAAAGAAAATAAAACACCACCTAGGGATCTGTTCAGTATATATTATAATACATAGATACAGCTTTATTTTAAGACATTACATGTTGAAACATAATATTTGCTTTATACTGACTATGACACATTTACTTTCTATGATAACAAAAAATGTATTTAACTTTCCTAATTTTGTATGAAGCAATTAAGAGTAACTCCTAAGCTATTGTGGCAAGAGATTTGATCAACGGAGAAATTTAGGACAGGAAATGCACTAGACCATGAAAGGACCTGGCTTCAGCTGTGACAGTAAGCAGAAGATGACTGTCCTCCATGAAATCAAGATGTAAATAAACAAACTTCTTAGAAACCAATGAGATACAATGAAAATAGTTCTATCAGGGACATTTGTAGCTCTACGTGCTTACATTTTAAAAAAAAATCAGAGAAGTCTGGAGAGATAGCTCAGCAGTTAAAGGTCCTTGCTTACAAATCCTGACTGTCTGAGTTTGATTCTCCAGTACCCACATAAAGCTAGATGCACAAAGTGGTATGTGAGTCTGGAGTTTGTTTGCAGTGGTAGGAGGCCCCGGCATGCTCATTCTCTCTGTCTCTCTCTTCTCATAAGTAAATAAATAGCTAAATAAATAAGTATTTTAAAATCAGAGAGGGACTGGAGAGATGGCTTAGCAGTTAAGGTGCTTACCTAAGAAGCCCAAGGATACAGGTTCAATTCCCCAGGACCCACATAAGCCAGATCCACAAGGTGCTGCATGCATCTGGAGTTCATTTGCAGTGGCTGGAGCCCTGACACATCCATTATATATGCATCTCTCTCTCTCTTAAAAAAATATATATATACATATTTATTAGATATATATATATATATATCCCATAAAAATCAGAGAGATCTAAAAGAAGTAATTTAATGATGCAACTGAAGTCCTTGGAGTAAAATAAGATCAAATCAATCCCAAAACCGTAGGCAGGGAGAAATAATTAGGACAAGGACAGAAACAATGAAATAGAAGTTAAAAACCTAATACAATCAATGAAACAAGGAGTTGACTCTGAAAAGATAAACAAGTTTGACAACCCAGTAACCAAACTAATCCAAAAGAAGAGATAGAATATAAAATTAAAGATGGAGGGTTACATCTGTCGAAGCAACGCATGGTCTAACCTACTTAGCAGCAAATAACTTGTTGTGATGCCCACACAAGTGCAGTGGTGGCACACAGCCATGGTGGGGAACCAACTGCTCTCAATT
Source organism: Dipus sagitta (assembly GCA_036346955.1). Lineage (NCBI taxonomy): Eukaryota > Metazoa > Chordata > Mammalia > Rodentia > Dipodidae > Dipus > Dipus sagitta. The sequence goes on along the minus strand of CM070778.1, from coordinate 70,865,366 downwards.
TGGCTAACTGATCCCCTCACTGGTATGGGACCCATAGCTGGATCTGGGAAACAAGTCAGAACCAGATCCAAATGTAAACTCACTCTCCAATATCAAGCTACCATTAATTGTGGGCTACAAGAGGGCCTACATCTATTAAATTCTCTATTTAAAAAAAAAAAAGTAAGGGTTATCTCATTTGTCCTGGTGCTAACTTACTCTCAGTTGGAGAATCTGCTTCTCTTTTTCAGATAGATGTAGATCCTAAGGAGCGAGCCACCCCATCATACCTCAAAAGGGCCCCGGCTGAAACTAAGAAAAATTGGAGAAACAAGCAAGGGTGCTGTTTTCCTGATGAACTGGATACCAGCACAAGGGGGAAGGAGATCAGCACAGAGAAAAATCAACTCCTACCAAATCAGAGAGCAAGAGCCTCAGAGGCCCCCAACACCTCATCACTGAAGCAGACCAAAAATGAACCCAACATGGCTCAGGGAAATTTTGCGGAAGAGGGGGCGGAAAGAATGTCAGAGTCACATGTTGGGTCATGATATGCAGAGACATTTAGCTTACCCATAACTGTGGGCTAACTCCACAATGCATGACCCATATACCTCAACAAGGAGGGGCCAAGGGGAGGGGGTAGGTCACGGATGAGCCTAATAATGGTACCAAACTGACTGTATTTGCTGAATACAGAACTGGCTAATAAAGAAAAAAAAAAAGATGGAGGGTTACATTACAACACACAACATTAAAAGAATCATAAGGACAAACTTTAAAAATCTATATGCCAATAAATTGGAAAATCTAAAGGAAAGGAATGACTTTCTAGCAGCACAAAATTTACCAAAATTAAAAAATAAATGAGATCAGTAATTTCAACAAATTTATAGCAAGTAATGAGGTTGAAACAACAATGAAAAAACCTCCAAATTCAAAAATAACCCAGCTCTAGAAGGATTCACAACAGAATTCTACCAGACCTTTAAAGAACTAAAACCAGTTCTCCAACTATTTCACAACATTAAGTGGAAAGGAATACTGCCATACTCTTTGCATGAACCAGCATTGCATTTATAATAAAACCAGAGAGAGATAAAACCAAAAAAGAAAATTATAGACCAAACTCCCCAGTGAACATAGACAAAAATTCTCAATAAAACACTTGCAAAATGAATTCAAGAACACATTAAGAAGATTACAGAGCATGATCAAATGGACTTCTTTCCACAGATTCTAGAAAGTTTCAACATAAGCAAAGCAATAAATACACTTCCACTAAACGGACACAAGAACAGAAATTACATGATTATCTCAACCAATGCAGAAAAGGTCTTTGACAAAATCCAACATTCCTTCATGAGAGTTATGGAGAAGCTACAGATGGAAGGAACATATCTCAGCTTAATGAAGACTACATTTGACAAACTCATAGCCAACATTATGCTAAATGAAAAAAAAAATTGAATTCCCACTAAGACCAATGACAAAAAAAGGCAGTCCACTTTCTTTATTCACATTCAACATAGTACTTGAAGTCTTAGCTTTAACAGTAAGTCAAGAAGAAGAAATAGGAGGTACACAAATAGGAAAGGATGACATTAAAGTATCCTCATTGCAGGCCATATAATTTTCTACATGACACCCTAAAACTACACAGAAAATTCCTACAGCTGGTAAACTCTTCAGTAAAGTGGAAGGATACAAAATTAACATATAAAACCCAATAACAAAGTTATGTGCAAAAAAATGAGGAAAACAATCCCATTCACTGTGTATTCAAAAAATAAATAAAAGTACCCTGGAATAAATGAAACCAAAGAAGTGAAAGAACTCTATAATGAAAATTTTAAAACACTGAAGAAACAAATTGAAGAAGACAGTGGGGAATTGTAAGACATTCCAAGCTCATGGAACAGACGAATTAATATTGTGAAAATGTCCATTCTACCGAAAGCAATCTACAAATTCAATGCAATCCTAATCAAAATTACAGCATCATTCTTTACTGAATTAGGGAAAACAATCTCACACTTCATACAGAAGTTCATAAGACCCTGGATAGACAAACCAATCTTGAGAAAATAAAGAATACTGCTGGAAGCATCACCACACCTGATTTCAGATTATATTACAGAACCTTGGCAGCAAAAACAGCATGGTGCTGGCATAAAAACAGACATGTAGGCCAGTGGAATAAAAAACAGGACCCAGATACAGCCCATCCAACTACATCAACCTGATTTTTGCTAAAGACACCAAAAATACACACTGGGAAAGAGACAGTACCTTCAGAAGATGATGCTGGGGAAACTGGGTGTCCACATGTAGAATAATGAAACTAGACCTTTACCTCTTACTTTGAACAAAAACTCCAAAAGCACCAAAACCTTCTATGAAAGACCTGAAACTATGATGCTTCCATAGATAAAAGCAGGGTGTACTCTACAAGATATTGGCGTAGTTAAGGAATTTCTGAATTGGACTCTACTCTGCAAATCAGATCATCAATTGACCAATGGGACCACAGGAAATTAACAAGCTTTTGTGAATATAAAAAAAATGGCAGCTGAGTTCAGAGGCAGCCGGTAGAATGAGGGGAATCTTAGCCACTTCTACATCTGACAGAATTAATATCCAGAATATGCCAAGACTCAAAACCTAAAACAAAGAAATAGCCCAGCCAAAAAGTGGGATATGGAACTGAACAAAGTTATCTAAAGAAGAAATAAAAATGGTTAATAAATATCTTAAAAAATATTCATTTTCCTGAGTCATCAGGGAAATATAAACTAAAACCACCCTGAGATTTCATCTCACGCTGACCAGAATGTCAGCATAAAAAAAGAAAGAAAGAAAGAAAGATAACAAATGCTGACAAGGGAACTGAGAAAGAGGAACCCTTATTAACTATCGAAACTGGAACAGCAATTATGGAAAACAGTGTGGAGGTTTCTCAAAAAGCTAAAAATAGATCTACCATATGACCTAGTTATACTACTCCTGGGCATATACCCTGTGGCCCTTACACTCTATTCAGATATACTTGCTCGGCCATGATTATTGCTGCTTTGCTCACAAATAGCCAGGAAGTAGTTAAGTTAGATGCCAATGAACTGATGAATAAATAATGATTATGTAGTATGTATGCAAAATGGGATTTTATTTAGCTATAAAGAAAAAATAAAGTATGAAATTTGCAGGGGGATAGAACTAGAAAAGATTATATTGCTGAAGATATCACATGGTTTGGTTGCAGGACATAAACAGCCTAAACCGAGCTGAGCTGGAAGTCTTCCTCCCTCCTGGCTGGCTTTTTTTCATGCCAGAAGGTGCTATGCATGCTGCTGGGAAAGAAAAGTTATCAACAATCTTATCTGGCTGTGGATCCTGTGTACTTCACAACCAATAATGGATAATGAAGTGAAGTCCACAGGAAATGAACAGCTGCTCAAGGTCACAGTCTGAAACTGAGAGACGGAGACCCCGAGAGTCCCAATTATTTGTTTCAATGGCCTCAGCCAGGACATGACAGAGACAGCTGCAAACTAAATATCCCGATTTCTCGTATTTTTTAGACTTTGGGTTCTGCCAACATGTCAGTTCTACAAGGGTTTGACCTCAGATTAGTTTGAGAAATGAAATATATTCTCAACCCAGCTGGCCAGGATATACATGACTTGGAGCCAGGCTGTGACATTCTTGAGTGCTACAAATTCCTTACACTATTTTGCCATCCTGATATGCTCTGGGCACCACAAAAATTTTTGAGTCATTTGAGCACGGATCTGCCTCGTAAACAAGGGAGGGGAAAGTGTGTCCATATTGCCTGTGCTAGTTGTCCTACCTGTACAGCCTGACTGTGACTTATACCTGCTCACCTCTTATTTCTACACCCAAGCCCACAAGGATGAGGAAAAATTGCTAGAACATATGCCGCAGAGAGTCCATCAGTTTGGACCAATATGGACATTGCTGTTCTCTCCATCCATTGTCAGTAAACAATGTGTCCCCTGCATACTCTTGAAGCAGTACAGCCGTTTGAGCAGGCTGCCAAGCGACCTTGAGCAGCTGCTCATTTCCTGTGGACTTCCCTTCATTATCCATTAAAAGACAGCTTGCTCTGGTATTTTATGATGTTATTAGGGAACGTCCGGTTACAGTATTGTTTTTAGAATCTAGTTAATGCCCCGCCTTCAGCAGGTATTTCAAAGAGGATGCTGAGCAAAAGTAAGCAAGTGATCAAACAAGGTAGAGGAGTTGGGATTATTTGCCAGTAATTCCAATACAATGATCTGAGCAAGTGTGGCTTGGGTGGGAGACAGGCTGAGTTGGAAGCCCTGCATGTTGGCATCCAGCAGTAGCTCTGTTCTCTGCTACCTATATTGCTTTAACACATGGTTAGACTTACAAAACCTCTCATGGCATAACATTTTATGTTGTATATTTTAAATTAAACTAAAAATTATCATTTTTATTAACATTTATTGATTGTACATAGTAATGGGACTCTGGGTGATAATTCTCTCCATGCATAGTTTTCACTGATCAAATCTACCCTCCTTTATCCATCCATCTTCCTCCCAAACCCTTCCCAATCTCTATTAATGAGAATTCACTTCTGGTCAACTGGTTTTAGTTTCCATGTATGAAAAGAACATGAAGTACTTGTTTTTCTGTGTTTTGCATTTTTTCACTTAATATAACAACAACTAATTCTAATTTGCTGTGAAATGGAAATGCAAAATGATAGGATTTCATTTTTCTTTACTGCTGAGTAATATTCCACTGTATGCTTACATTCCATTTGCATTCTCCATTCTTCTGTTGATGTGCAGTGAAGTTAATTCATAGCTTAGTGGTTGTGAATATTGCGGGATGAAATATGGCTAAGCAAGCATCTCTTTGGTATGCTAATTTCATTTCCTTAGGGTATGGAAGGTATCCCAGGAGTGGGATAGCTGGATCATGTTGTAGTCCTATTTTTAGTTTTTTTAAAGAACTTCCATACTGTTTCCTGTAATGAATATACTAATTTACATACTCTCCAACGCTATATGATTTTCTTTCTCTCTGCATTCTCACCAGCATTTTTTTTTTGTAGTAGTAATTATAACTGGAGTAAGGTGGAAGCTCATTGTAGTTTTGACTTTATATTCCCTGACTCCTTATGATATTAACTGATCTTATTTTTAAAAATAGTTTTATTTATTAGCAAGAAGAGAGAGAGAGAGAGGAGAGAGAAAGTGAGTGTACCGGGGCTTCTTTGCCACTGCAAATGAATCCCAGAACCATGTGCCACTTTGTGTGTCTCCTGTCATCTTGGATTTGATTATTCTGCGCATTTTTAATAGATTTGCAACTGATACTTAATGAGAGATTTACAGTTTTATGATGTCTGAGTTTGACTATTTAAATTAAAATAAAAGTAATGGGAATTATGGGCTGGCTTAGTGGTTAAAGCACTTGCTTGCAAAGCCAAAGGGCCCAGGTTCTATTCCACATAAGCCAGATGCTTGGAGATATCTCTCTCTGTCCCCCCATTTCTCTCTCGACAACCACTATGGAAATCAATATGGAGACTCCTAAAAAGATGAGTATAGAATTACCAACAGACCCAGTTATTCCCTTACTGGGCATTTACTCTAAATGTCCCATGCCTCAGTATACAGATATTTGCTCAACCATGCTTATAATTGCTCAATTCATAATAGCTAAGAACGGGAATTAACCCAGGTGCCTATCACTGGATGAATGGATAACCAAGATGTGGTATATCTACATGATGGAACTCTACTTAAAGTAAGAAAAATATTAAACAATGAAATTTGTAGAAAATTGGTGGAACTTGGAACAGATCATACTCAGTGAACTCACACAATCACAGAAAGACAATTGTAGTATAGTCTCACTCATCTGTGGTTCCTAACCTTGATCAGCACAAGTTTCTGACATACCTGATGGGCAACTCAAGGTCTGGACAATAGGGAAGGTAGGGCGTGGGGGGAGGGAAGGGTGAGGAGGACATAGAACTGAACCCAAATCAAACTGGTACCATAGAAACCTATATCCTGGAAAATAGACTGAAAGGTTGAACCCTCAATAGGAGCCTGAATGGTGGGAAGCACCTGAAAAGAAGGGCCCTGGAGAGAGTGGGAAGAAACCTAACCTTAAATTTCTCTTACTTCTTTTTTTATTTTTCTTTTCCCTTAGCTTTGGCCTATAACTCCCAGTAACCAGGATGCATTTAACACCCACAATGAGCTATTGATCGGAGAGACAAGGTCCCCCAAAGCAAGACAGACATGTCAGAGCACTTGATTACCCACCAGAGGTCAATTGTAAGAATCTACTACTGAAAATGCCATATGCTACCAGCATGGAACATGGAGACCCTGGCTGGAACCCAGAATAGAGCCAGACCACAGACAGTTAGTCTTTTAGCGCTGGAAGGTGCTACATGAGCTACCAGGGGAAAGTGGCCAACATTTGTCTGAGCAACCTGAGGTCTAAGCTACTCAAAAGCAAACAACCTGATGGGAAGCTCACACAAGTGCAATAGTGGCTCACAGCCTCGGTGGGTAACCAACTGCTTTCCAATTGGCTAAGAGATCCACTCAGTGGAAAGGAACCCATATCTGGAACTGGCAAACAAGTCAGAATCATATTCACACAATGATTTTGCTCTCCAAGATCAAGCTCCCACTAATTTGGGCTGTAAGAGGCAGTGCACCCATTAAACTCTTTCTAAATTAATAATTCTTATCCCATTTAACCTGTGCTGACCTCACTCTCTGTTGGAGAATCTGCTTCTCTTTTTCAGATGGGAGGGGGAGCTGAGGAGATAAAGGAGGATTGCACTTCAGCCTGGCCCCAGCTGGAACCACAGAGGAATTGGGGAGGTGAACAAGAGTGCTGCTTTCTCAGTGAACCTAATAATCCTGACAAGGGCAAAGGAGATAGACACTGAGGACATGCAACACCTACCAAAGCCGAGATCCAAAGCCTCCTAAAAGCCCATCACTGAAGTAGACTTAAAATACACCAACATGGCTCAGGAAATTTTGTGGAAGAGGGGGCAGAAAGATTGTTAGAGCCACAAGTTGTGACAGTATGACCAGAGGCATTGCCTCTCCCCAATAACTGACTGCTGCTCCCACAATGCATAACCACAATCCCCAAGGGGATGACCTGCATCCCCAACTAGGAGAGTCCTTTCCAAAAAGAGGGAGGGATGAGGGAAAGGATGGTACCAACATGTGTTGTTTCCATATTAAATATGTCCATAACTAATAAAAATAAATAAATAAAATATTTTAAAAAGTAATGGTAATAAAATGTGAGGGAAAATAAGACAACACTCTGAAATATCAAACATTGCAATGAGATCTTTTGTGACTCCTGAAACCATACCAAGATGCAGCTTTGATGCCATATTTTTCTTGTACCACTGGGCAACAAACGATCAAGAACTTACTTCACAATTCTGGAGTCAAAAGATACGTGAGTACAGCTGGTTCCCTTCAAGCTGTCACAAGGTCCAAAATCATGATGATGAGTTGCTGGGCTTTTATCTGGTCGTTGTGAGGGTTTCAGCCCTCAGCTGAATCTAGCTCTGTGAGATCCCAGCTCTAGTTTTTTCTCACATCAAACTAAAGTTGCATACATCCCTCCTCTGGTGGTCTGCCCATCTCCAAACTGCCAACAGCTTGTCAAATCCTTGGATCTCTCTGCCTTCCTTTTTTTTTTGTCTCTAGCACAAGAAAGGTCCCTGCTTTCAACAGCTCATTTTGGTTAGGCTTATCAAGGTACTTTATCCTTTTCAAGGTTTACAGTATCATTTAACCTAACACAGTCATGAGAGTGAGACCTCAGTGAATCTGAGTTCTAGATGTGAACCATAAGAAATTCAGGATGCAGCTGGGCGTGGTGGCGCACACCTTTAATCCCAGCATTTGGGAGGCAGACGTAGGAGGATCGCCAACAGTTTGAGGCCACCCTGAGGCTACATAGTTAATTCCAGGTCAGCCTGGGCTAGAGTGAGGCCATACCTCAAAAAACCAAAAAGAAAAAGAAATTCCAATTGTAAATTCTGCCTAATGAACGTACTTTAGTGAGCGTTTCCTGGAACTCACAGGCCTAAGCAATAAAGACCTTTTTATAGGCTATTAAAAATAGCATAAGGTTATGCAAACAATGAACAGTGTTGTCCATGCAAATCATAATAAACCTGAACATAATTTCTTTTCACGTAATTCAGGGGTTCTGGCATTTATGTGGTATGACCAGAAAACACTGTCAGTGTATTTTCTGAACAAAGTACAAATTGAGCTTCAGAAGCAATTCAACCAGCCGGGTTGTACTCACCAATAGAGCTTACCTACAACATGTTAAGTCCATGTGTTCTGTCCCAGCACTGAACAGACAAATGAAATTCAATCTATCTCCATACAAACAAAATCAATTTTAGAAGTTCAGTGGATATCTGAGAACCATGATTCATGCAAGTAACAAAGTTATACAATGAATATAAAATAAAACTCAGTTTACCCAACTATGCAATCATAATACTTTAGATAGTCACTTGAACAATTGTCTCAAACTGTACTTATTTTTCTTTGTGCATATTTCCAAATGTTAAAAAGACAAACCTCTAGGCAAAGATAGCACATTGGACAGACAGTGAGAAATTGAGAGAATTTTAATATGTTAAGCAAAGTGACAAGAACAAAGGAACATCCAGTACGTGGAAACTCAAAACTCCTTTTCATGCTCCTGTTAGTGACCTACATTCCTCTGAAGCTCTAAGCACAAATATGAAGGATGAAGTAAGCTTATGGATTTATATAAATGTCACCAAAGAAAATGGTTCTACTCGTTTTTTTCAAATAAATGATCGTAGTAATTTAACTCTCATCTCACTGAACATTTTGCTCTGCTCATCCCCCTTTGAGGAGGCATCTGAAATATTATAAAAGTTTCTACTGTCAGTCAAATGTCTAAAGTATCAAAGCATTTGTCTCTGAAGTATTTTAGGATAAATGAAATAAAAAAATCTTGATATATAAAATTTCCCTGGATATTTACTGAGAATCACCACTTAATAACTGCACTTCAATACCGGAAATGACCAGTTAAACTAGATTTCTCTGATAATTGTCTTTCAGCAATTAACATTTTCAAAAAAGCATGAGTTATTATGTACATTTTCCCCAACAAATATCTCACCTTATTTCTGGTCTAGTGTAATCATTTTCATAAGAATGGTTCACATAAAATTATCTATATTCAATAATATTCATTTTTCAAAATGCATCAGGTACTTTCCATTGGCCCTTACTTACAAACTTTGAGGAAAGTGATTGTGAAAGTGCTAGACCCTTTTGCATCTCCTTAGTTCACATAGCCTACACAACAGCCAGTTTTTCAAAGGTCCCTACCATGTTTTGATTCATTCCTATTTCCCTTTTCTCCTTCTTTCCTTTCTTCCTTCCTTCCATTTTTCCTTCCACTACTTCTTCCACTATTTTCTTTCTTCGTTCACTTTTGCCCTTCCATTGGGCATAGCAGATTTTCTTCAAATATGAGAACTATATTATTAAATTCTTTAGTTACTCCCACTGAACTAAAATACTTTTGCTATATGACTTTATGTTACCCCTAAAACATGTATCCTAAGACAACCTCACCTCTCTGAAGTTTATTCATGCACAACATTTTATCTCATGCATTATACCATGTTTGTTGTTGTTGTTGCTGAGGGTTGAACCCAGGGTCTTGTACCTGTTAAGCTTGTGCTCTGCTTCTAAAGTACATGATAGCATGCCCCCAAGTTTCATTTTGAGCATGGGATAAATAATTTAGTACATATGCCCTCTTTTGGGGTTACTGCATATTAATAATTAATAAACCTTACTGATCATTGTGTCATATTTCCCATGATTTATTGTGTTATCTTAGAATTTATTTTTCTGGAATACAGTGATTTTTAAAATATGAATAGAGGAGGATGGCCACAAGCATGATCCCCAGCATCTACATAAACGTCAGCAGGTGTGAGGGCCCACTTATAATCCAGGTGCTCAGGAAGCAGGGTCAGGGGATTCCTTGCAACATGCTTTTTAGTGAGACTAGCTGCATCATTGTGAGCTCTGGATTCAAGTGAGAGAGGCTGCCTGTGTAACTCATGTGGAGAGCAACTGACACAGCATTGACCTCAAGCCTCTACATGCACATACATGCACATACCCCATGGCACATGTACAATGTGCCATGCACACACACACACACACACACACACACACACACAGGGAAATAAAAATGGATACAATATATTTTAAAACAGTTTTAGGTAAACAGAAATATGAAACTGAAAATAAAGAGTTCCCATGCCCCCACCTCAGCAGGAACACACAGGTTTGCAAATTTTGCATTAATATCATATGTTTGTTACAATCAATGTTGATATCTTCCATAAATTACACTATTCATTCTTTGTGCTAAGTATTTCATGGCATCTAACAAATACCTACCCTGTTTCCATGACTACAGTAGCATAAAAGTGGGACCAATGTCCTATAGTTCCCCTGTGGTCCACATGTTCAATATGGTCCTCACTGTACCACAAACCTGGCACTATTGCTTTTACTGTTTCTGCCAGATTTACCTTTCCTGAATGGCTTACTCTGATCTTCTTGTACATGAACCCCTGGTAACTACTGCAGTTTTTATTTGTTTGCTTATTTTTTTTGCTTCTATTGTTTTTCTAGGGTGGTATATTTAGATTCAAACTGCATGTAGCGTTTTCAGGCTATCTTCTCTCACCCAGAAATCTATGTCTAAGGGTGGGCCATGTTCCCCATGGCTTACCAGTTCATTTCTATTGATTACTTAATATCATTCCATTGTATGGATTTCCACTTTTACAAGTATATACAAAGAATAGCTTGAACAATAAAACTAAGATAGACTGGTTTGCCTTCATATTCAAATAATATTTGAATAAGATATAAAACTTTGTATTCGAATTGGTTTTGCTTTAAAAAGATATTGGTTTCATTAATCCAGTATACCTGATCAGAAATATGGTAGTAATTAATCCTTGTTCCTTTTATGCTCCTGGAATATTTTTGTCATATGCTTTTTGTCTTGGATATCATTAATTATACAATGATGTATACAAGTGAGATTACCTTTTGTTGCTCTTTATGAAATGTTTCTGTTTGATCTCTTATATATTTGAATTATTTCAAAAATTATGACATATGAAAGGTAATAATCTTCACATATTTCCTACCCTTTATTGCTTTCCATCAATTCCAGAACTTCTGTTATGGATATTACACTTGCAAAACCATCCCTCAATTTCTCTTTTTATTTCGCTTAGGTTTTTCATTTATTTATTATTTATTTTCTATGGGAAAGTCCCTCAGAGTGATTTGCCCTCTTACGATGAATTTTCAAAGGTGCATTTTATGGGCCAGGCTGTGGTCTACTTGCCATTGTTCCATGGGAGCTTGAGAACAGCACATGCTCTGCTGGTGTTGGACAGAGTAGTCTATAGACTACCTTTAGATTAAGTAGGATGACAGTAATCCTCCAGTCAATTTACTGAATATCCCCACTGATTACCTGTACCACATCTTTATTTTTTGTTTTAAAACATTAGTAAGTACTCTAGAGTTTATAATATATGTTTATCTCAAGATGGACTATAGACTATGACAAAGGAACCTAACCATATGACAAATATCTGATATAACCTCAGTAAAGAGAGTTGGGATAAAAAGTTTTACTAAATAATTGGTAAATGAATGGCATCTGTAAAACTTTAGGCAAAACAAGCCACATATGCACTGTATTCAAGTTGATTAAGTGTTTGTTTTTTTGCCACATCAAACTAGGTTAAGAGTTAATTTTGTTGTCATTATTCTTGACCTGGAACTCAAAAACTAAGAAAATGGATGGTAGAGAGTAGAAGCCATGTTCCCACTTTTGGAACAGTAATTCATAGATAAGCAATGGGAGGAAGTTACATTGATTAATTGATAATACAGTGGAATAAATCAACATGAACTCATACAGATTTACACATATATAATTATGTATAAAATATTTATAGTATTTCTATAGGTGTATGTGAATGATATAATGCACACATAGCTCTTTGCTTTGTCAGCAGCTGAATTCTTCAGCAGTAGATGCATCACACACAAGAACACCCAGTAACAGCCAGCACACATGGTACTCAAATCTTGACTTCTCCTATAATTCTTCTATTAAAGTAATCAGGGCTCTAGAAAAAAGTTGCTAATTTAAGGACTAGGGCAGGAAATAGACAAGATGAATGTGGAAATTTTTGTAATTCCAAAAATTGCTAGAAAAATAACATTCAAGTTCACATGATAAAGAATGTCAAAGTGATATTACTGGAAAAGGCCAGAGTTTGAATTGTTTGGGCAGCTGATTAAAGTCATGGTGGAAAATACAAAATGAATAGCCAAGGGTCTACAAGAAGTGAAATGATCAAATAATTAACTAAATTAACCAGATATATAAATACTACCTCATTAATAATAAATGAAGTAGAAGAGTCAGATCTCCCATGCAGAATAATTCCAACTAATCTATGTGAGTACTACACATGCCCGGAAGGAAGTGAAAACAAAACAAAACCGCTCTCAAATCCTCAATGCATACAGTACATAGTGACTTCCTTTTGAAAAGAATATAGGATGGATAAAAGAATAACCTGTGTGGTTGCAACAGAGAAATCTGACTACAGTGCCTCAGCATAGAAAGTGTTATGTCCTATTCACAGAATGAGATTTTGATAGGGTACACTGACTTTACCTCTGCCATTTCAATTCCTAAAACACACAACACCTGCTGAATTCTGAGGAAACCATGAGATATCTTCCAGTAGCTGGGCATCCTGAAAAATACCTGACCCAGTGTTTCTCAAAAATAATAAGGTCATCAAAAACAATGACAGTCTGTTAAAATGTTATTGCCTCAAGGAGGCTAAGATGACAATGACTAAATGTAATGTGGCATCCTGGATAAAACTCTGTAAGAGAAAAATGACATTAGGGAAAAAGAAAGGGAATCCAAATAAATGGTGGATTTTGTTAAAAATAATGCATTTCTAATAATTAATTGTAGTAACTGTCCCAAAATAGAGAAAGGTGGGCATATGGTATATTAGAATTCTCTATACTATCACCACAATTTTTGTGCATACAAATTGTCTTTAAAAATAAGGTTTAGGAAGGTCAAGTTCTACTTCCCAGAACTCAGGCACAAAGTTAGGCATGGCAACACACTTCTATAGACCCAGTGTGAGAGGGGAAGAGATGAGAAAATAGCTGGGGCTCTCTGATAGACAACAGCTTCAGGCTAAGGGAGAAACCCTGGCTCAAGGTAGTATGTGGATGAGTAATAAAAGAAAGACACTGATGTTCTCCTCTGTGCTCTGTACACACACACATACACACACACACACACACACACACACACACACGGGGAGTCTGCATCTGCATACACATGTATCATGCACCACACACCAAATACACCATACATACATAAATAAGGTTTATTATAAAAATACCAATGCAAACTAGTTTATTATAGTGTTAGTTGTTAAAAGTGGTAGTAACTAAAAGCAACTCTAACAGACAATAAAGAAATTGGTAAGAAAGTGAAAACAAGATCAAGGCTGTCTTCCAGTATCCATGCACATTCTTGCATATGTGCACACACACCAGCATAGACACATGGAAGTGTATCCAGAAACACACACATACACACACACACACTCACATACATGCACACATAGGCTTAATAAAAAAGGTACTTCACTAAGATACAATGATCTCTCCATATTCATGGAAGATGTGTGCTAAGATTCCTGTTGGATGTCTAGAACCAGAAAGTACCATGTATTATAATTTAAGATCTTTGCCACTAACTGAACACTTACACACTGCGCCTGTCCACAAAGGATGTCTTCTTTTCCTCACTAAGCCAAGAATTTTCACTTAACAAGAACCTTCATGGCTTCTCTCTTTTTAAAAATGTATTATTTTTATTTATTTATTTGCAAGAGAGTCAGAGAGAGACAAAGAGACAGAGGCAGACAGACAGAGAGAGAGAGAGAGAGAGAGAGTGAGAGTGAGTGAATGGGCAGGCCAGGGCCTTCAGCCACTGCAAACGAATTCCAAATGCATGGGCCACCTTGTGCATCTGGCTTACGTGGGTACTGGGGAACAGAACTGGGATTCTTAGACTTCGCAGGCAAGCGCCTTAACCAATAAGCCATCTCTCTAGCCCATGGCATCTCTTTAGCATGTGCTAATGGCCAGCATCACTTCTCTTGTGACTTGAAATCATTTCGTGAAATAAGGGTTAACAGAACAGGAGCCCTGCATGACTGCAACTGTTGACTTCATAACCCAGACAGCTGCTCAGTAACTAATGTATAAGTGCTGTGTACAGCATAGTCACATTGAGAAAAGGATGGTTCCCATTTCAGAAGGACTGAGCAGGACAGTGGGAGGTCTCATCACATGTTCAGAACAGGGTGCAATTTAAAAATAATTTTATTTCTTGTATTTTCCAGTTAGTATGTTGAGACCACAGCTAATCATAAGTATTGTAAACCTCAGAAAGTAAAGACTTGAACAGGGGTTTGCAAAGATAGAGTAAGATATAGTCAACTGTCAATAGAAACCCATGTTACCATTTTACAAGGTTTAGTCTAAACAGCTCTTCCTAGAATACATATTTAGAATTCAAAACCTTCATTACCTGCTACTACTTACACAATACAGAGTACACATTTGGTAGCTGTGAAATACCTTTACGTCGCCTATCTAGGCAGTGTAGCATGCCTACACTCCAGCTGCACTGCCATCCACTTGCCTATCCAAATTATGTTCCTTGGTTCATATATATCTATTTGCTGCCAATGTTTCCTCCATTTTAACTTTTTTTTTTTTTTCATTTTTCCTGTTAGAGTCTCACTCTAGCCCAGGCTGACCTGGAATTCACTACATAGTCTCAGGGTGGACTCGAACTCACAGTGATCCTTCTACCTCTGTCTCCCAAGTACTGGGAATAAAGGTGTGTGGCACCAAGCCCGGATTCATTTTAGCAATTTTTAAAACTCTATGCTTGTTAAAACATAGTTCAAATATATATCCCTCCTACATAATCCCATTTAGATATTGCAAATAGAAAGAGAACTCTATCTTTTGTTCTTAGTGTGTTTTATTTACCAAAAAGAACATATAGCATTTATCCTAATTTTCCTATTACAATCACATTGTTCATATCTATCATCTTACAGTATGTATAGACCTGTTTTATCATGTGACTTGAATCTACTTATGGGAGTAGACTGTCTTGTTCATCCCAATAATCCTATCTTCTTTTTTATTTCAGTACTTTCTACCAAGTACTGGCTACAAAACAACTCAAACTGAAAAACAGTTCTTTGAAGAAATTACCACTGCATTTATTTTTTAAACTTTCCTAAGATAAATTCTAGTACTAAACAATATAGTCCATGATTTTTCTATCCTAAGGTCCATAACAGTCAATTCTGGACATCCCATGGGAACTGGACTCAGCAGTTAGTACATTCTTTGCCATCTCAGGTGCACTTCTTTGGTATGTGTCAAATATCCTGCTAAATGAATACTGGTTGACCAGTGATTGTCACTGTGAGAAGCCACATAGATCAGAAATACTTAGGCATGTAATTTAGGTTAATTTTTCTTTACTGCTCAGATGCCCCAGGTTGTAGAACAAATGAGTTCTGAGTTACTGAAATGTAACTCAAATATTTAATGAGAAGGAACTACAAGCAAAAATTTAAATTTAATATATTCATCTTAATAGTTGTCATGACTTGTGCCAGTTTATATCAATATTCCTTTATTGCCAATTTCTCCATTTGACTATTCCCATTGGAAAATGCTTTCTTCATTAACAAAGACAATGTATTTCTTGAAAGAAATCATCACTCATGACATTACCAAAATGAATAACTACTGAATCTGTGAAAAGTCTAAAAGACTAACAGAGAATGAACTCCCTTAAGGGAATAATCTGACATGCTCAGTTGCATTGACCTGGACTTTCCATATTAATAAGCAAAGTAGAAGTCAGAGAAATCTATTCAGACTTTATATTCATATAAGATTAATCAAAATGAATACTACATGCTCACAAAATGTAGATATAAATAACTCTAAAATGGAATTCTTGGTGCTCAATTTATACCAGTGAATGAGAGTAGGGAGAACCTACTAATTTCTTCAACAAATGTCTGTGTGGTGATACCTTTCTCAGCTACACATTATAATTTAAATGGACACATTTGATTCTCATTGTCACATAGAGGCCCTATTGACTGAAGGAGTAAGTTTTACAAAGCATTTATACCATAAAGTATTCCCCCAAAGAACCCACATTCGTACACATACATAAACCCACATGCACTGACGTTTGTCTTGTCCTCCTTTTTACCAAAGACTGCCTCGAATGCTACTGTTTCCTTCAAGCCTTCCTCCTTTGCATTCTTTAATATTAAAGGACTTTTATTCTTGCATGAAAGTTTGTACCTGTTAAGAGATTTACCAAGCATGTGTTCAAATATATTTTTTTTCCCTGTATTAGACTGTAATCTTCAGGTAAAGACCATCTGGGTGCCTATCACAGATTTTAAAAATTAATTGTGTATGTGTGTGTTTATGGGTGCCCAGCCACTCTTCCCTGGGGCATTTCTCCTCTCCTTTCACCTTCTTATGTGTCAGGTTCTCTTGTAGCTGCTGCTTAAGAGCTCCCTCCTTTTCTAGCTCAACTACCCATTGTAGTAGGTGTGTTGGGATTACACATGCATGTGTCACTTTGCATCTGGCTTTATGTGGATGTTGAGGAAGTTCAAACGCAAGCTAGCAAGCTTGAAAGCAAGTGCCTTTAAACATCTGAGCCATCTCTCAAGCCCCTGTCACAGCTTTTGAACATAATACTAATCAGTAAGTATTTCTATATCTGATGTAGCTACTGGAATTGTCTAGTATTTATCTCACAGTGTCTTCATGGTAATAGCATTATTAAAAAACACTTTGACTATTTTATACAAGTATATGAAGGATTTTTATGACAATCCTCTCCCATTACTTTCTCTTGTCTCCTCCCCATTGAACCTCTTCTAACTATCCCCTCTTCTACTTTGATGTCTTTTCCTCCTCTACCAGCCATGACAGAATGTTGATGGACACAATGCTATGCAGATCTTGTGCAGGTAACAATAGTCACTCTGAGGTAATAAATACAACAGACTCTTGATATCTGGAAGACAGCATTCTAAAGCACTGCTCCTAGGATTGGAGAGCTGGCTCAGCAGTTAAAGACACTTGCTTGCAAATTCTAATAAGCCAGGTTCAATTCTCCAGCACCCACATAAAGCTAGATGCACAAAGTGACACATGCATCTGGAGTTTACTTGCAGTGGCAGTAGACCCTAGAATATTCTCTCTGTCTCTTTCTCTTTCTCTGTCCCTCCTTGCAAATAATAAATAAATAAAATATTAATGTACTACTCCCTACTTTCTAGTTCTTGCATTCTTTCCATCCCTTCCCTCAAGTCCCCAATATTCCTTGAGCCTTGGAGAACGTGATATAGTTGTTTCATTTAGTATTGAGCAGTCAACAATCACATATTCTTGGCACTTTGACTAGTTTTGACTATTCCCAGCAGTTACTCCCAACTGCAAAAAAGGGGTGCCTCTTACTGAAGGTGAGAGCATCACTAATAAGGACATAAACCTAACTATTTAGAGAGCAATGTGATTGGTACCACATATACATTTAGCCAAACAACCATAAAATCTCACCTCTTAGATCCTCTGACTTTTCCAGTTGTAGGTTTTTGACTAGGATTTCAATACCAGATGTGAATTTCCATCCATGGAATAGGCTTCAGATTCAGAGAGCAGTTGGTTACCCCCATAACAGTCATGCCACTATTGGACCAGTGGGTACATCTTGCCTATGTAGCTCACAGGGTCCACTATGGTCAGACTGAATGATTTTTCTCCCTGAGCGGCCTACACAGCACCTTCCTACCCTATGACAGTGGGCCAACTGCAGTGACATCTTGCTCTGTCTCCCAACCATGCTATGCTTGATATTCTCTAGACTAAAATCTATGTTTTCCAATCAAGTCCACATTTCAATTTGTCATATTCAGTGGAGGACCTTCCTTTTTGAAAACACTTCTGGATAATGATGGTTGAAGTTCTTCTGACTATGAGTGGCATGGAAAAGCTCATCCCACACTCTGCTGTTCTAGAGAAAGTTGATTTCTAGGGACACTCTCCTATGGCTTTGGCAGTTTAAAAGCAGTAGAGGATGGTGGGTGGATGTGTGTTTCTAAAGGCTAACTGTCCAGAGTGAGACTTACTTAGCACACTTACTTGCCTTGAGATCTTGAGAAAACTACTTATGCTCTGTTTCTTTGCTTATAAAATGGAAATAATAAAAATTCTCTTATATGTGTTGCAAAGACTTAATTAGATGACACATGGAAGTGATTCAGATAGACTCTGTCACAGAGTAGGGGCTCAGCAAGTATTAGTTGTTTAAAATTCTATGTGAAGACAGGACTCTTTAGTTCACTGGGTAATAACAAAGCAGGGTAGAAGGAGACAGGTGTGGAAAGGGCTCTGCAGTAAATGTATGAAATGAATTTAAGCCTGGCTTTGAAGCTAACTTTGTATCATCAGATAAGTCATTACTTCCCCACACATCTATTTCCTCAGATTTAAGAGTGGAAAATAATCTTCAGGTCACAGCATTGTTTTTGAGGATGAGATGAGAGAATGAATGCAAAAGAGCATTGTGTGAAACACTGTGTTCTTGCTAGTTAATCATCACCAGCAGAGAGGAACATCTGCACTCAACTGCACAGCTCCAAGCAGGACAGAACACATCTGTGCCAGCCGTCCTGCCATTACTTCTACTATTAATATCTAATGGGGGCAAGGGCATTTTAAATCATAAGGAAATTATTCTTTCCTTTGAACTTAACAAGACTAAGGGGCACTTTTGAAAGTGGGCTGTAAGTCAACACTAAAAATAAAATAAAGTAATACTTTCTTAGTAAAAGGATCGTTACCATATAAAATGTAGTATTTTTCTCAACCCATTTTGGGCAAGCGACATAAAGATACCCATGCTATTCCCTTTCAATTCATTTCTGTGACAGACTCTATCTGAATCATTTACATGTGTCATATATAAGAGAAATAGGACTAGATAGAAGGCTTAGAGATTTAGGTGTTTACCTGAAAAGCCTCAGGACCCTAGTTTGATTCCCCAGGACCCATGTAAGCCAGATGCACAAGGGGGTGCATGAGTCTGGAGTTTGTTTTAAAAAGCGAAGTAAAATTTTATCAGCATACAAATAGTCTGTGAACTTTAATTTTTTGTTTACCAATGAAAATAGGTGAGAAATAACTGATTACCTTAAATGTGACCTCTTAGATGGAGTTAGAGTTAATTACCAGATATACCTACATTATATAACACAAAAAATAGATCATTTTGTCACTTAAGCCCCTCTTCACTTTGTGGACATGGGATGTCGGGTGCCCAAACAAAACTACAGCTTGTATAGGTCTTTCATACAATTGTCCACATAGTAAAACATGGATAAATGATGCCCTACTCAACAAATCAATCCTACCCTTTAAAGCTGAAAGAGTAATATTTTTCATTTCGACTTCTAGTCAATTGAGCTGAGTATATATATTCGTGTAGGAGAGAAATCACTTGCTTCCTTTCCCTGACTCATTTTCTCTCCTAAATGCCTCTTCTACTGGTCACAAAAATTTACACCCAATCCCACATGCTGCTGTGGCTGTCACTCAGTGTTCCTTGTGGTTCTCACCTTCACCTGGACATGCCAGTTCATTTACTTAGAATGAAAACAGAAAGGACATAGAGAAGATCTGGTGTCTATCATGAAGTGTTTGTGTTTCTGAGTACAGAGACTTTGCAGTCAACAGTGCATTTTATAAAGTGCTTAGTAAAAGAAAAGAGATGAAGTCTGTTAAGTTGGGAGATGAGGAAAGGAAAGCAACAGCTGCACAGGAAAGAAGATGGGCACGCACACCGCTCTAAGAAGAGCCATTCCCAAGACGGCATTTCATTACACGAGAGAGACAGAGGCATAGGGGCTGTGGAAATAGAAAAAGGGTAATTTTCAAGGCAAGCGACCATAAACATTAAGTCAATTTTGTAGGTGAGCAGATAAGAACAAATTTAAGTAAGATGAAAAGACATAGTGAATTCTGTATATATTATGATGTCACTGCAGTAATAATAATATTGGACTCTTCCAAAATGCTTCCTCCCCCAACTCATTACTAAGTAAAAGGTACTTTTGTCTTCAGAAAATAAGAGACACAGAGGAAACAAATTATCTGTAATACTGTAAAATATGGAAATAAGGCACATTCAAGAGAAAAAATTAGGTCTTTAAAATATCAACATTCAGTCACATGCAGAAGCCCCACTGTCAAAGCTGGCTTCTCATAGGCACAGTATCTGGCTTGGAGTTGGTGAAGAGGTGCAAGGAGATGCTCTAAGAACATTTCAGGGAAATCACAGAAATTAGTTCCTTTCCCATGTGATCTTTGCCCAGATTCATTAAAGAAAAGACCTAAATGATTAGAGATCCCAGAATAAAAAAGAAGATAAATATGAGGAGGATTTATCTAAATATAGAAAAATTCCTACTAATTCAGGTTGGGGGTGACAGGACCTTAAAGTGAACATCTTTCTTCTTGACTAATCAGAAGTATTGACTTTGGGCCTGTAGAAGAAAATCTAGATAATTATACTTTATTGTAGGTCACAAATATCAAAAGGGTCTGTCCTTTGCTTATCTCTGCTCTTAGGGAGTCCTCCCATTCCCTTCTTAGACGACCCTTCCTAGAGAATTAAGATTTCTTGGAGGACTGTCCGTTTCCAAAAATTCTGACCCAGACACCTGACTCTAGGATTGGACTGGCTAAACCAACCACCCATCCATGGGACTCAGGAAAAAACCCAACTTGAGACTTGAGATGGGCTTTTCAAAGCCCCTCAAGTTCTAGGCTTCTCAATGTCCTGCTCCTTCTCTTAAGTTCCTGTTCTCTTCAAGTGTCCTACATTAAAATTTTAAGCTATAATAAAATATCTCCAAACCTTATCCTCTGGCCTATATTTTATTCTCTGAGTTTATAAGACAAGATTCTTGGGACACCCTAAAATTATTGGTGAGATGGAATGTCATCTTGGTGCATTGGCAAGGAACCACTATGTTATTTCCTAAGTGTTTTGAAGGCAGGGTATTGATGCAGAGCAGTAAGGGATTGGTTCCCTAACTCTGGGAAGGAAAGTCTATGGGGCTATAGCAAAATAGTCTGATGCTTTTCTCTCTCTCAGTACAGTAATGCAGAAAGGAAATGCAGAGGGAAGATGGTGCTATTAGATAACTTATCACTTAGATGCTCAGACATTCTTCAGCCAGACCAACACTGCACTGGAAACACTGGTTCTCAATCCTGTTGACAAAATAAAGAACCTTTACCATTTTAAAACAAAAAAGCTAGTGATAATTTAGTATTTAAACTTGAAACTACACCTCATTGTTTATAAACTCACTAAGGAGAAGGCTCTGCCACCTCCAAACAGGCAGGGCTTAGTGATGAAGTTTCTACTATCTCCAAACAACAGATTGTCATGATTTGCTTGGATTTTTTTAGAACATACTTTGGAGACATTGACTGCAAAATTAGGGTTCAGTATGAAAGTACAGAAGGGACATATAAGATTGTAAGTAATCACTTTCCTCACAGATGAATTACTGACATCTAATCAATGATATCACTCCCCACCACACTTACTGTATCTACCTTTTCCCCTGACATCCATGGGCCTATACCCTTCCATTGGATCTATTGTGAATGGATTACTCCTCTATCCGAGGCTAAAGTGCCCTTAAATAAATGAGAACACTCTGCAGATCCTGACATCATAAACTCATATTGTCGACCATATTCTTGTTTAGTGGGCATTGGAACTCTCCCATAACTTCCATTTGTTGCTGCAAAGCCCTCTAAACAGCAAAATGCCTTATTGTGAGAAGGTAACTAGCCCTCCCATAGCTAAACCACGACATCATTACAGCATAGCCAAAGAAGAACTACTCAATCAGAAACTGCTCATCTCCATGTCTGGTGACATTTGTAGGGACAGAACCCTAACTCTACCTGGTAAATATAACATCACCTTTTGCTTTAGTGGAACTCCCTAGTCATACTCATTGTGGGCTACTTCCCTGCCTTGCCTTTAGGCTGAGCTGTAACAAGCACTACTGTAGAACAACTGTGTGGCTGAGCAAATCGTGTTTACATCATCCAATAGAAGTGACAGGGTAGGCACCTAAAGGCAGAGTCTTTAGTCCAGTCTAAAGGTCTAGGGTGGATTGAATGAAACCAAGCAGAACCAGGGATTGCAAGTGCTGCTCCCTGGAGCCCATGCTGCAGCAGGGATCTCCCTTAATTGGCTGCCTGTAGTGCCTCTTGTCCTCTGCTGTTCTGGCTTGCAACCGATACTCTTTCTATGGCCAGCTTGCACTTGCAGAATGCCTCATCTTAATTTCACAAAACTCTCACTGAATATTCAGCCTTTACTTGAGCAAATAAACCATACTTTGTAACTGACTGGTTCCATCTAAGATACTATGTTTAGCATTTGTCCTTCATATTAGAATCTAAACTCCATTAGAGGGGCACTAGTTTTGACTGCTCTTCGATATGCCACATCTGTTAAGAGAGTAAGCTTCAATAAATGCTTTTTAGCTGGCCAATTGTATCGTTGAGTATATTTTACTTAGGAATCTCTGGGTTTTTAAAACTCAGAATTTCTTAAATGCTTCAATGCTTATCTCTTTTGGTAAAACATTTTACATCTGACAACACTGTGCATTTGGCTTTCTTTTTTTTTGTACTGAGTTTTATCCTACTTTATAATGAAGCTGATGTTCATAGCTGCTAAAAAATAATATAAACAGACTGTCTTCCTCAATTGCATTTATTTATTGGTAAAATCAGCAAAAGTATAGAGAATTTTGTAACATCATTACCTTCAAGTGTAGAAGTAAAGTGAGTGATACATAGCTAGCTTGTTTTTTACAGAAAAGATGAACATTTTCTGTCTAATTAAGTAAGTGTCAGGTATCAGAAAACTATATTTCTTATGGAAAATTACATCCTTAAAAATTTAGCTCTTCTGTCCCACAGTAATCTTTACCTGCACTTAGCTATCACTGTAACATCAGAAACCTCTGCCACCTGCTTTCATGGTCCCCTTCCAGTGGTCAGTGTGTAGTAAGAGCAAGAGGAAAGTCAGTATTATTTCCGCTTGACACACCTGTGTTAATCTATCTTGTGAAAGCATTTCCACCTGTCACATCTTTAGTACTCTCTTCCAAGTAGTACATACAAAAACATACAAATGAACAGACTACGATTGGGTACATAAAATCGATTGGGGAAAATTCAACCAAGAATGGGCATCTCACCTGTAATTGTAACACAACAGTTAATTGAAACATCATGACCTACATTAGACTTTTAGAGATGCAGTTTTTACTAATTTCACTCTCCATTTGCTTGCTTTATGTATAAGGACATGTTAATCAGCTCTTCAACTTCCATATTTGCAAATCAATGTTTTTGAAGTCAGAGTTCAGAAAACCAAGTGAGGCAAAATGAAAATACTGAGATGTGTATTTGGGACATAAACTCCCTAGAGACACAGGGCTTTACAATCAGGGCCTTTTCTTATTATTAGACAAAACTGATTAGGATAAAAATCAAAACCTTGAATAACACTAATCTGACTGCATTTGCAATGCAATCATAGGAAACTCTTCAGATACGACTCATGAGAAGTTGCTAACTAGACATAATACCTTTGATACATGGGAATTCTCATAAGCACAGAGTCCAGTATAGCCAATGCATGCAGCAGCAGACAAGAGGAATTCCAGCCACCAGCTAGTGTTCAAAACAGTTCAGACTTAGCCAACATCATTGGCATATTCTGGAACACTGAGATGCAAAGGCGATATATCAGAGAAAGCAACTACAAGATGCCTGGATGGACTAGCAGGTTTTAGAGGCTTCAGTGGCACCACTAAGTAAGATTTCTGTTCATTCTAGTGAAAATTCTTCCTTTCTCATCTAAAATAATCAAGTTCCAGACTTCCTTCCAAATATTTTGCCAAAAGTGAACTAAGAGGACCACATGCAAGGCAGATATATAAAGGTTAAAGGAAGTGCTCGAGGCAGAATAGCTTTGAAAAGGTATTGTAGATTCCTCTGGAGATAATTTTTATCATTGCTGCTGTATGCTATTTGAAAAAGGATGCAGATTTGGTTGGGTTAAAATAAACTGAAGGGCCAGATCCTTGGAGTCACAGTACATGTGATTGAAGCTCAGAAAACAGCAAGTATTGGAAATATGATAGCTCTTTTAAAAATCTATCAAGCCCCTTTCCTATGCAAGCAGTTGCATTATTTAGCTAAACAACAAAAAAGTCGTCTTCCAGGAATGATAGGCTGTTATAAAGATAGTGTGTGAGAAATGATTAGGACATTCAGAAATCTAACAGAAAGGGTAATTACATTTGGGAATCAGAATGGGAAAAACACAAGATCTCAGATATCTCGAGCCTGCAGACTCACTTATCGTCTCCTGAGAATCATAAATGTGCGATTTCCAGTTTTGCTTGTGTACAGCCTTTAGATTTGTCTCTGCTCTCCATGCACTGCTGCAGCTCGCCTCTGTCATTCTACTGTAAGCCATATCTTCTCTGCCTCCTTATTTCTGATTTCCCATCATTCTGAAGCTATGTGTGTCTTCTTGTGGCTCTCATTAAGTTATGATCTTAGGTTTCTTCCTTTTACTACATCCTTCTAGCACCAGAACAAAAGAGTATTTGATTGGACCAACCAGTTGTTCATTATCTCTTTTTATATCAAAGTTTCTGGTAAAATAGCTTTTAGAGATTTGGCAAATCTACACTGTGGCTGCTATTCGATCAGTAACCTTGGCCTACACTCTAGCGGAGAAGGCTCCATGATCACAGTGTTCAATAGAATTAGAGGTCAGGTACTGCTTAGTCAGCTCCATGTTGCTAGGATGAACAGCAAACCAGATACAGTTTATAGGGTGGGGGGGGGTAGGCATTTATTTCAAGCTTACAAGTCTAGGGGAAGTTCCATTGATGGCAGTAAAAGCTAGCCCCCTTTCATAGATCCAAGCACAGAGACAACACCAACAGCCAATACCATAAGCAAACATAAACTGACAGAACTCAAACTGCTCTTCACACACCTTTGGGCTGGAATGAAAATCTGCCCCCAAACACACCCTAGGGCTGGGCCCTAGGATCATCCTCCATTAGGCTTCTGGAGACTTAAGCAGGAAGCTTAACCTTAATCAAATAATACTTGTGGTGCTTTGGCCCTGTGATCACTTGGGAAACTCCAGCTGTGGGTTTGAAGAGATGCTCCTCTTCTTCGAAAAGAAGAAAGTCAGAATTGGGCATAACCTGGCTCTAGACTCTTTTTACTTTCCTCCTGTCTCTGGAAAAACTGGGCTCATTTAGATAATACAGGAGAGAATAGCAGTTGTCCATTACCTTTCTCCAGAGACCAAAGAGACAATTAGAAAGCATATTAATGTAACTCTGGACACCATGGAGGAGGAAATTCTTCTTTCAAATTCTTAACTCAGCTAATATCTTATATTTGTAAGAAATTAAAAAAAAAAAGGTAACCAAACTAGATAAGAACTTTAAAAGAGTTGCTCCAGGTTGCAACTTCTATTTTATTAAAATCAGAGAGCCAAGGGGGGGCGGGTGGGAGGGACTTGAGAGGGAGAAAAAGAAAAAAGGGTAGATGCAACCAGGGAAGGGCATTTACTTGGATAAAATCTAAATATGTTTACCTAATGCCAAGGTTTTAATCAGAGAAATTGTGTCTTATGGTTAAGGCTTCATTCATTAACAGCTCACTGATGCTAACTTGTTATGGTTTGAGGGGTATAAAAATGGGCTTTAAGACTCTCAGTAAAGTAAATTAGGTTCCTCTGTTCATCAAGGTTTTAATTATTGGAGAAATTGAGTCAAGAGAAAGATTCACATATAAGTGTTTACTTCCCAAAGATGAGGTACTCATACCTAAAGACATTGTGACTTTAAAGGAAGCTTCTGTTTTATTCTAATTCTATTGAATTGTCATCAATAGGTTTAAGCAATTTCATGTCAGTCACTATTAATTTCATGCTCCTGGTAGGTAAAATATATTGGGATAGCTGGTCTAAGCCTTATCAACTTTAAGTATGGGTAAGTCATAAATTATTTTATGTTAATAAAAATTTCTATGGTACATAAATTGCTATCAAGATTAAGCTAAAAACATTGGTTGTCAAATGGTGTTTTCTCTTTCAAAACAGATTTGTCAAGGGTTGTATTAGAGTTTAGCAGTTTGGGCTCAACAATGACCAGATTCTGTTCTATTACATGTAAAGTAACTGTCTCATTTCTGGCATCTCAAGTCCAGTGCTTATAACACAATTAACTCTTAAGATATATTCCCTACTTTAGGGTACAGCCTCATGCTCAAACAATGGTCCTCATGCAAGAGAAATAATTTCAAGCTCTGTGGTTCTGTTTCCAATGTTCCCTGGGTAATTGGTACCCACACAGGTATCTGGAATGACCAAAGATGTTTTCAAACACAGGTACTAAGACTTTATACTGTCTTACTTGTCCTTTTCTGACAACTTCTAAATTAATTGGTTTAGGTTTGTATTGTTTTCAAGACTGATAACAGGTTCTGCCTGTATTTATAACTATTAGATATTTAAAGGACATGTGCCTGCTTTCTATGCCTTAGATATGTCCTATGCTGCCACAGGACAACCAAATTTTAAAAGGTTGGACAAAATTACTTTAATCTCTTGTACCATTCTTTAACCAAATCTATTTCAGTATATGTACATATGTCCAGGTTGATGTAACTTCTTTTCTAAATGTATGAATCACTTACATAGAATCCAAAGCCAACTGGAATCATTGGAAATAAAAGGCCAACATTTTGGCCTGTGCACCCAGGTCATGAGGCCACTATAGATGATGAGACTCTTCTATACTGCCCCCCCTGGTAAGTCACCTGTCTTCCAGATCAGGGAGGATACAGAGACCCAAATAAAAAATCACTGTGAAGTCTAAAACAGGAAAGTCACAACAGCAAAGAAATCTGTTACCCTGGCTTTCCAAAGAAGGGAGAACTACTTGGCCAGCATGGTCCAGACTCATCCTAACAGAAAGAAAACACAAGTAAGCTATAGGGCTACTCCTGAGTCCCTAAAGTCTCCTTTGGAGAGCCATTAGTGACCTCCAAAATTAATCCTTGATTAAATTTTGACTATCTGCTTGGTCTTAAGCACTCAGAGAGAAATGTCTAACCAAAGATAAAGGGATACCTCAAATATATGAATGGCCTATTAAGAAATACAACAAAAGCTTTCAAGAAGAGAAGACAAGCAAGGCCTTAAGCATGTTGTCTCCAGCTCTAATAGTTCTAATTCTATAATTTGGAGAAACAACCATAGATGTCAAAAGGGTTATTTTCAAATCTGGAAGATAGATAGATAGATAGATAGATAGATAGATAGATAGATAGATAGATAGATCATAGATGACTCTGACCAAAGGTCACTAAATTCAAAAGATTTCCTTATACTGGAAACAACAGTGACTCTCTTCCTACTTGTGCCGGGACATCCTTAACCAAGTCCTGAGACCAAAAATGTATTTGTACAGACTTTAATGATACCCAGTGGCTCTATAGTAGTAACATTTGGCCTTGGCCACCTCCAGGACAAATTAAAAACGTACACTCTGGAAGACTATTATATAAATATGGTATCAAAGTTAAATGTTGTGTGTGATTCTGATAACTCTGCTAATATCTCTACTATTTTACCAGCCATACAGAAAGAGATTCAGACTATGCCAGACACTGCTGTGCCATTTGATGAATGGTTATGGAAGAAAATCTCAGCCAGCTCATGTTCAGATGGTCCTAAGACAATCTAACTCTGTCTTCCTGGGTTCCCTCAAATACTACCCAAGGCCTAGAAGTCCATAAGAAGCAACCAGATTGCTGTGTGCTCACTTCTCATTAGCTCCTTACTTTCATTCTTTCTCCCCAACATTATCTTCCAAGACTATCTTCCTGCACTCCATCAATACACTTCTGAGGTCCTGTAGAATAGTTCCCTTCTCTGGGAGAGACTCTCTAACTGTGACAACTTCATGCCCCATTCAGTGGGAAATAGTCAATGATCTGACACCATCGCCCCTTTCTCCTGTAATAGCAGTTAGAATGTCTTCCCATGAGAGGGTGAATGAAAGAGGGTAGAGTTAGGATGACTGGACCCCTGAAGGTAAAAAGGGCAGGAAAGGTTTTTGCATCTCTTGCGTAGTTACAAAGAACTGTTTTTTCCACAAACAGTCAGGACCTCTCCTGGGAGTGAGGTCTCTCATAGGGTTTAAACATTGTGGTTGGTCAAGTTAAGCTAATCTCTTTCTGAGATAGCCGCTAGTCCTAACCAACTAGCTGACCCTCTAGTTTATTCTGGGTCTCAAAACAGCCCACCACCCTAAGGTTATAAATACCTTTGCAAGGGGAGGACAGGCTCATTGATAACTTGGGAATTTCCAGCTAAGGGTCAGTTATTCCCTTGGCTGGGCCTGGACTGGCTTAGCCCAGTGATAGGGGCTCAGGATGGTCCTGGATCCAGCTGGGAGGATCCCTTAGCCCTTACTCTCCACATGGGTTCTTTATTTCCCCTAGTTTCCCACATTGCAGGAGTACCTTGAACTTTATTTTCTCTTTTCTTTCCATTCTTTCTTTCCCAGGTCCATCTGGTCACGTGGACTCCTGAACTGCACATGGCCCACACATGGTGTACTTCTCTTCTCCCCACTTTATTTCCCCTTACTTCCTAGCTTTCCCCTTTCCATACCCCTTTGTAAAACCAAAATAAAATGTGGTATTTTAAAAATCAATAATAATAATAATACTTGTGGCTATGGGGGACATACATTCACATTCAAACTACCCTAGGAACTTCCACTAGAAGACTGGGAATGGAAAGTGCTTCTTTGGAGGAGCTCATAACTCCTCAGTCATGGTCCATTTCTGAAAAGTGCCAGACAATTCCCAGTTACAATTACTTAGCTACTTGCTGATGGGACAGCCTGTCTATGCAAAGTACTACATTAGATGATGTGTCAATATCATTTGTTCCCAGAAATGAAAGCATTTTCATCCCTAAGAAAGAAACATGTTGATGAAAAGGCAGGAGTGATTTAAAATGGTGGCACACTCAGGCAGAGTGCTGTTAAAGAGTGCTGAACTAAAGGCTAGCTGTCTTGATTTTGGTTTTAGTTCAGAAGCTAAGTATTTTTGCTATAAACTCTACAGTAGCCTTGAATTAATTACTTTATCTTTGGATATCTCTGATTCTTACTCCTACAATGAGGGTAAAGACTCAAGGGTGTAGCTCTACAATGGTGTGAGGTTGGGGGTGACAGTACATGTCAAAGGAGGACACAAACAGAAGACACTGTTTAAATTGCTGATGTGAGGGTAACTTATGACCAGTTCTGTATATAAATTATAAAATAGCATGACTAAACACTAAACTATTTGAGATGCCAGGATTATTTCTAAGTTTACTTACAATTAAAATACAATTAGTTACATTATAACACTCTGGTTGAATCATTCTATTCATGACTTTGGCCTTTCTGACCTTAACAGTCAGTGAACTTATTTATACATGTTTCTCCTAATTTGGTAAACAAAACCTCAAAGTGAAGTAAGTATTATGCATTCCTCAGATTTACATTCAACATGACAGAGGTAGATGGGAAGTAGAGAATGGATTTGTCTCCCACAGTGGAATGCTTATCAAAGTTTGATCTGCACCTGTGTCTTTTTTTGTGGTTTTTCTTTGTTTCAATATATATCTATTTACAGACAACAAACCATGGTATCCCCTCCCCTCCCCTCCCCTCCCCCACTTTCTCCTTCATAGCTCTGCTCTCCATCATATTCCTCTCCTTCTGTCCATTAGTCTCTCTTGAAATTTGATGTCATCATCTTTTTCTCCTATTATGAGTGTCTTGTGTGGGTATTGTAAGGCACTGTGAGGTCTTGGACATCAAGGCCAAATTCTCTCTGGACAGTTGCATGTAGGGAGTGGTACCCTTCCTTTGGCTCTTACATTCTTTCTGCCACCTCTTCCACAATGGACCCTAAGCCTTCATGGGTATGATATGTTTCAGTGCTGGACATTCCTTCATCCCTTCTTCTGAGCACTATGTTGCCTTTTGGGTCATCCCAGTGCTCATCACCATCTGAAAATAGAAGCTTCTCTCACCAGAAGTGAGTATAGCATTAATATATTACATTCTCACCAACAGTGCAGAAGGGTTCTCCTTTACCACATCCTTGCCAACTTTTTTTGTCATTTGTTTTCTTGATGGTAGCCATTCTGACAAGAGAGAAGTGGAATCTCAAGGTTTTAATTTGCAATTCACTGATAGCTGAGGATGTAGAACACTTATTTAGATGTTTATATACCATCTGTATTTATTCCAGTGAGAACTCTTTATGTAGTTCCATAGCCCATTTTTTGATTGGGGTGTTTGATTTCTTATTGTTCTGCTTTTTGAGTTCTTTGTATATTCTGGATGTTAATCCTCTGTCGGATGTGTAACTGGCAAAGATTTTCTCCCATTCTGTATGTTGTCTCTTTGCTCTATCCACAATGTCCTTTGATGTACAAAAGCTTTGTAATTTCATGAGATCCCAGGGGTTGATTAGTGGTTTTATTTGCTGAGCAATTGGGGATATATTCAGAAAGTCATTGCCTATGTCAATATGTTGAAGGGATTCCCCTACCTTTTCCTGTAGCAGTTTCAGAGTTTCAGGTCTGACATTAAGGTACCTGGTCCACTTGGATTTGATTCTTGTGAATGGAGAAAGACAAGGATCTATTTTCATCTTTCTACATATAGATATCCAGTTTTCCCAGCACCTCTTGTGGTCCAGGTTGTCTTTTTTACATTGAATATTTTTGGAATTTTTGTCAAGACAAAAATCAGATGGCTGTAGTTGTCTGGATTGACATCTGGACCCTATATTCTGTTTTATTGATCTACATGTCTGTCTTTGTGCCAATACCTTGCTGTTTTTGTTACTATGGCCTTGTAATATAGCTTAAAATCAAGTATGGTTATACCACAAGCCTTATTTTTTTGTTTTTGTTTTTATTTTTATTTATTTATTTGACAGAGACAGACACAAAGAGAAAGA
Organism: Dipus sagitta; assembly: GCA_036346955.1. Taxonomy (NCBI): domain Eukaryota; kingdom Metazoa; phylum Chordata; class Mammalia; order Rodentia; family Dipodidae; genus Dipus; species Dipus sagitta. Next base: position 70,833,861 of record CM070778.1, on the reverse strand, counting down.
GGCAGAGAGAGAGAGAGAGAATGAGTGTGCCAGGGCCTCCAGCCACTCCAAACGAACTCCAGACACGTGTGCCCCTTGTGCATCTGGCTAACATGGGTCCTGGGAAATCGAGCCTTGAACCAGGGTCCTTAGGCTTCACAGGCAAGTATTTAACTTCTAAGCCATCTCTCCAGCCCAGCCTTATTTTTGTTGCTCAAAATTGTTTTGGATATTCAAGTTTTTTCTGCTTCCAAATGAAATTTAGGATTTTTTTTTCTATTCCTGTGAAGAATACCATTGGAATTTTAATGGGGATTGCATTAAACATGTAGATTGTTTTTGGTAAGATTGACATTTTCACAATATTGATTCTTCCAATCCAAGAACATGGGATATCTTTCCATTTCCTTGTGTTCTGCAATTTCTTACTTAAGTGTTTTAAAGTTCTCATTGTAGAGCTCCTTCACATCCTTAGTTAAGTTTATTCCAAGGTACTTATTATTATTTTTTTTGGAGGCAATTGTGAATGGAAGAGATTCCCTGATTTCATTCTCCGCATGTTTGTTGTTAGTATATAGGAAAGCTACTGATTTCTGTGTGTTTATTTTGTATCCTACTACATTGCCAAAATTGTTTATCAGCTCTAACAGTTTGCTGGTAGAGTTTTTAGGGTCTTTTATGTATTGAATCATATCATCTGCAAATAATGATAATTTGATCTCTTTCTTTCCAATTTTTAACCCTATTATGAGTGTTTCTTGCATTATTGCTATAGCTAATACTTCCAGTACTATATTAAATAAAAGTGGGGGCAGTGAACACCCTTGTTTTGAACCTGAATTTAGAGGAAAAGCTTCAAGTTTTTCACTATTTAGTACTAGGTTGGCTGTAGGTTTGTCATAAATAGCTTTTATTATGTTGAGATATGCTCCTTCTAGTCCCAGTTTCTGTAATACTTTTACCATAAAAGGATGTTGGATTTTGTCTCATGCATTTTCAGCATCTGTTGAGATGATCATGCGATTTTTGTCCTTCAGACCATTTATATGATGTATTACATTTATTGATTTGCATATGGTGAGCCATCCCTGAATCCCTGGGATAAAGCCAACTTGGTAGGGGTGAATAATCTTTTTGATATATTCTTGTATTCTGTTTGCCAATAGTTTGTTCAGAATTTTTGCATCTATGTTCATAAGGGAGACTGGTCTGTAATTTTCTTTTTTTGTTCTGTCTTTGCCTGGTTTGGTATGAAAGTGATGCTAACTTCACAGAAGGAGTTGGGTAGAATTCCTTCCTTTTCTATTTTATGAAAAGTTTGAGAAGCATTGGTGTTTGTTCTTCCATGAAGGTCTGGTAAAATTTGCCAGTGAATCCATCTGGACCTAGGCTTGTTTTAGTTGGGGGACTTTTTTATAACTGCTTGGATATCTGTACTTTTTATACGTCTATTTAAATGGTTTATCTCAATTCAATTTTGGTAGGTCACATGAATCAGGAAATCATCCATTTTTCAGATTTTCAAACTTAGAGGAATATATATTCTTAAAGTATGTCCTTATAATTGTCTGAATTTCTTTGGTATCTGTTGTAATGGTGCCTTTTTCACCTCTAATTTTATTAATTTTTGTCTCTTATCTCTTTCTTTTGGTCAAATTTTCTAAGGGTTTATCAATCTTGTTTATTCTTTCAAAGAACCAACTCTTTGTTTTGTTGATTCTTTGGATTTTTTTTTTTTTTTGGTTTCTATTTCATTAATTTATGCCCTAATCTTTATGATTTCTTCTCATTTACTGCTTTTTGATTTGCCTTGTTCTTCTTTTTCCAATGCCTTAAGGTAAAGCATTAAACTGTTTATTTGTGAAATCTCTAATTTCTTTTTTTTTATTTATTTATTTTTTTTTTTTTATTAGTCAGTTCTGTATTCAGCAAATACAGTCAGTTTGGTACCATTATTAGGCTCATCCGTGACCTACCCCCTCCCCTTGGCCCCTCCTTGTTGAGGTATACGGGTCATGCATTGTGGAGTTAGCCCACAGTTATGGGTAAGCTAAATGTCTCTGCATATCATGACCCAACATAGGACTGCCTTCATTATATCCCAAAGGTTTGGTTATGTTGTATTATCATCATCATTTGATTCTATGAACTTATTGATTTCATTTTTGATTTGTTCAATGACAAACTGATGACTCAACAGTGTACTGTTTAGTCTCCAGGAATTTCTGTATGCTCTGTACCTTTTCTTGTTGTTGATTTTCAGTTCAATCCCCTTGTGGTCAGATAGAGTACAAGGGATTATTTCAGTTTTCCTATAATTGTGGAGATTTGTTTTGTGTGCTAACATATGGTCTATTTTGAACAATGTTACATGTGCTGCTGAGAAAAATGTATACTCTGCAGCATTTGGATGGAATGTGCTGTAGATATGTTAGGCCCATTTGTTCCATGACATCATTTAATCCAGATGTCTCTCTGTTTATTTTTTGCTGGGATGACCTGTCAATTGATGAGAGTGGGGTATTGAAATCTCCCATTACAATTGCATTTGATGTTATCTGTGACCTTAAGTTTAACAGTGTTTGTTTGATGAAACTGGGAGCCCCCATGTTAGGTGTATATATGTTTAGGATTGTAATGTCCTCCTTCTGGATTGTTCCTTTAATCAGTATAAAATGACCTTCTTTATCTTTCTTAATTAATGTTGGTTTGAAGTCTATCCTTTCAGATATTAGGATAGCAGCCCCTGCTTGTTTCCTATGCCTATTTGCTTGAAATACCATTTTCCATCTTTTCACCCTAAGGCGGTGTCTATCTTTTATTGAGAGATGAGTTTCCTGGAGGCAACAAATGGCAGGATCCTGCCTTTTAATCCAGTCTGCAAGCCTGTGCCATTTGGATGGTGCATTGAGGTCATTGATATTAAGAGTTATTATTGAAAGGTATGCATTTATTCTCACCATTTTTCTTATTTTGTAGTGTTTCCAGTTTTCCCTTTACTCATTTGTTTTCACTGTTATTTGAGTGTGGGTTTTCTATTTATCTGCAGTGGTTCCAGATGTGGCAATCCACCTCTATATACCCTTAGAATATGAGTTCAAGTTGCCATGTATAGCTCTTTTCCATCAATCAAGCCACAAAAGCAATCCTAGGTGTTGAGTTTGCTTGCTAAGCAAGTATTCTAGTGGACTGTGTGGAATAATTTACAAGTAAATTCTAAACTTCAACCGAGTAACATATACAATCAATAAAAACGAACACAAAGTATGCAATTGTGAGGATTAAAGCAAACAGTCCTATAAAGCCAAAATCCCTAAGGGTGTGTGTTTTTCTACACCCTTAATCTTGTCAGCTTGGAGGTAGAGATTTCTATTCTGAATTGGGTTCCAGGTCAACCTGGATCTGGATCAGACCCTGCCTACAATAATTACAGAAGCAAAAAAACAAAGGTCCTATATATATATGAAAGCACCAAAGGCAATAAAATTCAACCCCCAAATAGAGGTTATTTGAAAATGGTAAAGCCAACCAAGAATATATACCCCATACCCTGCGCTGACAAGGAAAGAGAGATTAGCTCTTGCAGGACTGTGTACCTGTTTTTTTTTTTTTATTATTTGTTTGTTTGTTTGATGTTTGTTTTGTCAGGCAGCTTGGTTGCCTTTTGGGTGGCTTCCAATCTCACCAATGCTGAGCGTCTGCCTTGATCCCTCAGTGCTGTGCTGTGCAGCTGTACCTCTGATCCGCTCTGCTGGCTGTGCTTCCACTGGGGCTGAATGCAGGAGGTTCACAATTCTGATGGTTGGGATGGGAGAGTTCAGACTTCTGGAGTTGCTGGCACCTTCAGTAGCTCTTTAGTTGATCTTAGCTGTCTTTCCTTCAGATTTCTGAACTTTGCAAGAAGGCTGTTGCTTGGCCTCTGCTGCTGCTGCTGCTGCTGCTGCTGCTGCTGCTGCTGCTGCTGCCACCTGGTGCACCTGGAGGGACTGCCCTGGATGGGCATGTGATCGCCCATTTTCATTCTTTCTGGTGGGTCTTGGTCTCTCCAGCTTCTCTGCTGTGACTAAGAATAACCAGTACTCCTTCACTTTTCAGAAGGAGAGTGTATTTTGCTGTGGTTTTGCTTAGATCCCTCCCTAGGTTGGTTTGGCTTGGCTCATAAGCGGCCATCTTACCTGGAAGTCCTGCATCTGTGCCTTTTGTCAGCCATTCTACTTGTAGATTGTCTAGTAATAGCAACTGATAGCCCATTCACATAAAAAAATCACATGTCTTTTTCCCTTACTGTTGTTTAGATTTTAAATTATTTTAGAAAAAAATACTTCAATTTGTGTAAGTAAGAAAAATTATATTACCTTCAAAAATGTGGAAAAAAATGTGACATGTAGGGATGGAGGAATGGCTTAGTGGTTATGGTGTTTGCCTGCAAAGCCAAAGGACCCAGGTTTGATTCCCCAGGACCTATGTTAACCAGATGCACAAGAGGGCACATGCATCTGGAGTTTGTCTGCAGTGGCTGGTGGCTGTAGCACACCCATTTCCTCTCTCTCTCTCCCTCTGTCAAATAAATTTTTAAAATATGTGTGGATATACCACATCTTAGTTATCCATTCTTCTAGTGATGGACATCAGGGTTGATTCCAGCTCTTAGCTATTACAAAATGAGCCACTACAAACATGGTTGAGCAAATCTCTCTAGCCTGTGGTTTGAAGGTTTTAGGGTAGATGCCCAGTAAGGGAATAACTGGGTCTGATGGTATCTCTATACACAGCTTTTTCAGAAGTCTCCATATTGCTTTCCAAAGTGGTTGTACATTCCCACCAAGAGTGGATGATTGTTCCTACTTATCCACATCCTCGCCAGCATTTATTTTTATTTGATTTTTTGATGTTTGCTATCCTTATTGGGGTAAGGTGGAATCTCATATTTGTTTTAATTTGCATTTCTCTGATGATTAGGGATGATGAACATTTTCTTAAGTGCGTGTTTGCCATTTGTATTTCTTCCTCTCTGAACTGCCTGTTCAGCTGTTTGTCCCATTTTGTGAGTGGGGGGTTTGACTACTTACTGTTTAGATTTTGAATATCGAGTATCTATAGTTGCTTGACCCAAAGTCTGGGTCCTCAACTCTATTCCATTGGTCTATACTCCTGTTTTTATGCCAGTACCATGCTGTTTTTATTACTATGGCTTTGTAATATAGCTTTAGATCAGGTATGGTGATGCCTCCAGAGGTATTTCTTTTGCTGAAGGTATGTTTGGATATGCAAGGCCTTCTGCCTTTCCATATGAAATTTGAGATCATTTTTTCTATCTCTGTGTAGAACACTGTAGGGATTTTAATTGGAATTGCATTAAATCTCTATATTGCCTTTGGTAGGATTGTCATCTTCACAATGTTAATTCTGCCTATCCAGGAGCATGGGAGGTATTTCCATTCTCTCAAGTCCTCCTCAATTTCTTTTTTGAGTGTTTTTATGTTTTTGTTGTATAGATCTTTCACTTCCTTGGCTAACATTATTCCAAGGTATTTTATTTTTTTGTTGCTATTGAAAATAGGACTATGTCCCTTATTTCCGTCTCTGTATCTTTGTCATTTGCATATAGAAAGGCTACAGAATGGATAAGATGTGGTGTATCTACACAATGTAATTCTATACAGCATTAAGAAAAAATGACACAATGAAATTTGAGGAAAAATGGTTGAACCTGGAACAGATCATTCTCAGTGAACTTACCCAATCACAGAAAAAAAATCACCACATAGTCTCACTCATCTACAAAACCTAACCTGAATCTATCCAAGATACCTTACATACCCAGCAAGCATCTCATGGACTAGACACTAGGATGGATAGGGAGGGAGGGGAGGGCATCGAAGGGGTGGGAAACACAAATCTAGACCCAAATGGCAATGGTACCATAAAATTCTACTTCCTAAAAGGCAGACCAAATGGCTGAACCTTCACCAGGCCCTTACAGGGAACACCTGAACAAGACACTGGAGAGGGTAGGATGAAGACTAATCTTAATCTTCTACATCTTCCCTCCCTCCCTCTCTCTCTCTTTCTCTTCTCTCTAACTCTTGTATATTAGTTATCTTTTTCCTCATTTTCTTAGTGGGCACTAACCTATAACTCCCAGTACCAGCATGGGGCTATCATCCACAGTAAGCTTTTGATCAGAGAGACCTACAAGGTTTCCTAAAAGACAGACAGATTTCTGTCAGAGAACTTGATGACCCACCAAAGGCTAGTGGTAAGACCCTACTGCTGAAGACACCTTATGTGGTTGACATGCAAAATAGAATGGCATGGCTGGAAGTTGGAAGAGAGTCAGTCCCCAGACAGTCAGCGCGTCTAGTGCCAGAAGGTGCTACATGGGCGACTGGGGGAAAATGACCAATATCTGTCGAAGGAACGCATGGTCTAACCTACTTAGCAGCAAATAACTTGTTGTGATGCCCACACAAGTGCAATAGTGGCACACAGCCATGGTGGGGAACCAACTGCTGTTAATTTGGCTAACTGATCCCGTCAGTGGTATGGGGCCCATAGCTGGAGCTGGGAAACAAGTCAGAACCATATCCAAACATAAGCCCACTCTCCAATATCAAGCTACCATCAATCATGGACTACAAGGGGGCCTATACCTATTAAATTCTGTACAAAAAAAGTAAGGGTTATCTCTTTTGTCCTGGTGCTAACTTACTTTCTGTGGGAGAATCTGCTTCTCTTTTGCAGATAGACGTAGATCCTAAGGAGAGAGCCACCCCATCATACCTGAAAAGGTCACCGGCTGAAACTAAGAAAAATTGGCAGAACAAGCAAGGGGGCTGTTTTCCTGATGAAACGGATACCAGCACAAAGGGGAAGGAGATCAACACAGAGAAAAATCAACTCCTACCGAATCAGAAAGCCAGAGCCTCAGAGGCCCAGAACACCTCATCACTGAAGCAGACCAAAAGTGAACCCAACATGGCTCAGGGAAATTTTGCGGAAGAGGGGGCAGAAAGAATGTCAGAGCCACATGTTGGGTCATGATATGCAGAGACATTTATCTTACCCATAACTGTGGGCTAACTCCACAATGCATGACCCATACACCTCAACAAGGAGGGGCCAAGGGGAGTGGGTAGGTCACGGATGAGCCTAATAATGGTACCAAATGGACTGTATTTGCTGAATACAAAACTAATTAATAAAGAAAAAAAGAAAAAAAATGTTATGTGTAGGATCCCATCACAGCATTTCAAATTCTAGTAGCATTTACTAGCTTTGCAGAGTATATTTGGCAGGTTAGTTAAAATCTTTTATCTCAGACTTCAGAGTGATCTTAGACTCTGTGTGAGGCAATGTAAGAAACAATCTCCCATGAGTTCCATGCACAATGTGCTCAACACACACAGGCTCTTTTTTATTTTTTATTTATTTTTTATTTTTTTGTCTGAGGTAGGGTCTCACTCTAGCCCAGGCTGACCTGACCTGGAATTCACAGTGGCCTCGAACTCCTGGTGTTCCTTCTACCTCTGACAACTGAGTGCTGGGATTAAAGGTGTGAGCCTCTGACTCCTGAGTGCTGGGATTAAAGGTGTGAGCTACCATGCCAGCACAAACTAATTCTTCTATCTCCTCTCTTCTCCTTCCTAAAATGAGGGTACAGACATCCACTACTAGCATTCTTTATAAGCCAATGATATTTTCTCATTTACCTTAGGCAGTGTGGTAGTTTGAATCAGATATGTCCCATAAACTCATGTATCCTGAATGCTTGGTCCTCAGCTGAAGGCAATTTGGGGGTGATGCCTTCATGAAGAAAGTGTATCACAGGGGAAAGGCATATGGACCTTATGGCCATATGCTGTTGCTCTTTTCCACCTCTGTGTCAAGAAGGCATTACCCAGCCTCTGCTCGTGACAGTTTTTCCTCCGCCATCATGAAGCTTCCCCTCGAGACTGTAGGCCAAAATAATCCACTTTTTGCTGGCAACGAGAAGGTAACTATAACAAGCAGTGACATATCTCCTCCCTGATTTATCTTCCTGGTTTCCTGGAATTCACTCAGGAGGGCTAAATGAACTTCACAAATGCTATGTGATGCTGTTGGCCCATGAGACAAACAAGGGCAACACATGCTGCACAAAGTGTCACAGAGGCAAAATGAAGCCATCAAGTAATTAGGCTGAGATCACAGAGTGGGTAAGTTCTAATAATATAATGTGCTGTAAGTCTTTATGCCATAGTGCATGGAGCCACTTGCACTGAAGGTTACACTAAAGAGTTCAAATCAGGAGGCAAAGTTTTGCCAAGTGCTACCTTGCAGAACATGACACAGCATCAATAACTCTGGAGAGACATGCACTATGTGCACCCTCTGCAAAAGGAAAACTCTGCAAGTATTTGTTCTTGTTGTTATCACAGCTGTTGCTGGTGGTTTTCTGTGACAGTCTCACTCGGGTTGGACTGAAATTCCTAACACATCCATCTATCGCAGTATCCTAAGTTTTGGTATTACAGGTGTGTACCACAACATCTAGATGCAAGAAACATTCAATATATTTGGAAATCTAACATCAGCCAAAAATAAGTTTTTCAAGTTTAACATCTCCCTTTATTTTTCTCTTTTTCTCTTCCTTTTGTTATGATCAACTCTAAAGTCATTCTTTAAATTTTTCCTGTCTGAAGAAGGATCATAAACTTCATAATACCCTTTATAAACACTCTGTGAATATTACATGAATATTAACAATTGTCTAGTCCTCTCTACAGCTCTTAAAATCATCTTTTAGTAAAGAAAATTGAGTCAGGTTGTCTTATAGAGTCTAGAATGGGCAAACACCCAAAGTTTGTGCTATCTTAAAGAAAGTAATTAATATTCCTTTCTTTTCAAAAATAACCTGCCATAGTAAATGCTTTTAAACATCTAATTACACTGCAGTCGATAAGTGAATAAGAGTTTCAAAAATTCAAAATTCTTTAAATAAATCTATTACATGTCAGCAAGCACCTTCATGTTTTGTGACCAAAGGTGCTCAGTGGCAGTGTGCCTAATGCTGAAAGACCACTGAGCTGAGCAGCCAAGAGTAAACTTATCAATCATGATTTGCCTTTCTCCCCACTCATATATCTGGCTGGAAGAATTGTAAAAGCACAAGCTAAGCATTTGCCAGGAAGTGCAGGAATTGCAGGTCAGGAGCATTACACAGGTAGCAGCCAGAAGATCCAACACAACCATACTCTTAGGTGCCTATGCATGGGAAATTGGGATCTTTAACCTCTCTGTTCATCATTTTCTGACAAAAGTTATACATGGTTCAATAACATCTACTATGCCTCTGTCTTCAGGATAAGTTCCAAATGTATTAGGCTACCAACTGTCTACTTTTAAGGAATTTCCAGCATTTCAGGATTCCAATAAGGAATTAAGTAAATCATGGGAAGAAAAACAATAATCATTTACATGGAAACTCTGGCAAGATTTCAGATATTTTTTATTTTGGAATCTCTAAACACTTGGCATTCAGTTTTCTTTTATTTTTGGAAAGATTTTATTGTGGCAATAATTTTATGATTTTTATACTTTTCATGGTTCAAAACCAACTTAAACCTCTTGACATTTCCTATAGTATAATTTATCACATTTCTTGTAAGTTTTTCCTTCAGGAATAAGATATTATTATGGTGAGATAAAAGTATATGTCTCCTACGCTGCTTTGATCTTTAGTTTTGAAGAATTTTAAACTTGTGTTTTTAAAAAAATATTTTATTTTTATTTGTTTATGAAAGAGAGAGAGAGAGAGAGAGAGACAGAGAGAGAAAAATGGGTGTTCCAGGGCCTCCAGCTGCTGCAAACATACTCCAGATGTATGTGCCATCTTGTGCATCTGGCTTACATGGGTCCTGGGGAATCAAACCTGGGTCCTTTGGCTTTGTAAGCAACTGCTAAACCATCTTTCCAGCCCCAAACTTGTGTTTTTAAATCTACCTGATGAATACAGACTCCCGTTTAAATACAAACCCTTGAATATATGCCCTCTTTGCTTCTGAAGCATTTTAAATTTCCCAATGACTATATGTCATCTATCTTAGTGTTGCTTTATCCTGGCTTTCCTCATCCCACTTCTCACTTTTCCTCCTAAACTCTTGCTGTTTTAGACGGGTGTGTTTATGGATCCCTCAACCTTTTCAAAGCTGGGATTATTTGCCAGTATACTGAGCAATACTTCCGCTCCTTTTTTTTTTTTTATGGACAACTCTTCTTCCATCTTTAAAATTCAGCTTAGATAGAGTTTCAACTTAGAGCTACCAGCTTTGTAGACTTTTCTGGTACTGCCTGTTTAGATTAGAGTTTCTCCTGTATGTTCCCAGGGAACCTTGGGTGGATTCTCACCCAAGCATGTCTGGCACTATGGAGCATCGATGGCTGTCTTGTATATTTTAGTTTTGGCTTCAAGAGGGAAAAAAGTATTACTCTCTCACTTCTATCAGCCTAGTACATGTTTCAGGTAGGACATGCTCTAGGGATGTTAACTGAGAAGCACATTAGGAATAAGCATGTTTTTAGAACTCATTCTTGATGTTTATATTTCATTAAACATCAATATAGCCTGAACTCTAGATGAGTCAGTTACAACTCAATGTAGTTAAAGTAGTGATTTTTATAATAAAAATTGAAGAAGTTAATTAACAGATCTGGGGGTTCAGACCAGAAATCAAACTCCATGGACAGTAATCTTAACATGCTACTACTTAAGTATTAAGTATTATATAACAACAATCTGGAAATAAAATACTTTTCAACATTTTCCAAAGATGACTGAAATTGATTAACATGTGAGAAAAGTGATATTCAGATCTCTAGTTAAGGGTATCTGGATTATTGATTCAATCTTTATCTTTTTCTCTGTCCCACCATATATGATATTTCTGAAAGAAAAATATTATTCAGACTTTATCCAGGAAATTAATACCGTCTAATGCCAATTTTAGGCTTAAATTGCATAACATTATCCATATTGATTGACAGAAGGTACTGTGTGCCAACCTTCGTTGAATCATTCTATGATGAGGGGAAGGCACAGGACTCTCCATTGTAGCTAAAGGCTGCCTTATGCTAAACATGCCTGCCAGGTTAAATCTAGCACTGGTAATTTGGCATAATTACATTTCCACATGCTCATGCCCCACATATGTGTTGTTTATTAACATGTACTTAGTAGACATTTATGCCCAATAACCTCTGGGAGCTCAATGAAAAATAACAAATAATGATATTAAATCTTTCAAACTTATAAGAGACATGGAACAAGAGTTGAACAGGTAAGTACTTTTAGTTATTACCGGGTCAAACAAGCAACTGAAAAAACAATCACAAATCATAGATTTCAGGTATAGAAATAGAGAAAAAGACACAGGAGAGAGGATACATCGAAAGAGCAAGTGTAAACTCAATACCTTCTTCCCAAGTCTTCCTCTTCCTGCCATAGTACTCATCTCAGAGAAAGGATGGTGGATGCTCTCTGTGCCTGCTTGCTCAGCTAGAATAAGAGGTACATCCTGGAAATCGACACTTTTTCCTGATATATAATCAAGGCCCCAATATTGATGATTTTAGTTCTTTCACATCTATTGGCTCCATCCAATCCTATGTCTATGACCTTAACTTTGATTCCCATCTTTCTTGCTCTTATACTTCATTCCACCAGAGACACTCCTCTACCTCCATACCTGACTGTGGTGTTCTACTCAAAGTCCTTCAAATATTCCACCTTGTGACCTTCAGAGTTTGGCCCCAACCTGCCTCTGTAGTGTCATCATTCACAGTAAATGAACTTTGCTCCAGAGATTCTAAGTGATTCTAAGTGCTTTAAAGTATTGACTCATGCTTTTCTAGCACTTCCTGATCCACAGTCATGAATTAGAGTCTAGCCCTCTGGGAATTCATTAAAGAGGTCTAGAAGACAAGTAACATGACCAGATTTAAAAATATAGCTCTAGATACAGCGTGAAGGCAAAGGTCAGCATAGCATAAGTGGAGGCTGGACATCCCCACTGTCATAGCAGATGGACAGCATCAGCAGAAGTGTGAGCTAAGCTCTGGCAAGGGGGAACTGGCTATAACACCTCTAAACGTGCCCCTAACAACACACCTTCTCCAGCAAGGCCCCACCTCCCAAATTGCTATCAGTGATGGACAAGCATTCAAAACTCGTTGAGTTTACAGGGGACATTTGATTCAAACAATCACAGTTTCCTTGAGTTATGACCATATCCTTCTTCAAAATCTCTATGTTCATCCAAAATCTATCACCAATATCCTTACAAAAGGACCTTTTCTTACCCACCATACCTACTGGTTTTATTGGATAATCCCTATGTGCTATTTAAACATCAGCCTCTTTGACCAGTACACGCACATGTGCTGACTACATAATGTCACTTTATCTGGGTTCTAATATCACCATATCCCTTTTAATAAGCTCTCATTTAAAATCACATTTAGTTGTGAGACTAATTGATCATTATCAGAGCACAAGAGCAGTGACCATGCTGGAAGGAATTCTTCACTGAGATGAAGTGACAGAGTAGATGTGAGGCAGAACACCAAATCAAACAACACATGATTTCCAAAGTTAAAATCATATTTTTTGAGTCCCTATAATGCCAAGTCATTGGATGGGCATATTAGGGTATTTTTTCCTCTTTCTACAAACCAGGTATAAAATTAAAGTTTATAGGTTTCTAGACAAAAACATGTGCCTTCTAGGTTTGTGTTCTATTTAAAATATGACCTCCTATTCTAGGGCACTAACTCTAGTTCTCCATTTCATACAATGTTACTCTCTTCAGCAGTTAACACATAGAAGGAAAATATTTTCATGTACGTAAATTTTTAATAATCCCCCTTTAGTCATTCCTCCACTGACACAAAGAAAATTGTTATTTTCAGTAACACAGAATTTCCACATAATAATTTCATGGAAATCTCAAATATTGACTCTTGTAAATGACTATCAGGGTATTTGCTTTATCATTTAGAATTAAGCAAACCATTGTAAAGCAAATATATATACATATACATATATATGTATATATAAAGTATATCTATATCTATCTCTATCTATATATATATATGTAGGTGTATATATAGAAATGTAATATCAACACATTACTATTAATATTATGACATGTTAAATCTATAAAACATAATGGATTATATTCATTTATTTCCTAATTCCAAAGAAGACATTGGAAGTAATAAATCTAGATATAAAGTTTTATAATAATTTTTAGAAGAAGTTAGGAACACTATCTTAGCTCATGGGATTAACTGCCTTTGGTCTTTACACTACTTTAACAATGAAAATAATACTCAAAACCATATATTACTCTGGTTGCCTACATAAAGCCTGTGGATAGGGGTGAGGGTACTTTCTAAACAAAATTACAGTTTTACATTAGACATTAGGAAACCCTAGCAATTTTGAGTCATATTCTTAAGTAAAAGCTCTTTTGAAACATAAGAATACTAGACTTAAATATTCAACAAAGACTGTATTTCAAATCCAAAAGAGGAAAATTGAATTTGAAGCAGTGTGATTGGCAGCCTTAATCAAAGGTCTACTAAGTTAGGGAATACCTGAGGCTAAAGGAAAAGCCCAGAAGATGGAACTAAGGGTCAGGAGTGACTGATCCAAGGGAACATATAAATAATACCCAGTCTTAATCAGTAAAGAGCCAGAACCACTTAATTTATTATTCAAGGAAACAACCCAGTTCAGTTTAGCAGATTAAAAGGCATCAGATAGATGGTTACATGTCTAATAAGAAGCACTGGATACAGGGAAGACAGTGCCTGGGAAAACCATATTAGAAAGCCATTGGGAGCCTGTAATATGTACCATGTTAGGCTGCTGATTTAAAATGATTTCACATTTTATATGGAACATTCAGAAATACAACATATCTGGGATGACAACGTATGGCAAAATGGTCATTAGAAAGGAATGTCTCATAAGACTCACTTGAAAGCATTTCTTGGGTTTGAACTTTTTTTCATGTTCATTACATAAGCTATAGTACAACAGCTTCTAAAAATGAATCATAATTCTTTTTAACTAAAATGCAGATGGCTTTCATGCTTCAGTGATTAAACACTAGCTTTTAGGTATATGATGAGACACAAGAAAATATCTTATCTTACGCCATACTAGAAGCTCTTGCTTAAATTCCTGGAGTACAGCTGGTTCAAATCCTAACTGTGCTGCTAACTGGCTCTGCAAACTTGGCTATGTTAGCTCCCATCAGCAAATTGTAAGTGAGGATAATTATAGCATCTACTTGAGAGAATGGTCTCAAATGTTAAATAAAATAGTATCTGTAAAGTCCACAGAATATATAACGCACAGAACACACTAGTTGGTATCTAATTAATTACTTAATTAATTAAAATATCACTGATTCAAGCCAGAGGATAGTGAAGTTATATGAAGAAAATGAAAAATTTTGATAGAACACTATATTGGAGAGGTATATAAATATTTTTTAAATTAAATTGTCCATATTTTAGATGTGTGGAAAAAGCCTAGGAAATAGTTTTATTTGAATACAAATTTTGTGAATTTCTTAGAGTGTGATAAGGCTCTATCATGTAATATATGTGTATAAACCAATATTTGTCCTCAAGAATGTTGCAATCTCCTTTGGTCAATAGATATTCATTGAAATTGAAGAATAATACACAATTAATTTGTAGTTTACAGACAACATAACTAGTATTCTCAATGCAGTTGAAAGACTAAATAATTGTAACAAAATCAGTTTCAAGGGGGATAATGGGGAAAGGAAGGCAGGTCAGCTGAGAAGTCAACTAAGAATGCACACCAGAAGTAAGACAGTAATTTAAGTAGAAACTGACAAGGCAAAATGAGAGGAAGTATTTCTAATGAATAGAACAAGGTAATATAGTTGAAAGAAGGAAGGAAACTATATATATGGAGAATCAATAAGTAACAATTGCTTTGAAGACTGGTTCAGGGATGAATATGGAGAAATAGTTGAAATTTCTTATTTAATAAATAACCTACTTCCTTCACAAGCATGGATACAGCTGACCTTAAGAGACAAAGTAATGTCAAGATTCCTGGTCCAGTTGTGGAAACAACTCCTGAGGCATGGGAAAATGGAGAGGAAGAGAACAAAGGAGAAAAATGAAAATGAGAGATGAGAGGATGGATGAAGAGAGGAACAGAAGGGCAGAAAAAGAAGAGCAGAAAGGAGAGGAGAGAAAAAGAAAGGAGGGGAGGAAGAGAGAAGAGGAAAGCAGGGGATGTAGCTCTGTGTTAAGAGTTATCATACTACATGAAGTATTGCCTTGATTATTGAGAATCTTGTGTGTTCCCATACAAAACTTGTGGTTGTTGTTTATTTTCCATTCTTTTCAATAATGTCACTGGATTTTGATGACTATTGCATTGCATTTGTAGATCGCTTCAGAACTATTTTCATAATACTAATTTTGCAAATCTATGGGCATAGGAGAACTTTTCATTCTATAGTATCCTTTACATATGCATCTTTAAGTGATTCAAAGTTGTCATTGTAAAAGTCTTTTGACTCCTTATTTAGTATGGTAAGCTTATGGAGCCAGTTGAGTTGTCCATCAAGAGAAGAATAGTCAATAGATGAGTAAAAAACATGTAATACACATACACAATGGAGTTTTATTCAGCTTTGAAAATAAATTAAATTATGACATTTTCAGGAAAATTTGTGGAACTAGGGATCATTATGTTAGAGAAAATAAGCTAGAAGCAAAAAGACAAATATTACATTTTTTCTCTTATATGTGCAAATTATATTTAAAGTCACATAAATGCATGTATATACACTTGAAGACATGAAAATAGAAAGTTGACTAAGAGAGGAGGAAGAGGTTTAAATGAAAGGGAGAATGGGGAATGAGAAAGGGTAATGAAATATAAACATCATGAAAGCCAAAGGGGGCTATTTGAAGGGTAGAAGGATGCCAGTAAAGAAGGGGAGACAGAAGGAGGGTAATGAATGTGTTATCACTGAATAATAACAAAGTATAATGACATATTTGTGTGAAACTACTATCATGAAAATCCTTATGATTACTTAGGCCAATATAAAAAAACAACAAAATGATAGTTAACTAAAGGGACACACAGACATTCTTAAACAGCATATAGAAAAATCCATGCTTACTGAAAGCTAGATTATCCAGTTTTCCAGAGAAACAATATGCAATCAGCCACAATTAACCAAAAGATATATCCTGTCAGCACTGGGAACTGTAGTTTTATGTTCTTTCTCATTTTCTCTTTTGAAACAGTCTCATCATATATAGCTAACCTGCTCTCCTTTCCCTTTGCAAGTCACAATCCCTGTGTGAGGATGGCATTCAGTAGAAGCCCATCTCTTAGAAACATATAAGCACTAACATCTTTTAAGTGCTTGGAATTAAGCTTAGAGAATTTCACTGTCCTTTAAAAACTGATCCACCAGGAAAGAACAGATTTCTGTTCAAAATCTTCCCTAGTCCTGCTCCAGAGCTGAATGTAGTTGAGCAGCTAGGGCTCACTCAGCCTGGTACACAGAGATCTAGGTTTCATCCCTGCAGCTCTTCATCACTGTGAAAGTGGCATTGGCCCTTTGACCCTCCTACCTGAAGTTGATATAGTATTGTATGAGTCAGAAGGCTGTTGGATGAGAAAAATTTCTGTATGTACCTAGTGAAGAATGTGTCATCTAGTAGGTACCAGGCAAATCCAGGCTATTACGACTATTTGAATTGTATGATGCAGATAATATACAAAATAGAGGCCTAGAACCTAGTGTTTGTAAACTGCTGCAGAAATGCCAGTACTGGCTGAAAGCAATTTTTGATCCAACTGTCAGAAAAAAAGATGAATGCTCATTACAGAATGATTGGACTGATGCGTCCCTGGTAGTGGGAGTCTCAGGGGTTGTGTAGCGTACACCTCTCAGTGAAATGATACCTTCAAGGACTCTCTCAAATCTTTGGAATGCATACAAAAATCAAATCAGCTTCATCGAAACTGAGGAATTAGTTGGCTTGAAAGAAAAATTTGTTCATTCCTCACTATTTTGTCAGTGAAGGTCAGAGAGTCCACAGTGAATTCTCTGAAGGGACAAAGACTCGGAAGGTTCAGCAAGGAAGGCCCCTGCAGCCACACTATCCCTTTGTGGAAAATGGGGCCTGGCATGGAATAGAATCCCCAAATTATTTGATGACTGAAAAAAATAGGATAAAGTAGAACTGATGGGGCAGACACCGAATGCACAAAAACCTGTCAGCTTAGGTTTACTCTAGATGATCAGATCCCCGCAGCACCCTAGTGCTTGTGGACTGTTTGTTGCTTTGTTCTAGGAGCACAGGGGCTCAAGGCAGTACTCTGCAGAACTGATTTCTGACATGCAGTCCAAAGCTTCCCTGCTCTAAAAAAGCAGCTACGGTCTGAAAGCTCAACTTCCCAGATGTCTCTAGAGGCTGGGGAGGATTGTCAGTCACAATTCACCCAGATGTTCTCTATGAAAAGTGCTCTTTCCAGTGGGGAATTAATCTCATTCATAAAATCTCTTACACAGCTCTTCAATACAAAGTTATTTCTTTTATTGATGGCACTTTAAATGCTACAGACTTAATGAGCCTTCATTGGCTGGTAAATTTGGTTCAATAAAGACAATTTGGTCTATCTCCACAGCCAACACATCATTATTCAGAACTTTCCTGTTTCTTGTTCCTTCCTGAAGCCTCCTCACTCAAGCCTGGAGCTCTATCTTATGTGAAAGCATGTTTCTACCCTAGGTTGTAATTGTCTGACTAATCTTTCATACTGTTTATATGACTAAGTAGAACATGACAGCACAGAACTAGACTTGGAGCCTACAAGAACTAGGTTGTCATTTGAAACAAGACACAAACAGAATATGTGAGACCTTGAACAAAACATAGAAATTTACTGGGCCTTGTTTTCCTTATATTCTCTGCAAGAGGGCTTTACGTGGACCTCTTTATCCCTTTTTTAATTCATGGGATTGAATAAATTTCAGATTTTATTATGATACATAGTTGGTGCTTAATATATGTTTATGTAAAGTGAGAAAGGTAAAGGATTAAAAATTTAACATTACAGCTTGATTTGGAATATTTATGGGCCAGATAATGTAATGACAAAAATAAGAAAATGTATATAATATTGTTTTTTTAAAAACAAAGATCTAGGCTGGGATAGTTTTTCATTCATGTACAATACTTGTGAGGCCAAGAAGGAAGGATTGCCAACCGTTTGAGCCCATCCTAGGGCTACAGAGTGAGTTTTAGGCTAGCGTGAGAAACAGAATGGGATTCTGTCCCAAAAAAGCTAAAAAGTAAACAACAATAAAACCTACAGTGACCTCAAAGCTCTACATATCCATAGTGTATATGTGTATATAGGATACATATGTATGTGACTATATATATTTTAAGTATGGAAACTCAAGGAATAAACCCTAGACACATCCTAGGTTGGCATGGCTTTTCTAAACTCATGCATATCAAGTAAGAGATGATATTGGTAGAGAGTAGGACTAGCAGAACTTGACATAAAACAAAAATAGGAAAACTCAGATTTTGGTAAATGACTCTTTATAAATTTATATGCATGGTATGACACTTTTGCTCATTTCTTTAAACTTATATATTATGTATGTGCATATGTAAAGGCAGTTTAATTTGCCCTACCCTGATGAGGCGCATCAGTCAGCTCCAGTGCTGGAATCACTGGCTCTGAGGTAAGAGGGTTGGTTTGTGAAGTCACGCAGGGATGGCCTGTATGCAGAACTACCCTTGGGAATGGTTATTCCTCTGCTATCATTTATTTCACCAGCCCTTCTGACTGGCTACTAGAGTAGCAAAGGTCACAGCAAGAACTACTCCAGGCATGGAGGTCTCTAAAGAAGATGAATTTAAAGGTCAGGGAGCTGGTGAAAGAAAATTCAAGTGATCAACATTGGGGCTCTAAAATGAAACCTATAGAGACTTGAAAATAGAAGAGGAATAAAAGGTCATATGGGAGTTCAGAAAATGCCAGAGAGGAAGGTGGCCTGAGAGGAAAACAGAAATATGTAGGTTCTTGATGAAAGAGAGAGAGTAATAGATGTAGCTCTGGTTTGTGACAAGTAGCAAAGAAAGTAAATTACTCAGGCAAATCTGTGGTCAAGACACTGTAAATCTGGACTGTTCAATGGGTCACTCCAGGAAAATGAAAATATTCTCACTCACAACTAGACTACCGACATAGAACATTGACCACAAACATAAGTAACAAGGACGGATGACTTGTATGAAACCCAATGGCAAAGTTTCCAAGAACATACATGATTAATTTTTAGTCTGGTAAGAGAATGAAAGATACCCAAACATTCTAGTAGGAAAAGGAGGAAACTGCCATATTGGTACCTCTGTCTTACAACTGTTTGGTGAAGGCACAGTTTGGCTAAAGGAACATAATGTCCTAAAAGACACCCACATTTTAAAAACAGTGAGACCCAGAACCACTTCGATGGCAGAGGATTTGCTAATAATTTGGGGGAACTATTCAGAGAGTTACAGTCACTGGTGGAAGAAAAAGTGGGAAAATAAGCAGAGAAAATGAAAGGCAAAGTTGACTAATCAAAAAGAACTGATGCTTTGCATAATGCACAAGGGCTTCAGGGATGAGAAAATACAATTTATTAGCCCTCCAACTGTTGTCATACTGGTGTTAGATTGAGTTATATGAAATGCTACAGTTTAGGGTAGTTCTTAAGACGACCAATATTTTATATATTCTGTATTCTGAAGGACATTGACTGTACCAATGTCTCTTATTCCATATGTAATGAGGAGACAGGACAGAAAATGCACACCTCAAGACTGACCAGATGGGTGAGACCCAGAGGCAGACAAGGAGAAGATGATGCTGAGCTGGTGCCAGTGGTTAAGCTGCATATGATGTTTGCTCAGGCCTAATTTGATTACTGAAGGGACCTCAGAACATCACTTAAGGTGCATCCCTTGTCTAGGCTACCTCCAGAATTCCTTCTCCATCTTGCTCTTAACTTTGACATAGAAGCCAGGTTAAGCTATGTTATTAAATTGTCCTCAATAATTTACTTGTAACTTCACAAGGAAAGGTTACAATGTCTGTAGCACATGAGCAAAGGGAGTTAGTAACTATGTTGACTTGAAAAGCATATAAGGTACAGACACTGGGAAATGCAAAGAACCTTTCCCCATCATATCCTACGAATGGTCATGAGCTAAATTTCTGAAAAGTTTTTGTTTTCATAATCGTTGCAAAGAATGAACTGTTTTCACTATGAGACAGACCAGATTATCATCATGTGTTTACAACAGCAAACTGAAATAGTAAAAGTCTTAAAGAGAAAACAAATTAACACACACACACACACACACACACACACAGTGGACTGAAGGCACACCAAGTAATACAGTGCTAGTTCCCCTGCCTGTGTCTCTGTGTCACAAATATAAGATGTGCAGTGTCTTGTCTGATGAACCCTTGTCACATTTCTTGTCATCCTTTCTTCATTTACCACACACACTACAAAAACTCACACTGCCCAAAGATTTAAAAAAAAAAACTGGCAGAAATAAGATAAAAACCTTAATTCTTGAGAAGTATTATTTTTTATTTTCTTATTGATTTTTTCCTGAACTGAGGAGCTTTAGTTTTCTTCTGTGTAAGGGAGTGAAGGAGAGAAAGACAATGAGAAGGGACTCGTAAGTGTACAAGGGTTTGTGTATGTAGCAGTCAGGTGCCCACTTGTAAAATGAGCTCTCACCCTTCCTGTCTACAGCCGATCAAAACAGAAGAGGTAACAGCCACACTTGGTAAGATGTGCTTAAGTGCAGTGTACATTTTACAGAGTCCCTTTTGAGATCATTAGCATCCAACATTCCAAGACTTGCTGATGTTCAATCAGTTAACTTCTCCCTTGAAACACCTTGACAGGGCTATGAAATGCCTTACTTCAACAGAAAGCTCTGAATTCCTCAGAAATATGAAATAACATGAATAAAGGGTTTCTGCTGCTTAAAAGTTGATCCCAAATTGATACTAGCATGAAAGTTTTGAACTTAATGTTTCCTGAGGTTATAATACAACATAGCACGTAAGTAATATTGTGAGTTTGAGAAGAAACTCAGCAGTGCTTTGATCTGTAATATAAAATTAAATTATCAAAAAAAAAACAAACTCATGTAAAAAGATAGAGATGCCATGTGGGGCAGACAGACAACATGGGAACTCCTAAAAACCATTATGGTCTCTCTATATAGGAATTATAAATGTTGCAATCAACTCACTGGTGATGCTCCAGAGATGAGACTAACGTGTCTGAAGAAAAGAGTGTGTGGAGAGATGTGGGGAGAATTCCAGGGCAGTTGAGGTACTGTGTGCAGATAGCACAATCTCTACATGGTGTGTGTCTTCTTACAAGCTGGGGAGGCAGCCATACCTAGGTGACTGCATTTGGGATGGCCTCTGTCTCCCAGGCTGACAGACCAGTTTCTTCATGGTATCAATGGTCACATTTACACTGAGGCAGCCCCCTCAATTTAAAAACTAGGGCTACTCTCACACTACTGGAGAAAATGGCTTCTTCTTGAGAGTCCAGGTTGTTTTTATATGGTAGCACTTACAAGCTCAGAGATCAAAGCCAGCAAATGAAGGGAGGAAGTCAAGCAACATATCACATGGTGGTACTCATAGAATAAATCAGTCAGGGTCTCCTTAGTCTTCTGTGACTTCTAGGAATACATATGCTAATGATTCTATTAATAAATATATAATAAATGAAACAAAAATGAAGTGATAACTAACCTTGGCTCTTGGGATGCGAGAACTTCTTGCCAAGGGCAGCATTATGAGGCTGACTTGTCAACACTCCCCTTTTCCTCACCACAGCAGGCATCTGCCAAGTCAATTACATCATCCTGGGCTGCAGCACCCATTTCAATATGGCAATCAAGACAGCCAGGGCTAAATAATGAGTGTCAGCCTGTGATAGGTGACAACTAGATTTATCTTATATTTGCCATACATACTGGTTTCTTTTTTTTTTTTTTTCGTTATTAGTTAGTTTTGTATTCAGCAAATACAGTCGGTTTGGTACCATTATTAGGCTCATCCGTGACCTACCCACTCCCCTTGGCCCCTCCTTGTTGAGGTATATGGGTCATGCATTGTGGAGTTAGCCCACAATTATGGGTAAATTAAATGTCTCTGCATATCATGACCCAACATGTGGCTCTGACATTTTTCTGCCCCCTCTTCCGCAAAATTTCCCTGAGCCATGTTGGGTTCATTTTTGGTCTGCTTCAGTGATGAGGTGTTGGGGGCCTCTGAGGCTCTGGCTCTCTGATTTGGTAGGAGTTGATTTTTCTCTGTGCTGATCTCCTTCCCCTTTGTGCTGGTACCCGGTTCATCAGGAAAACAGCCTCCTTGCTTGTTTCTCCAATTTTTCTTAGTTTCAGCCGGGGCCCTTTTGAGGTATGATGGGGTGGATCTCTCCTTAGGATCTACATCTATCTGAAAAAGAGAAGCAGATTCTCCCACAGACAGTAAGTTAGCGCCAGGACAAATGAGATAACCCTTACTTTTTTTATATAGAGAATTTAATAGGTGTAGGCCCTCTTGTAGCCCACAATTGATGGTAGCTTGATATTGGAGAGTGGGCTTATGTTTGGATCTGGTTCTGACTTGTTTCCCAGCTCCAGCTATGGGCCCCATACCACTGATGGGATCAGTTAGCCAAATTAACAGCAGTTGGTTCCCCACCATGGCTGTGTGCCACTATTGCACTTGTGTGGGCATCACAACAAGTTATTTGCTGCTAAGTAGGTTAGACCATGCGTTCCTTCGACAGATATTGGTCATTTTCCCCCAGTCGCCCATGTAGCACCTTCTGGCACTAGACGCGCTGACTGTCTGGGGACTGACTCTCTTCCAACTTCCAGCCATGCCATTCTAATTTGCATGTCAATCACATAAGGTGTCTTCAGCAGTAGGGTCTTACCACTAGCCTTTGGTGGGTCATCAAGTACTCTGACAGAAATCTGTCTGTCTTTTAGGAAACCTTGTAAGTCTCTCTGATCAAAAGCTCATTGTGGATGATAGCCCCATGCTGGTTCTGGGAGTTACAGGTCAGTGCCCACTAAGAAAATGAGGAAAAAGATAACTAATATACAAGAGTTAGAGATAAGGGGGGGGGGGGAGAGGAGAAGTGAGGGAGGGAAGATGTAGAAGATCAAGGTTAGTCTTAATCTTACCCTCTCCAGTGTCGTGTGGTTCAGGTGTTCCCTGTAAGGGCCTGGTGAAGGGTCAGCCATTTGGTCTGTCTTTTAGTAAGTAGAAGATTATGGTACCATTGCCGTTTGGGTCTAGATTTGTGTTTCCCACCTCTTTGATGCCCTCCCCTCCCTCCCCTTCCATCCTAGTGTCTAATCTAGGAGATGCTTGCTGGGTATGTAAGGTATCTTGGTTAGATTCAGGTTAGGTGCTGTAGATGAGTGAGACTATGTGGCGATTTTTTTTCTGTGATTGGGTAAGTTCACTGAGAATGATCTGTTCCAGGTTCAACCATTTTTCCTCAAATTTCATTGTGTCATTTTTTCTTACTGCTGTATAGAATTCCATTGTGTAGATATACCACATCTTAGTTATCCATTCTTCTAGTGATGGACATCTGGGTTCATTCCAGCTCTTAGCTATTAAAAATTGAACTGCTATAAACATGGTTGAGCAAATCTCTCTAGCCTGTGGTTTGAAGGTTTTAGCGTAGATGCCCAGTAAGGGAATAACTGGGTCTGTTGGTATCTCTATACTCAGCTTTTTCAGAAGTCTCCATATTGCTTTCCAAAGTGGTTATACCATCCTACATTCCCACCAACAGTGGATGAGTGTCCTACTTATCCACATCCTCGCCAGCATTTATTTTTATTTCATTTTTTGATGTTTGCTATCCTTATTGGGGTAAGGTGGAATCTCATAGTTGTTTTAATTTGCATTTCTCTGATGATTAGGTTTCTTATCCATTTTCTTTTCTATTTGCACTTTTTTCTGTTTCTTTTTTCTTTTTCTTTTTGTTTTGTTTTTTAAATATTCATTTATTTGAGAAGGAGAAAAAGAGGCAGATAGAGAAATAGAATGGGTGCACCAGAGCCTCTAGCCACTGAAAATGAACTCCAGACACATGTGCCACCTTGTGCATCTGGCTTACGTGGGTCCTGGGGAATTGAACCTGGGTCCTTAGATTTCTCAGGCAAGTGCCTTAACTGCCAATCCATCTCTCCAGCTCTCTGTTTCTTTTTTAATACTTAGGTAAATATCTGATACTCTTTGCCTTAACTACCATGGAGGAAGGCAGAGAAAGGAGTGTACATTCTTCTTCTTTGGCCATTGCTATGAAAGGAATCAAAGAATGAGGGAGTAGGTCTATTTCTGTAGAGAGAGTAGGTTAATTCTTACACACAGTGCTAGAGAGAATTTATCCCTGAAAGCTGAGGCTTCAGGAGATGGTCCTGGAGCCTGATGTACAAACTTCCTTGTTTCCTATAAACTTGCATCCTATTGATGTTCTTTGGAGAATCTGAAAGCTTTCTTGAACAGCTGTGGCCAGTGCTGGAAGAAGGTACTTTGGTACTTCTGCCATTCTGTTCAACCACATACGTGTCAGTGTCATTGAGCTCTTTCTCCTTGGCACTGCACGGCATTGCTGGGCATGATACTTTGTTGCTGTGTTCGTAGTTGGCTTCCTAGCTGGGTAAAATATTGCACTGACAGTGACAACCCCTTCTAACTACCACTGTGCCTGGTTTCTACTCTTTCCATACTCTGCCTTACTGCATTTATGGAATCTGAGTTACCTGTGTCAGGTTAAGCCTTTACCAAAGTGCCTTGCTTGGACCTATGGAAGTTACTTGCTGAGGTCTTTCTCCTTGCTGCTAGGCTGACCATTGCCTGGTTGTTGTTAATATCACAACTCCTTACTGCTTAACTGCACTTGACATCACTGTCCAAGGCCATCCAGAGCAAGGACTCCTCACACAGGCCTAGTACTGATGCCCTTGGTTCTCTCCTACTATTTGAAATTATTTTCCATGGCTCCCAAAAAGTGGGGAGAAGGAAATGAAGTAGAAAGTATAAAAAGAAGCACACGAATTTCATGCAACTGAGTTCTGAGCTGTTTATCAACCAGTCAGATTCCTGCCATCTATTTGAGCCTTTTATGTGTTTGGCTTTCCTTTGTGCAAAGTACTGAGGATCATCATGGCCCAATTGCCCATTTCACTCCTGGGGCTCTTTTATAGACCAACAGATCACTAAATACAAGTGAATTTCAATATTATCCAAAACAAAGGACAATTAGAAGATCAATGTTCTGTGATGATTATCATAAAAAGCATTGAAAAGCCAATTTTAAATGAATTTGAATTACCTATGGTTTAGGATTATTTCTGCCACTGTTTCTTTCCATTAGGGTGGAACCAAAGTTGGCTTTGGCTATTTCATGGTTATAAAAACAACCATTGAGAATTGGGCATGCAATGCAATTATGTTCAAATATTTGATGAGTTTTCTTCAATATCAACATTCACTTACCTTCTTTCTTATGGAAGAGCCCACTTGTATTACCTCATTGTAACATGCAAAGGTTATTCTCACTAAATCCCAAAAGTTCTCAGACCTACTCATGGGGAAAATGTAACCGACAATTGGCCTAGGGAATCCTGATGCTCTGAGATTGAAATGAACTATGCAGTGAATTGCAGTGGGGAACCTATAATCAACAATACTAAGAAAAATGTCTCAAATGTACCCAAGCACCAGTTCAAATAATGGGACACAGCTGGAAACTAGCCTAGTATGCACCTTTCAAAGATAAGCCATCTCTTCTTGAATTTAAGCTAGCAAACACTTTTCACATAAGTTCCCAGAATAATAAATTTGTGTATTTTTCTACAGATAGTTTTTCTTAAAAAAAAGCAAACATAAATATTCCTGCAGTCTTACTACTTTTACTAGATTATTCTTTCAGCAGGCAAAAGTAGATCTATGGGAAATGATTAATCCCTTCCTGAATCACCAATTATTTATATGGTAAGATGTGAGATACTTCCAGAAACACACGATTCAGCCTAAATTATCAAAATAAATGAATCTTTATCATTTTATAACTTTTTTGTAAAGGGGAAATATGAACATGATAAAAAATAAAGCAATATGAAAGAACACAGCATAAAATGAAAATCTTTTTTCCATTCCTGTATAGACCAAACACAGACAAGATCATTTTCACTGGCATAATGTAGAATATGATTTTTCTTGCAATAAACCATTATCTTTTCTATAAAAGTTTGAGATTTATCTCCTTGAAACATAGTGTACTTTTGCACTTATATATTAAGTAAGTATTATGTATTAAGTGCTTCCTATATCCTGGGCACAATTCTCCTGGACATTTCAGCTTTTCTTCTCTCTCACATCTAGTATGGTCATTTGCCTCCCCTGGATAGTCAGCTGCTCATCATTAATTAGGACCAGTTCTATCTTTGGGAAGGAAAGATATTAGAAAGCTCTTGAGTAAAGGCAGCCAGCTCAGTTCAGCACCTCATTTCATATGTGTTTTGACTTTAATGATGCAGTTGTTTTCCTTGTACATTTTGTTTCCCAGGAATGGTTATATGTTATCCAAATGTGCCACAGACAAAACTTCCATAACTTGCTCCTGAGAATAACTCCTTTGTAACCACAAACTTTGGAGTCAGGCTCCATGAACAGGAACATTTGCTCACTTAGCAGCTGTGTGTGTGACTGTTAGGCATGTAATTTAATTTTATGTGACTTAGTTTACTCTTCAATTATATGAAAATACTAACAGCATTAATTTCACAGCTTCAGGAAAGAGAAACTGTCCCTATAAAGTTCTTGGCATGGAAGCTGGAACTATTCTCCTAGTGATGAAAAGGACCAGGACCTAGCATTTCTCTGACAATCATTTGTCTGAGGCTGAAAACTAGCTGCTGAATCTTAGTCCTAGTCTAGAATTGTCTTTATAATAAACTGCTTTGATCATGAAGGCTTGTCTCTATCTACAAATAATATCTGTTCATCTGTTATGATACTTTCTTACATTTTCCTGGACTTTCATTATGCTAATATTTCCTGGTTCCCACTGTCTGTTACCATGACATTATCTATCATATTCCACCCTCCTGAGTGGACTCCCTTCTATGCCTTGGGACAGCTTCTCTGCTTTGCCATGACCAATTCCACTGCCACAGCCTACAGCTTTGAAAGCCACATATCTTCACTCTGATTAATTCTGTTATCTGTATAAGAACTATAGGATTTCAGACTGATATCCTCTACCCAGAGTGAAGTGCGGTCACAGCCAGAAAATGGATCGAATTTTGGGAAGAGAATATGCAAATTTGCAAATACCTTAGTTCTTTCTAGTGCATTTTCTATCAGGTAGTTGTGAAGTAACACTTGCCTATAGATCTGATCTCACTTCCCTCCCATAGCTCACCTGGAATGATGCTGCAACTCACCCAGAGTTGTGAAGGTAACCCTTACTCCCAAGCTTTTTCAACCAGTCACCTTATCCACCTTTGTTGGCAGCCTGGCCAACAGAAAAGAAACCTCTGAATGTGGAAAGTACAATGAAAACACGAGATGTTTTATTTTATTGTGTTTGATGGTCATAAAGTGAAATTAAAAACTGTGATTGTTTTATGAGCTACAAGGAGCCAAACGAAACACTTGTAAGGATGAAACAATATGTCTTTGGAGAAGAGAAGGGAGGTGATATAAAATAAATTGTGGTAAATAAAATTTGCCCTCCTCATTTTGACTTTAAAAGCTACCATAGATGTGTCAATATTTTATACATGACAAGAAAACTTGTACTACACTATCATTTTTGGTTTTATTGTCTTACAAACTGTAATGTTGCCACATTATACTGAGGCACTGGTGTATTCAATCTGAAATGCAAAGTTCAGAGATTCAGACTGCTGACTTAAAGTAATAGTAAAAGCATTCATCCACTTGAAATAAGAGCTACACTAATGTAGCTGATGCATTATTTTGATTAGATCATCAGGAAAGTGAATGTGAGGAATCATTTTATATCAGCTAATTGTTGTTATTTCATTGGCACAGCAGATATTAGTTACAGCCTGCTCTCTATGTCAATATTGGTCACTATACGAAATTCTTAGGCCATTGAGAGATGATTACTATTAATATCAAAAAATAAATGGAATTTCTTCATGTAAGGAAAGAGAGGACACATTCAATTAGAGAT
The DNA here is from genome assembly GCA_036346955.1 of Dipus sagitta. Lineage (NCBI taxonomy): Eukaryota > Metazoa > Chordata > Mammalia > Rodentia > Dipodidae > Dipus > Dipus sagitta. Next base: position 70,805,476 of record CM070778.1, on the reverse strand, counting down.
CTAGAATATACTAGGAGTCAAATAATAAGGCCCTGGGTGCACAAGAATAAATAATACCTTTTTATTGATAGCTTGCATTTTCACTCCACATGACATGTCATATCCACTTCTACTTTGTCTTCCTCTTTCTTTTAAATATAAATGAGCCTACTGACACAGGGTCTAATATGCCACTTGTTTTATATATATATATATATATATGTAGCTTCCAAGCTTTGGGGAGAAAAATAGATCTAAAAAGATGGCTCCTTGCCCAAAGCACTGAATGTAAGCAAGATGACAGGGACACAGACTTATACCCAGCAGGCCTAGGAAGAAGTGGGGCATAAATGAATTAGATATTGATTGCTTGGGTACTTTTGAAATTTCTTTTAATCCAAACTGGTTCCTGAGACAAGGGACTTGGTTTGGACATTAAATAACAGTGAACATAATTCTTAAAACTACAGAAAGCTCTGGCTTTGTAGGTCCCTTGTAGGTCATTTATTCTCTACATTTCTTTTAATGATTTCTGGGACCAATATGAAGCACTTATTGATAAGAGACATATAGTTTATTAACTAATTGGTCATAATTTATAAGGTTGTAAAATAAAGCTTTTACACTTAACTTTTATAATTCCATAATTCCTGTTATTAGAAAATTTATAAATTATTTACTTTCTAATATCTATCCCCAGGCATTGTAAAAAGAAAGATTACTTTAAAAGCATTTGAGTAACCAGCTTTGGGACTTTCTGTCAGACTTTTTGAAAATGACACAAGGTACTGTGAAAGGCAAATCTAAGATACAGGTGGTTGAAGTATACAAAAACCCAGACACTCTGTGATATTAATGGAGGCCTACATTTTCCTTGGTAAATTTAGCAATCCTTTTTAATTTTAAGCATTGTTCCAAGTCAAATGCACAATTGAAAGTAAGCAAACATTGTCTTAATTGTTTTAAAATATTAAAATTTTATGGCTCCTAGTGTTTCCTGTATGTTTCATTCCCTGAACAATATTCAAACTGAGTTGAATAAGCAAGAATTTCCTCTTACTGTGAAAAGTATCCTTGTTGTCATTCTGAGCAAGAAATGTATCTGGTTAACCTAAGACACAGTTTTCTCTTCTCGTAGGCTTTCTTACTCATTACATAATTTTTCTGCTCACATCAGTTTTGAAATACAGGTCCCACTACTATTTCCATTGAGCTCATGAGAAAGGGAATCACAGCAAAGTCAGATAACTTATCCAAGGTTATGCATCCTCTCAATATACAGTTATGCAATTCTGACACATTCTTACAACAGAAAGAGACAGAGAGAGAGAGAGAGAGAGAGAGAGAGAGAGAGTGTTACATTTCCTGCTTCAACATTATTAGCAGAATAGGTTAGTATGCCATCCTATGTATATCCCCAATGCCTTATAGGGAAATACATTATAACCTAAGCTCCAAAGTTACACTGCTGTAAGAGTAAGTTTAAAACTCTACCACTGTCACAGTAGCAATTCAGTACTTCCTTATTATTTACTGGACATGGTAGGTTCTCAATAACTACCAATTGCTATAATAGACCCTTCCAAAAACCCAGGAAAATAGATAGATCTTCATGTACAATTATTATTCTTCCATCCCGACATGAAAATATTCCTGGCCAATGTGCTACAATATTGTTAGACTGTGTTTTTTTTTTTTCTGTATGGTTATTGTGCTCTTAAAAAAAGAGCCTACTTCAATTTAGAAATATAACTGTGGATAAAAACTTTGCATGTGGAGCCAATAAATGTTAGGTATTATTCTAGAAAAGCATGGTTATCTACTTTTCTTTTTAGTTTATGAATTGAATCTTACCTTTGCTGAGCTTGGTTTTGTAAAACCTGTTCTTTTTGTTGTTGTTTTGTTATTTTTAAAGAGAAGCTCACCTTGACCGTTCCTTGTCTAGTAGCAATTAGGAAAATGACCCAACTTTCAGGATAAGAAGAGGCACACATACATTACAATAGATCTCACATGATTATTCCTACTTAGCCAGCACTAGTGTACACAGAAGGCTGGCATCTTGTTGAACAAAAGATAGAATTCTACTCTTTCTTTTTGTCTACTTATAGTCTTTACAATTATTGGTAAATAAGTAAATAACATTATGTTAAATGTTTCTTCTATCAATTACAGTGTGGATAAGGGTAATGGGAGAATTATTTTATTAGTTTAAGCAAATCTATCTCTTCTTAACACCATGAAGTACCAGATATTATATTCATTTGGATGAAATTCCTGCCTTTAGATTGAAGGATATTACAATTGAGATGTAAAGAGATATAGTACTTTAAAATTCTTTGCAAAATCCCAAAGCTTTCTTTCTTCCTGTGCTGATGTGGGTTCCCTTCCTAGCTTCTGAACCCTCACAAAGGTGAGAAAGCATGCTTGTTGGTTGGCACTGCTTTCCAGTGGCTTCCAGAGTGAAGCCTGCGCATCTCAGCACTCATGCACACTAGACTCCACTGCTCGAGGAAAGTAGATTCATTTTCCTTAAAACTCATCATCGCACTCACATACTTCTTCTTACACAAACCATCTTCTCAAGTCTCGCTTCATAAAACTATGAAAAGAAAACCCAAAGACAAAAATTCAGTTTTAACATTTAATTGGCACGTATATCATAGATACCTAATAAATCAAAATGGCTAAAGGAAACCATGGTTAAATGAGGGGAAACAGAAATACAAGGAATTATAACTATATAGTGAGAGAGCAACCCTTGTGTTATGTTTACTAAAGCTCTATGTAGCTACAATTTCATTTGACAGCAAAAAACAGCCCAAGTCAAATAATAACATTTTATTTTATGTTATACTCTTTTGCCTGGAGATGAAAACAGAGTCCCAGATTTTTAGACCTGGGCTCTCTATTTAGAAAGACTGGGCTCATCAACTGAGTTTTAGTATAGCACTATGAGCTCTGAAAATTATCACCTCTTTGACAATGAGCTGCCAAAAGTAGCTCCCTACTGGAAAATGAAATCATTGGGAGGCTCCCAAAAGATGCAAGATTTGTGGAAAATAAACTCCATTATTCTAGAATCTAACACAACTCAGAAGAACAGAAAAAAAAGAGCTCTCAGGTTTGATCATCAAAATTCATTAAAGAGAGAGCTTTTCATCAGAAGCTGACCAAAGTCTGAGGACACTCAGTGATGTAGAAATGACTTAGAATAAAATGGTCCTCCTCTGTGACTGCCCTTATAGTGTCCCTAAGTGCCCTATGCCTATCCTAACTCCACTTCTTTACTCACTCATAGTCTACTTATTCATTCCAAATGAGTCAATTCCCAAGCGGGCAGGAACCCCAACCTCATAGAAAATATTCTTGAATAATCCACCACCCCATAGGTGTTAAAAGTAGACAATGAGACTGAATGGATGGATGGCAGTAATATAAGTTTCTTCTCTCATATCTTCCATCCACCCTTTTATTATTTGAATCTGAAATATACCTCCAGAGGTTCATGTCTTGAATGGTTCCCAGCCAATAGTACTATTTTGTGATGTTGTGAAAACTTTGGAATGTAGGGTTGTGCTGGTGATAGTTCAGTATCAGGAGTCTTCTGGAGGTCATGCCTGGCCTCTGGGTCCTGTCTTCTGTCTGATTCACTGTGATGTTAATAGCGTCTGCCACATGCTCCTGATGCCATGAACTGAGCTGCTCTACTACACCTTCCCTTCCAGGATGGACGGAAACTTTCCGAAACTGTGAGCTAATATAAATCTTTCTTCTGCTTCTGTCTACTACTTTGTTACAAAAAACACAAAAGCTAACCAACACACATTGTGTCCATATTAACTCTCTGGAACCTGTCCCTTCCTTATCCTTCGCAGACAGGCGTTCACTTAGATAGATTGCAATATTGCTATCTCAGGCCTGTTTCCACAATGTAAATATAATTGTGCCATTCTCTCTTTCACTTCTGCACTCGAGAAACTGTGTGCCTGCACACTCTGTAATGGTAGGTACTCATGTGGACTCTTTCTGTCTTTGGGTGTGTTTTAAAATGTCAGTTGGAAGACTAGGAAGATGGCCCAGCTCTTAAATGCACTTGTTTGGAAAGCCTGCTGAACTGGGTTGAATATTCTTTTTCTTTTTTTTTTTTTTTTTTTTTTTTTTTTTTTTTTTTGGTTTTTTGAGGTAGGGTTTCACTCTAGCTAAGGGTGACCTGGAATTTACTATGTAATCTCAGGTGGCCTCGAACTCATGGCGAATCTCCTATCTCTGCTTCCTGAGTGCTGGGATTAAAGGCATGTGCCACCATGTCCGGCTTTGGGTTCAATTCTTAAGGCACCCTTTTGCAGTCAGGTTCACATTGCTGGCAGAAATCACCCAACCAAGAGCAGTTTGGGGAGAAAAAGGTTTATTTATTTATTTATTTGGCTTATAGACTTGAGGGGAAGCTCCGTGATGGCAGGGATAAAACGATGGTGTCACCCCCTGACCAACATAAAGTGGACAATAGCAACAGGAGAGTGTGCCAAACACTGACAATGGGAAACTGGCTAGAATACCCATAAGCCTGCCCCCAATAATAAACCACCTCCAGGAGGCGTTGGTTCCCAAATCTCCATCACCTGGGTTCCTAGCATTCAGAACACCTAAATTTATGGGGGACACCTGAATAAAACCACCACACACCCATATAAATCAGTTGCCAAAAAAATGTGGTACAGATGTCTGGCATTCATTTGCAGAGGCAAGAGGCCCTGCTGCATGCATGTGCACATGTACATGTGTGCACACATGTGTGCGCGTACACACACACACACAGATGGGTATAAATAAAAAATTAAAAAAATAGAATATATCTGTTGGGATTAACTAGCTACTCTCAGTATTTGAAAATACTTAAAGATAATCTTGCTCTTATCAGAATGAGTTGCTATATATTAGGTATTGGCTAATATATGCCCTAGTATTTCTCTGACTTACTAAGGTTATTACAAATGCTAGAATTATGTTCTCCGGAGATTCTGAACTTCTCTCCATTTAGCAAGGCTGAACTGACAAATTCTGGTGAATTTGATACAAATAAGATAAAAATAATTAGGCAATAGTTATATTATTCTTTGCTGTTTACCCAGAGCCTACTACTGGAATTTAGTCAATACTCAATAGGTATTCATTTCAATGATTTTATTACAAGACTATGGTTTTATGCTTCTAATCAGATTATTTATATCAATCAATACAAAGTGAAGAAGATGAAGAATTAGTTCTAACTCAAGTGGAATCTGGATACTAAATGAACAGAATAGAATATAAGCAACAACTTTAAGTGAGAATAAGATGAAAAAAAAAAACTAGTATTTATTGAGCAATCACTATGTGCTAGGGCCTGAACCAGATACTTTGGATAAAAATATCTTAATTTCTTCATCATAGTAAGGATAGGGAGTGTATATATAATTTTTAGATGTAAGACAGAATGAATTCCAGATAGTTTAAATAATTTCCAAAGTCACCAAATAGCAGTACAGCAGATGCCTTCTTTGACTAAAAAGCCCCTTGTTCCATTCAGGTATTTTTTTTTTTTTTTATTGTGGTAACTAGTCAAGAGCCATAAACAAATTTCAATGGCAAACCAATCAGCTAGTTCTAAGTCAGTTTATATTCCTAAAGAAAAGTCAATGTCCCCAGGAGTTAAGCAATTAATGACTTGATTATGTTATGGATTCATAGGAGAAAAGCTGGAATTTTTATTAATGTTCCCCAAATCTTATATCAACATAACCCAAAACCCACATTATAGTAACATATATTTCCCAAAGCTAAAGCCCATTCCTGTCTTCTGCACATATTTCTACTAAGACTCATGATTTATGTGAAGACTCTAGTGAACCTCTTGCCATGTAAGACTGTGTCACCATTTAGTATACCTTAATCCCAGTCAGCAAGGAGTGGTGAACTTAAAAAATGCTATAGAGTTACACTATGGAAAGTATCTTTAATGTGATAATCTATATGCCTAATAGTGCTACATTTTTCATTTAAGTTACAGAAAGCTAGGAAACAGTGAAATATTACTCAAATTTATTATCACCATAAAGACTTTATTCATATGTTTATGCTCTTACTTTGGTGTTTAATTATGTTTAAAAGTACAAAAAGGTTTTTATTAGGTGTCCATTCCACTAACCTAGTAACTTTAATCAGACATTTCAGCATTGGAGCTCTGGGATGGATGCCAGTTCCATGTGTGTGGTGCATGTGTATGTGTGCACACATGCACATGTGCTTGCATGTGCACATGTGTGGTTCCTTTATAAATAAATGGAGAGGGGCTGGAGAGATAGTTTACTGGTTAAAGTGCTTGCCTGTGAAGCGTAACGATCCATGTTCAACTCTCCAGATCCCATGGATGCGACATGCATAAAGGTGAGGCAACCACAAGGTCGTACATGCCCACTAGGTGGCACAAGAGTCTGGCATTCAATTGCAGTGGCTGAGGCCCTGGTGTGCCAATTCTCTCTGTCTGTCTGTCTCTCTCTCTCTCTAAAATAAAAAAAGTGCATAAGCAATAAGTGGAAAGATAAATAAACTATAATTCCCTATATAGATGTATTAAAATGGATGACAGAGATTATGATTTTATCTTCCTTTAAAAATGGGGAAATGACTGACTGCTGCCCACTCACTACATGACCCACAATCCCCAAGGGGTTGACCTGCATGCCCCAGGAGGAGCACCTTCAGAAAAGGAGCAGGGATAAGGGAAAGGATGATACCAACATGTGTTGTTTATACACTATTTCTATATCTAATAAAAATAATTTTTTTAATGAGAAAATGAATCCTACTAACTAGATGCTATGCAGAAGGTCTCCCAAAATTCTCACTCCATCCTTGGTCACCCTCATGTTTTTTCATGGGTGCAAATGATGTTGAACTCCCTCTATAAACATATATGTGAGACAACACATGGTAGAGAATACATGATATGTAAATTCTGAGCTAATCTATTCCTAAACTACACCAAGATGGGAGTCAGTAGTCACATGGGCCTACTGTGCCATGGAAATATCACTTGGCTAAACTGGGATATGGTGAATGCACAAAATCTTCAGTGAACTTAGAAGGTTTGTTCAGAAAATCTGTGGAATATCTCATTAACAATGTTTTATATTAGCAGTGTGTGAAGGTACTAATTTTGGATGAAAATACTTTTTGTAAAATTTGTAATTACACGTATGTTTCCACTTATCATTTTCCTGTTCAGTGTTGCTTGCAGCATGCTAACTTACCTCTCCTGGACCTTAAACAGAAGTTGGCTAGGGTAGATTATAGTGGTAAGAGTCTAAGTAATGCAGAAATCTCTTGAAATCAGGGGATGATTAGAGAAATAGGAATCATGACCCAGTGAGTTGTATTTTAGTGACTTGTCTTTTATTCATAAGTCTGGATGGGAGTAGGTAATCTTATGAATAAGATATATATATATATATATATATATAATATATATATATATATATATATATATATATATATCATGTAACACCTCAGTTCAAAGGTCTTTTGAAAAACCTGCCCCTCCAAGAAAAAGACAAAACAAAATCCCACTCAGTGAATTGGTGAGGACAAGATTTTTATATTTTTCTAACAGTAATCCTCCAACTTCTTTTTTAGCATAAGAACATTAAGACGTTTGACAAGTTGGAAATTATTACTTGCAATATCCAAGTTTGCCTTATACTAATGCGTAATGTTTTCAGAACCCTAAATTTCAATCTCTCTTTCTCTCTCTCTCTCTCTCTCTCTCTCTCTCTCTCTCTCTCTCTGCCTCCCTTCTTACCTCCCTCCCTCTATTCTTATCCTTAAGTCCCTCCCATTCTAAAAGAAATGATTTGGGGAGTCTCAGGTCTAAAAACTCAAAGTTGGAATCCACACATGAGACAGAGCATGCAGCATGTGTCTTTCTGAGCTGGAGGCTACTTCATTTAGTATAAAATCTTCCAGATCCATCCATTTTCCTGCATATTTTACAATTTTAGTTTTAAATATCTTTTATTTATTTGAGATGTAGATAGATAGAGAGAGGCAGATAGAGGGAAAGAATGGACAAGCCAGGGCCTCCAGCCACTGCTAACAGATTCCGGATGCATAAACTGCCTTGCGCATCTGGCTTACGTGGGTCATGGGAAATTGAACCTGAGTCTTTTTGCTTTGCAGGCAAGTGCCTTAACTGCTAAGCCATATCTCCAGCCCAATTTCAATTTTTAAAGCTGAATAAAACCCCATTGTAGTGGTGGTTTGAATGAGATATACTCCATAGCCTTGTAAGTTTTGAATACTCATTCCCCCACTGCTAGTATTTTGGGAGGTATACACTTGTGCTGCTGGGGATGGGCTTTGGGTTGTTAGAGCCCGACTCCAAGCCCAGTTGAACCCAGAGAGGTGATGATATGTTGTCTGTTAACACCTTGTTTTTCTCTGCCAGGATAAAGCTTCCCCTCAGAACTATAAGCTGAAATAAACCCTTTCCTCCCATCCACTGCTTCTTTTCAGGTGTTCTGTTAAAGCAATATGAAGGTCACTTCATATTGTGTGTATGTACCCGTTCTTCATTATCCATTCATCATTTCATGGACTGATTCCATTTCCTATCTATTGTGCATACAGAAGAAATAAATATGGATGGGCAAGTATCTCTAGAGTACAGTCCTTAGGTTATATGCCCAGGAGTAGCATAGCTATGTCATGTGGTAGAGCTATTTTTAGCTTTATGAGAAACTTCAACACTTATTTCCATAATATCTGCACTAGTATATACCCCCACCGCAATGAATAAAGGTTCCTCTTTCCACACAGCCTCACCAGAACTTGTTGTTGTTTGTATTTTTGATGGGAGTAGGATAGAACCTTGAAGTATTTCTAATTTTCATTCCCCTATATAGATGTAGAACATATTGAAAAATATATATTGACCTTCTATGTTCTTTTGAGATATGTCTGTTCATTTCCATATCCCCTTTATTAACAAGGTTGTTTGCACTTTTGTTGTTCAATTATTTTTGAGATGTTTATATATTTTAAGCATCTCTGTCAGATGTTTAGCTGGCAAATGTTGTATCCCATTCTGTAGGTTAGGTTGTCTCTTGATACTGTGGACATTTTCCTTAGCTGTACAATAGCATTTTTAGTTTCATCAGGTCCATCTATTTATTGTTTGCATTATTTCCTAGACTACCAGGGTCCTCTTCAGAAAATACTTCCCTACACCTATATCTTACAATGTTCTCCCTACTTTTCCCTCTAGTTCTTTTGGAGTTTCAGGTATTTTGTTGAGGCATTTTATTCATTTGGTGTGGAGTTTTGTGCATGGCAAGAGATGAGAATCTAGATGCATTTTTTTTTACATGTGGATGTCTAGTTTTCCCAGTACAATTTGTTGGAAAATGTTGACTTCTCCAATGTGTGTTTTTAGCTTCATTGTAAAAAAAAATCAGGTGGCAGCAGTTAGATGGACTAATATCTGGATCTTCTCCTTTACTCAATTCATCCATGTATCATTTCTGTGCCAGTACCAGGTTCTTCTTATTACTATATTTCTGCAGTATAACTTGAAACTGAAATAGTGATACTTCCATCAGTGTTTATTTATTTATTTATTTATTTATTTATTCATTTTTGCTGAGAATTGTTTTGGCAATCTGAGGTATTTTGGGTCTTCATATATATTAGGTGCCCCTGTATTTAGTGCCTATATGTTAGAATTTTAATTTCCTCATGACAGATTTTTTTCCTTAATAAGTATGAAGTGACTTTATCTTTTCTGACTAATTTTGGTTTAAAGCCCATTTTGGCTAACATTAGAATAGCCATACCTTACAGTTTCTTATTTCCATTCATCTGGGATACTGTTTTATGTGCTTTTACCTTAAGGTAGTGTCTGTCCTTGATAGTATAATGAGTTTCTGAAAGATAGCAAAAGTATGGGTCCTGTTTTCTAATGAAGTCTTTTAATCTTTGTCTTTTTATTGGGAATTGAAACCATTAATATTCAGAGTTATTGAAAATTGCATTATTTATTCCATCATGTTTATGATTTTGTGGTATTTGGTGTTTTATGTCTTCATTTGCTTAACAAATCTCTATAATTGATAAGTTTTTCCTCCTATATGCTCTTGAATGTGTTTATCCTCTTCAATGTGAAATATTCTATCCAGTATCCAATGTAAGGCTGAATTAGTGTTTATATATTCCTTTAGCCTGCTCTGATCATGGGAAGTTTTTCTTTCTTCTTGTATTACAAGAGATAGTTTTGTTGGGTACAGTAGCATGTAGATTTGCAGTTGTGATCTTTCAGTATTTGAAATTCAACTTTAAAAGTCCTTCTGGCTTTTAGACTTTCAATTCAAAAAATTGGCTGTTACTCTGATGTACCTGCCTTTATGCATGACTTTATTCTTTTCTCTTAAAGCTGTCAGTACACTCTCTTTGTCCTGCATAGTTAATGTTTTGGCTGTAATATGATATGCAGTTTCTTTCCTGGTCCTGTCTGTTTGGTGTTCTACATGTCTCTTGTATCTAGATTAGCATATCTTTTGCTAAATATGGGAAATTCTCTTCTATCATTTGTTGAAAATATTTTATATGACATTGACCCAAAGTTCTTCTTCTTCTGTGCCCATTATTTGAACATTTGGTCTTTTTATTGTGATCTAAGTATCTCATGTTCTATTCATATGCTTTTTAAATAAATTTTTTGAGGCAAGTCCAACAGACAGGGCTTTTTTATGTGAGAGTGAGAGATAGAGACAGAGAGTAACGAGAATTAGCATGCCAAGGCTTCCAGTTACTGCAATTGTACTCCAGGTGCATGTGCTACTTTGTGCACATGTGTGCAACCTTGTGCACTTGTGTCACTCTGTGTGTATGGCTTACATGGAACCTGGAGAGTTGAACATGGATTCTTAGGCTTCACAGGCAAGTGCATTAATCAACTAAGCCATCTCTCCAGCCCTCATACATTTTTTTTAAAATTTTATTGTTTTGGGTTAATTGATCCTATTCTTCTACCTTGTCTTCAAGGCTTGATATGAGCAAGAGTTTTCCATGAAGCTTTCTGCTTGGCTCATTTAATTCTCAATTCTAGTTTCATACCAGTTTTTCCTTTGGCATTTCTCTTTACTGAATTCCATTTTTCTATCTTCATTTTCTTCATTTCATCTACTCTTTTTTTTTTTTTTGCATTCTCTTGGAATTCATTTAGGTCATTATCTGTGTCCTCTTCAATTTCTTTAGGGTTTCATTCATGAGTTTATCCATGTCTTCTTTGAGTTTTTGCACATATTTGTAATCACTCTTCTGAGTTCTTTGCTCCAAGTTTCCTATAAATAGCTCTCATGGAGGTCCTCTACTGTGGAATTTGTAGTTCTTGGAGAAGAGGTATAAGATTGGTTTTTCTTGTTACCTGTTTTGCATTAAGATAGCTTTTATGGTTTTCTAGGGCAGGTTTCTAGGTGTTGGTCACCTGTGTTACATGAGCATTTGAAATATTGCTTGGCATTTTTTTGTGTGTTTGTTTGTCTTTGCCCATTTTATGCTGCATGGAGTTCAGTCTTAGAGGTTCTTGGAGCAATGGCCAATCATTGGTGGTCAAGAGTGGGGAACAGAGAGAGTTCTGGGAAGAAGCTGTGTGCCTGATCTCATTAATCTAATACTTTCTCTGCAAACTCCTATTCATTACATCTTTCAACCTGTTCTTGTCCCTAACTTTGCCTTCTTCTGGTATTCTGTCATAGGAAACATGAATATAATCCCACAGTATAAGAAGTTTTTAGTTTTACTCTGATTGGTGTTGTCTAGTCAAAGGATTTGTTCAAAACCAGTGCAGATCATTAGCTCTGGTATCAAGGTTGTAAAAGGTTGTAAAATGGCATCTACCTTGTCAAGATAAATATGTTAGGCCTCCCATGTTACAAAATATATAAATATAGAGAAGCTATTAGAATTGGTATTTCTTCCACTTCTACAAAGCAGGAAGCAGTATTTACAGCCCCTAAGTCTGTATTCATTTATATGAGTTTAAATGAGATAGAGCCATTGGATTGCAGATATTACTTTGTAAAAAATAATTAATTAATAGTGACACAGATAGCAAAGGCTAGCTTTACTACACAATCATTTAAGAAGGAAGAGTTTACTACTTATATATTCATTAATTTATTATTTATTGCCTGTATGTGGTATATGTACATGTACGTGTACATGTTTCTATGTGTGGGGGTACAGGTGCATGTGTATGTCATGTACATTAATGTACGAGCCAGAGGTTAACATCAGTGGTCTTCTTCTTGCTCTCCATCTTATTTTTTGATACAGGACCTCTCCTTGAACCTGGAACTCATCAATTTAGCTAAGCTATCTAACCAGTAAATCCCAAGGATTCCTTATCTGCATGTCACCAGCATTGGGATTGCAGGCACACACCACCACTTCCGGCATTCTATATAGCTTCTGAGGATCCAAACTCGGGTCCTCATGCTTATGCAACAAGCACTTGACCCACTGAGCCATCTGCCCATCCCAGCAGGAAAAGTTTAATGCAATACGTTTAAATAAATGTTTCTGGTGAAACTTAGTATATTATATTTAGGTTCATTACATATTCTTTTCTAACAATACAGAAATATTTTAAAGCATTTCTCTTATTTCGTAGAACATCACAGAAACTGTGTTTACAAAGGAATATAACCTTTCTTTAACTTTTCCTTCAAATAAAAACTTTTGATTTTGCTTTTTTTTGGATGTAGGGTCTCATGCTAGCTCAGGTTAACCTGGAATTCATTCTATAGTCCCAAGATGGGCTCAAACTCAACAATCCTCCTACCTCAGCCTCCTGAGTGCTGGAATTAAATGTGTATGCTACCACACACAGTAGTAAAAACTTTTATACTCTATGTGTTGCCCACTTCTTCACTGACTGACTGTATGATCTCAGGTCTCTTCTTCCAAGACACTTCTTCAATATTTTCAAGTCTAAATTTGGGAATGTGGTATTTGTCTGAAATACATGGGTAGGTCTGGATTCTGGACCTTGATTGGTGGTCACTGGGTGTGGTAGTAGGAAAAGGGAAGAATGGATATCTGTCATGTACATTTTATGTATTATTTTTCCTGATTTTGTATTTCTGTGTAGGTTAATAGCATTAGTGATTATTCATTAAGTTCTGTTGAAAAGGTTACATAGAGTTAAAATCCCAACCCTTTGTCTATTAAAGGAGACTAAGATCATCTTAATATAGGCTACACCATGTCTTTCTGCATTGCCAATTGATGGCATAGCAAGCTAGTACCAGAGCTTCATTACTAAGACTTCATTCCATAAGGTTTGTGTAGGGAATGTGAATATGGTATTTTGTGGTCTGGGTCAAATGCTTAGCAAAGACAAACCCCCAGACTTGATCCATGTATCCATGTATTGAATGCCAGCTCATAGTGGGAACAAGACCAAGCTAGAAAATAATGCCAAGACTAATTTTCAAACTTAATGATCTAAAAGAATTAGAGCAAATGTAGCAGTTGTTAGCAAGTTCTTTGGCAAAGCTAAAAAGATATCATGAGAAAAAATATTAAACTTTAAAAATAATCACCTAAGGTTGTATTTTCCCTCTCTCAGAGCCATACTGTTCAATATGTTAGATATGCTCCTAGAAAATTCTAGTACTCTTTTATCATAACATTCCAAGCACAAATTTCAATAAATTTTACTTCTGTGGTTTCCCATTTTCTCCCCAGAAAAAGTATCCCTTTTGTTTAGTTTTCATAGAATTTTTTCATGTCCCAATAATTGTGTTTATAATTTCATGTATTATGTGTTCATTACAAGTATGTCTGCCATGCATCAGCTCCCTGAACCTTTGTCATTGTAAAAGAGCAGCAGTCATGATTCCTGCTGTCCAGTATATGCTCCAGAGATGCCGAATATGTCAAAGGTAGAGACCATGTCAAATTGTTTCAAGCCAGTTAGTGTGAAGGGGACAGTCTGTGACATCCCTTCTGATACCTATTGGCTAAAATAAAAGGAAGAAAATGGCAGGTTGGAAGCAGATAATAACACAAGATTGAGTTCTGGGCCTGCAAATAAAAGTATGTTTTCAGAAGTTTCTCTTATATTAAAATAATTAATGGATCCTCCTTCACATGGTTCATCACTGAAAAACAAAGCTATTTAACTGGTATTTTAATCTTCATAAAAAGTTCTTTAAAAGGGAACCCCTTTCATATCAGACATAAAACTCTTTTCCAGAAGTTTTTGTCTGTTGTCATTCTATTCATTTATCAAGATATTTCCTGTGATCCTTTTTAATCAGCTTCACTCTGCTACCAGCTAAGTTTGAAAAAGGTGAATTAAGATAGCAAAGAAAACACAGTCATTTTGATCATCATCCCAGGGGAAGTGGCACAGTAGGTCTTTGCCATGTTTGGAAATTTCTTTCCCCATGCCAATTTATCAGAGCAGGTTTCCTAGCATGGCTGTGACACGGCTTGCATTTCCCTGGCAAATGTATCAGCTTGTCATTATAAATCTGAAGACGGATATTTTTAGCTGGACAGGGAAGTGAACAGTTTTTGGGAGACTCAATGCCAATGCTGCTGTATGAATCAGCCGTGTAAGGGGATGGAGAGCAGCAATCTCTGTTTCTTTCTTCCTAGAGCAGGGAGTGCCTCTTTGGTTCCCAGACAAAGCTCATGGTGCTGGGGGGAGCTGTGTCTCCATTTAGCCACACAACTGCACCAACCACAGCTGTTTCCCTGACCAATGAGCATTAAAGTGAAGATGTCTCTGAAGTTTAGATGATCAGAGTGGGCCCCTAGCTCAAAGCAAGAATAAAGTACATGAGATAAACATATGTCTCCAGGGAGAAAGTCAATCTCAAGCACAATTTAGTCTGGAATTCTTCTATTTTTACAGCAATTTCCACAATTTTCTCAATGACTAGAGGCAGACAGAAAGTACAGCACTCTTACAAAATCTCTCCAACCTGACAAGTGAACAAAGAGCTTCCAAGAAGTTAATAAGAGGATTATCTGTCACTGGAAGCAGTGTACTGCATGATAGTCATCAGCATTATTTTCCTGACTCACATGTGAGGTGGTTTCAGTAAATGTCAGTTTGGAAATGATTTTTTACAGTATCCGTTCTTCATATTTACTTTGTTTTTTACACAATTATTTGTACTGACCCTGAGTTGTCCAAAATGCCCAAGGTTGAGAACTTATAAGTTCATAAAGTACTGAAAACTCAGAGCCTGCCTTTACCTTCCCTAGAGTCTCCCTGATATTTAGGCATATGATATAAAGTGAAAAAATACATTATGTAATTTCAGGTTCATCTTACACAAGATGGCAGGGATGGTTGTCAGGTAGTATAGGGGCATAGTGCATGGGAAAGAGAGAGGAACAAAGGGAGGGAGGTCACAAGGGGAAAGAGAGAGAGAAGAAAAAAAAAACACAACTGCAGCATATAGAGACCTGGACTAGATGACTCCACTTTGCTCATTCAGAAGTGAGCAAGGGATACAGGGTAACTGATTTAACTGGCACTTGGTCAACTATCTGATTATTACCAAAGTTTACCAGTCTCTAGAGGAAAGACGGCTGTAAAAGCAGTCTTTTGTTTGTGAACTGAATCTAAGAAAGAGTCATGCTTACAGTTTTGTTCCCACTGTCACCTTTAAATTCTCCCAATAATATCTACCTTATCTGAAGAATTTCATGGAATAGAAGTTATAAAGACTATACTAGAAAACAGCAGGGAAACATTTTAAAGACAATTAAAAGGATCTCTAATCACATATATGCTCATTTGTAACAATTCTTTGTCTACATTTTCTGTGATGGAGGACTGTATTGTAAGTTCAGATCACCTCCTCTGTCTTGATTTTTCTTGAGAATTATAATCCAATACGATATACCTGACCTCATTCCTTTACCATTTCACACCTTTATCCTCTCACTGATCAACATTATTTACCATGCAGAAGCTGGTGGCAGAGAAGTAAGGGAGAAAGGGCAAAGTAGCAAGATTTTTGCCACTGTGAAGATATAGCAGCCAGGTCCTGCTGATAGATGAGGTAAGGCTTGTGATTGAGGGTAAATGAGAAGTCATAGAAAATGTCTAGTCTTAATTGATAATGGAAAAGACTGGAGGAACAATAAATGAGGGTATAAAATTACTATTTTTATGGGCTTATTTTGGGATACCTTCAACTAGCCAAAGGGCCATAATCCTTGAGTGCATAGGCCTCATCAGACTCCCCAGAACTAAAGTGCCTGAGGCAAGCCAGCATAGAAAAATAGCTTAGCAACCTGGGATGCTGCTTGGCTTGAGAAATAAACATACCCTTTTCCTTAGCAATGAACCTAGAAGCCTTTCAGCTATCTGGGATTCCCACATGCATTATGCTGTTTTTATACCACACACCAAACAATGGAGTAAGTTACTTTGTCCCTAGTGAGCATTTTGTGACTTCTCTGTTGTGGTTAATTTGCATTACAACACATAGTGTTTTTAATTATTTTGGGGTTTTATGTATATGCATGGTCATAAGACAGGGTACCTATCCAGCCTGATTTTGAATACATGCACAATAAGGCAAAAAGCTGTGTCCTTTGGGCTGAAGAGATGGTTTAGTGGATAAGGTGCTTGCCTGCAAAGCCTAAGGACTCAGGTTCAATTCCCAAGTACCCATGTAAGCCAGTTGCACAAAATGGCACATGCATCTGGACTTCATTTGCAGTGGCTGGAGGTCCTGGCACACCCATTCTGTCTCTCTGTTTCTGCTTGCAAATAAATAAATATATTTTTTAAAAAATTGTGTCATTTGACCAAACTTTTAGGGGAGAATTCCCTATTTATCATCTTATGCTTATATATCATTTTATAGATGTATTATATAGAGAACAAATTGTACAATTCAAATCTGTCAATCAAAATAGATAACCATCCAAACTACAACCTTAACAACCCACCCTTCTTCATGGATTCCTTAAAAAGAAGTCCTGGGCTTCTGGAGGACTTTCCCATTCAAGTGACTGCTATACCTCTGGGCACTGGACAATTACTTTGTTCTTAGTAAAGCCTCTTACTGCTTTGTGTGACTCTTTTCTAAGTCTTTATGAACAAGGTGCCAGGAACCTGGAATCACCCATTCAGGGACTACTGGTAACAGCAACAATAGGGTTTAGAGCCCCCAACATGGGCAAGAAGCAGGAGACTCAGACCCAAATAGGATACTCCAATTAGAAGAATTTGAGCAGATAAAGAGGTGTTAATAAATGTAAAGCATCTCTAATGAGCTCAGGGGAAGCACAGGAAAATGTTGTGCAGGAAATCAAGGAGAATGTCACCAACCAATTGTGGTAAGAACTTCTGAGAAACCCAACAAAAAGGAAACATTGAATTTGGATGTAAGAAAGTTCACTTCCTTGGTGGTCTTCAGATTGGATGTGTTGAAAGTTACTTAGTAGATCTAGGTCTCAGCTTCTTCATCTATAAAATTAGAATTATCATCAGACTTAATTCATGAACTTGTTAGGATTGAGGAAAACAATTTGTGTGATATGTTTAACAAGGCATGGTATATAATAATTATTTTAAGTCATTCATACTATTATTATCATCATTTCACCATCTCGTGGAACACTGCTCAAGTCTATGTTAAAATACTTATCACACCCTACTGTAGTCATTTTTAAAGATATCTATTTATTGAGAGAGAGAGAATGGGCATGCCAGGGCTGTTGATGCTGTAAATGAACCCAAAATGCATGTGCCACTTTCTGTACCTGGATTCATATGGACACTGAGGAATTGAACCTGGGCCAACAGTCTCTACAGGCAAGTGCCTTTAACCCCTGAGCCATCTCTCCAACTCTGTCATCATTTTTATTGTCTCCTTCATTGAAAACCATGTAATAGTTAAGTGAATAATTTTTGTTGAACTTCTATTAAGTTTGCATCAAAAAGGAAAAAAAAAAAACTTACAGAAAGTATTCTACAGAAAACATAAATAGATCCCTTTGAATTCAATAGGAAAGGCCAATCCTCTCCAGACTTCTGGTACAAGTTTCTTCCCTTGTCTTGAGTTGGCCATGGGTAACATACCCTGCAGGAGCAGGGAAACATCTCATCATGGCATGAATCACTGTGCAGGTGGCCAAGTTGTCTCTTAGTTAGATTTATGAATGTCATACTCTTTATTGACTCTCACAAGATTTCTAATCAGAAATATTCCAAACAGTTTTTAGCCATCTCATTAGGACATAGGAAATTGGATAAAGAGGACAACTTCTGAAATCCTCCCTTAGCCACTGATCTTTTGGAAATTAGCCCTGTATGGTTTAGATCACTCTGTAGATTATAAACATGTCAGTAAATATAACCTCCATTTAGGTATGCCCAGCAGTTGTAACGACATTTGGCAGCAGAGAAAATGCCTGCCAAGACCCAAGCAGCTGTAGCAGGTGCTGTGAATCATTGAGGGTGTCTAGATGGTGCTCTGGTCCACTGAGACTTCAGCCTTCCAAGTAGATTATCTGCACAGATTCCAGGATGGTGAACTGGCAATACGAACACAGTTTCCACATCCATTTTCTCTCCATTTACCTGAATGTCAGAGCTATTGAGCAAGACTACTACATGGTTTAACAAGGCAAAGCTCTATAGCAACAGTGGAAGGCACATCTCAATAAACACAGTGCTCAGGGAAATGAAGAAAAAGAAAATGGAAGAATAGGTTTCTTTGATAGATGACTCCAACATCTATTTGCTTGAGAGAATTGTGTATTGTACACACACTTATGTGTGTGTGTGTTCATGTGTGTACTCATTCCAGTCACTTTTCAATGTTTTCAATGTTAAATCCTTATTTATCAACAATTTTCATATATTTACATAATGCATTTTGGGTCATAATGCCCACCTCTTATGTCCTCTTATACCCTTTCCTCCACTCCCTTCCACTTATCCCCTTCTTTTTTCCAACTATTCCCTCTTCTACTTTGATTCCCACCCTTCCCCAAACCATCTGTGACAAAATGTTGACAGGCCCAATACTGTACAGGTTTTGTACCACTAACAGCAGCTGCAGTGAGGTCATGAACGCAACAGCCATGAGATGTCCAGAATACATTGTTCCAAAGCACTCCTCCCCATTCTTTGGCTCTTACATTCTTTCTGCCTCCCCTTCCTCAATATTCTCTGAGCTTTGAAGGGCATGACAGAGATGTCTCATTTTCTTCTGGGCACTCAACAGATATTCTCAGGACTTTGATAAGCTTTGAGTCTCCTCAGGAATTTTCACCAACTTCAGAAGCAGCTTCTTTGACCAAGACACCTCTATACTTTTATAAGCATTTAAAACACCTGGTCAAAGTATTCATAGCATTCATTCCTCATGGAGCAGTTCTGGGTGTGAAGGCATTTCAGTGAATTCCCAGTGTTAATGTCACTATGATGTGTGCTAGTGTGATGGTGACTAGATATGATCAGCTAGGGCAAGGTGGGCTGGTGCAGCTTAATTATAAAGATAGTGAAAGATATATTCTAGCTCAGGTAATAGCTTCTCTATGTTTTAGATTCTGTAAAGGAGAATAATATCTACAACAAAGATGACATAAATGAAGATGATGGAAAGTTAACAACATAGTTGAAGAATGTAAAAAATGTCATATACTAACCCTTTTCCTCTTATGAAAAAAGTCCAAAGCATTTCCTAAATTTAGTGCACAATTCCATATCACTGAATCAGATTGGTGCTCATTCTTTCTGAAGAAATGCTACATTGGCATGGAGAAAAATAGAACAATTTCTCCCTCAAATCTATTTCTTAGAGGCATTTTACTCCTTTTAATTTAAGAAGAGAAAAAGCAGGGTTATCATGCACATTTGGGCAGGAAATAGTATGGATAGGTTGAAAGAACAATGGGTCCTAAGTCCAGTCTGTGTCTGCACTCAGGTAGGGGCTTACATCCTGGAGAAAAATCACTTTTTTTCTATTTTTATTATCTTTTGAGAGAGAGAATGGGCTTGCTAGGGTCTTCAGACCTTGTGCTCGAACTCCACACATGTGTGTCCCCTTGTGCACATGTGCAATATTGCTTGCTGTGTCACTGTGCATCTGGCTACATGGAACTTGGAGATTTAAACATGAGTTCTTAGGTTTCACAGGCAAGTGCCTTAACTGATAAGCCATCTTTCCAGCCCAGAACACCTTTCTTCTGATCCTTGTGACAGAATTATAGGGATAAGTAATATGCCTGAATATATCAGCTTTCTGTGTTGTAATTATGAACTGAGATGCACCATAACTTATCACCATGCGAGGACATCACACATATTCTCTAAATGTAGCTGTGCTTTTAACAGCTTTAAAAAAACTTGACACTTACAGGGTAGAGATGTAGCGATTTGGTAGAGTGCTTACATATTAAGAATAAGGCTCTGTGTTCAATTGCCAGTACCAGTCAAAAAAATAAGTTTAGTCACTTGATTTTTTCAATATAAGTTAGACAAAAGTCATCATTAAAAATCCCACAACTAGCCCAGCGTGGCGGTGCATGCCTTTAATCCCAGCCCTCGGGAGGCAGAGATAGAAGGATTGCTGTGAGTTCAAGGCCACCTTGAGATTACATAGTGAAGTAAAGGTCAGCCTGGGCTAAGGTGAGACCTTACCATGAGAAACCAAAACCAAAAACAAAACAAAACAAAAAACCTACAACTGATATCTATCTTTTTGGACAAAAAGATCACTGTTAGCTACTTGAGTGTCGATGTATACATGACCATTATTTGTCCACATGTATCAGTTAATTTTTATGTTGCTGTGACCAGATATCTGACACAAAACTGTTTAGATCACAAAGGATATGTTTGGTTTGTGGTTTAAAAATAGAGTCCATTGTGACCAGGAAGACAGGGTGGCTGGATGTACTCAAGCCTGTGGCAGCAGGGGCCTGGGGCTACTTGCACATATTTCAACAGGCCAGTTAGTGGAGAAAGGAGAACTCAGTACTCAGCATGCTTTCTCTTTTTTCCCTGTTATTTAGTGTGGGATCACACCCAATGGTGCTACCCACAGTTAGTGTGTGTTTTTACCCCACACTTAATTCTCTCTGAAAACATCCTTATGTACTCACACAAAGGTGTGCTTTACTAATGTCCTAAGTGTATCTTGAACCAATCGGTATAACAGCATCAGCTATCCTAATTCGTTATGTTGAATCCTTAAGAACAGACACAAATACCAGCCTACCCCTTGTCTTTGTGTCCTTTTCCTGTCTTCAGTTCAGATTATAAAACAATAATATGGGGGAAATCACATATGCACATTCACTGTTACATAGAACTGCTACAACCTAGGGGGTAATAATGGAAACTGCCAATAAAACTTTGAATATAGTGTGAATGTTGCCAGCAAAACCTGATGAATCATTTGGACAATTACAAAGTGCTGGAGGACAATCACACATGATGAAGGTCATCACCCGGATATGAGAACATTGCTCATGAAACTACCTGATGAAACATTAGCCAAAAATACAAAACTACAGAATAAAATAATGACTCTTCAGTTGTTGTAAAAGTTTATAAAAATCATGTGGATGTCTGTATAAAGCCTGTGTTTCTGTTTATTCATCTTTATTAATGGTATTAAGAAAGAAGGTCAGAGTCACATGTTGGGTCATTATATGCAGAGACATTTAGCTTACCCATAACTGTGGGCTAACTCCACAATGCGTGACCCGTATACCTCAACAAAGAGGGGGCAAGGGGAGGGGGTAGGTCACGGATGAGCCTAATAATGGTACCAAACTGAGTGTATTTGCTGAATACAGAACTGACTAATAAAGAAAAAAAAAAAAAAGAAAATAGTCAACAGTGTGCTAATGAAATCTGCAGAAGACAGTTAGCTAGGGATTGTTGCAAAACATTAGCAAGGACAGAGATATAATACAGATGGTCTGAAAGGAGGTACAGATCTTCAGATCAAATAACACTATGAGAGTCAGACGGGGAGAAGGCCAGCTTCTACTCTAGAGGAACATGAATGAAAACACAGACCTACTAAAGAAGGAAAACAGAACCTGGAGAAGCAGACTGCTGAGCTAAACCTGAGTGAGGTTAGATACTGCTCCTCCATAGGAAAGAGTGCCTGCAGTATGGCAGCCTGGTAGAGGATGACTTAACATAGTAGATAGAAGACATCTTAAAAGAGATGAAAATACTATGTGCTACTCACTCCTCAGCAGTTGCACCCATGCTGCTGTTGGTGTAGGGGAATCTCCACCAGAAAATATGGAACAAATTGAGAATGTAAGAATTGAGATATGAGCTACAGGAAGTCTGTTATAACAGAAGATCAGAAGAGTGAAGAATGGCTGACTTGGCTAAAGGACTCAGAGGAAATCCCCATGGCAGTTTATAAACTCTGGAAATAATGAGTGAAATTGTGATGGAAAAGTCAAAGTACCAGAGTGAAAAGAACATATTAAGATGAGGCTGCAGCATGAACAGAAGGGAACAAATCCAAACACTTTAACTAGAGAAACAGTATCATGAATTGTTCTGGGGAATCCAGAGGATCAAATTTAAATATTACTCAGCGTAAGAAGCTTAGAATGACAAAGAGCATTTACTCTAAGGCAAAAGGGACTCTGGAAAATGCTACTTAAACCATCCTACAATCTCTCTGGGTATAAATACATCTACATCATGTCTGGTGAAAACTGTTTCCAAAGAAGTCATGACAAGGAGTATGCTGGAAGAAAACTGGATATTGCAGAGGTTTTGGTAGGTTAACATTGAATAGACACATTTGGAAATCTAGTTATTATTTGTCTTCAAATTATTCTGTGATTCAAAACACTGTATAGCAGGTCCCCCAAAGACAGAATAAGATTCTAAGTGCATGACTACACACAAGTTGCTTTGTTGATTCAGTAATTCACATACACATGCTTAAGTCCTCCTATCTGCTCATCTATTGTTCAGGAAAGTTTTCAACTTGTGTAGTAGAGCAAGCAAAAGCCCTGAAGTGGAGAGAAATGTTGTAGGGGAAAGACTTTGTTCTACCTCTATTATTAAAGTGGCATATTAAGTTGCTAAAAGCTGATTTCGTCATCAAACCCCAGCATTGTCTCTTGTCCCCATCATGCCACTTTTCTGTATGTAATAATTTCACTTGCAAAAAGATGAAAAGAAGAAAGTGAACTGCATGTGATCTTTGAGATGACTAAACATAATAAAATGTTAAACTGTGCAACACATGGGACATGCCAATATCATTGTATTTTTATTGTACAAGTTCCATATCTGAACCTTTTCTTCCATGAGCAGGGTTATTATTTGAACTCACAATTTCTGATTAGTCTATAACAATAAAATTAGAAATTAGCACACCTGCACCTAAAAGTAAATACAGTAAATGTCACTAATAGTACTTAGCCACAGGTGCTGGATAAGCTAAGAGAAGAATGTTAAATGCAATCATTAGAGATGTCTGATTATACTAGAACTGAAGACTGGATACCATTTAAAACAGACAGCCTCTAGTCACTGAAATGAACTTCCAAATCAGACACAGTTATAGAGGAAGGGATAGTTATTGAAGCTTACATATCCAGGGGAAGTTCTGTAATGGAAGAAGAAACTGGCCTGCCTTCACAGGACTAGGCAAAGAAAGAAAAAAAAAAAAGCCACAAGCCAAAACCCCAAAGCTGTACCACATAGCATACTTCAGGAACTCTAGGAGGAACCAAGGTACTTGCATATCTTTAGATTGGAATTTCAAATCCACCACCACACCTTAAGGCTGGACCCTAAGATCCACCCAGTAATACCTCCTCCACCCAAGTGGCTTCAGATCTGAACTACAGACTGTAATAAAATCCTGAATATATTGGGGGCCATTCATTTAAACTACCACACCATTTTAATGAATATGCAGTAGTTATGAAAATGTCTTACAGTGAAGGTTGATATAAACAGGTTCCCCATGAAACATGAGAGGGCTGAGGAATTGTGAAGACAGTAGGATACACACAGCTTGTGAACATAGTGTAGTAGGTAACTGGAAATCCTTGCAGCTTTCCCACAAGGGTCTTCTTACTAAGATGAGAACCCAATTCTACATTCCCTCATCTTGCATTCAGCCAGAAAGGTGATTACTCATTAAGCCTTTGATTCTGTTTACCTACAGTGCTAAGAGGGTGAATTCACTGCTGCATTCTTCACAAATAGGGTTCCTGTCTTTGCTTCCTTAGCATTTTCACACATACTAAAATCTGTGAGAGCTCAGATACTTCATGTAGAATGGTACAGTATTTGCAAAGAGCCTGTGCTTATTCTTTAAGTCATTTCATAGTCTACTTATATAATACCATGAAATCACTATGTAGATCATTATTTCCCTATGCTGTTTAGGGAATAATGACAAATATATATATATATATATATATATATATATGGTTGTACAGACACAATGTTTTCCTACTACAGGTAGTTGAATCTGCAGATTCAAAATTCATAGATATGGAAGGGTTGATGTGTTAGGTAAGCAGATATACACACATGTAGAGAATACATGAGCATTTGCAAAAAATACTAATAATAAGCAAGGTTACTATAGTAGTTACATTCTTATTACTATTTCAAAACACCTATCCAGCAGCAACTTATGGAAGAAAAGGGTTTATTCCCAGCTTATACTCTCGAGAGGAAGTTTTCTCAGGGCAGGGAGGGCATGGAAGGCATCACATTTTGTACAGCAGCACAGAGAAAGCAGCAAGAGTGAGCTGGCTAGCACTGGCAAACAGGGCCACCTCCAGTGACACACCTCCTCCAGCAAGACTTTACTTCCCAGTGGCTCTACCAGCTGGGTACCAAGTATGAGGCTTAATCACAGACACATGAGACCATAGAGACCATTTTACATTCAAATCACCACAGTTACATAAACTATAGGAAGACAAAGGATTGATTATACAATGTATGTTCCAAGGTTTGTCAAATTTCTAGTGGCCCTAATGTAACTAATTTTCAGATTATTATATGCCCTTTTAAATATTTACATGACTTATAAATATACACATATGTGAAGACACATAGGTTTACAGCAATTTTACCTCTCTTTGTAGTTTTCACCTCATTGATATTACATAAAATATACATGAGATGTATTCTAGTTGGAAGCATACTTAGCTGCATGCACCAGGCTTGTTACTGCATCCTTCCAATCACAAGCACAGTGAGGTCTTCATATTGTGATGGTAGCATTCATTAATGATGTTTAAGTATATGAAACATTACCATTGACTCTCAGCATACTTTGGATAGTAATTACTGGTAACTTACATATGATATAAATTATGTGTATATGGAATGCAAAATCATTTAATGAGTATTTATGCCAGTTATAAATAGTAAGACATCCTGCATTTAAGAGCAAAGAGCCTAGAGCTAGGTATTTTATTTTGAATCATAGTTCTTAATAATTCTTAGATTTGTGGTCTTAGATGATCAGTACTAAGTCTATAGGTACAGTTTCCTTGTCTTTTTCATTATTTATTGAAGTTGACACATAATAATTTCACATGTGAGGTACAGTACACTACTGTGACACATGAATATCCTATGCAGTGATTGAGTCAGAATAATCACCATATTCTCCTCATGCATGCATAATCTCTGTGTGGAAAGACCACTCAAAATACCACTTTTCAGCTAGTTTAGAATACTAATTCTGATTATTTCATTATGACATAAAGCATAAGAAATCATTCTTCCCAGACAACTCTATCCATTGGATAATCTCTCCTCTCCCTTTACCCTCTTACTTTCTCTATTCTTTGGTAAGTTAGCACTGCTCTAGTCTTTATTTCTCTGAAAATAGCTTCAACACATTCCCTATTTAATGAATATGAATAGTAGTAATATACCAAAGTGTTATTATGAGAATCAAGTGAATATATATGTATATATAAATTATTAAGAAATCTATGCAAATGTTAGCTATTATTATTAAACACAAACAAATTGTCATAAAGAAGACAAAACTATTGTATGGTTGTGGAAAATGAAGCTGACTTTAATAAGTCAGTAACTACTGGGTAAAACATAGATATAAAAAATTTACATAACATTTCATATAAAATCTAAATCACTTTTTAAAGCACAACAAATTTATAAATTCTTTGAATAAAACCAAAATAAACCTAATTTTAAAAGAAAGTTTATGTGTGTGTCGGTTTTAGTTACCTTCTTGTTGCTGAGATAAAGCATCCAACCAAAAGCAGCTGATGGGAGGAAAGTTGTTTATTTTGACTTACAGACTTGAGAGGAAGCCATATTTTAGCAGGGGAAAAATGGCATTAACAGAGGCTGGACATCACCTCCTTGCCAACATCAGATAAACAACGTGAGCAGAAATATAAGCCAACTCTAGCAAGGGGTAACAAACTGAAAAACCCCTAAGCCTGCCATCAGCAAAGCTTTATCTCTCAAATGGCTATGAACCACGCATTCAAAACACATGGGTTTATGGGGGACATCTGATTCAAACCACTACAATGACTATATTTTCCATAAAAAGCATTTACTAGACTTATACAGGTAACTCAGAGTTGCATAGCTCAGTTACATACACACAAAATTCCTCTGGTTTTCAGAATTCAGATAAATGCAGATGTCAACAATGGGAATCTAGCTTGATCTTGGCCATATGTGTTCCACAAAGCTTGTTTTATCCAAATATAAACATTAATATGAAAATATTACGGGAGCAAAACATAGACTTTCTGTATTCTTTTAAGTCAGGACCAGAAAAAACACAAGTCTAATAATTGTCACTCCAAAGATTTTAGAAATTAGTTTTCAGAGAAACACATCAAAACAGGAATTCTTCAAAGCTCCCAGATAAGATAACCACAAAGGAAAAATACAAGAAAAAATTCAATCAACTCCTTGGATTGATTATATACTTCTATATTCTAAAAGAGCTGCTTTTCCTTTTGACACCATTGCAAGGTTTCTATAAATATATAAAAACATTTCAGAATGAAATCTCTGTTCCACATGTTTTCATAAGGAGTGTGAGCGAAGTAGAAACTCCTGAAAGGATCCATGATCAGTCATTCACAGTAAAATAAGCCAATATTAGTTACAAGTTATGCAAGACCCAGAGTCCAAGAAGCTGTAATTTGCAGTACGTGTTATAAATGTGTAACTGGCAAATTTTAATAAGTAGATAAAGATTAGTACCCCCTGCCACCATTCCTTAAACAGACTAAAAAGAGGATGCAGGAGAGAATACAGGCCTTGCATCTCCTGTGTCTTCTTAGGCCCATGATGCACTCAGAAGCAGGTGTGAATGCTACAGGTGCTTTGATGAGATGACTGCTGAAGCTTTCCTGGAGTCAACAGGCTGACAACTCTGGCAATTTTCTCCCGGTTTCCTGAGATTTCTTTTTGTGCACTGCTAAGTTGCATGGCACATTTACACTACAATTACTCAAGGTAATAAAGCAGTTCTATGGAGAATCTATTCTTTCTCTGGAGCAATTGATCCAATTGACAAAACCCTTGCACCTCACTACCAGAGGAGTCCCTGAATCTGGAGCAGAAGCAGAACCCACTTTTATTCCACCATGGCCTTCTGGAACATAACTCAAAGGCCTCAATATATAAGAGGCTTCACCTTCCACAAGTTGGGACATAGTATCACACTGTTCTTTTAATGTCTTTATTTTTATTAGATAATATTTATTAGATGTGCTTGACATACCAAAATTAGTGCTGAGACATTATTAATTATTTATTTTTTCAACAATGTTATAAGCTATCTACTATGCATTATCTTAATAATAATGATGAAAATAATTTTATAGGTCAGGTTAGAGAGACCTAAGTTAGATAGCTTGCTTGAAGTAGCATGGTAAGTTTTAGGACTACAAACACATCATGGTACACCTGTCTCTAAAGCCTAGGCATTCATAACATACTTTACAGGGTTTTACTCTTTCTTCTTTTTGGGAGTGGTGGCAGAGTAGGATCACTCTTCTTTTTATAGGATCCTACCATTGCAGAAACACATGGAAGCAATCATGCAATTAAAAGCAATCACTGCTTCTCCCTTTGACCTCAGCTTTAGGGGAAGGGGTCATAATCCTCAGTATATTAGGAGAGGAAAAACAATGGAACCCTCAGTACCAAAGCAGGACAGACTCACTGTTCTCACCATTCTCAGGGGAGGAAGCAGATGAGCACAAGTCCTTTAAGTAAGAGTACTTTAGGTAGTCCTCTATCTAAGCAAAATCCAAACTCTAAAGCACTGAACATTTATAACAGCCTTACCTAAGTCAGAAAGATGATAGAAGTCTGGTGAGGCACAAGGAGAGATCAACAATCAGATTCACCAGAAGGAAACATGAACATGTAACATGTGGAGAAACAATCTAACCTTCAGAGAGGCCTTCTGAGCAAAGGAATGTTTGGAAAAGCACAATTTCCACAAATAACTCTTCCTTCAGGTAAAGGGGTTCTAATCCCATTAGCCAAAACATTGCCCTGGGAAGCAGCCATGCTGTTGTTAGCCATACACTTAAGAAAACATAAATCCCCCAAAGTAGAAGTCATTATAAAAGGTTACACAGCAAATTAGCTCCAAAACAGATAAGCATTTTCTCAGTTAATCTTACTTCAAATTTCAAAATAACTCTAACCCCTTAACAAATGTCCACCATTGCCAAGGCCTTGGAAAAGCTAGTTATTTGTGGCTTAATGGTAAAAAAAAAAAATAGAAAAAAAAGGAGTCACACAGCTACCACTTAAAGTGGTTAATCTAGTGGTAGCAAGGAGGAAGCCATGGGCATGTAGAATCCTATGAACTACTTCGCCAAATGAATATACTGCATGTGGAATTCTATTCCATGACAAATTATCCAGTAGGTTCTGGCATCTAGTTAGATTTCTTGGAATCCATTAAGATCAAAGTCAAAGAAACTTCTTGAATACTGGCTAATCAACAACAGATCATTTAAACCTTCAGTCATCCCTAAATTAACAGGTTCAACTTTTTCTTTAATGTCTCATTCTTTTGCAAGTTAACTGTAGCCACTTCATTGTAATAATTACACTCTTTGTACATTATGATATTAGAAACTTCACATCACTGATCATATACAAATGAGCCCTGATCACAGGCATCAGCTGTATGGGAACCTCCATTTGAACTCACTAGTCAATTTCAGAGTCCACATATCTCTCTTACTGACCCAGACAGTAAACAGCCAAGTAATGACAGAATGTCGAAGGCCTTCTCATTGCTGAATGGGTGAGGAGCTGATCCTAGAGGGATGCTTTGCATGGACAATGTAAGCAATGAAATATTTATAGTCATGTCAAAAGAGACTTGTGTCAGATAGCATGACTCTTTAAAGACCTGACAAGCCTAAAATAACAGTAAAATTAGCAAGTAGGATAAGTGAAGGAATGATACAAGTCTAATAAGATATATAGATTTTTAGTAAAGAAAAATTTAAGTGTCATCAACAGCAGTAGTATTGAGGTAACAGGAAGTTAAATGTCTGGCAATTTATAGTGATTTTCCTTGAAAATGCTTTAGCCCCTAATATTATTCATGGCACAAATAAATCCAGTAAGGAAACAGTTAAATAAATACTTACCTTATGAAAAGAGACACTAATCATAATGTAATATATCTCATATATAATAGAGTTATTTATACATTATACATTCAAACTGATCATAAATGTATACAATTTATATAATTCTTTTAAATATATATGTATATATATATATATATTTATATATTTATATTTATATTTATATGGAAAAAGAAACACAATAGAGAGACAGACATAGAGAGTGAGTATGGGCATACCAGGATCTCCTGCCACTGCAAACAAACTCCAGTCACATGTGCCATTTCATCCATCTGGCTTTAAGTGAGTAGTGGGAATTAAACACAGGCCATCAGGTTTCGAAAGCAAATCCCTTTAAGTGTTGAGCCATCTCTCCAGCCTACAATTTGGATAATTCTTTAAATTTTTAAAAATCCATTTTTTGAACAAAATATGCCTAACTATGAAAATTTAAAAATCCTTGCCAATTTTATTGAAAGATGAAAACACAGCTGCTTTCTTTTCTTATTTTTCATACTTTGTACACTAATACAATTAAATAGAAAGCTTTTTAATGGTTTAAAGTAGAACAGGCAGTCCCTGGAAATATGGTAAGCCAGTTGCATTTTCACTGAAGAAAACAATCAACTTATATGCAACCCTGTTTTTTTTTTCATTTCCCAAGCACCTATGTATTCTATACCATCTTAGCTTATCTCAAACCCAGAACCTAAGATAAATATCTGCATTACACTCATTAATACTTTGAAGTATAATTTAGCCAATGTCATAAATTCCCCCCTCCTCATTACAGCCTACAGACTATGTGTCTTTTATTATACAACTAAATCATGACAACTTTATAAAGTGTGGCCTTTTTGCTATAGGTATTTAAGCAAGAGCATTTATCATTTAGAGAGGCTTTGCTTAATAAACATACTTAATGAATTTAGAGTTTTGAAATTATGTGGCAGGCAGAAAATGGCAGGCTAGAGAGTAGATGTTAATTCTAGAGTATTAAACATTCTAGAAGAATGTATGGAGTAGGATACAACCAGAAAGAAGAGTATCTAGGCTACTGAAAAAAATAGACTTCGTGTCTGGACACCAGTACCAGAAAAGAAAGAGGCTTCTGGAAGTTGGCTAGAACAAGAGTAAAAGGCCACATGAGAAGACACAAAGGATAATGGTATTTTGCCATTTTATCCAATTTAGTATTTTCCAACTTTAACTTGTTAATATTAAGAACGCACGCACTGGGCTTTCACAGCTTGAAATAGTGGTATGACATATTAATAACACTCTCAAGACTTGCAGAATATTAGAGAACATTTTCTGTCAACATCTTTCATTGCACAGATGATGAGGATATTGATGTTCAGTGAAATCTTTCTAAAATGCAAATCAGATCATATTACAATGTTTTATATTCTTTAGTGGCAAGATTTCTGCTTCTAGCTATAGCCAAGTAGCTTATATCACTAATACAGCAACAAAAATAAATGCAAATAGAAATATTATTTGAAGACATTAAAGAATGATTAAAATAGCTATTGTGTGACAGATCAGATTGAGATGCAGAAAGAAGGAATATACATTTCACTTGAGGTATTTAGAGGCCAAGCAGGAAATCATGGGTCATAACTTTCTGTCATGCTATGGAACTGAAAGACACAAAAGTTAGTTTGAACTCCATAAAGCAAAAAGGGCCTAGTCTTTCAACTGAAATCTCTAATGAGCAATGTCCTAGGGAAAGGGAGAAACTCCAAGAGTAAACTCTCTGAAATGTTACTCAATTGTCTCAATTCCTTATTAAATTAGGCTGATCTGTCCCTACTCCAGTTTATCCAGAAGAAAAAATAATCATCTCTCAGAATAGATGTCATAATCCAGACTCTTTAACTTTTTCATGTACAGTGTCTGATAACAAATCCCAAATTACCCATACAAATGCACAAGAACAAATAATGGGAAAACACGACAGAAAACAGTAGTGAAGGACCTGACTGGTAGCTGAAATACAGAAATGATGGATGGATTTTGAAATAAATAATTTCCATTAATATTTAATAAAAGAGGTGACAGACAAGAATTTCAACAGGTATGAAATGGATGGTTTAGGCATGAAAGTTGTATAATTTTAATTGAAAACTTGTTAACTAATATTAGCAGCAGAATCAGTACAAAATAAGATTAGTAACCAAGAAAATAAGCCAGAAGTAAGTATCTGGATATAAGTATTGAGAAAAAATAGGCTAAAGGAATAACAAAGTAACATAAAATATTGGATAAACAATTAATATACAAATGATTAGCTTCCCAGAAGAAAGGAAATTGTGATAGAAGAAATATTTGCATGTATAAAGGCTAAGCACTTTTCCTACCTAGCAAAAAAAAAAAAAAAAAAACAAAATCAAGCTAAAAGTTTGAGACTCTTTATAAAATTCAAGCAGAACAATATATAACATATTGGATTATATCATATTTATTTATTTATTGAAGAGAGAGAGAGAGAGAGACAAAGAGACAGATAGAAAGAGAATGGACATGTCAGAGCCTCCAGCCACTGCAAATGAACTCCAGATGCATTTGTATCTGGTTTACCTGGGTACTGAGGAATTGAACCTGAGTCCTTAGGCTTCACAGGCAAGTGCATTAACCACTAATCCATCTCTCCAGTCCAGATAATATATTTATATGTATTAAATAACCCAGTCATAAAGGCAAATTATGACTACAGAATTAACAAACTAGACTTTAAAGCATTCTTTAGGAGAAATAAGAAAAATTCATAATAGTAAAAGAACCACTTCACCAGAAAGACATGTGTTCCTAATGTTTATGGATCTACAACAAAGCTTTAAATGATGTGGAAAATAAATAAAGCCATAGTGATGGAGATTTGAATATAACTTTCCAGTTGCTGCCATATAAAACAAAACAAAAATCAGAACAAAATTTGGTTAATAGTATGACATTAGTGGTATAGTGGTAAGCATATCTGCCTTCCAAATTTGGTTAACATATTTACAATCTTCCTTAATTAGCATTCACAATATATTCTATTTAAAATAAGCAAAATATATGCTACTTAAAATTCTAAAATAAATATTTATCAAAATTGAGCCATATGATAGGCAATAAAGTAATCCTTAAGTTTTAAAGTACCAAAGTCCCACAGTATCTGTGATGCGTCCTGACAATTTTGGAATTAAAGTGAAACAAAAAAAAAAAATTAAGGTAGTGCATAAATTAAATATAACATCATCAAATATTTTGAATCAAAAAACACTTTTTAAAGAACTTATGAAGGCCGGAGAGATGACTTAGCAGTTAAGACACTTGTCTGAGAAACCTAAGGAACCTGGTTCAATTATCCAGGACCCATGTAAGCCAGATGAGCAAGATGGTACATGCATCTGGAGTTCATTTTCAGTGGCTAGAGGCTCTGACATGCCCATTTCCTCTCTCCATCTGCCTCTTTCTTTCTCTCTCTCTCTCTCAAATATATTAATAAAATATTTCTAAAACTTTTAGAAAAGAACTTATGAATAAAAGAAAAAACAATGAAAATTTAAAACCACATTTACTTAAATAATTTGGAAAAATCCACATAATCTAACAGAATGCATCTAAAATTCTGACTAGTGACAGTTTTGTAACTTTAAATGTGTATATCAGGAAACAATAGAAACCTTAAGATCAATGATCTAAGTTTTCAATTCAAAAAGTTAGAAAAGAGCCTGGCATGGTGGCGCACACCTTTAATCCCAGCATTTGGGAGGCAGAGGTAGGAGGATTGCTGTGAGTTCAAGGCCACCCTGAGACTAACACAGAATTCCAGGTCAGCCTGGGCTAGAGTGAGACCCTATCTCAAAAAAAACAAAAAGAAAAACAAAAGTTAGAAAAGAGTCAACAATAAAACACAAAGAAAGTAGAAAAGCAAAAAAGAACACAAATTAAAAAATTACACACACAAACACACACACACACATATATACATATATGAGATAACTACCAAAGCCTGAAACTCCTTCTTAAGGAAGACGAATTCAAGGAAAGAACTCTAGCAAGCCACACTGTAAAATAAAGAAAATATACACATACTACTACTTTCAGGTGTAAAAACAACAGGGATATTAATAGAGATCTTAATATTTCAAAGGGACCAAAAAAGAATTTTATGCTAATAAACATGGAAATTTGCATAAAGTGGATGAACAAATTTCTTGAAAAACTGCAACTTAAAAAGATCAGTAAAGATGAGTC
Source organism: Dipus sagitta (assembly GCA_036346955.1). Classification (NCBI taxonomy): domain Eukaryota; kingdom Metazoa; phylum Chordata; class Mammalia; order Rodentia; family Dipodidae; genus Dipus; species Dipus sagitta. Next base: position 70,771,534 of record CM070778.1, on the reverse strand, counting down.
TCCAGTACATAATGTGATTGATTGTTAGTGAGGATCATCTATTTAAGAAATTTTTTATTAAAACCGTCTTTACTATTTAATATGTGTCTGAAGAAAACTATTATTTTATAATAGTAAGGGATTCTGAGGAAAGGTCAAACCCTAAAAATCATCAAAATATTGTGCATAATACATAGTAAGAAAGCATGTCAACTGAAAAATAAATCATTTTCAATATGCTGCTAAGCAGCATAACCTTCTATATCAATCATGTCACTAGTACTAATAGCCCTTTTGGATAAGGAATCTACAAAACAGCTTGCAGAGGATATAAAGTGAGCCCATGTTTGTAGATATGAATTCTGTGTACTTTTTATATCTACCTTGTAAAATTGCAGGTATAAAATTGTGAAATATCCAATTTAAGCTAAGTTGGCTTGTGGCTATTAATAGGTAGGTTCTCTGAAACTATTGTGGCTCTCCTATCCAAGCGCAGCTCAGACACACCTTCCCACTTCCATCTATTCAGTAACAGCAGTGATGTTGTCCATGGAGAAGGTAAGGTGACAGAGCCCAATGTGATGGAACTATTTTTAAAACTCTAACCTACACAAAGTCTTCCAAGGAATTTCTGTGGAGATGAAGGCACCAGAAATTACAGGAGGATGAAAACAATATTTTATATAGTTTTGTCAGTAAACCATGTGCTTGCCATCATAATTTATGGTCTGATCTCTTTTGCTCTTAGCAAGAATAACTATGTGCAATGTTAGAAATTGTATAGGCATTAACCAGTATTTTGAGTGGAGGTGTTTTCAATTAAAAGTAACTAAAAACAGAGCTTTTGAATCACCAGGACCTACATTAATGGTAGATATTACAATAATTTAAAATACCTAATTCTTTCAATTTTGAAGTGACTTTTAAGACATTTCATAAAAAGAGCCCCTTGAATAAAATTAATGACTTGCAGGTTGGAGAGATGGCTTAGCAGTTAAGCACTTGCCTGTGAAGATCAAGGACTCTGGTTCAAGGCTCAATTCCCCAGTACCCATGTAAGCCAGGTGTACAAGGTGGTACATGTATCTTGAGTTCATTTGCAGTGGCTGGGGGTCCCGGTATGCCCATTCTCTCTCTTTCTCCCTCTGTCTGTCTCTCTCAAATAAATAAATAAATAAATAAATAAATAATGACTTGGGAAGTTAATACATGATTAACATTGTCTAAATAGGGCTGGAAGGATTACTTAATGGTTAAGGCAATTGCCTGCAAAGACAAAGGACCCAGGTTTGATTCCCTAGGACCCACATTAGCCAGATGCACAAGGGGGCACCTGTGTCTAGAGTTCATTTGCAGTGGCTTGAGGCCCTGGCACTCCCATTCATTCTCTGTCTATTTCTCTGTCAAATAAATAGAAATAAAATATAAAATTGTCTAAATCAATTATTTTAACATTTCTAATATATAAACAACTGCTAACTGTGAGAAATTTTAATAATTTATACCATTTGATTATTTTTAAAAGATAAAATAATACTAAAAGAAAATATTATCATATATGCAATTAAATTCATTCAATTCTACTAAGACTCTAACCAAATTAATTTTTCTAGATTTTAGACAATGAAGTTGCAGAAGGAAATAAGACACTTAAACACTAATCTTACACAAAACAAAAAGATAACATATACTAAGAAATCCTGGGAATTCACATCACTTGGTAAAAGGTTAAATATACAGATTGGAAATAATAGGTTTTAGTTTCAAATAAATAATTTCATTAAGTTTTATTACTTTCATAAAAGCAAACACAAAACTATGTAAGTTTACCTTAAGATCCATTTTATCTCAAATTCTCAAGAATTTACCAATGCACATACACTTGACCCAAACTGAAGTTCAATGTAACATCTCACAAAATAGCTCAAGTAGGTTGATACATCTAGTATTTCCCCCAAAATTAAATGTATCTTCTATTCAATGTTAAAAAATAGGCAGCAGTCGGTTTCAAAAGGTTGCTCAGAGAAGATCTTCTCATACTATTAATCCCAGTCCTGGGGAGGGAAGTCTGGGCTATAGTAAGACCCTGCCTCACATACACATAAAGAAAAAGAAATGGGATAAGTGTTTAGCTAAAATTCCATTTTGTGGGCAGCTATGCTATATTGATGGATTGGGGCTATTTTTTTTTTTCACTTTGCTCTTCAACCTTTGCTAATGAGATCACTGTGCATATTCTGTTCCATTACATAGCTCTTTGGAAACTCAAGGGAAATGCAAAATCTAATTTTAGAATACTAGTGTTCATGACAGCTAATCATTAACAGTTTATTTTAAAAAACACAATTTTGTTCTTCACCATTTTCCCTGGTAGACTGCTTTGTTCCCCCTGAGACTCCTTCCATGAGCAGACTATACAAAGTGCTGTGGTGTCAGGAGGAAAGGGTCATTAAATCTTGGAAAGAAAAGCCTGTATTCTAGTTGCCTTCTTGGTTCTGGTTCTCTCTAGCTTACCATATCCTTGTCTCTCTGCTCACTGATTATAGCACTGAATAGACTTCTGTCTGATTACTTGCTATACTTTATTATAATTGTTGACCTATGTGTTTGTGTTTTCTGGCAAGCCCTTCAGAGAAGTGGTCACATCATGCTCTTGTTTTTAAGCCTGGGTAGCCCAATGACAGAACTGATAATGAAAAATAAATAAATAAGGAGGATAATCTTTGGCATACTCCCCAATTTCTCTAAACAGTTTCCTCATTTGCAAAATAGAGATTAAAAACATTTGGTTTATGTTTTTTCTAAGGATCATTATGAACATATTTGTAAAGAAATATAGCATATGGTGTGTGGTCACTAAATGCTCTTTTGTTCCCTTCCTCCTACTAGGAAAAAATACTTAATAAAGATGGCAGAGAGCACTGCTCACTGACGGAGAGCATAGGAGAAAGCTGCTGTGCTCCTCCAGTAGAGTGGAGAGTGTTTTCTCCTTGGCTCATCTTGGCCTTTGGGGGCAGAAAAACCTAGGTTTGAATGTTGGACCTTTTCCATCATAGCAATAGAAATGGAGGAAGTAACTTAACCTTCCTCCAGCATAGTGCTGACCTTAGCAAAGGAATAATTCCCACTTTTTAATGGTTCCATACAAAATTAAATGATAACATTCCTGGATCAAGCTCCTTATGAGGATTGATGGTAAGTGCTCAATAAACTATGGCTGTAAATAGCTAACCATGGGTCATTGAAACAGTACAATAGAAAAGCAGGTGAATTTCACAGATGGAAGAACAACTCAGAGATATTTTTAATGGGAACAGTATGTAATAGCACATGTGAGGCTTACCACTTTAAGAGCCATGGGAATCACATAAGGTATCTTCAGCAGTAGGGTCTTACCACTAGCCTTTGGTAGGTCATCAAGTACTTTGACAGAAATCTGTCTCTCATTTAGGAAACCTTGTAGGTCTCTCTGATCAAAAGCTCATTGTGGATGATAGCCCCATGCTGGATCTGGGAAGTTGGAAGAGAGTCAGTCCCCAGACAGTCAGCGCGTCTAGTGCCAGAAGATGCTACATGGGCAACTGGGGGAAATTGACCAATATCTGTCGAAGCAATGCATGGTCTAACCTACTTAGCAGCAAATAACTTGTTGATGCCCACACAAGTGCAGTGGTGGCACACAGCCATGGTGGGGAACCAACTGCTCTCAATTTGGCTAACTGATCACCTCAGTGGTATGGGACCCATAGCTGGAGCTGGGAAACAAGTGAGAACCAGATCCAAACGTAAACCCACTCTCCAATATCAAGCTACCATCAACTGTGGGCTACAAGAGGGCCTACAGGTATTAAATTCTCTATTTAAAAAAAAAAAAGTAAGGGGTATCTCATTTGTCCTGGTGCTAACTTACTCTCCGTTGGAGAATCTGCTTCTCTTTTTCAGATAGATGTAGATCCTAAGGAGAGTGCCACCCCATCATACCTCAAAAGGGCCCCGGCTGAAACTAAGAAAAATTGGAGAAACAAGCAAGGGGGCTGTTTTCCTGATGAACCGGATACCAGCACAAGGGGGAAGGAGATCAGCACAGAGAAAAATCAACTCCTACCAAATCAGAGAGCCAGAGCCTCAGAGGCCCCCAACACCTCATCACTGAAGCAGACCAAAAATGAACCCAACATGGCTCAGGGAAATTTTGCGGAAGAGGGGGCGGAAAGAATGTCAGAGTCACATGTTGGGTCATGATATGCAGAGACATTTAGCTTACCCATAACTGTGGGCTAACTCCACAATGCATGACCCATATACCTCAACAAGGAGGGGCCAAGGGGAGGGGGTAGGTCACGGATGAGCCTAATAATGGTACCAAACTGACTGTATTTGCTGAATACAGAACTGACTAATAAAGAAAAAAGAAAAAAGAAAAGAAAAGAAAAAAAGAGCCATGGGGAGTGAAAGGAAACAGTGGTTGCGTCACCCCTCACAGAGATAACAAGAGGGCCAGCTCTTCTGTTTGCGGTATGTGTTCTGGAAGGGCAGTACAGCTAGGGGTGGGAACAAAGGCTGCACATTGACACTGACATTGAGAATCTGTTTCTTTCCCCATCTTCTCCCTGTATCCTCTGAAGAGCAAGCCCACCTCATCTAAGGAAACTTTATTCCAAACTAGCATAGGAACCCTTCCAAAGGTCTACAGACTTGCAAGTCATCCTGCCACATTCCATGTCCAACTTCGCAGATGCAAGGATGTTTCTGCATTTATGAATGTGCCCTCAACCCCCATCCTGCACCCAGCTTTTACCTCTGGAGAGCTGTCTCTCTGCTTCAGCAGCTCCTCTACTGAGGCTCTGCTACACGCTTCTTTCTTGACTGCCCACCAACTCTCCTCCCACAACTCCCAGGCACTAAACAGATCCATACCCAAAAGTAAGACAGTGCATTTGAAATTTAAAAGAAGACAAAAAGCCGGCATAGAGCATAAGCACACTACAACATCTGATTTACCAGGTGCAGCCATTTTATACATTTGTACCTGACTTTGTGTTTAATTTACTCCCAGTACATTACTTATAATAGAAACAATTCATTACTTGTTTCTTCTATGTTGTAGGACATTTGCAACAGTCATAGGGCTGATTTCCATAGAGGGAAGTTGGGTCTCATGGGGACTGAATGATGAACCTACATTTGAGCAACTACTGTACCAGCAGAGTGTTATATACAACATATACTTGAAGTCTTCCAGGAAGTGAGATATCTCATGGGCATCTCAAAGGTAACATTTTTTTTTATTTATTTATTTGAGAGTGACAGAGAGAGAAAGAGGGGGAGAGAGAGAGAGAATGAATGGGCGCACCAGGGCCTCCAGCCACTGCAAACGAAGTCCAGATGCATGTGCCCCCTTGTGCATCTGGCTAACGTGGGTGCTGGGGAATTGAGCCTCGAACCGGGGTCCTTAGGCTTCATAGGCAAGCGCTTAACCACTAAGCCATCTCTCCAGCCCCAAAGGTAACATTTTTAAAGTTGAACTTTTGTGTGAATTATGAGGATGGATCCTAAGGCCTCATGCTTGTGAGGCAAGCATTATATCATTGTTCAGCACTGTCAACCACAAAGTACAACTCCTGACAAGCCTCACTAGCATTAGCTCTTTGCTAGATGATCACGGTACCTTCCTAACCGGTCTTGTGCCTGTTTCTTACAACCACATCAAATAGGATGACTTTTTAGAAACACAGATTGCATTACTTTTTGTTCCTGGCTAACATCCTTTAATAGATGCTGAATGCTCCTGAATCCAGACACATTGTATGCTCACGGTGTGCTCTATGCTGGTTTCTGCCTTTCCCTTCATTTCATCTCATCCTTGCCTCCCCTTGCTGTGCTCTAGTCCTAATGACTACAGAAGACACAGCTCTTTTCCTGCCCATGGTTTTGGTTCCAGTTGTTCTGTACTCTGGAACATTCTTCAAACTGTGTCATTCCATGATTTTGTTCTAGGTGGCAACATTATCTCTTCAGAGATATGTTTCTGAGCCATCTTATTGATATAAGCCCATCTCCTTCATTTTATCATGTTGGTCTGCTTCTTGTAGTGATTACAATCTGTAACTAAATAACTGAATTTTGGGTTGCATTTGAATAGCAAATTTTCTCCAGAAGTGCCATGCTTTCTATATCCACTGTCTTAATCACTGCACAGCAAACAGGGTCTACAGTGGATTAGATTATGTTAAGGGATACATGAAAGAAGTGCATGAGAGCATTACTGGAATGCCACTGGTATTCTAATACCATCTTGCAGAGAGGACACAGGAGATGCAGGGCTGGCAGAACACATCCTCATGCAAACCTCATCAAGGATTCTAACAAATATGACCACCACAATTGTTTGTCTTAGCCACAGCCCTGTTTACAGTGTTTATATAAACAGCCACACTCTGGTACCATCTCCCCTTGTGGATATGTAAGGAAAAGGATACGATACACATGGCAATAGTACTCTTGAGAAATAACCAGTTGCCAATCAAAATCATACATTTAACATAAGCAAACAGTTTCTAACTACATATTTACATAGCTATTAAACAAACTAGATAGAAAGGATTAAAATCAGCTTATTTCCAAGGCTGTTAATCTGCAGACTGTGTAATGGGTAAATCCAATATGTTAGTGAAGAAGGGCTTGGAAGGTCAAGTTGTATGGTCTAGTCAAGTCCTCTGCTACTTGCTGGCTCAATGCCTTCAGCCTTCCCTATGCATAGGGATGCTATAAGGTTCAAGTGAATAAAACAGCATGTCATCTTTCACCACTGGGACAATATATGATAAAGAACTTAAGAAGAGAAAAGAAGCTTCTTTTAGTTCAGTTTCAGAGCTTTCACTCCTTGGCTGTTAATTCCAACACCACAGTGAGGCACAACATTGAGGAAGTGGGTTCATTTGATTACAATGCACAGTATACTCTCTTCACTACAGACAGGAAATAGAGAAATAAGGAGGAGTTTGGGACATAATATAGCCATAGAGGACATATATTGTGTCCTACTTCCTTCATCAAGGTTCTCTATGCTATTGTTCTAGAGCCTTCCTAAATAGCACCATCAGCTGAGTACCAAGTCTCCAATACTCATCTATGGGTACACTTCAGATTTAAGTCATAATAGACTGTGTAGTCTATCCTTGAAAACTACAAAATGTCCTGCAGTGGTAATGTGATTGGTTTTATTTCCCTCAAATATTTAGTAAAGAAAGTAGGCCATAACTTCCTGATTAGTTGGATATAGAGTTACATTTTATAAGGTCTTGTGACAACTGACATTCAAAAATAGAATTTCTATTTCAGATATTGAAAGAAAATTGTGCCAATATATGCTCCAGAGAAAGAATGTGAAGTAACTTTATCTCATGAAGACAAGCCTGCACTATCCCAGTGAAATCATCTATAGTTGAAGTTTGGGTGAGAACCAAGTGTAGGTTTATTGTGTAAATTGGGCTTGGCAGTTCTCTACAGGTGAAAACCAATGTTGCTTTCATTCATATAAAGTTCACAGGGTTCAAAAATCTATTAGAACAGGACTCACTGTCCTGCTGCTGTTTTCCAGCTACTATGGCAGAGGTGGTATCCAGCCTCTGTTCATGTCATGTTGTCCCCTGCCATTGTGAAGCTTTTTCTTGAAACTGTAAGCCAAAATAAAAACTTTCTTCCTATCAGCTGCTTTTGGTCAAGTGCTTTATCCAGCAGTGAGAAGGTAACTACAAGTTTTAAACAGCCTGGAGCAGCAGAAAAACACCCAAATTTCCTCACTCTGAATCAGGTGCTTAACTAATAAACACTCCCTTGCAGAGGATTCATTGGTTTCTTCTCAAAAGCAAAACATACTTATTCTTCAACGTGCATTTTGCAGAAGTTCCACTCCTTTTCCAATGAATTTGAGTCAGGAACTGTTACAACAGTGTTATCATCTGTATGTTTCACAAGGAAACAAATAGCCTGGCCACTGTGTGGATGCTGGTAAATAATTGCTGGAGAAAGACTTTGGTGAGATGGAAAGATTGCATTGAATCTTAAGTAAATGTGAAATCTTGGCACAGAACATTTTAACAAATACCTTAAGAGTAAAAAAATATATATATCAGCACATTGGTTACTTAATTCATAATTATTCAATGACTTGTCATTTGTAAAGTTTTTTGTTTGTTTACCTGTTTCTGTATTTATAGCTTACATCGCCAGCAAATTAAAAAAAAACACATTATACAACACAAGTACACAATACAAAAAAAATGAAACAGACATGTTTAGACAAATGAAGTACAAATTAGAATAAATCATTTTAAAATTGGCAAGGGCAGCTGGAGAGATAGTTCAGATGGAAAAGTGCTTACTGTGCAAACATGAAGACCTGAGTTCAGATGCCCAACACCCATGTAAAATGCTGAGTGGTGGCACACACATATAATCTTAGTGCTGGGGAAGAGGGGACAGGCTGATCCCTGGGGCCAGTTAATCAGTTTGTCTAGCCAAAATGGTGAGTGCTAGATTGAGTCAGAGCCCTTATCTAAAAAATAAAATTGAGAACCACTGAGGAAGACACATAGCTGCCCTCTGGAACACCTACACACATACAGGTATGCATGTGCATCTACACATACATACACCCATGTGTGCCCACATACATATCAACAAGCATACACACATGCACATGCAAAAAAATGAAAAAGATTTGACAACACTTTCCATAAAAAAAATTTGAAGGTGACTGATATGGGCTTTTTTTGAGGGAAGGAGTTAAACCCAGGGTCTTGCATATTCTAGACAAGTACTCTACAATTGAGCCACACATCTGGCCCAATTATTGCATTTTTAAATTTGGCATTAGTTACCTCATCAGATCACAGTGACATAACCACACTGCTGGAAGCCCCTCTGTCCTCAGTCTCTCACCCATCTGTAAAAGTGATGGCTTAACAAAATTTCCACCACAGACTCACTGATGCAGGACAACCAAATTGCCTGGAGCAGATGGTGCAGATAAGGCGAAAGTCACTTTTGATCATTCTTCATGGTTTTCACTCAAATTTAAGGATTATTATGGTTGTAAGAATTCACAGATTTGCATTTCAAACTTTTTCCTCTCCTTATTCAGGGAGGTGCTAATGAGCAGACAGAGTTCACAGAGTCTCAACAAGCTATCAGATTCAAAACATCAAGTAACCCATTAATGGCTTAATTAGGCCTTTCCATCCCTATTTTAAAATCGAAGGTTCCAAATAAGCATGTACATGGCTAACACTGATGTAGATTAGGAGATTACAAGAGAAAATTCAATGCGTATTCCAAAATTATATTCTAGTAGCTCCTTAAATATTCTTTAATTTAAAATTACAGATACTTACTGTGCACTTTCTATGTGCAACACTGCACTAAAAATAAGAGAAAATATATACAAAGTAATGACTAACAATTTATAGCTTCAAATGAACTGTAATTCAGATAAACATTTCATCACATGACCAAGGAGCTACACACCATCAGGATGTTTTTGTAAGACAATGATTAATCAATACAAGCAGAGAATGGTTGAGGGAAGATCACAAGTTCAAGATAAGTCTGGGCTACACAGTGAGATCTTGTATCCATATAAAAAATAGGTAACAATAATTAACAAAAATATATAAAGGAATGTATTAAGTATTTACTTCATTATTTCAGCTAAAAGAGGATCGTTTTATTATTTTTGTTTCTCCTGAACAAGACATAATTTCATTACAGAATACTCTAGTCCTATTTGAACCTGAACTCCAGAAAATGTGGACATCAAATGTGCACTACTAATCAGAGCTTCAATTTATATAACACCTACTATGTGTAAGCATTTATTTTGTGTTTTTATACGTAAGGAAATGGATATTTTAAGAACTCCTGATATATTACAGTTACTAGGGAACTGAGCCAAAATTCAAACCTGGTTTCCTGTAACTCTCAAGAACCACATAATTTTACTTAGGATTTTTAAAGCTTGCAAACTAAAACACCTGCTTTTTGGCTGAAGAAACTAGATAGCATTTGTGCATTAAAACATACCATCTGCTTTGCCGAAGGCATACGTGGAATTTGTCAACTTACTATTATCAATCCTCTGTCATTTCCTTGAGGAAATAGATGAGAAAGAACAAAGCAAGGCTTGATCTCCTGTGGCATCTCCCAGTAGAAGTTAATATCTTCTTATTGTCTCTTAAGCCAAAGACTATTTCTGCTCATGAGGTGCTCAGAAGTTCTGCCTTGTTCCTACCTGGCTTTCCTTGTAGTTAACCCCAAACACTAAGTATATCTTTCTTGAATATACTCTGAGTTTGGTGTCTGGTTTCCCCCACTGGGATCACCAACCTTTTCTCTCAGGATGGCACCCTCCAAACTCCCGATCCCCTTCTGAAAGAGCTGCCTACTTCTCCTGGGCTTTGGTGCTGCAGTGTTGGTCCAATTTACCACTTTTTTAGAGACTGAAATTACAGCTTCATTTCTTTTTACCTCCAGCCTTTGAGCCCTATTTGTGTCAATTTGATTTGACAAACTTCACAGTGAAAGAAGTCTCTTTATTTTTGTGTCAAAAGCTAAAGAAGTGACATTTTAGTTTCAGAAATATTGTCATCCATAGAGATGAGGATATTCTAACAGAGCAATGAAGTTAAATCTCATTGCATATCATACAGTAGGAAGAATGGTGGGTGAATGGTTATTAAATTTTTATTTTTATGTTTTTTAGGTAAATTAGGACATTTTTTCTCCACATTTTCAAGTATGAGTTCAATTCTGTATGTTCATTTTAAGAATTTTTTTTTTTCTTGAGAGTTTATGTAAGAGCCACAGTCAGGATGGGGAGGATGTCAGAGCTTGCCAGCAAAGTTAGAAGGCCCAGTGGTTACAATACCTGAAGATGTAAAGTGACTAGCAGATTGGCAGGTTGTTGTGAAATTACATTAAACCAGGTACGCTAAAGATTTCTGAACTCTAGTACATATAGTTAAAAGTCTCTGAGATGTTTGGCAGTGCTTTTATTACTGGGACTACAAGTTAGTTCTGGAGGCCTTTACTATCAAGTTTCAGAGTTTCTGAAGTTCTTTGCAAGTGAAGGTTTCTTCTAGGCTCCATAGGAGCCCTGAGAGGCCTCAGGGAGGCTGGCCAATGCTGAGGCAACTTCTGCTTCTGTGCAGAGAATGGTACTTGGCATTGATTCCAACAAAGCTTTGGTACATTTGGGGTTGTAGAGTGCTGATTCACAGTCTTCAGAGGGGATGGCATGTTGTCATATTCACAGAGGAAAAGCTCTGCAAGATCCCTGAGGCCAACTGGAAGTCTTCTACATTGTGTGTAGGTAGACCCATTACTTAAAACACTTTAACATTCTTAGTGGAGTGGATATACACACTTGGAGAAATCAAAGCCTTTAGGAAGCAGTATGCAGACTAGAGTACCTCTTCACATGAGTATTTGAGGTACACATTATTTTCCTTTTGTCTAGATAATGGCAGTTACTCTTCTTCTACTGACTGAAGCTTTCCACATTTCTCTGGAAGGCTTGACGTTACTGTTTTGTTGCCCTTGTTTCCGAATTCAGAGGGAGAAGCAGGTTCATCTGCTTCATAGTCTTCAAAGGAGCCTGCCTGGAGCTGTGCTTGAGCAGACTCCTCTATGACGAGACTCTCGTACTCCTCAGCAGCAAACCTGTCCCAGTCAGAGGGCTCAGGGCCATCATTCTCAACATCCCTCTGGACTGCAAAGGGATCTCTCTGTTCATGGTCCGAGTATTTCTCCAGGTTAGAGAAAGTGTCATAGAAGATGTGAGCCATTCTACGCCACTTCAGATCTCATAGAGTGATTCTGCCATCTCTGGCTGGCTTCACCAAGTCAAGCATCTGGCATAACAAATCATGGAATGGCAAGGGCTCAATGCCCATGGCTTCCATTCGTTCACTGCTCTTCATAGAAGTACTCCAGCTCATACATGGGAAGTATACCATCTCCATCCAAATCCATGCAGCGAAACCAATACTCAGTGCTGGTGGGGTTCCTTTTGTCTTCCTCAGAAATCAAAAACCAGACAAAATCAGCAAAACTCATTCTTCCCTCTTTCTGTACTGTTTGTCCTCTTGTTACTGCCTCAGAGAATATCCTTTCAATAATTCTATTTGATGAAGCCTGGTCATTGTATTTAGACAGATCAGTCTGGCTGTTGTACAGGTCATGATCACTATCTAGTTCCCAGAATTTACAATAAATAACATAGAAATGTTCATAGGAGAAGTAATCTGTGATTTGGTTTATATCTTCCTATTCTTCTAAAAGAGCTAGAGTTTGCAAAAAGTTGCTTTTTCTTATCTCAGTCGAAGTAATTTTTCCACCCCAAGATCTGTTGACCATGTAGAATATCCTCTGAATAACCGTGGTGATGTAACGAGAGTGGAATTCCGGAGCATCTTTCAGGAACGTAAGGCCAGGGTGTGTATCTACCACATCCTGAAGTAGAGGGATGAAATCCTCCTGTTCTAGAGAGGTGCAGCTGGGCTTTGCCAGAAGCCAGATGAACTCAGAGGCATCATCATGATGTTTATTCAGCAACTTTCTCCACATGGGAATGAATGCCTGTGCTGTCAGAAATCCAGTCTTCTGTCCCCCTGCAGCCCTGAACATGGGGGCTTTCCAATAGAGAGGACAGCCACAGACCTTTGCAGTCTTCCCCATTTCATAAATATCTGCCTTCTGAATTTCGAGATCCATGAAAACAGTTTCAATCCTGCTTAGGGTCTGTTCATGGTTACCGCAGGTGTCTGGCACTCCTTCAGGAAAGTAGAACAGTGGAATGTTTATAGACAATGGTACATTCACAACATTATTGACATGAGGAACAGGAGAGTCAGGTTGTGTACTACTTGGAAGGGTGGCTGGGGGTGGAAGTGGTGTTGCAGGCTTCTTTTCTGGTTTGTTTTAGATCTTGACCACCTCTGGTGTCTGCTGAATCAAAATAACTGAAGTGGCATCTTTGGCTCTATCACCAGCAGAGCTTCTGTTTACTGGTATGCTGGCTTGGGAGGAGGCTGTTAAAGTGTCCTGTAGAATCTGTATCATTTCCTTTTCTTGAGACAGGCTCCCTTTATCTGATTTACATTCAACTAGTTCCTGAGTGAAGTCCTCAATGCTTTCCAGAATTCTCAGTAAGAGGGCTCGGTCCTCTTCCTCTATATTATGTCCATTGGTTTCAATAATTCTTGTTAGACAGGAAGGTGAGACTTTTTCTCCAGGTGAAGGGACTTTAGGCTTAGGCTCAAGATCTGCAAGGTTCTGACCAGTCAAATGAATTCGACTGTTTAAAGAACAGGAGCTTTTCCCCTTGGCAAGTGGCTCCCTAAGAGAAGTCTCCATCCTCTGTGAAAAGGATTCCAAATCCATTAGTAATTTATTTATCTCTTCCTGACTACTAGGGTTCATAAGATAGCTCTGATCTCCTATGTTTACTCTGGGAACTTCTGAGTTAGACGTTTCCTCAGGTAGATGGACAACTGGCTTCTCAAATATCTTACCAATTTCATTTTGTACAGAGGAAGAACATCTTTTAAGATGAGTATCATGGTCTGCAAATTCTGCTCTATGTTCATTTATTTTTAACAGCTCCTGACTGGGTCCATTTTCTGTCTTTTGTCCTTTATCTAATAATGCTTTCTTTCCATCTGGCTCTTCTGCAATATAAAGAGTTTCCATTAAGTCATCCAAAGAAATATTCTCTAATGTATTCATGGTCTTTGATGGTGACTGATGGTGGACACCTTTTAGAGTCCTGGCATGACTTACTTCCAAGTGATACAAGGCATCTGTGGAGTTGTTTGGAATGGTTTTTACAGTGCCTGTTTGCTCAGAATCATGCATGTCATCTTGAAAATCAATAGTTTGAAACTGTTTAGAATCAGGGGCTGAGAGCTGGACAACATCTTCATATTTTGGGGGCTGGTCAGTGCCATATAATGGTGAGAAGGGAGTCAGCTATAAGCTTGGCATATCACCAACTAGCTCTGTTAAATCGATGGCTTCATTATTCCCAGACTGCATAAATTCAAATGGCAACTTTCTCAGATAGGATGCTAACCTGGTCATTACATTCATATAGACAGTTTCAGAGTTAGAAATTGTATCATCACCACTTCCTTCATTGTCACTACCTCCTGACTTTTTCTTGATGCACTGTTTTATGGTATTTGTGCATTTTTTCAAATCCTCTGAACATTTTAGTAAGATATCCAAGCACATTTTTATGTCTGTTCCAGAAGAACAATGATCTATTTTATGTTTTTCCAAAATCGGTATAACCAGGTCTTCTTCAGAGAAGTTTTGAAAAATCATGGATGTCAGGTTTGTGTCAAGTGAATTTCTGTGAGATAAAGATTTTTCTTCCACTGAGGAACTCCGAAGTAAGCCAAAGGATGGAGAGGTTCTATCACTGTTATAATGGCCACAGAGCAAGTCAAAATCAACTGATCTCCTGTTAAATGAGTCAGATTTAACTTTTCTTCCCTTTTTGTAAACTGCATGGTTAGAGTTTTTGAGTTTTTCAAGAGAAAATTCTTTTATTTTCCCGCTGGCAAAGCTGATTGCTTCTCCTGCAATGTCCTTTACATTACTGGTATTCTGAAATGTAGATATTCTCTTGCCCCTAGATCTGCCTGTGAGGGCCTGATGGGAATAGTCACCTTCAGCTGAGGAAAGCCCATTTTCATGGTGTAGAAACACAGAGTTCAGATCCACATCTTTGAAGTGAGACAAAGGGATGTGTAAGAGATCTGCACAAACACTATGATGTACCACAATGTAGTCTACTCCAGGGGTGAAGGTATGGCAGGTTCCAGTGCAATAATGTATAGCTTGTTCAAAACGTCAGTCTATCACCACAGTGCTGTAGTGGTTCACAGTGCTAACCACAAGTCTGAATGTTGTTGCCATGATACAAAATCCACTCAGTGGTGGGACTTGGAAGTTTCTTGTGCTTGTTTCAAAAAAATTACCTAACTGACACTTAGCTGAAAAAATATTTAATGACAATGTTCAACGGCTCCTTGCAAAATATAATGTCTCATGAAAAAAAATTAAATTTGAGGCTTGGTAACTATGAGTATACAGTAGCTATTGCACATGTGTGCTTGTATAGCAAGCCCAATAATTTAATAGTTATGCTTTTTATTTTTTTAGTAATATCACACTGCAGGATTTTTATGTGAAAGAGCATTTTCTTTTAGGTCTTCAGTGGTTTTATAATGTGGAAACTTTTGTCACAGATTAACTGTCAAATCTTAGTTGATGCTATAGGATTATGATAACTGAGTCCTCCAAAGTCTTAAATGATCCATTTTTTCTGTGAACGACAGAGAACCTTGTATCTGTACTCCAGTAAAGAAACAGGAAATATGACTGAATGAACAACACCAGGTGGTCAGTGTGAGGTACTGGTCCAGCTTCTGCTTTTGTACTGACCAGTTTGGCAACCTGGTCAAATCACTTTCTTCACTGAGATTTCACTTTCTTTTCTAGCATGCACGAGGACCTGGGTGTGAGCCTCAGCAGTACATAACCTGGGTGTGGAAGTACATGTCTATATTCCCAGAACTTAGGAGGTAGAGCCAGACAGGTCAGAAGTTCAGGGTCATCCTTGGCTATGAGGCAGCTGGGGAGTACATGGACCTTTCAGCGCCGGCCGCTCCTCCTCGGCTGCCAGGAGACACACCGCACACACATGGCACACACACCCCGCCAGGGCTTCCCACGGCGCCGGCTCTGGGCTGCAAATGCCCTGAGCGCGCCCCCTATATTTTTATATATTGGGGAGTTTTCCCTAATGTTAGAAGAGAAGATAAATTTCTTTCTTAAAAGCACTGTTCAGTATAGTAGAGAGAGGTATAGAGAGACCGTAGGGGCACAAGATAAAGAATACATTGGGAAATTAAACATTATCCTTTTCTTCTTTTTATTATTATTATTATTATTATTATTATTATTATTATTATTACTTTGGTTTTTCAAGGTAGGGTCTCACTCTAGCCCAGGCTGACCTAGAATTCACTATGGAGTCTCAGAGTGGCCTCAAACTCATGGCAATCCTCCTACCTCTGCCTTCCGAGTGCTGGAATTAAAGGCATGCACCACCATGCCCAGGTATTTACTTATTTTTTGACAGTGGTAGAAATCAAACCCAGGGCTTTACTCAGTACTAGGAAGCATGTATAGTGGTTTGAATGTAAAATGCCCTCCATAGCCTCAAGTATTTGTGATTGAGTTTCCTACTTAGTCCCTGGTGGACTTTTTAGGAGGTGGGGCCTTGTTACAGGAGGCTTGTTGCTGCAGGCAAATCTTAGGGTTGATTAATCTAGCCCGTTGGATGTTCAGAGATAGCTTACTGCTGATATTCTTTCTCCACTGAAGATGTGTGATTGAGTCAGCTTCCTCCACTATGATCAAACTTCTTATGGAACCAGTAAGCCTGAAATAAAGCCTCTGCTCCCATAAGCTCTTTCTGGTTGGGTATTTTGTCTCAATAATGAGGAGCTAATTGCTATAGTATGCTTCCACTGAGCTATACCCTGAGCCCCAGTCCTGAGATACTTTAAGTCCAAACAATGACTCTAGTCATTCACAGGTAAAGTGATAGTAGGATGCAAAAGAAGAATAGCTCTTTAGCAAGAGATGTAGCTATAGTATCTGCCCCCAGTAAGACTGCCAAGGATCACCATATGTAGCCTCACACCCTGTGCTACCCCTCCTACATTATATGAAGACCATCAGTCTGTGTTTGGGCTATACAAATAGTTCTTTCTCCCTCCCTCTCCCCTCTTCCCCTTTGCTCGGTTTCTAATTTCTCCCTTTGTCCTGTCTCTACCCCCTCCCCCTCTCATGACTTACACTGAGAAAAGTCATGTCCTATATGGCAAGGAGCTTATAAACCTAGTCACTAGCAACAAAAGTGAACTTAGATGTAGCCTATTATGTTTCCACCAAGACTTCAAAGACAGTAGCTCTGGCCAGCCACTTAACTATAATCTTACAAGAAATCTTGGATCCACTCAATGAAACTGTCTTCAGATTCCTGATTCATAGAACCAGTGAGACCATTTCTGTTTGTTACTTTAAGCTAATCAGTGTTATTTTTATTTGTAACAAGGTGATTAGTAGCCATGTTCATGACTTTTCTTGTTGATTCAACAAAATACCTGACAAAAGCAACTTAAGGAAGGAAGGGCTCTGAGTTACATCTGGAGTTGCAGTCTGTTGTGGCAAGAAGAGGGGGAGGGATGGTGGAAGCATGAACAGGACTAGTCATGTTGCATCTGCACTCAGGAAGCAGGGAGTGATGAATGTCCATGCTCAGCTAGGTTCTTCCTTTCTATTCAGCCCAGGACCTCACCCTGTGGAATGGTGTCCCCCACAGTGAGGGTGGGTCTTCACCTAAGTTCACCTAACCTCATAGATATGTTCAGAGATCTGTCTCCTAGAGGATTCTAGATCCAATCAAGTTGACAATTAAAATGAACCATCCATCACAGCAGACTATCAGTTAAATGGTAAAATAAAATATAGAGGAATAGGCATAGGCAGGGGCTCAATTAGAACACTTCCTGGGTTGGTACTGAGTGGTAAGATGGAGAAGGGTACTGATTGACAATAGAAAACAACATGGCAGTAAATATGGTAATCACAACTAATGTCAGGCAGTCTTTGTGCCTACTATACAGGAGGACTTTTGTCAGGTATCTCACCTGGTTGGCTTATTTAATTCTTATATAAAGCTTTGAAGTGAGAAAAAATATTTTGTTTTAGTTTTTTTTTTTTTTTTTTTTGGTTTTTTGAAATAGGGTCTCACTGTAGCTCAGGCTGACCTGGAATTCACTACGTAATCTCAGGGTGGCCTCAAACTCAACAGCGATCCTCCTACCTCTTCCTCCTGAGTGCTAGTATTAAAGGCATGTGCCACCATGCCCAGCTTAATAAATTATTTTAAATTACACAGCTACTTAATGGTAGAGGTGATATTCAAAACCAGGTTTGTCTGACTGCAAAGCTCTAACCCATCCTCCTACATGTAGCATATATGATGGGCTAAATTGTGTCAAAAGTACCAATAGAGACAAGCTCAGTGGGCATCACAGACTGAAGCTTTTTCAAGAAGCCAAAGTCAAGTGGCATACTCACAAGCAGAGTGGGTGTTCAACGACACTCATTTTTAGTGGCTCTACCAGAACAGAGGCCCATCAGAGCCCTCAAAGTAGTTTTCATTGGTACCTTCACAACTTCTTCACAAAGAAATCCCCTGTCAGATACAAATCAGGTTACAGTGAGCAGTGCTGATGGGCTTGCTGCTTTGTGCCTCCAGGAAGCACCACTGACTCTATGTCAACCACTGCAATTACATTTGGTCTGCTGGTGTACCAAGTGCTTCAAAATAGTATTTTCCCATAAAGAATTCTGATGCAAAATGGGACAATAATGGAGGTGTTTTACTTTGAAAAACAGATTTTTTTTCTTTTCACTTTGTTGAAGAAGTCAAATGGTGGCTAGGGAGATTACTCCAGTGGATAAAGCACTTGCCACACAAGCATGAGCACATGACTTCCAATGTCTAGTACATGCAAAAGATGGACATTATGGTCGGCAAGAAGGGACACAGAGTCAAGACAATTTCCAGGAATCTCAGTGGTGAACAACAATAAGAAATCCTACCTCAAAGAAACTTGAAGAAGAGGATCAACATCTGAAGTTGTACTCTGACCCCCATACTCATGCTGTGGCATACCCATGCCATACTCACACATAATACGAGAATGCGAGAGAGAGAGAGAGAGAGAGAGAGAGAGAGAATTTCATGGATCAAGTTTTAAAGAAGGGAACTGCCAAGCAATGTTTCAATACTTTCTGTACTAGTGCTGATCATATCAATAGATGAATTCTTTCTCTGAAAATTTTGCAACATTTACATAATTAACAGTCATTCAGCTTTTAACTAATTGCTGAAGGGCAAAAATATTGTGTATAGTTGATTTATGAACAGAAATTTTGGCTAACATTTGTTTTCAAGTTGTACAAAATATTAACACTTTAATAGCAAAGATCCTTATGTAACAATTGACAATCAATAACAAAGAGTAAAAGGGGGAACTCTTTTATCCAAAACAAATGAGGTTCCAGCTCAACAAACAACCAAGTTTGCTACAGCTGAGTTCACAGTATAGCCTATTGAGGATGCCATTTTATTTTTTTTTCAAAATCTTGAATGTATTTTGTTAAATTTACTTGTAAATATTCTTTTTATTTATTTTCTATTAGTTTTGTATTCAGCAAATACAGTCAGTTTGGTACCATTATTAGGCTCATCCGTCACCTACCTCCTCCCCTTGGCCCCTCCTTGTTGAGGTATATGGGTCATGCATTGTGGAGTTAGCCCACAGTTATGGGTAAAATGAATGTCTCTGCATATCATGACCCAACACCAAATCCATAATCAATGGAATGCATTTTCTAAAAATGAAGAGCATAAATCTATAAGCAGAAAAACTGCCTATTCATGAAGCCCCTGCCTTTTAATGAGTATGAGTTGAAGCACTGCCCTTGATAAGTAAAATATGTCTCTAAAACAACTGCTAAATAAATGTGCCTTACTGACTAAGTAATATAACATAATTAATATCTAGATTTTCTCAAATGAGGAAGCTATTCCTCCACAAACTCAGAGCACTGCACACCAAAAGCAAGAAAGATTTCCATGTTTTGTCAGACAGCTGTAAAGATGAAATCAAAACTAACCTCGATGTTGTATGCAAATATATATATACATTCCACATATGCTCTGGTTTGAATGTTTGTCCTATCCAAAATTCATAATAAAATATGGTAACCGTTATGTTTTCCTTAGAAGGTAGGACCATTAAGAGATACTTAGTTCATGAGTATGCTAATTCTGTAAATTTGTGCAAAGATTTTCCCCTTCTTGGGCATTTCTCTTCCTCCCTCCTTTTCATCTTCCTCTACCTCATTCTCCTTCTATCCCCTTTCACTTTCCGACCATGTGATACCCCCTGCCATATAAGGACATAGCAAGAGCACTCCAGCTACATGCCACCATCCTGGTAGTGGACTTCCCAACCTCCAGCACTATGAGCTAATGCATTCATTGCATGTTATCCAGCCCCAGGGATTGTGTCACTACACAAAATGGACTAAGACAACAGATGAGGCCTACAACTTACTGTACCATCCCTAAGGAAGAGTCAGATCATGTTTACTAAGGGCTGATCAAACACTTTCTTCTGTCCTATATTGGTGGACTTCTACCCCTATTACGATGACTGTTTTTTTTGTTGTTGTTGTTTTGTTTTGTTGTTTTGGTTTTTCAAGGTAGGGTCTCACTCTGGTCCAGGCTGACCTAGAATTCACTTCATAGTCTCAGGGTGGCCTCGAACTCACAGGAATCTTCTTACCTCTGCCTCACGAGTGCTGGGATTAAAGGTGTATGCCACCACACCCAGCATGATGATTGGTTTTTAAGAGAGTTACTAGGACAGGCTAAAATTCTTGCCCAAACTATAACCATAGTGGTTCAACTAACATGTGTCTGTGTCCCCTTGGTTTTGTGAAACATGTACATGTAGAAGGATTCCAGTGACTTCTCATGAGGATACCTCACTAACTTAAAAGAACAAACCTTTTTCTAAATATGGAAATATGGACACCAGTGGTTGGCTCACAGCAGGTTTTTCACATTTCATGTGTTAACCCTCCTCACATGAAAATAAGTTTTAAGGAATAAGACTTTGTGACTATAGAAACTCTTAGTAAGCCACTGCAATAGCTAAGTATTTTTATCAACTCCTTATAACATTTTCAACCCCTTAAAAGGGATATATCATATTGAAAATGCATAAACCACAAAATTAAGCTTCAACTCTGAGGGAAAAAAATATCAAAGAAATAAACCCTGAGTTATGTCTCTCTTTTGACTACCTCTAAATCCTAACACTGTCTGCACTTGTCTACTACCAGATGGTAACTTTGTGGAGGCAAAGATTATCTCATACATTTGTTTTGTTTTAGTATCTAATCCAGTGTATAACACATAGTAGGAATCAATACCTTCTCTTAGACAATGAACTTTGCCATTCTTTAGACCGGCAAGGCTCTTTCATGTTGTAAATGCATGTGCTGAACACACTTTCCTCTTAGGGGAAGCCTTAGGCATGCTTGATTCCAAAATTGAGAATCCATAAAAACTAGAAGTATGTTCAAAAGAAGCTTCCTTGAAACACTCAATGGAAATTTTACAGAATTATAAAACAGCAATTAAACTAAAGGCTAAAATCCTTGTCTGAGGACTATATCCTTTCAATACTGCTTTAAAGATCACCTTGTGCTGATATGAAGCTCACAATAGCCACCAAACCCAGGTCTACATGATTTTGCCAACTTCAGTGATAGCTGGTCTTTAACTCTCAATCTCTATGTCTTCTAGAAAAGAGACTCTGATTGTTGGCACCACCCAGTCTGTAAACGGACTGGTGGGGCAAGTTGCTCAGCACTAGAATTACCTGTGGACAAGTCTCCAGTCCACATGTGATTGATATCTTCCCCAGTTGCTATGTAACAAACTTCTCAATATCTTACTGCTGTTGTGCCAGGAGATTCTGTGGGCCAAGACTTCAGATAGGTGGGGTAGACACTTGCCCTGATGTATGGAGCCTCAGGTGGAAGACGCAAGGGCAAGGCTATAGGTTAGAATCATCTGAAGTCTCTTTACTCATACATTTGATGACTGACACTAAAGGTCAGCTATATCCCCATTTTCCTTCTGTGTTATTTATCTACATAGGCTCCTCAGACTTTCTCACACCGTAGTGGCTGGGTTCCAAGAGAGAAAACCAGGTAAAAAATGTACTTCTTTTAAAAACCTAAGATATAGCATTATTTCCACTGCATTCTATTGGACTGACCTGAGTCTTTGAGAAGTGAACAATGGATGAGCTTCAGTATCACCTATACTAACTTCAAAGGGAATGGGATTTATTGGTGTGGCCATCTTTTGAAAATGTAATATACAACAACATAAATTAGGCACAACTATACTTTTTATTATAAACATTTGTCTGTGAAAATCCACTTAGAAACACATTTCTGAATTCTGTATGAAGAATTATTTTTGCATACTAAATTATATAAGAAATATATTTTAGCTACTACCTCTTTTCTCACTGTCAAGTGACTTCATACTCACCTTTCACAGAGTAATGTTTCATCTCTAGCAATGATAGCTTGGTAAATATTTCTTTTGAAACTTTGAGAAAAGCAAAGATTTTACCAAAATCATTTTTATGTATTGGGTGGTTGTCTAGAAGCACATACAGACTATTACTGACTATTTTCAGTAATCAGAGCTAAGGTATACAAGATGACCCAAGAGCCATAAAAGATCTCAAATGATGAACTACCTCATCATATGAAGCTACCCCAAGGTATATCCATCATCACTCCTGGAAAATCCTTTCTTATCTCTCTGTCTTGCCCATGTTTAAGTCTTACACCGCTGAAACGCATCACCGACCATAGAGAAGACCTTACATGTCCATACAGTATACTCTCTTGCACTTCGGTATCACACAATTTATTTAGGTCCTATTTTTCTGTTTAATTTTGCTCCATAAATAAATTCATAGCATTCTGGTAGTGAGGGTAGTCAAGCCTTTCACACCTTTTTAAAAAATTATAACTAGCACAACTTAAATACAATGTAGAGATCCATAAATAACAATTGATATCGTCCCTTACTATAGTTGTGTATTTTAGAAAAGTCTTTGCATATAGTTGGAAGGAGTTCTGTTTGCTGGAGTGGGAAGGAGAAGAGAACAGATCATATTCTTATAAACAATGTCAGTGACAAAGATGTGGATCAAAAATTTATTTGAGAGAGATTAAATTCTTTCTGATCAACTAATTCTAACAACAGACATGAATTGAATACTGAAAAGGCAGAAATATCTTCATGGAACTTCATTCAGTTCTGTCACACATCTAATTTACAGAAGTCTGAATGCTTTGCAAAGCCACGATCACCTCTGGATCATGGGCTTTTTACAACACAGCCTTCCCTGCCAGTTTGTTCCTCCTGCATCCATTCATTTTGTGCAGTTCTGTAGACCATCCATAACCTAAAGAGCACAGAGGTTATTTAACACAGCTTTGGAAAGCATCTGTTTAAACTGCTCTGTGGTGTTTGATGTGACTCTCTGTAGTCACATAAAGGCTGAGTCTGCCTAACCAACTCAGCACCTTTTCTCTGTTTCATACTTGGGACTGACACCAAATGTTTTTCATGGTACCCTCCATGCTTCCTTCTTTACCTCGTCCTTTTTCAAATTCTAGCACAACAAAGTTAGGTGTAATATTAAAACAATGTCTTAGGGAACAGTTTTTCTTAGCAATGACCCAAAGTTGAATTCCATGTGGATTCATAAGAACCTATTTGTATCAGTTCCTTTCTTGTTGCTGTGAACAAATACCTAACCAGAAGCAACTTAAGGAAGGAATGGCTTTATTTTGGCTTACAGTTTCATGACAGAAAGGCATGGCAGGGTGGCTTATCTCCTTGCAGTCAAGAAGCAGAGAATGAACAGGATGTAGGGCTAGGCTATAAAAGCTCAAAGCCTGGTGAAACCCTACCTCAAAAAAAAAAAAAAAAAAAAAAAAAGCTCAAAGCCTGGCCCCAATGGCCCACTTACTTTAGCAACATTCCACCTCAAATATTCATTCACAGCCCCCCCCAAATTATGTCACCATCTGGGAGACAGGTGTTCAAACACATGGGCCGAAAGGGGGCATTTACATTGGAACCAACACCTGAAGTGTGTGTCTAGATGACGTAGATCATGGTCACTGGCTTGTTAGTTTCCTCTTAGTTCTTTCACAAACAACCAAAAGCTTAAATGATCTTGCTTATTAGTTAGAAATGGGTCTTTTTAGCAGCTGGGAAGTTGACTTAGTAGTTAAGAGAGCTTGCTACATCAGTATGAGTGCCTGAGAGGACCTGATTTGCTCTGAATTTGACTCCCCAGCACCCAGGTAAACAATGAGTATGACCATGCACACCTGTAACACCAGTCCTGTGAGAAGCAGAGATAGGAGAATTGCTGGGCTTGTAAAGATATCAGTTCCAGGAAATACACATAAGATTTACAATGGAGGGAACTTAATATCTCCTCTGGCCTCTATAAATGTGCACACAATGTGCATATATCGCACACATACCACACCAAATACACCACACACAAATACACAGAAAAGTTTTTTTTTCTCATTAGAAACATTTATAAAGGAGAGTTAATTAAGTATTATTAAATTCCTAGATTTTACATAAAACTAATATGAAAGATTATTTCTAAAACATTAATTACATTTTAAAATTGGATATGACTAAGATTTTGAATTTTGCCCACAACATTGACTGAATCTTCAGTAGCAATGTTTCTGACATCTGTTTCTAAGAAGTATACTTTCTTCCAGTTGCTGTTATCATAAATCTGTTTAGAAAGAATAGTATCAAAAGATAAGAAGCAGTGAAACAGTTTCTCTGATGGCAACTTTTTGATTGGTATAGAAAGTACACAGCTGGGGAGGGTGGCCTGCTTGTGAGAGGGAAAGGGGGTAGTGCGGGAGTTCATATCAGCTGTGAAGTAGCAGGACAGGATGGGTTTAGAATGCAGCTCACAAAACAAGATGACATCTGTTTCTTCTATAAAAATGTTGCCACATGATGATTTGCTGTATGACCTGTCCACTTTATTTTATCTGGGCTGATCAAAAGTTTGCCCTAAAGTTCATGAGAACAAAAATGATGATGTATTTTCAGTATGTTCCCGGATTATTTCTTAACTTACAAATTTGTATAACAATTTCTCTACTATCTTATATAATCCTATCCTTGAAGTTTTATGAAGGAATTGAAGTGAAAATGAGATTTCTTTACTTTACAAAAAAGTACTTTTAGTTATTTCACTATCTTGCATGATTTTAGAGTTATTATGTGTGAGTGTTTTAAAAACGATTATTCACCTAGCTTTTTCTGTTGGATTGCCAGTGCACAATGACTACCCAGTGATGGAATGCTGATGTTGTACCAGTTAATTAGCAACTCTTACATGAGGACCATGTACAAGATCATTTTGGTTGTTTCTTTATTTCCAAATTTACCCTTCTTTTCTTCATTTTTAATCAAACATTTTCAATGGCTTCTAATGGTTTCTAGACACTTAAAAAACTGATTTGCTACTCAAAATGAGTGCCTAGCCCAAACTTGTCATTCAAGATCCATAACAGAGATGGGACTAAGCCTGTGAAAACTCCAAAACTCAGTCAGCAAAAAGAAGAGTCTTAATTCATATCATTGTCTTCATACTATTTTCTTCTCACTGCTCACTCTAGAGTAATTACTTTAAAACCACTACTTTCATTTTCAGAGTATGAAGCTAAACCTTTGTTGAGTGCTTGTAAAAACTGTCTAATTATGATAAATTTTGCCTACTTCTTGTCTGAAACTCAAATCTAATTTGAGAATGTTTGTTTTATTAGTATAGCTGAGTATAGACTGACATGTATGATGAAAGCAGAGGGTAAGTCTAATGAACAAATAATAGCAATTTAGCCAATGGACAAATAACACTGTGGAGAAACAGTCATGTATTTCAAATGGGGCAGGTTCCTCAAGTGTTTGTTTTTGTTTTTGTTTTATTCCCAAAATGCAGTCATAGAATTTACAAGCTCAGATCATCAGCTTGCCCAATAAATAATTGGAATAGATTACAAAAGAATCCCTATATTCTAAGTGCAAATAAGCCCATTCTACAGTGTCAAGAACCACAGAAAGAGAAAGAGAGAGAGAGAGAGAAGAGAGAGAGAGAAGGATTAAATACACACTTCCCTCTTTCAAATAAATACATATAGAATACTAAATTCAAATTTTTGTAACAATTTATTGGCGTAAGGCTATAGTTTCAGTATCCCATTTCTGGATGATATGAAACGTAAATTTTTCCATTAGTGAATTTATTAATTTGCAAGCAAGAGAGAGAAAGTGACAGAGGCAGAAAGAGACAGAATGGTCATGCCAGGACCTGTATCTGCTGCAAATGAACTCTAGATGCATGTGCCACTTTATATATCTGGCTTCATATGGATACTAGGGAATTGAATTTGGGTCCTTAGGCTTTGCAGGGAAGTGCTTTCACCACTTAGCCATCTTTCCAGCCCATCCATTAGTGATTTTTTTTAACAAAATTAAATAATTGCAACAGATTCAAATCTATTCCTTCCTTAAAGGTGCGTACTTAACATTATTTTCAAGGATAGAATGGATTTGAAACAGAGGGGAAAATGAACATAGCTTTGAATTCTAGTTTGTAATAAGAAAAATTCAATATTTATAAGTGAACTGGTAAGGAAGAAAAGAAAGAGTTTCAGAACCAAAGTTAAATAGAGAGGATATATAAATACATGTACAAATTAAAAAATTTCAAAAAGTGAACTTTCAGTCTTGGATGCTTTTAAAAATGACTTCCAGTTTTTCATCAGCTAAACATAGTATTTTCTAAAACTTAAAAAGGTATCGTAACATATTTTTGATATCTGTTTTCTTAATTCTATTTGGCTAAAGGAAAAAATAAAGTATTGTTTCAGATATTCAACCAATTGGAATAAGTTTTGGGAAATCCGAGGAAGGGAAGTAATTTAAAGCTACTTCTTCAATGATCTGAAAGCTAAATGATGCTTCTTAAAGTGTAACCCAGACGTAGGAAGTGGTTAGAAACCTAAATTCTGGGGCCCCAGACTTTTTTATCAGAACCATGGAAGCAAAGAATCAAGTCTCAAGTGATTCTAGGTAGCAGAATAAATGAGGACCTCTGAGGCAGGAGTTCAGCGAGAGGATAAGAACTGAGGAGGAGGCGAGTTACACAGTACAGCATGTTCAGACAAAAATGGAAAGTTCCATGCTGGTAGGGCAAGGTGGATGAAAGAAAGCCAAGGGCAAGATACGAGAATGGTCAAGAACTTGTAGCCAAATGTTGAAACCTACACTTACTACTTTAAAAAGCTTGGGCTTCACTTTGTAAGATAGAGGGGTAAAGGATACCAGAGAGGCCAATGTCTTTACCTTTCAAATAGCTGCACAAAGTGGGTGGCACACATGCACACACTGAAATATGGATGAAAACTAAAGTCCTGCTGAAGATGTTTGACAAAAAGAGTAAGAATGCATTCTGCTGCAGTTCATTTCAGTGTCTCCATAGCAGCAAGCCAAGTGTAGTGAGCAAATGCTGGAACTGGACAGAGAATTTAGGGTCCTAGCTAGGGAGCCTGGGAAAAATAATTTAACTATTGGACTTCACATTTTCCTATGGAAAAAAAAGGGGCAAATACATGGTCCAAGCATTGTGAGGATTAGAGGTAATAGGTTGTGGTGGTTTGATTCAGGTATCCCCCATAAACTTATGTGTTCTGAATGATAGGTCCCAAACTGCTGGCAATTTGGGAATTGGAGACTCCTGGAGGGAGTGTATTGTGAGGGGTGGGCTTATGGGTGTTATAACCAGCTTTAACTTGCCAGTGTTTGGCACACTCTCCTGCTACTGTTGTCCACC
Organism: Dipus sagitta; assembly: GCA_036346955.1. Lineage (NCBI taxonomy): Eukaryota > Metazoa > Chordata > Mammalia > Rodentia > Dipodidae > Dipus > Dipus sagitta. Next base: position 70,743,851 of record CM070778.1, on the reverse strand, counting down.
TGACACTTGTCATGAGGTGATGTCCATTCTCTGCTCATGCCACATTTCCCCCTGCCATCATGGAATTTTCCCTCGGTACAGTAAGCCAAAATAAATCCTTTCCTCCTACAAGCTGCTCTTTGTTGGGTGTTTTCTGCCAGCCAGCAATGTGAAGCTGATGGCAACATCACTATATCAAAGTAACTGTAAACTTGAAGGCACATATGCATTTTGAGATCCCCCCTTTAAAATGACAACATTTGAGCCATCACACTAAAGAAAGAGTCTGAGTTTTCACCAGGACATGTGTGGCCAGCAGATAAGATACTAATCCTAAACTCAGAAAGAGAAATTCTTCCAGTGAATGGCACCAAAACACCAGGGTTCAAAGAGTTGCTGGTTGCAGATACAAATCCACAATTCTGGCATTAGCAAAGCCAAAAGAGAAATGACACTTGAAAACCAATAGATCAAGATTTTGCCTTCTCTTGGCTAAAAGCCAGGGATCCAAGCTAAAAGGACAAGATTCAAAGTCAAGTTAAAAGTAGAAAGAGTAACTGTAGGCACCCTACATCTTCCAAGGTGCAGGTAACAAAACACCTTGACTTCTTTGGGGACCTGGCCTTAGCAGCAAAAGTCTTAAAAAATAATCGCAGATGAAAATACAGACAAACTGAACTAAACTGCAGGCTCCCTATTGCAAACAGGTCCTCCTTTGTAGAAATGCACCTGTTATTTCATTGCCATGCTAAATCTAGATAATGGAAAAATGTTGAAGAAAAAGACAAAGGAGAAATTTTGTTTGCAGAGTATTAAGGATTTATTAACTACATTAGCTAAATAAATTGATAAGTGTTGTAGTGCTATGCAAGTCTTTAAATACTGTAAATGTATTATTTTTCTGATTACAGAGGTTACATACTTAAAGATGAAAATCTGGAGTTTTCAGAAAGTAAGGAGAAAAAATGAGGTATGATTCTGTCAGTTAGTGGTGAACTCTGCTAGCAATGCACCACCTTTTGCTCGGCTTGTTAGCATACATTCAGTATTTAATCATTTAGCTTTATACCAATAGCACTTCTCCATATTATTACAACAAAACCTCTAAAAGTTATAATTATAATTCCTGTGGAGAACTCTGTATGTGGCATTGCAATTTAAACAGTCCCCTATTGACCAACAACTTAATTTCATCATTATTAAAAAATGTTGCAATTAGGTTTTGTGTGCATAAAACATTGATTGCATAAAAAATGATTTTTCTAAACATTGGCTGCTAAAATATCTAGTCTTTTCCATTTTGTTATATATTTCCTGTTAGTCTTTACATATACATATAGATATATGTGTATATATTAATATATATTATGTATATATTTGTAGTCACCTTCCAGTTGCTGGTAGAAAGCACTGACCAAAGCAGCTTGTGGGAGGAAAGGATTTATTTTGGCTTACAGACTTGAGAGGATGTTCCATGATTGCAGGAGAAGCATGGCATGAGCAGAGGTGGACATCATCTCCTGGTCAACATTAGGCGAACAACAGTAGCAGGACAGAGTGCCAAACACAGGCAAGAGGAAGCTGTCTATAACACACATAAGCCCACCCAAACAGTACATTGCCTCCAGGAGGCTCCAATTCCCAAACTTCCACCAGCTGGGAACCTAGCACTCAGAACACATAAGCTTATTGGGGAATCAAACCACCACATTCTGCCCCTGGCAATCATAAACTGGAAATCATACATGATATAAAATGCAATGCATTTAGTCCAACTTTAAAAGTCCCCATAGTTTTTATTAATTCCAGTGCTGTTAAAGGATTTCCATAGTCCAAGATCTTTTAACCGAGCTGTTAATACAAAAAAAGGATTAAATAAATAAAATAAAATAAATGGCACAGAATAAACATTCACACTGCAAAAGATGACATTGGACATAACAAGGAAACATTGAAAATTGAACAAATGCAATATTTTAGACAAACAGGGCAAATATCAAATGTTGTAACTCCAAGTCTGACAACTCTAACCAGTGACAATCTCTGGAGTTCCAATCCCCACCCACCCTGCTAGGCTACTCACAGTCTGAAAAATCTTCAGCTGCTGGCAGTGCTCCTTGGCAGCCATCCCATAGTCCTGGCATCTCCATTGGGTGTCTATTGAACCCCAGGGATTATCCTAATGGTGCCACTGGGTCTATGCAAGTAATACAACAATCCTACTTCACGCTGCCCATGACCATTTCCACAAAAACCAAAACCATGCTGTAAATTAAATGATCTTCTCTTTCCTGCCTTTGTTATACTCCGTACTACAAGGTGGGACACCAACCTATTAACCCAGGGGGCAATAAATAAGACTTTGCAGAACAGGACACTCCTTCAGTAGGTCATCTGCCCCAATCTCAATAATATCTCAAATAAATGCAGCTGCATGGGCAGCAGTTTTGGCCCAGTGATTTCATTTCTTTCTGTGCCATATCCTTCTACTCATACCAGTCCATTTCTGTGCAACACAACCCTGCAGAACTTCTCAGGACACAGGCATAACAAACAGCAAGCATCTCACACAACATGCTTCTAGCCCAGTACAGGCAAACCCCATAGTCCATAGTCCATAGTTCCTATTGCATTTATGTCTTTCAACTCCGACCAAAATCTATCAAGCTGTACTTAGAGCACTATAAGGTGTCTCTTAGGCCAAGGCTTAAAATCCTTTCATAGTTCTCTCACAAATCATCTCCAAAAGGTCAAAACCCACACAGTCATGTTTCCAGTGCAAAGACCCCACTTGGTACCACTTTACTGTTGCAGCCAGAGTCACAATGCTGGTAGAAAGCACCCGACAAAAGCACTTTATGTGAGGAAAGGGGTTTTGGCCTACGGTCTTGAAGGAAAGCTCCATGATGGTGGGGAAAATGTGGCATGAGCACAGACTGAACATCACCTTCTGGCCGAAATCAGGTGGACAGCAGCAACAGGAGAGTTTGCCAAATACTGGCAAGGGAAAACAGGCTATAATACCCATAAGCCCACCCCAACAATACACTGCCTCCAGGAGGTTCCAATTCCCAAATTTCCATCAGCTGGGGCCCTAGCATTCAGAACACATATGTTTATTGGGACACCTGAATCAAACCACATATATATACATATATATATATATATATATATATATATATATAGTTACCTTTTAGTCACACTGTCAAAATTAATATCAATAGCAACCTAATCTTTCACTCAATGTAATGTAAAATTTTTCCATAAACACTAAATAATTTTGGAAATGCATTTGGAATGACTAAAAGATTCATCTATTAGAATTACAGCCATCCACATAACAATATTGTTACTACAGGTAGGAAGTTTAGTATGTGACACTGATGTAAATGAAGCAGCAATATAATAATGTTTGGATTTTTATATATGTTTTCTTTTAGGAAAGAGAATAAATGCTAGTAAGAATGAAATATACTTATTTATCAACTTTCTGCCAAAAAGTTTTACATATTGCTATAAATTACATATATATATTAAAGAACCCCATTCCTGGGTCAAACTTTAGTCTATTTTTTATTTAAAGAGAACAAGTTATTTCAGAAGAAACTGGTATTTTTCTACTCTGTATTTCTTTTTTTGTTGTTTTTTTGGAGGTAGGGTCTCACTCTAGCCCAGGCTGACCTGGAATTCACTATGGAGTCTCAGGGTGGCCTCGAACTCACAGCGATCCTCCTACCTCTGCCTCCCGAGCGCTGGGATTAAAGGTGTGCGCCACCATGCCTGGCCCAGCTGTATTTCTTTCTTAATAAGTAGTTGAGTATATTTTCATGTGTATGTGTGATATACATGTGTGTGTGTGAGAGAGAAGTATAAGTATGTGTGCGAAGGCCAGAGATCTAGGTTATGTGTTATCACTTTCCACCTTATTTATTGAGACAGGATAACTAATTAGACATGGATCAATACTTCAACTAGATATGCTGGCCAGCAAGCTCCAGGGCTCCTCCTGGCTCCATCTCCCCACTAGAATTACAGGTGTGAACCACCAGGCTCAGGTTTTGGATAGGTGTTGGGGATCTAAACACAGGTTCTTATACTTGCAAGACAAGAACTTTGCCCACTGACTCATCTCCCTAATACAAGTGGTTCAGTATTTTGAAATTAGCCTATTGTCTATAATTATTCATAAATTATCTGTTTTTTGTTTGTTTTCCTAAGATATTTGCTCTTCTCTTATATACAAGGATGATATATATTGGATGTATTAATCGTCTATGATAGATTATGAATATAAATATTCAATATATTAATGAATTTATATATAGAATTTGTCATATATACAATAAACATATTAATATTTCCCTTTAAATTGTATACATATGCATTCTTAAACAAATTCCATAGTATTTTTTTTCTATGAGCTTGGATGAATTTAGAGGTATATTGGATAAATACATTAACTGAAGGGATATTCCAAAACAAATTCCATAGTATTTTTTTCTAGGAGTTTGGAAGACCTCAGACTACCTTGAATAAATACATACACTGAGAGCACACTTGCATTTTTCACATATTTATGTTTTTCAGGTTTTCAGGGAGGTAATGGTAAACTCCAAAATTTATTAGAAATTTACAGTTTAATACTTTCTACATTGAATCACAGCAAGTAAATGGCCTGAATTCTATTTAAAGAACTCTATCTCTGGGTCATGTGCTACTCTTTTTTTTTTTTTTTTAAGCAAACAGTAGAAGAATAAAGGGACATTATCCAACACAGAGAGCGAAATGGCAAGAATATTTTTTAAAATTTTATATATAGTAAACTGTTTTATTAATTTTTTTCTGTTCTTAATTTCAATGTAAGCATGGAATTGACAAGGGTACTGATTAACTTACATATTAGCTACTTCCCTGTAGAGGATTCTGCAGTGATGTAAGTTCCACGTCTTCTGTGTACAGACAGCATACTGTCTAGAGACACTATGAAGTGACCCTAAATTAGGGAAGGAGACCTAGATTCATCACAACATTTTTTTTCTAAGTAGTCAATAAAACAGATCTTAAACAAGAATTGAAAAGGAAGATTATATAGATAACTAAGAGTCTTCAGTTTCCAGAGTTATTAGGCAGATCATTTGGATATTGTTATTTAAATGAAAGATAGAATTTCAAAGTTTGTTTATTGTTTATATTACTTTTCAAATATATGAATTTTGCCAGACATGCCTATTAAGATACCCATTCCAGGCTGGAGAAATGGCTAAGCAGTTAAGCTGCCTGCCTGCAAAGCCTAAGGACCCATGTTCTACTCTCCAGATCCTACATAAGCCAGATGCACAAAGGTGATGCAAGCGCAAGTTCACACATGCACACTGGGCACACTAAGTGGCACAAATCTCGAGTTTGATTGCTGTGGCTGAATCTCTGGCATGCCAATTTTCTGTCTCTATAAAAAAGAAAATATATTTACTCTTTCTTTTCTTTTTTCTTTTTATATTTTTTTATTTGTGAGCAGAGAATGAGAGAGAGAGGGAGGAAGAGTGAGTATGGGTGTGCCAGGACCTCATGCTTCTGAAAACAAACTCCAGACGTATGCTTCACTTTGTGCTTCTGCCCTTACCTGGGTTCAGAGGAATCAAATCCAGGCCATCAGGCATTGCAAGTAAATACCTGTAATTGTTGAGCCATTTCTCCAGCCAATCTATTCTTATTTTTTTCTCAATTTTTATTAATATTTTCCATGATTATAAAAAATATCCCATGGTATTACCCTCCCCCCTTCCCCCTTTGAAATTCCATTCTCCATCATATCCCCTCCCCATCTCAATCTTTCTACTTACATATATGCAATACAAACCTAATAAAAGCCCTCCTCCCTTTCTTTCTCTTCCCTTTCTATCTCCTTTTTTAACTTACTGGCCTCTGCTACTGAGTTTTTTCCTTCTCGCACAGAAGCCCAATCATCTGTAGCTAAGATCCACATATGAAGGAGAACATGTGGCGCTTGGCTTTCTGGGCCTGGGTTACCTCACTTAGTATAATTCTTTCCAGATCCATCCACTTTTCTGCAAATTTCATAACTTCATTTTTCTTTACTGCTGAGTAAAACTCCATTGTATAAATGTGCCATATCTTCATTATCCACTCATCCGTTGAGGGACATCTAGGCTGGTTCCATTTCCCAGCTATTATAAATTGAGCAGCAATAAACATGGTTGAGCACGTACTTCTAAGGAAATGAGATGAGTCCTTAGGATATATGCCTAGGAGTGCTATAGCTGGGTCATATGGTAGATCAATCTTTAGCTGTTTTAGGAACCTCCACACTGATTTCCACAATGGCTGGACCAGATTGCATTCCCACCAACAGTGTAGAAGGGTTCCTCTTTTTCCACATCCCCGCCAACATTTATGATCATTTGTTTTCATGATGGTAGCCAATCTGATAGGAGCGAGATGGAATCTCAATGTAGTTTTAATCTGCATTTCCCTGATGACTAGGGATGTAGAACATGTTTTTAGATGCTTATATGCCATTCATATTTCTTCCTTTGAGAATTCTCTATTTAGCTCCATAGCCCATTTTTTTGATTGGTTTGTTTGATTCCTTATTATTTAACTTCTTGAGTTCTTTGTATATCCTAGATATTAATCCTCTATCAGATATATAGCTGGCGAACATTTTTTCCCATTCTGTAGGTTGCCTCTTTGCTTTCTTCACCGTGTCCTTTGCAGTGCAAAATCTTTGTATTTTCATGAGGTCCCAGTGGATAATCTGTGGTTTTATTGCCTGAGCAATTGGGGTTGTATTCAGAAAGTTTTTGCCTAGACCAATATGTTGAAGGGTTTCCCCTACTTTTTCCTCTAGCAGTTTTAGAGTTTCAGGTCTGATGTTAAGGTCTTTAATCCATTTGGACTTAATTCTTGTGCATGAAGAGAAGAATCTATTTTCATCCTTCTACAGATATATATCCAGTTTTCCCAACACCATTTGCTGAAGAGGCTGTCTTTTCTCCAATGAGTATTTTTGGCATTTTTATTGAATATCAGCTGTCTATAGCTACATGGGGTTACATTTGGGTCCTGTATTCTGTTCCATTGATCTACAAGTCTGCTTTTGTGTCAGTACCATGCTGTTTTTGTTACTATGGCTCTGTAGTATAGGTTAAAATCAGGTATGGTGATACCACCAGCCTTATTTTTGTTGCTCAGTATTATTTTAGATATTTGAGGTTTTTTTTGTGATTCCAAATGAATTTTTGGATTGTTTTTTCTATTTACATGAAGAATGCCTTTGGAATTTTATTGGGGATTGCATTAAATGTGTAGATTGCTTTTGGTAAGATTGCCATTTTCACAATATTGATTCTTCCAATCCAGGAACAAAGGATGTTTTTCCACTTCCTAGTGTTTTCTGCAATTTCTCGCTTGAGTGTTTTAAAGTTCTCATTGTAGAGATTCTTTACTTCCTTGGTTAGGTTTATTCCAAGGTACTGTATTTTTTTTTTTTTTTGATGCAATTGTGAATGGGTGTGATTCTCTGATCTCATCCTCCGTGTGTTTTTTGTTAGCATATATGAAGGCTACTGATTTCTGTGTATTTATTTTGTATCCTGCTACATTACTGTAGGTTTTTATCAGCTCTAACAGTTTGCTAGTAGAGTCTTTAGGGTACTTTATATATAGAATCATGTCATCTGCAAATAATGATAAGTTGACCTCTTCCTTTCCAATTTCTATCCCTTTTATGCCTGTCTCTTGCCTTATTGCTATGGCTAAGACTTCCAGAACTATATTAAATAAAATTGGGGACAGTGGACACCCTTGTCTTGTTCCAGATTTTAGCGGAAAAGCTTCCAGTTTTTCCCCATTTAGTAATATGTTGGCTGTAGGCTTATCATAAATAGCCTTTATTATATTGAGATATGTTCCTTCCATTCCCAGTCTCTGTAGGACTTTTATCATGAAGGGATGTTGGATTTTGTCGAATGCTTTCTCTGCATCTAATGAGATGATCATGTGATTTTTTGTCCTTCAACCCATTTATATAATGTATAACATTTATAGATTTGCGTATGTTGAACCATCCCTGCATCTCTGGGATAAAGCCTACTTGGTCAGAGTGAATGGTCTTTTTGATATATTCTTGTATTCTGTTTGCCAATATTTTGTTGAGAATTTTTGCATCTATGTTCATGAGGGGGGTTGGTCTGTAATTTTCTTTTTTTGTTCTATCTTTGCCTGGTTTTGGTATCAGGGTGATGCTGGCTTCATAGAAGGAGTTTGGTAGAATTCATTCTTTTTCTATTTCATGGAAAAGCTAAAGAAGCAATGGTGTTAGCTCTTCCCTGAAGGTCTGGTAAAATTCACCAGTGAATCCATCTGGGCCTGGGCTTTTTTTAGTTGGGAGATTTTTGATAACTGTTAGGATCTCCGATCTTGTTATAGGTCTATTTAAGTGTTTAATCTCATCTTGATTTAATTTAAGTAGGTCATATAAATCAAGGAAATCATCAATTTCTTTCAGATTTTCCTACTTTGTGGAGTATATGCTTTTATAATATGTCCCTATGATTTTTTAAATTTCTCTGGCATCTGTTGTGATGTTACCTTTTTCATATCTAATTTTATTAATTTGTGTCTCTTCTCTCTTTCTTCTGGTCAGATTTGCTAAGGGTTTATCAATCTTGTTTATCCTTTCAAAGAACCAGCTCTTTGTTTCATTAAGTCTTTGGATTGTTTTTTTGGTTTCTATTTCATTAATTTCTGCCCTAATCTTTATTATTTCTTCCCGTCTACTGATTTTTGGTTTGCCTTGTTCTTCTTTTTCCAAGGCTTTAAGGTGAAGCATTAGGTCATTTACTTGCAACCTTTCTAGTTTCTTAATATAGGCATTTAAAGCTATAAACTTACCTCTTCATTGTGTCCCAGAGATTTTGGTATGTTGTGTTCTCATTATTGTTTGACTCTATAAATTTTTTGATTTCCTTCTTGATTTCTTCATTGACCCATTCATCATTTAGTAGTGTATTGTTTAGTTTCCATGATTTTGTGTATGCTCTGTATCCTTTCTTGCTATTGATTTGTAGTTTGATTCCATTGTGGTCAGATAGAATGCAAGGAATTATTTCAATTTTCCTGAATTTGTTAAGATTTGCTTTGTGTCCTAATATATGGTGTATTTTAGAGAATGCTCCATGTGCTGCTGAAAAGAATGTATATTCTGCAACATTTGGATGAAATGTCCTGTATATATCTGTTAGGTCCATTCCTTCTATGAACTCATTTAGTCCAGATGCCTCTCTGTTTATTTTTTCCCGGGATGACCTGTCAATTGATGAGAGTGGGGTGTTAAAGTCACCCACTACCACTGTGTTTGGTGTTATCTGTGACCTTAGTTCTAACAGTGTTTGTTTGATGAATTTGGGAGCCCCCATGTTAGGTGCATATATGAGGATTGTAATGTCCTCCTGTTGGAGAGTGCCCTTAATCAATATAAAGTGACCTTCCTTATCTTTCTTGACTAATGTTGGAGTGAAGTCTGCCTTGTCAGATATTAGGATAGCAATCCCTGCTTGTTTTCTGGGTCCATTTGCTTGAAACGCCGTTTTCCAACCTTTCACCCTAAAATAATGTCCATCCTTTGTAGAAAGGTGAGTTTCTTGGAGACAACAAATTGTCAATCTATTCTTATTTATAAGTGTATACTATATATTACATGCCTTAAAGTACTAATTATCTATCATATATGATAGAATATGAGTACATATACTTAACACATTAAATGAAAGATGCTGTATCAATGTGTAAATTAAATTTTTCATTTTGAGATACTTATAGCTTCATAACACATGTCCCATGAACTCCTTGGCCATAGCAGCAGAGGACTCCTCAGGTAGGGACAAGCCCATTCTCACTCCTTGTGCTCTAGGCTACTCACCTTCATCCTTTAGCTCATCCCTACCTACTATTTTGCTTGTCATTTCTTTAGTTATTTCAGAAATATTCTAAGAAAAGAATGGAAGCATGCAATGTGTAAGTTTTTGGGACTGGACTCTCTTTCTTTCTTGTCTAGCATAATATTCTCCCCAGAGATCATTAGTACTGGTCATTATAGGTACCAATAGTCTGTCCTTTTTATTGCTGAATACTATTGCATGTAATAGATGCATCACTACATACTTAATCATTCACCCATGGAGGACATCTGAACTGTTTAGCTTGTCGCTGTTACAAAAGAAGTTATATGAATATGAACATTTGTGAACTGGTTTTGTATGAACACGAAATTTCTACTCCCTGGGATATTGACTAGGAATTAAAATGTTGGATCATATAGTCATTGCATATTTAGTATTTTATGAAATAGTGTTGTTTTCCAGAGTGGTCACTCCATTTTATATCCCAATAGGAACACATGCATGATCCAGTTTCTCAGCACCTTTGCCAACATTCTGTTTTGTTACCAATGTTTCTGTTACCATCACTTTAATAGGAGTGAAATCATTTTCCACTGTAACTTTAATTTTCACTTCCCTGAATACTGCTAACTTTGAACATCTTTTCATGCATTTTGCTTATCCATAGATTTTCTCTGGTAAAATGTTACATTAGACCATTTTCCCATGTTGTAACTAGGTTGTTGTTTGGTTTGACTATTAGACATTACAGTATAAGTCCTAGGCACTGTGTGTATTGTAAATGGTTTATTGTGTCTGCAGTTCTGAGAAGGCAAAGTATTTTTTTTTTCATGAAACCAGGTTTACCAGTTTTTCTATTTTCTAACTTATCAGTATGAAATTGAGAGATGCTCTGGCTAGTCCTAGATCTGGAAGATGTTTCTCCTGTTTTTTTTTTTTTTTTACTTTATTCTTATTCCTACAGTGTTACAGCAATTTCATTTTACATTTAAGTCTGTGATTTACTTCAAATTGACTCTTGTATAAGCTGTGACACTTGGATGAAGGCTCAGTTGTTTTTAGCCATTGGCTTTCCAGCAGAATTTATCAAAAAACTGCTCTTTCTTTGAATGGATTTCTGTACCTTTGTAAAAACCAACTTGTATGTATTTACTTGGGGATATTTTTTGAGTTACCTGTTCTATGCAACATGATGAAAAGCATTAATCTTGATAAACTTAGTATATATAAGTTGAAAGTATCATTAAGTTGAAAGCGCAATCAGCACTCTAATCTATAGAATCTGGTAGGAGCAGCCACAGTGCAGAGCATGGACCGCTTCTCACAGCTGACTTGGTGGCACTGCTGCTGGCCATTATGCCCACCATTCCCACCATGCCCAGGGATGATCACGTTCAGACTCCAAAGTATAGTTTATAAAATGTGTGGTGCTGTTGCTCCTTGGAAGTGTCATAACTCAGGGCATATTTGTATTGGGTTTGCTTTCTGCAGGAATTTTTGAGTGGATTGTTCTATTATTTTCTGGTATTTTGAGAGGCTGACTAAAAACTTGAATGGGGTTTCTAGTCATGTAATAAAACATTTACTTGCACTTTTCTTCTACAAACCCTGTAGGATCTTCCACTTAGTCCTGGATTCTAAATCATGGTTCATGGGGTCACTTCATAGCAAGTTAGCAAGTGTGTGTGCTTTTATCGTTCAAGGAGGTGTTAGGATCACATCTCATTTCTTGTTCTTTTTCTCTTGTTAAGAACTCTCAATACAATAATCTTGGGACTCTTGAATTAATCTTTGTGTTCCTTTCCTTTTCTCAGATTTTCTATATATTTTTACTTATGTTTTTAGTTTTTCCTCCCAGAAGATGTCCTTGAAATTCTTATTTGCTTATCACAAAGCTAGTAATTATACAGTAATAGTGCATGAATTAGGCCTGTATTTTTATTTGTACATTTTTTGTTTCACAAAATTCCACTTTTAATTTTGACTTCTGAACTTTGTGTGTATGAGCTGGGAGTAGTCCCAGCACTTGGGAGGCAGAGGTAAGAAGATCACTGTGAGTTCAAGGCTACCCTGAGACTACATAGTGAATTCCAGGTTTGCCCAAGCTAGAGTGAGACCCTACCTTGAAAAAAAAAAAACTAAAAAAAGTTACATGTATGAACTATATGTGTATATATTCTTATGTGTGAAGGTATTTGCATATTCAGCATGCATGTGGAAGTCAGAGGACAAATCAGGGTTTTTGACCTCACCTTCCACCTAGTTTGATGCAGGGTCTCTTGTTTGATGCTTCCTTCACCAGTCTAGCTAGTTCACAAGACTCCAGAGATTCTCCCCTACCTCCACCTCCCATCTCAGCCCAGGTACACTGGGATTACAGACATTCATTACTATATCCAACTTTGAATGGCTGGGAATTTGAACTCAGGTAGTTATGCTTGAACAGAAAGCATTTTATCCACTGGGCCATCTCCCCAGTCCATCTCACAGAATTCCTATTTTACAGATTATAAATTATTTTAATGTAGTATAGGCATTTTTAAAACAACACTTTTCTAATTCACTATTCCTCCTGAATACTGCTTCAGAGCCAAGGTTGATTTGCCCCTCCAGGGCACTTGGCAGCATCTTTGTCTAGATGTTGAAACATTTTTGTCTTACTGTGCATGGTGTAGGCACCACCAGCTCTGGCATCTGTTGGGTGGAGGCCAGGGATACATCTCCAAAGCAAAGAGTACCTGTTCCTATAACAAAGAAATATCAGGCCTAACATGTAAATAGTGGAAAGATAAGGGAATCCATCCCTAGGATTGTTTGCATTTTCTATTTTTACTTTGTGTTGAATAATGCTGGTTTCTATTCAGCATGATTAGGCATATTGATAGAAATTGTTGGCCACTGATCCGCTTTTCTGATACACTTCTTTGTGACATGCGTTTCTTTAGGTCTTAAACTTGGGGCATGCACTGGGGGTCAGCATTGTGCTTGGTCACCAGCCCACCCAGTAGAAAGCCATGGACTTCAAGTGTAAATGTCTTGAACACCTTAGAGATCCCTACTTTGGCCTCTGGGGTAAGTGCAGAAGTACACATGGGCCTAGCAAGCAAATTGGGCCACACTTGTGTTCAGTAACTCTGCTTCTATGTTTCTGCCTTGGGCCACTGCTGCTTTCTGTACCTGCTGAACCGAACTCAGAGCCCAACTGTGCTCTTCCATGAAGGTTACTGCAGCCTTACACTCTAGTGTCAGATCCCAAGAGGAGGTTCCTCATCAGAAACAGAAACACAGTCTCTTTTCTCAACCTTATTGCCGGTCCAGTGGGATTTGGGAAGGAAAAGTACACATGGTTAGCTTAGTCCACACACTCAAGTGTTCTCATTTGTTTTCAAATCAAGACTAATTATGAGGTTCTCTTATAAAAGCCTATGAAATAATTTTAGAAAAGTGACAGTCTTCTAAGCAATAGTGTAAAAACTAAAGAGTTTAGAAAGACATTACACAAAAGCATTGGATTCATAGATTTGGAGAACTAAGCTGCTACTTTTCTAGGACTAGATATCATGTTTAAAATGGCAGTCACCCACAGATCACTCTCAGCTCCATTTATATTATCATGAAGTAAAGTCAGGTAGTTAGATCTAGCTTTACTACTTCTGGGTGTGTACCAACTTGACTCTGTCAACATATGGCAGAAATTCTTGCACATTCATGTTTACTACTGCACTATTCATAGTAGCTAAGATATGTACCCATGTAGATATCCATCAATAGATGAGTGGATAAAGAAAGTGTGGTACATAAACACAGTGGTCAGCTACAAAAACTGAAATCTGGGCTGGAGAGATGACTCAGAGGTTAAGGTGTTTGCCTGCAAACCCTAATGACCCGAGTTTGATTCCCCAGTGCCCACATAAAAGCCGGATGCACAGTGATGCTTGCATCTTGAATTCATTTGAAAGGAGGGTCCAGCTTGGGTGACTTGAACCCTAAAGGTAAAAAAGGAGCTGAGGCCTGAGGCTGTGTCAACTGAGTGTGAGATGTAACCACACTGTCTCTCAAGAAATGCAGAGACACAATGAGAAAGACATGCATGATGGTGCTTGTTAATTGCCATGATTTTATGCCAAAGTGCTCTATGACAAATATATCTTTATATAACTGTAAATGACTTATTCATACAGGTATTATAAAAAGTAATATTAGCTAGGTTTGATGACATGGGCCTATTATTCTAGCTATTTGGGAACCTAATATGGGAGGATCACCAACTCAAGTCTCCATTGTGATAGCCTGACCCTACATTTAAAAACCATGTGTTTTTATTTTTTAATTGCTTGGTAAAAATAAGTGTATAATTTTAATTTGAACTGTGCCTGGTGTTTTCTATTTGTTTAGGCTTTAAACAAATCAGATGTTTATAGACACTTTTGTTGTTTTATTAATTCAAACAGTTCAACAGATTTCCCTAAATTTTTTGTTGCCACTTGATTTATTTCAAGTATTTTTTTTTTTTTTTTTTTTTTGGTTTTTGTCTTGTCCCAGTTTTGTCATGTCGCAGTTAAGGCTTTTGCCTGCAAAGCCAAAGGACCCAGGTTTGATTCCCCAGGACCCACATAAGCCAGATGCACAAGGGGGCACATGTGTCTGGAGTTCGTTTGCAGTGGCTGGAGGCCCTGGCATGCCCATGCGCTCTGTCTCACTCTCTCTCTCTCTCTCTCTGTCTCTCTCTCTCTCCCTCTTTCTCTGTCAAAGAAATAAATAAATATTTTTTAAAATCAGATTTAACTAAAGCCTACAGTGAGCTAAAGTTTTATATAAACAGGCCATATTCTGTTACATGATATCATAAATATAATTATTGAGTTTATCTTATAGGTCAATTTTGACCTACATAGACGGTTATTGGAGACAACAAAATCCTCTTTGATGTGGTAGCTCATAATTTGCCAGGTATTTTAAAAGATTGTAATGTGCTGTTACTTAAAAGGAGGGGGCAACTCGCCTGAGTTCCAGGCCAACCTGCCTCAAGACCAAATCAAAAACTGCCTTAGTTACTCTTAATAAAATAATTTCCAGGTGTATTAGAGGTATTAATAAAGATTATCTCCAAAACAATTATCATGCTTTGCTTGTATTCAGAGGCTTATAATTTTTAAAAATGTATTTCATGGAGTTTATTTATGGAGATGCCTCAGATCAATGGGTTATATAAAATTTATAGGTATATATACTAGTATTATAAGACAAATCTGGCTGCCATTTTTCTTAAATTTCATTGAAAATGTAGAGATTTTTGATGATATAGCAATAAGGAAATTCTAAGATTTTTTTTGCTAAGGCTGTTTATGGACAAATTTCCAATAATAAGATGGTTAATTAGTTAATTTGAAGCTGAACTACTTGCTTCTTTGTCAAGAGTAATAAAACTAATCAGTTTTATGTAGTTTCTCTCAATAGTCTTATAAGAAAGATGATTAATTATAGGTTGAGATGAGATGATTGAAGGAATTGGGATGAAATTTTTCAATGTTGGACATAGACTACTTGCTAAAAATGCTTTCTTTTGAGTGTAACTTAGATCAGAATGTTAAAATACATGGGTGAAGGTGTGAAGGTGTGTGTATGTAGAAAGGATACAGGCGATCTAAGAAGACTAAATTTTGCCTGAAATTAATTTTCTTTTATAAGGATCAAAAAGCTAATTTTCAGGCTAAACATAGATAAATACCATGTTTAAGATGAAGGATTTTTCAACTGTTTACAAACTTTTAATAAGCTCTAAAAATTTTATATCTAGACCCAGACTTAATCTAACTTCAGCTTACATTGGACACAGGATATTCCCTATCTTTGGTGGGTCACAAAGTCATAAGCACAGATATAATTCACATTCATTGGAGGTCTAACCAGGTTAGATATAGACAAGGCCCTATCATCTTATGTATTACATATGGGTAAAATAAATTTCCTAGATAAAAGCAGACAACTTCAGAATATGACAACGAATGTCAGAATGCTTAGTTCTGTGCTCTGTAATTTACTTTTGCTCTTGCTTACTGTCATATGCTATTTAAAGGCATGGCAAGCTGGACTTTGGAGAAAGGAATGCCCCCCCTTTACTTCAGATCACATGAAAGTTTAATCCATGTGTCTTCCAGACCCTGTCCAGAGATAAAATAGCAACTGTCTCTGAGAAAGAAAAGGAAGTAACAAAAAGCATATAACTTTGGTTCTCTTTATAGTTCCTATCTTTTGAACATTTAAAGTCACCTCTATTAGATGAAATTTTCTCACTAGGCAAAAAAGCCAAATATGTAAACTGAGTCAAGGTATTTGATCAGGTTCCAACCTCCTTACATAACACAATCATCAGACTTACCTAAAATGTATATCATGGTAGAAGTAGTATGCTAAAGAGGCACCAAGTAAGTGATCTCTCTCATCTCTCTCTCTCTTTCTCTCTCTCTCTTTTTCTTTTTCCTTTATTTCTCTCTCTCTTTCTCCCAAATATCAACAAAAGGTAAGATCCCTATAGTTAAGGTAATAAAACCAGAGATTACCTTCAAAACAATAACAACCACCATTTAGTCCCAAACATTCACAAACCAGGGGGACATCCATATCCCAGGATCCCACAGAGAGGAGAAGAAAGGGGCTCCAGAAAACCCCTTCTCCAAGAAGGGCATCTAAACCACCAAAATGGGAGTAAGGGCAGAAATTTCACCACACTTGTGCTTATTATGACCAGTAGCAAACCTTATATGCCATGATGTGAGGCACATGCAGGAAACTGGGGAAAGGTCTAAAGGAACCTGAGCTTGGAAGCCTGCCTTGTAGGGTGAGCATAGATACCATATCTGAGAACTTCTTTGCTCAAGGTGGCACACAGACTGAGCTATGTGTCCCTTTTTTTTAAAGATTTTACTTTATTTATTAGAGACAGAGAGAGAGAAAGAGAGAGAGTGTGTGAGAATGGGCACACCAGGGCCTCTAGCCATTGCAAATGAACTCCAGACGCATGTGCCACCATGTGCATCTGGCTTACATGGGATCTGGAGAATTGAACCTGGGTTCTTAGTCTTCACAGGCATGCACCTTAACCGCTAAGCCACCTCTCCAACCACCTATGTGTCCCTTTCTGATTGGGGAGATAACAGGGAAAACTTTCAGCCAGGTATGCTGGTGCATGCCTTTAAAATAGGAGGATGGCCATGAGTTTGAGGCCAACATGAATTCCAGGTCAGCCTAGGCTAGAGCAAGACCTTACCTCAAAAGAAAAACTAATTTCTTCTCCCAAATATGGTTGGCCCTCCTCCAACAAGAGATTCAAGTCAGGATGGGACTTTACCTGACTATAGATTCTTCTTTCACTTTCCTCCACTTTATTTCAGATGGAACAGTTGGCTTCTAGGATACCCCAAAAATCTCTGCTATCTTGGGCTCATTTAGATGACTGCAGGGAGAACAGGAATTGCCCATTACTTCTCTCCAGAGATTTAAGGAGATAATAAGAAAACATACAAATGTAACTCCAGATACCATGGAGGAGGATATTCTTCTTAAAGATAAATTTTTAACTCAGTCAACACTTGATATTTGTAAGAGATTACAAAAATCGGTAGCCAAACCAGATAAGAACTTAAAACAGTGGCTCCAGATGGCAACTTCTCTTTATTATAATTAAGAAACCAAGAAACAAGAATGGACTGGAAAGGGAGATAAGGGAAAAAGGATAGATGTCACTAGGAGATCGTAGCCATAATGAAGGTTGGCCAGGGAAAGGCCCCTTAATTGAAACATTTAATTGGACAAAATCTAAAATTTGCTTACTTGATGCCAAAGTTTTAACCAGTAGAGAAACTGAGACTTATGATTAAGGCTCCATTCATTAACTCACTGATGCTAGTTTGTTGGGATTTAAGGGTTATAAAAACTGGCTGTAAGGCTGGCTCTCAATATAACAACTTAAGTTCCTCTGTTTGTCAAGGCTGTAACTACTGGGAAACTGAGTCATAAGATAAAGGTTGACATAAAAAGTCTTTAATTTCCACAGATGAGGTATTCATACCTAAAGACATTGTGACCTTAAAGATAGCTCCAGTTTTATTTATGCTAATTCTATCAAGTAGTCATCACTGGGTTTAATCACTTGGGTTTAAGTGATTTAATTTCAGTCACTATAACCTTTATACTTCTGTTAGGTAAAATATGTTGGAATAGATTGTCTAAGCTTTGTTAATTTTAAGTCAAGGGTAAAACATAATATTGTTTCATGAAAATAAATTGGTCAATTGCTAGCCAAGATTCAGCTGAAAACACTGGTTGTCAAATAGTATTTTCTCTTTCAAAACAAATTTGTCAAGGGTTGTATTAGAGTTTAGCTGTTTTAGCTGAACAATGACCAGATTCTGCTCTATTATATGTAAAGTAACTGTCTCATTTCTGGCATCTCAAGTCAGTGCTTATAACAAAATTGACTCTTTTTTTGATGTTTTATTTATTTATTTATTTATTTATTTATTTATTTGGCAGAGAAAGAGAGAGAGAGAGAGAGAGAGAGAGAGAGAGAGAACGGGTGTGCCAGGGCCTCCAGCCACTGCAAATGAACTCCAGGCATGTGTGCCCCCTTGTGCTTTTGGCTAATATAGGTCCTGGGGAATTGAACCTGGGGGTCCTTTGGCTTTACTACAGGCAAGTGCCTGAACCACCAAGCCATCCCTCCAGCCCAACAAAATTAACTCTTAAGACATACTCCCTGCTTTAGGATACAGCCTCATGCTCAAACAATGGTACTCATCTTAAAGGAATAATTTCAAGCTCTGGTAACAGGTTCTGCCTGTATCTATAACTATTAAATATTTAAAGAGTAAGATGTGCCTACTTTCTATGCTTCAGATATGGCCTTTTCTGCTACAGGACAACTAAATTTTAAAAAGCTGGACAAAATTACTTTAAGCTTTTGTGCCATTCTTTAACTAGCTCTATTTCAGTAATCAAATGTGCTATATGTGTACATTCAAATTGGTGTAACTTGCTTTCTAATCATATTAATAGCCTATGTAGAAACCAAAGGCAATTAGAATCATTAGAGGTAAAAAGGCCAATACTTTGGGTTGTGCTCTCAGGTCATGAGGCCACTGGAGATGATGGAAAACTTCTACACTGGACCTCTGATAAGTCATCTATCTTCTTGAACAAGGAGGATACAGAGACCCAGAAACAAAACATCGGTGTACAGTCATACAGTCTGAAACAGGAGAGTCACAACTGAGGAAAGATCAGTCCTCCTGGCTTCCCAAAGAAGGGAAAACTACTTGGCCAGCACAGCCCTGACTCATCCAAACAGACAGACAACACCAGTATTGGAGAAGCTATAGACCTACTCAGGGTCCCTAAAGTCTCCTTTGGAGAGCCATTAGTGACCTCCGAAATTAATCCTTGATTAAATTCTGGCTATCAGCTTGATCTTAAGTACTCAGATAGAACTGTATAACCAAAGATAAAGGGATGCCTCAAATATATCACTGGCCTATTAAGTAACACAACAAGAGCTTTGCAAAAGGGGAAATAAACAAGGCCTTAAGACATGTCCCCATATCCAATAGGCCTAATTCTATAGTAACAAAAAGCAAATATAAATATCAAAGGTTATTTTCAAATCTAAAATATATATGGATGACTCTGACCAAGGGTCACTTAATTCAGAGCACTTCCTTACACTGAGAATAATGGTGAATCTCTTCTAACTTGTACCAGGACATCCTTTAAAAAGTCCTGAAACCAAAAATATATTTGTACACCCTTTAATGGCACCCAGTGGTTCTATGGTACCTAATGGCACCCAGTGGTTCTATGGTACCAACCCTTGGCCCTAGATACCCCCAGGACAAGTTTTTTAAAAAGCACACTCTGGAAGGCTATTATACAAAATATGATACATTCACCATTATTGAAGTTAAATGTGAATGTATTCTCGATAACTCTGCTAATATCTTGTCTGTTTTACAAGACATGTGGATTCAGGCTATGTCAAATGCTGCTGTGCCGGTCAATGAACAGTTCTGGAAGAAAATCTCAGCCACTTCATGCTCAGATGGTCCTGAGACAATCCAACTCCATCTGCCTGGGCTTCCTCCAGTGCCCCCCAAGTTCTAGAAGACCACAAGCAGGACATTCCTAAAGGCAACCAATTTGCTGTGTGCTCACTC
Source organism: Dipus sagitta (assembly GCA_036346955.1). Taxonomy (NCBI): domain Eukaryota; kingdom Metazoa; phylum Chordata; class Mammalia; order Rodentia; family Dipodidae; genus Dipus; species Dipus sagitta. The sequence goes on along the minus strand of CM070778.1, from coordinate 70,723,744 downwards.
CTCATTAACTTCTTACTTTTCTTCTTTCTTCCCAACATTTTCTTCCAAGACTATCTTCCTACACTCCATCAATATACTTTCAGGGTCCTTTAGAATAGTTCCCCTCTCTGGAAGAGACTCTCTAACTGCCCTAACTCTGTGCCCCCCTCAGCAGGAAATAGTTCACAATCTGACATCATCACCCCTTGTCCTCTAACAGCAATTAGAGTGACTTCTCACGAGTGGGGGAAATGAGAGGGTAGTACAGTTAGGGTAACTGAACCCCTGAAGGCAAAAAAGGCAGGAATGTTTGCACTTTCTAGAAATCAAAGATGATCTGATTTCTTATCTCTTGCCTAGTTTCCTAGGCCTGTTTTTCCACAGACAACCAGGACCCCTCCTGGGAGGGAGGTCTTTCATAGGATTTAAACATTGTGGTTGGTCAAGTTCAGCCCCTGGAACTTCATGCCAGTGCTAAAGTCTTCCTGAGACAGCCCCTAGCCCTAACCAACCAGCTATCTCTGGTTCACCTGAGCCCAAAGTCAGCCCACCTCTGAAAGGTTACAAATACCTTTGCAAGGAGAGGGCAGGCTCTTGGAACGTTTGGGAACTTCCAGCTGTGGTGAGGTTTTCTCTCAGCTGGGCTCCCCTAACCCTTACTCTTCATATGGGCTCCTTTGTCCCCTCCAGCTCCTGAAATGGGAGGGGCTCCTTGAATTTCTTTTGTCTTTTCTTTCTGTGCTTTTTTTCCAGGCCCTCCATGTGGGATCTCTAGCCATGTGGGTGCCTTTCTTGACTCTACTTCTCTCAGTAAATATAATAATTTAATCATATTCTTCTCAGTCTTCTTTTTATTCAATTCTTTGATTAAAATTAAAGACAAACATAGGGTTTGGGGATCAAGACTTTCCTGGACCCCTAGCACCCTTTTGCAAAGGCTGGAGGCTGTGGTGTGCTCATTCTTTCTGTCTGCTCTCTCTTCCTATCTCTCTCATCCTTTTTCTCTCTGCTTGCAAATAAATACATAAAATATTTTATTTATTTATTTTAGAGAGAGAAAGAAAATGAAAGACACAGAAAAAGAGAGAGAGAATTGGTGCACCAGGGCTTCAGTCAGTGCACTTGAACTCCAGATGCTTGCACCACCTAGTGAGCATGTGTGATCTTGCACTTGCCTCACCTTTGGGCATCTGGCTTGTGTGGGATCTGGAGATTCAAACATGGATCCTTAGAATGAAAGAGTGAGGTCATGGCATTTTCAGGAAAAATGGTTGAAACATGAGATCAATATGTTAAATACAATAAGCCAAACTTAGAAAGAAAAATATAACTTTTCTCTCACATGTGGAATCTAGATTTAAATGTGTGTGAGGGTAAGATAGAAAAATAGAAAGGAAAATATGGAAGAGGGGAAAAAAGTGGAGGAGGGAGCAGGTAAAAAGAAGGGTATGGAATACATGTGACATAATGGAAGAAGAGGAGACTATGCCGAGGAAGAAAAGAGAACTGTAAGAGTGGGGCAGTGGACTGGGAGAGTGCAGTGGAGGAGACGGACAAATAAAAACAAAGAATGACATACACCTCATAAAATGACAAACACTTATAAAAATGCCATAAAGCAACCCACTACTTTGTATGCTAACCTAAATTTTAAAGATCTTGTATTTAAATCATTAAACATTCATTGCACCAACATTTAGTGACAGCTATTAGTAGGTGATGAGGCATTCCCTTGAATATAAATGGAATAATATAAAATGTTTCACTTTCCTTAGCCAGTCTTTGTGAGTCTCTTCTGGGCAAATATAGAGCTTTAGGATTTCTTTATATGTCCTCTTCACATTGTAATGGTTTTCACAGAAGGAAGTATGAATATGTTAGTCTAAAAAAATTATCAGCAGCAGGAAAGAGACATATAGTGAGATAACTGATTTATTCATGATGGGGATATATAAAGTTTGCCACAGAATGACTGTAGGACAGCATGTAATAACTGCATCCACAGCATATCTTACACATTATTGTGAATGATATATTTATTATTTGTGGAGAAAAAGAGACTTGGGAGTATATCTATTTGCAACCTGTAAATATTTTTAAAATAGTTCATCTGTTTTGTGGTTTAAGGAAAAAAAACTAAAAGCAAAATGCCCTGGTCTATTCAAGAGAAGGTAATTCAGAACCCTGGAAGCCTCTAAAAAGTCAGTGGACAATGTGACATGCTTCAGCGCTCCTCAGAAATACACAGCCGCCTGGTGCTTTTCTTAGTGAACAAAAGAAGGAAAGGAAAGTGGTGACCTTCCAAACTGTCCTCATTCAGAAAAGAAAAGAAGATTTAATAATGTGTAATCTTTTGTTTTCTCAAACCACAGACCTTTCAGCATTGCTATGAGGCAAAATTTGTGACTAACATCTTCCAGTAGTTTGGAGTACTGTGAACTCTTAAGCCTCCTAGAGCAGTATCTGAAAGGTTCTTGATTATGAGTCCCACCATGATACCAGTATAAAGTTAGTAAGGCTATTAAGGTCAATAGTCTATCTATTTTCTTAACACATGTGAATGTGCAGGTACATATATACATATATAAAATATACAAGTATTGTTTACATATGCAACCCAAGTTTTTATTTTAAAAATATCTAAACATAAATGAAATGATTTTAGTGAACGGTTTGATAGCTTACTTGGGAAGCATTCTAGAAGTTAACAATTCATACTACCAAAACATACTTCCTTTAGCTAAGCTACAACCCATACCCTGTAATTTAAGTCTACTTCTCTCCCCAGTATATTTGCAGAGCAACTTGTCAGTATCCTCTGTGTAAGAATCCCTCATACAGCTGACTCATTAAACATTCTGACAGCCATCTTTCCTCAGGCAAAATGACCCCAAAGCCCTAACCTCTCAAAAAATCATGTTTTCTAAAACTGGAATCATTTTTGAAAATTCATCCTGTGCATCTCTGCTTCCTCACAAATGATTCTGTTTCTTGCCTCCTAGCACCTGTGCTAGTGATTTTCTCTATAGTTACAGGACAAGCTGGTGAATGCTGCAGCTTTAAGACTAGTAGTTTCTATTGTAGAATATCCATGCTCCTCTTAAATCTGTGTTACATGGGTGAACTGAAAATTAAAATGATCTTACTCTCTTTTACGTTGTTAAAGGTCTGAAACCCTTTGTATCATCTGCCTTTTCTCTTATGTCTCTTTGTCATTACTAATGTTATATCACAAATTACTGAACTCAATTCCAGGTTGACCAGCAGCTATCTCAGTCATCTGTGTGCAGATTTTCTGCCTTTTCTGTAACAGAAAACCATAAAAGTAATAAACAGAGTCTCAGTACTATGTGTAAAATACCAAAGGAATCTATTTGCTGGTTAAGTTTTCTTTTCTAAGATGATCTAAACCTGAGAAAATGGATGGGTATATTTCCTGAGTAATTACCATGATAGGAAAAGGAGGAAAAGCATTGTGCAGAAAGCCACCAGAGAGAATAGTAAAGCCAAGAGGAAGGTGTATAATTCACGAGACCTACATAATATCTCTATGGAATCTACAGGGAAAAGAAAACCAGCTGTAGCCAGGGCTAAACCATCAGTCCTCTTCAGAAAGGAGCAGTACAAAGCTGGGGAGAGACTTCTCACCATATTGTCTCTCCAGAACACAAACCTATGGTGGAGACCAGCATTTACCCCATGTAAGATGTTGCAGCCAAGGAAACACCACGCTTCAGATGCACCTCTCCCACTCTCAACATCTAGGTCTGTCTTCAAGAAAATGACTCCACTTAGTTGTGGACTATGCAAAATGCATTCAAAAGAATTTAATTCATTCATAGCTAGGGCTGGTTTTCCCACTCACTTAACCAAGCTTGATCATCCACCTCAATCAGTAGCAGCTCCACACTGTCTTCTGTTTTCTAGAAACCCCATGCAACTCAAGCAATCTTCAGTATACCTCTTTGATTTTCCTTGTTTTCCTCTAACATTAAATATGAATTTATTTTGCAATCATGCAAAGAATTAACAATTTTGAATATATTATATTAAAGAGACTAATGACTGTAAAATTAGGTAAAGCAATTAAGCTGGAAGGAAAAACTCCAAAACATTAACACTAATCTCTGGATATTCAAACTAGTTATTTTGCTTCTCTTAACATTGTTATATTTTCCTTATTATTCATAATGAGAATTTATTTCTCCTGCAAGAAAATAAAGCAGAATTATTTTGGTAGCCACTAAGCAATGCTAAATTAAGGTTGACACAGCTGTTCAATTAATTCCAGACATGGACAACTGATAGAAAAATATATTAAATATTTAACCTTACTGAGAAATATACCTTACTGTTATATACTTCTTGCCATGCATTTAGTCATTTACTCATTTTCCAATATAAAAATTCATATTTACTAGTTAAACTAAGTAATCTGATATGTCTAATCTTGTTTTGAGTAAGGGGTCAAATTTCTTGGCATATGTGCACACCTCTGTTACTATATGTGCCAATTCTAGCTCATCTATATTAGCATCGGGGTAGGATTTTTCTCTCAAGTCATAATAAATTCACCCAATTTTATTGCCTCATTAATTCAAGAACATTAAGCAGAGAACAAGAATGCTGAGTCAAATAGCATGTTGAAGGTCAGCCTAGACTAACTACATAATAAGTTTGAGACCAGTCTTGGATACATGACTATCTCAAAAAGACAAAATAAAAAAGAAAGGGAGGAAGGAAGGAAGAGAAAAAGTGAAAGTGAAAAGAAAAGGAAATGGGAAAGGGAAAGGACAAAAAATGAGAGGAGAACAGAGAAGAAAGGAAATATGTTTGAGATATTTATTCTAATACATTTAACTTACAAAACATCGTTGCCTAAGACTTCATTTTTCCCAGGCTTTGGCAAGTATTTGGGACACAGTAATTGTTCCAGCTTTTTTTGCTGCTGGGCATGACTCTGGACGCTGATGTCAGAAGTGTCTGCTGCTTCTGGTTCTTCAATTCTTACCTGTACAAATACATCCAAATGTATTTGCCAGTGTAGGAACAGATTCTGTGTGCATTGTCTCTCTCATGATAAACTTGGACATTTTATTTGTATAAACAAACAGAATCCACAAGAGGAATTCATTAGCCAACTGCATCAATAACGAAAGCTATCCAAACAGAGCCAAAAATTCGGCAATGAGCATTTTCTTTCACCAGTGGGTTTCACACCACAGCCTCCTCTGTATCTAAACTTGTTTTATAAACATCAGCTGATCTCCTTACACCTCAGATCCTTCTAACATGTGGTCTTGTAACTGTCTATAAACTATACTGTTATTCCTACAACTATCTCTTTGGTAATACCAAAAAACAAAAAATCTTAAAAGCCAATTACCTAAATGTCATTTGCTTGGAGTCATGCTGTACTGTGTACTGTGTGTGTCCACATCACTGGTTGCATTAAATTCGGTAGCTGACAAAACACACTAGAAAGAAACATAATTCTTTTGACTTGTTCCTTATTTAACTGAGATTAGATCATTGAAAACTCCAAAATGCCCAACCACTGGATTATAAAATCCTGTTAAACCAACAGACATTTTAGCAAAACTGTATTTATTCCAAAATTACTCTCCTAAAGCCCCATTCCTTCTTTATACAGTGTTTCTTCTCTTTTACCACTTCTACCTATACTTTCAATCCTCAATATTCCTTTTGGTTCTCTTCATTGATATCATTGACTGTTTTAGAACAAAGTAAGAAAAAAATGTTGGGCTTTTACTTTGGTTTCTCTTCAGGTTATATAAATCTTTCACCCATTACTAAAAAATACTGGGCTGGAGAGATGACTCAGTGGTTATACATACTTGCTTGGAAAGCCTGAAGCCTCAATTTGATTCCTCAGTACCCACATAAAGCCAGATACAAAAAGCAGTGCATGTGACTGGAGTTTATTTGCAATGGCAGGAGGCTCTCTCATGCTCATTTTTATTCTCTCTCCTTACAAATAAATAAACAAAAATATCTTTTAAATGTCAATTGCAATATTGCAAAGGCACAAAATACACAACTCCATAAGAAATTAAAATTATGTGAATATTTACATATAAACTAGGGAATAGTGGCTATCTCCATGTGTTGTGTGCTTTAGATCAGCTGAAAGTTGTGTTCATTATATGTACATACATGTTCATACATATTTCACAGGTAACTGATCAAATGTCATTTGGACAAAAAGTAGAGATGGAAAGAAGGTAATGGCTATAATACATAGAGGTAGGAAAAAAGGTGCATCAAGGATTCCTTGTGGGATTAATGCTTGAACCTAAAACAAGGAGAACCCCTGCCCCATGTCAGACTGCATGGCTACCCATAACCTTGGGGCAATACTTAACAGAGATGAGGGAAGGCTGTTGACTCTGGCTAGAGCACTTTAAGAACTGAATACCACATTTGTTCCTATAAGGACATCTCATGGATTCTTTGAGCTAGAGTTCTCAGTATGCAACACCCCCTCGAGGGCCCAAATGATATTTAAACACTGAATCTTATATAAAGTTCAAAATATATAAGCACCAATGACAAAAGTGTTGCCCTGGAGATTTGCAAGAAGGCATTTAATTTTTTTGTTTATTTTATTTATTTATTTGAGAGCAAAGGAGAGAGAAAGAGCAGGGGGAGGGGCCAGGGCTTCCAGCCACTGCAAATGAACTCCAGACACATGCACCCCATTGTGCATCTGGCTAACATGGGTCCTGGGGAATCGAGCCTGAAACCAGGGTCCTTAGGCTTCACAGGCAAGTGCTAAGCCATCTCTCCAGCCCAAGAAAGCATTTTTAATGCCCCAAGGGAACAAAAAATATAGATATAAGATGATACATCATTATTATTCCAATGTTAAAATTTATCAGGTACTAAATAAGAAATGGGCAGGGTCTGGGGCTTGTCCATTTTCAAAATCAAACTATAATTACCAAAATACTTAGTTTTAATGGGGTACATGCACAGTCCCACACACACTCCTTAAGGAGCTATAAGCCAACAGAAAGACATGTGGACAAATTAACTACACCAGTGTATTTATTCTAAGTGCCCAGCAAAGATGCTAAGAATTACAAAACTACTTAAAGTCCATTGAATCTACTCAGCCAAAAGTTTAAAGCATTTGAATAAACAGGCTTTTCTTGTGATGACTAGGGTTTCTTTATACTGCAGAACACACAGGAATATCAGCACAGTGGAAATGTTAACTCTCTCACATGGCTCTTAGTGAACTGAACATTAAGAATATCTCATTTCATATCAATGCATTTTCTCTATTTCCCATTGGAAGAAAACAAGTAAAAGTACACATGAGTTCTTGATGAATACATCACAATTGAGATGGTTGCAAGCTCAGTGGCTTCTCAGCTTTATCTTATACAACTCCTCATTCAATGAGTATATAGTAACTCATCTTTCACCATCACAAGTTATAACAGGTTTTGTCTTCTATGAATTAAATTTATAGAAAATATGCCTCACCTATATACATAATTTTTCTTGTGATGGAAGGAGGATTTTTGAAACAGGTCAACTTCCCTGCCCCCGAAAATTTACTGTCTGAGTTTGTCAAATATCAAATGCACAATCCTTAACTATTTTTAGTGCCCAGATAAGAACCATAAAACTGAATGAAGTCATGAATAAATCAATGATTTTCTTAAGGAGATGCACGCTTGTGAGACTCCACTTATTCTCCATCCATCCCCCGATATGAAATGGATGACTTGATTAAGTAGAAGAGTTCAAAATAGATAAATGTATATCTTCCAGTCGATTGATTTATATCTATATTCATATATTTTCAAAGAGAACATTGTTTATACTGTCAAGCAGAAATTCTCCTTTGAGTTGTTAAATCTTTGATGTAATTGGGCAATTAGGATGTGCCAGCCATAGTGAAATAATAACAAGACACTTGGAGGATGGATTGAAAACTTATAATGACAATAATAAAAATACACTGCATATAGCCACAAAGATTTTGTCCAAAGTAATTAGTTGAATATTTAGTATTTATGACTTTTGTAGAACTCCATGAAAGTCTTTTATTTTTTATTTTTTTTTTGTTTTGTTTTTGTTTTTCGAGGTAGGGTCTCACTTTTGTTCAGGCTGACCTGGAATTCACATTCACTATGTAGTCTCAGGGTGGCCTTGAACTCTCGGTGATCCTCCTACCTCTGTCTCCCGAGTGCTGGGAATAAAGGCGTGTGCCACCACGCCCGGCTCCATGAAAGTCTTTCTTGATACCTAATTTATAATTGTCTATTTTATTGAAAGGTGACATACGGAATTAACAATTATTATACTTCTTCTCCAAAGTTATAGAAAATCCCACTAGATAAATGCACATGGAATTAGCAAAGACTTTGTACTAAGTAAGAAGATCGTGTTCTAGTAATGTCATTTGCCCCCTTCTGTGAGTAGAATGGCCTTACAAATGATGGACAAAATAACTCTTTGGAACAAGTTCTATAAAACTGCTACCTACCTTCTATATCCCGAAAATTCATTCCTTCTCACAACACTGCCACAGCAAGCTGGTTGTACTAGATTCTTAAATGGTCCACATTACCCTAGCACATGACTTGGCATGCCTTTGCTTGAGAGGTGCCCTGTCCTTGAAAAAAAGGTACAATTTACATTGCTTCTCACTGCTAGATCATAGCAAAGGCAATGGGTTGTCCATTCCATGATAACGTTAGGACTGCCCTGCAATCCTCTCTTCTTCTTCTTCTTCTTCTTCTTCTTCTTCTTCTTCTTCTTCTTCTTCTTCTTCTTCTTCTTCTTCTTCTTCTTTGTTTGTTTTTTGAGGTAGGGTCTCACTCTAGCTCATGCTGACCTGGAATTTACTAGTCTTAGGGTGGCCTTGAACTCACAGTGATCATCCTACCTCTGCCTCCCGAGTGCTGGGATTAAAGGCGTGTGCCACCAAACCGGACTCCTGCAATCTTTTTCACTGAACTGTGACAAAGAAGCTAGCATCCACACAAGGAGGCTCACGCAGGGATGATGTAAGGGTGGCCTTTAGACAACAGATAACATTACATGCAGGTGTTTATCCACCATGTCTTAAGGATTTGATTTCTGACAAGATAGACAAGAAGCAGCTCCTTCCACAGTCAAGGCTGATAAGACAGTAGCCAGGTAATGCTGCAACACAATAGATGAAGATACTACTGCCCCCTAGTTCTACTTGTGCTAACAGGTGTGGTTCAGTGGCTTCTCAGCCTTATCTCACACAGCTCCTCATTCTATGAGTATATAGTAACTCTTCCTTATCACAACTTGTAATAGGTTATGTCATCTATGAATTAAATTTTATAGGAAGTATACCTTACCTATACACATAAATTCAACATCAGCAATAACCTAAGTATAATAGAAAAGTGATATAAATGATACTCTTTTAAACTAAAATGACATGTATTTCAACATCAGAAAACACATCAGAGTACTTGGATGACTGGAGTCATTGCAAGGCAGTGAAGCAGCTTGCATGCACACCGATGGGCTGTTTAGTATTCCTAACTTACATGCCACAAGCTGTGCTGCCTTTGGGTATGTCATTTCCTGACACAGAGAAGTTCTCTGAGAAGTTCTGAACAAACTAAAGTGAAGTATTATGTTACTTTCTGGAAAACTCATTGTACTAAACTTGTGGAAATGAAATTCAGTTTAGACTCAGGCAGTTACAAACAGGTTGCTCACTTCCATGTAAAGCCAGCAAGTCATTCAAGCATTGTATGAGAAGCAGGACAAGTATTTCTGAGCAAGACTCTCAAGTGAATTGGCAGAGCATCTGCCTGGCTGCTGTTCCCAATCACTGTGGTAATAAAACTCTGAGGATGGCACCCTGTCTCTGCTAAGAACCACAGCTCTGATTACAACTGTGTGCTTGGTTTTACTTGGTGTTAAATACATGACCAATCATAAGTTACAAAATAAGCTACAAGTATAGTCTTCTAGAATGAGTTATGGCCAAGAATTTCTTGCAAGTTTAGTAAAATTGGCAAAAACATTATGACATAATATTTATAAGACTAGTATCTATAACACTAAGTATAGTATCTGAAATAATTTACTAATTTCAGCACTTATAATATATATACTCAGTTCATATACAGATTACATGTATTTATAATAATATTGATATTATGTATGCAAATATATGCATATATGTGTGTATGTGTGAGGGAAAGAGATTTCAGTGCATTCAATTTTACTATTACTTTTACTATTACAAGGCCATCAGATTTTAACAGATGTTTTTTTTTTTTCACAATGTATATTTTACTAAGTTAGGTTAATCAAAGATAATTGTAAAATGCTTATTTATTTTTTCTTTTTGGCATGTGTGAATGTGCATGATGTGGGTAGAAGTGTATGCATGTTTGTGTCTGGTTGCCTTGTGTGCTGGGTGTGTATGCACATGAGGAAGTGTGCAAAAGGAGGCCGCAGGTGGAATTCAGGTGTCTTTCTCGATATCTGTCCACCTCTGTTCTGTGAGACAGGATCTCTTACTGAACCTAGAGCTCATTGACTTAGATAGACTAGCCAGTAAGTCCCAAATTCCCTATTGATGGTCTTGTGCTCAGTGGAAGCCTCTGTCTGACCAAATTCCCTATCACTGCTTCCTTAGTGCTGGGATTAGAGATGTGTGCTTAGCATTTTATATGGCTTCTGTGCATCCAAACACAGGTCCTCATGCTTGCATGGCAAGCACTTTCCCCAGTGAGCCATCTCCCCCTTCATGCCTCACGTTTTAAAGATGCATTCCTATTTGGTGTTCTTGTGATCAAAAGCATTCTAAGAACTAATGCTTTGTGTCTTTGTGGTTATGGTAACACACACACATGCACACACACCCCTGAAATACACTATGTAGTCCAGGCAGGCTGACCTCAACCAGCAGTACATATACCTCAGCCTCTTGAGTGCTGGGATTACAGATGAATGACACCATACCTGGTGTTTGGAGAGTCTCTTTAATTGAATTCAGCTATTCTTTTCTTGTCTTGATCTTCCCCAAACCCTTTCAAAATACAACAGTGTCAGTGGAACAGTAGTATAAAGTAGTCAAATTTCAGCCAGTTGCTAAATGTGCATTATTTACTTTCAAAAATCAGGAAGATACAAGAAAAGTGAATTATGGGGGTGTGGTAGTTTGAATAGATAGTGTTTTATTAGTTTGCATCTGCAGCCACCTGGCTAGAGGTAGTGTCACTGGGTGGACCTTAAGGTGTGGTGGTGGGTTTGAGATTCCAATCTAAAGATATGCAAAGTGTGCCTAGCTGGAGTTCCTGAAGTGTGTTGTGCTGTGTGGCTTGTGGCCCTTGGGCTTGTGGCTTCTTGCTCAGTGTTTGGTCCTGTGAAAGCAGGCCAGCTTCTTCTGCCATTATGGAACTTCCCCTGGATCTGTAAGCTTTAATAAATCCCTTCCTCCATAATTGTGCCTGACCTGGAAATTCATCTCAGCGAACCTAAAGCTGTCTGCTACAGGGGGATAGATAATGTCAGATATAAAATCGTGATTTTTATAACTGAAACAGCCTTCTAAACAATATGTATAATGTTAAACATTTTTTACCCTTGGATATCCTTATGTGTATATATGATTTTTAAGGTAGTGTCTCACTCTAGCCCAGGCTAACCTAGAATTCACTATGTGGTCTTAGTGTGGCCTCAAACACACAGTGATCCTCCTACCTTCCAGTGCTGGGATTAAATTCATGCCACACCATGCTTGCCCCTTGAATACCTTTCAAATTGGCTCAGATCCACTGTTCCAGTTTGTATCCAATCTGTAACTAAGAGGAAAATGGATATAACTCATATTTATGTTTCCATGTATACATTTTCTATTTTAGCTATGCAACTTGTACTCACAGTTACATGTTAATATTCACTATTCTAAGTTTTAAAAAAATCAAAGATGCCCAAGCACACAGAATAACAAAACAAAACATTTTTGTTTGTATGTGTGTGTATGTATGTGGGCAAATAGGTGTATGTGTGTGTGTGTGTGTATACATACATATATAGTCCAGAGGGTGATGTTAGGTGCCTTCCTCAATTGGTCTCCACCTTAATGTTTTGGGACAGTCTCTTGCTGAACCTACATGTTACTAATTTGGTGAACCAGCTAGCTGTTATGCTAGGAATACTGCCATGTCTCTCAGTACCGAGTTGACAGGTTCACACTCCATGCCTGGCTTTTTCTGGGGTGCAGGGGATCCAAACTGAGGTCTTCATGCTTGCAAACTCAACACTTTACCCACTGAGCCATCTCCCAAGACTTCAAATCAGAACATTTTGCTTGTTCTTAAATTGAACAGAAAGCTTTGGAACCAGATCCCACCTGTGGTGGTTTGATTCAGGTGTCCCCCATAAATGTAGGTGTTCTGAATGCTAGGTTCCCAGCTGATGGAGATTTGGGACTTAATGCCTCCTGGAGGGACTGTATTGTTGGGGGTAGGCTTATGGGTGTTATAGCCAGTTTCCCCTTGCCAGTGTTTGGCACACTTTCCTGCTCCTATTGTCCACCTTATGTTGGCCAGGGGGTCATGCCCACCTTCTGCTCATGCCATCGTTTTCTCCTGCCATTGTGAAGCTCCCCCCTCAAGCCTGTAAGTCAAAATAAACCTCTTTTTTTTCCAACAAGCTGCTCTTGGTTGGGTGATTTCTACCAGCAATGTAAACCTGACTGCAGTAGTAAATTGGTACCAATGAGTGAGATTGCTGCTAGACACCTGACTGTGTGGCTTTGGCCTTTTCAAGCTGATTTTCAAGTAGAATATGAAAGGATTTGAAACTTTGGCCTAAGAGATGCCTTGCAGTGCTGTAAGTACAGCTTGATGGAGTATTCTGGTCAGAGTTGAAAGACCTGACTACACTAAGAACTATGCACTGTGAGGGTGAGAAAGAGCTTTGTTTGGACCGGGCTAGCAGTTTGTGTGAGACGCTTGCTGTTATGTCTGTGTCCTGAGAAGTTGTACCGGGTTACTTTGTGTAGAAATGAACTAGTGTGAGCAGAAGGAAATGGCATAGAAAGAAAAATCTTTGGGTGAACTTCTGCCCATTCAGCTGCAATTGAGAGATTACAATTTTTGAGATTGGGCTAGCTGACCTGCACTGGGGCAGCAGGAAGAATGTAGACTCTTTTGGAGGGGCCAAGTGCTCAAGGTGTGTCCTGTTCTTCAAAGTCTGCTTTATTCCCCCCTGGAATAACAAATTGGCACACTACCTGGTATTGTGGAGTATAAGAAATGCAGGAAAGAGAGGGTCATTGAGTTTGCAACAAATGGCCGTGGGCAGTTTGAAGCAGATTTGCTGGTTGCCTGCATGGAGACCCCATGGGGCCATGAGAACGAACCATGGATTGCAGTGGAGACCCAGTGGAGATGCTAGGACCACAAGATGGCTGCTGAGGAAAGCTTCCATCCCCAATGAAGTTTTCCAGGGCTGTGAGTAGCCTATCTGGAGGGGTGAAATTGGAATACCAGAAACTTATTGCTTTTTAGAACCATCAGACTTAGAGATTTGTCACTAACCAGAGTGGTTGGACTTGGAGCTACAGAGTTTGATGTTTGCCCTGGTTGTTTTAAATCATGTATTGCTTGAATATTTCTTTGCTATGCATAATGCCACCTTTTGCAGTGTGAATGTTTATTCTGTACCATTATGAGTTTTTTGAGGTTATATTTTGGTATTATCGCTCAGTTAAAAGATCTTGGACTATGAAGATGTATGAACACCATTGGACTTGATAAAAACTATGGGGAATTTTAAAATTGGATGAATGCATTGCATTTTATATCATGTATGGTTACCAGTTTATGAGGGCCAGGGGTGGAAAGTGGTGGTTTGATTCAGGTGTCCCCCATAAACTTAGGTGTTCTGAATGCTATGTTCCCAGCTGATGGAGATTTGGACATTAATGCCTCCTGGAGGGAGTGTATTGTTGGGGGTGGGCTTATGGGTGTTACAGCCATTTTCCCCTTGCCAGAGTTTTACACACTCTCCTGTTCCTGTTGTCCACCTTATGTGGGCCAGGAGGTGATGTCCACCCTCTGCTCATGCCATCATTTCCCCCTGCCACTGTGGAGCTTCCACCTCAACCCTGTAAGCCAAACAAAACCTCTTTTTTTCCCCACAGCTGTCTTGGTTGGGTGATTTCTACCAGCAATGCAAACATGACTGCAACACCCCCCTACAACCAAAACTGGAAATACTGATTACCTGTTAGTTTGCTATAATTACTATCTGTGTATTTTCAGATGATCAGAACTATTCAGTAATCTTGACAAGCTTAAGAAAGTAATCTGTGACCTTCAGGCAGACCATAGGACAGGTTCATTTTATTATAAACTCTTTTCTCTGGACTGTTGAGAAATCTTATAGTAGGTAAAATGAACAAACTTATTTTTAATTGGCACAAGTTCCAGATGCTTCTGTAATGAATTTTCTCTCTTCACCCCCACCCCCATTTCAGGGGTTGAGTTTTGCTGTTTGTGTTTAGGACAGGGTGACCAAAACATCTGCCCCCTATTTCTGGTGGGTGGGCATCTGTCCCTCAATGTCAGCAGTGATAGATACCCAGAATACAAATCTACACATTAGCTGGACATCTCCTTTCCCTGGAAACCCAGAAATTTCTTACAAGGTTACATCAAGAGTTGCATATTTAAAATCAGTTTTTTTTTTTTTTGACAGGGTGGAAGTTGAGAGATTTTACCCTAAACATGCTTTAGATATCCTTGAATTAACATTTAAAGTGGTGGTAAAACAGGCTGTGAGGAAGGATAACAGAATCAAGAGTCAGGAGTCATTTCCAAGTTCTCAGGAAGTTCTGTCTGAAACACAACTCAGAAATCATCTTATATGAATGTTTGATTCTGATCTGAATCCTCAGCCTGAAGTCTGCCCCACCCCCCATGATCACAGAAAGGCAGTATGAGCAGAGAAGGCAGGTGCCATTTTTCACACTATGTGTGCAGCATCTTCATGTCATGGCTTTCCTGGCTTGCAGCTTTGTCTGGGTCTCAATAATGAATTGAGAAGAGTTTTCTCACTCTGAGCTTCATAGTACATGGTGACAGTGTTTGCCATGGTCTAAGAAATTCCTGCTGAAGAGCCCTCTTCATAGAGCATGCATATCATTTCTTCTAACATGCTATTTTCAAGTAAGGATTTCTCTGAGTTCTACGGAAAGATAATACTGCTAAGAAAGAAATGTGAAAATACTTACTTCTGGAATATAGGTGCCTTGGCTGATAAATTTCATCACTGTAGGAATGGTGGGAGATGATATGGGTATCCCAAAATCTCTGCTCCCTATGCAATAGGCTCTACATATCAGTAGGGGGGAAGGGCTCATACTAATTCTACTTCACCCTCAAGGACATCACATAGGTGGCTGCTAGCCAATTTCTTTGTTTTCCTAGAGAAAAAGGCTCTGCACAAGGGGGAAGGAGCTCAGCACAGAGAAAAATCAACTCCTACCAAATCAAAGAGCCAGAGCCTCAGAGGCCCCCAACACCTCATCACTGAAGCAGACCAAAAATGAACCCAACATGGCTCAGGGAAATTTTGTGGAAGAGGGGGCGGAAAGAATGTCAGAGCCACATGCTGGGTCATGATATGCAGAGACATTTAGCTTACCCATAACTGTGGGCTAACTCCACAATGCATGACCCGTATACCTCAACAAGGAGGGACCAAGGGGAGGGGGTAGGTCATGGATGAGCCTAATAATGGTACCAAACTGACTGTAAAAAAATAAAATAAAATAAAAAATAAAAATGAAAAAAAAAGGAAAAAAGAAAAAAGGCTCTGGTGACCATGAAAAATACAGCTGCAATTCCCAGATACCCTGTCACTTTTGCACAAGTTATTTGCTTGGATTTGATCTAGAAGGGCAATGCTGATTTGAAAGATGCATTAAAAAATACAAGAATCCCTGTCTGAGAGTGACATCTGATTCATCAAGACGGATTTTCCTTTTGGTTCCCCAATGAATCACTAGTATCCTAAAACCTGACAGACACTTTACTAAAATCAATGAATATATTTTGCTATAAAATATGAGAACTGAACTCTTATTTTTCAAAAGCCAGTATATATACACATATATATGTGTATGTATGTACATACATATACATAAAAGCTAATCCATATATTACTGTAAATTTTGCATTAACATAAAAAAGAATGTGCCAATCAGATGTTAGCCTCTTATTTAATAAATAGGGATAAACCCAAAGGGCATATTTGTGCACCTGATTTTTGTAAAAAAAATTCAAAAAATGATGGGAAATTTGCATTTCTTTCACAAATAAAAATTGTGCCAAAACACAAGCATAATTAAGCTAAATGACCAGCCAATGGGGCCTTTCAGTATCCTCATGTCATGAAAACAGCCTTGGATATGTATGAAGGCCTCCAGGAGGAAGCCACATTTTAATTGATGGATTAGGAGCAGGGGAACAAACAAAATGACAACTAAAAATCTGTACCTTAAGAGAACAGAACGATTATATGAATATACTTTTAAAAATGGAAATAACCGGCTCTTGTATGGATCCACTGTGTTGGTGAAGTCAAGAGACCGAGCTTAAGCCTGAAATAAAGCCTCTTGCCCTTGCAAAAAAAAAAAAATTAAAAAATGGAAATAACCATTTGTTTAAAAAAAAACTCTTCCAATGTTAGTCATCCTCTGTTACTTTAGGCATATTTCAAAGCACAGCCACCCCTTCTGCAAGGTAAATAATCTCCTGCACCAACTTCACAAGTGTCAAACAATTCTGTCTTCCTTACTCATCTTCCACAAAGTGACAGGCATGTATAAGGACATGCAGGTCCCTATAGTAATTCAAGGTCCTTTCACAAGAAAATGTTTCCATTTTTGACATTCTTGGTATTTTTTTTTTAATTTGTGGATCTAGTGATAAGCAAGAACTCTACCACTGGGTTACATGCCCAACCTGAACATATATATTTTCACTATTATGTATCTAAAATTTTAATAGAGCACAATAATATGTTATTTAAGTTGGCCTTGAACTCATTCTGTCAATCATGCAGACACTCTTTCAATTTGCAATCCCCTTGTCTCACATAATGCCTTGCTAGGGTGGCCATCCTATGTCATCAAGTAGATGTCCCATAGCTTTTACAAGACTGGAATTAAAAGCTTCCCATCTCGTCACTGCATTCAAAAAATGCAAAAAAAATAGCCTCCTCAAGCTTTGACCCTGAAGAGTAACTCCACCCTGAGTCTATGTAGACAATTCCCTCAGAAACCCCTCAACTATGACTCAATGCAGACATCTCCATCAGGAATCCTCCTCTTTTCACTCTATGAAGATAGTTCTCAAAAGAATCCCTCCACCCTGACCCTCTAAAGACAGTTCCCCCAGGAGTCCCTCTAATCTGACTCTATGCAGGATGTTCACTCAGGAATCACTCCACTATGACTTTATGCAGACAGATACCTCAGGAATCCCTCTACTCTGACTCTATCAAGAGTTCCCTCTGGAATACATCTACTCTGGCTCTATGCAGGCAGCTCCCTCAGGAATCCCTCCATTCTGACTCTATGCAGGCAGCTCCCTCAGGAATCCATCTACTCTGGCTCTCTGCACACAGCTCCCTCAGGAATCCCTCTACTCTGACTCTATGCATGCAGCTCCTTCAGAAATCCCTCTACTCTGACTCTATGCAAGCAGCCCCCTCAGAAATCCCTCTACCCTGACTCCATGCAGGCAGCTCCCTCGGGAATCCCTCTACTCTGGCTCTATGCACACAGCTCCCTCAGGAATGCCTCTACTCTGACTCAATGCAAGCAGCTCCCTCAGGAATCCCTCTACTCTGACTCTATGCAAGCAGCCCCCTCAGAAATCCCTCTACCCTGACTCCATGCAGGCAGCTCCCTCAGGAATCCCTCTACCTGACTCTATGCAGCAGCTCCCTCAGGAATCCCTCTACCTGACTCTATGCAGGCAGCTCCCTCAGGAATCCCTCTACCTGACTCTATGCAGGCAGCTCCCTCAGGAATCCCTCTACCTGACTCTCTGCAGGCAGCTCCCTCAGGAATCCCTCTACCTGACTCTATGCAGGCAGCTCCCTCAGGAATCCCTCTACCTGACTCTATGCAGGCAGCTCCCTCAGGAATCCCTCTACTCTGATTCTATGCAGACAGCTCCCTTAGGAATCCCTGTACTCTGACTCGATGCACACAGCTCCCTCAGGAATCCTTCTACTCTGACTCTATGCAGACAGCTCCCAAAGGATCCCTCCATTCTGATTCTATGCACACAGTTCCCTTAAGAATCCCTCTACTCTCTATGCACACAGCTCCCCCAGGAATCCCTCTACTCTGACTCTATGCAGACAGCTCCCTCAGGAATCCCTCTACCCTGACTCCATGCAGGCAGCTCCTTCAGGAATCCATCTATTCTGACTCTATGCAGACAGCTCCCTCAGGAATCCCTCCACTCTGATTCTATGCAGGCAGTTCTTCTCTTCCTTAGTTTGTCACTATTTACAGTGCAAGACTGAGTTTAACCACAGCTTCACCATTGGCTAGGCTTCAATATACATAAAAAAGATTCTGATGCATGAATTTTATATTTCTAAGAAAAGTAACATAATAATCATAATGTTACAAGAACATCATTATTTAGCTGACTTCTGATGTCATTAGCATATAATTTAATGTAGTACGAAGTATACCCTTTCCTGACATGAAGGTGAAGAAAGATCTGGCTTGTGCTACAATTTAAGGTGTGGCTTTGTTTACATATGAGAGGCCAGTAAGGGGTGTGGAGATATGGACTGTTTTGAAAAGCAGTCAAGGATATCCATTCATTACCTCTGCACTCTCACTCACCTCCTGTTAGGCAAAACTGTTTTCAAATGCTCTGGTATTAATTGGGTGCCTTATATCTTACCAAATGCTGAATAGAAGTGAGACTATCTTTTTTTTTTTTTTATTCCTCACTACACTCTGCCTCTCTTATTGGCTACCTTTTCAAATGTAGATAAAGTATGGCTTTTGCTGCTAAGTAGGTTAGACCATGCGTTGCTTCGATAGATATTGGTCAATTTCCCCCAGTCGCCCATGTAGCACCTTCTGGCACTAGATGCGCTGACTGTCTGGGGACTGACTCTCATCCAACTTCCAGCCATGCCATTCTAATTTGCATGTCAATCACATAAGGTATCTTCAGCAGTAGGGTCTTACCACTAACCTTTGGTGGGTCATCAAGTACTCTGACAGAAATCTGTCTGTCTTTTAGGAAACCTTGTAGGTCTCTCTGATCAAAAGCTCATTGTGGATGATAGCCCCATGCTGGTTCTGGGAGTTACAGGTCAGTGCCCACTAAGAAAATGAGGAAAAAGATAACTAATATACAAGAGTTAGAGGTAAGAGAGAGAGAGACAGGGAGAGGGGAAGTGAGGGAGGGAAGATGTAGGAGACTAAGGTGGAGCTGGGAAACAAGTCAGAACCATATCCAAACATAAGCCCACTCTCCAGTATCAACCTACTATCAATTGTGGGCTACAAGAGGGCCTACACATATTAAATTCTCTATAAAAAAAAAAAGTAAGGGTTATCTCATTTGTCCTGGTGCTAACTTACTCTCCGTTGGAGAATCTGCTTCTCTTTTTCAGATAGATGTAGACCCTAAGGAGAGAGCCACCCCATCATACCTCAAAAGGGCTCCGGCTGAAACTAAGAAAACTTCGAGAAACAAGCAAGGGGGCTGTTTTTCCTGATGAACCAGACACCAGCACAAGGGGGAAGGAGATCAGCATAGAGAAAAATCAACTCCTACCAAATCAGAGAGCCAGGGCCTCAGAGGCCCTCAACACCTCATCACTGAAGCAGACCAAAAATGAACCCAACATGGCTCAGGGAAATTTTGCGGAAGAGGGGGCGGAAAGAATGTCAGAGTCACATGTTGGGTCATGATATGCAGAGACATTTAGCTTACCCATAACTGTGGGCTAACTCCACAATGCATGACCCGTATACCTCAACAAGGAGGGGCCAAGGGGAGGGGGTAGGTCACGGATGAGCCTAATAATGGTACCAAACTGACTGTATTTGCTGAATACAGAACTGACTAATAAAAAAAAAAAAAAAAGAAAGAAAAAAAAAATAAAGTATGGCTTTTGAAGGGAACACTTCTGGCTTTTTCCTTTATGTCTTATTCTGTCACCATTTAGTTTGCTTTTTTACATTCTATAATGACATTTTCCCAGTGTGGTAGTTTGAATATGATAGTGTAAATGTAGAGCTCCACAGATTTGGGTGTTTTATTAAAATTGAGCTTGCAACTTCAGCCCCAAGCAGGCAGATTCCCTCTACAGGGGGGCATGTGACTGGGGTGGATCTGGTTATAGCCCAATGGTGAGAGAAGTTTGTATTCTGGTGTTTCGTGCTTGCTGGTGGTGCTGGCTATTGGTGGTGTCTCTCTTCTTGGATCTATGAACGGGAGACAGCTTCTACCGCCATTGATATAAAAATTTCCTTTGGATTTGTAAGCTGGAAATAAATTCATTCCTTCCATAAACTTCATCTGGTTCCTCCCAGCAATGTCAAGCTGATTATAACCCTGGGCAATGCAGATGTCACCAGGAAAAAGTCCAAAACATAAATGTTCTTATTTATTTTGGACCTGGTTTTCAAACAAATCTGCTGTAAGGAAGGAATTTTAAGATTTCCTCTCTCTCTCTCTCTCTGTGTGTGTGTGTGTGTTGTACTAACTTTCTGTAATGGAGTTGGTATCAAAAAAGATTTCAGTATTGGTAGGTAAAATAGTGTAAGGACAACAGTGGAAAGGTTGTGTGAAAAAGACACCTTTTAAATAAGAAAATGCACAACGAACCTTGTGAATGAACTTGCCACCCATCTCATTCTAGGTTATAGTTCAGCTGTGTTACTGACAAGTTCTTACCCTATCTCCACTGTATCCAAGAAATTCTTACAGTGAAAATGCTCAGAGCTACTGCGTGAGCATATCTTGACCCACATTTAAGAGGCTTCATTTGCTCAGCACACAGGAGTGCCAATGACCTTTCAATGGTTAATACTGACCAGGCAATGCTGAGTACTAAAGTAATAAAACAATATTGTCCTTTTGAATTCATAGAATTCTCCCTCATTAAAGGCTTTTGTCATACGTGTCTAAACACAGCTCATTTTCATGGGAAAAGGTACTTTTTACTATGCTTCTTGGGTCAAAACAAATGCCAAATTAAATTGATTTTGATGTTTCTTCATAAGTTTTTAAAGGAGAAACTGAACATGTGCATGAAAAGGGAAAAAGTTATTAGAAGAAGAGTTGCTTTCTTCCTTTTGGGTAAATTTATGATTTTTTTTTTTCTGCTGTGCCTCTTTAAGATAAGTACCATAATTTCTAGGAAAAAAAATTTCAGTATTAGAAGAAACAAGATGCTGACAGTGTAAGCTTGACTCTGGAACTAAATTTGTTATTTTTTTCCCCATTAGAGAAGGTGTCTTGTGTGAAAACCCCTACATCAGAAAGCACTAAGCAAAACAGATGCCATGCCTGATTCACAGTAGAGTTATTACCCAGGAAAGCATGACCATGCAGCCCACTACATTCAGAAAATCTTTCCTGGGGAACTCACACCATGGCACACCAGCAACAGAACATGGATGGAGTCCAATCTTTTCTCTGTCTATCATGCCACAGACCCTTCTGGCAAATGCACATGTCCATCTCTCATTATGAAAAGAATGTAAGAGCATGGAGCTGAGCACACAGGGAGAATACTAAATTATGACTCTTTCCTTGAGTCTTAACCAGTCACAGGGAGCTGGTGAATTTATTTCTGATTTTTGTCACCATTGTGCCACACAGAGGACATATGGAATGTAACCATTGTATCAGACTTGATAACCATGTTACATGCAAAGTACACCCAGAATTCTCAAACAAAGCCCAAGAACCTATCACAAGGCTTCTCAACAAACAAGCCTTTACGTTTAACATCTTTCCAAAAATCTAACTCTTAGACACTTTACATTAAAATGATTCCATGACATGTCCTTTAAGAAAGAAAGTGAGGAACTGGGAAGATGGCTCAGTGGTTAAAGGCACTTGCTTACAAACCTGACAGCCCTGAGGTCAGTTCTCCAGTAGTCATGTAAAGCCAAATTCAAAATAAAAAAACAAAAAACAGGGGCTTCTGGAATTTGTTTGCAGTGGCAAGAGGCCCTGCTGTCCCCCTCCTCCCATCTCTGTTGTGATTGATTATATTTTGATTAATTTATCATAAAACTCTTTCTCAATAATCAAACTCCTATAATGCTGAAAAACAACATGAAAAGATAAAAATCAAGAAAATTTGTTATTTCTCCACTTATTAAAGAGAATGTTTCATTTTCCTTCAAGCTCAATCCACCTCATCAATTTTATGTTTTACTTTTCTGTCTAAGGTTTTATCTCAAATACTTATTTTTAAACTCCTCAAGATATTATCTAAAAGCATTCTATTTTTAAGTTCCTAGTTTTGTACTTTATTGGGACATCTGTGTTATCAAGCCTATCTCATAATTGGTTCCTTACCTTCTGATTACTTTAACCTGTCTCTGAATATAATTAGATTCAATTATCAGTTTTTCCATTTCACTGTGATCTTCCCAACCATTTTGTCCTCTTCTCTTGGCTCTGCAAAGTCCTAAGTATTTTTCTTTAGCATATGCTTAGTTTTTTCATTTTAACAGAGGGAAAATGAACTATCAAGATATAATCTCATAGCTGTATTTTAAAATCTTGTAGAAAAATCAAAATATTTTCTTCCCCTCAACTCCAGGTAACAGATTTCACAGGAATTTTGGGTTCTTTGTACACCAATAATCTGGGGTGTCCCTGGATCCTTGTCCCATGAATTCAAAGAATAAAATCTATGGACCAGAGAATTAAGTTCAGAAAGATTTTATTATAGCTTGAAGCTTTAGAAGGACTAAGAGAAGGTGACTTAAGCCTAGCACTAAAGAGAAGAAAGCAAGGTAGAACTGTTGCCCAGGGAGGCAAGAGGGGCTTTGAGAAGCCCCATGAGGGCAGAAGGCACAGCTCTTGCCCAGAGAGAAAAGAGGGGTTGTGAGAAGCCCACCTCGAGAGTCAGCTCTAGGTTTTTTATGGGGAGTGACTATGTGAGGAAAATCAGGTCAGCAGGTCATTATGGACAAAGACCAGATTTTATAGCTTTGCCAGTAATCTTAGGTAAGGATCAGTTTCTGTCCTCTAGGAAGGGTGCAAGCTTAATCTCGAAATCTTTCCTGGGTAGTATAGCATCCAAATTTCTGCAAGCTTAGTGACATTTCCTGCTTTTAGTCAGGGAATAAAAAAACATTAACTTTTGAGGTTCTATTACACTGACTGCCTAGCCAATTTCTGTCAACTATCATTAAGTTATTTTATCCTCTGTTTTTTATTATTATAGCTTTGGGAATGACTATAGAAATGAACTATGGAAAAAAACTGAGAATATTTCTTATGAACCTTAAAATAGCTTTGGTGATATTATTGCTTTATATGCTAAATTCCTTACTTATAACTTGCTTTAAAGTTAATCTTACAATTTTGTAATCTATCTGCTTAAAATAATGTGGCTAGGTTTCCTCTGTCTTGGTATACTTTTGGCTTGAACAGCACAGATGACCAATTTTTATAAGCACTGTTAAGAGATACTGAATCACCTTAAGATATGCTCTATGGCCCTTTCCTCAGAGGCCTGGTTGGACTCTCAGCTCAAAACAAAAGTGTATGTGTAAGAAATGCTGATCATAGTCTTGAAGACAATGAGGTCAGTAACTAAGTGAACACATATCTTTTGAAGACAAGTGTGTTTAATGTGATTGCTATTGTGATAAGAGTGTATTTGTATTCTAGATCAGTAGAGTCCAGCAGCTCATATCACTAATTCCTTTCCTTTAATAAATGTATAAGTGTTATCCAAAGTCAAAAGTTCCATACCCTTTGCTCATAAAATGTACTACTGTTTTTTGTCTGGTCAATGAAAGTGCCACTGAGAACCTGTATGCAGAGGAAGCCACAGTAGCAGTAACATCAGAAAGCAGTGATGGCAGACGCAGCAGGTTTATTAACAGCTGAAACTAAACTTCTCTTCCATTTCCTTTTCCCTTGGGGTGCTGCCAGAGGCAGCTAATCCATTCCTTGGCTAGGGGTACTGAAAAATGGAATGTAAAGAGACACAATAGACCTGGTTAAACATTCTCCTGTGCAGCCCTTGCCTTTAGGCACACATAATGGAGGCCACAATCCAAGTTGAACTTCCTGACAGATAAAGGAGAAGTTTCAGGAATCGTTATCACAGGCCTTATTGCAAAATGCAGGTGTCTTTTCTTATCTATGAAATGGGTTGACCCCCTTTGTGCAATGTACCATGACCTTCCTGTACCTCTCTGTTTCTAAATACCTATATGATTACATAGCATAGGATGTTTCTTGCCTTAGTTCTGCCTAACTTTGTATTTTATCTTCCATCCTGTTTTTACAATGACCATCTTAGGGTTTTCTCCAATAAAAGCTGACACTCCTAGCAGTTTGGGGCTGAATCCTGAGATCCCCAACTCTAGGATGCAGACCTGATGCACCAGCTTTCTTCTTTTTCTTTCTTTTTACCCAATAAAACTTTGCTTCTGTGAGTAGATGGTCTTACTTGTATGACATTGGACCCCATAACAATACCAGGAGTTAGCTCTGCCACCTCATGGCTCTGTTCCTAGAAGCAGTTTGCCTACTTCTGGATTGTAAAGTTTCAGAGGTTAGTTTTCCCTAAATTCAGGACTATACCCTGATAACAAGGCACTTTCTCATTATCTCCCTGACTGTATTATAATTTATTAGAGATACCCATACATCAACCATAATTTGCTAATTGTATAAGGTCCTATAAGGTATCACTATGTTCTATAAATTCTATTGCTTCCTAGCAGATGCACATGTGCAATACATTCTAAAAGATATTTAGATTTCATCATGTATGATGTCATCATGTGTGATCCTGTAACAACTGAAGAATTCTACCATGTAGTGAATCTTTTAGCTTTTAGACTGATTTTCCAAACTTGGGAGCAATCATAATATTTCCACTAGATATCCTGTAGGTACTAACCTAAGTTCAAATTTAACACAGGGAAGAAGAAATAATCCCTGAAAAGCACAAAGCAGGAGTTTAATGTGGACTAGTCCTTTCTTTTACAAAAGATTATAAAGGACAAACAAGAACAAGAACAAAAACAACAACTTTTACTTCAATTAATAATTGTATATGATGTATAACAAATTCAAAGAAAAAAGTGGCACTGTGTGAACATATGTCTTACTCCTAATACCTAACACATTGTCATATGGGGAGGAAGTTAGAGGCCATGTCAGAGACAACTCTGAAAACTAGAAATGGGTCCCTATGTGGCTATAGAGGCAGAATGAGAGCTCAGGTTTGGCCTCTATCAGCAGAGTGTAAGTTAACTTCTACAGAGAGAATCTAAGAGTTATGCTTTCCAGAAACCAACTGGAAAAGGTATGTTTTCATTGGATTGAACTGGGCAGAGGACATTCATCTCATCAAAAGGGAATCTAGTGCCAAATGCTGACTTGACAAAAAACAGATCTTAATGATGTCAAACATCTAACACAGACAGAAAATTAATGGATAATTAACTTCCTTCCACATATGACACATAAAATATTATGATTACCATATTATGTATATGTGAATAAGGTTTAGAAAGACACTTCTGATTGCTCAATGTCTCACAACTAACACATGCTCATGCATAGATTTTCCATTGTGTGGCTTACCACAGTCAGAAAGGCAACAGTCTTTCCCTTAGGTAATTCTGAGTTGAACAACAAGAAGCAACCAAGAAACATCTTTCTTACTAAAGGAAGGCATTCTCTGAACTGTTTTCCAGAGCAGATAAAAATGGAAGACACGGAGAAGAGGCTATTCCTGCAACACTAGGACTGAATTTATGTCAGCCCATCCAAACAAGTAAAAACTAGACATCTAAAACTTGACATTCTAAAATTGTTATGTAGTTTAAAGAAAAACAAAAAAATTTATTGTGAGATTGAATGACTGCTTTTCTAAGTTCCAGAAGCAATAGTGCCCTCCTAAAGTGCATTACCTAGGCAATTCAATAGCTAAGAAAGAGACATAAAAATTCACTTATCCTGTACTTTACAATATCACTTCACTTTGTAGCTGGAAAATGGAATAGGCTAACATTGTAAAAGCTACTTTCCCATACATGCACAAAGGGCTGCGTTTTATGAAGTTTGTGACCCAAAAACTGTGTGAGTATCCTATAAAACATTACACTGTGGTTACAAAACAGACGGACATTAACTGCATTTGTTGGATATTATAAGGGAAATTTCTATTTAAATATAAAATAGGGAAATAAATAGCATGGGGGGCTTCTCATCAGTCTCTACTCTGATTCTTTTTCCTTACCCAAAATATTCCAATGAAAGCCAATATTTGTTCACCTCCACTTTGTCTCCAGACAGTAGTCAGTAGTACAAGACCCTTAAGCATTTGTTTTCTGATTCTGGCCCTGCCAGTCTCTTGCCACTTAAGCTTAGACAAATATATTCCTTTATAGTTCAATTCAAATGACACTGACCTTTCACAATTCACACTGACAGTCGATGCTTTGCCTAAGCCCAACAGTTGCCTCTCAGAATGTGGGACAGTAGTTTCTGTGGAATTGAAGAGTTGTGGTCCAAAATAGAGTCACCTGTAAAAGCCACCAGCTGATCCCAGGAGCCTAAGAGAGGAGATGATAGCACTGAGAGAAAATAGCCTATTGGTGTGTCTTCTTGATGAGCATGGTGACCATGCACATGAGTATAGCTCCATCACTGTGTGGCATCAAAGAACAAGATCTTAGAATAAAAATGGCTACTATGGTGAATTTCTTTCCCTGAGAGATATATCTTGCTAATAATGGCAGTGATTAGTTGCTACTTTGTTAAACAAGTCCCCCCCCCCACCCTCAGTTTCATGTAGATTACAAATTCTTTGCATCTCAGAAGTATACTTGTTCTGACCAGGTGGATCTTGGTGAGGTCAGGCTTCTAAACACAGGTAAAAGCATTTGCTGCAGCTGATATCTGCCTGGAAAGGGGATGCTACACTGTTCCTTTAAGAGCTCAAATTCCTCAGGATCTACCCTCAGGGTAGACAGTGGCCTCCACTGCTCATCCATCCTCTGTGATCCTGAGGTTTCCATAAGTTCTTTGTGTCGATATCATCTATTTTCATTGTGTTCAACTCCAAAACAGACCATATTACAGGCTTCTGAAGGCCACATTGGGATTATACAGAACTGAAAACTCCTTGGCCACAGGAAAGAAGCACCATTGGTCTATATTTCCTTTGTCGTGGAAATGAGGAAATCTATAGTGAACACAAGAAATTTAGACACAACAAAGCCTTCTTGATTAGGAAGAGGTGAACCTAACATTAGGGAGATGGAAAAGATGGAGATTTTTTTTTTTTTTTTTGAGGTAGGGTCTCACTGTAGCCCAGGCTGACCTGGAATTCACTCTGTATTCTCAGGGTGGCCTCGAACTCATGACAATCCTCCTACTTCTGCCTCCTGAGCGCTGGGATTAAAGGCATGTGCCACCACGCCCGGCTTAAGATGGAGATATTTTTAATGCGTTCTTCTCTCCTGGGTGATAAGATCTCTTGCATATACTTTAAGATATCCTTCCCAGTGATTTATCCCTCATTCATTCTTCCCAATAAACCAATATGACAAGACACCACTCTTCTCTGCCCTACATCAGATGTTATCAGGCAGCCTTCCTCTGGCTCTAAAATGCTTCAGTATTGTTGGTAAGTATTCTTTGCTAGTAATTAACAATTTTAAAATGACTATAGGCCTTACAGGAGCGAATCCCACCACCTCCTACTTGAGCTTTCTCCCCTTGTGTTATGATCACCACTGGCACTTTCTTCTGTGCAGTCTATAAACACATCACATCCCTTCTGCCTCAAGCCTTCACACAGACTGGCTGCCACTTGGGCAGCTCCTCTTCCTCTGTGTGCTTGTGTGCATGTGCTGGCCCTTCAGATTTCAGTTCCAGCATCTCCTCTTGTATGCAGGGCTTCCTGACTCCTCCAGTTAAACCAAATCCCCACAGCAATTGGCTCCCATTTATCATAATTGGAGAGTATTCATGTCTTATATGAGTTTTTGGATTTCTGTCTCCCTACAAAGCAGTAAATTTCAATTCACCATTTACCCCCAGTGGCTAGCACAATGCCAGGTGCACAGATGCTCGATGCAATGTACTGTCTGGATGAGCACATGGAATAATATATGAAGTATAAATGAGCAAGCATAGTGCACACTTTAGTATTCATTCTTTTCAAGTATAAATTGAGGGTTTAGACTAAATA
Source organism: Dipus sagitta (assembly GCA_036346955.1). Taxonomy (NCBI): domain Eukaryota; kingdom Metazoa; phylum Chordata; class Mammalia; order Rodentia; family Dipodidae; genus Dipus; species Dipus sagitta. The sequence goes on along the minus strand of CM070778.1, from coordinate 70,695,250 downwards.
GGCATGACAAACAAAACAATTCCATTTCAATGACCATACCACCAGAGATATGTGGTGCTTTTATTTAGAATATATTCATTCCACCACTCTACATATGTTAAAAACTGGAAATACAAAGATAAGAGACAATCTTGCATTCAAGATATTTAGTTTCCAATTACAAGTCAGATATATTTACTTGAATGCAGCAGTCTGCTACAAAGATGTGGGTAGGGACCCATCCATGAACCTATGAGAGGTCTTAGCATGATATCTATCTTATCTCCCAAGGTGAAGGACAGAAAGAGAAAAAAGAGGAATGCCTGAGGCTTTCCAGATGTTCTCATATCAGGGCTGAATGTTGGCAAATCAGGTAAGAAATGGAAGGGAGAGGCAGATCTTTCTGAGACTGGTCATTAAGATGCCCATAAAGGTAAAATAGAACATATTCTCCAAGTTGCACAAATACTTTCTCATAGCTGGATATAAGTGGTTTATTGCACAGGATAAGCTCATATGGGTATTTTTGGTCCCTCTTTGATCTCATCTTTCTTATCTACATTATATGAGACACATGTTGAAATTATAGTGTTTGTTTTCTTAACACCAGAACACAGATGTGCTGTAGCTCGAAGGTCACAACAAGTGGGACACACAGTACCTTTCAGATGTAAGTCTTGGACCAACTGCCATTAACAAAATATGAAGCCAAGTTTTAAGACTGGTCCTCATACCCCAATATACTTTACTGCAACTATTAGAGAAACTTGGAAGAATTATGTTCCAATTTTATAGATGATCAGAGCCAGGGATAGTTACTCACCAATATCTCAATGTTAATACTAGAGTTATGTGAAGAGGCCATGTTTTTGATATTCAAAAAACTGAGCTTAATATATCTACTTCAGCTTGCTAGTTTGAGTTTATAGTTCATGTTAATGCTGTTGTTTTATGTACCAGCAACACTGAATGGTAAGAATGAACCTATCGGAAAACTGAAGGAACAGGAACCAAGAAGGAGAGGTAGGTAATTATTTTGAAGTGTCGTGACCCCTGCCCCTGGCTGTGATCCCATGACTCAGGCTGATACTAACCTCCTGAGAGTAGAAGCAAGTGTGCAGGTACAGAAGATGAGTCTACAACCTGTATGGCTTAGGAGGCTGACCATGCCTATAGATGGTCTACAGGTATGCACAAAGCCAGGGGACAACCCTGGCTGTCAGTAGATGCTCTATTTAGCCTCACCCCAGAACCTCATTCAGACCCATGCTACCCTGGCTGTCATTTCTAGTTGCTAAATAGCAGTTCTTGAATCTTTGTAAAGACTGCCTGTTTGAAGCCATTATCTAAGGGAGATTTGGTGAAGGAAGAGACAAAAGGCAAGTGAAATTACTTCAAATGCTGATATCATTTTTAAAGAGGAAATCAAATTTCAAAACCAATTTAAATGGAAAAGTCATTAAAAAGTCAGGATAGGGCTAAAGCATGAGTTTAGGTATATCATTTACTTGCCAAAATTAATTTACGCTCAAAACCAATGATGTTCTGTCTCAGAGCAAATTGTTTGTAAGAAAAAAGTACAAATATAAAAAAACAAAGGCTGAATGTTAGACATTTGTTACTACACACTATCAGGATTTGTAGAATGTCCCCATCAATCAGGCTGGATATTCTCTTATCTGCCCTTTAATAATTATCAAAAATAAGTTTTATAAATACCTTGAAAGAAATCAAGGGAACTTTTTTTTTTTTTCTTGCTTAAAAGAAATAGAACTGGGCATGGTGGCACATGCCTTTAATCTCAGCACTCGGGAGGCAGAGGTAGGAGGATTGCTGTGTTTGAGGCCACCCTGAGACTACATAGTGAATTCTCGGTCAGCTTGGACTAGATCAAGACCCTACTTAGAAGAAAAAGAGAAATAAACATGTAAAGAAATGAAATAATGCATTTCTTAACTTTTATTCCCAGTGGCTTTCCCTACATGCAAAATTAAAAATGTTATCTTGTACCTGCTGTAAATTACAGTATGCATTTTAAATCTGTGCATTTCCCAGTGTTTCTTTTCTTCTAAGCACAATTTAGAGATTGCTCACATTACAATCCCAAGGCAACAATGAAACATGGTTATAGCATAATAGATTTATGGTGATCATGGGGCTGCCACTGGCTTGAGAGACACTGAACCCACTATCCTCCTGCCTCACATCCTGATTCCACTTCTTCAAATATCAGCCTTTTGACAAGAAATATTGAAGGTAAGTCTGTCACTTGAAATTATTATCAGGCTAATAGCAGACAAAAATGACACATATGATTATGGGGGTGACCTCAGGCCATTGTGGATCTAAGACCCTTTGAAAAGATGATTTGGGGGGAAAAAAGGTTTTGCCTATCAAAAGAAGAATAAGAGGGAAATTTTGTGGAAGAGGGGGCGGAAAGAATGTCAGAGCCACATGTTGGGTCATGATATGCAGAGACATTTATCTTACACATAACTGTGGGCTAACTCCACAATGCATGACCCATATACCTCAACAAGGAGGGGCCAAGGGGAGGGGGTAGATCACGGACGAGCCTAATAATGGTACCAAACGGACTGTATTTGCTGAACACAAAACTAACTAATAAAGAAAATAAAATAAAATAAAGAAGAAGGAGTTGATCCTAAGGTCTTCAACTCCTGTATTCAAAGTTCTCTTAAAGCCAGATGCTGTGTGCCTGCTGCCTTTTCTGCCAACTTGTCATGCAGTGAAACCCAGGAAGCCTGGGTCATGATGACAGATCTTCGCTGGCATTGATGGCTCAAGCCTGTGAAGCAGATTTCCCGGGAGAAAAGAGCTGCTTTTACCTCCTCTCTTTCTGTTCCCCTTCCACTCCCTCCTTCTGCTCTTCGTCTTCCAATTCTTTCTCCTTGTGTACTTCCTTCACCTTCTCATCTGTCTACAACAGTTTAAATCCTATATAGGAATTGTTTTAAAAATCGGGCACTAATCAGTTTGGAAACTGTTTCCACTAATACATATGCATTTCGTATTATGTTATATAGAGAATATGCTATTAATTATGTGAACTGATCTGCATCTGAATGGGGCTAAGCCTAATTTCCCTCCAAAAGGATATTATTGACTACTTAATGTGGAAATCCAGACAGAAGAGGAGAATACATTCTCAACTCTCCCTGGTGTAGGATCTCAGAGTTCCCTAATAATACAGGTCCTATTTCCTCAGTTTTGTCTTCTTCCTTTAACCTCTTGACACACTGTTTTCCAAAAGAATACCATTGACAATGACACACAAGTGACACACCATTAGTGTAGTCACTTTACCATTTCTGTAACTGACAGTTTACCAGAGAAAACTCAGCAATTTCTATCTTTTCCTAGAGGAGAAACAGTCACTTTAACCCCTAGGAATCCTGGCTTTCTAAAGGGAGACAATCTTTCTCCCACCTGCTTAACACAGACTGTTGTCACACATGAGAGTGTTTTTGAAAATATTTTTAGGACCCATCACAAATATTTAGGAATGTAAACATTTAAATGAGTTGAACGTAAATGAGTTAATGTAGGTGGGAGATAAATGGAACTTTGAGCTAATTATCTGAATAAAGAGGAAAAAAGTAAAAGTCTGGCTATTTAAAGTGGTCTTTGCTTTAACTTATCTAGATTTGCCTTTTACATAATGCAAATATATCCCCAAATCATTACATTTCCCCTTTGTCCTTTCTTGTAGAGAGTTAACAAAGAAGATATAATTGTCATTCTATTACTATGGAAAAGCACGCCTGCAGTCACAACTCAATAGCTATTGAACATCTGGCAATTTCTTTTTGTTCTAAAAAATTAATGGACATATGTTGTCTGGTGAAATGGCACATCTAATAATCTGAAAGCTGATTCATAGTGATCATTAGGTACAGATTTATATTTTCACAACCAAATGCCCAGCATATGACTTTTTCTTGATCTAATCCTGTGTTACATAAGTATTTTGTTGCACAAAGTATTCTTCTATTGTAATTGTACTTACCGTGTCTTCATCATCATGAGCATTTCCATGGTTACAAACATCACCACAGGTGTCACTGACTTTAGCCTGGACCCTGACAGTATTATGGAAACATGAACAGAACTTGGGATTTATTATCTTAATCCTACCTATTTAGAGCACAGATGGCAAAACAAACTCAGGAATGTCACTTTCAGTGCTCTCTCATCTTTGCAACCCTGTCTACCAGTTTCTGCTTATTTGATGGTCTTTTTAGCCAAATAAATGGGGTCTACTTTGTTCTATTTATTTCTGTCTTGCTCACAAATAAACCTGAAATGCTTGCCAGATACTCTTTTCCTAGGCACAGTTTCACTAGAGTGAGCTACTTCTATTTCTAAGAGGTGGTCTGAAAAACAGAACTTAGTAATTTGGTTGATTGTCCTTATCTAGCCACATACCTCCCCCATCATGGAAAAGCTCAATGAAAATAAGTGCAATGAAGCCCCAGTTGAATTCTCTAGGCTGCATCTGGCTTTGAAGAACCAAGGCAATATTAGGAAAGGTAAAATTAAAGAAGAGTATCATCTTAATTAACTAAAAGATAGATAAAGATATCAAAGGGGAGTTCTCACTCTCTATATATGCATATATGCTGATGGATGCTTAAGCGACCCTGCTTCTTGCACCATGATGAAGCTTCCCCTGGAATCTATAAGCCTGAAATGAAACCTTTCCTCCCATAAGCTGCTTCTGGTAAGGTGTTTGTTCTAGCAACAAAAGGTAACTGCAACAGAAAATCAGTAGCAGGAAGTGGGGTGATGCTGTGATGAAACTGACCATGCAGTCTTTTGGTCTTTTGTAATGTGTTTGTAGGAGGAATATGGAAGGTTTTGGTACTTTGGACTGGAGAAACCTTACAGTGTGGTAGAAAGAGCTTTATTCTGGTGAGAGTTTGAAAGTGCTAAATGCAGAGAGAATTGTAATTGTGGATTTTGAAGGTGTGGCTTATGAACTATCAAAGAGGAAGGAGAGAATTTTGTTGCAACTGGGATATTGATGAAAAGATTGGCCGCATGCTTCTGCCCATACCTTGAAAATGTAAATAAAGTTGAATTTATGAAGTAATGAACTGGTATCCTTGGCATAAGGTATAGAATAGAAAGATGTGAAATACATGTGGCTTGCCAAAGAAAAAAAATTCAAGCAAGTTTAAAGTTACAGGTCCTGAAACTGGTTTTAGGTTACTTATGCAATTGTTAAGCAGATTACTACCTTTAAGGGTGAACCAACTGCTTTGCATTTGGGCAATAAGAAAGATGCCTGACGGTGAAACCCATGATGGAAGGCCGAAGCAATGAAGAATGCAAATTCTTTTTTTTTCTTTAAAAGTATGTTTTTCAAAAAACTTTTATTCATTTTTATTTATTTATTTAAGAGTGACAGAGAGAGAAAGAGGCAGATAGAGAGAGAAAGAGAGAGAATGGGCATACCAGGGCCTCCAGCCACTGCAAACGAACTCGAGATGCATGCGCCCACTTGTGCATCTGGCTAAGGTGGGTCCTGGGGAATCGAGCCTTGATTCAGGGTCCTTAGGCTTCAAAAGCAAGTGCTTAACCACTAAGCCATCTCTCCAGCCCTGCAAATTCTTTTAAAAGAAGGTGACGTAAAGGTACCCTGATGAAAGAGTAGCCTGCTTTTCATGCTCAAGCTCTGATCCTCCTGGAATTTGGCTATATGACCCACCAGGTACAGGTTTTAGAAATATGAAAAATGCAGGGAAGCAGGTCATGACATCCACACCATTCCAGAAACTGCTGAAATTTGGCAATGTAAAACAGGGTTACAACCCTGTGTGGAGAAAAGTAAAGTTATTTTATGTAGCTATAATGATTAATCATGGTTTTCAATGTAAACCCCAAGATGTTTTGGGTATGACAGGACTATGGGACAGCTGCTTTGGAGACCTGCCCTCTCACAGTGCAGTTTCCTTTGGATTGCTCATCCCAGCCAGAGGGGGTGGAATTAGAAACCCAGAGATTTTCATCTCTAGTGATGGTTTTCAGAATTGGAACTACAGATTTTTGATGTTTGACTGGTTGTTATTGATTATGTATTGGTCAACTCTCTCCTTGTTATGTCTTTTTTGCAATGGGAGTGTTTATGATATTATGTGTTGGAAGTATGTAACTTGTGTTTTGATTTTATAGGGCTCATGGTTAAAAGATAGTCTTCAACCTCAGATGAGAATTTGTACTTTGGAATAATGTTAATGTTGGCAAAGACTATGAGACCTTTGAAGTTGGACTGGGTGCAATTTGCACTGTGAGATGGTCATGAGTCTCTAGGGGCCAGGATTGGAATGTGGAGGTCTGAAAACAAATGTATGTCACTGATAGCCTGAGGTATCATTGATTTAGACAAAGCTTCCTACTTAAGTGTTCAGAAGGTGGAACCCTGCTGGAAGAGATGTGTCACTGCGGGCAGATCTTGAGTGCAGCCCTGCTAGGTATGTCTTGAGCCAGCTCCTGCTGGTTGGTGCTGTCAATTGTTTTTTCTCTCTCTCTCTCTGTGGATGGATTCTGAAATGAACCAGCTTCTTCCACCATGATGGAGCTCCCCTGGAATAAGCCTGAAATAGCCCTCTCCTCTCAAAAAAGAAAATAACCAAAGAGGTTTGGCCAGCATGGCTTGGTTTAGTAGGTAACTACTCAATGGAACCTCAAACCTACCTTTTCTCTAGCTCAGAGTTCATACTATATCCATCTGTGTACAACAGTACTGTAGTATTCTTTAATAGCTACATATTTCTTTTTTAATAAAGAAAAGTATGTTTGTAGAATACTTTGTGACTTAATTACAGCTCTTCAAGTGGCAAATATATGAATTAAATTGATGTCAGTCATATACCCCTTTGGGAGGGACCTGTGGCTGGTGCATGAGCTAAATAATTGTCTGGTTTGGATCATACGTCAATAGCAATAACAGATCACAAAAATGCATGCTACTGAGATTCTGTAGAAGGATGAGGTCATATGGACCCAGGAATGATAACCTTAACATAATGCAGCTTATGGCTTCCATTTTCATAGCTTCATATACTCATGATGCTTTGTACAGCAAACACAGGATTAATGCATTTTGTGATGTTATCATTGTGGTAGTTTGAATGAATGTCCCCCAATAGAGTCAGAAGTTTATTAAAGCTTGTAACTTAGATCTTCAACATGTCTGAAGGAAGTATCACTGTGGGCAGATCCCTAGGACCCAGCCCTAAGGTGTGTTTGGGGACAGGCCCAGAATTCTAGAATATGCAGAGATATGCATAGAACAGTCTGGGTTCCCTGCTGCTTGGCTGCTTGTTTTTGCTCTTGTTTTTGGTGGAGGGTTTTCTCTTTTTCACCATTATGCAATTTCCCCTGGATCTGTAAGCTTTTATAAATCCCTTCCTCCCATAAACTGTGCCTGGTTTGAAAGTTCAGGCCAACAAGTTAATGGTACTACACTAGTTATTAACAGATGTGGTCAATATTGCACTTTTCAATTTTCTTTTCAAATAAAGCACTGCGTGTATTAAGATATTTGACACTTTTGAATGTACCCAAGGAAGAGAAAGGATATGATTCAAAACAATTATTTGACTATATATACTTCAGGATCTGTTGTCCTTCACCAACTAGAGCTCACAGAATGCTCACACTATTCTTCCAAGAATGGTAAGCATTTAAAAAAAAATTAACAGTAACCACAGGAAATAAAAGCACATGTTTAAAGAAGCAATTAAATATTTCCTCTGCTCTCTGGGATATTCTCAAGACACCATCACACATTCAGTAAAGCCCCTCAGCACTTTAAGAAGAAAAATCATCTTTTAATTAGCAGTATGGGTTGAAGGTTTTGGCTTTTCCTTCTCCTCCATCAATATAGTATATGGAAAAACACTGTAGAGTTTTAAGATGGAATCTCTACAGTTTCTCTTTCTGAGACTGACTGAATCATTTGTCTGTCTACGTGTTCCTACAAGGGGATGTGTGTGGGCAAATACACAGGGAAGCCTTCCTCACATGTTGTTCCTTAGGAATGCTGTCAAACATTTTTGTTTGTTTTTTGAGATGGGCATCCACCTGTCTCAACCTCCCCAATCTGGAATTACAAGCACATGCCATCATGCCTGGCACTATCATTTTCATGTGATCTGGGGCTCCAACTCTGGTCCTCATGCCTTTACTGGATGATCTATCTCCCCAACCCCTAAATTATTTTTGAACACTCATATCTTCTCATGTACAATGTAGCACTGAGAATACAGCAACCAAAATTAGGACAGGACAATTCCCCTAGAGCTAAGGAAGGTTAAACCCAAAGGAATAGGTGTCCAAAAACAGCAAAGTGGCAGAAAGTATGTCTTGATCAGACTCTGCAATAAGAGTTCCGAACGATACATGAGAATACCATTTCAGTGAAGCACAAAGGGTAGGTGCCAGATTGCAAGTGGTCAAATGGAGAGTCCATGATTTAAGAAATGGCTGGCAAGAAAGGGCAGAGTTTCTTTATAAACATAAATGCAGCTAGGTGGAAGACTGGCCATGGTGAGTACAGGGGGAGACCTGGAGTGCACCAGCAGATACCCATCCAGTGGTAATAGAGGCAAAATCATTTAACTAGATCTCTACCCTGGCTAAGGAGGAAAACTAGAGAAATCCAAAAGGGGGAGGTTAAAGGACTCTGCAAGAGCTCTAGGGAAATAAGGCTGCATAAGAACATGTATCTGGGATGACAGAGACTCCAACAACTCTGTAACCAGATTTTTATTAGAAAGATAACCATAAAGCTTCCTTGACTCTATTATTTTTTCACCTTAAAAATACTACAAAAATGGGGCTGGAGAGATGGCTTAGTGGTTAAGCACTTGCCTGTGAAGCCTAAGGACCTGGTTCAAGGCTCGATTCCCCAGGACCCACGTTAGCCAGATCCACAAGGGGGCGAACACATCTGGAGTTCCTTTGCAGTGGCTGGAGGCCCTGGCATGCCCATTCTCTCTCTGTCTTGTCTCTCTCTCTGTCTCTCTCTCTGTCTCTGTCTCTCTCTCTCTCCCCCCTCCCTTTTTTTCTGTCTGTTGCTCTCAATTAAATAAAAAATAAAAAAATACTACAAAACTACAATTTCATCCCCACCAGATTTCTGAAAGACAGGCAATCCAAATAACAAATAGACATTGAATAACTTCATTACTGACAGATTTTTGAAGAGCATAATTTACATGTTTTATTTCCTCCTCCAGGGACATGCAGCAAATTGTTTTTAAATGAAGAATTCACTCTCCTGTTAGTAATACACTTATAGAAGCTCAGGTACTTATGATGATATTCCACTATTACCAGGAGGGAAAGCCAAGAACCAAGTAATGGACCTTTCCAGAGATACTGTGGTCCTTTATGGATGAAATCAGAAAGAAAAAGAGCTCTGCTGTTTTTCTCATAAGAAACAAAAGAAAAGGTTAAAATGCCTCTTGGTATTTAAGTACTGAATAGCCATTGCTCTGCATGATGACTAAGAATGAGCCAGGTGTGTATATCAGGGATACTTCAAGTGCAGTTCAAGTATACTGTCTGAATGAGGTCACTGTTCTTCCTAAAATAAGAAGTGTTCCTATGTTCTCATCATAGTATCTTGACATTGTCACAGATATATTCCCATAGATGTGATTCGCTGAAAAACACCTAGGTATACAACACAGCTGTATAAGAGTGAGAGCCTTGTTTAAAGGACTCAAACTTTGTGTAGAACATATAGTACCATGGCCAGCATGGCCTGAAGAGGCATTCAGGTTACCACTGGTACCCTCTTCATTCCTGTTGAGGCAGTGGTTAAAAAAAAAAAAAAAAGATTGCATAAGTCACACTATCCCTAGACTTATTAAGGAAGAATGTTGCACCACCTGATCCAACCAGTGTGAGCCTAGGTATAGAGAATGTAAGCTGTCGTTCTTCTTCAACTCCTCAGGGAATAAAAATATTAGCCAAGCACATGGTTTTCCCCATAAGAAGGAAAAAAGAACAACAAAAAACACTACTAGGTGCTCCTGTGTTGTCCAGAAAACCTATCTGATTTTTAAGAACCATCATCAAGTTATGCGTCTTACGAACTCTAAATGTATAATCAATATTTAGGACTCTTTTCCCACAATGCTAGAAATCACATATATAAACACACGAGAAACATCTGCATTTTATTATTCATCTCTGGCAACATCATGAATTCCAGAACCACATTTAATTTTATAACAGAATATTTCCTGTGCAACATCTCTAAAGCTCTATAATTTGAATGCTAAAATAAAGGTCCTGGGGGTTTTCTGGGTTGAGAATGTATTTAGAAAAACTGGTGTCAGTCCCAGATCTCTCTGACTCCTAGCAGTTATTGGGAAAAGAGACACTTCCCAACTCTTACCAAGTTTTTGTTGTGCTAGAACAGAAAAGGACTGGTCACCCTCACTGACACTGAGCCTGGTGATCTTTGTTGAAGATGACACAACAATGCCACAGGCCTCCTCTGTGTCTGAAAGGACAGTACAAGACTGAAGGAAAATGAAAGGGCTGCAAAAATGTCTGGTGAAATCAGTGAGTGATGAGCATAACTTAAGGGTGTTTCTCAGACACGAATGGGAAATTAGAGCTTGTTATATTTAGATGGTCTCTTTTGAATGAATAAGATCATAATACACAGAGATTATAAGACTTTATTCCAGTTTGTAAAATGAGAAGAGAGTGGCAAGAGGAAATGAGAAATTTGAGGAAGGCATTCTTTGATTGCCAAACTATAGTGAGGTTTGATTGTTTTTGTTTTTAGTGGCTTAAATAATTCTATCCCCTGAGGGCGTAGACTGTGTGCTGCAGGAACACAGTAGCTGTGTCTGTTATATCCATGACTGTGTATCTGCTGTGTAATACACAGCTCATCCTTGCACTCTTAAGATGACAGCAATTATGATGACCTGCTCCAAAGAACTTGTTGAATGGATGACAGTATGTTTCTCAGTAGGAGAATGGGAACATGGAGCAGAGAAGCCCTGTGTTATGTAGCTCTGTGTTATGTGTCCCATAGTTGGGATGTTGGATAGTATTAGTTAAAAATCATTTTACAGAAGCCAGCTCTGTGCTGGCTAGCTCTCATAGTGCTAGAAAAAACTATGCAAGGTGCTGAGGAACAAAAGCCACCGACAGTAGGAACAAGCAGTGGATCTTGCAAACTACAAGCTCTGTAATTGGATATAAGGCTTGCTCAGTGGGAGGGAATTAACACCTGGTACTCAGAAGAAGTCAGAAGCATAGAGTTTGGAAGGTCATATACGCTAGAGGGAAGCTTCTACTGTTCTTTGGCTAAAAGGAGAGATTATGTCCACTAAAAGTCTTCTGGATGCCCATGTCTATCTTTTTGGTATTCTGCTCTTACTCTTGGCTACAGAATCTGCTTTTTTTTTTTTTTTTTTTTTTTGTACTGATATCCTTTAATTTTTTTTTCCTTTCTTTTTTTTCTTTATTAGTTAGTTTTGTATTCAGCAAATACAGTCAGTTCGGTACCATTATTAGGCTCATCTGTGACCTACCCCCTCCCCTTGGCCCCTCCTTGTTAAGGTATATGGGTCATGCATTGTGGTGTTAGCCCACAGTTATGGGTAAGATAAATGTCTCTTCATATCATGACCCAACATGTGGCTCTGACATTCTTTCCGCCCCTCTTCTGCAAAATTTCCCTGAGCCATGTTGGGTTCATTTTTGGTCTGCTTCAGTGATGAGGTGTTGGGGGCCTCTGAGGCTCTGGCTCTCTGATTTGGTAGGAGTTGATTTTTCTCTGTGTTGATCTCCTTCCCCCTTGTGCTGGTATCCAGTTCATCAGGAAAACAGCACCCTTGCTTGTTTCTCCAATTTTTCTTAGTTTCAGCCGGGGCCTTTTTGAGGTATGATGGGGTGGCTCTCTCCTTAGGATCTACATCTATCTGAAAAAGAGAAGCAGATTCTCCAACGGAGAGTAAGTTAGCACCAGGACAAATGAGATAACCCTTACTTTTTTTATATAGAGAATTTAATAGGTGTAGGCCCTCTTGTAGTCCATGATTGATGGTAGCTTGATATTGGAGAGTGGGCTTATGTTTGGATATGGTTCTGACTTGTTTCCCAGCTCCAGCTATGGGTCCCATACCACTGAGGGGATCAGTTAGCCAAATTGAGAGCAGTTTGTTCCCCACCATGGCTGTGTGCCACTACTGCATTTGTGTGGGCATCACAACAAGTTATTTGCTGCTAAGTAGGTTAGACCATGCGTTGCTTTGACAGATATTGGTCATTTTCCCCCAGTCGCCCATGTAGCACCTTCTGGCACTAGACGCACTGACTGTCTGGGGACTGACTGTCTTCCAACTTCCAGCCATGCCATTCTAATTTGCATGTCAACCACATAAGGTGTCTTCAGCAGTAGAGTCTTACCACTAACCTTTGGTGGGTCATCAAGTACTCTGACAGAAATCTGTCTGTCTTTTAGGAAACCTTATAGGTCTCTCTGATCAAAATCTCATTGTATATGATAGCCCCATGCTGGTTCTGGGAGTTACAGGTCAGTGCCCACTAAGAAAATGAGGAAAAAGATAACTAATATACAAGAGTTAGAGAGAAGAGAGAGAAGGGGGGCAGTGAGAGGGAGGGAGAGAAGATGTAGAAGATTAAGGTTAGTCTTGGTCCTACCCTGGAGAAGGTAGGACCAGAATCTGCTTTTTATAGATAGCTCAGAATACTGGGAGACCCAAGACCCATCAGAATGACAAGAAAAGAAAGCTAACTGCCTAGCATGAGACGAGTCATCTTTATCATATCAGCTAGGGTCCACAAAACAGAGGAAATGCAAATTATAATAAGAGTGCTGCTGTCACTGCTAGCATGACAACCTCCTCCAGAGAGATGGTGGTAGACACTGAGGAGGCTCAAAATTTATCAAAACAGAGAGTAAGAGGCTGTTGAGAGTGCAACACTAAAAGAGAATTAACAGCATGCCCTCCATGTCTCAGGGAAGACTGTGGAAGCAGGTCAGAAAAAATGTAGGAAACATGGGAAGGTGTACTCTATCTGAGGCCTTATGCCCACCATAAAGACTGATTTGCAGTTTCATGATCCCACAGTGATTACCACTAACCTCACTGAGGAGGGCCCTCAGTAGAATGGGGGTAGAGGAAAAGGATCATAAGAGTTTAATCTGATGGGAATATGTCCACTTTACAATATGTTCATATATCAAAGTTCTCAATATTTTTTAAATTCATCTTAAGCTGATATAAATGTTGGAAAAGCAAAAATCAATATATAAAATATAAGTAAAATTCTATATTTATATTCAAAATGGCAAGTACAAGGGATCATATGACCACCCAGGCTTCTTCCAAACTTCAGATTCCTTCCATGCCTTTCTTCAGCTAGAACTTAATCCAAGCACTCAGGAGGATGAGGTGGCAGGATTGCCATGAATTTGAGAACAGCCTGGGCTAAAGTTAGATATTACCCCCCCCCCACAAAAAAGAAAGACTCAAGAGTACAGGGATGCTTGTTGCTGCTTGTGCACTTAAGAAGCAAGCCAGAGCTGCTACAATACCCATCTCTGAGCAAGGTGGGATGGAGGTGTCTGTTTGCTGAATGAAGACATATGTAACTTTATCAGGCTTGTTGATTCTAAGGTATTATTTTTCTATTTAAGGAAACACCCCTGGTATGGAGTTTTATATTTTATCTATGTTTAGGTCAACACAAATCAAAGAGAATAGAAGGGAATACAAGAGTCAATGTCATCAGAAATCTTACAGTAGCATATGCACCCCTCATGACACATTCCATTTTTCCTGGAAGTCCCCTGAGCTGCAAACGGGAAATTTCACTATGCTCTGGACACCTGTAGTACAAAGCTGCAATTAAGGTACTCTTTAGAATGCTAAAAACACATAGCAGAACAGTTTGCACACATTAGTCATTAACCAATGTTTGCTAGAAGTTGAAGTTAGACAGAACATGTTTAATACAAACATCTACTAGTACAACATTATATAATTATAAATACTGAGTAAGGGGCTGAAGAACCAAATACAATTTGGCGAATAATGGTACTAATAGACAGCCTTATGTTGCCTTCAGAAAATCTTCATCATTTGTTAGCCCAAAACGCTGGTAAATGCCTTTAATTCCAGCATTTGGGAAGCAGAAGTAGGAGTAACACAGTGAGTTTGAGGCCACCTGAGGCTACATAGTGAATTCCAGTTCAGCCTGGGTTAGAGTGAGACCCTACCTTGAAAACTCTGCCCTCCCCCCAAACAAAAGAAAAGAAAAACATTGTTTGTCAATTAAACTTCAGGATTTATACTATACAGACCCAGACGGAGTGGCTTCATCATTGTTTTTCTGCTTGTTTTTATTGTTATATACTGAAAAAGTATATATGGTAACTTTAGAATTTATCTGTTCTCATCCTGCATCCTGTTGCTAAGCATAGGTGAATAAACATGCATGAGAGAGAGAGAGACCCTTTCAACAGCTATTTTAAGACTTTTTTTTCCTTGAGGTACAGGGATCAAACCTAAGACCTCCTGCATACTATGCAAATGTTTCACTACTGAGCTACCTTCCCAGCCAGTTATTTCTAGAGTGTTGACTGAACAAGTTATTCATTCAGTTTGCCTGTGCTTTAAATCTCACATTTAAAGTCTTGTCATGGGAACATCTTTACATAAATATGAAAACTGTGTGGTCATTCCTCAGTACTGGCTACAGATTTGTTCCAGGGCTCCCTCTATATTAAAATCTACTGATTTGAAAATGTAGATGTTTACTAAGCAAATCTATGTACATCTTCCCATATGCATTAAATAATCTCCAGATTACTTAAGAGTATCTAACATCATGTAAGTGCTGCATAAATAGTTGTTATACTTTATAATTTAGAAAAGGTTGATATGAAAATAGTTTGTGTATGTTAAGTATAGCCACATTATTTATTTATTTGAGAGTGATAGACAGAGAGAGAAAGAGGCAGATAGAGAGAGAATGGGTATGCCAGGGCCTCCAGCTATTGCAAACGAACTCCAGATGCATGTGCCACCTTGTGCATCTGGCTTACGAGGGTCCTGGGGAATTGAGCCTTGAACTGGGGTCCTTAGGCTTCACAGGCAAGCACCTAACCACTAAGCCATCTCTCTAGCCCCCAGCCACATTTTTTTAAACAGTGTATCTGTATTCTTTGTTTAAAGCAGCCTGATACAAATTGCTGGAGACATTTCATTTTTAATGACTTAATTCTTTATGTTTTACTTTTGATTATTTTATTTGTGACATTTCAAATACAGTTTGCTTTTGTTGACTCCCATCCCTTTTCCTACCCCACCTCCCTCCTTTCCTAAGTCTCTTCCCCATATTTTCTTTCTTTTTATCTCCCCTCATTCCTCTTCCAGCTCAATTATTTTAAAAATATCTTATTACTTATTTAGTTAATTATATGAGAGAGAAAAACAAAGAAGGAGAGAGAGAGAGAATGGACACACCAGACATATGTGCATCTGGCTTATGTGGGTCCTGGGGAATAGAACCTGAATCCTTTGGCTTTGCAGGCAAGCACCTTAACTATTAAACCATCTTTCCAGCCCCCATCTCAGCTCTGCATATTCACTTTTGGTTATAGTCAAATGTTTATGAGTTTTATCTATACTTGTTCCCCCTATATATACAAGCTAAGACTGCAGATCAGAAAGAACATTCAATGTTGGTTAAAATCTACTGATTTGAAAATGTAGATGTTTACTAAGCAAATCTATGTACATCTTCCCATATGCATTAAATAATCTCCAGATTACTTAAGAGTATCTAACATCATGTAAGTGCTGCATAAATAGTTGTTATACTTTATAATTTAGAAAACATTGATATGAAAATAGTTTGTGTATGTTAAGTATAGCCACATTATTTATTTATTTGAGAGTGATAGACAGAGAGAGAAAGAGGCAGATAGAGAGAGAATGAGTTTCAATCACTTCACTCAGTATGATCACTTTGAAAAATTTCATAATTTTTCTGCACTACTTAATAGAATTCTATTGTGTATATGTACTACATTTTCATTATCCATTCTTCTGTTTCTGTGCATCTAGGCCATTTCCAATTCTTAGTTATTGTAAGTAGAGGTGCAGTAAACATGGATGTGAAAAAATCTCTTCATTAGAGAGTACTTAAGGTATATGTCCAGGAGTGGTGTGACTGGGTAGTATTTGTCCATTTCTAACTTTTTGACAAGCCTTCATACTGATTTTCATAATTGCTATACTAGTTTATCATCCCATCAAGTGTAGATGAGAGTTCTCTTTCCCCATGTCCTGGCCATTGTTGGTTATATGTTTTCTTGATGCTAGCCATTCTGACTGGGGTAAAATGGTACCTCAGAGATTTTTGATATGCATTTCTCTGGTGGATAGGAGTGGTCAACATTTTCTTAAGTAATTGTTGTCATGTGTGTTTCATCTTTTGTGAGCTGTCTGTTCAGTTCATTAACCCATTTGATAATTAGTAATTCAATTTTTTGGAATTTAACTTCTGCTGATCTCTGTAAATTCTGGTGACTAGTCCCCTGTCTAAAGTATAGGTGGAAAATAATTTCTCCCATGCTATAGGCTGCCTCTTCACTTTGGTGTTGGTCTTTTGCTGTGCAGAAGTTTTAATTTCATGCAATCCCATTTGTTGATTCTTGGGGCTATTCCTGTACTCTTGGAGTCCTGTTCTGAAAGTTCTTGCCTACATTTATGTCCTGAAGTACAGTCCCTATTTTTTCCTCTAGCACTTTCTATGATCCTGGTTTTAGTCTAAGGCCCTTGATCCATTTTGACTTGTTATTTGTATAGGAAGAGAGGTATAGATATAATTTAATTCTTCAGGATGTGGATATCCAGTTGGGGCAGCACCATTTACTGAATAAGTTGTCCTTTATCCACTGAATATTTTTGGCCCATTTGTCAGGGAGCTTCTGTTCTGTTCCATTGGTCGGTAGGTCTTTTTTGGTGTCGGTATGGTGCTGTCTTTATCCCCTTACAGTATGATGTGAGATTGGGTGTTGTGTTATCTTCGGCTGTGTTATTTTCCCTGAGGAGTATTTTGGCTATTTGTGGTCTTTTGTGGTTCCACACAAATTCCTAGATTAATTTTTCATGCTTTCAAGGAACATCGTTGGACTTTTGATAGGAGATTCATTGAATCTGTAGATTATTTTTATAAAATAACCATTCTCACAATGCTTCACAATGCCTATCCATGAGTAAGGGAGGTGTTTCCATAGAGTGGTGTCTTTTATGACTTTGGTTTTTAGTGTCTTAAGATTGTCATTATAGAGATCTTTTACATTTTTGCTTAGGTTTTTCCTATGTATTTAAATTTTGAGGTAATCATTGTGAATGGGATGCTTTCCTTGTTTACTTTTAATGTGAGTTAATTCTTTTTTTTTTTAACGTGAATTCATTCTTGATGTACATGAAGGCTACTAATTTTTGTGAGTTGGCTTTTGTATCCTATAACTTTACTGAAGGCATTTTTTAACTCTAGGGTTTTTCTGTTTGTTTGCTTGTTTTTTTTTTTTTTTTTTTTTCTTTTGGAGATTCAATTGGATTTTTAAGTATAGAACCATTTCGTCTGAAAACAGAGATAACTTGATCTCTTCCTTTCTTAACTGAAATTCTTTTACTTCTTCTTGTCTTAATGCTTTAGCTAGGACTTCAAGAAAAATATTGAATAGAACTAGATAGAGTAGGTACTCTTGTCTCATTCCTGATTTTAGCAGAAAAGGTCTTGGTTTTTCTACATTTATTATAATGCTGGCTGTCCAATTGTCATATATAACCTTTATTATTTTGAGGTATATTCTATCTATTCCCATTTTATCCTGCACTTTCAACATGAAGATATTTACAATTTTTAAAACAAAATGGTTATCTGAATCTATTGATAATGGACTCACTGATACAGAGAACCAGGGACATAATAAGTTTTGTTTGATAGATCAAGAAACAAAAACAGTGGAATGGGATTCAAAGTTAATTTGTCTTATTTTGAATCCTGTTCTAAAGATAACACAATACAGTGAATTTTTGTAAACAAATAGTTAATGTACATTTTTATATATGAACTATGTTCCAAGAACAGAATGTTAATACTCAAATAAGGCAATAAAATGAAATAAATTCTATCTTTACTACTTCATGAATAGCAAAGTCAATAAACAAATGTTTCTGAAATTGACTAATTCAAGTACAGCATATGGTGACTTGCCCTATTTGACCCCTAGAAGTCCTTGGTCAGAATGCAATTAAAGAGATTATGATCTTCTAATTAGGAGTAAAGCGACATTCTTAGCAACAGAAAAAAAAATGCAAGTCTTCTATATCCACAATCTTTATTCATCTCAGCTGATCTTGGGCTATCAAATATCTTCTGTGTCAAAACCAGGCTACAATAATTCTCAAAACTTCTCACATTCTACGATTAACAAATAATCAACTGCTGAAGCCCCAAGCAGTTGCAGTGAATTGAACCATGATGCTAACTGTAAGAACACCAGTCACTCAGAGACACATAAAGAAGATAATTTTTTATACCATACAGAGGAAATAAGTTAATGAACAATAGATTATTTTCTTAAAGATGCTTTTTATGGAGGAATTAACCCTAATAGTGTTTGAACCCTAGAGACTATTCATAGAATTGTATCCAACATACAAATACTTTAGCAAGTGTGCACAACCATAAAACAAATGGCCCATAGACAAAAGACTTTGGGGAAGAAATGGGTGAGGGAAGGAAACACAGAAGCCTATGGCTTTTTAATCTATTAAAAGTCTCCAAAAGTCACTCCCAATGTTGTTTCTGACACCTCTTTGGAACAGAAGAAGGAAAAAAAATACATTCAAAAAGCCCTTGGAATGTGGCAGATTCTTCAAAGTTACGGTTACATTCTGACACAATTTATTTTGGAGGTAGGCCTCATTATTTACTGCATGGAGGAGTAAGCTGATATTCAAGAAGCAGCAAGAAAGAACTTGGTTTCTTTGTTTCTCAAGCTCCTTTCTGTGTCTGTTAGTTATGCTAGCTAAACAGACCATTTCCTCTTCTTTAGTAGTTTCTTGGGCAGGGACATCCTGTCTTTATTCCCACCACCATGTTCTACTCTCCAGGTTTCATGAACTTGTATCTAAAGGCAAAACAGAAATGGGAGCACTTCCTCAGGCAGCAGATGGGAAAGTGGCCATCATTATCACAAGCCAGTAACACTCAAACAGCTGCCTAAGGCATGCACAGGGGACAAGACTGCTGACTGAGTCCATTAGCCTCTGAGAATCCAGCTCAGCATGCCCTTCACAGCCCACCAGTGATCAGCTTGCTACCACATATAAAAGCCTGAGCATAATCCACTCTGACTGGATTCGCACCTGTTGTTTTGCTTCCCAACTCTGTAACATGAGTATGTCACTTAATTTCTGGGCAAAGAAGCCAATGGTTGTTGAAAGCATTAAATAAGTTAATAAATGTAAAACTTTATATATATATATATATATATATATATATATATATATATATATATATATACACATACACATACATACATACATATTACTCAATTCTAGTTGTTTCCCACATTTAAAATTGAAAGCAATATTGAATACAAACCTTAGTGTTGGATCATTCAATAGAAAAGTACTGAGACTATATTGCCAGTGACCTATACAAGATAAATTTAAGTAAGTCACCACTGTTTAATCACATTCATTCCATATGATAACAGAAGTTTCTTTCTGTGATGAAAATTTAAACTACATAGATCACCCAGTATTATTAGTGAAAGAGGAAGAGGCAAAGTGGATGAAGATCAACAAAAATAGGTTGTTAGTAATTTGAATCTGAATAATATCTAGATGATAATATTCACTCCCTCCCCCAAACACTGTAGGGCTAAATCAAGCAGAGGGAGGATTAAGCAGCCATACAATCAGAAAGTTCCAGGCAAAGGTTGTCCTTATAAAGAACAAAAGGAGGCCCAACTTCCCTCATTCAAAGAGACATTCCCATGGAGAGATAGGCCACCACTAGAGAAACAAACATCTATGGATTTCTCATCAGACTAAGCGAACAGTGGTGAGATGTTAATCTCTATGTCATTTAGTGAACCTCCACATTTCTGTGCTCACCTGGAGCTCATAGAGGAAACCTCTCACTGCAAGGTAAATTTTAGGAAGAGTAGTGACAACAGTGGGAGCAAAGTCCTGTCCATCCTAGCCTCTCAACACACAGTTTATATACCCATTGCCTCGTTGCAGGTGAGTAATCATGCCACATTGTTCCCATGCTGGAAAATTAATGGGACAGATGCTGACTGCAAAGTTCACTGAAATTCAATAAAAAAGGTTTTCTGTTTCTTTTCTATAGTGAAGAGAAAGAGATGTCCTGCTATGTACCAACTCTAATTTTGAGTGCTAATCAGGAGAAAAAAAAAACAAACCTTTAGAGTTTGGTCTATTTTTCTATGTGATTGATAATAGATTTATAAAGATGCAAAGAATTTTCCAGCTAAGCCAATTCTCATAGTCTAGAATTGCTTATAAAACCTAGCATTTGGTGAGACTGTCACCTGAGGAGACCTCTGATCAGCTGGCATTTAGAGTGAAAACTTCCCTAGACAAGATGAACCAAACATATAAAGGAAAATGCACCCATTCATGTCATCCAACTGATAAGATCAGTGGCAGATATTGTTAATGATGTATTCTGCTATTCATGAAGCAAATTTTAAATTGTCCCAATTATGCATTATGAACCAAGCTGGACCTTAAGCAAAGAACCATCTCTTCATTTCATTGATATTTTTTTAAAAAATTGTTTTCGTAGTTTCCAATTCATTAATTTCTGCTCTAATCTTGATTATTTCTTTCCATCTGGAGCTCTTTGGGTTTGTTTCTTCTTGTTTTTCCAGTGCCTTTAATTGGGCAGTCAGGTTATTGATTTGGGATCTCTCTGTCTTTGTAATGAAGGCATTGAGGGCTATGAATTTTCCACTTGGGACTACCTTCATTGAGTCCCATAAGTTGGTATGTTGTGTTTTCATTATCATTACTTCTAAGAATTTCACAATTTCTTTTTTGATTTCATCCATGACCTAGTCATTGTTTAAAAGTGTGTTATTTACTCTCCAGGAGCTGGTGGAGTTCTTGTCATATGACTCTTGTTGTTAATTTCTAGCTTTACAGCATTGTGATACGACCTGATGCAGGAAGTTACTTCAATTTTCCTGACTTCATGGAGGCATGTGTTATGGATTAATATATGTTTAATTTTGGAGAAGGCTGTATGGGCTGCTGAGAAGAATGTGTATTCTGTAGAGTAGGTATGGAAAGTTCTGTAGATGTCCATTAGGTCTAGTTGATCTATGATGTTGTTGAGCTCTAGTATTTCCCTGTTGATTTTCTGTTGGATGATCTGTCTATTGATGATAGTGGAGTATTGAAATCTCAGACTATGATGGTGTTAGTGTTTATTTCTGTTTTATTGTCAAGTAGATTTTGTTTTATAAACTGTGGTGCACCTGTGTTTGGCACACATATATTTATGATTGTGATATGCTAATGTTGGATCATTCCCTTGATGAGTAAGAAGTGGCCTTCTTTGTCCTTTTGGATTACTTTTGGTTTGAAGTCTGACTGTTTGGCGTTCTGGGTGTTTCTTGTTTCTGGATGGGCCTATCTTTTGAGAGAGTTAGAAATTTTTTTAAATAATTTTGTTGAATATATTCTCTGTGCCTCTGGCCTGGATTTCCTCTACTTCCAGTACACCTATGATCCAGATGTTTAGTCGTTTTAAGTTATCCCAGAGTTTCCTTGTATTCTGTTCAGTTGAATTTTTTTTGAACTTAGCAAAGTTTTTGTCCTCCTGATAAATTTCTTCTGTCTTATTTTCCAGGTCAGAAATTCTGTCTTCACATGAGTAATTCTGTTGGTGAGGGGTTATAGAGAGGATTTCATAATTTCTATTTGATTTTTGTTTTCTGTTGTGCAGTTTTGCATCATGTCCATCTCTTTTTTGAGGTATGATTTCAGTTCAAGTTCTTATTTTCATGATGCTTCCTGGAATTCATTCTTGCATCTAATCAATTCTTTATTAAGCTTAATCAACCAGTTGTTGGGATCTTCCATTTCTTGATTCATCTTGGCATTCATCTCTTTTGAGGGTTTTAACATTTTCTTCAATCAAGTTTTAAGCCTACTGTCAAAAGTTTAACCCTCTTGAGACAATTCTGTTCAATTTCATTGATACAATTGTTGGTTCTTTGATAGTTTGCTTCCAGTTCAGTGATTCTTTTGATCAGTGTCTCATTGATTATTATGTTTTTATTTTGGGAATGAATTTATGTTGATTTCTCTATGATTTCAATGGAGACTTCCATTGTGGGACTAGGCAACCTTGGTGGAGATCTCTCAGTTTTCTGACTTACATTGAGTTTTTTGTGTTGTTGTCCACACATTTTAGGGAGACTCTTATTTTACTGTGGCAAAATTAAGTTTCTGTCCTTTGGCCCACACACCCTCTGACTCAGGTGAACAGAGATTGAGACCCAGTGGTCAGTAAAGATATCAGAGCAACAGGCTTGATTTCATAGCCCACAAAGGGACCAGGCCTCCCCAAGTAAGGCACAATGAGACCTACCAGGACCAGGGAACTAGGAGGAGCCAGGGAACATGAATCTGGCCTACTCACTCCTCACTGTGCCTGCCTGCATACCCTCTCAGTCAGGGTACCTGGACAAGAGATCTGGGAGGAGATGGGAAGCAGGGGTCTGGCCTACTCACTCCATGCTGCCATGCCTACCCACACACCATCCAGCACAGGGTACCTGGACCAGGGAACCAGGAGGACCTGGGAAGCAGGGATCTGGCCTACTCACTCCATGCCATTGTGCTTGCCTGCACAGTGTCCAGTGCAGGGAACATGGACCAGGGAACTGGGGGGAGGAGCAGAGAAATAGGGGTCTGGCCTATTCACTACATGCCACTGTGCTCGTCTGCACACCATCTACTGCTGAGAACCAAGACAAGGGAGCTAGAAGGAGCAGGAGTCCTCTAATTTTTGACAGAATTGTCAAAAACATATATTTGTTAAAAATATATCTTTTAGTTGTCAGAAAAACTAAATTTCTACCTCTTGAAAAACCTTGTGTGATTAACATGCAAATTAGAACGGCATGGCTGGAAGTTGGAAGAGAGTCAGTCCCCAGACAGTCAGCGCGTCTAGTGCCAGAAGGTGCTACATGGGCGACTGGGGGAAAATGACCAATATCTGTCGAAGCAATGCATGGTCTAACCTACTTAGCAGCAAATAACTTGTTGTGATGCCCACACAAGTGCAGTGGAGGCACACAGCCATGGTGGGGAACCAACTGCTCTCAATTCGGCTAACTGATCCCCTCAGTGGTATGGGACCCATAGCTGGAGCTGGGAAACAAGTCAGAACCATATCCAAACATAAACCCACTCTCCAATATCAAGCTACCATCAATTGTGGGCTACAAGAGGGCCTACACCTATTAAATTCTCTATTAAAAAAAAAAAAAAGGGTTATCTCATTTGTCCTGATACTAACTTACTCTCCGTTGGAGAATCTGCTTCTCTTTTGCAGATAGATGTAGATCCTAAGGAGAGAGCCACCCCATCATACCTCAAAAGGGCCCTGGCTGCAACTAAGAAAAATTGGAGAAACAAGCAAGGGCGCTGTTTTCCTGATGAACCGGACACCAGCACAAGGGGGAAGGAGATCAGCACAGAGAGAAATCAACTCCTTGGTAGGAGATCTCTACTCTTGGTAGAGAGCCAGAGCCTCAGAGCCCACCAACACCTCATCACTGAAGCAGACCCAACATGGCTCAGGGAAATTTTGCGGAAGAGGGGGCGGAAAGAATGTCAGAGCCACATGTTGGGTCATGATATGCAGAGACATTTATCTTACCCATAACTGTGGGCTAACTCCACAATGCATGACCCATATACCTCAACAAGGAGGGGCCAAGGGGAGGGGGTAGGTCATGGATGAGCCTAATAATGGTACCAAACTGACTGTAAAAAATAAAATAAAATAAAAAATAAAAATGAAAACAAATTCTCTACAAACTAACAATGGTTATCCCATATAACTTGTTCTGACTTCACTCTCCATTGAAGAATCTGCTTCTCTTTTTCATATGGAAGTAGGATCTGAGAGAAATAGCCCTTTGTACTTCACCAGGGCCGCAGCTGAACCCATACAGGAATTGGGGAAAAGAGCAAGAGTGCTGCTTTTTCAGTGAACCTGATATCAGCACAAGAATGAGGGAGACAGACACTGAGGACACTCAATACCTGCCAAAGCAGAGATCCAGAGGCTGCTACTAGCCCATCATTGAAGTAGACTTAAAACGAACCCAACATGGCTCACGGAATTTTGTGGAAGACCGGGTGGAAAGGTTATTAGAGCCACAAGTTGGGACATTATGAACAGAGACATTGCCTCTTCCCCATAACTGATGGCTACCCCCACAATGCATGACCCACAATCCCCATGGGATGACCTGCATCCCAATGATAAGGGTCCCTTTGTGAAAGAGGCAGGGGGGAGGGAAAGAATAGTACCAACATGTGCTATTTGCATACTAAATATGTCCACAACTAATAAAAAAGAAAAGAATTATAAAAAAAAGAAAAATGAAACTAGAGCCATATCTGTAGTCCTGTACAAGAATATATTCAAAATAAGTCAAACACCTCAAAGAAAAAAATGTAAACTGCTGGAGTAACACACAGGCAAAACATTTCAATACAGGGGTATGCAAGGTCTCTCTGAACAGTACGTGATAGCACAAGAAATAACTCGAAGAACTGGAAGTGGGACTACATGAAATTAAGAAGCACGTGCATAGCAGAGGAAACAACCAGTGGAGTGAATTGATGGTTTACAGAATGGGCGAAAACCTTTGCCAACTTTCTGTCAGATGGGAGGTTAATATCTAGAATATAAAAACAATTACAAAATTTAAACACAAGAAAATCAATAAATGGACTAAGGAACTACAGAGACAGTTTTCAGTAGAAGAAATTTAAACAGCAAATAAACATTTTAAATGAGTTCAACATCCATTACAGAAATGTAAATTAAAACTACTTTAAGGGCTGTAGAAATGCCTTAGTGGTTAAGGCACTTGCCTGCAAAGCCAAAGGAGCAGGTTTGATTCCCTAGGACTCACATAAGCCAGATGTACAAGGTGGTGCATGTGTTATTTGCAGTGTCTGGAGGCCCTGGCATGCCCATTCTCTCTCTCTCTCATCCTCTCTCTTTCTCTCTCCCTCCCTCCCCCCTTTCTCTCTCTCTCAAATAAATAAAACCTTAAATTAAAAAAAAAAACTATTTTGAGATTCAATTTCACTACTGGCTGTCATCAAGAAAACTCTTGGCCACAAATGCTGACAAGAGTATAGGGAAAGAGAAACCTGGTGAGAAGGTAAACTGGTGCAGCCATTTTGGATGTCAGGAAGAGGTTTCTCAGAAGAACTAAAACAGAACTCCCTGTTTTTACCTCCTAATTAGTTTTCATTTAAATATATATATATTTACATATTTTGTATTATTTGCAAGGAGAGAGAGAGAGAAAAAAAACAAGTATGGACTTGGCTGCTGCAAATCAACATCAGACACATGAGCTAATTTGTGCATCTCACTTTGTGCATTAAACCCAGAATGGCAGACTGTTGGTAGACTTTAACTACTGAGCAATCTCTCTGGCCCAATTTTCCAGAATTCTGCCAGAAAAAAAAATTTTGCTATGGTCCAATTTCTCCATGTCAGCATATCTGAGTTTTAAATTCTCTAAGGTGATGTGAAAGATCCTCAGTGATACAGAATTTTCTATTCCTCTAGCCTAGGCTTTAGTAAGACCCATGCCTTACTTTATTACTGAATTCTCTAAAATTACCATGGTGTTCCATGCGTCTGCTTTGTTTACATAGAATTCCTTCACCCTTTCATCCTGACAGATATGCTGCTCACTTTTCAAAACTGTTTAATTATCCCTCTGCAGACACTCAAAGCTTCAATAGTCTGCAATAGAATTGAGCACTCCACTGAGATTCAACAGTACACCACAGTGATAGGTCTTATTGCAAAACTAATCACTAAAGGTCTTTTGCAGAGAAGGGATTCTTATTTGTCTTTATACCCTCAAATCTAGCACATTTCCTGAAACACAGTAGGTATTCAAAATTATTTATGGAATACCTGCATTTATGAATGGATAAATAAATGCTAAAACCAAAGAATATTTATGCCAGAATTAAAATACACATGGCTGAGTGTGACAGAAACACCCCCTTCACAACAGTTCCATGGTTTCTTTCCTTTTCTCATTTATAGTAAACAGCACCCAGCAAGCAGTGTGATGTGCACTTGATAGGTACCCCACAGAAACCAAGTGATTGCAGTATTCTATGGACTCCACAGTTGGGAGAAAGGGGATCCAAATGCATGTGTTTGCTTATGGTCTTCATTGGTAGTTAGTTTGAAGACTGACAGAAACAAATCCTCCACATCTTCCCAGAGAAGGCAATGGATAAAGTACCAATGTGTGGCTACATGGTGGAGATCTCAATAAATTTTCTGATTCACTCCCAAGTAGACAAGTATCCTAGGATGACAGTGATAGAAAAGTGCAAGGGTCAGGCAGAAGTATCCAGACTTGGCTAGGGAAGAAGCACTGTATTATTTTATGTGATAGTTTTCTTTCCTCAGCTGGAATTTTAATATTTCCATTTAGTGTAAATGAGAGGAGTGAGAGGGAAGAAAGGAAGATGAGAATGAGAATATGACATTAGAATGGGAATATGACATTGATCTTGCCTTCACAGATGATTGATCTTATTTGAATAACCTCTGCATGGACCATCTCCACTGTTATATCTGCTGCTTTCTGTGACTGGGGTTAATTGGCTGGCTTTGTCATTGCATTTGAAAAATAATCATCACAAATTAAAGGAAATCATTATTTACTATCACTTTGATACTAAATTTAGGCCACATATAGTTTTTCTTAAATTACTTGTTACTCCATTTGTATAGTAATTTTCTGTTTTAAATATCACACAGTATTATTCTCTCTACTTGCAGGAATATTCCAAACATTTGACTACAGAGAGTCCCTTCACTGAACAACACTGCTATTCTAGAATGTTCTTCATATTGGCCTTGGAAACTTGCTTCCATCTTATTATCTTTTGGAGGCCAACATCTGACTCCTTATTCTCAAGGTACCCTATGGAGAAATCACAAATCTCACCTCTACAATTTCTAAGAAGCAGAGCCAGCCACCCATGCTCTACTAATGAGAATCTAAGCACAAGAAGTGAGAATTATTAGCTGTGGGGAGAGCCAAGAAGTAAGCTAGAAGTGAGCTACCAAGTATTTCTATGTTTTCAACACACTATCATTTTGCCTTTCCTCAAATATAATTTCCATTTTCATTTTGTGGCTGAGTAGACTGCAAAATATAACTAGGGGATAAATAGTTGAAAAGAGGCAGTGAGGCACTTTATGGCATAAAGCACATTGCTCAGAAACAAAAGAAAGTCCCTTGACTCATATTCCAGCAGATTTAGTCAGTTTATATGGTTAGACATTATTCTCCTTTTCCATCACAAGAGAACTTTACAATAGCACAACTGTATAATATGTGGAATAGTGATCTACTCCTTTGGAAAAAAAAGTACATACACCTAGATTGCAAAGGAAAGAACAATTTTCACTCATTTATGACACAATATCTAGCTTTTATCATTTGACACTTTTCTATTTGGCACATTTGTGCTGACTCAAAGCAAAGGCACCACAGAATTCATGGAAGGGACCACTGGGCAAGAACTAGGAGGGAGCTCGTAGCAGAGACCACTGGACAAGATGGGAGGGAATTCATGTGCAGAACCACTGAACTAGGACTGGGAAGGAATTCACAACAAGGACAAGAACTGAGCAAGGACTAGGAGGGAATTCATAGCAGGTACAAGAACTGGACAAAGTCTTGGAGGGAATAACAAAAAACGAATGGAAAGTTAGTCATTATATTTCCTTTCCAGACAATTCTTAACCCTACTTATTTGCTTTTGTTATAAAATGTAGATTCAGCTTGTCTATTTCCAGTTTCTACAGTACTTCTCATAGTCCTACAATACACTAAAATGTGCTATAGTCTAGAATTAATAAGACAAGTGGTAATGACAAGAACAGACAGATTTCCATGGGAAACACCACAAAATAAGATAAACATGTAATGACAAATGAACAAAAAGATAGATTAATTAATAAATGATGTTTGAGTAATACTTTACATCTTTAGGATAAATTCCAATTAAATTAAGTAGTTTTTATACTCTCAAGATAAGAACAGTATTTTGATTTATGACTCAAAACAAGAATCTATGAAAGAAAACATTGGTGCAACTGTTCACATAAAAATGTAATTACACTATGGCATCTGCTGCTGGAAGCAAATGTAAATGACAGACAACAAACTGAAGAAATGTTTGCATTTTCTTTGTCATATACATGATTTGTTAGCCTTACATATAAAAGCTCCTATAAGGAAAATAACTGATAGAAAATGGTAAAAGTACACAAACAAATTTCACAGAAAATAAAGTACAAATGGCTCCTACCGAGATAAAAGATGCCTGGCTCATTCAGAAGAGATGTGTAAGTTTAAGCTATTGTGAATTTCTTTTAGCATTCTAGAATGTTACACATTGGGCTGATGTGGCCTAGAGACTATAGATTACTAGTTATACAAAATTATAGGGTGTCTACAGAGAGCAAATTATAATATTTATCTAAAGCAAAAATCATTTTTTCAGAGTGCTTTTGTTTCATTTTTTAGAAATGATACTGCAGTATATTCACACACATAGAAGTCATAAACACAGTTTTTCACTTCAGGATTGTTTTTTGTTTCATTGTTTAGGGTCTCTTTGTTTGCTTATTAAGGAAGTGTATTTCCCAGTCTGGCTTCAACTTTATGATCTTCCTTCTTCAGGGTCCTGGTTACAAACGTGTACCAGCTCAGTCTTGCCTTTAGGAAAAGACATCATAAAAGAAGGTAAATACCCCTCAATCAGAGATGAAGTATGCAACTATGATTGATGTACACAATGGATTTCTGTGTTTGTCCCAAGAGTACATGTTGTGTAAAGATTCCCAACACAAGGCACAGTGGTTAAGTACTTGCCACAGAAGTGTAAGTACTTGAGTTTGGATTCCCAGAACCCACATGGAAGCTGGGCACAGAAGTGTCTGTAATTCCATGCACCTTTGACAAAATTGAAGGCAGAGACAGAAGTCTCCCAGAAGCTCACAAGATAGTCAGCCTGGAAAA
The DNA here is from genome assembly GCA_036346955.1 of Dipus sagitta. Taxonomy (NCBI): domain Eukaryota; kingdom Metazoa; phylum Chordata; class Mammalia; order Rodentia; family Dipodidae; genus Dipus; species Dipus sagitta. Next base: position 70,665,795 of record CM070778.1, on the reverse strand, counting down.
CGCAGCAGTGAATGAGAGATCCTGCCTCAAAACAATGTGGAAGGCAAGAAACAAAGCCCGAAGTTGCCATGTGCAGCATGGCATGCACACATCTGCACTCACAAACACACACACCCCCCAAAACATCAAAGAGAAACTAAAAGAGTCCTGATATATAATTTTTAGTGAAATAAAGGTGCACAGAGCTATGCATGCATCATTATCTCTTTAAGAATAAGAAAGATGGGCTGCAAGGATGGATCAGCAGTTAAGGTGCTTGCCTGCGAAGCCTAAGGACACAGGTTCAATTCCCCATTACCCACATAAAATAGATGCACAAAGTGGCACATGCATCTGGAGTTCATTTGCAGTGGCTATCGGTCCTGGAGTACCCATTTTATCTCTCTCTCTGTCTCTTTATCTGCATTTTCTCTCTTAAATAAATAAATAATATATTAAAAAGGAATAGTAAAGAAATTTGCATACTTTTATATACCTACATTATAAAACTACAAAGTGGGCTAATGTCTATCAGAAAGGACAATCAATGTCAAAGAAACAGAGATGGGAAGAAAACTGTGCTTATAACAAATGTGCAAATATGTCAATATAAAATTGATAATTATAAAATTTTAAATTAAAATAAATAACATTATAACCAAAAACTTACTTTCTGTACCAATGCTTTGTAATTATAAACACATTCTCAAAAAAATCATCTTAAATTAAAGTGCTAATCTCCAAGAAAATGTTATGAAACATTTTTCAACTGCAGAGGAAGAAACAATAGACTGGCAGCCAAAAGATCTGGGCTGCAGGCTTTCAGTCATTTCTACAGTATGGACCTTAGAGTCCTGTACAGTGCCATGATTGTCTTGCCTTTAGTGAACATTAAGATATCATTTCATGTTAAAATTCTAGACTTGTCATGGTCAATAAGGCAGCTACTAGCCATGTGGCTATTTAGATTTGAATTTTAGTTTAAATAAGTTAAATTAAAAGAAACTTAAGGGCTAGAGAGATGCCTTAGTGGTTAAGGCACTTGCCTGCAAAGCCTGAGGACCCATATTCTGCTTTCCAGATCCCAAGTTAGCCAAAACTCACAAAGGTGAGGCAAGAGCAAGATTACATGTAGCAGACAGATTCAGGTTCACTGAGATGAACTTCCAGACCAAGCACAGTTATGGAGGAAGGGATTTATTGAAGCTTACTGATCCAGGGGAAGTTCCATAAATGGCAGAAGAAACTGGCCTGTCTTCACAGGACCAAGCAGAGAGAGAGAAGCACAAGCCTAAAAGCCAAAAGCCACAGCACTCTTCAGGAACTCCAGCTAGGCACACTTTGCATATCTTTAGATTGAAATCTGAAACCCACCACCATACCTTAAGATCCACCCAGTGACACTGCCTCCATCCAGGTGGCTAAAGATGCAAACTACAAACAAATAAACAACTGAATATATTGGGGCCATCTATTCTATTCAAACCACCACACTGCATATGCCACTAGGTGGCACAAGCATCTGGAGTTTGATTTTAGTGGCTGAGGCCCAGGTGCACCAATTCTCTCTCTCTCGAAAAAGAAACTTGAATATTCCTTTTCTGTTTCACTACTGATATTCCAAGGTAGTCAGTATCCACATGTGCCAGAACATACCACATTGAACAACAGAGGCATGGAACATTTCCATCATCACATGAAGTGCCACTGGACAGGACAGTTTCAAACTCTGTATATTGAAATAATAATTTAATAGGTAACTAACATTATTTTATATAACAAGAGTGTTAACACAGGAGTAAAGGCCATCTGTCCTCTCCTTTGTATAAGTTTATAGTTGTAAATGTGTTTGAAATGATAGCAAGGTTAAACATAATGGGGAAAATATGCTACTAAAAGGTAATGTGCAGCCTAAAGGGTTTGTGAAAGGAAGGCCACAAGCTAGGCCTAGTGATGTTGACGAATCTGAACCCACTTATGCTCTCACCTGGGTCTAATAATCCAAGCTGTGAAATCACATTATTATCCATCATTATCATCACTCAAATGGCAAACATATTATAACACTGTGGCTATTTCCTACTTCCTTTTACCTACTAGATACAGTGAAACTGAATACTGTTAAGGTAGGATACAGGTACACAAACTGCATATCCTCCAACCAGCTAACAAGCAAGCTAATCTTCAAAAGCACATGCTTTTCTAGGGGACTAGATGCTAGAGGCTATGTGCTATTTTATATAAGTGTGGGGATGAACTATAAGAATGAAATGTGGGAATGAACTATGGGGAAGCACTGTGGAAATATCTTGTGGACACTACAAATAACTTTTCTGAGACTATTGCTGTGAGATGCTAAATTCCTTACTTGTAATTTACCCTAAAGTTAATCTTACAACTATGTAATCCACTTGCTTAAAGTAATGTGACTAGCTATCCTCTGCCCTGGTGTACCTTTGGCCTGAACAGCACAGATGACCAGTACTAACAAGCAATATTTAGAGATGGTGACTGATCTTAAGTTGTGCTCTTTGACCAATTTCCATAGTAACCTGATTGGACTCTCAACTAAAAGCAAGCATACATGCACAAGAAGTGTAGATCATAGCACTAAAGACAGCAAGGTCAATAACTAAGTGCCCACAGATCTGTTGAAGACAACAGATGGATTAATGTGTTTACATTTGCAAATAGAGTATGTGTGTGTTCGGGATCAGCAGAGTATAATAATTTATACCTCTATATCCCTTCTGTTAACAAATACTTAATGATTATGCAACATTGAAAGTTGCTTCCTCCTAATTCATACAATGTACTACTACTTCATGTACTACTTTTGTCTGTTCAAGAGCCAATGAGCACCTGTGTGTGGAGGAAGCCTCAGCCACAGTAACATCAGAGCAGCAGTGACAGCAGGTACAGCAGTTTTACTAATGGCTTAAGCTAAACGTTCCTTCAACTTCTTTTTTCCTCAGGCCACTGCTAGAGGCAGCTAGCTCACTTCTAGGCTGGGTGTGCCATAAATCTGCTTTCACATTTCTCAGGCTGTGCTCCTAGAAGTTTGACCACTTTTGCATAGGAAGAATCCATATAGTCTTCTAAATACAGAAATATGCCTCCCAAATAGGGCAATGAGCATTAGTAGAAGACCTAGAGTGACACAACCAAAATTTGAATTCAGACTCTACTGTTAATTAGCTCTGTGACTTGGCAAGCTATGTAGTCAGTTGCATTTTGCAAATGTTTACAGGTTACACAACACCAGTTTTGGAATTATTAGACATAGAATAAGTAAAGGACTTAATATATTGACATTTAATAAGAATTCATTAAATAATACTACAGAAAGTTCTATCATACAGATTTTTAAAGTAATCATCTGATCTTTCTGGAATCAGTATTTAGTAATGAAAATATGATGTTACTAATAGGCACTAACTTCAGATCTTTTACAAGGTAGAAGTCTGTCTGCACTGCCTTCAATTCTTGTGGTTTATCCAAGCAAAGGAGAAAGTTGGACAGGTGTAAAAGGTTAGACCTGCATAATCCAGGAATCAACCTTGTATAACCAATGGCAAAGGCAAGAGACAAAACCAAGGATTGTTTAAACCACAGAACTCCTGAGGATATCCAATTGTTGTTGCTGATATATATATATATCATAAGTTTCATTTTCTACATATTAATTATATCAGGTCAGATGGCTATATTTTTAATGTAGCTTACCTCATTTTTATTAAAAGTATCAGGGAGAAAGTGTGTGTGTGTCTTCTTCAATTCCATACATAGAAAGGTAAATAGATTCACCAAGTCATAGTAAGCATGTGGACCTGGTATTTGTTTGGCTGATGTTTAGCTAAGTGGCATCCTTCAAAGGGAGATGGCAGACAACTGGCATATTTGTCATGTTCTTCTGATTAAAATTATTGATATGATAAGTTTAAGCCATATTCATTGATAGTACCTCACATCATAGTTCTTATTAAAGACATGCAACAGTTTGCAAAAAAGGCCCATATTGAAGAACACTATGAATGTCAGCACAGAAGGGCTGACTTTTACCTGTGCCAAACAGAACTAAAACTTCACCCCTACTGACTGCTAAAATGCATGGAATCTCCACTGCTGGAAACTTTCTATCTCAAAGCATAGAAAAACTGCTGAAATTTGAATTTGTTTTCCAATAAAGCTTGCCTACTTGTATATGCAATGAAATGAGTAAGAGGATATTTTAATTAGTATGTATTCACTATATGAATTAATGGTGTTCACTATAATATTTTATACATACATTTAATATATTGAACACATTCACCTCCCTCATACTCTCTTGTTCTTCCTCCCCTTTCCTACTGGATCCCTTCCTCTTCCTAAATAGACACATTCTTCTTTATGACTAAATAAAACTCCATTGATTATATATACCACATTTTTGTTATCTAATCATCTTTGACAGATATGTCACAGTGTTATATATTTACCTGAGATCATGAGAACAAAAGGCCAAGCTCCTCAGAAAGTGGCACAAGCATTTCTGCTAGGGATCTTAAAGAACTCCATGGTAATGACATAGTAACTTCAGCCAACAACAATACTTTTCCTTCAGTCGTCATTTTAATAAAAATGGATTGAGCAATCTTTGGTCCTTAAGGAAGACAGCACTGTAATATGCTGCCTATGGTGCAGTTACCTGAAGGAACCTACAGTTCTGCACCTGTAGTTATCTTGAAAACTAATTTTCCAAGTAGATCCGTTTCTGAAATTATAATCCCTCTAGGATATGAAACCTCCTGGTTGGGTGCCAGGTTTCCACCTGAGGATCAGAAGTGAAAGGCATAAGCTACTACCAGAGGTCAGTGGCAATAAACAAAGCTGAATAGTGAGAGGGTGAGTGGCTAATTGAGAGGGAGCCATATGCTTTACTAAGTCAAGCACATGTGCCTATTGGATGTGGATGACATTATAGCCCATATATTTCCTTACCCCAAAATTCTACCCTTCTCTCTGACACCTTTCCTAACAATGTTCCATCTAACACTGGGACAGATTCCACTTATATCTCTCTTTGGGTGATCTGTTTCCCAAAGGCAGCTGGGGGATGATTACACATGGGTTGTCAGGTAGTTTTCAACCTTTGTTGAAAGTTGCTTTAAGCTAGTTTCTCAGAGTTAGTTTCTATGCTTCTTAACTTCTTCCTAAAATGATATAGCTCTTAGTTTCTAGCATTCAGAGTATGCTCATTCACAACTGGGTCTTCTTTGAACTTATCCAAAAGGAAACAGAGTCCTAGGCAAAGTGTATGAGAAAGTATCATATAACTTGAATTGTGTAATTTAATAAAAACAGATATAAAACAATAGGTAACTTACAATGATTTCATTGTAATAATAAGAGCCAATTTAAAACAATCTCCATTGTCTGAATTCTATTTGCTCTGGGAAGTAATAGCAATATAAGAAAGTAAAGTGCTATAAGATGATGACGAGGGGGAACCTGATAAAAACCATGAAGTAGCCCATTCTCTGCTATCACGAATACTATCTAGATCATTCAACAGCAACATTTATCTCTCACCTTACATACCAATAAATTCAGGGAAAAAAATCACACTTAGAAAAGCCATGAGCTCTCAACTATAATCATATCTTCAGTGAATCATATTTAAAGATCTTCAATGATTCCAGTTCAAAGCTATTTACCTGACTGGGATCCAAATATGTGGACTGTGAGAGATGCAAGTCTTACTGATGGGTGATTTGAAAGTTAGTTCAGAGGCAGGGAAGCAAATATGGGCTAAGGAAAAAATACAGGAAAGGAAAGAACATGTGCTTTCAAGATAGTAACAGCGGATTAAAGACATAATCATTGTCATTTTAAGAAAAGGGTATCATTTGAAAGATAGAGATGAGGGCTGGAGAGATGGCTTAGCGGTTAAGCCTTTGCCTGTGAAGCCTAAGGACCCCGGTTCGAGGCTCAATTCCCCAGGACCCACGTTAGCCAGATGCACAAGGGGGCGCATGTGTCTGGAGTTCGTTTGCAGTGGCTGGAGGCCCTGGCACGCCCATTCTCTATCTCTATCTGCCTCTTTCTCTGTCTGTCACTTTCAAATAAATAAATAAATAAATAAAAATAAAGTTGCCACAAAAACAAAGCACTTGTGTTAAAAAAAAAAAAAGATAGAGATGATGTCTCAGTGGCTTCATCACTAAAGCATGGGTTTGTATACAGATTTTGAAATGGCATAGCCATATAGAGTGGTGGCAAAGCTGATGTTTCCTTATGGAAAATAAAGTTGAAATTGTAAAAAATCAATCTCAGATGAACAAATTCTCTGTACAGAGAAGCCCAAAATTAACCCTGTCACTAGTTCCAGATGTTTCTCTGTATCTTTAGTATACAAGGCTTCACATTGTAAGACTCTTAGAATGATAAATCAATTATTTTTCAGATACACTAAAATTATTTCACATCTGACTTGGTGAGAACTATTTGAAGCCCTATGATATTATGCAAGCAGTACAAATATGTGTCCAATAATTTCTTTCAGAATCACATATACTGAGGGAAAAAAGCCAACTATGTCTTATTTTAAGTACAATTTTGGAAAGCTGGGGTATAGTTCAGTTAGAAATGAGGTATCCCCAAAAGCTTGAGAGGATGTGAGCGGATCTCAGAACCCAGGTAAAATGTTAAGTGATGTTGAGCTCACCAGTAATTACAGTGCCAGGAAAGCAGAGGCAGGAGGACACTTGGGGCTCACAGGTCAGATAGTGAAGTCGAGTTTGTGAGCAACAAGTCAAGGAGAGTCCCAGTCTCAAGCAGAGCTGGGATGTGAAGCTCAAAAAACACCCAAGGCTGGATTTGGGCTACAAATGCAGCCACATACATGTGAGCACTCATAAAAACACCTGAGGCTCTCATCTCCACATGAAGGCACCCACATGTGAGCAGTCGTACAAACACCTGAGGTTGTTCTCTGGGCTCTACATGGAGCCACACACATGTGAGCACACATACAAACAATGCAGCTATCCTATGGGCTCCACATGCAGCCACCCATATGTGAGCACTCATACAAACATTAGGTTGTCCTCTGGGCTCCACATCGAGCTGTAGACATGTGTGCACACCTACAAACACATGCACACTGCAGAGACTTGCAAAAAAACATTCAGCTTTGTAGAGGTCATTTGGTTGTGTTTGATTGTTATGAATTCAGTTGTCTTCTCTTATTTGTAATAGCCAAATTACTACAGTAGTATGCACCTCCATTCAATAGGCTTTTGGGAGAAGCAGACTCTAGCTCCAGTATGAAAAAAATGTTCTAAGAGTTGTGAGTGGGGATCTGATGCTGAGACTGGGATGAAACACATACATCTTTTTTTTTTATTTTTTAGCTTTCATCAGAATGGAAACTACAAATAAAATGATGAATGTGAAATCCATAAACTCTACATGAAAGAAACAGAAGTTAAGAAGGCTAAAAGACTACTAGTGAATGTGTTTAGAGAACTCTAAAAAGACATTCTGCTCAGAGCTCAGTGGTCTTAGTCGGAGAACTACCACAAAGAAGGAAAGCTTTCCTTGGGTTCTGAAAACAGGAAAGTGTAGATGAGAAGTGTGGATTGGCATTCACATAAAGAACAAGAGGCCCTGTGATACTTAGGCTCATAAGTATAATTCCAGTAAATAGATCAGTAAAATATTCCACTTAATAAGTCATAAATAGGTACTGGTTAAGTAAATTACACTTATTTGGCATTTTAAAGATAAATAATGTAAGTTCTATGGACTTAAGTATTAGAATTCATCTGCAAGATTGCCAGGAAATTCAGATATTGATTTGAAGATTACATGGGGCTGGGAAGAGGTGTTGTGCTAATAAGCTTGAGACTTTAACCAAGGAAAACAAAGCAAAAGACTGAGAAGAAAATAGCAAGGCGTGTGGTACAAGGCAACATGGAGAGGTCAAAACATGGCAACAGGTGATACCTACTATGTAATTCCCAGGGCTTCCCTGACTTCTTGTTTGCCTTTAAGCCAGAGAAGATGAGCTGTATGAGAAAGGACAGTGGTGTTTACATCACAGGAGACCATCTGGAGACACAATCACAGACCTGAGCCTCAGGGAATAATTGGACTCAGCAGAGCATGAAGGGAAGATTTGTGCCATAGCTCTTTGGCTCTGTAATGACCTTAGCTCCTATAATTTTGACCTTTTAATATAACTAAGTCACCTGTAGTTACTTTCACAGGCTCTAGTTTAGTCAATGGTCATCAAAAAGCAGGAACTTTATGGAAGCAAGTATGAAAAGAGACAATAACAATGATTATTTCTCATAGATGAAAGCATATTGTTAATTATAGACTGGAATTCTATAGGAGCCTAGAAATTCTATAGGAATTCATGTAGCATAGAATGTCACAAAAAATCATATGCAGTGTAACTTTAAAATGGAATTACTGAAAATACCTTTAGGTGTCTTCCAGAAACCTACCAATTCACAAACTTTAGACCCCTCTGGCCTTACCTGCTCTATAAAATATTTTTACCAAAAGCAGTCTTCACAGACACAACTCTATCTGTGCTTGAACTAGTGCATTTTCCACTTTTCAAAATTCAGTTTCCTGGTGGACAAAGAGATTCCTCTAGGAGACCCTCTCATTTCTTTAAATGTTGAACTAAGAGTAGCTTGGCTGACTGAATCCTATGAGTGTAAACCTAGATCTCCAATTTGCAAAAATCTAAACAAGCCTATGCAGAAAGTTTCCTACATAGCTGACAACAAACATTGTCTTTTGGGAAATGGTCATACAATGTATTAAGTAAATAATTTAAGCCACTCTTTAAAGATCAAGCAATCAACTAAAGTGAGAAGGGCTAAGAGAAATAAAGAAAAATATTCAGTTAAATCCTCTGAGAAAGGCTACTCAAAGTTTAACAGAAAAATTCTGTCTGTGATAGCTGGCTTTCAAACACAGCTTGACAGCTCATCATCTGAACATCAGACTATTTAAATCCAGTATCTCATGTAACAGTTGTGAATATGCTGCTATATTTATCTTTTCTCACTCATTATGCAAATATTTTACTATTCTTCATAAAAATTCACTATAAACTCCACATCATTTTGCAGAGAAAGAAGAGGGTCATTTCAATAAAGGTAGAACAATCAAGGCCTATCTGTTCCCAGTAATGGTTATAAATCATATGGAAGGCATAATGGGAATGACCATTGTTCTTCCATGATAGACATCTTACATAACTGTAGAATCAGAACTAAGACTGCCCCAAACAACCCCCAAACTTCTGTACATGATTCCAGTTAAAATATCTGTAACACAGAAACCACTGCCTGCAGTAGAGCTGGGCTTTGCTTATTATCAAAATAGTTGAATTACAAACAATTACTTTAATGGAACATGTAGAGTCCATTTTCTGCTGTGATACTTGGAATTAGAGGCAGCAAAGTGTAACTCCAACAAAGGACCAGCAAATCCATAAACAAAGAGCACCCGCAGGCCATTAGCTCACTTTTTAGGTCATTGTCTGCTAGCCAAGTGAACAATTTTCTTTCCAGTAGATTTCTAAAATAATCAGGTGAAGAGTGTGTATCAGGATTAAGGTGAGCACCACACAACTAAAGCAACTACCATAAGAATACAAGAACTACATTCTGTCTTAGATGAAGAAATCCAGAAAGATGAAGTCCAGGGCTGAAATGGAACTGGATCATCAAGGACTTGGGCACCTTCTAGTCTCTTCATTTATACACAAATGCTGGCTTTCATTTGTCCGGTCACCTTATGTCTCAGGACAGTGAGTGAAACCTTATCCACCAAGTGGCTACTGCAGGTCAGATAAAGGAGAGGTGATGAAGCAAAGTCTGTCCCTGGAAGGCAAATCTGCTCCCTTGGGAGGTTCTCCAATAACTTCACTCAACCCTATTTACAGCTCATTGAATATAATCTCATACTTTTCTCTTAGGTATGAGACTAGTCGGTGTCACTTTTCATCCCAGCTGGTCCTGTACACAGCTCACAAATAGAATTGTCTCTCTAGAGAAAACACAAGATGTGGATTATGAGTGAACTAATATTCTATGACTACATGATAGAGCAGTGCTCCTCTTTCAGCCTCTCCCTATTTCTCTTCCACTCTCATTCTCACATCTCTTCTGTTTCTTCCTTCGTCTGCGAGTTTCTTTATCTTCTCTTGTTAGCAAGTTAACTAACTATTCTGTATCTCAGTACCTTGACTCAGACAAAAGCAGAACAAGAGCCCCAAGCTCAGGTTGTTGTGAAGATAAATGTGTTAGTATTGTGTCATGTATTTTGATTCCTCTGCTCAGCTCTCCTCATTTCCATGCCATTTACATAGATCCCCATCTTTTTAAACTACTGGCAAAACATAAGGATAAAAGATTAGAGGGCTGGAGAGATGTCTCAGCATTTAAGAGTTGCTTGTAAAACCTAATAACCTAAGTTTGATTCTCCAATACCCATGTAAAGTCAGATGCACAGAGTGCCACATGCATCTGGAGTTCAATTACAGTGGCTAGCGGCCCTAGGTACCCATTTTCTCTCTCTTTCTGTCTGTCTCTCTCTCTCTCTCTCTCTTTTTGCTTGCAGATAAATAAATGAACTAATATTAAAAAAATTGAGGAACACTCAGGAGCCATAGATTGTTGCCAGAAAATTTTCAGTGCCACATTCCAATGAGTTTTGGCCAGGGAGGTCCCTATTCACCCAAAACATTATAGACCACTGCTGAGGCCCTTGGTTTCCCACCAGGAATAGATGGTAAGTCCCTATTGCTGAAGACTCCACATACTTGGGCTGCGAGGCCACTGAGAAATCCTGCTGGAACTGAGCTGATAACCTCCTCCATGTAGAACAGCTAATAGAAGGCTGGAAGAAGTCATTCTGCATGCAGTTCAATGGGAAAGAGAAATCACCAGTGAAGATACTCAACAGTGGACACTGCAAGTCTTAAATTTTGCCAGCCAGGCCAAATGAGCCAATGGGTGCAATAGTGGCACGTCTGTCATGGTAGAAACCAACTGCCCTCTAATTGGACTGGAGGCCTGCTCCATGGGAGGGAATACATCCCTGATACTGAAAACTTAAAACAGGGGTAGTCATGAGCCCTAGAGATGTAAGGTCTGCTGCTGTCTGGCTAAATGTATACACTATGCTTATCAAACTGGCCAGTAAGCACTTCTCTTAATGTTCATACCCATATATTAATGCTACTCTCACTTTGGGTAGAGAATCTTCTCTGTTCAGATGGCAGTGACCTTGGGATGACTCAAAAAGCATCATGGTTCTGGAAAGAAGTGACAGGAGTGCTCATCACTGCAATATCTCTATTACACCTTCCAAAGCTCAGGGTCCATTGCGGAAGAGGTGGCAGAAAGAATGTAAGAGCCAAAGGAAGGGTAGGACGCCTTGAAACATGCTCCCCCCAGACACAAAATGGCCTGGATATCCATGACTTCACAGTGCCTGACACTACCTACACAAGACCATCATAGTAGGAAGAAAAGATCATGACATAAAAATAAAAGACTGACTGAGAGGGGGAGGGGATATGATGGAGAATGGAGTTTCAAAGGGGAAAGTGGGGGGAGGGAGGGCATTACCATGGGATACTATTTACAATCATGGAAGTTGTTAAAAAAAGTTGCAAATAAATAAATAAATATTTTAAAAAACCATTTGAATACTACAAAATATTGAACAAAAGTGTTGGTCATATACAGTCATCATCTTCCCTGCAAAGTTACCAATTTTTAAGTTGGGTGATTATTTTGCCTACATGCCTAAACTTAATAAACATCAATAATCAACACATCGAATGTTCAGTATAGCAATATTTAGTGTTTCTTTACTTTAATGTGGTTGTTTATTTTTCTTCTCTGCATCAGTGACCCTCAGGAAAACAATGATATTCATGTGGCATAGAAGGGAATATATATATATACATACAGATTACTGGGGATGACAAGACCCAAGTGAGGTCAGGGCAAGAGATTGAGTAAAGGAAAGGTGGAGAGAGGGCTAATCAAAATCTAAGAGGATATAAATAATTCATATGGAAAACTATTTTTTTGAACAATGGAACACTCAGAAGCCGTAGATTGTTACTAGAAAAATTTCAGTGCCAGGGATGGGATACCTTCCAGTGAGTTGTTGGCCAGGGAGGTCCCTATTCACCCAAAACATTATAGACCACTGCTGAGGCCCTTGGTTTCTCACCAGGAATAGATGGTAAGACCCTATTGCTGAAGACTCCACATACTTGGGCTAAAAGGTCACTGAGAAATCCTGCTGGAACTGAGCTGATAACCTCCTCCATGTAGACCAGCTGACAGGAAGCTGGATTCAGTTCAATGGGAGAGAGAGAAATCACCAGTGAAGATACTCAACAGTAGACATTGCAAGCCTTAAATTTGGCCACCCAGGCCAAATGAGCCAACAGGTGCAATAGTGGCATATCTATTATGGGAAACCAACTGCTCTCTAATTGGACTGGAGTCCCAATCCATGGGAGGTGTGGTGGTTTGATTCAGGTGTCCCCCATAAACTTGGGTGTCCTGAATGCTAGGTTCCAAGCTGATGGAGTTTTGGAGAATTAATGCCTCCTGGAGGGAGTGTATTTTGGGGGGCTGGCTTATGGTTGTTATAGCCAGTTTCCCCATGCCAGTGTTTGGCACATTCTCCTGTTGCTGCTGTCTGCCTGATGTTGGCCAGGGGGTGATGTCCACCCTCTGCTCATGCCATCGTCTCCCCCCCACCCATTGTGGAGCTTCCCCTCGAGCCTGTAAGCCAAAATAAATCCTTTTCCCCACAGGCTGCTCTTGGTTGGGTGATTTCTACCAGCAATGAGAATCTGACTGCAACAGTAAAGTGGTACCAAGAAGTGGGATTGCTGCTAGACACCTGACTACGTGGCTTTGGCCTTTTGGAGCTGAATTTCAAGAGGAATGTGGAAGGATTTGAAACCTTGGCCTAAGAGATGCCTTGCAGTGCTGTAAATACAGCTTGATGGACTAGTCTGGTCAGAGTTAAAAGGCCTGAATGCAGTAAGAACTATGGACTCTGAGGTTTGGCTTATGAGGGTGAAAAAGAGCTTTGCCTGGACTGGGCTAGCAGTTTGTGTGGGAAGCTTGTTGTTATGACTGGGTACTGAGAAGTTGTGCAGGGTTGCATTGCGTAGAAATGAACTAGTATGAGCAGAGTGATATGGCACAGAAAGAAAACTCTTTGGTTGAACTGCTATTCAGCTGCAATTGAGAGATTACAACCTTTGAGATTGGGCCAGATGACCTGCACTGTGGCAACACGAAGAATGTACACTCTCTTAAAGGGGCCTGAGTGCCCAAGGAATGTCCTGTTCTTCAAAGTCTGCTTTACTCCCCCTGGATTAACAAATTGGCACCCTACCTGGTATTATGGAGTATAAGAAATGCAGGAAAGAAAGGGTCATTGAGTTTGCAACACGGTCTTGTGTTTTGGAAATTGCCATGGGCTTGCTTCATGGCTGTATGAAGCCCTGAGGACAAATTGTGGATTGCGGTGAGTGGAGATCCAGTGGAGATGGGACCATGAGGTGGCTGCTAAGGAAAGCTGTCAGCCTAGTTGAAGTTTTCCAGTACTGCGAGTAGCCTAGCTGGTGGGGCGGAATTGGAGCCCCAAAGACTTGTTGCTGGTTAGAATTATTGATTTGGAGATTTGTCACTGACTAGAGTTATTGGACATGGAGTACAAGAGTTTGATGTTTGTCTTGTTGTTTTAAATCTTGTATTGGCTTGAATGTTTCTTTGCTATGCCCAATGCCATCTGTTTGCAGTGTTAATGTTTATCTGTGCCATGGGGTTTTTTGAGGTAATTTTTCTGTATTATGGCTCAGTTAAAAGACGCAATGAGAATCTGACTGCAACAGTAAAGTGGTACAAGAAGTGGATTGCTGCTAGACACCTGACTACGTGGCTTTGGCCTTTTGGAGCTGAATTTCAAGAGGAATGTGGAAGGATTTGAAACCTTGGCCTAAGAGATGCCTTGCAGTGCTGTAAATACAGCTTGATGGACTAGTCTGGTCAGAGTTAAAAGGCCTGAATGCAGTAAGAACTATGGACTCTGAGGTTTGCTTATGAGGGTGAAAAAGAGCTTTGCCTGGACTGGGCTAGCAGTTTGTGTGGGAAGCTTGTTGTTATGACTGGGTACTGAGAAGTTGTGCAGGGTTGCATTGCGTAGAAATGAACTAGTATGAGCAGAGTGATATGGCACAGAAAGAAAACTCTTTGGTTTGAACTGCTATTCAGCTGCAATTGAGAGATTACAACCTTTGAGATTGGGCCAGATGACCTGCACTGTGGCAACACGAAGAATGTACACTTCTTAAAGGGGCCTGAGTGCCCAAGGAATGTCCTGTTCTTCAAAGTCTGCTTTACTCCCCTGGATTAACAAATTGGCACCCTACCTGGTATTATGGAGTATAAGAAATGCAGGAAAGAAAGGGTCATTGAGTTTGCAACACGGTCTTGTGTTTTGGAAATTGCCATGGGCTTGCTTCATGGCTGTATGAAGCCCTGAGGACAAATTGTGGATTGCGGTGAGTGGAGATCCAGTGGAGATGCGGACCATGAGGTGGCTGCTAAGGAAAGCTGTCAGCCTAGTTGAAGTTTTCCAGTACTGCGAGTAGCCTAGCTGGTGGGGCGGAATTGGAGCCCCAAAGACTTGTTGCTGGTTAGAATTATTGGATTTGGAGATTTGTCACTGACTAGAGTTATTGGACATGGAGTTACAGAGTTTGATGTTTGTCTTGTTTGTTTTAAATCTTGTATTGGCTGAATGTTTCTTTGCTATGCCAATGCCATCTTTTGCAGTGTTAATGTTTATTCTGTGCCATGGGTTTTTTGTTGGACTATGGGGAAGCATGACATCAGTGAGATCGATAAAACTATGGGGACATTTAAAGTTGGACTGAATGTACATTATATTTTATATATGTATGGATATCAGTTTATTAGGTCAGCAGGGGTGGAATGTGGTGGGTTTGATTCTGTGTCCCCATAAAGATTAGGTGTCCTGGATGCTAGGTTCCCAGCTGATGAGAATTTGGGGATTAATGCCTCCTGGAGAGAGTGCTCTTGGTTGGGGGTGAGTTCTACCATACAATGAGAACCTGACTGCTACAGGAGGGAATATATCCCTGACACTGAAAACCTACAACAGGGGTAGTCATGAGCCCTAGGGTGGTAATGCGTCTGTTGCTGTCTGCTAAATGTTAGATACTAGTGCCCACCAAACCACCACAGTAAGTGCTCTTAATTATATACCCATATATTAATGTTACTCTTCACTTTGGTTGAGAAGCTTCTCTTTCAGATGGCAGTGACCTTGGGATGACTCAAAAAGCATCATGGTTCTGGAAAGAAGTGACAGGAGTGCTCATCACTGCAATATCTCTATTACACCTTCCAAAGCTCAGGGTCCATTGCGGAAGAGGTGGCAGAAAGAATGTAAGAGCCAAAGGAAGGGTAGGACGCCTTGAAACATGCTCCCCCCAGACACAAAATGGCCTGGATATCCATGACTTCACAGTGCCTGACACTACCTACACAAGACCATCATAGTAGGAAGAAAAGATCATGACATAAAAATAAAAGACTGACTGAGAGGGGGAGGGGATATGATGGAGAATGGAGTTTCAAAGGGGAAAGTGGGGGGAGGGAGGGCATTACCATGGGATACTATTTACAATCATGGAAGTTGTTAAAAAAAGTTGCAAATAAATAAATAAATATTTTAAAAAACCATTTGAATACTACAAAATATTGAACAAAAGTGTTGGTCATATACAGTCATCATCTTCCCTGCAAAGTTACCAATTTTTAAGTTGGGTGATTATTTTGCCTACATGCCTAAACTTAATAAACATCAATAATCAACACATCGAATGTTCAGTATAGCAATATTTAGTGTTTCTTTACTTTAATGTGGTTGTTTATTTTTCTTCTCTGCATCAGTGACCCTCAGGAAAACAATGATATTCATGTGGCATAGAAGGGAATATATATATATACATACAGATTACTGGGGATGACAAGGCCCAAGTGAGGTCAGGGCAAGAGATTGAGTAAAGGAAAGGTGGAGAGAGGGCTAATCAAAATCTAAGAGGATATAAATAATTCATATGGAAAACTATTTTTTTGAACAATGGAACACTCAGAAGCCATAGATTGTTACTAGAAAAATTTCAGTGCCAGGGATGGGATACCTTCCAGTGAGTTGTTGGCCAGGGAGGTCCCTATTCACCCAAAACATTATAGACCACTGCTGAGGCCCTTGGTTTCTCACCAGGAATAGATGGTAAGACCCTATTGCTGAAGACTCCACATACTTGGGCTAAAAGGTCACTGAGAAATCCTGCTGGAACTGAGCTGATAACCTCCTCCATGTAGACCAGCTGACAGGAAGCTGGATTCAGTTCAATGGGAGAGAGAGAAATCACCAGTGACGATACTCAACAGTAGACATTGCAAGCCTTAAATTTGGCCACCCAGGCCAAATGAGCCAACAGGTGCAATAGTGGCATATCTATTATGGGAAACCAACTGCTCTCTAATTGGACTGGAGTCCCAATCCATGGGAGGTGTGGTGGTTTGATTCAGGTGTCCCCCATAAACTTGGGTGTCCTGAATGCTAGGTTCCAAGCTGATGGAGTTTTGGAGAATTAATGCCTCCTGGAGGGAGTGTATTTTGGGGGGCTGGCTTATGGTTGTTATAGCCAGTTTCCCCATGCCAGTGTTTGGCACATTCTCCTGTTGCTGCTGTCTGCCTGATGTTGGCCAGGGGGTGATGTCCACCCTCTGCTCATGCCATCGTCTCCCCCCCACCCATTGTGGAGCTTCCCCTCGAGCCTGTAAGCCAAAATAAATCCTTTTCCCCACAGGCTGCTCTTGGTTGGGTGATTTCTACCAGCAATGAGAATCTGACTGCAACAGTAAAGTGGTACCAAGAAGTGGGATTGCTGCTAGACACCTGACTACGTGGCTTTGGCCTTTTGGAGCTGAATTTCAAGAGGAATGTGGAAGGATTTGAAACCTTGGCCTAAGAGATGCCTTGCAGTGCTGTAAATACAGCTTGATGGACTAGTCTGGTCAGAGTTAAAAGGCCTGAATGCAGTAAGAACTATGGACTCTGAGGTTTGGCTTATGAGGGTGAAAAAGAGCTTTGCCTGGACTGGGCTAGCAGTTTGTGTGGGAAGCTTGTTGTTATGACTGGGTACTGAGAAGTTGTGCAGGGTTGCATTGCGTAGAAATGAACTAGTATGAGCAGAGTGATATGGCACAGAAAGAAAACTCTTTGGTTGAACTGCTATTCAGCTGCAATTGAGAGATTACAACCTTTGAGATTGGGCCAGATGACCTGCACTGTGGCAACACGAAGAATGTACACTCTCTTAAAGGGGCCTGAGTGCCCAAGGAATGTCCTGTTCTTCAAAGTCTGCTTTACTCCCCCTGGATTAACAAATTGGCACCCTACCTGGTATTATGGAGTATAAGAAATGCAGGAAAGAAAGGGTCATTGAGTTTGCAACACGGTCTTGTGTTTTGGAAATTGCCATGGGCTTGCTTCATGGCTGTATGAAGCCCTGAGGACAAATTGTGGATTGCGGTGAGTGGAGATCCAGTGGAGATGGGACCATGAGGTGGCTGCTAAGGAAAGCTGTCAGCCTAGTTGAAGTTTTCCAGTACTGCGAGTAGCCTAGCTGGTGGGGCGGAATTGGAGCCCCAAAGACTTGTTGCTGGTTAGAATTATTGGATTTGGAGATTTGTCACTGACTAGAGTTATTGGACATGGAGTTACAGAGTTTGATGTTTGTCTTGTTTGTTTTAAATCTTGTATTGGCTGAATGTTTCTTTGCTATGCCCAATGCCATCTTTTGCAGTGTTAATGTTTATTCTGTGCCATGGGTTTTTTGAGGTAATTTTCTGGTATTATGGCTCAGTTAAAAGACCTTGGACTATGGGGAAGCATGAACATCATTGAGATCGATAAAAACTATGGGGACATTTAAAGTTGGACTGAATGCATTATATTTTATATCATGTATGGATATCAGTTTATTAGGTCCAGGGGTGGAATGTGGTGGTTTGATTCCTGTGTCCCCCATAAAATTAGGTGTCCTGGATGCTAGGTTCCCAGCTGATGGAGATTTGGGGAATTAATGCCTCCTGGAGAGAGTGCTCTTGGTTGGGTGATTTCTACCAGCAATGAGAACCTGACTGCAACAGGAGGGAATATATCCCTGACACTGAAAACCTACAACAGGGGTAGTCATGAGCCCTAGGGGTGTAATGTCTGTTGCTGTCTGGCTAAATGTATATACTATGCCCACCAAACCACCCAGTAAGTGCTCTTAATTATCATACCCATGTATTAATGTTACTCTCACTTTTGGTTAGAGAAGCTTCTCTTTTTCAGATGGCAGTGACCTTGGGATGACTCAGAAGGCACCATGGTGCTGAGAAGTGACAGAGGAGTGCTTAGGACTGAAATATCTCTATCACACCTTCCAAGGCTCAGGGTCCATTGTGGAAGAAGTGGTGGAAAGAATGTAAGAGCCAAAGGAAGGGTAGGACCCTTGCAAAGTGCTCCTTCAGACACAAAATAACATGGATATTCATGACCTCATAGTGCCTGACACTGCCTACAGAAAACCATCATAATAGGGAGGAAAGATCATGACATCAAAATAGAAAGGGGGCTAATTGAGAGGGGAAGGAAATATGATGGAGAGCAAAGCTTCAAAGGGGAAAGTGGGGGGAGGGAAGAATTACCATGGGATATTGTTTATAATTATGGAAGTTGTCAATAAAAAATAAAAGTAAATAAATAAAAAGAAGAGGATTTCTAAGAGATCAGTTTTCCATGATTCAATATGATGTGTATCTGCAGACACTCCCTGCAAACTGAACCAATGGTAAGTACAAACGTGTAGACATAGAAAATTTTCTTTGCCTCTTTCTACATATAATTTCCTTTCACTAATTATTTTGCTAATACAGCAACCAGCTTTACATGCAAGTGCAGAACAATTACAGTTAATCAACTCCTTTAAAAACAAGCAAAGGGATTCGGACAACAAAATATATAAGACTTCATATCTACTCTTTTCAACTGTGTAGATTTATTGACCCTGTTTTACTGAGGAGATGACAGGATGAAGTAGCATGCAGAGCTATAGGAGGTGCTTGCACTAGGATACTGAAAAGCCACTTGGTAATGGTGAAAGCCATTTGTAATTGAATTTTTTTGCATTAAAACTTCTTCAAGTCATCTAAAGTTTTGGTGCCTCCCTAAGCCCTGAAATTGTGTGCTAAAAACTCATAATTAGATCCAAACAACACAACAGTATTTTACATGAATCTCTGGTCCATGTAGGTGGATAGTTTGTTCTTCGAGGTTTAGCTTCTTTCAGATTCTTGTGTGATATCAAATTATCCTTTTATTTGACTCTTTGCTCCTTACTTAAGAAGAAAAGAATGAAAGCCATTGAATATTTTTTGTGAATGTAAATAAGTAAACAAGGGAAAACTCTAGACCAAATAGCAATAACCTGAAGTTGCTTTTCTTTGCATTTATAGAAAATTATAACTGACACAATTGGTCATTGTGCTTCTGTTTTCAAAGACAGTTTTATTTATTCAGTTATAGTTTATTTATAAAAGTTGTTTGCTTAAGTTAAAATGCATGTGTCAAAATCTGCTTTAAACTTACAAACTATCAGCATATCTTAAGTTACTGAATTAATCATATAAGACATTAAGTAATCCAAAAGACGAATAGTGGCTGATTCTTTTAACAATAAACTAATTATTCCAAGAAAATATCCATAAAATAAAACAATGTGACATTCAGGCTTTCTAGCCAGGTATAATTCACATAAGTTTAGTGTAACTAAATTGAATTTATAATGAATTGAATGAAATACTTCTTAAACTTTCAATAACCAAAATATTTGTGATACTGGTATAGTATTAGCACTAAATTGCAAGACACCTATAGACTGTTCATTAAGTCAGAGTTCAGTATGGGTTACCGAGGAAAGCTACTCAGCCACCACATTCTCCTACTGACACTGTTAGAGTAAGCAACTGGAGCTAAGGCTGAGCAATGCAAGGACACCATATCAGCAAATCTGCCACAAAAACGTCCTTGATCACAATTGTTGGGAAGGGATTCCTCTCTTCGGGCAGTCAGAGACTCTATATTCATTTGCTCCTGTGTCTCTTTTATGAATTTTCAGGCAGAACTGTCACAGCTAATATTTGTAGCACATCAATTCATAAAAGAAGTCTTCATTAGCTTTTTGGACACCCATGGAAATACTGACACTAAAGCCATTCCTGCTACGCAAATAACCTTCATAAAATGTTTGTGCCATTGTTACTTGTCTCTTAAGGCTGTCTCTATTTACAAAACAAGATACCTCCATCTAACACCTCAGAAAATATCAAATTGAAGGCTAGAGTTCCATAAAAGTTCATGGAAACAAGAATTCAAGAACCCTCAGTTTGCAAGTGGCTCCCATGTCAAACTACTAATTAACTAATTCATTTGTGAGAGTAAGGCCTAGCTTTGCCATTGACTTTCAGACTATCAAGTAAAGCCAATAGCACACTGTCTCTCAACAACTTGCATCTGATTTCAAGGTGCAGATGCTGCTACAGGATACTGCTCACACATATTCATGGTTCCTCCATGGGTACCCAGCCTCAAACAGTTTGACTTGTTTTAAATACTGGAATGTGAATGAGCTTAAGTGGCCTGTGTCATTTCTTGGTGGAGGCTTTCAGAGCCAGCACTGGGATCATGATTCCTTCTGCCCCAAGAACAGAAATGTCTGAGGAGAGTCCTCTCCATCAGTGTGTCGCAGACAGAGCCTCAATCCCAATAGGAATGGGCATTAATCCATTCTAGAGGATGGAATCCTTATGTGCAGGCCCTCACACGCAGACACGACACTCAGTATTGCTGTGTTGAAAGTCACCTTTCCATGGCAGGCTTTGGGAAATACATTCCAACCATAGCAGGCATCCACATGAAAATAATCAAATGGAACAGCAAACCTTATCCTGTGTCATTTTTGCTCATTCTTTCTTAAGAAGTTTTGTTGAGTTAAATTCTATGCATGGTAATGCAAGCTTAGCAAATACTATATGTACTACATTACAAATGCTATTTGGAAATAGTTTAGATGATCAGGTTATATTTCAAGCTTTGTTCATGTCCAGTACAGAGCTGAAGTAGTACATTAAATTTTGCTTAAATCTACTAAAAATTCCCTTGTATTGGTGAGTGGGAACAGAGTGTCACCTGATCAAAGACAAGTACACATTGCACATTTGTAAACAGTCAGGTGGTGCACATCCTTTTAAACACAGGGATTGATATAAAAAGGCAGTGAGAGACAAGATATCATATACAAACCAGGCTCTTAATTATAGATGAACTTTAGAACAATGATACCCACAATTTAATTTCATGAACATCCATTTGATACTGAAGACTAAGAAAAGCAAGAATGCATTCTTTCTTCTCTCTAACACACAACAGAAATGACACAAGCATGCTCAAACTCCTGCTGTATTTTTCTCAAGCGCATCAGACTTAGTGGCTCATGCTTGCCCTGGCAAACTTGACAAGCACTGCACTTTCCTGAAAGTAGAAAATCAGACAAATATTAAAGGAGTGCACTCTAGGCATGAGTGTAGAAAACTGTCAAAAAGACATAGTTGTGTGTGGTGGCTCATACCTATATTTCTAGCACTCAGGAGGATAAAGCAGGATTAACCTAAATTTGAGGCCAGCCTTGGCTCTAGTGTAAGACTCTGTCTCAAAAAGCCAACCAACCAACCAACAAGACACAAGCACTTGTTGGTGAACTATAAGAGTTGTGGAGAAGGTGCTTTCTCAAGTGAATGGGTTGGAAACTAGTTAGGAAATAACAGCTTAGATAAATCATTCTATTTATGAAGTAAAAAGAAATCTGAGGTGCTCATTTAATTTAGTTTTTTTGATTGCTTTTTAAGAACCATTAGGGTAGCAAGAAACCAAAGAAGAGAAGTGACGAGTGAACAGGGCAAGGTTCTTGATTCATAACTCTAACAATTGCTCATGGAATAGAAACTGAACAATTTGCAAAAGTTTGGGAAGAGAAGTTGCTTCGGTTAAAAAGGAAATATTCTAGCCGGGCGTAGTGGCTCATGCCTTTAATCCCAACACTCAGGAGGCAGAGGTGGGAGAATCACGAGTTCGAGGCCACCCTGAGACTCCATAGTGAATCCCAGGTCACCCTGGGCTACAGTGAGACCCTACCTTGAAAACCAAAAAAAAAAAAAAAAAAAAAAAAAAAAAAAAAAAAGGAAATATTCTGAGTGTAGCCAGCAAAAAGAACAAGTGAGATCTGTCTTGAAAATATATGCTATTTTCACAGTGGGAAACTGCAGAAAGATTTTAAGCCAAGTGGGACATGATCACATTTGCCTTAATAAATAATGCAATCGGGCTGGAGAGATGGCTTAGCCATTACAGTGCTTTCCTGCAGAGCCTAAAGACTCAGGTTCAATTCCCAAGCCAGATGTACAAGGTGGCACATGTGTCTGGAGTTTGTCTGCAGTAGCTAGAGGCCCTGGTGTGCCCATTCTAGTTATCTGCCTCTTCCTCTATCTTAAATAAATAAATAAAGCAATCTAAAAAAATATGCTATTTTGAATAAAAGGCATAGAATACATACCCAAAATTAGAAGTATTGGCCAAGATATGCTATTACATTTCTATTCAGTTCTAATTACTGATGTTCAACTGCCTTTTGAAAAGATGTTCTTTTATCAGAAATGCATGGTAGGCTGCTTTACTTCAGTTTAAATCACCAAGCAATTCTTAGGGCCAGAGAGATAATTTAGTCAGTAGAGTGCTTGTCTCACCAGCATGGGTTCAACCCCCAGAACCCACATGCAATGCAAGATATGAGGCCATGCATCTGTAATCCCAGTGCTGGGGAAGTGGAGACAGAAGGATCCTTGGGCCTCATTGGACAGGTACTCTAGCCTGGTTCTTGACTTCCAGGTGAATAAGAACTCATGTCTCAAAAAAAAAAAAAAAATGATGGCATTCCTGAGGAAGGGCACTTAAAATAGTCTTCTGGCCTCCACATATACCCATGTGCATACATGCAATCTCACACAAAAGCAATTCTAAAAACTCTTAAATTATCTGTGCACCATGCAACAAGATGTAAAATGTTAAAATACTCTTTTCCTTATCCATCTCATAATAAGAACATAAAATCTATTAAGACACAATTTAAAATATCAGCATTATTTTAAAGTGAATCACATCAGCAAATCATTCCAAATTTAAACTGTGATTATTTTCCTTTTTCTTCTTTTTTTTATTTATTAACTTTTTGATAGATGATAATCATACTAAATACATTTTCATAGCATCTCTGGAAATTATGCGTTTGCTAAAACAAGAAACAACACAGAAAAATTACTGGTTGTTACATTACAACAATTTTCTGTCCATCAAAAGCGATTCAACCAAATGTGTACAAAAAGTAGGTCACTGAAAGTGATCAAAAACACCAAGTCAATGTGATTTGTGCCCAAGGTGACCACAGATGGATGCATATTCATGAACAAGGATAATTTAGAAGTTCTCTACAATCTTACAAAAGGAATCTCAGATGATAAGACTGTTCTTAAAAGTGAATGAGTTTACCCAAACACCAAATTTTTATATTTGCATACATAAATATATATAAATAAATTTATTTGCATAACTAAATATAAAAATAAATATAATTTAATAAGAGATTTTACAGGATACTTAGTGTTTTGGTTTGTATTAAGAAAATCTTCCATTCTTCATCACATGCCTTAGTTTCAGAAAACTTAAACATAGTACAAAGAAGCCAGCTGAAAAGCTCTATTACATCACACACTGACCATTTTAGTGAAAACAATGCAAATATATATATTTTCTAACTTATCTACCAGCCAGCTTCTCTGATCCAATTTTCAATGTTCTGGAATGGCAGGTGGTAGAAGGAACATTCTATGAAAGACATCTCAAAAACCCACCAATGGGCTTGATTCAACCTCTCAGACACTAGAAGAAAACAACTGTGCAACAGAAAAGCTCTGATCCACTGTGGTTGGGCACCTCTGTCCAGTCCACCCCATGAGACTGTTCTGTCATGTCTAGGCCATCAGCTGCTGTCACTGTCTCTATGAGTGCAGAGAAAGCAGACAGAGACAAAACAGACATGGTTCGCAGTGCCAAAAATGCCAGGAGGCCATGCTTAAGTGCCCTGATGCATAATGTTCTAACTGTCACTTTTATTTAGCATTTACCAAGTTCTTTAGGCATTGGGAAAGCTCTGTCACTTTGGTAGAGGCTTTATGCAAAAGTTGCTGAGAGGTACATGCCTGAAGATATAACTAGTTACTCTTACAGATTATTTTTAACAAGGGATATTTCAAAGTTATATCCCATGTTTAATTTTTAAATATTATGCATTATATATACTTTGCCAATTGGAACATAATTTGTATAAAATCTAAATCAATCAGGCTATGAATAAAAATAGAATATTAACTTTATCGATGTCAGGAAGAATGTCAATGGAACACCGAAGGGCGCTTTGTGTTTAGGGTGGAAGAAGCAATGGCATTCATGTGACATTTCTCTTAATGGCATCTCAGTCTAATAATGCAACCCTTAAAGACAAAATAGTCTTGATATCTGAATTCCAGTCTTCATTCTGCTCTATTTGGATAACATAATTTGAAAGTAAACACCTTAAATGACTTACCATATTCCCAGCCTCTAGATGACTTGAAAAAAAATCATGTAAATTTCTTGAGAACTGGTGATCTTAGTGTCTATCTACTCAGTTCAGAGAGTGGGGATATAAAGAGAGGGCATGCTGCATATTTTTTTTTAAGATTTAGAGGAACATCCATGTGAAACCTGCCAAGGCATGCCAGCCAATGTATATTTACAATAGAGAATTTACTGACTCCAAAGTTTCTTAACTTGTTAGAAAATTTTCTACTTCTGTGAACATACTTCAATAAGCTGCAGATGCTGAGCATCAAGAGATCTGGCTGAATCTGGAAGGAAGCCAGTTTCCAGATGGTTGGCCAATAAAGTGCTGTAAAGAGCTACAAGAGCAGCTGGGGGGAAATAGCCAACAATGTTGTGAGCAAACGGGGGTCACTGATCTATGAAAACAACCAGCCTGACAAGATGCACATATCTGTGCAGTAGTGGCACACAGCCTAGGTGGGTAACCAATGGCTCTCTGATTGGCTAAAAGATCTGCTCAGTGGAAAGGAACCCATAAGTGAAAATGGAAACCAAGTCCAAATCCTATAGAAATCAAGATTATGCACTCCAATGAGAATGTCCAGCTAGGCTTTGTTCAAAAGTGAGTCTGCAGCCATCAAAATCTCTCTTAATTAGCAATGCTTAATCTATACTAATCCCACTCTCCATTGGAGAATGTTTTTCTTTTTTAGAAAGAAGCTGAGAAATAACTGAGGACAACCAAAATTTATGAACAAGACAAGAAAAAAATAGCTGACTCCCTGGCAGGAGATGAACTGCCTCTCACACAGCAACTAGGGCCCAGGTGAAACCACAGAGGAACTGGTGAGATGAGCAAGAGTGCTGCTTCCATGGTGAGCCTGAAAACCTGTGCCAGGGTGATGAAGACAGACACTGAGGAAACTGAAAACCTACCAAAGCAGAAAGCCAGAAGCTGCTGAGAGCTCAACACTAACGTAGAATTAAAGCACACTCTCCAAAGCTCAGGGAATTGTATAGAATAGGAGGTAGAAAGAATGCAAGAACCACAGGGTGAGAGGGAATATCCAGAGGCATCCTCCGCCCCAGTGACTGATTGCTGTTCTCACAGATCATAACCCACAACTCCATAGTGAATACCAGCAATGCCACTGAGGAAGGCCCTCAGTGGAGTGGGGGCAGGGAGGAGGGAAATTATGGTATCAACACATGATGTATTCATACAACGTTTCCACTTTATAATAAAAAATAGAGGGGAGAAGAAAGGAGGAATTGGAAAGATACAAAATTAAGTCTATGCCAGTATTTAGGTAACCTCGAATATGGCTTAGTATCAGCATGTCTAACATTTTTGAAAGAGAAGGCAGTCAGGAACCCTGCAGAACAGTGACCAAAGGAAAGACAAGTTCTCCCAACAGATATGACACTCTTATAGCCTTGGGTCAGGCATCCAAGTGTAAATCTGAGTGAAAGGTGTACTATTATAGATGAAATGCAATGGCTGTAATTCATTTGACATAAACTGTCAGGCACTATGGCTTTAAATGTGTTATAAAATGGCATCAAACTTACCTGTAAGCAGAATGTAAAGATGCTAAAATTCTACAACAAACAAGCAAATTAATTAAAAAATGAGTAAAGGATGTTTCTTCAAAGGAAATGTGAAAATGTCAAATAAGTACATGAAACAATTCCCAACTACATTAATCCTTACAAAATGAAAAAAAACAAAAACCAGGCATGGTAACACATGCCTTTAATCCTCACATTTGGGAGGCAGAGGTAGGAGGATGACTGTGAGTTTGAGGCCACCCTGACACTACATAGTGAATTCCAGGCCAGCCTGGGATAGAGTGAGACTCTACCTCAGGAGAAAACAAAAAGTAGAACAAAACGAAAAATCAAAACTATCAATGAGAATGGCTGCTATTTAAAACACACACACACACACACACACACACACACACACACACACACAAAATGAGCTAGGGAGATGGCTCAGAGGTTAAAGGCTCATGCTTGTAATGCTTGCTGGTCTGGTTTCAATTCCACATAAAGCAAGATGCACAAAGCAGTGCATGTGTCTGGAGTTCATTTGCAGTGGCAAGAGACCCTTGTGTACCAATTCCCTCCCTCCATCCCTTTCTCTAATAAATAAAGTGTTTAAAAAACCATAAAACAACAAATGTTGGTGTGTTTTTGCATCCTTGGTGTGAATACCATATAAGATATCCACTATGGAAAACAGTATGGTAATTCCCCAATAAATTGTAAGTAAAATTATCCTGCAATACAGTATTATGCCAAGGACATTATGCTAAGTGAAATAAGTATAAAACAAAATATAAACACTGTGATTTCATTTACAGGAGGTCCTTGGAGTAGCTAGAATCTGTCTAGGTGGTGGGAGGACGGTGTCCCAGAGTTTGCGGGAGAGAGGATAGAGTTACTGCTTAAAGGAAAAGAGCCCAGCTTTATAGATCTGGAGACATTTGTGATACCTATGGAACTCGTTCCTTGTAATTGCATTCAGTACCAATGAACCATGCACTTAGAACATTTGAAATGATGAATTTTACTTGTATTTTAACAAAAAATGTGGAAAACCCAAAATGAAAAACCTGATTCTTTGCATGCAGATGTCAAAAGCATGACAGGTATATCACTACCATAA
Organism: Dipus sagitta; assembly: GCA_036346955.1. Classification (NCBI taxonomy): domain Eukaryota; kingdom Metazoa; phylum Chordata; class Mammalia; order Rodentia; family Dipodidae; genus Dipus; species Dipus sagitta. The sequence goes on along the minus strand of CM070778.1, from coordinate 70,638,251 downwards.
TCCAGGACAGCCTCTCTCATAACAGATGTTAGAAGGAGCATCTGGGAGAAACAGAGAAGAAAATGAGGTTTTTATAATTATGGAAGTAATCCAGGAATGATGTCAGAGAAGAAACTTGATGAGGTCAGAATAGCAAAAGAGAAATATGTTGTGAAGACCATTTGTTGTAACCTAAATTTTATTCCCATTCCAATGTAAGAAAAGTTGTAAATGGAAATAGTAAATGGAAAACAGAAGGGCACAACATATGCTTACTGTGACTTACTCTTAGGGAATTCACAACCAGTAGCACTGACAAGCACATAATGCTCCTGGTGAATAATGCCCATATTTAATGAAATACGTCATCATGGCACTTTCTAGAGTTGATGTTAAGAACTTAATTTAATTAATACATATTATGCATCCGTCCCTGCACTAAGTGCATTTACAGGGACTTCCTTATTCAGTTCTCCTGATGTAGCTACAAAGTGATGTCAGGCATCCAATAGCTCTGGTTCTCAGTTGAGAAACTGAGGCCCAGAGAGCTTCATGACTTTTCCAAGGTTAAGCAGGCATCCAAGGAGTCAGACTGGATAACAGCAGCATGATCCTGAGGCCCATGGGACCTGAGACATGGACGGTGGACTCCACTCAGCAGGTGGGGAAGGGTGACCCTGAGGAAACGTATCTATCAGATGCTGGCAGAGAACCTGCCTGAAGCTAAAATAAGTTCACAAAGAAAAGGCAGAGGCCATGTGGACCAACTCTCTTATATCCTAGGCCACAGTTTGCATTTTGTCCCTGTATAAAACTTGGTGTAGTGAGAAATGTTAAATGCTTAGAAATTTTTTTTCAAGAAAGATGTGACTGCAAACTAGAACTTCGGTTTCTACCGGGGTGTAATGTTTGAAAAGTAGTGAACCTCTGATGCTCTACTATATCACATATGAAATGAAACATAAGGATGAATCACAATGCCTAATTTGATGGAATTATTCTGACATTTAAATGAAATAATATAACTGAAATGCTTAAGAAAAGTTCTGCAAGAAAGGCAGTGATAAAGGAAGCTGCCCACCATTTTCTATGTCCCACTGTCCCATCATACAAACTAAAATTCATGTTAATGGCTTTACTCTAACTCATTAATCATGAATAGTGATTTAAAAGTGAAAATTCCCTCTAGAACTGGAAATGTTCATACCAGGTATATGCAAAATATATGCTAATACTATCAATGAGCTATAATGGCAGATATATATGGAGAGAGAGAGAGGTAACCAGAATGTAAATGGAAACACACAGTGTAACCATAAGGGCAAGTTGTGGACAGTTGAAAATAGAGAAGCTGGGCATGGAAACATTAGTTCAGACCATCATTCAATCTTGCTTCAGCCTTCTCAGCAACACAATGATGTGTTTAAAATAGGTGTCCTTAAAGACCCTTCCTAGGTCGAAAAAAAATCATACAGTTTTACTAAATTTCAACTATTTTTGATAATCCTGCTTCAGGTCTCTTCCTGCTCTCCCTGTAAATTCGGAGGACCACTGCAATCAAGATAGTACTTCAGAAGCAGGTCCCAGGAGCAGGGAAATCCCCTAAATGGAGAATCAGGCTCTTAACCAGAAGCAGCCATTACTCTGTCCTTGGACATCTATACCATGAGGCTGTAATCCTGGATTCCTAGCAAGTAGCAGCTCCTGGGAATTTACTGGAAATTCACCTTCTCAGTTCTACTCCATGTATCAGAACCTCTAAGAGGGAGCCTCAGTGACCTAAATTTTAATATACCTTTTAGATGACCCTTGTGTAGGGTGGCATTTGAGATTTACTTTGATCTATTTATTTTGTTTTTCTTTATGAGCACCAAGGTCAGGCTTCTTAAACATTTGCAACCCATGATATTTTGTATTGAAGTGACTAATCCTGGTCTGTCAAGGTTCAAAAATATCATATAATTCATTACAAAGTATAAAAGTTCACAGCTGTTATATGTGGGGTGTATGTGATACTCCAAGCTCCCACACATTCTATTTCCATCTAGGAAACCATGGAGCAGTTCCAGATGACAAAGTAGCAGAAGCAAGCAGAGATTAAAGAAATAGTTATGGAGTGGGGGTATATGAGATCTTGCTAATAACTCACAGTTTGAGGTATTAATTCAGTATATGGATATCTTCTCAATACTAAGAATAGTTGTACTTTTCTTTGGTTAAATTGCAACATCTTGATAAATTTTCTACCCTCAAACTCATTCTAAACAATGGTTTTCATATACTTTTAAAATACATAATTCATGGTTCTTACATATTTTCCAAAATATAAACAAAATAAAAATAAAATAGCGATTAAAGAGATAAATTTTTAGCTACATTTGGTATACCATAATGATAGTCAAAGAAAAAGGAATTTATACATGTCTTTCCTCCTATGTCAAACCTTGTAGGAATTAATAAATAATGCTTTGTAACAAGTTCATGACAAAATTAGAGAAGTCAATTTCTTTTTCTGCCAGCAGATGAATTTTTTTGGAAAAAAACACGATTATTAAAAGATAAAAGTAGATGGGACTAGCAAATGGGAGAAGCAGAAGAAAATCAAACCTAAACCTCTGTAGGAGGAACTTGTAAGTTAAATCAACTCTTTAAACAACTGCTCCGGCTGAAGCTCCCCAACACAGAGCCCATGCATGCAATCAAGCAGCACACAACACCAGGAGCAGTGACCAGGCATTAGGAAAGAACTGTGGCACGAACAGCTGGTCCCACTGGCCACTTTCTCCTCTGCCCTTGTTCATTCTATGACTAGCAACCACAGTGTTTGTCACAAGAATAAAGTTCTGAAACCCACTTTCTAAATAAAGTTAACCATCTGCCTCAGAAAGGCTCCTAGCCAGAGTATGAAGAACGCCTTTGTAAAGCTGAAGATATTCATGGTCTCCACAGGCAGCCCAAGAGAAATAAAAAGAACATAACACAGGAAAGAAAAACCTTTGTGCAGGCAGACCAACTGCCTCATACAGTATGTGATGGACAGCATTGGCATCTTCAAGGATGGGCCTAACTCAGTCATGTTACCATTCCTGTGGGAAGAACAAAGAGAATGAACAGCCTTACTTATAACACAATGTGGCAGGCTATGAAAACAAAAAGTTGGCAAAAGCAGTAAAAAGTGACACGGGAATGAGGGTATTTAGATGAGAAGTGATTCTTTTTTGAGGAGGTTGGGAGGTGTATTTGGGCTAAGGCCCAGTTAAATTGAGAAAGCCTTTTATAGCTATGAAAATACATTAAGACAAAGAAATGCAAAGGTCCTTAGGCCAGAGCATACTTCTTAAAAAAGCAAAGTCTGTGGCTAGAGACATGGCTTAGTTAAGGCATTTTACTGCAAAGCCAAAAGACCCCAGTTCTATTCCCCAGGACCAATGTAAGCCAGATGCACAAGGGAGCACATGCGTCTATGGACCACTGCCACTTCATCCCCTACCTCTTCCCCCGGCCGGCTGCAGGCCAGGCTATTCCTGAAGAATGAACTTCTGTAATTATGTTACTTAATGAAAGCCTATCCCAGTTAATATATTTACAGATGTCACTTCTTCCTACTATTATTCCTCTGTTTCTCCATATACATACTCATACTCACAAATGGATAACAGGAGGGTTGGCAGGGGCCAAGAGGGGGAGGAGGAGCAAAGATTAAAGGTACTTAACAGTGAGTCGCAAAGGCAACCAGGCAGAAAAAGGTAGGCACAGTCTTCCCTTTGGTTACTTGTTTTTTTGTAGACAGGATCTCCCTTGTAGCCTAGGCTGGCCTGCAGCCAGAAACATAATTCATAACAATTCTCCTGACTCCGCCTCCCAAGTTCCTGGAGTATAGTCCTGAGCCACTATGCCAGGCTCCATCCTTTTACCTTGTGCTTTATTTTTTTTTAATGTATTCAGCATCCTCACAGACTTTAAAACATAAATAATATCAGTTCCTGAAAGAAACTCCTTAAAGATGACTGTGCCCTGAGCATGACCAGGTTGACCAGCAGCATGCACATTAGGCATCTATGGACCATAGCCACTTCATCCCCTAGCTCCTCCCACCGGAGCATGCTGCTGGCTTAAGAGTTCTCTACTGGATTCTTGGCACCTTACTAGGTGATGAGAATGCAGAAGAAAAAGGGCTGTCTCTTCTTCACCCCCATTGCCTCCCAGAGGAGTTCTTTAGGAGGAAGACCTGGAAGCTTATTACAGTTTGATGTGCAAAGCTCCTTAAAGGCCCTGATGTTCGGGGTGAGGATAAGTACATGAGTGGACACTGAGGGCTCTGACCACACAGCAGATCAGTCCACTGATGGGTTCCTAATTTAATGGGCTACTGGAGATGATTGAAGCTTGGTGAGACTTCACTGAAGGCAGAGGTCCTGCAGAGCTATGTTTTACCTCTTTCTGCCTCTCTCCTGTTCACCCTGACAGCAGCTTCATGGCCATGTGCTCCTACATTTCCCACCACGACTTTTTGCCCAAATCAGTGAAGCCAGGCAGCCAGGGTCTGAAGGCTCAGAAACCAGGAACTCGAACAATTTTACTTGCTTTAAGTGGTTCTCAGATATTTTGTTACAGCAACAGGGGGCCATAAAAGAATTATATTTAGGATAATTCATAAGTGGTAACTAGGGAAGATTTGTGTGTGGTACACATTTTTAGGGGGAATTTCCAAGACTAAAGGACCACTGGGTGAGGATAGGGAGCGTATGAAAGAACTGACACACAGAGGATGGCGATAGAACCCTGTGTCCAACCAGAAAGAAATTAAAAGGGAAACTATAGTGAATGAGAAGAAACAATTTTAAAAATGAGAATATATACATTTGGATCTAAAGGAAAGGGGATAGAGAATTAGATTTAAATCCCCCTTGGCTATGTAAAGTTGGTAAACATAGTCTGTTCTGGGATATAATCTGATTAAAATTCAAAATTCCATGAGCAGTATGAGATTCCAAGAATATTTCAACAAAGACCCAACCGATACACTAGGTACAAATGAATAAGGTTTATATTGGTAGTGACAGCCATCCCTATAATTATAGGATAAAATAAATGTATTGATATCCTCAAAGGTCTGCAGGAAAGTATCATGTAATTTTAAGTTTCTAAGTCTAACTAAACTATCATGGAAATGTAAGGGTAGAGATATTTTTGGTTACAAAACTGCTCAGAAATTTAACACAAGTTTTGATAAAACAAAAAGAAGCCATGAAATAGAAAGAAACAGCAGTGTGAAATGGCAACAATAGCATCAAGAAAAGCAGCAAGATGAGAGAGGCCCACACCTTAAAATTACCAGTTGTAAAATTTACACATGAACCAATGGCAATTTGGATAGGACAACTGATTGTTTTAAAGTAAATGTTGTAGAAAAGGAAAGTATACATCTACAAGAGAAATTGAAATAATCCAAAAATGTATAAATTATGCTTAAGCAGGTTTTTTTTACTGCTTTTCCTTTTGCCCCTTCTAAAAAATATTAATATTAAAATATTAAATTAATTTATTTACTGGAGATAGAGGCACAGAGAGAATGGGTGTGCCAGGGACTCATGCCACTGCAGACAATCCCCAGATGCATGCACCATTTTGTGCATCTGGCTTACGTGGGTACTGGGGAATAGAACCTGGGTCCCTTGGCTTTGCAATCAGGTGCCTTAACCGCTAAGCAATCCCTCCAGTCTGCCCGTTTTTTTTTTTTTTTAATTTGACTAAAGTTTTGAAACATGCTTTGATCTTAAAATTACATGACAGAAAGAACCCTCCCTGGGAGCATCATAGTCAGGAAACATGGGCAGAGATGCGCTATCTAATAGAATCTGCAGGATGGATGCTGCTCTTGGCTTATAAAAACAGGCTGGATTATCTGAGAGCTGGTAGTGGTGGTACACAGCAGCAGGAAATGGCTCAATAGGTAGAGATGGAGGATCAAATGTTAGAGGCCAGTTGGGTCTACACATTTGGGGCTGAGGTGATGGCTGAGTGGTTAATGCCATGTGCTTCCTTGCCTGAGATACCCATTCAAGCTTTCAAGTATTATGAATTAATTTTCCTCCTTGTATATGAAAATTAGCCACATGGTCTGAAAAATCTCTCCAACAAAGAGTGTATTCTTTACTACTGCAAATCCCACTTCTTTTGCAGCACCATTCACAGATGCCAAGACATGGGAACAACCATACGTATGCTCAGCAAAAGATTAAAGACAAAGAAATGTGGTGCATTTACAAAGTGGACTACTCTCATTAATAAGAAGGAAGCTACAGTGTACAAGAGCAAGGATCAACCTAGAAAATATTATGTTATGTGAAATAAACCAGGCACAGAAAAACAAACACTGCATGAGTCCACACATGCAGAGCTCTCAAATATTGAAACCTCCAGAATCAAAGTATGGAATAGGGCTGGAGAGATGTCTTATTGGTTAAGGTGCTTGCCTGCCAAGCCTAAGGACACAGGTTCAACTCCTCAGTACCCACGTGAGTCAGATGCATAAAGTACCTTAAAAACAAAAAAAGGAATTTCAAATCTACAACTCTGACTCCATTAAACTTTCCATGTACTGAGAAGTAAAGAAGAGTTACCAGAAAATGTTTTCTTAAAACAACAAAAAATTTGCTACCAAAGTAACTCCCAGTACCAGCATGTGGCTATCATCCACAATGAGCCTTTGATCAGAGAGACATACAAGGTTTCCTAAAACAAAGACAGGTTTCAGTCAGAGTACTTGATGATCCACCAAAGGTTAGTGGTGAGACCCTATTGCTGAAGACACCTTATGTGGTTGACACATAAAATGGAATGGTATGGCTGGAAGCTGGAAGAGAGTCAGTCCCTAGACAGTCAGCACATCTAGTGCCAGAAGGTGCTACATGGGCAACTGGGGGAAAATGACCAATATCTGTCCAAGCAAATCATGGTCTAAACTACTTAGCAGCAAATAACCTGTCATGATGCTCACATAAGTGCAATAGTGGCACACAGCCATGTTGGGAAACCCACTGGTCTTGATTTGCCTGACTAATCCCCTCAGTGGTAGGGGACCCATAGCTGGATCTGGGAAACAAGTCAGAACCATATCCAAACATAAGCCCGCTCTCCATTATCAAGCTACCACCAATCGTGGGCTATAAGAGGGCTGGCACCTGTTAAATTCTCTATAAAAGTAAGCGTTATCTCATTTGTCTGGTGCTAACTTACTCTCTGTTGGACAATCTGCTTCTCTTTTGCAGATAGATGTAGATCCTAAGGAGAGAGCCATCCCATCATACCTCAAAAGGGGACCGGCTGAAACTAAGAACAATTGGTGAAACAAGCAAGGGTGCTGTTTTCTTGGTGAACTGGTTACCAGCACAAAGGTGAAGGAGATCAACACAGAGAAAAATCAACTCCTACCAAATCAGATATCCAGAGACCCAGAGGCCCCCAACACCTCATCACTGAAGCAGACCAAAAATGAACCCAACATGGCTCAGGGAAATTTTGCAGAAGAGGGGGTGGAAAGAATGTCAGAACCACATGTTGGGTCATGATATGCAGAGACTTTTATCCTACCCATAACTGTGGGCTAACTCCAGAATGCATGACCCAAATACCTCAACAAGGAAGGACCAGGGGAAGGGGGCAGGACATGGATGAGCCTAATAATGGTACCAAATTGACTGTATTTGCTGAGTACAAAACTAATTAATAAAAAAAAGTAAAAAAAAAATCTATCATTCAGGAAAAAGTTACATTCATCAGTTAAATGTGAGCATAACCAAGCAGAGTCAGAGCTAAGTGTGTTGTGAGGAAAGAGCATAGATTGGTATATGCCTTTACTCTGATGATGAAGACCAAGAGGCAAGGACCAGTTCATCTAGCATCTAACCTTGTCTCCTGTTTCCTGGAGAGATGGCCAAGTGTCCACTTAGGACCAGAGTGGCACTGCACCCTACTAGATGATCATAGAAAATGAGCTGGACAAAGTACTTTCCTGTTACCTGAAGTAGTTTGTAGTAGTTTGCTTTGGAGATATGAGTCAGGGCTGTGACCCACATATTCTATGGACAAAATTTTACAGAACCACTGCCAATATTTGTATACAAGTCTCAAAAAGTTACTAAATTGATTTACTAAAAAAGAATTGGGCTAGAGAGATAGCTTAGTGATTAAGGTGCTTGCTTGTGAAGCCTAAGGACCTAGGTTTGATTCCCATGTAAGCCAGATGCATAAGGTAACACATGTGCACAAGGTGGCACATGTACCTGGACTTCAATTACAGTGACTGGAGGCCCTGGTGTGCTAATTCTCTCTTTTTCTCTCCTTCTTGCTCTTTCTCAAAAAAATTTTTTAATCCTCTTAGTGTACATTAAATGCAGAAAGCTGTTACATTGATTACAGGAATCCTTATATTTATGTCAATGAGTTACATTTATCAGAAAGGAAGGCCACATACTTACAGCCTCCCTTCTACTTATTTTACTCCATTGAACTCAAATAGTCACTTATTCACATGCCTATTACAGTGAAAAGCAATGGTTCACTTATTATAATTTATAATATGATTACATGTTTTCATAAAATTAAAGAGATTTCTTTTCCTCATAAGTTAATAAAATAAAAAGATAAAAATTACTATATTCAATAAATGCAGCCATCTAAAAAGAAGAGAGAATCTTACTAAAATATAGGTAACCTATATTCTTTGAATAGAAGCAATTATTCTAATTTATTTTCATTTTACATCACAACAAAATAAATTCCATATAAGTGAGGATGTTCAAGAATTCTGGAACATTAATATATTTGTAGAATAATTTGTAAACAACAGTAGAAGTAAGATATATCCGATCTGCCAATAATTTATCTGCCTTAATATCAGGTTGAATTTATCACTGAATTATTGTACAGCCATGTAAATCATTACACTTTTATGGAAAATATATCTACAATTAAGCAGTAAGGACTTGTTAGACACTTTAGCAATTACAATTTTCAGCTGATAGCATTTGTCCTTCCTCCAGAGATGTAGCATGCTCTTCCCTCTTCACTATTAAAACCAAGACTTCATCATGTGCTGACTACACATAGCATAAACTTTCTAATGTCTTCATTTATCCTCAGGTATTTTGAGATACAGTCTCATGCATCTAGGCTTGGCCTTGTATTGCCCATGTAGCTAAGGATGACCTTGAGTTCTTGGTCCTCCTGTTTCCCTCTACTGTGCACCACAATGCATGGTTTTCACAATCCTAAGAACTATTCAGGGTTCCATACATAGTAGAGAAACACTTAAAAACTGAGCTCTATTCTCAGCCCATTGTTGGTACTTAATAAATAACTCTGGCTATATGTCATCTAAGAAGGCAAGATTGGCAATGCCCGGCAGGCATCAGCATCCAAAGTGAACTGCCCCCCACTGACATGCTCACATTGGGTTCTCTAGCAGTGCTGTAAAGAGATGCTAGTGGAGCCATGACACCAGGAGCCCAGACAGCCCTGGCTTCATCTGAGAGTCCAGCAAGGAAATGTGCCATTCACAGATCAATGTGAAAGTTTTATCTTGAAGAAAATATGATCAAAAATAAGAAAACATGAAATCTGCATGAGAAGAAAAGTTTAATAACACCAAAACAATAATAATCTCCAACATCAAGTACTCAGGATTTGTATTTTTTCTGTTCTTAGGTGACTACATATTATATAATGCTGTATACTATAAATAGTGTAATACACAAAAGAAGTATTCAATTTGAGAATATATATCCTGAATAGATCTTATTTCCATTACATAGATAAATTCAAATTTATTATTTAAATGTAGCCAATATTAAAAAATAAAAATTAATAAATTTTCTCTGAAAACATTCTTGCTAAGAATAAAATGATGGAGGCCTCTTGGTCCCCACAATGAATACCAATAACCTTACCAAAAATCAACAGCAGAATTAGGGCTAGGGAGAATTGGTCTACATTTGCAACTTGTTTATAAAAAAAAATCAATGAATTAATTTAAAAATATACTAATTCATTCCTACCTGGAAATTTTGTTGATTTGATATTTAAATTCAAATTCTGCTAAGAAACAAACTACAAATTATCCTCCTCAGTGTTCCCAAAAGAAACTGTCACTTTCCAGAGATAAATTTCCTGTCTCTGTCCCCCAAAATACATGGCACCATGGGTAATTTTCTTAACTAACAATGGATAGAATACAGGACTCAGTTATTTCATCACACAGTGATCAAAGTGTTACTATAAATGGACCTTGCCAGTGGGGTTAATGTTCACCATCACTAAGCTTTATGTAATGGAGGGAGATCACCCATGACAATGTGATCAAGCTTCATCCACTCAGTTGAGAGCCTGACATTCAAAAACTGAATATTCTCAGGGAAGACAACACCTGGCCTACAGATGGAAACATACCCAGGTAAATCCAGATGCATGAGTTTACAGTGTGTTTGCAGTTGCAAGAGGTCCTGGCACACCCGTTCTTTCATTCATCTCTCTCTCTTTCCATCTCCCTCATCCTCTCTACTTATAAATAAATAAAAATACACCTTTTATAAAAGATTTTTCTAGATGTGCTACAGAAACTAGTGGGTGAGCACATTATGCATGAAAGAGGAAAGATCATATCTTCCAAGTGAACATGGTATCTTTGGCGTCCCTGCAACAAATAAAATCTACTATAAAAGTTGGGCTTTCATGTGAATGGGATGAACTATACTTCTGTAGCAATAATAACTTTGATATATTCAAAATTTATATTGAAAATATCAACGTCAATATAAAAATATTGAAAACTTATCAAAGATAGGATTTATTGTCATTAGAGAAGCTATCTGATCAATTATTGTAGTATAATGTTAGGTTGTTTTGTTTCTGAAAGGATATTAAAGGCAGGTTGTGCGACTTTATGAAATAGATCCAAAGTCTTAATGAACGGCTGAACAATTTATATTGAATATTTAATGTTTCTATGTTCTAGCCTAAAGTTATATAATATACTAATACCTTATAAACAAAAATGCTCTACCTTTTAAAAGGGAAATTTTATGTAAGATAATGAATTAAAAAATAATAAATGTTGTAAAGAAAAATAGAAATAAATCAAAATAGAAAGTAACTCAGTTGTTTTTATTATATACTGAAATGGGAATACACAATTCACCATAAAAAAGAACATAGTCAATGAACAAGAAAGACTTCATGAGTGACAGAAACTTAGAAACCAATACAATATTTCATATATAAAATAAGTGAGTTTCTTTTATAAAAAATTTCATTCTTTTAAAATATTTTATTTATCTGAGAGAAAGGGAGCAAGAGAAAGAGGTAGATATAGAGAGAATGGCTGTGCCAGGGCCTCTAACCACTGCAAATGAATTCTAGATGTATGTATCACCTTGTACATCTGACTTACTGGGGTACTAGGGAACCAAACCTGGGTCCTTTGGCTTTGTTGGCAAGTGCCTTAACCACTAAACCATCTCTCCAGCCCCTATTTTCATGCTTTGATGTCATCATCTTTTCCTCCTATTTTTGAAGGTCTTGTGTAGGTAGCTTCTGGTACTGCGAGGTCACTAATTGAAAGGGAGAGAGGATTTGATGGAGGATAGATCAGAGAGGTGGGAATGGGAGTAGAGAGAAGGAATCTATACTTAGGTAAGCCGTCAATAAAAAATTATTTCTGTCTCTGTTAGATATAGTATGATTTAATAAACATATTTAATAAACAATTGAAAAATAAACTGGAGGTATTTAGATCACAATCTTAATTCTATTTATGTAGTGACAGGATATTCAAATACTATTCTTAGGTAATTTTTCACTTATTTTTCAGCTTTGTATAGTAAGTTTTTCAATTAAATATTGTTATTGCAAGCCATATAAACTAAAAATCCAATTATACTATTATGAGACATTTAAATGTATCAGTACTCAAAAATGCTTTTTCTGCCATACAAATTAAAGCATTTTAACTCCCAGAAGAGATAAGTATTTTGAGAGGATGAGTTCCACTAAAATATTTATTCCATTAGGTGAACATCCTTCTAATAAATATTCATTCAACTTTAGTGAGATAAGTATGGGAGAAAGACTTGGTGACTATAAAACATGGTTGGAAATACTAATGCACAGAAATACCTAAGTGACAATCAAATATGAATGGATAAAGAAAATGTTGCACAAATGCATATAGAATACTATTCAATTACAAAAAGCACAAAGTCTTGTCATTTGTGACAACATGAATGGAATTAGAGGACAGTGTGCTAAATGAAATGAGCCAAAACAAAGACCAGAATTACATGATCTTACATGTAAATCTGAAACAAAATTGATTCCAAAGAAATTAAGCATACAGTGGTTGTTATCAGAAGCTAGTGAAAATAAGGGAAGGGATGGAGAAAGGCTCATGTGGTTTATCAGGTGCAAGAAGTTCCTGTACAGATGAGTATGGATGGCAACAATATGCTGGGCATTTCAAAATTTAGAAAAGGGGTGGAGTTGAGCATTTTTATCACATAGAACTAATAAATATGGGCCAGAAAGGTGTCTCTGTGGTTGAAATCTCTTGCTTGCAAATCCTGACAGCTTGTGTTCAATTCCCTAGTATACATGTAAAACCAGATGGGCAAAGTAGCACATGCATCTAGGGTCCATTTGAAACAAGGGGCCCTGGAATGCCCATTCTCATTCCTTCTTTCTCTCTCTCATGCTCTCTCTCTCTCAAAACATAAATAAATAAATAAATAAATAAATAAATACGTTTAAAAGAACTAATAAATATTTGAGGACTTATGCTTAACCTGATTTAAATATTATATAGTATATGCATGTTGCCTCATAAATATATATATTTATTTCTTTTTATATGTCAGTTAAAACCAAATTTAACTTAATTTTTTAAATACTCATGCATTTTACTGCCACAGTGAACATGATATGAGTTATTCAAGACTTAGGAATGTAATAATTGTCCATTATCATCATGTTGCCAGAGTAATAGTAATAATGATTGCTTTCTGAATCTTGCATCAGATTTCATCTCTTTTCATTCAACTTGTTCTTTAGTCATATTATTGATCTTAGAATATTTCCCTATAAAAATAAGAGAATACCTTGAATCTCCATTTCTTTTTTATTTGATAACTTAATATGGCTATCTGGATCTAGTTTTTGATGATCTTTAAAAATAAGCAAACAGAAAAGAAGAGTAGTTAAAATTAAGGTCTTTGAGGTCACTAAACCCTGTATGTACCTCTTCTAAGCTGACTACTAACCTAAGAATCTCATGGTCTTTAGAAGTTGTTTAACTACCCTGCATATGAGTTATCTCATATGTAAGATAACAGTGGTTCTGCTATGCCACACATTTGAGAGATTCAGTCATAACAGTGATATCCAACAATTACTTGTACATATTCTACATGAAGTAACACTTCTAAATAAAATATCACATCCAATGGCATCAGATCCCCAAAAAATTGATATAAAGAAATTAAGGAATTCTTCATACTTTGAATAGTGGCCAAGTCACTTTGATCATAACATATTTTTAGCCAAATAAATCAAAGCTAAAGAAATTAAGCCATGAAATCTAGTTTCAGGACTATGAAAAATGGTTACACAAAGAAGTTTTCAGACAAAGTTTAGAGCTGGGTGAAAAGTATGGAAACAAGATCTTTCTGGGTTTCTACTGAAAGAGCCACATATGCTCACAACCTCTGAGGGATAAAGTGCCTGACACTGCTGCCAGGAATGTGAACGGAATCATACAGCAGCTCTAAAATTGCTGTAAGACCAAAGGTTACGTGTCTCTAGGAAAAGAGTCTGTCCTCCATTACTCTCTGCTCTCAAAATAAAAGTATTTGAGTCTCACAGCACCCTAAAATAATGACATTTGTAAGTCAATCATGGTATAATTTGCCACATTTCTAAGTTCACATGTCCAAAACTAAGCATACTACAGGATCCAGGGTAGGTGATGGTAAGATACTATATTAGAACATGAAGGGTGACTCCATTCAAACAGACATTTCACATTCTTCCTTCACATTTCATTAAAATCTGGTTGGGGATAGAAGATACTGACCATATATAGCTACTGGTCTTAAGAACACTAGGCACTGTGTTGATTGTGTGTTCCTAAGAAATGAATCATTTATAAGCCAGGGTTCCTCATTAGAACACAACCAACATGGGCATGACTCCATTCCTAATTCCAGAGAAGCCAGAGCTAATTAGTCTCACCCAATTCTTAGAACATAGAAAAATGGTTAATAGTATCAACTGCATTATTCTTGCTCATATGCTGCAATCATCAAAGGAGGGGTTTTTGTCTCTATTTTCACTTGGGAAGCAGGTGAAAAGCTGGTGGTTAGATTATGGAAGCATAATAAATGGATGTGACACCACAGAAAGAAATATTGCTGAGACAGCTTATCTATATGAAAGGCTCAGCTAGAAGTTTGGGATGCCTTTCTCTTAGTTTCCCAATCAACCTTTAATTTGGTATTGTTATATATATGAAAATGTTAAAAAGTGCATACTCTACAGTCTTCAAGAATGCATGCATCAAACATATTTGGTTCAAAATTTCTTCTCATACTCAAATTTATTTCTACCTGTTAGTTGAAAAAAGATTTTTGTCAGAAGCTAAGGTATGAGTTTAAGGCAAGCCGAGGTTAGAGTGAAACCCTGACTTGAAAACAACAACACAAAGAAAAAATTTCCTTGTAACATAACATAGAGTCCAATTCACAACAATAAGCTTTATAAGTGAATAAAATTTTCAAAGTAGTTGCAGATAGGAAGGGCTGCTCTCATTATTGTAAACAAAAGACAAACATTGGGCCAAAATTCAGGTTCTTAAAACAACACATAAACTGAGAATTTCCCAATTATCTTAGTTACAAACTGTGTTTGTTTGAACAAAGTACCACGAAATAGCAAGTATAATAATAATCAGCATTAAGCTATCATGAGTAATAGCATTTTAACTACTTGAAGAGAGCCCAACATGCTAAATATTTCATGAATGAGTGAATGAATTAATGAATCGTATGAAACAATTGAACAAAAAAGGGGCTGTTGGAGCTGGGGAGATGGCTCAGAGGTCAAACATGCTTTCTTTCAAGCCTGCTGTCCCAGGTTCAATTCCCCAACATCCACATAAAGCCAGATGCAAAAGTATTCCATGAGTCTACTGTTGATTTGCAGTTGCAAGAAACCCTACCCACCCTGCACAAATAAATACATTTTTTTAAAGTGGCTGTTGATATAACCAAGTCTAAAGCAAAAACAAGTATGATAAATGTACAGACCACAGAAGTTCTCTAACCAAGAATAACCAAAGCCAGCTTTAAACTCTCTGAAAGCTTGCAAAGTTCTGAAGGTTTGTTTGATAAGATTAGGATGAAATTTAAGAAGCATTTCAATACCTTGGATAGCTCCAGGAAGGCTTCCATTCTGAAGTCCCAAGTCTATTTATATGTTTTCTTTTTTTCCAAATGAAATCATCTTGTTAAAAGTCACTGTTATGACTAATGTATTCACTTAAAAGTCCTCTATCCTAGCCCTGTTCCAACACATACATAAAAGTCTACACAGTTTGTTGAAATGGGAGACATTCTGTACTATTGGGGAATAGACCTCTCACTTTAAAAAATAGATTCAGAAAGTCTTATCTGTTGCATCCTTACAGCTCAGGATGTTCTTTCCCACCATGATCAAGAATAAGAGACTTATCTTTTGGATCTGATAATAAACCTAAAAGTTGGAATTAAACATGTCACAAAATCGTAATTCAGTGTTACAGACACAAATCAACACATTCTCTAAAGAAAATTATGCCACATCAGGTTATTTGTCTATGAGCATTTGTATAAATGACATAATCTACAAGTAGAACCAATACAATTATAATAATGACTGCAAAGTAATAAGAACATTAAAGTAGAATGGTATTATATGAGACCTCTCAAAGCTGTAGATTATTAAAGTAAAATATATTCAATTCATCTTTTCAACCTTACTTACTTTGATCTCTAATGAGTTCCTAAATATTTGTATGTTTCTATGACATAGTTTTCATCTGAGGGTTGGATATTCTTTTACATAGTTCTGTTTCTAGTAGGATTGAAAGTTCTTGGAGATAAGATTCAATGTGTTAATTATCTTTGTATCACCTACAAGAGCAAATAGTATTGTAGACATAGTAAGTAACTAATAATTGTTTACAGAAATGGATCTAAGTTGAAATAAGTGAATTCTGTGAAGCTCCTTTACTCAGAGCAGGATGAATGGGATCTATCTGGGTACATAACCTTGTTACTATAGAGACAAGGGAGGTGGAGCCAATGCTTCTGACAGAAAACATGACAAACAGATTTGGGGCACCTAGAAATATTTGTTTGCTAAAGAGCTCTCTGAGGAACTAATACAAACAACATCTTTCTGATGAGAAGTCACTGAGTATTCAATTTATGATTTATTTTTAAGAGCTACATTTAAAAAAATTAAAAATATCTGCAAAGATTACATTATGAGGATAAAGCAAGCAAATATAAAAAACATTTGATACCTAGTGAAATTGTCAAAGCCAAAGAAATGACTTCTAAGAAGGAGAGGAAATAACAGCAAGAAGACAAGGAGGAGGAAAGGAAAGGCAGATAAGAAAGAAGATACTGTTGATACTGTTGAAAGGCAATATTGGAGAGCAGTGAATGTTTTACCCCAGTGGGTAGTGAGATTGGAATAGAAGCAGCAGCACCCAGGAGATGCACCAGAAAAACATAAGCCTATTCTTAGTTTCTGCTCAGTGCAGACGAATGACAAAAGCTTGGTTTTATGGGTTTTTTTGTTTGTTTAAATAAATGTTATGATGTGGTATTTTAAGAGAGTTCACTTGATTACCTGAAATAGATTCTCAAGTAAAATAGCTTCAATAATTGTTAAAGTTTCCCAACATAAATTCATACTATTTGCCAAGTTTGAATAAATTTCTATGTTAAATGCACTTATCCGGTGTTTAAAAATATTTATTATGAATGTGGAACACTCATTTTAAAGAACTGTCATTGAGTGAAGTCTTTTTCAATTCAGCAAGTCTTCAATCTTACTGGGCATCAATTCTATCAAGTGTTTCCATGCCAGGCACTAGCAAGTCTCCAATCTCATAGAAACATTAAATTGTGTAGCACAGACACAAATTTCCATAAGGTCACTCTTCTGGTGAATCCTCTTCTTTCCCTTCTTTCCCTGCCCTCTGCAGAGAGTCAGTTTCCTTCTTCTTTCCTGTCTAAGGAACACCTAATCCTTACATGAGGGAAACAGAATTTGAGAGCATGTGTTGCCAAGAGCCTCGTCACAATACAGCCTGACTATTCCCTGTGAGTGTGAGTTGGTGCTGTTATTTGTCAGCACATGTTTTTCTAATTCAAGTGTCATTAGTTATAGGTCACTACTGAACACTTAAATTTAATATAGTTAGGTTGCATTCTACCTATATTCAGAAGCCTATAAATAGAGCAATGTGAGAAACACAAACAATATTTGTGCTTGAAAAACATAAAACTTGTAAATATAATTCTTGACTTCTAACATCTGCTTTTTGTAGAATCAGAAATCCATGTAAGGATGGCACCAAAATTCAGGTTCAGACTGGACTGGAAGTTGTCCTGTTTCCATACAATAAGAAGACATTTTCCAGAACCCCAAGAATAAGGCAAAGACTGAGATGGAGCTGAGATGTAGAACCTTCAAAGCCAGGACATGAGCCCAGGGATGATAGAGGGACTTCACTGTCCACTATAGGCTTGAAATGAGATGAGTAAGAATCAGGGATAGAGATGCAGTACAGGAACACAGCATGCCGACCTCTTCTGAGACCTTTACTCCCATCCTAGCATGGAATAAATAAATAAAAATCTAGCACAAGTAATATCTTGTTCAATTCCAAGACAATCTTTAGTATTAAAGGCCAATAATCTATGCATCAAACTGTTTTTAAAAATTTAGGTGGTTTGTTAAAAAAACATTTTTTTATAATTCTGAGATGACTAGTAATATTTGATATGAAATGAAATAGAAAATATTGAAGTTCCAGATTATCTTTTCCTACTTGAGTTTTTTTATCTACATATATCAAAGAAATTAATTTATCTTTTTGGGTATAGGACTTCTCTTCTGTCATATGTAAAATAAAGAACTTAAACCAGAAAATAATTCATTTTACTTCCATGAATAGATATCCATTTCATGAAGTTTTAATTCAAATCTGTCTTGTATTTGAACAGTTACAAAAATAGGAAACATTTGTGTATTTAATACACATGTTCTAGGTTTTAGAATTTATACTATAGTTACTCAAAAGATTAATTTACTTTTGTTTTTCTTTCTAAACAATAACATATGCCAGGGATGAGCACAGAGACCCAAATAACTGAAAGGATCATAACCAGTTCCAGTTCTTTTTCTTCCAAACTCTGAGAAGCTCTAAGATATTGTGGGTAAGAGCCAACCTGGCAGCTGCCAGCAAGAGGCGTGCCAAGAAATTCTATCATAACTCCTTTGAGCAGACCATGTCAGCACTGGGAGAAAGCATCCTTAGACATCTTATACCTAGCCCAGATCAAAATGTAAAGTAGGCTGCCAGGAACTGGATTTAAGTTGTTGGAACCACATGGAGATGAGCTCTACCCCTTCTTTGCCTCTGAATTTCTATGATTCTACAATGTAGGCTAACACTAGAGTCAGCCTGTCCTCAGGGCTGTGGCAATTTCCTGGCCTTTAATGAGAAAGGCTACAAGATGTTAATACAGCTGGCTAAAACATTTAGTAACACAAGAACTTTTTAAAAAATCAGCTCAAGAGACCCAATGAGTATCAAAACAGCGAGAAAGACATATTTCCTAATGATCACATCTAAGTTTGGCTCACCACAACATATTACCTCTCTTAGAACAGAATATTTTAGACAGCATTAGGTAATATTGTGAGTGATGGAAATGACAAGGAAAGCAGAATAAGTACTGAATGCATATCCCCAAGGAACATGTATAAAGAGTATCCTTGGGAGGAAGTGGCAACCTTATCAGCTATCTCCATATAATGTACAGATGGAAGACAGTACTCCTCAGTAAGCTTTTATGCAATACCTGGGTCTCACAGCCTTACCCTCATTTTTAATTGGCAGTTTCCATCCATTGTTCTCAACTGGTAGAAGAAAGAATACTCATTATTGTCCCACAAGAGGAAAAAGCTAAGAATCCCATTAAGAGCTCATCCCTAGGGCTCAATCATTAACCAACATCGGGCAAGCTGCTTCATAACTCTGCAACTCATCATTCATATTGATGAAAAATTTAGGTGATGATTGGTTATCTCTAAGTTCTCTGCAGGTGTTTCAAACCTAGATAATCCTTAGTCACGGGGAAGTGTTTATAACTAATTGATAAAATTATGACTATTGAATAGCTCTAAGAAATGGAGTTGCCCTTGAAAGTGCACAGTATTGTCATTACTTCCTTCTTCCTGACAGAACTGCAAATAATAATGTATACTCTTTGCCCAACAGTACTTACTTAAGCCAAGAAATGCATCAGAGTACAACCTGGTTGCAGATGAGGAATCAGATGTTCTGAAGGGTCATTGATTTGCATCAAATCATGTAGGTAATTCAGCATACCTAGATTTGATTAGTAACATGAAGCTTATTACAAATAGTTTTTATGGAGTCTACAGAGTAATTGGAAAACTGTAAACCCAAACCTGTCCCTCATCACCAATACTCTTCAGGGTTTTGATTAACATAATTTGTCACTACATAAGTACTCTTAGGGACCTGATACTCATCTTTGTTAAATTCCTTAAGTCTCTTGCTCACTGAACACATTTATT
Source organism: Dipus sagitta (assembly GCA_036346955.1). Lineage (NCBI taxonomy): Eukaryota > Metazoa > Chordata > Mammalia > Rodentia > Dipodidae > Dipus > Dipus sagitta. The sequence goes on along the minus strand of CM070778.1, from coordinate 70,618,340 downwards.
TTATTCATCCCTTCTTACTAGCATTTACAAAGTTTCTAATTTTAAACACCTGGAACATTTATTTCTGAGCAGAATACCTCCCCTTTGTCACATCATAACTAGCGATAAGACCTCTTAGAGCACATGTTCTACAGAATTCAAGTTATGAATTTAATTGCTAACTTTTTGTTTATTATCTCACATCTACATGTTGTTATCTCAGCATTCCTGAGCCGTAATTATTTGATGTCTTAAAACTGGATATAATATGCCACAAAATTATATTTAAGTGTCTCTGTAGATCTTTGCTCTCTAACCTCAACTCAATTTTCAAGTGTTTATCCTTAACTTCATAATGAAAATAATCAGAGGCATTTTATATTGTGTGTGAAATACCAATATAAATATAAATACCATATTTTCATAGGCTAATAATACATCGCCATGATAGCAATGGAAACAAAATGAGATAAGGCCTATGACATGTAGAATTAACAAGTAGAAGTAGAGAGCTAAGCAGAAAATTCAAAATCCACCCTTAACTCTCATATTAAACATTATATATATTAAACATATTAAAACATAAACATGCATAACTTCATTTCTTCCTTTGGCTTCAGCTATAAGGTGAAGAAGTTTAACTTGCTGCCTAATATTTCATTCATTTTTTTTCATTTCATGGCTAATACTGTCATGGGAAGCCTCTAATATCCCTTCCCCATGAGCAGTAGCTCTTCTGGACAGCTGTGTAATTTTAAATAGGGCAGCACACAGCAGCCACTGGTCCAGTGTTCACCCAGGAAGATACACTGCCTGGCTGACAGGTAAACCTTCTGCATGGTGGCTAATTCATTACAGTTTATGGAGTCAGCTACAGTCTTATTCAGTAAGAACACAGACATCTTGTCTCCACCTTCATTCTTGATCTAACTCCACAAGTTGAAAAGGCTACACTCACTATTCTCCTATTACAAGGTTTAGGTCAGCTGACTCAAAAACAACCTATAAAATATCTGGGAATCCCTGCAGCCCCATAGATCATAGACCTCTGAATCAATACATTCAAGTTTTTAGCCCACATACTATCATTTTAAAGTCCAAGATCCAGAAAGGAGGAAATACCAGGATTAGAGCCAGACAGTGTTCATTGCCAACTCAATATGCACGATGGTGGGGGCTACAAAAGCATATGAAGATTAAAATTTGAGAAATGGTTGTTCCACAACATGTCATAGGACACAGTGTCTTCTTAACATTTATAATGAAATATTTTGACATCTTTGTATCTATAGTTCTCAAGTGACAGGGTAATAAAATAGGGAGCTTTGCTCTAAAGCTGAAATGACATTAAGGTATAGTCATTAATTAATTTTTGAAAGTCAGAGATAATTATGGTAGCATTGCTAGTACTATTTTCAAATTCCTCAGAAGTTTTGAAAGAATGTGTTACTTTGTGGTTATAACAAATAATCACATGTTAAAATAAGTCTTCAATGTGACCTCACACCAAGATCATTAGGATATTTCCCTAAGATGTGATAGAGTGTTGGGGACATTTTCCTCTAGTCATCTTTTTATTCACTTACAGAATTCCTGGAACCATTGTTCATGGTAAAGAATTAACAATGACTAGGAATTCGAGGGAAGGATATATTTAGGTCAATTGATTACTTAATAAAGTAATACAACAAATGATTTTTTCCTATTTTCCTAAATTCAAGATAGTACCAGATAAGTTTCAAATTTTTCACCTTCTAGTGTGTAATATAGAAGCAATTTCTAAGGACATTTATGTAAACCTAATTATTGAAACCGACACATAAGTATATATATTATAAAATTAATATAATATGGAAGAGGTGTCATTCAACTTAAAATCCAATCAGTTTACAAATATATCTTAAGGTCCACCTCTCCAGAAAGCTTTGATACTAATTTTAACAAACATCAATATCCCAGAATTTAGTTTAAAATTGAGATCATGCTGTATAACACGCAGGTAGAGATATTTCCATTTGTTAGTTACAATACCATGTTGTGAAGACCATGCAGGATAAACTCATTATATTGATGAGAAATGCTTCCAGAGTACTTATGTGGCTTTGTTCTGAATCTAAAATATAAAAAGAAGTTGAACTTGGGTTGAACACAAACTACTAGGCTTCCAGTATGGTGTTCTTCCCAGAGGCCTGTGAGCTCATTTCACACTGTAGATGTTACCCTACATTTTACCCTTATAAGGTTCCTTATTAGAACGACGACAACAACAACAAAAAAGCTTTCTCTATCTTCCTGTCTTTAGGGATACTTACAATTCTGCCTCATTTCCTGAAACAACTCATCTTTCTATGTTCTTTTCTTAAATTAAAAATAGCTTTTTTAAGCAGCTTCCTTCTTTCATGACATTTTTGAAATATCATTTAATTATACTCTATCCACAAGTTTAGTAAATAATAACAAACAATGCTTTCAGATGAATCACACAGTGTTCTCTCCTTTGTCACCACAGGTATCCATAGTACTAAGCAAGCCAACCCCAATAGCTGGCACTCTGATTTCTACACGTATTCAATCTAACAAAGGCTGTGATAAAGAAAACTGGTGTGTTGGCTTCATTTCACTGGAACAAGATGTTGACAGTGCTGTCTTCACATTTGGCTTCCAGGGAACCAGCCTGAGTATTAATAAGATATCAGAGAAGCACCACCCTAGGAACATAGGGCCAAGGTGGAAGAAAGATGCCTTGTTTTAGTGTTGAATCACTGATCTGCAATTCTTATTTCAGAACAGTAAGAGGGAACATAATCCTGATATCTAATCACAGTGGCGACACTGGAGCTGTTTCCTTTGGAGACACTGTTTTACTTTCTCCATTGCCATGATACAGGGAGCCATGAAATGAGATGCTGCACTATGATTGTGATGCATTTATTGTCTTATAAAAATATACATGCAAAGCAATTGCAGGCTCTATAATATATTTATTAAATATATAATTTACATTGTAAGGTGTTCTTGGAAATTTTTAAGTAGCCAAGTAGTTATAAATGTGGAAAAACATTCAACTTCCTAGATCCCACAAAAGCCAGACAAGCAAGGTAACGTATGTGCAAGGTTGCACATGCACACAAGTTGGCACACATGTCAAGAGTTCAATTGCAGTGGCCAAACGCCCCGGCATATATATATATATATATATATATATATATATATGTATATATGTATATACATATATATACATATATATATATATATATATACACAAATAAATAAAATAATTATGTTGTTAAGAACACAAAGTCTTCTCTATTTGAGTGATGTTCATGTAGAGCGTGCCATGCTATCACCCCCTATTGAAGTCAGCTCCTGGTTTCTGGGAAAATTATTTAATCAGAGGTAGCTTATGGAAGGAAAGGGTTATTTTCAGGATTACAGATCCAGCAGAAACACTATCAATAGTGGAAGAATCTGGCTCATTTTGATAGATTCAAGCAAAGAGACATCATCAAAAGCCACCAAGCACCAAACATAAACAGCACGTCAAACAGCCTGAACTCCAACTTCTCTCCACACACCTTAGAGTGGGACTCCAAGATCCAACCCCAATAACACCTTCTACAGCCTGACTGCTGGAGACTTAAGTTACTCACTTAATAAAAATACCTGAGTCTATGGGGCCATGCATTCAAACTACCACAATCCCCATCAACAAATCCTATACTCTGAGAGCATTGTTTGATTAAAAATAAATGATATATCATTGTTTTGGAGAGAAATGCATATAATAATAATAATTGTAAAATAAATTAACAAATCACAAAAGTCTTTCTACAGTTCAGATAATGTATATGACTTATCACATACTTCCATCACAACTCTATTTTATAAATGAAACTAAGCCTTAATAAGGTTAAGTAAGTTGTTCAAAGTTACTTCAACATGTAAGAATGTGGAAGACCCACCTTGGCATTACTGGTGTGTGTAACACCAAAATATTCCATATTTTCCAAAAGGCAAGTTTCCACTTATGACTTCTGTGAGAACAGTTCTGTTCTCAATCATCAAGAACAATACTTGTTCTCATGGAAGGACTCAGGATTATAGAGCAAGGAGACTTCTGCTAGGGAGTTACTAAGTGAAGCATATTTAATAGTATCAGTTTTCACATAAAGAACACATCAGTAATGAAAACTGGGGGGAAACTTGTGGAAGAATATCACTTAATAGTAAGATCACACTGTATCCAACCCTTAAGACAAGTAGTATGCATAATCTTGTCCATCACTGCACTGAGGATTCTCAGCAGACATCTCAGATATTTTTCAAAGAAGAAACAACCATTAAATCTGACTCAAAAGAAAAAGAAAGAACATAACCAGACTGAAAGATTTTTTTTTGTCAAACTGCCTAAACCTAAATTATAGTTATGAAATAAACAGAGCAGATATAGTTAAACAAAAATGAACAGTCTAAAACAGAAAATAGGAGTGTATGAATTTCAATTGGAGATTTATTTTAATTTTTAATAAGCTATACATATTTGATACCATTTTCTATTATTTTTGTTACATTATAACCTTCGCTTTATAAAAACAAAAGACAAAAATAATGTAGGTGAACTCTTATAGTCCTTGCATTATAAAACTGAGGCAGAAGTTCATAGACATCATGAACTTCATAGCAAAATCCTGTCTCAAAATAAAACAACCCCCAAGTAGCTTAGACTATTCATATAATATACTCACCAAAGTCATGCAAAATAACAATACCATGGTAAATTTCCAAAAAATATAATTACTGAATTAAACCAATCAAGAGAACCTTTTATAGTCTGATTTAAAATGTATAGTTGGGGCTAGAGAGATGGCTCAGCAGTTAAGGTCACTTGTTTGCAAAGCCTGGGTTTAATTCCCCAATCCCTATGTAGATCTGGATGCAGAAAGTGGTGCATACATCTCCAGTTTGTTTACAGTGGCAAGAGGAACTGGTGTACCTATTCTCTCTCCCTCTCTCTGTGTCTCTCTATATCCTTCTCTCCTTGCAAATAAATGAATAAAACTATTTTTAAATGTATATGTGACTGAGAAGATGTCTCAGTCAGTGAGGTACTGATGCCCAAGGACCTGACTGTGATCTACGTCACCCATGTAAAAGCTGGGCATGGTAGTGCATGCATAGAATCATGTAAAAGCTGAGCATGGTAGTGCATGCCTAGAATTACAACACTCAGGAGGCAGACAGAAAGAGGCTCAGGGCTTGCTATCAAGCTAATGTATTCAGATTGGTGAGCTCTGGATTCAATGAAAGACTGTCCAAACAAAAATAAGGTGAAAAGCGACTGAGGAAAACATTTGATGTGAACCGTGGACCTCCACACAATGCACACACATTTGCATGTGCACCTGTATACCCTTGGTGCCAACACACATGTGAACATGCACACACACATGACACATACATGCCACACACACATAAACAAGCAAGCAAAAATCATAGTTGTACTTAGGGGTTAAAAACATTCCTAAATATGTGGAACCCAAATGTTAACAGAGCTCACATACAGTAATAAGGCTATATGGTTTTTACTTTTATTTTTTTCTAAATTCTTCCCCTTTTTACAGAAAGTAACTATGGTGTTGTATTCAGTTTGTAGCATAACATTTGCTAATAAGGACCAAATATACTCTATCAAAGAAACAGGCAATGATGAGACCTTATTAAAGGTTCAGGATGAGTGTACTTCATTGTTTTATTAGTACACACATTTAGATTTGGTGAATCGCCTTAGCTTCTTTTCTCCCCCATCTCCTTGCTCCCTTCACTGCCTTCACACATCTGCCCATTTGACTTTCATACCATTTCAGACCTGCTACCTGCCATACCCTTCTCCCTTGAAGCCTATTTTCCCCCTCTCCTGGACCTCTTTCTTAGTTTCCTGGTGTCTACCCAATCTCACTCCCACAATAAAATGAAAATTAAAAATTAAAAGTTCTTTCTGCACCCTCTTCTACAGTGTTCCCTGAGCCATGGAGGGTATAATATAAATGTCTCATTTAGCACTGAATACTCCACAGCAGCTTATTATCAGCATTTTGATGAGTTTTGAGTCTGCTCAGTAATTGCTACCAACAGGAAAAAAAAAATTCTCTAATCAGAAGAGGGCAGCAATAATCTCCTAAGTAAACATAAATATTTACAGGGCAATTTTCTGAACACAACATATCCATTTAGGCAAAAAACAGTAGTAGGTTCTTTTCTAGGGCCTATGACCTTCCCAGCCAATGGCTTTTAACTAGATTCTTAGTACCAGACACAAATTATCTCCCAAATACAATCAGAGATCAGTTGACTATCCCCATAACAATTGTGCCACTATTGCACCAGTGGGCACATCTTGCCTTACTGGTTGGTTGCGTAGCCCACAGGGTCCACTATTTGGTAAGATTGTTGATGCTTTTGTCCCCCAGCAGCCTGCATAGAACTTTTTGGCATTATGACTGCTAGCTAGCAGGGAGAAAGCTTCTCAGTTGCAGCTTGATTTCTCAGTGTCCTCTAACCAAAATATGTGGTGTTTTCAGCAATATGATCTCACCATCTAGATCTGGTGGGCAACTAGAGCATTACCAAGAGCCACCTAGTAGGCTTCATTAAGTTAATTTTCCTGCATGTCAAAGCTTTTTTTTTTTTTAATTTTTGTGCTAAGGACTGAACCCAGGGCCTTGTGCTTGCTAGGAATGCTCATCCACTGAGATAAATCCCCAATCCCACGGCAAAGCATTTGGATATCTCACATTATGCAGAAATATGAGAATAGATAAGTGTATGTATCATAGTGATGACTGTGAGTTATTATTTTTCATATCTGAAATGTTAGTTCCGCATCTAGTTCTAAAAGTTATGAATATGGCCAGTCTTTTACCAAGCAGAAAAGAACACAAGCAATCCTTACCTCCTCATTGTATACCACAAGTTGTTCTTCCCCAACATAGAATTCTGGAGACCACTTCTTCAAAATATGACTATCTAGAAACAAAGTGGATTTTATCTCATGCTTAAATTAAGGTAAAAGTAATACAAAGTAGTTTACACAAAGTAATTTTCAAGTTAATTCCTTATGTAATATTAAGTCAAACTAAGTGACAAAAAAATCACAAATTTTATATATACATACCTCAAACCTAATAAGTTATCATGACAGATCTTTCTCAAATTCTGTTTTACATTTGAGAAATCATCTTAATGGAGAGCCAGTGAGGGCAGTTAGTTTCCATATGCTGCCTCCTTTAGTGCTTATGACATTAAACTTGAGCATAGCTGCCTCTGGACTCCATGACTCCTCACAGGCCACCTTTCTTTTCTGTGCCTGGAGTTAAGCCCAACTGGGAGTCTTCAATATGTCTAAAATTTTGCTCAGAAAACCTACCCATCTTTTAGTCAATGTTTGAACTGGCACCCCTTGGGGGCAAGATCTCAGATCACACTGGAACCATTGTGAACCACAATAATTTATCTTCATTTTCCATCCGATGTTCACTTGAATGTTATGCTTAACACCAAATTTGCCATATTTCTTTCACAACCTTTTAAAATTTTTTCTACAACCTTTTACATTGTTTCATTTTTTTCATGAGATTCAGTCTGTGATAAGCTTTTTGGGGAACTTAATACAGTGCTATTTGGGAGACTGAATGTATATAATGGATATAGATCTCTGTAAAGATTTTTTAAATATTTATTCATTTATTTAAGAAAGAGAAAGCAGCAGATAGAGAAAGTGAAAATTGCTGTAACAGGGCCTCTAGCCACTGCAAACATACTACAAAAGCTTGTGTCCCTTGTGCATCTGGCTTATGTGGGTCCTACAGAATCAAACCAGGGTCCTTAGGCCTCACAGGCAAATGCCTTAACCACTAAGAAATCTCTCCAGCCCCAAGATCTCTGTAGAGATTTAACATCTAAAAGGAAAAAAAAAAAAAACTGGAGAAAAGCCCACTGGAGGAAAAGCTATTCCACACCATTTTTCAGATTTACACAATAATGGGGCTTCCTCAGAATGACAGCCAAACATCTTTAAACATCCTCTTAATGTTTGGTATTCTCTCATAGCATGAGTCCAGATTTTGAAACCAAAAATTTGCAGATTATCTTATATTTAATCAAAGTTGATTTTACATTTAATTAAAGATAAACATATCTGATCAAAGATTACTTTATATCTGGTCAAAGATTATTTTGTATCTGATGAAAGCTTACTTTATATGTAAGCAAAGACTAGATATGTAATCAAAGATTACTTTACATGTGGGACCAACCCCAAAGAAGCAGGTTTCTAGGAAGCACAGGGTTGGTGGGTGGGGAGCATTTAGCTCCTTGGCTTCAGGAAGCTGATTGCTGACTTCATGGGTGCTGGGAGTGCTGGGAGAACATATGACCAGAGGGCAGTCCTGGGGCATGGTGTGTCACCCCTAAGTAGGCTCTTTGACAGCCTTTCTGAGATTGTGGGTGCTGAATAGTAACTGGTAGTATGTTGGTTGGTTTTTCTAAATAAGCCAGCTGATGTGTATAGTCTAACTGGCAGCTGCAATGCCTGTCTAATCCACACATTAAGAATTTAAAAAAAAATCTCTTAATTCTCAGAAACACAAATGAAAAAAGTGTTTGGTTTCAAAAAGAACTTCATTCATCACAGCTCTAGGGCGCCTTTGAATACCAAGCTATGATTTCTATGCTATACAACCATGTGAGATCTACTCACTTCCATGAAGTGAGAATATTAAAGCTCTTGGTTCAGTATGCAAACGTTTTCCCCATGTGCTATAGTTTGACTAGGAAATATCCCCACAGGCTCATGTTATGAGTATTTGGTCTTCAGTACCCACAAGAGACACTCAAAAGGCTCAGACTGTTGACTCCCCCTCATAGAAGGAAGGAGTAGAAAAGTTCCTTTGATCCTCACCTGAAATTCTAGCCACTGCCTTCTTGCTTCCTGTACCCACACCCTAGCTGCAAGTGGTCTCAGGAGAGGCTAGAGGATATGGGAGTTAGAAGGTAACGAAAGGATGCACTCCATCTATCCAATTTTGAGGACGCCCTCATCCATTCTGGGGTAGGACTTTTGAGAGGGTCTAATGTTTGTGAGAAACTACATTCCTGTAAGTAGCTGTTCACTCATGATCCTACAAGGAAACCAAATAAGCTCATTGATTTTGTAAGCTGGAAATAGATGGAATTGTGTCTTTAGTCTCTTGTTGGTATCCAGTTGGGAGTGAAAGGACATTTGTTCATATTTCCCTCAAAAGTTCAGAGAGCACCTCCCTGCCATGATGAACTGACTTTGAAACTATGAGTCAAAATGAGCCATTCCTTCCTCAAGTCGTTCTGTTAGGTATGCTGCCATAGCAGAAAGAAAATAACTAAGAACTAGATTTTCTTCTTAACAAACATATTTAGTTTCTTCTGAAAAATAATTCAGATTTACTTTGGTGATGACACATTAGAAAATTCTGTTTTCTTCATCCCTCAGGATAAAATAAACAAAGAAATGTTAAAACTTAGTCTCCTACACGGGTGGCTCAAGGTTCCCAATAACCACTCTGTTGCAGTAAATATAGTACAGTACTGTTGACAGCTCTGGAATCAGAATATCTGAATGTGAGTCATTAATTTTGTCTCATTAAGCAGCACAAACCACACAGCTATGCATTTGTTTCTTTTCTTTAAAACAAAACAATTATAGTACCTTCTCCAAATGAATTTTGTAAGTATGGAACATCAAAATAGATAGGAAGTACTCAGCACATTTATTAGCACATATTTGACACTCAATAAACATCAGCCATTATGGTTATTACTTCTATTAGCAGTTATAAGGGTGATTATGCCACACCAAAGAAGACCTTCTAAAGCTTAAATATTTCAGTAAGTGTCTGTTTATTAGGGCCACCTCATATTAAAGATCTGTTATCCAAAATGCCTTCTCTGGTTGTTGTTGTTATTTGTTGTATTTTTTTTCAGAGGATTGTTGCTTTTGAATCTAAATTGCCCACACTCTCTGGTTAAGAAAAATTCACCTGACACTGTTTCCAGGCTGGAAAGCTATGCACGTTTTGTTGGGCTGTTGTTTGCTTTGTGCCTGAAAACATTTCTATAGCAGCAACCCTTTGAGGGCACTTTGTCCTCAGATTAGAGGACAGCAAGCTACTGCAAAGGCATATGGGTGGGTGGCTCAGAGTTTCCAAATATTAGTTTCTAGTCAATGTTCCTAATCAAGGATCCTTCTCAGTGGCTGGGGAAAAGCAAATATTTGTCTGGGAATAGTTAAGTTTGAAGCATTTTATGAATGTTTTTACCTAATATTACCCTGAGAGAGCAATATCTCTGGCAAATGTTCCCTTAAAAAGTTGGTTCTTTAGCAATAATAGTTGCAATAAAAGTATAACATTGCAAAAGTATCTGCAAACATATCTGTTGATTTGTTTACCACTGTAGTGTGGGTATGATTTGTTTTAGTTTAACACCTAAAGATTCTTTTCAGATCATCATCTGTCAACAATAGTTGTCCTTTGTTTAGAGTTATTATTATTTTTAATGAACGTCCTCCATCACAGCCCTACACAAAGTAATTTTCATATAAACATATGTATGCATGAAGAAAGAATAATTATGTCTGGTTAACACTTTGAAGCTCTGGAAATAAATGCTCAAAAATATCTCCTTATTAAGATCCTACTAAAGAAACCATCATTTCCTTTCTTTACTATAACAATAAAGCCAGTATTCATAATCATGATTTTGGAGCTTTGTGACCCCTGAATTCTATCTGTGGATACTCTAGTTAGAACCTCCCTATTTCAAAGCACAATCCTTGTACCAGCAACATCAGAATCAAGTGGAAGCCTGTTAGATACACAGAACCCCAGGCCCCAACTGAGACTACTGAACCAGAGTGTGCATTGTAAGAAAATCTCCAGCTGAGGGCTGGAGAGATGGCTTAGTGGTTAAGGCACTTGCCTGTGAAGTCTAAGGACCCATGTCCCACTCTCCAGGTCCCACGTAAGCTAGAAGCATAAGGTGATACAAGTACACAAGGTCACACATGTGCACAATGGGGGGGGGTACATGCATCTGGAGTTTACTTGGAGTAGCTGGAGGCCTTGGCTCACCAACTCTCTCTCTCTCTCTCTCTCTCTCTCTCTCTCTCTCTCTCCCTCTCTCTCTTTCTTTATCTCTTGCATTAAAAAAAAAATAAGAAAGGCCAGTCTGTTGAGCTTGCCTCAACAAAAAATCTCCAACTGATTCCCATACACATTAAATTTTATGAAACATTGCTTTAGGTTCACTGACATTTAAGAACCTCTGATCCCACATAAAGATTCTTTCAATATGTGAGTCACAATTTATGTAAAAATCCAGTACTGTCCTCTAAAAACCTCCATTGTAATGTGTATGAACAAATACAGAGGAAAAGCTCGCCCTTCCTTCAGTCATTATTGCAGCAACATCTGGCATATGTCCATCATGTGCCAGGAATTCTCTAGACACTGCTATAAAGTCTCTATCTGCACTCTAAACAGAGAACACAAGCAAGACATAAATAATCCAGGAAATACATAAACTATGAGGTGGTAATTACTAAGTGCAAGGAAGAAAAACAGTGCAAGACAAAGATAATAGGGAATAGTGTGGGGTGTGCTTTTAAAATACAGTGTCTGGGAAAGCAAAGACTTGAAATAAGTGAGGAGATAAGACCAGGAGTATTTGAAAATCCAGATAAGGTGGGGACCCTGACTCCAGAAAACATTGGTTGTATCCAAAGACCAAGGAGAAGGCCAATGCTTTGGAGTAGAAAAGCAAGAGAGAAAAGGACAACTATTGTTTACAGATGATGATCTGAAAAGAATCTTTAGATGTCAGTGAAGTAGGACAAAGGTGAGCATGAATGTTCCAGTACTTAGCAAATATATATGCTAATTACAGTACAAGCATTAGGAGAGAGACTTAGTGCAACCAACATAGTTGGGCTCAATGAAGCAGAAGACTGCCCCCACACTCACGAGTGGAAAGCCTTTCCTGGAGTGGGAGGGAGTTCAAAGTTGCTTGAAACACAATCTACTCCCATCAGAAAGAATTCTTCTTTACTTTGGGAGATTTGGGCTTAAAATATAGTTGCTAAGTACTCCTGGCAAAAAGCAGATTCTGTTTCAGAGGGTCTGGCACATATTTGGCAGGAAACATACTAAACTGGAATTAAATAATAATCTCATGACTGGCTATAATTCAGAACCATATCTTGGCTACCTTTTTAGGCTTATGTTCATAATTTTTCCAGACCATGTTCTGACAGTACTCTAGCCATCTTGTCTGAACATGTGTTTCAGGAACTCTTTGCCTTTGGCCATTGTGTGCCCTCACTTCAGACAGCACAGGTGACCAGTGCCATCTCCTTAATACTGTGCATGCACAGCTTGTGTTTTTGAGTCTATGCCAAGTCCTCATTGGGGGACACAAGTTTTGGACAGCAAGGGAAATATGTTCTTCTTATTGCCATATGTAAACCACATGAAAGAAATTATGACTACTCTCCTTAGAAGTTATGCCAGTGACTGTAAAGATCAGCCCAGTCTACAAATAACAGCAATCAGTTTGTACAACCTTTGTCCACAGGATAATCTAATCCATGCTAATCTCCCCCCATTATGGAGATGAAGACACTGCAATCACTCCTCACAAGCAAGCCTTCAATCAAATTAATGTTCCATGTCCACTCTATCTTAAGATATTTCCTCTTCTCCATCCAGAATGAAGGGTGTATAAAACTGTCTGGACTGAGTGAGCCTCCCAAGGGTTTTCAATTTAATCCAACCCCAAAGAAACGTGTAAATCAAAAGAAGAAAAAGAGCTAAATAAACACAAGGATAATAAATTGAGGCCAGTATTTACCTACAGTTAGGTATAATTTACTTTAGAAAAGTTAATTCATAAAAATGAAGGGATTATATATGATTCACAGAAAAGTTGTTTCTTCCTACTCAATCTGTGGAAATTTGGAGCCACAAAGACTACATGCAGGTCATTTATAGAAGATAAAATGGTATCTTAAAGAGGCAAAATACTTTTCTCTAAGTAAAATGCACAACTTTTTGGTAGTGGAGCAAGCAACTAACCCCAAGTCCCCATCCCAGGGAGCCTCACCTCACACAGCACTCTCTGCAGAGTCACTGTGTGCACACGTTCCTCTGACTTGCTTCAGATTTCTTCACAGACCCTGAACTACTTGTGGAAAAAGGGAACTAAAAAATTTTAAAAACTGATTGGAATCATTGCTAATTGAAAATCAATCGGAAATAAAGAAATTTTAATGTAAATCAATAGAAAAATCAGATTTTATTTTTTAATTTAATTTTCACAATACCTGGGGATATGTCATATCAATGCATATTTCTAGTTAATTACCCAACGCTGTTATTCCATGCTTGATCCACTAAATACAACAGGGGATTGTCAATACTGAGAATGGGAAATGTTTCCATTCAAAAGCTGATACTGTAAAACTCTAACCCATTTCAAAAGACAATTGGTGCAACTGAATTAGCAAGGAAGAAATAATGAAGAGAGAAAATAAAGAAGCTAGCTAACACAAATTAGTTTTAACATTTTCAAATGTGAGTTTAAAACATTTTGCTGAGATGGAGAGATGGCTTAGTGGTTATGCGTTTGCCTGCAAAGCCAAAGGATCCTGGTTCGATTCTCTAGGACTCACGTAAGCCTGATGCACAAGGGGGAGTATGCATCTGGTATTCATTCGCAGTGGCTAGAGGCCCTACTGTGCCCATTTTTTCTCTCTCTCTCTTGCTCTCTCTCTATCTCTCTCTCTCTCCCTTTCTCTGTCTCAAATAAATAAATAAAATATATCTTTTCTAAAAACACATTTTAGCAATCATAAGCTGGGCATGGTGGTGCATGCCTTTAATCGCAGCACCTGTGAGGCAGAGATAGGAAGATCACTGTGAGTTCAAGGCCACCCTGAGAATATATAGTGAATTCCAGACCAGCCTCGGCTATTGTGAGACCCTACCTCGAAAAAAAAATTAATAAATGATTTCTTAAGATGTTGTGGAACATAAACCCATGTATAGGATATCCATAACATGGAAGCATTTAAAAACTCCACTGGGCTACCATCTGCTTATTAAGACTCATTATCAGAAAACCTGGAAACTAGTGAAGTTGCACTTGAGCCCAACATGCTAGAAGAAGTACAGGTCTATGTCAGTAGATCCCCAGGTAGCTACATCTGTATTATTCTGTCATCAATGTATTTTCTTGGGTTTTGGTTGTTCACATTGGTGCCTTTATCCAAAGAAGAACACTTCATTCTACAATGGCCATAGATAATACATGCTGTTTTCAGTGACCTGCTTAGCAGGATTTTATGTAAGTTGAATGGACCATTCACAACCATAGCCCTGTCATTTCACAGACTAGAAAATTGAGATGTTTAATGGTTTGCCTAAAGGGTATTGCAGCTTATTTGTGCAAATCTAGGCCACCAGCTTGGGTCTTCTGGCTCCTTAACAGCTGCTGTTCCCACTATGTCAGGCTACCTCCTCTATGAGTCATCCCCCACTGTAGGACAGAATCTTACTTTATCCTCCAAATCCAATTCAAATGGCCTACATTTTAACTCGCCATAATTACTAAATTGGAACAGAAGTTTAAAAGCAACTGCTTTTGCTATTGCAGTGGAAATTTTGGCTCAATAACTATAAATGTCTTACACACAGAATTGTACAAAATGCCAGCCATCCCAATTTTTTTTAATCCATCTGGGCTATCTCCAAACAAGTATTTTGAATACAGTGTGACACAGGGAAAGCCTGTAATTTGTAGAGGGAAAATGCTTCATCAAGCCAAGGCTTCTGATTCCTGTCCCAAATGTATGGGCTATTTAGGACTTTAAAGTAATGCCAGCTACCAGTCATAGCCAAGATTTATTGAATAAGTCCCTCAAGCCATCCTTACTACTGGGCCCTTTACACACATGGTATCTCACTTAATCTTCATCACAACCTTGAGGAGTGGCTGACATGAACCCCACTCAGTAGATAACCAATTCGGGTCCAGTAGTCCTTCCCAATCTGTTAAGAGCAAACATAGTAAATAATGAAGTCAATTCTTGCATCCTCCATTATGCTGAAGTGTCCACACACAGGATCATCAAGAAACAGCTCCTAATAGAGAATGTATTCTTCTAATCTTATCTTTTCCAGATAGCTAAAGCCAAAGAAATAAGTGGAAGACACTGGCAAGTAAGAAAATTATTACTTCCACTAGATGTCTGCTAAATCAGTTTCTAATCCCTAGCTCTACAACTCTGAAAATGCCCAACCAAGGCCTTTCAAATACAAAACTCCAGCTCCTTCTGCATATTTTCTGGACACTCCATAAGGAAACATGTTACCCAGTGCAAAATGAACTTTATAATAGTAATTATCTGTGGTGTTGGAGGACACATGGATAGGCAAAATCACCAAAAGTTCCATGTAGCAAATTCTCCATATCAGTTGCTACTATTAATATTATCATCTTTATCCTTACAAAGCAAACAATCCTCAGCAACAATGTATTTCTGTATCTTGAGATGATCATTTATTAAGCATTGAGCAGATGTTGTGTTTGTTGTACACCAGGACTTGAAGAGGGAGTAATAAAGAAAAATAGCTTCACTCCAAATATCCTCTTGCAGAAAGAAGACAAACATAGATGGGAGCAAGAACAAAAACTGAAAAACCAAAGAGACATTTCCATGCCTGGTGTGTATGATGAATGATGCCCTGGTGATGACTGGAGAGAGGTTGGATACTTCACAGGCCAGCTGCATGGTCCTGCCTGTACCACAACAGGGAGGAAGGGCTGCCACTGAAAGCAGAGGAAAGAAGACACAAAGGCTCAGCAGTGGCATTGGATGGTAGGAGACAAGGGAACAGATCTTCTGACTCCAAGGAATACAGGGAACATAATGTGCAAGACGTGGGTATGTTCAGTAAACTATGACTATACATTTAGACAAGATTTCCAATGCAAATGGCTCTGAGAGTCTTAATCAATCCTACATTCACATCTCACCACATGACTGAGAGCTGCATGGGCCTCTCTTCTGGAGCTCAGCATGTTTTGGAAGGCTATGGAGCTATTATACTTGGGTTGGAAGGTCTGATGCTAGCTCCATCTGCCCCATCAAAACATGCACATGGACCTGAGAAGCAGATGGTCGTAACTTGAGACCCTACTTTGCCACTGCTCAACTATGTGACCTTGGACATTTCCTCCCTGAGCCTCAGGGATTCTTCATCTGTAAATTGAGGCTAATAATAGCTACCTCCCTAACAGGCTTTAGGGCAAGTCTAAATGAGTTAATACATGAAAAGTTCCTGGCAGAGTACCTGGTACCTCCCAGGCATTATGTAAGTGGTGATGTTACCTTAACAAGCTCTATTAGAGGTTTCATGGTTTCATAGCAGAAATAAAAGAAAACAAGTTTGGGAAGTGGGGTCTGCACCTTGAAAACAGGACTGGCAAGAGCCAGTGGAAGCCAGGACATCTAAATGCACGGACGGTGGACATGATGCCATCCACAATAGCCAAGGTGACCCTCGGCAGCCTTCTGACTTCAAACAAAGTCCCCTACTGGGAATCAGGAGACACAAGGACATATGTTTTTCAATTAATCAATTTTTTTAATCTTACATGGACATAATCCAGTGGTTGTCAAACTTTCCCAACCTACAATTCTGCAGGTTTCATCCTATCACAGAAAGCTACAACCTGAAAGCCTTCTACTCCACTTCCCAGGCAGCAGAGATTCGGACTAAATTAATGTTCATGAGTCCCCCACTCTACCAGGTTTTATCCTGTTACACTCATTCCTCCATATCCATAGGTTGTCATCCCACAACTCAACCTACTATAGATTAGAAATATTTGGAAAAAAAATCCAAAGTCTGCCAAAGTACAGGCCTTGTTTTTTGTTTTTTTTTGTTTTGTTTTGTTTTCTTCCTTATTAGTCCCTGAATAATACAGTAGGAGGACTAGTTGAATTCCATTTATATTGTTTATGAAGTGTTCTAAGTATTGTATAGATAGTTTAAAGTATATAGAAGGATGTATATAGGCTATGAAAATACTATGCCATTCTTTTAAAAGGGACTTGAGCTCTTGCAGATTTGATGCCTGTAGAGGATCCAAGAACTGTCCCTCATGTGTACTGCAGGATGACTGTACTTCACTTTCTTCTCCTGACTGTCTCTGCAAAAGACCACATCTAACACACTTACACATGGGAAGTGAAACCTAGATATTCAAGGGATGTGCTTGTTTTCCAATAATCACCCTATGCCAAACTTTGTATTTGGCCTCAAGCATATTTCACCCCAATTATAGCAGTTATCTCCTTTCTCTCTTCCCCTCATCAAACTAACACTAATCAAAGGTCTGTTCTTTGATTAATATTATAGGCATGGAACACAGCCTGGAAAAAATAGTTACTGGTCTTAAAGAGTTTATAATCTGAAAAGGAAATCAAAAAGCAAATCAATATATTATATGATCCTGTGTCTTTGAAAACTATGAAGAAAAATAAAGCAAAGTTCAATATCCAGACTGCTGAGAGGGTGAGGGGTAACTAACTACAAGGTTGTCATAAATGAAATGAAGCTGTCTGTCATGCAAAGATCTGGGTAAGGAGAATGAATCCAGTTGAGAAACAAGAAGTAGAGTGGCCCTAAGGTTAGATTGGAATGCTTTTATTGTGAAGAAAACAAAGGTACAGTTGCAGGGGTAAAGTGAAAGAATCTACCGTGGGTCAGGAAAGCCATGGCAAAGCACTTGCCTTATATGTCATGCTAGAAGAAAGGCCCTGAAAGATCTTAAAGGGGTAATTATATTATCAAAAGAATTATAGTTTTAAAGGAGTGAAAAACTGACTTTGTAGGAGCAAGACAGTGCAGTGAGGTAGTAAGCAAATCAGTTTAGTAATTTGGATTAAAAAAATGCCAAAGCACACATAAGGGTGCAAGTCAACAAGCCCAGCCTTCACAAGGCTGAGAACAGATGATGTGAAATTCAAGGTCATCCTGGACTGCATAGTGATACTCTGTCTCAGAAAACAAGCAAATGAAATAAAGACAATGGCAGCGTGAAGTAGGTCTGTAGCTGGATTCAGTGAATTTTAAATTTCTGGCATATAATCATGGTGGTACCTGAGGAATTGTCAGGGGGTTCTTTAGAAACCTACTTTGAAGAATATTAACTCCAAGACTGATGAAATACACCCACTCTGTCACCTCAAGTAAACACCAGGACTTAACTGCAAGGTTATCATCCACATGGCAGTGTAGCATGTGAGGTGAGCCACACTGAAACGGAGCTTCTTTGCTCTTACCCATCCATCAGCCAGTGCCAGAGCAATGTTATACTTCGACAAAAATAGGCCCTAAATGCTAAAGGATCTACACTGCAGCAGACTGTTCCACAGTCAGCCAAATTGAAGCCAAGATGTTCATAGATGGGCACAGCATAGCATACTCTTGGGCAAAATGCTCTTTGAAGCAGTCAATTTCCAGCAGCCCTACCTTTTGTTCTGAAGATGAGACGTTAGAACATTAGAAGCATGTGACTGGACAGCATCCCCAGACTGGCAACTGTACTAAACCAAAGGACTCTTGTCTGTCCTATCTGCACAGGGCCTGGAGTGAGCCCTACAGCTCAGTCTGGAATGCTTCCTATGCACTTCTTTGTCATTAGAACCCTGTCAGGTACAGAGGCTTTTATATCTACCCTATTATTCTGGTAAGGAAACAGAAGATATGTCTGGGATCACAAGGAGTTAGAGGTGAATCCACTTCTGACTCCCAGCTCTAACCACACGGAGGCCAGGGACCCTGATGAGGCCCAACCTGCATCCATCATGACACCTTCCTTCGGAGAGCATCAGAGAAGCCCAAGGCAATCTTGTTCTTTATGAAGTTCTAGAAGAAAATATAGCAGATACAGGTATTGTTGAGAAAGCCTGAAAGAAAATAACCTCAGTTGCTCCTCATGCCCACATTGAATCTGTCCCTAAAAGCATAGCTCCTCAATAAGTTAATATTTGATGTAGGATAAATCTATGAGAGCAACATAGTCCTGATGATGAAGAACAGAAGGCTTAACTTTCTAGTGGAAAGGATGAACCAATGTATATACACAACACAAGCAAAAAAGATATTCATACAGAAACATGAAGGAAAAACACCTGGATCTTTAGGGAAAGTGTTCTGTAAAGATAAAAAATGTAACAGCTTTGAAAGGAGGGAGAGAAGATGCAATACAGGTTTTTCAAAAGGTGAAGAGAAAATAAACCATAGAGAGTGAATGACTGACCTGGAAACCATATGCTATAATTATAAACAACTGCCTTGGGGTAAAGGTGCTGGATAAGCTTGAGATGGGTCTAATGCAAAATAAACTTCCAGAAAAGTAGAGCAAGTGATAGAACACACACTAGCACCTGCATCAGGGTTTAGAGGTGGAGCTCTTGGGATGTGATGGGTTAAAATGGTCCTTGATAGCTTAGCAGGCCATTGGAAGTTGGGAGAACTTTAGAAGGTGGGGCCTAACTGGAGAAAGTAGGCTATTGGAGGCATGCCCTTAAAGGGGCATTTCATGCCTTGTCCTTTTCCTCTCTCTCTTTGCTTCCTTACCACATGAGATGAGCAACTTTGTCCTGCCACATACTTCCACCATGATGTTATACATCATCAGAGACCTAAAGCCAGTGACCTGGCAGATGAAACCTCTGAAATTATTAGCCAAAATAAATCTTTCTTCCCTCTAAGTTTATTTTCCAAGGTATTTTGTTATTGCATTGGGAACACAATTATATAAATCTATATGTGTGATAAATATCAAACATAAATCTAATTAAATCTGCATAAAACTAATACTGCAATTAATAATAGCATTTTACCAACACCAATTACCTACTTTTGATAACTACTATTGTTTTATGTTAGGTGTTTAAGCTAGGGAAGCTTGCTGTAACATGGGAATTCTTGGTATTTCAGATAGGTATAACATTACATAATATTTAAAAGGAAGTTTAAAAAACTGTATAACTTAATTGGGTAATTGGTTATGGTGGGTTATCCCTGTAGTCCCAGCTCTTAGGAGGCAGAAGCAATAGGATTAAGTGTTTGAAGCCAGCTTGAGTGATGCTGTTAGATTGTGAAGTATCTCCCATGTGTTCATGGATTTTATCACTTGGTAAACAGCTGGTTGCACTGTTTGGGAAGGTTGTAGAACCTGTGGGGTTTTCTCACTATGAGAAAGGCCCTGAATGAGATATTCACTTCTGGTTCTCAACTGAGTCCCCTGCTGAATGTAAGGTGCTCCACCACCCACTCCGGTACCACGAAAAGAACTCTTCCTGTCGTGAGAGTCTGAGATTCCCTGAAACTGTGAATCCTTCCTCCGTTAAGATGCTTTCAGCAGGTGTTTTGTCACAGTGACAAGAAACATTATTAATATACTAGCTTACACACCAAGCAAGACTTGACTTGAAAATAATGAACAGAAAAACTTGTAAATCCATTTCCTTTGAAGGGGAGCTTTTGCAGTACTAAGACACTGAAAGGTAGTTCCTCAGGTTGTTTTTATACCAAAAATGTAAGATTGTATTTCAGAACCTTGTCTTTTACCAGGATAAGAAGCAAAACAGGAAAGATATTTGTATTTTGCTATAAATATTTCTGGATTCTGAGTTTTTCTAGACATTTAACTATACATAACTTCATAATAAGAATTGTTCTAGCTAGACAATCTCTTCTGTAATATATTTCTAGCAGAAGGCACAGAAAGGAACAAGGCACAAAATGTGCCCTTGAGATGCTGAGATCTTCACTAGGTGGCCCCCACCTGCCCCCCTCTGCAAGCTTTAAAGGATATTCTCCATTTGCAAGATAACTTCACATTCTCCGCTTCATTTTTATTCTTAGATCACAGGAATACAGTATTCCTACCTCACCTTTTCACAGATGTGCACATATATACCTTGTGGACTCCTCTCCGCTGTTCTGAATAGGTTACAACTTCGGAGCACTGTTGCCCATGGACACTTCAGCACCTCCCTGGCTGGCTCACTGCTTTCATTAAGGTCAAAGCAATACTAAGGATTTCAACTTTTTTTTTCAGTTAAATTATCTTCTAATTTCTTGTTTCCCTTTCTATCTCTCCATAAAATGTTGATGCTTCAGAACTTCCTTTGTTATACTCCCTGTTCCCTTTGTTTTCAGTTACAGATGGAGTCTGCTGCAAATTAGTTCACCATTGCTGTTCTTGATAATACAGGGTGATTCTCATCTCTGTGCATCCCTAGTTTGAGGGATAGAGGAACTCATCCTCAGTACTGGAGTCTTTCCCCCATCCCTGATATAGCCAACTTTGGTATATTTATGTCTTTCAGTTTCTACTCCTACTGTAGGCACTTTGTTTAACACTGCTGTCTGTGTCTGAACTCAGTTAAAAAAAATCATTTCTCAGTGGGGTCAACCATTGTGCCAGTAATAGTAACAGCCAAGAAAAGTTGGACTAGCTATGAGAGCAGCCTGGACATTACACCCTTGAAACCATATTTCTGACCAAACTAGGTAACACAAAGGTTCACAGAAAGCCATGCTTGGCTAGAGGTGTCTGGGGGTGATATAGGTTTTCACACAAAATGAATTGGAATGGAGACAAAGTCACTAAAGGAAGTTCTCTAAACAAATAACCAGAGATTAAAAATCTATATAAACTGCTGAACAATTCACAGGTTAAACAAAATTATGTCTAGGATTCACCCTAAAATATTTTAGCAAAAATAATACAAATGGGGATGTCAGACATGAAGTTGGCAAAATACTAAGAAATTATTAAAACAGCCTTGGGAGTGTATGTTCTCTCAAGTTGTTTCCATATTTGAATTTCTATAATATTATCCTTAAAAATTTCATCCAAGTGCATCTACTCTCTTCCAGTTCAACTGTGAGATAGCCAAGGTTAGACAAAAACTTGGGATTGTTGAAGGTGGCTAGAACCGAAGGTAAATGGAAAATCTGGAGATAGCTATGGATTCCAGGACACACAGTGAATGGTACTTTCCTATGCCAGTGTCTGTCTCATTGCTACTATACTGTTTGTGCACATCAAAGGAGCCAACTCTGATGACAAATACGAGTTTGCTATTATTTAGGACCAGTTCAAGATATCAAAGCTCTGTGTAAGAACATGCTTTTCGATGTCCTGGGATGCGGTATCTTGAAGAACAGGGATGACCCTAATGGAACCCCACCAAAAAATCATAACAGTGGATTCTATGGTGAAATTGTCTGCAGGGTTTTCAAAGTATAAATTATTTTCTAAGAACTGAGCACCACCAATGGATGGCTGATTGACACTTCTTCACTGAACAGTTTCAGTAAGTCATACCTGCGGTGGGCTTATATTTCAGATATCTTTACAAATAGTTCTCCAACCACCTTCTAATGAACTTAAGTAGCAAAGTAATTTAGTTGATCACTATAGAAACTCAGGGTAAGGATGGTTACTATTAATTTGAGGAACTTAGTAAACATAATTTTTCTAAACTATTGAGTGAACTTGGAGTTTGCTTCATACCAAGCAGTAGACTAGTCCAGTCAAAACTATAAATATTAGGTTCAATCATCATCTTTTGAATGAGGAAAGTCAGCTGTCTAATGTGCCTAGTAAAGTGAATTATTTTACAAGGTATGTAATGTCAAATGCAGACATACCTACCCATTTATTTAAGTGAAAACATCAGGTGAAGCCAAAAACCCTCTCCCCATCTCTGTAGCTTTGAGTCTCTCCTATTCTGATGAAAATATGCTCTAGGGAGAAACACTCAGTCTTGCCTCATCTTAAGATGAGAGTAAGATAGTATGTATCTCTAGTGGTAGTGATGGTTGTGATAACATAACACAAAAGTTGAACTTGTCCAAAGTCAAACAAATATAGATAATTCATTTTAAAAGTACCATAGTTTTGGCTGGAGACATGGCTCAGTAGTTAAGCACCTTGGCTGCAAATCCTAAGAACTGGGGTTCAATTCCTCAGTGTACTACTAAAGCCAGATGCACAAGGTGGAGCATACATATGGAGTTTGTTTGCAGTGGCTCGAGGCCCTGGTGTACCCATTCTCCCTTCCTCTTCTCTATAATAAGTAATAAATTAATAATAAACAATTTAAAAATAAAAAGTATCATAGTTTGTACTGAAGTACATACTATTTACTTATGAGCATCACTTGAGGCTTCCTTAAGTTTATGTATTGTTTCCTATACTGACATTCATTATGATGAAACTGCACAAGCCCTGGGATTTCAGATATATTCAAAGCAGTAGGATGTTTAATGTTTCCTATTAAACCAAGAGTATAAGAAAACAGAGATATACTGTAGTGGTTTAGAAAAGCTAAACAGCACAGAATATCTGACCTTTCTATGGTCGCAGGGCATACTCAGAGTGAGTTCTTAATGACTAAATATTCTGCCATACAGGTTAGCAAACTAATAAGTAAGGCATCTGCAGTTTGTCCTAGTAAAAGAAATTGACTACTTTTGACCTACAGCTCTGTTTCTGGGCTCTGTATAAACTAAGCCAAGACACAAAGCTGTCTAATAATAGAAGCCACTGAAAAATTGTTTTGTTTTCTTCATCTTAAGAAGTCCATCTTCTACCAAACCTTTGAAAAAACTGACCTCTTGGATTCCCCTGTAAGAATACAAATCCAGTAAATCTTTGAAAGTATTTATGAAGCAGGTCTCCTTGCTATGAAAAAAAAGCACTATCAATTCCTGATGGGGTAGAAAATGACCACAAAGCAAAGGAGATGCTTTGGCCAAGTGGAGCAAACTCACAACAGACGTCACGTTCTACTCCAAGGTTCAAGGGGATGTTGGGTAGGAATCTGTTGGCTAGTAGTCCTCCCTTCAAGAGTTTCCTACTAATAGTGAAAAACTCGATTAGATAAAATATAGAATATTATTCAAGGAAGAAAAGCTATTAAAATTAAACACAAAATCATTGTGTTCTTGATTCCTAATTAGAAATTAAGACAAATAATAATGACTTAGACTATTTGTAGAACTAACCTAGAAATAGGAGGAGCACCATCATTCTTTGACTTAGTCTATGTTCAGTCTACTCTTATGATCCTGACTCCACTAAGAATTCTTGGGGTGCAGGAGGCGGTGCTCAGGGACATTCTTCTGCTCTTTCCTCAATGCATGTGGTAAGGTCCAACTTCCTATAAACACATGTGGCCCCCAAGCTTCTCATTATCCCAACCTATAACATATACATTTTTTTCTCTTTTCAAGGCAGTTAATCATTTTGTTCTCATTTCAATTGTCCTGGATATTCTAGTACCAGTAATGCAGAGGAAAATATACATCATGTCTCAGGATACAATGAAGGGGTCTCCTTTACCTGGTAGACAGAATTGTGGTCTGCCTCCTTTCTACCCATCTAAATACTGACTTATCTTTCAAGGTACAATCACTGCTTCGGAGTCCTCACCAGTCTCACTTAGTATTAGAGGTATGCATGTACATGTGTGTTTCTTAGTGAACTAGGTGTTCACTTACTTTTGCTTAATCTCTTCACAATGTTGCTGTTTTCTCTCATCTACTTTGCTGACTTTTGCTTCATGTTGCTGACTTCCATATCTAAAGTCTGAGCAGAAGTTTTGATTGTATCTTCTTTCAGGTCACTGACCTTTTTTTTTCCCCAGAAAATGCTTGAAATCTTGATCTGTTATTTGACCTATTTCATTCTCTTTGAATTTGAGAAGTTAGAATATTGTGGAGAAGTCATGTGTTCTTGAGTTTTCATGCATTTTATGTTTCTGTGTTAGGATCTGTTGCTTTGTATATCTGTTCTGAATCTTGGGGAGTGCTGTTCTTACTGAGCAGCCTACTCTTGAAAACTTAATCCCCAGTACACAGATGAGGAGGAAACAAACTGCTGTAGCAGTAACAACATCAACCACACAAAACACAGAAATACACTGAAAATCAACTACAGCCCACTTAAAAAAAATCACCCATGATCACAGAACTTAAAATAAGTTCACTGAGAATGATCTGTTCCAGGTTCAACCATTTTTCCTCAAATTTCATTGTGTCATTTTTTCTTACTGCTGTATAGAATTCCATTGTGTAGATATACCACATCTTAGTTATCCATTCTTCTAGTGATGGACATCTGGGTTGATTCCAGCTCTTAGCTATTACAAATTGAGCCGCTATAAACATGGTTGAGCAAATCTCTTTAGTCTGTGGTTTGAAGGTTTTAGGGTAGATGCCCAGTAAGGGAATAACTGGGTCTGTTGGTATCTCTATACTCAGCTTTTTCAGAAGTCTCCATATTGCTTTCCAAAGTGGTTGTACCATCCTACATTCCCACCAACAGTGGATGAGTGTTCCTACTTCTCCACATCCTCGCCAGCATTTATTTTTATTTGATTTCTTGATGTTTTCTATCCTTATTGGGGTAAGGTGGAACCTCATAGTTGTTTTAATTTGCATTTCTCTGATGATTAGGGATGGTGAACATTTTCCTAGTAAAACTACTCCCAAATATGCTATGAAGTTAAACATTATTTAGGGTAAGTGTAGATATCTTAAATAGATGAAGGAAAGAGGCAGAGAAATTCTGGGGAAAAGGAAAGAAAGTTCAACAGATGAAAGTGGAAAGAGGAAAGGGAGTGAAAAGTTTGTGATGGGGGAAAAGGAAAGAATGATAAATTAGAAAAGACTGTACAAAACAGATCAAAAGAGGATTTTTCAATAGTGATAAAGTTCCAAAACAAAATTAGATAAATGTGAGAAGTGGGATTAAAAGCAAAAACTTAACAGCATAAAAATACAGTAAAGTTAAATGTTGCTAAATGTATGGGGGTGGGAAGAAACACCAGTTGGCACAAAGGGGGGGGACTAATGAAAATAAAAATAAATGTTAGCCCCAAGTAGAGACAAATACAAATATAGAATTATATAAATATATGAAGGCAATAGATGAAGAGGAATAATAAAAAACATCTTAAAATATAATATAGTAAGAATCCTTTTAAATCTGTAGGTGGAAAGAAGGAATTATACAGGAATAAAGAAAAAACAGATGGGGTGTTGAAGAAGATTCTGGGTCTTTACAATGTGGAACCTGTTAGTTATTTTATATGTAAGAAAAAGGAGGGTTAGTTGAACTTATGGACTGTGGTCTTCCCTTTGCTTCATGCTATTGCTTAGTATGCATTGGACAAGCATCTGGTGTCTACCACATTTGTCTTCATTGGTGGCTGTTTTCATTCTGTGTGTATCAGGGTCCTCTTCTAGCCATACTTAGCTTTGCATTCTGTGGGCTGGGTAGATTCTTTCACTCTGGAGACTCCCTAGACATACCTATGGGTAGCTGTTTTACCTGAGGATTGTCTCCCAAGTGGGGCAAGAAATCACAGTGCTAAGACTGTTACAAGTGGGGAACCTGCCATGATATTTTAAAGGCGCCAGAATTTTCATCACTCTGCTACAGAAATGCCACTGTGGGTGTCATATACATGCCGGCAACCTCACAGTTCTTAGACTCTACAGTAAATGTGGATTCAAACTCTGACCTACTCACTGGCTTCCAGCTCAGAGCATTCAAACTCCAGGGAAATTTTCAGTTGATGAGACCTGTTAGACCTGTTCCTGGCCATGGAATTAGGGTTAGCTCTCTCTCTATGCACTTCCCAGCCTAAACCTGTTTCTTACCACCTGCACCCTTCTGCCCACGAGTGTTCAACCGTCCTGTTCTCCATGTCCGCCTCTCTGGACCCTACCTCACCAAAGGTCTGTAGAAGACCAAATTAAGGCTTATAGATGATCCGTGATCTCAGGCCTCCGGGGAGTTCAGTTTTAACAATAGAGTTTCTCACAAGAGGGTAACCAAGCTGGTGAGGTCTGTGGGCTTGTCCGGAAGGGAAGATTGCCCAGCTTTCATCTGGCACACCTTTTGAGTTTTGAGTCTTCTACTCCACCCCCGGCCCCCTGCCAGAGTAAAGCTGTGTTCTGTTGATTCTGAGTCATGTGTCTTTGTTTCTGTTCTTTTTCAGTACCTCTTCACTTCCTGTGTGGATTTATGAAACTATTCCTTTATTTCTCTCTTTAGGATACAGTCTATTTTTTTTTATTCTGACTATCTCCTCTACCAGATCACACAGATGCAGCCTCTACTCCATTACCTTATCCTGAAGCCCACCTGTTCTTAAGTTAAGAATGTATATTATACTCAGATGTTGGCAAATTCTGTAGAGGAATTCCTGTTTTCATTTCTGTCAAATAACGTATTGTGATAAAGGAACAAATGCTAAAGGAAAATGGCAAGGATTTGGGAAAATAGTCTAACATTAATTACCTAATTAATTACATTAACAAAGTATATCCTTTATCAATTTATGTGATCTTAATTTAACTATTTTCCCCAATTTTCAAATGAAACTTCAATCAAATTACAGAGAATAGCATCCCATTAATGAAGAGATTGAAAGAACGAGGAGGAAAACACTTGCCTTCTAACAAGTGTGTGTTTTTGTTCACAACACGAAGTGGATTCCTTCCAACAAAACACCTCAGGAACAGAGCAGAAGATGAATATACTCACCATAGCTAGATGCAGTGGCTCATGCTGTAACAGTAACACTCAGGAGATTGAGGCAAGGTGATTGCCACAAGTTTGAGGTCACCCTGTGCTACACAGTAAATTATAGGCAAGCCTGAACAACAGATGGAACTCTTTCCTAAAAAGCAAAGCAAATAAAAAATTAAAAAATTAAAAAAATTCCACAGCTAACATATTTAATAGATTGAATGGTGAAGCAGCACAAGTCTTCACCTTAGTGTCAAGAATAAGGCAAACATGTCTGCTCTGATGACTTCTAGTCAATATAGTTCTGGAAGTTCTAGGCAAGAAAAACAAAAAAGCAGAATAACTAGAAAAAAAATGAGTAATGTTATAATGCTGTCCTTATATTCAGATGAAAGGTGCATCTACTTAGCAAAACCTTGAGGATCTTAAAACAAAACAACAGAAAGCCTAAAATTGATAAGTCGGTCAGCAAATTTTCAAGATACAAGATAAAGATACAAGAATCCATTATATTTACGTAACATTAGCAATGAAAATGTAGACAGCTAAAGTAAAATCACACCATCATCTCATTACTGTCCAAAATATAAAATATGTAGGTATAAATTTAACCAAACATATAAACTATTTGCATGATGAAAACTGAAAACAATAATAAAAAATCTAGGCCTGGAGAGATGGCTTAGTGGTTAAGGTGCTTGCCTGCAAAGCCAAAGGATCCTCGTTTGACTCTCCAGGACCCACGTAAGCCAGATGCACAAGGGGGTCCATACATCTGGAGTTCATCTGTCTGTACTGACTGGAGGTCCTGGCACACCCATTCTCTCTCTCTCTCTCTCTCCCTCCCTCCCTCTTTCTCTGTCTCTCCCTCTTTCTCACCCTCAAATATATATAAAGATATAAAGGGAATAGAAAGGGGGTACTTAATAGGATGGTATTGTATATATGTAAGTACAAGAACAGATTAATGGGGGTGAAAAGGTCAAGGGAAGAGATTGAGTTAAGGTGGAGGGAGGGCTAATCAAAATCTAAGAGGATATAAATAAGTCATAAGGAAACCTACTTTTTTAGACAACAGAATACTCAGGAGCCATAGATTGTTGCTAGAAAATTTTCAGTGCCAGGGATGGGATACCTTCCAGTGAGTTGTTGGCCAGGGAAGTCCCTGATGCCCCAAAACATTACAGGCCATTGCCGAGGCCCTTGATTTACCACCAGGAATACATGGTAAGACCCTATTGCTGAAGACTCCATATGCTTGGACTTCAAAGTCACTTAGATATCATGCTGGAACTGACCTGAAAACTTCCTCCATGTAGACCAGCTGACAGAAAGCTGGGAAAGCTATACTGCATGCAGTTCAGTGGGAGAGAGAGAAATCACCAGTGATGATACTTAACAGTGGACACTGTAAGCCTTATATTTGGCCAGCCAGGCCAAATGAGTCAACACATGCAATAGTGGCATGTCTGTAATGGGGAAAACCAACTGCCCTCTAATTGGACTGGAGGCTCACTCCATGGGAGGGAATACATCCCTGATACTGAAAACCTACAACAGGGGTAGTCATGAGCCCTAGGGATATAACATCTGCTGCTGTCTGGCTAAATGTATATACTATGCTGATCAAACTGCCCAGTTATCACTCCTTTTAATGTTCATACGCATATATTAATGCTACTTTCACTTTTGGTTAGAGAAACTTCTCTTTTCAGATGGCAGTGACCTGGGGATGTCTCAGAAGGCACCATGGTGCTAAGAAGAAGTAACAGAGGAGTGTTCAGCACTGCACTATCTCTATCACACCTTCCATGGCTCAGGGTCCATTGCGGAAGAGGTGGCAGAAAAAATGTAAGAGCCAAAGGAAGGTAGGACTCCTTACAATGTGCTCCTCCAGACACAAAACGGCTGGATATGCATGACCTCACAGTATCTGACACTACCTACACAAGACCATCATAACAGGAGGAAAACATGATGACATCACAATAAAAGAAAGACTGATTGAGTGGCTAGGGAATACGATGTTAAGTGGAGTTTCAAAGAGGAAAGTGGGGGAGGGAGGAAATTACCATGGGATATTGTTTACAATCATGGAAGTTGTCAATCAAAAATAGTAAGAAGAAAATAAATAAATAAATCAAAAGAAAAAAATAAAATATACTGTGAAAAAAATCAAAGATCTAAGTATAGAGGCATATTTTGTTTGTAGATTATTAATAGTGTTAATTCTCCCAAATGTTGACATACAAATTCAAGTCCTATAAAAATCATGGCAAAAGATTTGTTATATATATACATTAACCTAATATTCATGTCAAAGTAATTCAAACAGTTAACTTTTTGAAAAGTAGCTATAAACAAGGATGAATAATCTATGCATTTTAACACACTTTTTTCAACACAGTGATACTGGACAAAAGATAAACAAATATTTGGACATGGTACTACATGAATGTAATCCCAGTATTCAGAAAAAAAAATGGCTGCAAAGGAGGATAATGAGTTTGAGGCCTGTCTCAAAATAAAAAACAAGAAAAGAAAGGAAAAAAAATATCCAGACAAGTAGACCAATGAAATTAAACAGAGAATCCAGAAATAGATCCACACAAATCCAGATGACTTATTTTTGCCAAAGAGAAAATGACCAATAGAAGTAAGATAGCCTTTTCACAAATGATGCTGGATAAATTGGATGTATAAAAAAAAAGATGGAAAATTTTGGCCGGAGAGATGAATTAGTGGTTAAGGCGCTTGCCTGTGAAGCCTAAAGACCTACATTAGATTCCCCACAACCCATGTAAGCCAAATTATGTGGTAGTACATGCATTTTGAGTTTGTTTTCAGTGGCTAGAGGCCCTGGAGCATCTATTTTCTCTTTCTCTCATAAAAATAAAAATGAGAAATCTGATGTAGTTTTCATATCTTACACAAAAGTTAACTCAAAACTGACCTTGTACTGGTATGTAAAACATACATCTATAAAACTCTTTTAAAAGAAGGAGAAAATGTAGGTGAGACAAAACTTTCAGACTTGAGAAAAAAGGCATGATCTGCAGCAAAGACACCAAACCCAAAACTTTTTACTCAGCAGAAGACCCTGTTAAGAGAATAGAAAAAACAAATCTCTTTAAACCACATGTCTGAAAAAGATTGGTATGTAGAGTATGTACCAAACTCTCAATCCTCAATAATAAAGTAAGTGAAATAATCAAAAGATATGGACAACGAAGGACACAGCTGGCACAAAAGCATATGAGAATATTGTCAGCATCATTAGCTATTAAGGAAATGCAAATGAAAACCACAATGAGCTAGTCACTACATACCTATCTGAAGGGCTAGAATAAAAAATAGTGACAACCCTAAATGCTAGTGAGGTTGCAGAGGAAGAGGATCAAACATACACTACTGGTTGTGATATGAAATGGCAGTGTCACTCTGGAAAAGAGTTTGGCAGTTGCTTAAAAAAATAAAAACTAAACATGCAACTACCATATGACCCAGTAATTGTACTCCTGGGCATTTATCCCAGAGAAATGAAAAACTTATGTTCACACAAAAAACTTATTCATCAATGTTTATAGCAGCTCCATTTGTAATAGCTGTAAACTGGAAACAACCCAGATATAGTCCAATGGGAAGAGAAACATCTTTCTGACAAATGTGCTAGAATAAGTGGATATCTATATGGAAAAAGATTAATCTTGACCCATACTTCATAATAACCATGAAAATCAGCTCAAGATGGACTGGAAGCCTAAATACACAAGTTAAAACTCTAAATAGCCCAGAAAATCAGCAATTTTGTCATAATTTTAGAGAAAAAATCTTAGGCAAAAATGCAAAAAAATGCTAACTAAAAGAAATATTGGTAAAATAGAATTAGGCAATGTGTTAAGTATTCTTTTTAAAAGTCATCTTTAAGAATATGAAAAGGCAAGATGCATACAGTAAAAATGTTCATAATAAATAGTTTAGAACTCATCATAATAGGTAAAAAATGTCTGTGAGAAGCCAAGCATGGTGTACACACCTGTAATCTCTGCACTTGGGAAGCCGAGGTGAGAGGATCAGGGTTTGAGACAAGACTGGACTACACAGTAGATCCTGTCACAAAAAAGAAAAAGAAAAGAAATGTCTGTAACGTCAATAACAAGACAAACTAATTTTTAATGGTTGAAATAACTGGACAGACACTTTACATGAGAAGGGCCAAGTTAATCATTAAGATCTAGTTAAACATTACTCACCTAGGAAATTCCATTTAATACCACAATGAGTTGCTGTTATATACATTTTATAATATTAAAAAAATAGTACTTGGCTGGAGAGATGGCTTAGCAGTTAAAGTGCTTGCCTGCAAAGCCTAAAGACCCATATTTGTCTCTCCAGATCCCATGTAAGCCAGATGCACAAAGGTGAGGCAAATGCAAGGTTTCACATGCTCACTAGGTGGCACAAGCATCTGGAGTTCTATTTCAGTGATTATGGTCCTAGTGGGCCAATTCTCTCTATATAGATAGATAGATAGATAGATAGATAGATAGATAGATAGATTAGTACTAAATCACTGGTAGGATATAGAACTAGAACTCTCATTCACTGAAGAGGGGAGGGAAGGGAAGGTGTGAAATGGTACCACAAGTTAAGAAAGCAGGCCACTTTTTATGAAGTGAATGTGCTCCTGACTTGTTACCCAGTAATCCCATCCAACATGAGTGCTTATCCAAGAGAAATTAAAGCACAAGCTGACACAAGCTATATATGGACATCCACTTATATTTCAAGACTGGGAACACCTCAAATATCTATAGTGTGATCCATCCATACAATGGAATACAAAAATAAATACCTCTTACACATATATGTAACAACTTAGGCAGATCTTAACAGCATTGTGTTGACCTAAATAATTCGTGCATAAACTGCCCACTATGCGATACCATTTACGCAGACTATAAGAACAGGCAGCACTAAGCTATCGTGACTGAAAGTATTGCCTCCCTCTCTCAATGGAGGAGCAGGAAGAGATGTGAAGAGGAGCCCAAAGGATGGGAAGGGGTCCCAGGGTTCAACAATAATTCAATGATGAGGATATTTACAAATGTCACAATGTATTGAACTAAATATAATAACTGTAATTTGTTATGTATAAATTATACCTGGGGTTGGAACTATACCTAAGTAGTAGAGTGAGTGCTTAGCATATACAAGGAACTGGATTCTGTACTCAGCATCCCAAAAATGATTTCTCAATAAAAATTTTATGCTATCTCAAATTGATAACAATTGACATACTAATTTTCTTCTCTCCTTATCTCTGTGATTTCCCCATCACAGGGTCCTATAACAGCATACAAACTGAGGAGGTAATGAGTTGAAATAAGATTTCCTCCAACCCTCTCTTCCTGCAGAATTCAGAATTTAATTTGAGTCTTGCTGTAGCATTTTTCTAAGTTTTCCATGTGAAAGTCATAAAAATTGTGTATTACTTATTCATTTTTCTAAAACTATCCCCAGCACAAATGGCCATTTTATTTTAGAATGTAGCACAGTAAAATATAAAACAAATGTCCTGATTTAGTGGCTTTGTTTTTGCCCATGTGAAAAGTTCTAAGTTATCAGAAACAATAAGAGAAGTAGGATGAAGATTTGTGAGAACCAAGAATAACTCAAAATTGAATGATAGAATCAAATTTATGCCTCCTGCTGTACCAGGTTTAAAATGGATCTGGCGACAAGGGTCTCAAGAAGTAACCATTGTGTGTGTGTGTGTGTGTGTGTGTGTGTGTTTCCTATCTTTTACCCACCTCTTGGTAAAGAACAGTAAAAAGAAGCAGAAAGTATAGGAGAAAATGGAGAGCAATTCCCAGGTCTGAAACAGTTTCAAAACATTAGCAAATCTAAAACGGCTCAAAACATGCTCCAGATGGCTTCAATCACTCCTTAACTTATCAAGAAATGACTGCAAGCATCCACACAATGCTTTTTAACTAAAAATGCAAGAGGACAGTGGTAGTGAGCAATCATCGCATGTTAGACTATATTTGGTTCCTTTATCATCAGTGCTTCTGCAAATGTATTGCTGTTAGCCTAGCCCTACAGACTAAAGCTTCGATGTTTGTTTTAAGAAGTTCACTGTAGGATGCTAAGATGGAAAGAAGTGTACCAGCAAAGCCAAAAGAAAGCTATTAGGCTGGTGAATTCTTGCAATCTATGAAGCTACATGGTTTTTTCTAATTTAGGTACTCTTAAGTATGTGTCCAAAAGCCGAACAGGAAATAGGCTTTAGTTTCTGAAGCATGAACAGTTTTGGTTAACACATATGGCTGCTTCCTTTTAATAAATATGAAGTGGAAATAAAACAGACCACAATGTTAATCCCAAGGAGATCAGATTAAAAGATGCTCTAAGGCATGTAACAATATATATATATATATATATATATATATAGCTATATACATAATATATATAACAAGCATTCCTATTATATATCTAGTTAGAAGGAAGATTCCTATGGTGAAGGGGTCCATCACTGCTCCCTCACATGTGGCTCTAAGCTGTCCAGGATGGGCTACAGTATCCCCTATCAATGTCCTCTACTATCCTTTGATAAAGGTCACTTTGGGAAAAACAGTGACCTTTTTTCTTCCAGCACACTACTACTTCTGTTTCCTGTTCCTATGGCATTAATAGACCTGCTTTCTACCAGTTTCCTAGTGCAGCTGTCATAATACAAAGAGTAAACCCCTTGTCAAGTTATATGCATGCTGTTGGAGAGACTTGTGCGTCTGCAGGACAGTCAGTCATTTCTTTGGAATAAATGACATGAAAGTCTGATACTCTTCATATGGAAACATGAAATATGAGACATGAACTGAGGCCTCAGGTGCCTCATCTCAATACCATAAATCTGGGTGGGATGATGAAGACTATACCTGTAAGGATCTTGTAGACTAAGCCACAAAACCAATGGCTTGCATGGATCTCTAGCTACTCAAAGGACTATTTACAAATAAGGTGGCACAAAAAATAAATTATCTGATGTTTACCCTGTGCCAGCATTCTCCTCAAAGTTCCTTCTAACTGCTTTGGACAGACTGATGCTAGGAGAAATGCCTTCCCAGCACCCAGTAATGGAAATCACGCTTTTGGAAAAGATGCCTCAGGACATTCTTCACAGTACAGCTTCAGAGTTGGTGGTAGGCTAGGACTTAGGGTGGGGACCCTTGGGTTTCAGAACATTGAATATACCTGGTAGCAAGAGAATTCTGATTGCTGCAGTGCAGTGGGACCCCATGTCCCAGCTATGGTATTTGATTAACTTTTAAGTGAATAGCCAGACCTATTGATTAGTTATACCTAAGCTCCTAGGGAAAAGAACAAGGAGTCATTAAACCCTAGGCAACATTTGTAAAACACACTTCCTTAAAGTAGTAAGACTGAAGAAACACATAATTCATTTGCTTTGAAGCATGGTATGTAAAAGAAATTTGACTGTAGCATAGCCATTTAAACAAACAGCCTCTGAAATGAATGACTAAGACAGAATGGAATGATGGAATCAATACGGCACAGCACAGTAAACAATGTGAATCTGAATTCATGCTCACATGCCAACCAGCTCTGTGACCTTGAACAAATAGCCCCTCAGTGTCAAGTCCCTCAACTATAAAATACATTCTTAAGGGACATAACTGTCAAGAAGTTATACATTGAGTTGCAGAGACTGGGATCTCAGGTATAGATGTCTCTATAAAACTCATGACTACAGCTGGTTGCAAGAAAAGGAAAAAAAAACAACTATGGTACAGATAAGGCCATCACAGGTCAGTATTCCCTGCTGAGATTCTGGAGGAAATGAGCTAACAACTAGTCATTAGTCGGCAGAATGCCCGGAGAGTATAGGCCTGTGCAGGAGGAGCTGAAGAAACAGTTACAGTAAGTGAGAGAAATGAGGCATAGAATAATCACAGATCTACTACAAACTAGCAGGACTGATTCTCTTTAGTAAGGAGCCTCACCTTCCAGATAAGTACCTGAGGAAGGAGACAAAGGGAAGCCAAAGTCCTCTTAGCTTCAAAGTCTATACAATAACAAGATATCAAGTGGCCAATAAAGATAATCAGAATCACTATCTGTAAGCTGTATGTTTTTATTCTTCAATCCGTATAGATCAAAGCAGGTGCATTTACCCCTGAAATTTTAGTTTTCATAACTAAAGGGGGCACTGAAATCTTATCTATGGAGTGGTTTCAGTCCCTTGAAAGGAATATACTAGAAAATAGGGTTTCTTCCCAGGGCACAGAAATGAGACCATATCTACACATAAACAGCATCCTACTGTGATTCAACAAGATTTTAGTCTCAGTGTCTTACAGCACTGGGTAAAAAGTAAGTCATCAGCAATAGTATCAGGCTAACCCACTCAGAGAAATTTTAAGACCTATAGACTGCCTCTTATCTCTAGGACTATTGACTACTTATAATAAGGCAGTTGTTAATAACATATCATAGTTTCAACATCTTTATACTGTCAAATATAAAATATGTAAATACAGAAGGAGATTAGTGTCTGTTCAATATCTCTGTGGACCAAATACTCTCCAACGTTACCTACCACTCATGTTTGTTCACAGAAAGCTACTCCATCCACTGATGAGGTACATTCTGAGGAGTAACTAGTTAGCACTGATATTCCTGCAATAAGTGAACAAAGAAACCTTCTAACAGGAAGGAGGCAAAATTAAACAATAAAATATTCTGATAGATAAGAGAAAACAGAAACACAATCATTATCTATTTTTCCTCCCCTCTGTTATGTTGCTGATAAGTGGCTTGAAAAGTATAAACAGAATGGTTTTGAGATTTTCCTTCCTCATTCCACCTTGGACATGTGACTGTTTGGATACTTGGCCCTATCAATAATTAAAACAGTAGTGTAAGTCCAGATAAGTACCACAGTCCCACTGACATTTCCTTGAACGTTCAGGTAATTCAATAATAGAAGACCGATTATAGCTCCTTAAGTGACCTGTTTAATTTTCAAAAGAAGTAATTGCATCTGAAGAAAACTCCCTAGGCTTCACTCCTCTAGACAATCATCCAAGTGTGTGTTTAACTTTCTAAAATTGTACAACAGAGACCGAAGATTTAGTTTCAAAATAGCTGAATACATGTCATGATAACTGATGGCGTCTCTTCTCATATCTCTCATATCTAAAGGATATCTTTACAATGACTGATTTTACAATGAGAGATAATTTCAGCTATTGTCTTTTTCAGCTCTGAGGATCAAGCCAAGGGTCCTTCGCATGAATATTAAATGCTCTACCATTGGCCTATGACCTCAGCCCTAATTTTTGCTATTATTACTTAAAACATAGTGAATGTCCATGAATGTTTCACCATGATAACCTATCCCAGCTCAAGGGCCTACCTCTTAACACCATTACATTGGGAACCATATATATTTCAGAGGGTCACAAATATTGATAGTATAGCAGCTAGTGAATATGATAGTTAATACCAGTTGTCGATATGACATGCTATAGAATCACCTAGGAGACAAACCTTAGGGCAGAACTGTGAGGGAATTTTTAGACTGAGTTACTTGAGATGGGAAGACCCACTCTAACTGTGGGTGGCACCATTCTGTGGGCTGTGACTCCAGACTGTATAAAAGAAGAAGGTGAACTGAGCACCAGTATCCATTTCTCTCAAGTTTCTGACTGCAGATACAATATGATCATCTGTTTCACACTCTTGCCACCATACCTTCCCCACTGTGATGGACTGTGCCCTCAACATGTGAGTCCAAATAAACCTTTCCTTTCTTTTTTTTTTTAATTTTTTTTGTTATTTTTTATTTATTTATTTGAGAGCGACAGACAGAGAAAGAGGCAGATAGAGAGAGGGAGAGAGAATGGACGCGCCAGGGCCTCCAGCCACTGCAAACGAACTCCAGATGCGTGCGCCCCCTTGTGCATCTGGCTAACGTGGGTCCTGGGGAGTCGAGCCTCGAACCGGGGTCCTTAGGCTTCACAGGCAAGCCGTTAACTGGTTAACCGCTAAGCCATCTCTCCAGCCCAAAACCTTTCCTTTCTTAAAAGGAATACAGTGAATGTCTTACAGCACTGTTAAATAAGATCATTCTCAAAGCTACTTAAAATGCAATAAATCTGTTTTTTTTTCTATTTTTTTTAACTTGTAAGAAGGGAGGGGAGAGAGAGAAAAAACGGGTGTGTCAGGGCCTTTCCCATTTCAAAGAACTTTAGATGCATGCACCACATTGTACATCTTGCTTTATGTGGGTACTGCGAAATAGAACCCAGACTCTCAGGCTTTAAAGGCAAGTGCCTTAACTGCTGAGCCACCTCTCTGCCAATAAATCTTTTTGAAAAGGACTTATTTATGAAAAGAAAATAGGGGTGGAGAGATTGATGATTAAACTGATTAAAGGTGATTTTCTGCAAAATCTGCAGGCCCAGGTTTAATTCTCCACTACCCATGGAAATCCAGATGCACAACATGGTGCATGTATCTGGACTTCATTTGCAGTGGCCAGAGGCCCTGGAATATACATACTTCCTCTCTCTCTCTATCTCTCTCTCTCCATCTATATATCTATCTAATAAAAAATTTAAAGTGTTTTTAAAAATTGGAAAAATGGGCTGGAGAGGTGGCTTAGTGGTTAAGCGCTTGCCTGTGAAGCCTAAGGACCCCGGTTTGAGGCTCAATTCCCCAGGACCCACGTTAGCCAGATACACAAGGAGGCGCACCTGTCTGGAGTTTGTTTGCAGTGGCTGGAGGCCCTGGCATGCCCATTCTCTCTCTCTCTCTCTCTCTCTCTCTCTCTCTCTCTCTCTCTCTCTCTCTCTTTCTCTCTCTGTCTGTCTCTCTCAAATGAATAAATAAAAATTGAATGAAAAATTTTTTTAAAATTGGGAAAAAATATCAATAACATGGTAAAAATTTGCGAAGATATTTCTAGCCTGTTATTATTTCATAGACTTCAATTAATTTCACCTGACTGGAATCTTACAGGACTTCAGGTCAGTTGTTAAGCTGACACCTATATTGGAAATATCAGAGGAAAAGTAATCTGAGAAATTACCATCCAGACTGGAACCCTTGTTATTTTCCTTCAACATTGTGCCTTCTCTAGGGCTCCCAGTGTCAGTTCCACTACTACTCACTGTTGTTTCAAAGGCCAAAACCATGAACCATCCAGAATTCGTTCCTTCTTGCATAGCCACATTCAAGCCTTGGGCAAATCCCATCAATTCTACCTCCAAAATATACGTCAACACTGACAAAATTTCTCTTGTTGAAGTCCCAGGAACAACTCCTCTAGACTATTAGAGATGTCTGGCATATAGTAAATAAAATTAGCTGAATACTGAATGTACAGAGTCCTACTTGCTCCCATTATCAAGCCCTTGAAGGCCTTCCCTATTGCAATCAAAAATTCTGCAAAGCATTCTAATAAGGTAGTTCAGTGTTCATGGAAATCAGGGCATGTCATCTCTTCATTCAAGTGTTTAAATCCTTTCCAATGCACTTGGCACAAGATGAGAAACCTAATCATCTTTCCCATGCAACCCCAGGCCCTCTATCGTCTATCCTCTATTCCAAGCATTCTCCTGCCTCAAGGCCCTTTCATTTTGAAGTTTTTCTGTTCATAACAGTCCTTTCTTCTGCTATAGTCTGGATGTTTTCTTCTGCAGCAGTCTAGATATAGGATGTTCCCACAAAGGTCCAAATGTTAAAGAGTTGCTTCATAGGTTGTTGCTTTTGAGAGGTACTGTGAACCTTTAAGGGGTTGGAACATAATGGGAGGTCCTTAGGCCATTAAGAGTTTGCTCCTAAAGGTGATTGTGGGGTCTCTCCTCTTCCTTTTTCATCCTGATCATAAAGCAACCAGTTGCATACCACATGCAAAGCGAAGTACCAAGCCTTCCATCAGTTTGCTTTCCTCCATTCAAGTACCTTTTCTATGCTACCTCGCACATGCTTTCTGTCTCCCCTCCCATGCAAGCAGCTATTTGCACCTCTATATTCTCAAATCACTCTCCTTATTTAACCCTGTTCCCATCTAGCTCTTGTCACCACCATATATCTGCATTGAATCTTGCTAGTATCACCCATAGCGTCCATATTACC
Source organism: Dipus sagitta (assembly GCA_036346955.1). NCBI lineage: Eukaryota > Metazoa > Chordata > Mammalia > Rodentia > Dipodidae > Dipus > Dipus sagitta. The sequence continues at coordinate 70,578,470 of CM070778.1, read as the reverse complement.
AAAATCTAACAAATATTTCTTCCCATCTCATCTAGTCTCTCACTGCATATGAAACTATCTACCCTTCATTATGATTTGAGCGTCAATTTACTTGACCTCCACAAAATAACTATATTATTTTCCTCCAAACTCTGGTTTCACTGTATCTCCTTACAGCCTCATCTCCAAATGTTGTAGCTACCCAGAGAACTAGGCAACCACATCAATGTCCACACCAAGTCTATGACTCTAGGTTTCTCTTCTACAGTCGAAAGTTCTATATACAACCACCTTTTCACAATCATTTCTCAAATACCTTTTCACATTCATTTGTCAAGTGTCATAGGAATAACAAGTATGTGCCCCACACAAAGTACATGATGCATGCTCCTAATCCTTCATTAATTTTAAAAATGAAACAATGTTAATATTTTTATATAATTTAGGTTTTTTCTTTGCATTTTTTCTATCCCTAAAATAGTAGCACCATCCATTTTATGGTATTCAGAGTTCTGTGTCACTTTTAATATCTTCCTCGTCTCTGCCTATGTATATATTCTTATGAGTGTTCCCACATTGTCTACACTAAACTATTAGATCCTCTCAATGACTTTCTATTTCTTTAAATCCCTTTAAAAGGTAAGCAGAGCGCTGCTTGGTGAAGCTCTTAGGTTTCAGCTTCTGTGTTGTACTCCCACTCTGCCCTCAAGCCATACCTGACTTACTTTTAAGCTCCCTCCTACTGCGGATTATTTGCAAATACTGTTTCCTCTACTGAGAACTCCATTTGCTGGGTCTCTTCACTCATTTATCTTTTAATTAGTAGCTCAGGGGCCATTTCTTCATATAACCTTGCTTTAATCTCTGTAGTCTTCTGCCCTAGAGTTTGGGACCAATTAGCTTAACATAAAATTTTATGAATTTCAGCTTTTAAAATGTAACGTACAATGAGAACCAAATGGCTCAGAATTGCAAACAGGACTAAATGAGTTTGTCAGTTATTTTGGCTATTGATGCTACTCTTGAAATGATCGACACCCCTATGGGTGTGTGGGGTCTGCAACAATGGAACTACAAACTATACTCTGGGAATGGGATTATATAACAAATAAAGCAGAACAACCCTTTCTTCCACCTCCATATGAATACCCTTCGACTAGCAACTAGAAGACTGTAACTTTTCAGTGAGCTCCACTTCTTTTAGCTTCTCATAGAACACAACTTCCAACCACTTGAGAGTTATATTTCTAGTTACTCTGAGACACTGTCAATTTGTGTGAGTCCTCAAGGAAGAAAGGACATAAGGGATAAGAATTATCTATACCAAAAGAAACCAAGAAGTCAAGTTCCCTATCAGCAAGTCTCACTGAATGATAAAGAAAATACATCAGCTTTAGGCAGTGCTCATTTCGTAGTCTAACTTTCATTCTGGTTTTAAAATGTAGATAGTCACTGTGGCTTGTTGAAGTCAAACCTTGCCTATGCACCAATACATTCTCAATAAGAAGACACAGTTCTGAGTTACTTATAGGTGACAACAGCACCAATACCACAAGGCATTTACATGGTTCTACATACCACTTCCACTGTTAAATGCATCAGAGTTTGAGAATTTACTTAATAATTATTCACTTCACATGTCTTATTCATATTACCATTGTGTGCAAATTATTAGATAATATAATAGGGCTTCAGGTAATATTCAGACATTGTGTTTTGCATTTGTGCATTTATACTGCTTAAAATTCATATGCATAGGTGGTGCCCTGGGGCAAGAAACAAAATGACAATCCATTGGAGCATAGTGTCTGATCCTTCCTGCAGAATTTTCTCTGAAGGACATCACTGTGGAAACAATCCACACAGATGAATGATCTGGGGGACAATAGAGACTGGATTAAGAAAATAGTTCTTCAATCTTGCTAACTGTGATCATTTTCTTTTTCCCATAATCATTTTATTTTTAGAAGAGGGAATTTCATCCCCTGGGAGGCCCTCTAGAATCAAGGGGACTAGGATTCTCTTCTATCCTCAGCTATAGGGTGTCCTTCAGGAAAGCTAATGTGAATCCCAATAAGTGCAGCAGTGACTGATGGAACTGCTGCAGAAGTGCTGAGAAGTGCCCCACTGAATGCTCATTCATGTAGTCTTCATGTATCACGCACAGGCATGAGTTCAGGTAAATGCTGACTTGGCCTCCACAAAAAGAAATAGATTATCAAACATTGCATGCAAAGAGTATAAAAAGAACATAATTTATAAACACCAAACTATATCAAATTTATGGAACCCATTTCTGCTATCTACACAGTTACACACAGTGCTTTCTGTGTATCTTTGCCGTACACCTCCTCTCTTCCAAACCATATGTCACTTGCACTGAGAGGATAATTTTTGAAAAATAGGAAATAAAGCAACATAAATTAATTTATAAATAGTAAACTTAAAATAAGACTTTATGAGTTAAAAGGAAAAAAGGAGATGGGAACATCTCAGCAGTTACTAGCATTCATTATGCAAGCATGAGGGCCTGAGAGGGACTAGGTGAAAGTCTGATTCCCCAGCACCCATACAGACAGCTGGGTGTGGCCATGAATTCCTATAATCCCAGTTTTACTGAGCATGGAGACTACAGAATCACTGGAGCTTTCTGACTGAATCAACACTGAAAACATCATCAGATTTTCTATTTCATATTTTTATATATAAATGTGAAATACATATATGTGTATGTGTATAAAAGTCACATAATGAAGAATATAGAAAGAACGCTATTTTAATAGTATTTTTTACTTCATATTAATTATAAGAGTTTACTCTCTTTTATTTCCCTCACCCCATCTCCTCCGTGGGGTTGTGGTATTAACTGTGGGGTCATGAAGGCCTCAGTCAGTCCCTGTGTGCTAGCTGGTGACTGTGACTCAGGATAGAAGGAACACCATCATACATGTATTTCTTTAATTTTCCTTCCTTTTCTTATGCTGCCCATAGTCCTACTAATTAAAAATATATTGGATAATGGCAAGTATTTACTATTGAAAATGATAACATATGAGAATTAAGGAAAATTCTGGCTAACTTACTCTGGTTGAGTTGTGTAACTACTATCTTCTGGATTCTAAAACTAACACACTAGAAAGTAGAATACCATACAAACTCACTTTATAATACTGCCATCTCATCTGTATTTCATACTTGGGGTTGCGTGTTCCTCTTCTTGATGCATTTTCATAGAATCAGCATCACAGTACTTTCACCGGGAATGTTTCCCTTAGTATTTAAGCTCACACATTTTCTCTGTCTACATCGTAGGAATTTACTATAATTTTCTCCACTATTCTTCCAATATTCATCACTGAATTTCTAATTTTTCACTGCTGAAAAGAAAGCTACAGCTAACATCTTCATGCAAAAGACTTCAGGATTTTTTAGAATGGAGTCTGAAAAGAGGAAGTATGGATGAGAGGGGCGTACGTGGCTTTCCTTCTATGTAGGCATTCAGAGTCCAGTGAGTGAGGGCATGGGCCACTCTCAGGGATTGGGTGGGCTAAGCACAGTGAAAGTGGGGCAAATGTATATGAAAGTGGAAAAGAATGTACCAAAAAGTGAGAGGTGAAAAGATGCAAAAGATGTTTCGCCTATTACAAAACTTTATCTTAGCATTCTAACATAAGAAGAAAGGGTTTTTATTCTGCCTTCTTTACACATCATCTCCTGTTTCTAGTATCTAGGTCTTAGTCTAAAAATGTCACTTTTTAAGGTGAAATTCAGTATTTTAAGCTATAAAATAAAAGGTTTGTGTTTGTTTGTAGGGTTACATGAATTCCAAATTCAGAACAAAGAACTCAAAGCTAACCCCAAGATCCAGTGTGAGAAACAATTAGAGCCACAGAATCCAGACAGGAGCAGCATGTGTTCAAACCAGACCCACCACCTACTGTATGGCAGTAAACAAGATATTTAACTTCTCTGTGTCTCAATTCCTCATCTATGAAATGGGTACAGTTATTGATTAACATTATTTGGTTTGCTATAAGGATTAAATCAATTTGATGTAAGCTGTTTAGCATATTTTCTGATAGATACCATATTTGTTATTATTATAAGTGAAGTTTGGTGAGCTGATCTCATTTGTAAGCTGAGACCACTTTTTTCTGTATGGAGAGAGTCTTGACAGAGAATGTACCAGATACTAATTAAAGCAATGTAATTTCTTACAATACTACTAAAGTCTAATAGAAGAATTACACATTTTGCACTATTATGTAAAGAAAAGGATAAAGATAGCAAAATTTGACCTTGGAAAGAATTGCTGGTACAAAGTATTAGAGCCATTCTAATAAATTCAGCAAGATGGGGTAATTTTGATTACCAAAAGAAAATCATTCTGATTCCAAACTAAGACGACATCAAAGTCAGAGCACTAGATACACATTGGGCACTGAGATGCTTCTCTTCTATGAGTCAGACAACTTAAGGTTACATGTGTTATATTCCTAGGAGAGGTACATCCCCAAATGATCATGTGTTCAAGTGAGGCTTCTTTGACTCTGGTGCACAGATTATGAAACAGGGCCTAATAAAGCCAATTCTCTTGGCCAAAGTTAGCAAGAAAAGCATGGAGAGAAGTTGAAAATAGCTCCTGGGACCACTATGTGGCCAAAGCACCTAAATCTCAAGGGGAAGCCTCTGGAAGGCAAGTAGAAGAGAGCACTTACATCACACAGGTAAGGTGTCTTCAGGAACTAATGCTGAGAAGATGAGACTCTTATGCTTACACTAATTAAGGAGCTGGGAAAGAATTTCTGTTTCCAAATTTTTCCCACCATAGGATCCCCTGTGGGTCCCTTACTCACATGATATAAATAACACAAACCTAGCAGTAACTTGTCATGAATCTCCCAAAACTGCCACATCCTTCCTCTCCTAGCATGGGCATTCTTTTTTTTATTATTACTAGTTATGAACACAATGTGTACACAACCATGTTGGTACCATCATTATCCTCCTCCCTGTCTTCCCCCCTCTGCAGGGATCCTCTTTATTGGGGAATGTGGGTCATGCATTGTGGGGCTAGCCATCAGTTATGGCTAAGAGGCAATGTATCTGTGCATAATGTTCCAACATGTGGCTCTATCAATATTTCTTCCCCCTTTTCACAAATTTCCCTGAGCCATGTTGGGTTCATTCTAGGTCTACTTCAGTGATGAAGTCTTGGGAGCCTCTGTGTCTCTGGATATCTGATTTGGTAGGAGTTGAGTGTTCTCTGTGTCTATCTCCTTCACCCTTGTGCTGGCATTCTTTTTTTTTTTTTTTCTTTATTAGTTAGTTTTGTATTCAGCAAATACAGTCAGTTTGGTACCATTATTAGGCTCACCCGTGACCTACCCCCTCCCCTTGGCCCCTCCTTGTTGAGGTATATGGGTCATGCATTGTGGAGTTAGCCCACAGTTATGGGTAAATTAAATGTCTCTGCATATCATGACCCAACATGTGGCTCTGACATTCTTTCCGCCCCCTCTTCCGCAAAATTTCCCTGAGCCATGTTGGGTTCATTTTTGGTCTGCTTCAGTGATGAGGTGTTGGGGGCCTCTGAGGCTCTGGCTCTCTGATTTGGTAGGAGTTGATTTTTCTCGGTGCTGATCTCCTTCTCCCTTGTGCTGGTATCCGGTTCATCAGGAAAACAGCACCCTTGCTTGTTTCATGCTGGCATTCTTGTAAAACAAAAACAGTATTTGTGAGGTGCTTTTTTCTTTTGAAAACCAGCTTTTACCTCCGCATAACTTTTAGCATCCAGCTCCAAGCCCAGTAGGCAACACCACTAAACAAATACCCCATGAAAAAATATTTCTGTGAATTGTGAACTGTCTTTCCACTTAGAAAATTCTGTTCCATTTTCTTATCAGTAACAAGTTCAGCTAGGAAAGTTGGCTTCTTCATGTCTTCCCAAAGAGAATCAAATAGCTTGGCAAAGAATAAAAGTGGAGGCCTTTGCTACTTTAGTGTATTCCTGTAGAAGCTTGCACCAACTTTTCTCTGGTAGTTGTTGGGTATTTGAACCTTATCCTGGAGTCCTTCTTGTTCTCCCCAAACCAACCTTTGTCTTCTTTTCCTCCTAAATACTTAGCTATTTTGCCAACTAATAGATATAGTAGCAGGGGGATCACTTGTTGGATTCAGCCAAGTTTATAGTGATTTGTACAAGCACAAGATACAGAATTACAGCCATGGCAGTTATTTTAAAGATAGGCATGACAAGTACCCTTCTGTGGATGCCTCTGTGCTAATGAGCTATTGTACTTCCTAAGGCTAACTCAGTTAAACTTCCATCCCTATGATGCTTTACCCTCCTTCACACTTCCTTAGACATTGTACCTTTATTTAATGATGTCAAGATATAATTTATTAAGTATCTATCACATATTAAATGGTTAAAATAGATTTTATATATATATACATTTACATATATATATATATATATATATATATATATATATATATATGGCATGTATGAGAGATAAGCATCATCACACACTACCATTAAGTCCCTGAAATATCTCAGCTACCATGCTACAAAGCCATTAATCCAGCCTTAATCTGTCTCATGTTCAAAAGTATGATGTTCCTTTCCATCAAAAAAAATAAAAAATAAAAAGCACATCATAGTCTTTGGTCTGGTTTTCTGTAATGTCAAGCTCAGGAAAGGAAAATGGTACGTTTACTCTAAGATCCTGTCACATAAACTTAAGTCCAATATAGCAATATGAGAAGCTTTGTAATACCATTCACAAATTGTATCCCCACACATGCTAAACTCCCAAATTTCCTGCCTGTCACCACCTTCCCAGAACCTGCCTTCCAGCATGCTAAAATAGCTTTCCTCAGATCTAGGGAATTTATGTAAGTTGGTGAGGAAACATGGCCACTTCTACTAATCCTTCAAGCCTTGCTTAGCCACCAGCTGCTGAGCAGGTTTCGGACACTTCTATCCCAATAGCTGATGCTTGGAGTGATGAGTGTGCATTTCTCTTAACTATGAACTACTCAGAGATAATGTTCATTCCATGATTTTCTTCTTGATTTTAGAAAACAAATAATAACCATAGGGAATATTTATTCAATTCACAAAATATTAATAAAGTTTACTATAACAATCTTTCACCTCTTATCAATTCCTACTATAAAACTTCAATTTTGTCTTTCAAAAAATAAATTGTTTTAAGTTTCTTTTTTATTAAAATTTAGATAATTCCAAAGCCCATTTGTTAATGCATGATGTCACAGAGTAGAAACCTAGTGTGGTGGTTTGAATAGAGTAGATGGCCTCCAATATATTCAGTTGTTTATTTGTTTGTAGTTTGCATCTGCAGCCACCTGACTGGAGGCAATGTCACTGAGTGGATCTTAAGGTGTGGTGGTGGGTTTCAGATTTCAATCTAAAGATATGCAAAGTGTGCCTAGCAGGAGTTCCTGAAGTGTGCTGTGCTATGTGGCTTTTTGGCTTGAGGCTTGTGCTTCTCTCTCTCTGCTTGGTCCTGTGAAAGCAGGCCAGCTTCTTCTGCCATTATGGAACTTTCCCTGGGTCTGAAAGCTTCAATAAATATCCCTTCCTCCATAACTGTGCATGGTCTGGAAGTTTATCTCAGTGAACCTGAATCTGTCTGCTACACCTAGTTTGACTTACAATGCCACCCAATGAACAAAAGTAGCTCAGTTCATGGTTGTGATTTACTTTGGTTTATCCTGTGTTTCATAATGGAAAGGACAAGGAAAATGCACAAAAGTGATGCTATACACATTTATACAAAATAGTTGTGCAAAGCAAGGACACAGGACCATGCACAGTACAGGAAGGATTGCCTTACAAAATATTTAAAATCCACATATTTTAAAGAGAGTCATGTAATTTATGTTCTTAAAGTTTCAACTTCAGTACCTTCATGCTAAACCAACCATTGGTGGCAAAGGGACATGAATAAATTCCCAGGATTGAGCTCACACAGCAACAAACTGTTAAAAATAAAGCTGGAAATAAACATCCCTACTACCTGGTTACGTACAAGATAAGGTTTTTATTATAAACCAACACACTAGTAAAAAAAAAAAAAAAAAATGGCTGATCTTTCACCAGGCCCTTACAGGGAACACCTGAACCACAAGACACTGGAGAGGGTAGGATCACAACTTACCTTAATCTTCTACATCTTCCCCCCCTCATTCTCCCTCTCCTTCTCCCTCTCTCTTCTCTCTAACTCTTGTATATTAGTTATCTTTTTCCTCATTTTCTTAGTGGGCACTGACATGTAACTCCCAGTACCAGCATGGGGCTATCTTCCACAATGAGCTTTTGATCAGAGAGGCCTACGAGGTTTCCTAAATGACAGACAGATTTCTGTCAGAGTACTTGATGACTCACCAAAGGATAGTGGTAAGACCCTACTGCTGAAGACACCTTATGTGGTTGACATGCAAAATAGAATGGCATGGCTGGAAGTTGGAAGACAGTCAGTCCCCAGACAGTCAGCGCGTCTAGTGCCAGAAGGTGCTACATGGGCGACTGGGGGAAAATGACCAATATCTGTCCAAGCAACTCATGGTCTAACATATTTAGCAGCAAATAACTTGTTGTGATGCCCACACAAGTGAAATAGTGGCACACAGCCATGGTGGGGAACCAACTGCTCTTAATTTGGCTAACTGATCTCCTCAGTGGTATAGGACCCATAGCTGGAGCTGGGAAACAAGTCAGAACCAGATCCAAACATAAGCCCACTCTCCAATATCAAGCTACCATCAACCATGGGCTACAAGAGGGCCTACACCTATTAAATTCTCTATTAAAAAAGTAAGAGTTATCTCTTTTGTCCTGGTGCTAACTTACTCTCCGTTGGAGAATCTGCTTCTCTTTTTCAGATAGATGTAGATCCTAAGGAGAGAGCTACCCCATCATACCTCAAAAGGGCCCCGGCTGAAACTAAGAAAAATTGGCGAAACAAGCAAGGGGGCTGTTTTCCTGATGAACAGGATACCAGCACAAGGGGGAAGGAGATCAGCACAGAGAAAAATCAACTCCTACCAAATCAGAGAGCCAGAGCCTCAGAGGCCCCCAACACCTCATCACTGAAGCAGACCAAAAATGAACCCAACATGGCTCAGGGAAATTTTGCGGAAGAGGGGGCAGAAAGAATGTCAGAGCCACATGTTGGGTCATGATATGCAGAGACATTTAATTTACCCATAACTGTGGGCTAACTCCACAATGCATGACCCATATACCTCAACAAGGAGGGCCCAAGGGGAGTGGGTATGCCACGGATGAGCCTAATAGTGGTACCAAACTGACTGTGTTTGCTGAGTACAAAACTAACTAATAAAGAAAAAAAGAGAGAGAAACCAAGAGATTAAGAAGTGGTCTGGATATTTTAAATGATAAAATAGCTTCCACAAAATGCAATGAAATGATTGACATACTGTCTCACAAGAATAGGTATTCAATTGCTTCTTATCCTTAACCATAGGCATTGAACCATTGTAGCAGTTACCATCTCATTACTGAACAAAAAGAAAAGGCTTCTGGCTTATGGTTTTGAAGGGAAGTTTCATCATGGTGGGAGAAGTATGTCTGGAGCCAACAGCTTGGAGTCACAACCCCACACCAGCAGGAGAATGTAAAATGAATGAGCTCTGTGCATCTAGCATGACTGGTCTTTAACATCCCCAAGCCAATTGCTCACTGACCCACTTCCTCCAGAGAGGGTCTATGTCCCAAAGGCACCATTAGCTGGGGATTAAATATGAGTTTTAATCACCAAACATGAGACTTTGGGAGACATCAAATCACCATATTCTATCCCTGTTCCCATGGACTCATGGCCATCTCATGATTCAAAATGTACTCAGTCTAACTTCAAACCTCCCTATAGTCTTTACTAGTCCCAACACTGTTCCAAAGTCCCATCTGAAACTCAAGACAGTCTCTTAACTGTGAAGCCTGCAAAAGCAAAACACAAGCCACAAATTTCCAACACATAAAGGGACAGGGTAAACATTCTGACTCCACAAAGAAGGAATGGGTGTATATCAAGGAAAGGTTTGACCAATGCAAGACCAAAATCCATCAGGGCAAACATCAAACCCTGAAGCTGCATGTCCTCCACTTTGGACCTATAATAAAATTGTATGGGCTCCAAAAAGCTTGAGTTACTCCACCCCTCCACTTGTTTTGCTATCTACCCCAAGACAGTAGCTTTCCTAAGCTGCCATCCCATAGTTCTGACAACTCCAAAATCCAGGGGCCTCCACTGACACCTAGCATTTATCTTCACAGCTCCACACAATGGCCTCATAGGGACTCTTGACAGGGAAATTTAATCCTCCATCACAGTGCCTAACCTCAGGGGCTCCATGTAACTGTCATTCACTCCAAGACCCTCCATTTCCTACATTTTTCTTACTTCCAAACCCAGCACAACATGAAAGATGCTGCCAGGAATCTCCCTGCAGGTGAGGATGAAGCCTGACCTTAAGGAATAGGAAACTCCTTCAACATTCTTCCTTCATATCTGCTCCTTTCAAAAGAACCATCACTCCTACCAGTTTTAGCCTTCAATGGATTGGGTATCACTCTTGGGGCATCCTTCCTACTATGGTCTCAATGCAGGGCAGCTTGCGCATCCTCAGTGGTGGTAATCACTTCAATAATTGCAGTTGAAGGGTTATAGTCTCTGGGCCTGATATTCTAAACTGGTTTTCATTTCTTCCTGTGACAAATCTTCATATTCTTTCATATTCTTTCACTCTAGTATTTTCCTTGACCAATATACCAATCCATTACCTTTAAATTCAATGTTGCTCAACTTCTCAGGACATGAACAGAATAAATCCAGCCTCTCTACAAGAACATCTCATGAAACTCCTCTAGTTCAGTTCTCAAAAAAGTCATTTCTTAAACCTTTGAAACCTCATAAACTGAGCCTCTACAATTTAAATGTCTCTTTGCATGTTGGTCTTCCAATCTCTTACTGGAACAGTCCCATTAAACTCTGATTACTACATTGTAAATGTTCTCTAGTCCAAGTCCCAAATCCTTTCATATTACTCTTGCAAATCAAAAGACTTTAAAAAACCACACAGTCAAGTTTATCACAGAAATGGTCACACTTCTAAGTATCAATTTTCTGTAGAAGTTTCTTTTTCATTGCTGAGACAAAGTACCCAGCCAGAAGCAGCTTATGGAAGGAAAGGGTTTATTTTTGGCTTATCGTTTTGAGGGAACGTTTCAAAACGGTGGGGCAAGCATGGCAGGAGCAGAAAGCTTGACTCACATTCCCACATCAGCAGGGAATAAGTAGAGAGAGTGAGCTCAGTAAGGCAAGAAGGGCTGCCTAAGGCCTGCCACCAGTGACACACTTCCTCCAGCAAGGCTTCACCTCCCAAAAGCTATGGAGCACCAAGCCACCACAACTGGATTTCTTCATTATTCCAGAGCATGTTGGGATAAATAGAAAAATTGGTTGTCTGTTCTTCATATCTGGGATAGAGCTCAGAGCAGAGACAGTCAACACAGCCTTCCATAACACCTACATGCATGCATTCTTCACTATGAGTACCTGGCATTTCTATCCAGAGTCAGGTAGCTGACATGAGTTGACCATCAAGAAATGATCATAGCTCTAATCAATCTCAGCAAGGTATCCCAACAGTTTCTCAAATGTGCTCCAATTCTTCAATCTGCATACTCATGCACTGAGTCTGTGAGAGTTTAATGCTATGGATAGAGCAGCCATTGTCTCCATTATTTCTCAGCTCCAAAACTAAACCTTATTCCAAAATCAGGCACCAGATATTACAAGGCTAAAAATTTTTACAGGAGCATTAACTTCAGAAGTCATATAAAGGATAATCTTCAATACTTTTTTTCTGTTTATGAGCATTAACTTCAGAAGTCATATAAAGGATAATCTTCAATACTTTTTTTCTGTTTATGAGAGGGCCCTTCTCCCCAGATTCTGGAAGCTCATAAACAGAAAATGATGTTTTTGTTGCCTCTCTGGTTAGTTTATTTCCTTAACTGCTCCAAAAATCCCTACAAAACCCATCTCACTTGAGGTGTAAAACAGTGTCCTGTCCAGTTTTCCATGGCTGAAGCATCTAGGGGTGTGTGCTTTGTATCTGCATGCCCCCCCCCCCCCCCGAGGGCTGTGAGATTCTGTGTAGTGAGCTGGATGTAGCTGTGGAGACTGGACTTCACTTTCAATGTAGTCTTAACTCCCAGGAAGATTTGCGGAGCTAAAGTCTTGCCCATATCCTTTCTCCTCTCATCTTCTAAAGGCAAGAATGACTCTCTAGGACTGGATTAAGAATGATGGGATTGGATGTGAAGTGTGTAGGCTTACCTGATATACAGCAACAAGTTGCCATAGCACATCATATTTATTACTATGCCCCAATCCTAAAAAGGCACTCTTCTGAATCCCTACCTCAGCCTTTCTAAAGGTATTTCCCTGAAAGAGAAGAGCTACCTTGGCCAGATGTGAGCTCTCCTCTAGACAGATATTACTTGCTTGGCTCACTGGGCTTGACCTAGGTGACCTCTGATATGCGCTAGATTATGAGATTCTAAACAATCTTCTTTCACCAGTCTTTTTCCATTCTTACCCATGCCAAATTATCTTTGGCCACTGTAGGTAATGTCTTCTCCTCTCTGGTAATCAGAGACAAACTAATGACAATGACCTTTACCATAATACCCTTCAGTTTTTTTTAAGTTGCATGATTCATAAATAGCAAATAATTAACATTCATATTCTAAGGACTTGATTGCTAAAATAGAAAATAGATGTTCTTTTCAATAGCCTTATTTTTTAATTACATTTTAAATTTTAAGATCCAAAAGATAGATTCGTCTTCTATTTTAAACTTCAACCTGCTAAAATGAAGGATTGCATATGCAAAATACTTTTTTCTCAGTTTTCACCAGATGTTCCTGCAAATATTTGCTCACTGTCACTTTGAAAACAGAGATTGACAAATGTGTTCCTTTTCAGATACTGCGCCAGCACTGGATTTGTTGAAAAGGAAAAGTCCTGTCCTCAAAACTCCCACTGCTCTTCAGTTCATCTCGCCATCCTGCTGGCTTCCATGACTTTGCTTTCCACTTGTGACCCATCTCAGTATTTCTCTGACTCCGTCAAGGGATGACTGGCATGTGTAACACTGGGACAGGCCCAGGGACCTCCTTCACATATGTGCAGCGCTGGACACTTGGATTCAGGTCAGATGCTTCTGGAGCAACTTGGCAAATGGCCTTCTGGAGACTTTGTCTGCTGAACTAATCTAGATGGGGCATTTTTTAGTTAATTTCTCAGGATCAATAGTGGTACACAAAGACATGAGTGGGTACATTCAAAGTCATGAAGGATAAAGTGTTCCATCCACCTACACTTCCCACATGCCCACGGCTTACCCTTAAAACAAAATTTCCCCAGCTTTAGGTGGTTTTTGACAAATTATATATTTGCAGGTTTAGAGTCTTAAGAGGAGTAGATTTTGTTAAGGGGTGTATTTAGTGCAGGTGAAAGCTACACATACTATGCTAATTGAAACTTAAAGTAAAGCTTTACCTTTATAACAAAAATGCACACTGACTTCCTTTGATATTAAGTGGTTAAGTGGTTGGAATTTGAAGAAATGTACATTTGTATATTTTCTATCTGGACAATATGATTATATACATGAGCAGTTAACAAAAACATTATAGTTTAATCTGAAAATAGAACCTCAGTGCATTATTGTATAGGCACTGAAAAGAGATAAGCACTCTAATCAGGTTATGTGCTTTGCTTTTGTTGACTGTTTTTCCATGTTTAGCTTTTTGCAGCACACACTGTGGTTATAATTAAATAATGTAAATCTTGTATTTGCAAACATATAGATGAATTTCTTTTGAACTTCATTAACTCCAGGGCATTATAGAAGAGTTGCCTCCACCTGCCCCCTCTAAACTCAAAATATCATGCTTCTAATTATTCAGATCAAGATCAAACTTTTGAATCATCTTGACTTACACCTCAGATCCAATTCATGAGTAATGTATTAGTTATTCCTGAATTGGTGTGACCACAATACCTGACAGAAGTAACCTAAGGGAGGATAGTTGGGTGATTCCCATATTTCCAGAGGACTTCAGGCCATCCTCACAGGGAAGGCATCCAAGAGCAGCTTACTCCATGGCTGCAGCCATGTGTAAAAGTGGCTGTCCATAACACTACACAGAAACCAAAGGCCACAGGCAACTTCCCAATGCCTGGCTCCGGTGCTCTACTTCTGCTACCCAGGCTCCACATCCTAAAAGTTTCATAGCCTCCACAACCAGTACCACTAGTTGGAGATACAAACATTCAAAACATGAGCATACAGGGGACATTGCAGATTCAAATCACAAGCAATTATCCTGGAACATCCAGAACTGGCCTACTGTTCACAGTGTCATTGCTGTCATCTACCATTATTTGGCTACATTATTGCAGTGTCTTTTCATGATCCTTTCCCAGCTTTATACTGGGTATTGTTCAGCCTCCATTGGCCTTCTAAGCATGTACTTGAATCTTAAAACTCCATTGTTCAAAATTTTCAGTGACTTATAGCCTCAGTATAAATCCCGAAGTTCTTATTATGATCAACAGTATGTTTTGTAATCAGGCCCCTTGTTAGTCTATGACCTCATTTCCCACCAGCACCCCAAGCTCACTTTGCACTCATTCTGCAGTATCTCAGCTGCCCTGCTCTCTGAGAGGTACCTCAGTAACCCTGGCCTCCTGGCTTCCTATGCCAGGGTGATGTTTCTTTGGGCATTTACATGGGTCTGTCTCTTTCTTTAGGCTTATAAATGCCAGTTTCTTAGAGAGGCCTTCCCTGCCTAACCTTTAGGAACTAGAAGCCTCTCTTCACCATGAAAGTTCCATTCCCTTTTCCACTTGATCCTGCATGCTGCTTCATAACAGATATCGTGTCTTTTTGATTCTCAAAACCTAAGATGGCAGTTATTTCATCATTATTTCAGGACACGTCAATCTTTGACTATCTGTCATTAGTCAGATAAAATTTACACAGTCAATCGTTTTAAAACATGGTTCCTACACACTCCCTTCACTAAGCAGACTTATTTTCCTTTCGTCTCTGTTTTATGTTCAAGAATTAAAGCACATTAGAGTGAACTGGGTGATTATTATGCTACTCTTGCTCTAAGGAAGTATTCTACATGAATTATACACTTCTTCATTATTTGCTCTGCAGATATGTTGATTCATTACTATATGGCCCAAATGGAAGAGTAGCCATTTATATTTGTCATATGTCACTCATTCAACTCTCCTACCTTGTCACCATGTTACACAGTCAGACGTAGATTCTGTTAGTTCATTACCACTTACATCAATTGTGAATAAAATGTAAAATATTCAGGGCTGTTTGGACAAATACAAGCTTTGGTTCTTGATAGAACTCTTATGCTCTGTGATAGAACAAGGCAAATGAATTATTGTTAGTCTTTAGTGTTCTCTGATAGGTTAAAAAATATTAAAGTTGAAACTAGCGGTATAACTTTTTCTGTATCCCAGGTTTAGGGAACCTGTGTGCGCAGATACAGTGTGAGGTAGCAGGGGTTTGACACATTCTCCCAATCTTTCCCTCTTGTTCATCCTTCCAAGCACTACACAGATGCCGCTTCGACTAGGATTTTTCTGCAATCCAAGTGTTCTTTCCCTATGTGTTTGCATGTAATCTTATTCTTCTCAATTATAGTTTTTATATCATATTGCAATTTTTGTTTGATTTATCTGGCTGTTCCCTCTACAGAATCAGTCCAGAGCTCTCTTCCTTGCCATTGCATACTGAGAACCAAGAACTGGACTGACTCTTACCCAGGAGCACAATAAATTTTCTTAATGAATAGGTGAATGTGTCTCAGGACAGAATACTTGGCACTACTGACCTACCTAGATTCCTCTCTTGATGAAAATTATCTTCCACATGACATAAAAATGTATATTTATCAAGGTTAAATCATCCAATAGAATATCCATTAAAGAATGTTGACGTTAAACCCCTCTTTAGAATAATGTGAAGAGGCCTGGAAATGTAGCTGAATAGTATGGCCCATGCCTAGGATCGCATTATACACATGCAGGTGTGAAAATACACATGCACACACGTGTGCACACACATGCACTGACACAGATGTAAATAATTTGAATGGGAGGAGGTTGTATATTTTAGATCAATTCAGTGGATTATTTTCTAATAATTAGGGAAATATTCCCTTAAACTCTGTTCTATGGAATGTGGTCCTCTGAGACTTAGTTAAAAAGGGGTACATAGTTTGGTATGTTCAGAAAACACTGCCTACTGACCTTTGTTCTGATAATGTTAAAATGCACATTAGCATCTTAAGGGACTGAATCATTTAGTAGAGAACTTTCATATTTTAAGGCAAAAAATTTCAGGACCTTGGATCCTAAAAACATTATTCAGCATTGTGTATATGTTAACATCTCATTGGACTAGTGCTCCACGGAACATGGTTAGGAAAATAGCTGTATGCAAATAGAGTCCACAAATAGCCTTAGAGTAGTACAGCAGTGAACAGACTGGATGTGAATGAGCATAACAGCACGGAGAGTGCTCCAGAGATCTGCATAGAAGAAGATGAAGCCTACTACCAAAGTCTTCACAATAGTCATGGAAAAATCAAAGTGTTTTTAGAGGAATCTGACCTCCTGGCTGAGAAAATGGGCCAGTGTTTAAGAGTGCTTGCAGCTTAAACATGGTGGCCTCTTGGGCTGGAGACTGCCAAGCTAGACTCCCCAGAACTAATAGAAAAATCTGGAAAGGCCATGCATGTCTGTAACCCTAGTCCATGGTGGAAGGAGGAAGAGAAGATTAGAGAATCACTAGGGCTCACTGACTCTGAAGGCCAGCAACTCTAGGTTGAGCAAGAGACAGCTCACCTCAAGGAAACACAGGTGTATGATAAGAGATCGAGACCCAACACTCTCCTCTTGCATCCACATGCAAGCTACATACATATGTGCATACACTATGCACACACCCTCTCTTTATAAAATAAATTTTAAAACTTAAATAAAAAGAAATTGTTTTCCTTCCTGAGTGGTTGATTGCAAGCATGACTGAGATGTGTATGGAACTGGCTTTCTCTTGAAGTTCAAAATGAAGAGTTTGGCATTACTTTCAAGGAAATACGGCTTAATAAATACATAAAAGTACACCACCCTTTACTGCATGTATGATGTGTTGATATTCATATTGAAAATGAAGGTATTTACAGCAAATGTTATGTTGTATTCTCAAAACATATATTGATTTTTATTATGTTTTTGGAACTACCTATGATATTACACAAATACATATTACTAGCCCTCTCCTTCAGTATATAAGAGTAAGTGTGCAAGAGAGAAAGAGTGTGTGTGTGTGTGTGTGTGTGTGTGTGTCTGAGAGAGAGAGAGAGTTTCCAAGGCTGCTATAACAAAGTACTACAAACTTGGTGGCTTAAAAATTAATGAAACTGAAGTTTGGGCTGAAGAGATGGCTCAATCAGTAAAGTGCTTGTCATGTAAACATGAAAATCTGAGTTCAATCTACAGAACACATGAAAAACTGCAGGGCATGGTGGTATGTACCTGTAATCCCAGCACTGGATAGGTACAGGTAGGCAGATCGCTGGTGCTTGCTGGCCAAAGTCTATCTTGTGAGGTCCAGGCCAATGACAAATCCTATCTCTAAAAGTGCAGGTGGCAATTCTGAGCATGACACTGAGGTTGTCTTTTGTTCTCCATATGCATATACATGGGCTGTCACATACATATGCACCTGAACATACAGGAATACACGTCAACACACATTAAAAATAATGAACAAACAAACAAATAAACATCAGAGATATTCTCTGTTCTGGAAGCTAGTCTATGCATTTTTACTTTTTGTTTTTTTACTTTTTTCATTTTTTTTAAAGGTGGGGTCTCATTCTAGCCCAGGATGACCTGAAATTTACAATGTGATATCTGGGTGGCCTTGAACTCACAGTGATTCTCCTGCCTCTGCCTCCCCAGCACTAGGAAGACATGTGCCACCATTCCTGGCTTTGGAGGCTAGTCCAAAATCAAGGGTCCTGAGATTTGGGTAGACAATCCTTCCTGGTGTTTTAATCCCAGAGTTTCTAGAATGACAGCTGAAATCAGTTTGGTGTCTGCCTCTAATGTCAAATGATATTCTCCTTCAACATCTGACTGTGTCCAGATGGCCCTCTTTTTCTTTCTGTAAGTACAGCAGTCATATCAGATAAATATCTCTACTCCAACATGATGCCATCTTAAATTACATCTCCAATGACTATTCACATTTAAAATCTCATCCTTAAGCACCATCGCTTAGGATTTGTCTCTTCTGGGGCACAGTATAACCCCTATCTCTGTGTGGTATGTATGTGTGTTGCTGTAGGCAACTACACCAACATGTGTGCAGACAAGTGCCTTCCAAATCTGTCTTCCAAATTTGAAGATTTTCTGACACTTATTACCATGAAATTTTCTTTGTATTTTTCTCTACAAACGATGGACAAAGCCAGATACAGAAAAGCACAAAAAAATTGCCATGGCTGTTCTTCCTGTTGCCAACCAATTCCTTGGCCACCCAGGCCTTTTCTTCATGCCTGGTGTTTCACAGGATACTGTCTTACACTGGTGTTCAGCATGCAACACTAATTTTAAGATTCTTATTAATGTTTTCTTTGTCTAACATTTATATTTTAAACTTCATGCACCCTCCCTTATAAGCTAAATATATTTTCTCTCACTTTACTTTGCTGGGCTATTCTGAGATGATTTCATTACTGCTTGGATGGAGGGAGTCTAGCAGGGTGGCCTCTAATAGCCAAGCTTTACTGATTTCTCTAGGTTCATAAATATTAATAATGTGTTACTGTGGCTCTGTGTGCTAAAACATGGTGGTGGAACTTATACAAGAAAAGCATTTTATAATTCCATGCATACCTGAAGTAGCAAAAAAATAGGGTATTGACATTTGGGGGAATCCTACTAAAATGTTAATGCTGACACTGCTTAACAGGAATAAAAACTTTTCTGATGCTTATTTATATGGTCAATTGCATAAGAGTGTGCTCCTCTTCAATTTGTACCTCACTCCTTGTAGTTATTGTGGTTTTTAAAAACAGCTACAAAAGAGAAGCTTGCTAGGACTGTGAATAAGGGGATGGGGGATATAGTTATTGTGTACATTTATCAGTGAGCTTTCTTCAACCCTTTACTGAAGATTCCAGTTCAGAACAGAAAGACATGACCACTACTTTCTATGACCAAGCTATCATTCTGAAGAAATGCATTGAATCTTCTGGGTAGCATCTCATAAAATATTTAGTTAGCTATTAATGTTTAAGGCCACTGCAGCTGAGATCATTTGCCTTGTGGATAAAATGAGGTTGTTTCATGTTAAGTGTTCTCTTTTCTCCTTTCTTTTAAACATTAGGCTATGCAAACTCTCTTAACTAACCATATCACTGAAGTATTTAAGTGAGCAGACCAAATCTATATAAAGACTGGAGACAGAAAAATTTGAGATTCTTTTTAAGTAAAAGAATATAGCTTGGCAGTAACTTTTATAAATTTTATGCTATTTTAGAATGTTAATTTCATTTTCAGCAGGCAGTATCTTGCTTTTACTTTCTAAAGGCTTCATCAGGAAGACTTCAGTTGTCTTTTGCTACTAATAATTAGAGAAGCATCCTGGATGACCCCCAGGGAAATGCTAATAGTAAAGTTTAGTGGTGTTTTGAATAATTCTTACCATTTTTAGTGGGGAAGAATAGAGACAAGAAAGAAAAGATAATTCAGAGGCAAATTTCCTAGCATTCTTTCATTAATGATAAAATTCTCCTGTGCTTGTTAATTGGCAAATGACTTCTTGTGTGAAAGAGACAGAGATAGAAGAGAGGCAGAGAGGGAAGAAGAAATGAGGGAGGTGCACACAGAGCAGAGGCTCTGGGTCAAAGGGGACTGTAATAGATGAGGCCAAAGGTATGGTGCACAGTAGACCTGAAGGATTAAAGGTCAAGGCAAGAACTCTAGATGTTACACAGAGGGAGGAGAGCAGTGTTTTGAGAAATGATTTATAATTTTGAAACTGTAGGACTATTTTGGGAGAAAGAGATGAAAGGGGACAAGAAGAGAAATGGAAGAGCCACTGAAAAACTACCACCCAAGGTCAGTGATGCCATGCAGAATTCAGACATGGCTCTGTTGCTTTGCACCTCTGACAGAATGGCACATAATGAAGGAAGCATGTGAAAGGGAGGCACATTCACCACCTGGTAGCCAGGAAGAATTCATTCTCACCCTAAGAGAGACTGGTACCCAACAATTCCCTTCAGGAGTACTTCCTTAATGGCCAAAAACCTCCCACTAGACCCCATTTCTACTGCCTTCTAATAGTGCCTCTCTAGGGACCAAGACTTTAACAACATATCAGAAAATGTTCTAAATCAAAACTATAGTACATATCATATCTTGTATTAGCTAATCTTAGCTGCAGCAACAGTAACACTCCTTCCCCCTCGTCTTAGTATGTTTATATAATGGACATTTACTTTTTACCCAAGTAATGAGAAAGAAGAAATTGCCTATAAAGCAACAGTTAATCTCCAAGTAATAACTAGTGGCTGTATATCCTTGCCTCTGGTGGCTTAAGTGGCTTCTAATGTCTCAGAGAAAGAAAGAATGAAGAAGATTGCTTGAGGAGGAGATTTTCATAACAACCCTCTATGTGTTAAAGAACTCAATAACATGGTCCTTCCTAACTGGAAAGGAGCAAGCCAAACTTGCTGAGATTTATGTGAAAAGAAAAAAAATTGTGTACATCTGGGGATGTAACTGAGGACTAAAGTGACTGTCTAGCATATGCAAGTCCCTTGGTTCAATCCCTAGCAAGAGATGAAAACCAGGATGGGGGAATGAATGGCTAGCCACTGTCTATTGTGGTTTATGCATTTTATCCATCCAGTTACAAAATATCTATTTAACTCATTCTGTTATATGGCTTCCAGATAGGGGAGGCATGAGAACATAGGCTAACCATGATTCTTTAATCATCCTTTAGTAAGGCATTTAGGTTTTCCCAATAATTTGGTATGAAAGTAAAGTTTCATTAAAGTCCCTTTGTACATGCATCTTCTTTCATCTTTGGTGTGATTTCCACTGACCACCTGCCAGATCAGCACATCAGTAATTTTTTTTTTTTTTTTTTTTTTTTTTTTTTTTTTTTTTTTGGTTTTTGAAGGTAGGATCTCACTCTAGCCCAAGCTGACCTGGAATTCACTATGTAGTCTCAGGGTGGCCTCGAACTCACAGCAATCCTCCTACTTCTGCTTCCTGAGTGCTGGGATTAAAGGCGTGCACCACCACACCTGGCTAAAATTTTATAAATATATTGTCAAATTGTACTCCACAAAGATAAGGTTTACTTATCTACACCCAGTATTTAACAGAAACAGGATCTGTGAAAAGTCTGACCCTTTAAAGATAAAAACATTTGCTTCAAATTCTTTAAACTCAAGACAACAGAAAGTTGTTTACTCATTTTTCTATTGTAATGTTTTTCCTCTATGCTATATAGGCATTCTTTAACAATCACAGCTATTAATATTTGGCCTGATTGCAATTTAAATTACAGTTTTGAAGTCTGTCACTTAATCTATATCAATTTTTAAATGTTTACCATACTTTGTGCCTTGCTAGTGTTTATGATTTTACCTCTTGATTTGGCATAAATATTTGGAATTTTGTTGACTATCATGCTTATATAATATTTTCACATTGCAACATTATAAAAATACCTAATATTTTCTCCTAACACTTTTTAACTTGAAATTTAATCCATCTGTGGTTTTATTTCTAGGCAAATTAATAACAAATTGTCTCAAGTCATCTTATTGATATACAGTACATTTTTAACCAACTTCTTAAATGCACATATATAAAGTATATATGCCTGCATTCTAATATAACTGCAGGCATGTACATGTACATGTAAAAATAAGTCTGCAAAAGAGAAAGTGGGTGTCCCTCTTTACACTTTCTGTCTATATGTCATTAGAGTCCCCTGCTTAGCAAGTGGCAAAGGAATGTAGTAGCAAGCCCACTGACATCATATCCAGGGAGTACAGAGAACATAAACCCAAATTCATTAGCTCTTCAATAATGATTGAAATTATTTTCTTAACATTTGTATTGAGAATTTGAATACATAAACATACAGTAATTTAATCTCATTCCTTTTCTATTACCCTCTTTTTGTCCCCACCCCACACTATTTCCACTGAGTACCCTCCTCTTTCCAAATAGTCATAGGTGTTGTGTGGGTAATTGCAACACTGTGATATCATTAATGCACCAGTCAGATTATGTCCAGATGACAGTAACCCAAAGTAAGGCTTCCCACTCTATGGTTATTTCCAACCCATATTCTGCTACGTTCTCTCAGTCTTGAAGGGTGTCATAGAGATGTCTAATTTAATACTGAGCTCTCAGAAACCTCTTATTTTCAGCTCTGATGAGTTTTGGGTCTCTTCGATGTCTACTGCCATCTCCATAGTGAAGCTTCTCTAGCCAACTGTGAGAGCAGCACTCATATTCTTCTGCCTCCTCCTCTGTGGTGTTTCCTGAGCTCTGATGGGTATAGTAGAGATGACTCAAGTAATGCTAAGTTCTGGGCTTTCTCTTTTTTCCAACATATTGATGAGTCTTGGGTCTCCCTAACATTCACCAACACCTGTAAAATAAAACTTCTCTGACCAAAATGAGGACAATATTAGTCAATGAGCATATACATACACATTTAGAAGGCAATTTGATGGGCTCAAGGTATCTGTTTATTCAAAGGACAGCAGTAGCTTCACTCTAGAGCCCAAGACTTTCCATGCCACAGAGCTTTGACTCAATTTTCAGTGCCAGATATGAACTTCCTTCCACTGAGCAGGCCTCAAGTCCAAATAGAGAGCAGCTGGTTACCTCCATAAGCTGGGTGTCTCTACAGAATCTTGATTAAAGATATGAAAATTCTGGAAGTTTCCTAAAGATCATTTCTGTTGAATGATCATGGATTTTCATTGCTGGGTAATTCACAATCCAATTTTAATATGGTCACCAAGATGGAACATATTATAGTGAAATGTAATTATGCTGTTATTAGACAATTTACTGGAAAAGTCATTTTGAATATATTGCTATGACCTCTGAAGTCATCTGAGTACCACAGGCACAAGAAAGGTGCAACTTTGTGCCAATGTAGCATACCCTATGGAATACAGGAACTATTTATAAAGACAAAGCAGAAAATATTCTCTGGTCTCACTGAGAGAAAGACATGGACTCCTTCCAGGTAATGGGCTTATTTTTATTTTAAGGAAACCAAACAGGAAGTAACTTAGCTTTTCTCTTAATATCAGAATATTTGCAAATTGTGGGCCATCCTCAGTAAATAATCAGGACCTTAAACATTTTTGTAATAACTTTGTTCCCAATTCTTTATTTTCAAAAACTTACACACTATTTGCCACAGCATAAGATGATATGAACATATATGATGTCTACAGATAGAAATGCATATACTTAACATGACCTTGTTATAAAGCAGCACAAAATAACTGCCTCACCCCCCCCCACCTGCTTTGTTTTTTTTTCTTTGTTTTGTTTTGTTTTTTTTTTGAGGTAGGGTCTTGCTCTAGCCTAGGCAGCCCTGGAATTCACTATGTATTCTCAAGGTGGCATCAAACTCATGGTGATCCTCCTACCCCAGCCTCCCTGAGTGCTGGCATTAAAGGCATGCATCACCATGCCTGGCCTTACTATTTCTATTATCTATTTCTATTATCATTTTCCCAACATTTGACTAAAACAGGTTACTGAAAGCAAACTGCTTGGACATGACTTGTTACATGTATATCTACACACACACACACACACACACACACACACACACACATATATATATATATATTCCTTACACTCTTTTTAAAATGAAAACTTTGTTAGTTCAAAACTAAAAATTCAACATAGGTTGATCTGTAAGCTCTTTTCTAATTCTACAAACTTACGGCGAACTTAAAACAAAACAAAACATCATATTTTCTACTTCTTATTACTAAGAAATTCTAATACTGAGAGTGTGAAATATGCTGCTGCATTTTGAAATAGTCCACTGTTGAATGATCACAATATTTATGAAATAAGGTTCAAAAGTAATAGTCAGTTGCATTGTAAAAACTTAGCATAGGACAAAACATGACATTTTTAAGCCTTTAACTTGTAAATTTGAGAGCATAAATTTGACTTGCATATCAAATTTAGAATGCAGCAGTGAATTCCTTAACTAGTGACATACACTGTACCATTTCTCAGCTTTCACATAGTGAAAAATGTTTTTTTCTATTTATCATTGTAAGTACAAAGAAAAGGATTTAATACCTTGTGTTATGTTTTCATGCATTTTATAAAGAAAACTGTGTGGTGTAATTAACAATTAAGAAGGGTACTGGGGTCTGCAAATTCATGTAAAAAACTGAGAAGTACATATAATACATCCAGAAGATCAATTAGTTCATGTGCTTGACTGTAATTGTTTTTCAAGATTCTGGTTGTCTCATCACAGTATATAGTAAGAAGCTACATTAGATAAACCCAGAATGAAGGCATGTACCTGTAACAAGAGCACTCAGGAGGAAAAGACAGGAGGATTCAAGACCCTGTCTCAAAGAAATTAGAAAAAAAAATGGGACTGGAGGAAGGCATCTGCCTACAAAGCCAAAAGACCCAGGCTCCATTCCCCAGGACCCATGTTAGCCAGATGCACAAGGGGCACATGCGTCTGGAGTTTGTCTGCAGTGGATGGAGGCCCTGGGATGCCCATTCTCTCTCTCTCTCTCCATCTCTCTTCCTGTCTCTCTCTTCCTCTTTCTCTCTCTCCCTCTTTCTGTCAAATAAATAAAAATAAAATATTGTTTTAAATGGAAGAAAGTGAAATGTGGAAGGAGAGATTAGAAAAGAAGGAAAAGGGAATAAATTTAAACTGAAAAAATTGTAGATTTGAATGTGTAACTTACCAAATCAAAGTAAACAATGAATAATAGAGTATTTTTGTGAATCAATGCATTTCAAAATCTTGGAATTTCATACACCCGCACACACACCCACATAGGCAGCGCGCGCGCGCGCGCGCACACACACACACACACACACACACACCATTTTGGCAATTATGTTTTTTGTTTCATTTTTTTATTGACAACTTCCATAATTATAGACATAAAGCCATGGTAATTCCCTCCCCCCATTCCCCTTTGCAACTCCACTCTCCATCATATCCCCTCTCCCTCTCAGTCTCTCTTTTATTTTTGATGTCATCATCTTTTCCTCATATGTTTTGATACCTGCCTGCCTCCCACTGCTGCTAAGTGACCTACATGAAAGCAGCATATCTCCCTGTGTTCATGCCTATAGTACCTGGTGCACAGAAAGGTCTAGGTACAGGCTTTAGATGCAGGTCATTGCTACTTGCTTGCATTGCAGTTCAGACAGTCGTCCCACTGAGTGACTGCTTAGACACTTGTTTCTTAATCCTAAAATCATCTATTGTCATTGATCCCGTGGTGTAGCCCTGTGCAGCTTCAGGACTGATGGTCTCTGAAAAGTAACATCTCTGAAGGGACTCTCTCATTCTGTCTTCATTCCTTCCTGGGGCAGCCTGCTTCCAGTACTGGTGGGTGCAAAGGGAGTGTACAACCTTCTCTTATCAGAGCTTTCAAGGGCAGGGTGGCTCAAGAGCTCCTTAGGATCAGGTGAAATCTATTCTAAATAATATCTCTGCTCGACCAGCCAGCTTCTCCTCCTTGCCAAGCTTGCTCCTCTCCTTCCTCACACAGTAGCACCCCTGCAGCCTTTGAACAAGCTTCACACCTACCTCTTAGTATTACCTGCCTCTCACAGAACCCCAAAACTTGACCCAGGACAAATGTAGAACTTTATAAAATTGCCCTAAGATTATATATAGATTAGATAGATATAGATAGAAATAGATGATATATTCCCAGACCTCAAGCTAGCTCCATTACAGTAAAATCATTTTAAAGCATGTACTATTTCTGGTCATATGCCATAAGTTTGTCTTAAAGTTTCTGTTGACATGCAAACAGGAGCCAATTCTTGCGCTCCTGGTAAGCCTCTGTGCCTGATGCTAATTAGTTGTCACACTATTGCGACATCTTCCACATCTACAGGATAAGTATAATATATACAATCTTGTTGGATCATGGTTTTCTTTGGTATCTTTTACCCAGTTTTTCGTGCTTAAAACTTCATTCCTTGTTTCTTCAGGAAGACCTCTACATGTAGGTGATAGCTAAACTGAAGCTGAACCCTCTTCTTCATAACAATCAGATCCTTTAATTTTCCCTGGCAAATCATCCACTAGAACCCACCAGAAAAAAAAAATTACATTAGACATAAACAACGTTCTATAACCTAGGATGAAGACGGAGGCAGACTGCATTAAAGATTTCAATGGGTGTCAATTCTCCAGCTTGCTTTAGGCTTTGCCACTATTAAACTTACCATAAAGACAATGAAATCAGAATGGCCATAGCATTGCAATTTTGGGATTCTTCTGATATCTTTTCTTTTTATATTACATAAAAATTCACAATAACCACTTTGCAACAAGACATTTTCAGAACTATCTCTTCATCACAATTATAATAACCATATAAAACCAATGCATTGATGACCTCAGGTGAAAAATTTAAATTGGAAACCTTTTTAAAATAAACGTATTTGGCCAACAGTTGAAAAACAAATATTAAAATGTACACTTCTCTTCCTTTGGCTATTTTCATTTTAATAGATTTTTTTTATTTTCAGTCTTTTTCTTTAATACAAAGAGCATAGTCCTGGAAAATAACTAGTAAAAAAGAGAGAGTGAGAGAAATGAGCATCATGTATTGAACTAGGAGTCTATGTGCCAAGATTCAGTTTGCTGTGTGCCTGGAAAAGTGCTGAGACCGCAAAACTGAAAACTTTGTTTTTGAACAGGAATGCTGACACCATTTATCTATATCAACTCAACTCCATGAGTTCATGAGAGCAGTGAGCTGCATTCACCATTAAATATTCTGCCCAAATCCAAGGCAGCCAGGAAACATAGATCATCCCTCCTATGGTAGGTGTTATTTTTAAATATATTTATTTATTTAATTATTTATTTGAGAGAGAGAGAAAGAGAGAAGGATAGAGAGAGAGAATGGGCATGCCAGGGCCTCCAGCCACTGCAAATGAACTCCAGATGCATGTGCCCCCTTGTGTATCTAGCTTACTTGGGTCCTGGAGAGTCAAACTGGGATCCTTTTGCTTTGCAGGCAAACACCTTAACCACTAAGCCATCTCTCCAGCCCAGAAAATTTTTTAAAGCAATTTTTTTGTATGCATACATCTTTTTACCACTATTAAAAGATGAATACTCCATAGTCCTAATACAGAAGTTTCTGCCCTTCACCATTTATCATGTCTGCAATAAACAGTCCTTCTGTCACAGTTCAAATCCACTGTCTTTTCTTCAAATTTCCTTACATTTGTTGGTGCCATGACTTGGATCCCCTCCCTCAGGGGTTTTGGGGGCTGAAGCCACCTCCTTGCCACCAGCTGTTCACCCCTTCAGGAGCATGGGCCCTCGCCTTGCCCACTAAAGGGTTTAATCACCAACAGTTACTACCTGTACTTCTGCTCATATAGGAGGTGCAGGCCCCATTCATGCTTACCGCCCAAGGGGTCAAATTGATGTTTTTGTGTAAACCCAGCTTGAGCCATTGGACCCAATCTCACCCCACCTCAAAAGCTCCAAGCCTTCAGGACAAGGTAAAATTCAGTGCACAATGGAGGCGCCCCACGCAAAACACCGAAGACTCCAAAAGTCTCCCATGCCATACTCTGCCTGTGTTATCTCAAAGACGCTCCGGAAGACTACTCTCTTTGCTAACCCACAGATACCCTGAACATTATGAGAGTAGGGATGCCCCTCCTGACCTTCAGGATCTCTATCCTTTCCAATGCCCACCCTGTGACTCTGAGGTGTCCCAGATGGCAGGACGAGTCACTCCTCAGTTCAACCTTAGTGCAAAACAGGCTCCAAATTGTCAGTTTCACAGGACAAGCCTTTGGCATGCCTCAGGGCTAACCTCAAAGAGCTCAGATTAGTAGAGCTTTAGCCCTTAAAACTATTTCAACTCTCCACTCAGATCTGGCCTCAATGTGACCTAGACAATGGCAATCACTGGCCACGATTTGGCACTTTTAATTTCGATATGCTCACTTATCTCTACCAACATCTCTGACTAAATGGAAAGTGGTCTGAGGTGCTGTACCTCCAAGGCTTCTTTGCCCTTCACTCCCATCCCTCCCTTTGCTCTCCCTGCTCAGCTTCCCAAATCTTGCTCTGTCAGGTGGGCTCCTCCTGCTCCCCCCCAAAAAACATCCAAATCTCCTCCTTTGATCTGACAAGCAAATCTCCCCCATACAGCACTCATATCTCCCATGGCTCTCTTTTTATCCCCACTTGCACCGTCCGTACTTGTCAACTCTCTTCCTGCAGTGACATCCCTCCCTAGCTCTCCCTGTTCCACCTTTCATAAAACCTTCATACTAAGACTGGAAAGTTTCTCCTGTGTGAGGTAGCCAGACTGAATGGACTCAAATTCATATTCCATTTACATTAAATGGAAGGGACCTCATTGAACAAAAACTAGTTTCTTTATTGGAAAACTTCCAACATTCCAGAAAACAATTCACACGATTGACTAAATTTATTCTCTAACTTGGAGTTATATCTATCTTACATCCTTAACCCCACTCTCACTCCTGATGAGCAAGAACATACTTGGAAATCCACTCAGGCTCACAGAGACAGGCTTAACCAACAAGATTTCCAAACCTGAAGCAGTCCCTGATACAGACCTTGGTTGGGACTAACAGACAGATTAAATGACCTTAGGTACCTCCAGTTTAGCTGAGGGGATGCATCAACAAGCACATGGCAGAATTAATTTCAACAGGCCCAAGGAAATAACTCAAGGTCCTGATGAAAACCCAGCCCTTTTTCTTAACTGTTTGAGACCATTACAAAATATGCAAATGTAGATGTTAATTCTAGGAAAGGCACTCTTCTCCTCCATGTTCATTTCCTAGTTCAGTCAGCCCCAAATATTAGAGGAAAAACTACAGAGACTGGGAAAAGGTTCCATGACCCCCCAAGAAGAGATCTTAGACCTTTCCTTCAAGGTTTTTAATGGTAGAGAAGAAGAAGCAGGAAAGGAAAAACAGAAAATGACTGACAAAGGAGGGAACATCAAAAGAATGGCAGGCTGATTTTTGGGTTTTGGCCACATCCCTCCAACAGCCCCAGTGAAAATCCTTGCCCTCACCATCCATTGCCCATAAATGGGGTTAGCCCCCCAATCCATGTTTCAGCTGTAACCAGTTGGGCCACTGGGCAAAAGAATACCCTAATCCTTGACCCTCCTCCATGGCTTGCCCCAGATGTGGGCAATGGCGACACTGGAAGATGGACTTGACAAACCGCTCTGGCAGCTTGCCTGCTGCCCATCACCAGGTCTCCTAACATATCTTGGTCCTTGGGGGGGGGGGGCGGTGGCTGAGTTCCTAGCTCCAAGCCAGACTAAAGCCTGGCTCAAAGGAACACAGGGTTCAAGGAATAGTGGATGGCAAAAGGATTTCTCTTCTGTTAGATACTGGAGCCTCTTATTCTTTACTTACCTCATGGCAAGGACCTATTTTACCCACCAACATCACCATCATGGAGGTCTCTGGAAAATCATACAACCCCTCTGTACCCCACCCTCTTTTGCCAATTTGGTTGTCTAACTCATACATTCTTTTATTATAGTGTTTCAAAGTCTCACTCCCCTTTTGGAAGAGATCTTCTCTCCAAGCTCAAAGTATCTCTCTACAAACCCTTTTAAATACCACCTCTATTTTCTTACTACACCTGGACTCTGACTAAGGAAATTATCCATCCCCAACCCAAGCCTCCACCTCCTCCCTTCTGCCTACCATAAATCTCTAATATGGGCTACCTATGATACTTCTATTCCCTCTCACCACTCCCCAGCTCTAATTTTCTCAAACAGCCCTCTTCTTATGTATCCCAGGACCAATACCCTTTGTCTCCAGCCACCCACCACAGTTAAAAACCTATTATCCAATGCCTCCGTTCTGCCACACTCCTCAACCCTCACCTCCTCACTTCACAACATTTGTATCCCAGGAATCAAAAAACCTAATGGTACTTACAACCTAGTTCCGGACCTCTAAAAAATTAATTGAGCTATTATTCACACCTTCCCAGTAGCTCACCCCTACACCTACTCTCCTCCCTACCTTATACCTCAACATTCTTTTCTGTCTTTGGTATAAAAGATGCCTTCCTCACTATCCTCAATCCAGGCTACTTTTTGCCTTCACATGGGAGGACCCCGACACCCTCCAAGCCCAGCAGCTCACATGGATGGTTGTGCCTCAAGGTTTGAGGGATAGCTCCCACTACTATGGACAAGCCACACAAAAGGACCTGGTCTCCCTGGACCTTAAATCCAGCTTCTTCTCCAGTATGTAGATGATCTCCTTCCTCCTCTGCAGCCCACTGCTGAACATGCAGCCATCCTGCTTAATTCTTTAGCTGTACCAAGCCTCTTAAGACAAAGACCAAATCTATAAAACCTCTGTTCTATACCTTGGTCTCACCATCTCAAAGGAGGGCAAAGCTATCCCACCTTCCAGAATTTAAGACCTCCTGAACTACCTTCCATCTCATACTAAAAGAGCGTTACTTGCCCACTTGGCCTCTTCAATTTCTTCTGTATTTAGATTCCAAACTTCTCCATTATTATTCATTACTTATATGAGGCCACCAAAGGAAATTTAGACGAGCCTCTCCTAACCCCACATTCCCTACAAGCTCCCATCAATCTCTTTAGATGATCCTTGTCTACTGCCTCCACCCTCTCCCTGCCTGACATTAACAAACCTTTTTTCCTCTTTCTGCACACTAATAAGGGACAAGCCTAAGCCATCCTTTGACAAAAAGGAGGTGACACTTATCATCCCCATGAATACTTCTCCAAACAATTAGCTATGGTAAACAAGGGCTGGTCCACATGCCTCTAAGTCCTTGAGGCTGTAGCCCCCCTTGTCTCTGAGGCCAGTAAGATCGCCCTCCATAGCCCTCTGCACATCCTTCCCACACATACACGCAGTTAACAGGCTTTTCTTTCTCTCCCACTGACCTGAATCCAAACTCTCCATGCCTACCTTCTTGATCCCAACCTTACCTTCAAATAGTACCCCCCTTTAAACCAGTAACTCTCCTGCCTGCTACATCCTCCACAATGCCCCAAACCCAGCCCTTCATCCCCCTCACATAATGATTTCTCACAATCATACTCGGAAGCCCTCTACCTCTCCCTGAATTTGTTCTCACACATCCAGGACACACCCTTGCCTGATGCCCCTAACTGGTTCATTGATGGCAGGGCTCTCAAACAAGAGCCCTTCTCCGCTGTGTATGCTCCCTCCAGGGAGACCGCTCACCCACATAACCCCATGTAATAGGAGACAAAACTCTGCCACCCTGTATCACCTCTCACCAGACTGAGCTTAGAGCCCTGAGCAGAGCCCTAACCCGGGCTGCCACCCACCACATCAGCATCTACACTGACTCAAAATACGCCTATAATATTACCCACTCCATCATCCTGATTTGGAGAGAAGGGTGTTTCCTCACCCAAAGGGGCTCTCTCATCATTAACTCCTTCTACATTCAGGAATTTTTAGACACAGCACTACTCCAGCTCAAGCTGCCACCCTCCATGGTGCACCACTCCTGTTTCAGACTGGCAGATGGACTTCACTCATGTGCCTCTTGCAAGATGCTTTAAATGCCTTCTGGTCCTTGTAGATACTTTTTCAGGTTGGACAGAGCCTTTTCCACCAGTAATAAAAGGGCTTCCACTATAGCTCATCTCATCCTAACTGAACTAATCCCCAGGTTTGGCCTACCTTCCTCCTTACAATCAAACAATAGCCCCAAATTTGTCTCAGTCATCACCCAGCACATAGACTCCACCCTCCATATCCCCTGGAAATTTAACATTCCTTAATATCGCCAATCCTCAGGGAAAGTGGAAACAACTAACTGACCTCTCAAATAAATGCTAACTAAACTGACCCTAGAATTAACCTAGATTGAGTAAAACCCCTACCCCAAAATGTCTTCCACCTCCACGCTCTTCCTTGAAAACCAACAAACATTAGTCCATTCAAACTGACGTACAGCAGAAGTATTGTTCCCCTGGGATTCATCCCCACTGAGTCCCACCTACCCCCCACCCTTGCCTAGGATTTCCTTTTTTTTTTTAGAGCCGTAGAAAACAACCAATACCAGCACTGGTCCCAAAGAGTGACAGAATTCTTCATGGCTGGCCAACACCAGCCCCTCAAAGACTTTGGCCCCCACTCATCATGGGACTTCACTTATCTCTCTCCCTAGAAGGCTATGACTCCTCTCAGCAGGAAGTCACCCCCACAACCTTTACCTTTTGCCCTTTTGGTCCAATTTCTTATATCCCTTCAGTCTGAATATGAAGGACTCTTCTCCAGCCCCAAAAGAAAAACAGGCTCTCCTTGAGTTCATGACCCATGAACACTGACTTAAGCTATCCACAAATCACAGAGCAACAATCAATCCATACCTTACCCACAAACAACCCCTAACCACATTGAAACTTCTGGGGAATTACAACCTCAGGAACCATACACCCCGAATCACTTCTCGAAAAATACCCTCAACAGCCCCTAGACTCCCATCCATACCTGTTCCTTTGATCTGAATGTTTATAAGCTTCACTTCAGCTCTGGTGAGATGCAGAGAGCCTATAGCCAGTACAGAGGTCTCTGCTCCTCACCCTTTATCGTGTTTGGAATAAATGGTTTCCTTCTTTTGCAATTTGAGCCCACTGTCTTTTTCTTCAAATTTTCCTTACAGATAATACTACTCCCAGAATCCAATAGGTTTTTATAAGAAAATGCCAGTCAACGATGGATTATCTCCTTGTGAGTTGTTATTCATGGAGATCCCTGAAGTATCCCATACAACACAGGTTATTGCCAATGCTCTTGGTTGGCCACCAGAGCTAGATGGTAAAACATCATAGACTTCAGTTGCAGGAGAAACCAGGCTGGAACTGCTCTCTGCTGGCTAGCTGTCAACACAATGGTGGAAAATGCTATGAGGCTTCTAGGGAAGAAGAGCCATCATCAGTCTCATCCACAGGTAAACCCTGTGAGCTACACAACTAACCATCCAGGTAAGATGTGCTCACTGGTGCAATAGTGGCACGACTGTTATGGGGAGTAGCAGAGAGAGAGGGAGAGAAAGAGAGGGAGAGAGAGACAATGGGTGGGTGCGCCAGAGCCTCCAGCCACTGCAAACGAACTCCAGACACATGAGCCACCTTGTGCATCTGGCTTATGTGGGTCCTGGGGAATCAAAACTTAGTTCTTTGGCTTTGCAGGCAAGCACCTTAACTGATAAGCTATCTCTGTATCCCTACTTTGCAAATTTATAATGTGCAATAGTTTCCCATCTGAGATGAGGAGTTTCAGACACCATTTGAAGCTTTAAAGTGGTTTGAAGTTCAAAATGTGTGAAGTTCAAAGTGCTTAGGTTGTGTTAGCAAGCACTTACAGAGATGCCTTCTCATTACACATCAGAGTTCCAATTAATTATTGGTTGTTGTATGTTCTGTTTTACTTTTATTATTTTTTTATATGTATAAAATTTTTATTGTTACAAAATTATTGAAGACCTCTGCATTATATTATAGTGACTCAACCCACAGTTTAAGAAACTAAGGCATAGAGCATTATATTTATAAGGTTGTTCGATACCCATGTCAAAGGCAAGTTAAACAGAGGGTATTACTAAAGCACATGTCAGCTTTAAAGGAAGCAAACAAAAAAAAAGTGATATCACCAGGTCACACCACCAGTCTGAAGCATCGTGACTAGAATTCCTGTACTTTGTCAAACAG
Source organism: Dipus sagitta (assembly GCA_036346955.1). NCBI lineage: Eukaryota > Metazoa > Chordata > Mammalia > Rodentia > Dipodidae > Dipus > Dipus sagitta. The sequence continues at coordinate 70,544,257 of CM070778.1, read as the reverse complement.
CTTCTCTATAAATAAGCTTTAGTAAAACTAATTAGTACTGGGGTTATAAAAAATGTTGGCATCCTTTCATTTCTCAATGCCGTAATCAAAAGTAATTTTCTTGAAATCAGGTACTTAACAGTCTTTAGGTCTGTGAAAGGCCAAGGATCAGACAGGAAAAGCATGTTCTGCCAATAGTATTAGCAAACACACTCCCCACTCAGAGGACAGACAACACTTTTTCCCTCCAGTTTCTTAGCTGCTCCAATGCAGTTGAAGAGAATCTTGAACACACCATCTTCCTTCTGGACTTCCTAATATTTTGTATGAAGATATAGCAGATATTCTGGAGCCAAATAATGTATATTCTTTCTGAGTAGACTATTTCCTCAGACTAACCATACTATTAAGGATGAGAAAACAGAGTTTAATCTCTTTCCCTTTACATTTTACACTTGAGGAGTAACAGAATTTGTAGTTACCTTTTTTCTAATATATGTAGAGATACTTATATTTATATAAATATATAAATAAACATATGAAGTCTATATAACAGATGAAATCATTATTATTTGTTTTACTAAGTACCTTATAAATAGACAATAAAGTCCTACAAAGGAAAATTACCAAATTTTGACAAGTATAGAAAGAATGAAAATAGCCCCTTTTGGGTCAGTACCTATATGACTTTGGGAATCTCCTTTGGAAACAGTTCTGCTTCTGCAAATAAGTAACAAAAAAGGCCACATGATCTCTAAATGCTATTCATGTTAAACATTTTCTCTATTCCTGAGTATTTGCTAAATCCAAAGAAGTCTGCTTTTTTTTTTTTTTCTTGTAACTTAGAAATAAGATCACAATGTAGGTGGCTTGTGAGAAAGTATGTATAAAGAACTCATATACTAGTCAAATCTCATCTCGGTTACTACAGTTAAACAACAAAGGCCATTAACCTCTCAGGAGAAAAGGGTTGTTTTGTTTCACAGCTTTAGTGGGTCACAATGCTTTGGGCCTCTGGCCTGGTAGCACCTTATGGCAGGAACAGTTGCCTGTGTGAGCCACTCAGTTCATGAGTCAAGAAGGAATGATGGAGATAGTAAGGGGCCAGAGTTCCACAACCTCCTTCAAGAGCAGACTTCCTGTGACCAAGGGACTTCCCTAAAAGCCTCACCACTTAAAGGTTCACATCATAGCATCACCCTACGGCCAAAACATTAACACACAGGGAACATGTATCCATCTCATGTCAATGTGTACATATTACTCCAAAGACAATGGTGACAATAGGTGACTTGTCTGTAGATCACTTACCTCATGTTAAGCAGGGCTCTTGCAGTTAAAGAAAAGAATCCATTTATAAAGTACAAAGGATGTGAGTTTTTATTTTTGGAAATATATAGTATTTATTTTGCTTTGGCAAGTTCTATTGATTCATGATCAACTGCCTTGGCATATATAAGGCTATTATTCATCAGCGAATAGAGCTAACTTAACTTCTTCCTTTCCAAATTGTATCCCTTTTATTTCCTTCTCCTATCTTATTGCTTGAGCTAGAACTTCCAGTACTATATTGAAAAGCAGAAGTGAGAGTGGACAATCCTGTCTTGTTCCTGATCTTAATGGGAATTCCTCCAGTCTCTCTCCATTAAGTATTATTTGGGCTTTTGGAGCTTTGTATATTGCCTTTATTAGGTTAAGATATGAACCAACCATGCCAATTCTCTCCAGTGTTTTGATCATGAACTGACGTTGTATCTTGTCAAAGGCCTTTTCTGCATCTATCGAAATGATCATGTGGTTTTTATGTTTAACCTTGTTTATGTGGTGTATTACATTGACAGATTTCCATATGTTGAACCACCCCTGTGTTCCTGGAATGAATCCCACTTGGTCAAGGTGGATAATGCTTTGGATGTGTTGTTGGATTAGGTTTGTGAGGATTTTGTTCAGGATCTTTGCATCTAAATTCATCAGGGATATAGGCCAGTAGTTTTCTTTTCTTGTGGCATCTTTGCCTGGTTTTGGAATTAGGGTGATGCTAGCTTCATAAAAGGAGTTGGGTAACTTTCTGCCCTGCTACCTGAGGTGGATAAGACATGAATCTTGCTGAGTGTCCTATGTCCTCTTTACCTTTCTAGTCAACACAGATAGAGAATAAGTTGTAGCCCTTCAAAATTCCAAATCCAAAATTACTTTTCATAGTGAAGATCTCAGCATGGAACCTCACTTGATAGCTTGAATCATGAAATATCCATTTAAATTTCCTCTCATTTTATAAACTCGAAATATTTCAAAGGTTCACTAACACTTCTGCCTCAGTACCATAATTCCTAATGTCAGAAGTTATCAATATTAGATTACTGAATTATGAATCTTTCCATATTTCCACAGTATCTTTTAAAGATCCACACTACTCTTTTTTATACCATGTCCATTGTGGCAGTTTGAATTTAAACTGATCACTACAGAGGGCTTAGCCACTTCACATTAACTTTGGCAGGTTTGAGAACTGAGTGGAGGATCGTAAGCCAAAGAATGAGAAATAAAGGGCAAAAATTAGCAAGGTGGACAATAAAGGAAGAATGCAGAGAGCAAACTGTGAGTTCTCACCTTGTGAGAGTGATCATATACAATAAGAAATATTTAGTAAGATTTTATGTATTTTTTTAAGAAAAAAAAAGGCTTCTGTTTCAAAATCTGCTGGTCTGGATTTGATTCCCCAGTACCCACATAGAGATCCTGGTGCTCCCATATTCTCTTTCTCCGTAATGAATAAAAATAGACCCAGAGGCCCCCAACACCTCGTCACTGAAGCAGACCAAACATGAACACAACATGGCTCAGGGAAATTTTGCAGAAGAGAGGGTGGAAAGAACGTTAGAGCCACATGTTGGGTCATGATATGCAGACATATATCCTACCCATAACTGTGGGCTGACTCCAGACTGCATGAACCATATACCTCAACAAGGAGGGGCTAAGGGCAGGGGTAAGTAATGGATGAGCCCAATAGTGGTACCAAATTGACTGTATTCGCTGAGTACAAAACTAATTAATAAAAAAATAAATAAATAAATTTAAAAAGAAAAAATAATAATACAAATAATTTTAGAAAAACAAGTGAGTAGGAATCAAGAACATTTCCTGAATGAACAACTTGTACAACTGTGTAGATTATGAGTAGAAGATAGAAAAAGACACACTACAGATATCTATCAATCAATCTATCTATCTATCTATCTACCTACCTACCTACCTACCTACCTATCTATCATCAATCTATCTATTTATTTAGATGATATTGCTAATGAGACCCAGAAACACAAGCACACTAAGCCATGACTCCAGCCCCACATTTTATTTTTGATATTTACCTATTACATAAAAATTAACTTTGAAAAAGAATTCAGAAAAGTAAGAGCATTAGAGAACAGAAGAAAGGATGAGAGAGACAGAACTGAGACCGTAGTTCACATATGCCCAAGCCAAATAAATAGCCTTGTGCATTGTGTCAACAGTAAGAACAAGGAGTCAGAGTTCTTGCTTCCATATTCAGGTGAAATGTACGAGGTGAAGCCAGATATAAAAAAGCTTCATAACTTTATTTTCTCTGGAGAAGAAAGATGTAAAATTTATTAGAGGGAGAAGATCAGGGATACAAAATAACTTGATAAAAGGTGATATGCTTAAACATGAAAACAGTTCAGATGATTAAAAATAAATTTAAGATGACAAAAATAAAAAGTGTTTTACAAAAGCCACAACAATTTGAATACCTAAATGCCTGAACAAAGAAGAAGACAGAATTGGGATGTATGCATATTTTAGATTGAAAGGCTTACAACATGAAAACTATTAATGTGACTATCAAAAGCAGTAGCAGATATACACATAGGATTAGAACATTCTATAGGAAAACATAGCCTAGATATAATACTTTGGGCTCAATAAGCAAATTTACAATTATCAGATTGTTTAAATCCAATACAAGTATGCAGAACTAAAGCCAGCATCCAATTTTCAGAAAAAAAAAAATTGGCACGGTTTCCTAAGCAGAAGCCCCACTTACACCAGATCTGGTGCTTCTGGGCGCCAGACTTCCACAGCAGGCCCCAGACGGTGGGCTCCTCTCGCCTGCTTCACAGATTGCTGTCTGGTGCAGCGTCTCATCATATGTGATTTGGTGGAGCAGATAAAACTCCGACTTCCACTACCAGTTCTGCATCTCAGCTCTATTCATCAAAATAAACATATTTGCCCACAAAGATTAGCCCTAGGTATTGCCTTTCTTTATTCATAGTGTATTCCCTTTCTTCTGATGAATACTTTTTTGAAGGATGATTTTATTTACAAACCATTGATTAAGCCAATGGTAAAATTAGACTGAAGAGGAGGCATCTCCAGCTGTCTCCCCTATATCTAGCTTCCACAATCCTAAGTCACCCCTTCCTTCCTTGGTGGATGTCTTCCCTTTCTTTTTAGAATGAAGTCTTGTACCATTTTAAAGTATGTCTTTTTTTTTTTCTTTAAAGGGTTTGTAAGAATTCATCAATTAGTAATACACAATTTTACTTCAATGTTTATACTGCTCCTAGTATGTGTTGGTTTACTCTGCAAATCACTAGGAAGAGAAAAATAAGCAGGAAAAATTCTAAAGATAGTAGAAGCATCCATTTTAGATAGATTTAAGCCATTAACATACAATTTGAGGGGCTCGGTTCCAGTGTTAAAGGTATTCTCCTGTAAAACCTGCAGCCCAGGGTCAATTCTCTAGCCACCCTCATGAGCTGGACACAAAAAACTGGTGTTCATTCACAAGAGCATGAGGCCCTGAAGCGCTCTCTCTCTATCTCTCTCTCTCTCTCTCTCTCTCTCACACACACACACACACACACGTGACATTAAATAATTTTTAAATACAATGTAATATCACATGATAATGATGAACCAGTGTTAAGAAAAAAATCCAGAAGGAAAAACTTTAAAATGTTAATCATTATTAAGCCTGTATTTTAGAACAAAACAAGAGCTTTTTCTTTCAGCACACTCACACAGAAATAGGAATGCTTACAGACGCTCTCCATAGTGTAGTCTCCCTTCAATTTCCTACAACTTACAATTGTGTGCTGCAAGCAAGAAAAGGCACACCTATATAAAAAGCTTCTTTCTCTTAGTAAATCATTCCAAATAGGACCTCAGTTGCAAAACAAGTACGCATAAAAATTATAAACTGAGATATTAGAAATCTACACATATATCCTGTGGCAGTCTCTAAAGATACATTAGTATCTCTTCTCCTGCACAGGTTATTTATGGCTGTGGCTCATGCTCCAAAACCAGCTCATTTTTAGCTTTAGAAGGAAGGATTAGTATGAACACTGTGAATAGGATCTTTCTAAAAAGCAGCTTCATCAATTTTGCCCTCTCAAAGATCTCTACTAGTAGTTAGCTCTCAAACGTCCTTCAGATGTTTGTGTTTTTAGTATTTGTTCCTCAGCCTGGTGGCATTGTTTTGTGAGTCTGTAGAAGTTTATGGAAGCCTAGCCTGGGAGATGGAAGTGGGCCTCTAAGGGTGGGCCTGTGAAGGATTCCAGTCACTCTGCTTCTTGGTCTGCCATGTGAGGAACCCTCACACATTCTTGTCATCATGGATGCTTCCCTGCTTTCTCTGCCATTATGAACTGAAACTATGAGACACAATAAATTTCCTCCCATAAGTAGTTTCAGTCAGGTATTTGGTCACAGGGACAGACAGCATAACTAATATAAGCTATAAGGCATGAGAACTGGCCAAGAAAGCAGCAATCTCTCACCCCTACTTTTAGGAGTCGTTATTTCCTCTCCGCATCTCACATTGGTGAATTTCTTTGCAAACATGGAACTTCTAACTGATTTTAAAAAATGGAGAGCTGAAGAGACGACTTAGGAGCTAAGGTGCTTGCCTGGAAAGCCAAAAGACCCAGGTTCAATTCCCCAGGACTCACATAACCTACATGCACTAGGTGGTGCATGCATCTGGAGTTCGTTTGTAATGGCAGGAAGCCTTAGTGTGCCAATTCTCTCTCTCTCTCTCTTTCTCTCTGAAATCAATAATAAAATATTTAAATATTTTTAAAAATGGAGACACAGTTTCACATAAGAACTACCAAAATAGCAGCTATCATCTACACCTATACACCCAGCTTACTTGTTTGAATATTGCTGTCCTTATTTAAAAAGATTCTTCTCAGTGAATGGACATCTGATTAAAGGATATAAACTATGTTATTTTAAGACACTGAAGACATTTTTATTTCTCCAACTAGACCTAACAAGAAGAAATTCAAAGAAGTATGCCTAATATTTCAAATACAGTTCACAAATAAGTTATAGTTGATGAGGTTTTAAAAGTATAAAGGAACAAAGGCTCATGAAAAGAAATGGCAACCTACCAACTAAGGAAATGAATTAGACAAGGTGATCAACTGGATAAACATTTAGTGAGACCATTCATATTCATGGTCACTGTGTCAGGATAATTATGCATCATGCAAGGGCATTAACTACTACTGACTAAAATAGCCACATAATACACACACAAACACATGCACATACACATAGCACTTTTATGTTCATTTAAAAGAGTTTTAAATTTATCATTTGATTAAACAAGAACCTATACTAAGAGCAAGCGCTTTTATTTCTGCATCTTTCCCTATGTCTCTTTCTCTTATGTGTGAGTGTGTGTGTATTTCTCTTTAACACACATACACATGGAGACAGAGAAAATCATACATATATATATAATATAAAAAATTATATTGCAGAAAAATTTCTGATTAAACCTGTTTTTCTTTTGTTGGTTCTCATTTACTCCTCTTTTTTGATATAGAATTCACATTCTAGAGTATTCCAAAGGTACATTCTATAAACATGAAACCTTGTTGTAGTTTTAGCAGCTCAGGCTGGTCTTGAATTCTCAATCCTTGTTGCCTCAGCCTTGTGAATATTAGTGTTATAAGTGCATGTCACCATGTCTGACAACAGAAAAGGCTTATTCCTGAAATTTCATGACTCTCTGTATAAAGGGTTCTTGTTGGATATTTCCTAGGTTTGTTTCTCCACTGTGAGTACTAACACATAAAGACAATATAACGACTATGTATAAAAGACAATTACCACAGAAGACAGGGAGTTGCATTTTGCACAAAGATGAGACTATCATAGAGGAAGGGGTTTGGGTATGGTGAAAGTATCTGTTATAAACATGGTGATTTTACTTGTAAGCACACAGTACTTATGGGGCTGAATATTTTTTGCATGTAGAAGTTGCCTTGCCATTGCTGGGACAAAACACCTAAGCAGGGCAGCTTCTGGAAAGAAAGAGTTTATTTCCATTTACAGTTTTGAGGGGAAGCTTCTTCAGGGCAGGCAAAGCATGGCAGGAGCAGACAGCTGGCTTACATCATTATACATCAGCAGCAAGGAGGAAGCAGAGAAAATGCGCTAGCTGGCACTTGCAAATGGAGCCCAATGATCATATTCCAAGGTCCACCCCAAGTGCCACACCTCCTTCCACTTTCCATAGTTCCACCAAATGGAGATCAAATATGAGGCTTAATCACAAACCCATAAGGCCTCCAGGAGATATTTCACACCCAAACATCCACACTGCTATAAAGAATGTCAGAGCCACATATTGGGTCATGATACATAGAGACATTTCCTCCTACCCATAACTGATGGCTAATCCCACAATGCACGACCCATATATCTCAACAAGGAGGGTCCATGTGGAGGGGCAGGACAGGATGGAGGTTAACAATGGTACCAACTTGACTGTATTCACAGAGTACAAAACTAATAAAAAAAATTGTCAAAAAAGAAAGAAAGAAAGAAAGAAAGAAAGAAAGAAAGAAAGAAAGAAAGAAAGAAAGGAAGGAAGAGCTTGAGTTGGATGACTATACTCCATACACCACATGTACCTGCTCAGTCTAAATACATTTGTCATGTGAAGCAAGCACTCAGGAAAGTCAAGACAGAGCAATTCTCCTTCACAGGTACACATGGTTCTTACACTAAATGAAAAATGAAAGTAAGTCCATACCTAATTTCAGAAATGTGTAGTGTAGACATTACCTTCAATAAGTAGATTAGTTTCCTGAGTGGTTTGCTTCTCACAAAAATGTGTTCTATGCAGCACAGCATCCATTAAAGAAAGCAATTAATCATATTTTTAAGTCTCTGGAAATATTTTTATTTTTCTGATAGAAAAATCTCATATGTTAACCAAACTGCAATAAAAATGTCAAAGTCCACACACACATGCACAAGACTCCGAGGTGCATTAATCACAGCATCACAACCATAGCAACATGTTTTCACAGTGCTCATTCCCAACTACGGTTTGTCAGCAACTTGTAAGGTAATCCCAGGCATCACAACAATTACAAGAAAATCTTGTCAGCATCAGGAATCACAAAATTAGGGTTGGAGAGACAGCTTAGTGGTTAAGGCACTTGCCTGCAAAGCCTAAGGACCCAGGTTTGATTCCCCAGTGCCTACATAAGTCAGATGTACAAGGTGGTAGGTGGTACATGAATATGGAGTTCATTTGCAGTGGCTAAAGACACTGGCATGTCCATTCTCTCTCTCTCTCTCCGCAATCTGCCTCTCTCTCTCTCTCTCACAAATAAATAAATAAAAATATTTTTAAAAAGTAATCACAGGGAGGGTGCGTTAGCGAGATCAGAGGAGATGACTTCAGTCAAGCCACAGCTGAATCCACTGAGGAATAGAGAGACAAGCAAGAGTTCTGCTGCTTCCATTCTGTTCCTGATAATTAGCACCAGAGTAAAGCAGACAGACCCTGAGTCTACTCAACACCTACCAAAGCACAGAACCAGAGGCTCCTAACAGCTCATTACTGAGGTAGACTTAAAACTGACCTATTATGGCTCAGGGAATTTTGCAGAAGAGTGTGGGGGGGATTATAAGAGTCACAGGTTGAGACATCATGCCCAGAGGCATTCCCTCCCTCCAAAATAATTGTTGCTCCCACAACACATAAACTACAACCCCATGAAGAATACCTGCAACCCTACTGAGGATGAAATGGGGCAGGGACAAGAGAAAAGAGGACAACAACACATGATGTATCCATACAAAATGTCTTGTTAATTAATAATAATAATAATCATTAAAAAAGAAATTTACAACCAAAGAATCACAAAAGTAATACCTGTCTTACATTTCTTGCTATTTGTGCACGTGTGGGTGTGGGTGTAGTATGTGTCTGTAGTATGTGTGAGGTGTTGAATGTATGTGGATTATGCACATGTATGTGTAGATTCACAGGCCTCACATGCATGCAAGTGAAGGCCAGAGGAGAATATCAGGTTCCTTCCTCTATTGCTCTTCCATTCTGCTGTCCTTGAGATGGACCTCAGCTGCCATTTATGTCCAGACTGGCTGACCAGCAGGCCCAGTAATTCTCCATTCTCCAGCCCGTACAGGAATGGGGTTACAGGAGTGTGGCCATGCTCAGCTATTTATGTGAATGCTGGAGAATTGACTCAGGTGAACCAGGCCCTCATGCCTGTGCCTCAGAGCCTGCCATGACTATTTACACCACCTCCCTAACTCAGCACCTGGTTTTCATCATGCTTTGTTACAGTACTTTAGAGAACAGCATTAAAATGACAGAACATAAAAAATGTGAAATAAAATATTAAAAAGCATTTGTTTTAAGAGAGTAACTATAAAGTTAGAAGATCTTTTCAAACAGCATGGAATAATGTGCTTGTTATTATGGAAGCAAGTGTGCCTGAGGAGTTAGGCACATGTCCCACATGTGGCTGATCTTCCTACCCACCCCCCTTCCTGTCAACTCACACTTTCCTCCCATTTCCTATTCTGACACATTCTTCTATACCACAAACACTTACTCTTCTCCATACATTTCCATTAGGACACTTAAAATGATAGAAAAGGAAAGGAGTGTAAAAGCAGAGAGGGAAAAGACGTTGTGATTTTACTAACACCTCAGTCAGAAACTATCAAGTATTTTCTTCAATAAGATTTTCAGTGCGCTAGTCAATGTATTCTATAATACACAAACAAAAAGATCAAAGTAAACATTATAATTTTAGCATTTTCTAAGTATGTAAATCATGTATTCCTGACTTTAACATAAGGAGATGAAATAGTTTTGATCTATGATCTTCATCTGACAGTGTTCCTGCCTGGTTAAAGTTGCCATTGTTTAAGTCATAATCCTAGACTGTGCATTTTTAACTTATTTATTTATTTCAAAGAGAGAGAAAAGGCAGATAGAGAATGGGCACACCAGGGCATCCAGCCACAGCAAATGAACTTCAGATTCATGTGCCACCTTGTGCATCTGCTTATGCAGGTCCTAGGGGATCAAACCTAGATCATTTGGATTTGCAGCCAAGTGCCTTAACTGCTAAGGCATCTCTCCAGCCCAAACTATGCATCTTTAATATCTTGATGGTGATTACACAGCAATCTCCTAAATAGTTCATTAAAATTCTAAACTTACATAGGTAAGAACTAGGTGATAAATAATTTGTAAGTGAAGGCAAACTTATAGGGTGACTCTTATTATTTATACCTTTCTTCCCTGCCAAGAAATGTTTGATGGATACTAAGGCAGTGTGACAAACCATCTCTGAGATCCTTGGGAATATGACCTGCTACTAGGAGTACATATTGTTCACTCCTGGCTAACAGGAAGTGAAGTTGCACTGCTGAGGAAAGTGCGTCTATCACTTGAGATCAATGGAAAGGATATGAGAACAATGTAGATATTAACATATGGTATGTGTGATGGTGTTCTGGTTAAGATTCTTCAACTGAAAAAGAAGCATGAAGCCTCCCCCCAAACCAGTTCACTTATAGTAAGCAAAACAGAAATACAACAAGAGCAAACACCCAAGGGGATTGATGTGTGGATCTCAAGAGTCCCTCTCCACCATTTATGCATGCTTCTGGGAGCAGTATCTCTTGAAAATACAGACTTGGTACAAACTCTTCCTCTATTAAAATTATCTATTAGATTATGAAAGTCTGAAATTATTTATGTAGCATTCAACCATAATATTAATGTCAGGTCACAAAGAAACTTCTGCTAGCTTAGGGAAAGCAAATTATAAATATTTTCTTGAATTAAAATCTGTCTTATAACCATATATTTGATTTTAAATTATAGACACTAAATACTTTGAAATTACGTATATATATGTACATATATATGTATGTATATATTTATGTTATGATAAAGCTAAGCTGTAAGCTAAAACCTCTGTTGCTTCAGTTCATAATTATCAGGACCACGCAAATTAAAGCCACCATGGAACTCCATCTCACATATATTAGGATGGATACTATGAAAAAATAAAAAAGATAACAAGTACTGGCAAGGATGGGGAATAAAGGGAATTCTTTCTTCTGGTGGGTGTATGCACTCATTTCCTATGATTCAGCAATCCCTTCTTTGGGCATATACCCAAAGAAATAAAACCAGCACAAGCCAAAGTATTTTCTGTTAGGTGAGTACACACTCCCAAACTGAAGTCATCAAGGACAGCAGGAGGGTGACAGAGACTTAACCACATTCCTCAAGAAACCGCCCAGCCTTTATCCCTTCCTTGCCTAACAATGCCCCCAGGTCATGGTTTTCTGCCCCCTTATCTCCTAAGTCACCTGCTCACTGTTCTGGTCTCACACCCTAACTATTTGTTCTTTTCCCTTCCTCACCTTCCCCCAACTGAAAAGCCCCATAAAATGGACTATTTGGAAACTCAGGTTGGCTGTGATCCCCTCTTCTGAGCCAGCTCTGGCAGCTTGTGTTTGTCCTGAATAAAGGCTTTCATCTTTGCTTCAGAATGATTTGTATGGTCTTGATCACTCCCAAACCTTACATCTTCTCCCATGTTAATTTCAGTATTATTCACAATAGTCAACACATAAAAATAAATTGTTCTCAACTGATAGTGAATGAAGAAACTGTAATGTGTTTACAGAAAGACATACACATACACAATGTGTATTATTCAACATAGTTGAACTTAAAAGGCATTTTCCTAAGTGAAAGATACAAAAATGAATCATAAAAATATCAAATCAATAGAGATAGTAAGTAAAACAATGCTTACAAAAGGCATCAGGGAGGGAAGACATAGTGAGAAGTATTAGAGAGGACATGACCTAGTAGATATATAGGATGAACATATCTGGAGATCCAAGGTGCAGCACCATGAGGAGTGTAAGTAATAAAACTATATTTAGGTTTCATGTTAAGTGTGTAGATTTATCTATTCTTGTTACAAAAGATGAGTGGAAAAGCTCCATATGTGAGTTGATACATCTCTTAATTTGTTTTACAATGGTAATTGTTGCAGTTACTTTCTCATTGCTGGACAAACACCCAATCAGAGGCAGCTTATGAGAGAAAAGGGTTTATTTCAGGCTTGTAGAAACCTGGTAAAGTTCCATGAGGGCAGAAGAAGCTGGCCAATTCCCATAGACCCAATCAGAGAGACACATGAAAACAACCAGCAAGTAGGAACACCTAGAGCTCAAAACTTCTCTGACCTTAGTACTGGACTTAAGCTCCAATCCCCTCCAGTGACACCCCCTCCAGCAGGCTTCTACATACTTAAGTAAGATGGAAGCTTAAACAAAAATATTTCAGGCTATAGGGCACATACATTAACATTCAATCCACCACATTTGGCCCCTGACCCCCATAACCTGTATCAACTTTAGCACCATTCTAAGGTCCAAAATTTCATCTGAGATTCAAGATTGTCTCAACTGTGAGCCCTGTATAAATCAAATGCAATTTATATACTTACAAGACATAATGGCACACAGTAAACATTTCCATCATAAAAAAGCATAACAAGGAGAGACCAGACTAGTATAAATAATAACCAGCAGGTAAACATCAATCATCTTCAGTTCAAGTACAACAGCAATAACCAATGATGAAAGTCTCTGGATTCCAATCCTCCCACCCTCCAGCTATACTGACTGAGCAGCTCTCTATGTCAAACATTACATAGTCCTGGTATATCCAAAACATCTTCAAATCTATACTGCAAAATATAGTTCATTTTCACAGCTATATACAATGGCCTTACTTATTCTCCCTGTTTTATATGCCACATCTCAGCAGCTCTGGTTCACCTTCACACATGGCCTTACTAGATTTCAACCATGCTTCATTTTCCCAGAGGTCATTTCCCCAAAATAAAACCATGTTTCACAACCAATGACACATTTCCTTGTATTTTCATACTACCATTATCAGGTGAGTAGCATAGCCAAATTTGTAATTCAAGGGGTGAATAAATCTTGACCTGGAAGAGCAGCATAAACCTTCATTAGACTTCTTTCAAGCCTCATCCTTTCAAAAGAATTTGTATTCTTACTCACTTCATCCATAGATCACCTTCAGGGGATCATTTCTGTTGTTTCAATGAAAAACAATTGGCCCAGTCTTGATGATGGTAACCTGCTCAACAATTGCAGCTTCAGTGACCTAAAACCAATCTCTGTACTTTAAGCATGCTTGTATTTTTCCTATAACAAATCTGCCTTTTTCATCTTTCTGTTCTATACCTGTGATAGTTAAGGTGTTGTCAACTTGATCTGTTTAGTAATCCATAGGTTGCTTCTAGGAAGGATCAACTAAAGGAGGAAGTCTTTCCCCCAGGGTGAGCCCTTCCCCCAGAATGGGGGGCCCCATTCTGGGAATTTATTGGATCAGCTTATAGTAGTCCAATAGCAGTTGCAGGCCCGAGAATCACTGAACCTGGTAGTTGCTCAGTCCTCGTGGCCAGATGCCTCAGCAGTCCCGACCTGGCACTGCAGATGGTGCTGGAAAGCCTGGAGGCTTCCTGAGGAGCCGCTGGGTTTCGATCCACAGGGGTCTTCAGTTGATGCTGGTCTTTTGTCTGCTCTGGTCTTCAATCCACGCTGGAAGGTAGCAAGCAGCTCTGACAACCAAAATGGAAGGAAGGCAGGAAGGAAGGAAGGGACTCTTTTTTACCCAGAGCTCCCTTGTATCAAGTCCCCCTCTGGGCGGGGCCGCCCATTCTGGGGGAAGGGCTCACCCTGGGGGAAAGACTTCCTCCTTTAGTTGATCCTTCCTATAAGCAACCTATGGATTACTAAACAGATCAAGTTGACAATACTTTAACTATCACAAATTGCATCTCCATCCATTAGTTTGTAAAGATTGTCTTAATCCTCCAATCCCTTGCTTTATAATAACACAAAATAGGCATCTTCTATTTGTCATGCAGGACAACTTAACCTGTTGCTAGGGTTACAATCCTCAAAGTCTCTCACCTTTTATTCTAAATAATTTATCAAGTTTCTTTTCCCCCAGAGACAGTACCTTTCCTAAAAGCAATTATGGTGCAAGCTAGTTATAATAATGATTTTTAAATCTTGACAAAAATAATTAAATTCATAATGCAAAAGTTACCAAATATGAAACTGAACTGTTAGGAACAAATTTAAAGAGAAAGCTATTATATACTTTAATTATTACCTTTATTTAATTATACTAAATGTTTTTTTTCAGAGATTTATATAAGCTTATTATTTTCCACACCTCCATTAGGAACTGTTCTATGCTTTTACAAAGAATTTGACAATAGTTCAAGTGACCAAATGCACTCAGAATTGAATAGCTAGACTTTCTCTGAACCTAATCACTGATTATTTATCCAGATTAGGTTCTTTTTATTTCAAGCACACACCAATTTGTGGTCAAAATTTGTGTACATGCACTGCTGCTCACCAAACCTCACTTTCTTTTCATTCCTGATATTAAATAATCCACTAGTCTTTATTCTGTAATACCATTATGCTTAATAAATGAAACAAATGCCTAAAATTCCAAATTATATCTTGATCCTAATACCACATTTTATGTTAGAAAATCCATCCTGATATTTTCATCCTTATATAAATATAGCAATAACTTGGTTTTTGTATCTTTCAAAAGTGAAATGTCACTTATAAAAGGAAGCTACAGAAGAAAAACATTCAAAAAAGAAATTTTTACACACAAAATTTCAGTGTTTATAAGGATCCTTAGCAAATGGATAGACACAGTAGATATTTAGAGGAGAAAATATGTGGCTACTAAGAGACCTATTAAGTTTCTTTTGGTGGCACCTTCATTTTCTTCATTTGTTTATCATATTTGCAGGGGACATTACATATGTGCAAATGTTAGTTTTTCAAAATTCAAGGAATATCTTATTTCCACTAGAGAGTAAGTAACTTGTATAAAGGGCTCAATTTTTCCTTAATTTGAGGACTCATGCTAGATAAAATGAATAGGAAGGTAGATAGGTAGACGGATGGATGGATAGATAGGTGATAGATAGATAGATAGATAATTGATAGGTAGTTGAATAGCTAGATGAAGAAAAAGGAGGTGAGATGACAAAAACAGATAGTAGAAAATAGATAGATGATTGACAGATGCGAAGGATGACTTATCTCCAGATATAAAGCACTTTTGACCTCCTCACTGTGGTGCATAGGTTTTCCCAGTCATGATGATGCCACAGGAAGGACCTATTTTATCACATAGAAGCCTAAGTTCAAGTATGTTAAAATCAAATGCTAACAATCAGTCAATGAATATAGAAAATTTGTTGAAATGGGAAATAAATAATACTCAAACTCAATAGGATTCCAGTGGAATAAAGAAGGGAAAAAACTGGAATTATTTTTTTCATTTTACCATTCCAAACTCTAGCCAATTATATAACCAATTATTTAACTAATTTTGAATTGTATATGTGGTCATAAACATAAAAATGTAAGACCATGAACAATGTCAACAAATAAAATGGTAGTTTCATGTTCTAGCATGAGTATGGTATATAAAATAAAATCTATTTTTAACATTAAAAAGCAACAAGTTAAAAACATTAAGAATAGGATTTTTAGCCTAAGCTGATCTCATTCTCTATGTAGACAAAGATGATATTGAATTTCTGATCCCCATCTCCCAAGTGCTAGAATTACTCTCATGCACTTCCTAACCCACTCTATATAATGCTGAAAATAAAACCCAGGACCTTGTTGTGTTAGTTAAGAGCCATACCCACTGAGAAACATCCCCAGAACTGAATAAAAACAAGTTCAAGCCTGTTTTAAGCAAACTTCGAAAAGATAATGATCTTTATACTTGACAAACTTCTATAGATTCATGAAAGCAATTGAATTGAAAGTACACAGAAATATTCTATAGAAATAATTGTTTTATTTAAAAAGGACAGTAAAGTTAGCTTTAAAATGCCAGATTTCTACAGATATTGGCAAAATGCCTTTCCTCAAGATGTGTTACCTTAGTGTTTAAGCTATGTTTTTAGTGTGAAAACTGCCCTATCACTAGAGCAAAGGTCTGATGGAAGCCAAAAGAAAGAAAGTGAAGAGAAAATAATGAATGAGGTAAAATAGTTAAATAATGAAAGTCTTTAGAAAATACCAATAAAAATGCACCACCATGGAGAACTAAAAGTAGAAGGTTCTACCACCTCACAACTCACCATGTGTAACAATGAGAGGGAGATGGTAAAGACTGGGTTTCAGAATAGAAAGACCTAGTCCCACACATAAAAATCCAAGAAGACAGATGACAGACAGGTAGACTGGTAGGTAAGTAAGTAGATTGTGAATAGGTAGATAGAAAGAAGGAGCCATGCCATCAGAAAGGATGTTGTGAAGCAAATGAAATAGCAGGTCAAGTGCAAAGTCTAGAAATTTACCTACATCTTTCCAGCTCACAAAACCCATGCTAAGTTAGCTCCTAATGAATATCCAATTCACTTAATATTGAAAATATATGTACTTCAACTCACAGCATCTTGCTAAATCCATTGAAATTTACAAATATAAAAAATAAAACTAAATTTCATATACCAAACTTGTCCAGCATCACATAAGCACTGGACTGTATATATAACCTGAGGGGAAAGATTCAGATGACGATTCAAAGTATATACTTCATTTATGGTGTTTTCACATCAGTTTAACATAAAAAAATCACAAGTTAACTATCATGAGTCAGACACTAGACTACCAAATGAGATTTTATAGTATCGGTCCAAAGTTACTTTCAGACAAATGAAGAAAGGACAGTATAGACAAAAGAACACAAGAATTTCTTCAACTATAGAAGGTTTAAATTTCTGACCAAAAATTCCTCAAAGCAGAAAACTAGAGGCTTCCCAGACCTCAACACCAAAGGAGAATCATAACAAGCCCTCCAAGGCTCAGGGAACATTATGGAGGAAAGGATGGAGAGAATATAAGAGCCACTGAGTGTGAAGGTGTATTCTGAGGCATTGTTCCCCTCAGAGACTGACTGGTGTATTCATGAACCCACAGTGAATACTGATAACCCCACTGAGGAAGGACTTCCGTGGACTGGAGGCAGAGGAGAGGGAACATAAGAGTCTAACCCAATGAAAATGTGACCAATATGCAATATGTTCATAAATAAAGTTATTAATAAAAACTTTGTTATTTTTTATAATCTAAATGGAGCATCTACCTGTATAAAGATCTTGAAGAAGAAATGGAAAGTTAAAAGTAAAAGTTAAATTGTCCACGAGATGCTTTCTGGATATGTAAGGTATCTTGGGTAGATTCAGATTAGGTGCTGTAGATGAGTGAGACTATGTGGCGATTTTTTTTCTGTGATTGGGTAAGTTCACTGAGAATGATCTGTCCCAGGTTCAACCATTTTTCCTCAGATTTCATTGTGTCATTTTTTCTTACTGCTGTATAGAATTCCATTGTGTAGATCCAGCAAGCATCTCATGGACTAGACACGAGGATGGAAGGGGAGGGAGGGGAGGGCATCAAAGGGGTGAGAAACACAAATCTAGACCCAAATGGCAATGGTACCATAAAATTTGACTTACTAAAAGACAGTCCAAATGGCTGATCCTTCACCAGGCCCTTACAGGGAACACCTGAACCACAAGACACTGGAGGCGGTAGGATCACAACTAACCTTAATCTTCTACATCTACCCTCCCTCCTTCTTCCTCTCCCTCTCCCTCTCTCTCTCTCTCTCTTCTCCCTAACTCTTGTATATTAGTTATCTTTTTCTTCATTTTCTTAGTGGGTACTGACCTGTAACTCCCAGTACCAGCATGGGGCTATCATCCACAATGAGCTTTTGATCAGAGAGACCTACAAGGTTTCCTAAAAGACAGACAGATTTCTGTCAGAGTACTTGATGACCCACCAAAGGTTAGTGGTAAGACCCTACCCTACTGCTGAAGACACCTTATGTGGTTGACATGCAAAATAGAATGGCATGGCTGGAAGTTGGAAGAGAGTCAGTCCCCAGACAGTCAGCGCGTCTAGTGCCAGAAGGTGCTACATGGGCGACTGGGGGAAAATGACCAATATCTGTCCAAGCAACTCATGGTCTAACCTACTTATCAGCAAATAACTTGTGATGCCCACACAAGTGCAATAGTGGCACACAGATATGGTGGGGAACCAACTGCTCTTAATTTGGCTAACTGATCTCCTGAGTGGTACGGGACCCATAGCTGGAGCTGGGAAACAAGTCAGAACCATATCCAAACATAAGCCCACTCGCCAATATCAAGCTACCATCAATCATGGGCTACAAGAGGGCCTACACCTATTAAATTCTCTATAAAAAAAGTAAGGGTTATCTCATTTGTTCTGGTGCTAACTCACTCTCCATTGGAGAATCTGCTCTTTTTCAGATAGATGTAGATCCTAAGGAGAGAGCCACTCCATCATACCTCAAAAGGGCCCCGGCTGAAAATAAGAAAAATTGGTGAAACAAGCAAGGGGGCTGTTTTCCCGATGAACCGGATACCAGCACAAGGGGGAAGGAGATCAGCACAGAGAAAAATCAACTCCTACCAAATCAGACAGCCAGAGCCTCAGAGGCCCCCAACACCTCATCACTGAAGCAGACCAAAATTGAGCCCAACATGGCTCAGGGAAATTTTGCGGAAGAGGGGCTGGAAAGAATGTCAGAGCCACATGTTGGGTCATGATATGCAGAGACATTTATCTTACCCATAACTGTGGGCTAACTCCACAATGCATGACCCATATACCTCAACAAGGAGGGCCCAAGGGGAGGGGGTAGGTCACAGATGAGCCTAATAATGGTACCAAACTGACTGTATTTGCTGAATACAAAACTAACTAATAAATTAAAAAAGAAACATGAAAAAAAAAGTTAAATTGTTCATAAATGATTTTTTGGGATTCAAAGGGAAAAAATCATAGAAATTATAAAATAAAAATTAGTAGAGATGAAATAAATATATGAAAAGAAATGAGACATGAGAGCTAAGAAATAAAAGGAAGGACAAAACAACAACAAAAAAATTGCATAGAATCAGACTAGATAACAGAGAAAACAGGAGAATTCTATAAGCATAACAAGCACATATTGCAGTGTTATAGACTATATGCTTGTGTCTCACCAAAATTCATGTCCAATTCTAATTACCAGTGTGATGATAACCTTGGACACAGGGTGTCTTGGTTGGTGACTAGACCCCCTATAAAAGACATACCAGAGAGTTTATTTTCTCCTTCTATCATGCAAGGACAACAGCAAAATAATAGCCACCCATGAAGCAGGAAGCACTTCTTCATCAGACACTGAATCTTCCAACACTCCAACCTTGGATTAACCCCAGAAATAAGTTTACATAATTTATAATCTACCTATTTTATACCATGTTTTAACTAATGGCTGTGTTGTTTGATTCAGGTGTTCTCCCACAAGCTTAGGTGTTCTCAATGCAAGATTCATAGCTGATGAAGATTTAGGAATTAACCCCTCCTGGAGGCAGTGTGTTGTTGGCGGTGGGCTTATGGGTGTTATAGCCAGTTTCCCCATGCCAGTATTTGGCACACTCTCCTGTTCCTGTTGTCCACATGATGTTGGCCAGGTGGTGATCTCCACCATCTGGTCAAGCCATTATTTTCCCCTGCCGTCATGGAGCTTCCCCTCATGTCTTTAATCCAAAATCAACTTCTTTATTTTCCCAGCAGCTGCTCTTAGTCTGGTGCTTTCTGCCAGCAATGTAAACCTAAGATAGATTACTTAAACAAGAAAATAAAAGCCAGGCCTGGGAGCGCACACTTTTAATCCCAGGACTCAGGAGGCAGAGGTAGGAGGATCTCCATGAGTTTGAGGCCACCCTGGGACTACAGAGTGAATTCCAGGTCAGCCTGAGCTAGAGTGAGACCCTACCTCAAAAAAAAGAAAGAAAGAAAGGTAATAGACAATTTAAAGATGTAATTGCAAAAAACCCCTTGAAATTCAAGAAAATTTACTTTCTGTGTTGAAAGGTACACTGTTGATCAGTGCAAACAAACCCAGAGCAGGCACCCCAAAGATACAGCCCACTAATACTATCAAGCATCACATAAAAAGAAAAGAATATGTGAAGTAACCCAGCAAAATGAGCAAATGACTCATGAGAAAGAAATCCAGATTTCTCCATACTTGTACTCAACAGTATAAATATACTATAGGTGGGCTGGAGGGATTGCTTAGTGTTTAAGGCATTTGCCTGCAAAGCCAAAGGATCCAGGATCAATTCCCCAGGACCCATGTTAGCCAGATGCACAAGAGGGTACACACATCTGGAGTTTGTTTGCAGTGTCTGGAGGCCCTGGCACACCCCATTCTCTCTCTCTCCCTCTTTCTCTGTCAAATAAATAAATAAATATAAATAAATATACTATAGGAGTCTCAAGAAAAGAAAGCAAGATTCCAATTGTCCTTTCAGCAAAAGGGGGTAAAAGATGATAAGGAAGGAATTGAAGGAAAGGTGAAAAGACACATGTGATAGACCAAAGAGACAATAAAAATACAAACATGTTCCCCACATGGTAAACAACAGATCCTGCTTTTAAAAATTCCAGTCTATTGAGTTGTGGAGAGAAAGGAAGAAAAAAGTGAAGCATACTTATCACTTAACCAAAAGGAAAATTGATGTACTAAAGGAAATCTAAAGTTGCTATATAAAGCATAATTATATGGATTATTATGAAAAGAAATAGAAAATCACTATAAAAATCAAAAGTGTATATAGTTAATGAAAACAACCATTATAAAATAATACAAAGAACATAAAACAAGCATGTAAAGTTAACCTAAAACAAGACTCAGAACAAATGTGTCTATCAATACCAGTTAAATTTAGCTTGTTAACAGATCTTAGTATGGAATCAGAAAGTGTCACCTAATTTGAAGATATTTAGGATATCTAACACAAAGTGATTCACAATAATTACAGTTAAAATGTGGTAAAGATATAATAGCCAAATGGAAAAGAGTCTAAGCATATGGCCATGGTCTTGATTGAGAGAAAAAGTAAGAAGCAAGCCCCAAATAGGACAGAAAATATCTCTGTAGAACTTAAGTGTATATAATTCATAATAAAAATTTTGCTGTTGTTTTTAAGTATCATGTAGCAAGATATTAATAAAGCTGAAACTATAGGAAATAAGACACAAAGCATTACAGTTACAGAAGAATCATTCTTATCTTTCAAACTATGAGAAAAAGTTGCACTATTAAAAAGTTACGCATTTAATATATTGCAAATGCTATGTATCAGAAATAGAAAATGTATGTTCTTTTCAGTGATACCTACTTATGGATTTATGGAATATTTATGGAAGCATAGCATAAAATGTTTACAAGAAAGAATTATCCAAATGTTAAAAATAACAGAGATAACAGAGTCTTAACTGAACCTAGAAATTAATAAAGTGAATTGGAATAGTAAGAAGTATTTTCAGGCTGACTTGGAAATCACTCGCTAGTCCCAGGCTGCTCCTCAACTCAATGATCCTCCTACCTCTGTCTCCCAAGTGCCACCACATCTGGCCGAAGTTTTCTTATGGCAATTTAAAAATTACATCTAAAATAACTTGTTCTTCAAAGAAGATGTACAAACTGGTATATATGAATTTACATAAAATTAAATTAATGAAAAAAATCATAGCTAAATTTAGGAGCTGCATGCAAAGCCCTACAAATCCAGGGCAGGTTTGTAATATGAAAAGACTGGAACTTAGCCTAATATCCATGAGTGAGCGAATTATTATTTTACATTATAGTATTTCTATATAAAACATAACAATACACAGTTATAAGAAGTGAGAAACTTTTCTGTATATATAGAAATACTTTAATACATGTTGGATTAAGTAAACAAGATTTGTAAAATGCACTAAATATTGTAAAAAATAAAACAATAAGAATCTGTTCTTATTTTAGCCTGTGTATGCATTATGAAACTGACAGATCACATCAAAAACGAGTAACAATTTTCATGGGATGACAGGTAGAACCAGAGAGACAAGAAGAAAATGTTTTACTAGATAGAAATAAAATGTTTTGCATTGATAATTTACTCCTTTAGGTATCTGAACCAACTGCACACACTTTAACTATGCAAAATACTTTAAAAATTTAACGGTAAAATATTAAAATGCCCTGCTCTTATTCTGTGGAACTTGAGATGATGTAAGAATATATAAATCCAATTTAGCCTAAACCATGTATTTAAACTTAGTTACTAGATATGAAAAAAGAAGGTGACTTCTTGTGGCCATTGTTCTTTGGAAGTCATAAAGCTACTTTAAAAATGTTTTTATTTTTACATTAAATTACTTCCCTTAATAGTTATGAACCCCAGTTATGTTTTCCTTCAGAAAACACAGAGTATTAGTATAACATTTAACAAGTGGAACATGGGTAGTATTTATTGTTCATGAGATAGGTGAAAATTCTATCTCTCTAATGTCACACTTTAGTTAAAACTAACTAGGAAGAAAACCAAGAATACAAATTCAGAATAGAGTGGAAAAAATCTCTGTGGGGGAAATAGTGAGGCTTGATAGCTTTTTAATGATTTTTTTTCATCAAAATAGAATCATCATGTCATAACATTAATTTTCTACAATTTATGTTCATAAAACATAGCACACAGGCTTTCTCCATAAATTACTATTTTTCTAACTTTTACAACATCTTTTGTCCTCCTGTATCACAATGGGATAAGGAAGCTGGCAGGAGGGGGAAGGAAAGGGTGAAGGATGACAGAACAAAAGAGAGGCTATATTTTCATATTTTTGAAATTCACACTTCTTCATAGCTACATATTTTGTGGAATTTTGTTGTTAAATATACTAAGGCTCCATCTTTTAAAAAATTAATTAGGATCCAGGCATAGAGACACGTGCCTTTAATCCTAGCACTTGGGAGGCAGAGATAGGAGGATCACCATGAGTTTGAGGCCACCCTGAGACTACATAGTGAATTCCAGGTCAGCCTGAGCTATAGTGAAACCATCTACCTCAAAAAGCAAAAACAAATAATAATAATTAGCATTTATTTTATTAAGCTTCATTATGACAATTTCATACAAAAATGTTTTCTTTGATTCTCCTCCTCCCTTCCTTCTTTTCATCCCCTTCACTCCTCCTGGTACCCTTCCAAGCTCCTCCTTTTCATTTTCATGTCCCATGTGTCCTCATTTCCTAAAATCTGTTTTCCCTGCTTGTGACAGACTTACAGATCCTCACTTAAAACAATGGGAATATAGCTCAGTTCATTCAGTGAGCTGGATCCAAAGGGCCATGTAAAAAAATACTAGGTGTGGCCTGGGGAAATGGCTTAGTGGTTAAGGTGTTTGCCTGTGAAGCCTAAAGACCCTGGTTTGATTCACCAGGACCCACGTAACACAAGGAGGTACATGAGTCTGGAATTCCTTTGCAGTGGCTGGAGGCCCTGGCATGCCCAATCTCTCTCACTATCTACCTCTTCTTCTCTTCTTCTCTCTCTCTCAAACAAACAAATAAATACATAAATTATCTCTCTTTCTCGCTCTATATATATATATACATACATATATATGTATTATATATATATATATATATATATATATATATATATATATATATGTATTAGGTGTTCATGCTTCTGCTTCCAGAACTGAGAGTACAGAACCAGATAGATGCCTATGGCTTGCTGGACAATCTGTCTAGCTTATTTTTTTTTTTGGATATAAAAATTTTGTTTTATCTACATCCTTCATTATGACACTGTTGATACATATATTATTAAATGTGATATATACATTATGCTGCTTAAAATATTGCATATATATACTTAAAGACATTTTGAGACCATTCTGAGTGAAAGAAACCAGATAACAATGTCAGAATGCTGTATCATACCATTTATGTAAAATTCTAGAGAAATGCAAACAAACTATTCTGTCTAGCTTATTTGATGAGCTCTAGGACATTAAGAGATTGTGTCTCAAAAAATGGGGACAACACCTGAGGTTATCTTTTTATCCTTCACATACCCCCCCACACACCTGTACAAATACATGTAAGACAATATCAAAAATATTATATATACATTTATGGTTAGTCAAGAAAAATTTAAAATTTTTCTAATGAATCAAAGAGTAATGAATGTTAAAAATAAACAGCCACCTGATCTTTGACAAAAATGCCAAAAATACTCATTGGAGAAAAGACAGCCTCTTCAGCAAATGGTGCTGGGAAAACTAGATATGTATGTGTAGAGGGATGAAAATAGATCCTTATCTCTCTCC
Source organism: Dipus sagitta (assembly GCA_036346955.1). Classification (NCBI taxonomy): domain Eukaryota; kingdom Metazoa; phylum Chordata; class Mammalia; order Rodentia; family Dipodidae; genus Dipus; species Dipus sagitta. Next base: position 70,519,577 of record CM070778.1, on the reverse strand, counting down.
ATGTACAAAAATTAAGTTCAAATGGATCAAAGACCTTAATATTAGACCTGAAACTCTCTAACTGCTAGAGCAAAAAGTAGGGGAAACCCTTCAACATATTGGTATTGGCAAAGACTTTCTGAATATAACCCTAATTGCTCAGGAATTAAAACCACAGATCAACTACTGGGACCTCATGAAATTACAAGGCTTTTGTACAGCAAAGGACACTGAATAGAACAAAAAGGCAACCTACAGAATGGGAGGCAATCTTTGCCAGCTATTCATCTGACAGAGGACTAATATCCAGGATATACAAAGAATTCAAAAAAAAAAACTAAATAATAAGAAATCAAACAACCCAGGGAAAAATGAGCTATGGAACTAAATAGAGAATTCTCAAAAGAAGAAATACAGATGGCATATAAACACCTTAAAAAATGCTCTACATCCCTAGCCATTAGGGAAATGCAAATTAAAATTACTTTGAGATTCCATCTCACTCCTGTCAGAATGGCTACCGTCATGGAAATAAATGACAATAAATGCTGGCGAGGATGCAGAAAAAGAGGAACCCCTCTACACTGTTGGTGGGAAAGCAATCTGGTATGGCTATTGTAGAAATCAGTGTGGAGGTTCCTGAGACAGCTAAAAATAGATTTATCATATGACACAGCTATAACACTCCTAGGCATATATCCTAAGGACTCATCTCATTACTTTAGAGATACTTGCTAAACCATGTTTATTGCTGCTCTATTCACACTAGCCAGGAAATGGACCCAACCTAGATATCCCTCAACCGATGAGTGGATAATGAAGATGTGGCACATTTATACAAATGAAATTATGAACTTTGCTGGAAAATGGATGGATCTAAAAGGATTATACCTAGTGAGGTAACCCAGGACCAAAAAGCCAAATGTCACATGTTTTCTCTCATATGTGTATCCTAGCTACAAATGATTGGAATTCTATATGAGTAGGAATAAAACTCAGTATCAGAGCCCAGTAAGCTAGAAAGAGGATATAAAGAAAATAGAAAGAGAGGGAGGGGGGACTTAATAGAATGGTATTGTATATATGTAAGTAGAAGAACAAATTAATGGGGGCGGAAAGGCCTAAGTGAGGTCAGGAGAAGATACTGAGTAAAGGAAATGTGTGGGAGAGCTAATCAAAATCTAAGAGGGTATTGAGAGATGGCTTAGTGGTCAAGGTGCATGTCTGTGAAGCCTAAGGACCCTGGTCTGATTCTCCAGGTCCCACATAAGCCAGATGCACATGGTGATGCATGCGTCTGGAGTTCGTTTGCAGTGGCTAGAGGCCCTGGCATGCCCATTCTCTCTCACTCTCTCTGTCTCTAATAAATGAATAAAAATAAAATCTTTAAAAAAATCAAAAGGGTATAAATAAGTCATATGAAAACCTACTTGTTGGACAATGGAACAACCAGAAGACAAAGATTGTCACCAGAAAATTTGAAGTGCCAGGGGTAGGATACTTTCAAGTGAGCTGTTGGCCAGGGAGGTCCCTGATATCCTTAAAACATTACACACCATTTTCAAGATTCTTGGTTTCCCACAAGGAATAGATGGTAAGACCCTATTGCTGAAGACTCCACATACTTGGGCTGCAAGGCCACTGAGAAATCCTGCTAGAGCTGACCTGCCAACCTCCCCATGTAGACCAGCTGACAGAAAGCTGTAAAAGGCTACGCTGCATGCAGCTCAATGGGAGAGAGAGAAATCATCAGTGGAAATAAACAATAGTGGACATTACCAGCCTTAAATTTGGTAGTCAGGCCAAATGAGCCAACAGGTGCAATAGTGGCATGTCTGTTATGGGGGAAACTCTAATAGGAATGGAGGCCCACTCCATGCAGGGAATACATGCCTGATGCTGAAAACCTACAACAGGGGTAGTCATGAGCCCTAGGGGTATAACGTCTGCTAGTGTCTGGCTAAATGTATATACTATGCTCACCAAGCTGCCAGCTAAGCACTTCTCTTAATGTTCATACCATATAGTAATGCTACTCTCACTTTTGGTTAGAGAACCTTCTTTTTTCATATGGTGTTGACCTTGGGATGACTCAGAAGGCATCATGGTGCTGGGAAGAAGTGACAGGAGTGCTAAGTACTGCAATATCTCTATTACACCTTCCAAGGCTCAGAGTCCACTGCTGAAGAGATGGGGGAAAGAATGTAAGAGCCAAAGTAAGGGTAGGAGTCCTTACAACGTGTTCCTCCAGACACAAAATGGCCTGGATATCCATGACCTCACAGTGTGTGACACTACCTACACAAGACCATCATAATAGGAGGAAAAGATGATGACATCAAAATAAAAGACAGACTAATTGAGAGGGGGAAGGGTATGATGGAGAGTAGAGTTTCAAAGGGGAAAGTGGGGGAAGGAAGGAATTACCATGAGTTATTGTCTATAATTATGGAAGTTGACAACAAAAAAGTTAATAAAAAGAATTGATTTAGATCATGGTTATAGGCCAATAAACCAAACTCTAAGTAGGTATCACTTGAAAATATCATATCACCACACAACTCCCCAAATTTTTACATTGTAGCATAAAATTCCTGTTTAAACAATCACAGATAGTAATTCAGAAATAAGTAAATAATACAGGTATCCAAGCAGACAAAATAGGTACTACCCAACCCATGCACCATATATAAGAGTTCCTTAGAACTTATTCAAAAAGTATTGGTTCCCAGATGTGTTAAAAATTCTGTGTAAGGGCTGGAGATATGGCTTAATGGTTAAGGTATTTGCCTGCAAAGACAAAGGATCCTGGATTGACTCTCCAGGACCCACATAAGCCAGGTGCACAAGGGGCACATGCATCTGGAGTTCATTTGCAGTGGCTGGAAACCCTGGTATGCCCATTCTGTCCTCTCTCTCTCTCTCTCTCTCTCTCTCTCTCTCTCAAATAAATAAAATAAAATAAAAAATAATTCTGGGTAAGTTTACCAACCTATAAATAATTAAAAATCCCATCACAAAATTAAGTACTATGTCAGAGTGATACAATAGCATGGACAGACACTGATGGCAATAAAAAAAATACAAAAAAATCAGGTTATAGAAAAAAAATAAGAAAAACACAAGTCCAATTAATACAATGACAAATAGTCCCTAATGCCTTACCTATCTAGAAGAAATCATGGTAGTCGAACTTTCGTGTATTGTGCATAATATGACCTTCAATAATCTGGAAATGATTAAATTGTATTTAGGATTTTCTGTTTCAATGTATGGAGAAAGAATTCAGCAAACTAGCTAAATTTTAAAGATATATGTTAATGCCTTCACAACACAAAATTTCTATACTGGTTTTGGCTGTGTCTGCCTACTCCGTGTACAGAGAGTCATATTCAATGATTTTCCCAGACCTTTGTTGATGAAAGGGGAACATAAGCCAAGGGCCTACTCTGCAGGAACCTGATACGTGTTGGAGAAAGGAAAGTCACTGAACTGGATGAAGCAGAAGCATGAATGTCAGTTACTTCCCATTCCTGGGGAAAAACATCTAACCAGAGCATATAGAAGAAAATGGGTATAACCTGACTTATAGTTTTAAGGGCAAGTTTCAGCATGGCAAGAGCAGGAAGCCAATAGTTACACCCTCCGGCAGGAAGCAGAAGAAAAGTAATAAGTGGGGATGAACTGTAAAACCACAAGGCCCACCTCCATGACCTACTTGCTCTAGGAAGTCTCCACCACCTAATGGTTCCACAAAATTCCCATTAGTATCAGAAGCTGGGGTTTAAACACATGAGCCAGTGGAGTACACTTGACAGGCAAAGCACCATAGCATAAGAATTGTGAAGAGCTAGACATGAAGGAAGATATAAGTAAGGTACAAACAGAGGCACTGCTATCATACCACAACCAGAAGGAGTTCATGAAGGTTTTGTGTAAAAGAATTACTTGGCAGAGAAGGGAGTTAAAAAAAAAAAAACCTGCAAATCAGATGAGAGCAGGAAGATACTAAAATCAAGAAAACAATCTCATTTGGCCAGAGCCATAAACTATGAGTAGAAATATTTGACTATGAATAATTCACTGAAGATGTCTCACAATTCAGACTACTACCAGAAAGAGCAAATGAATAGAGAAGGAGGCACTGCAGAGGCTCACAGCATGCAGCTTTATCTAGTTTATGTCTGCAGTCCCGGTTCTTGGCCGCCCCTGGGAATATAAACTTAAACCAGAGGAGACTGGTTGCTCTAACATCTCCTTTGTAAGCTCATCAACTATGTACTAATAATTCATGCATTTAAGCCAGACATTCATAACTCATTTTAAATGGTGCAACTGTCCAATAAATTGTTTTAAAGATTCTAAAATCTTTCATGCTTCATGAAAATAAAAGCCTTTCAGAATAATTGAAGCCAGTAATACAAAACAAATGCATTGCCTTGATAGATTTAGTTTTAAGTAAGCTTTAATTTATATTCTAAAATTTTTAAACTTGGTTAAAGGTTTGGCAGAGACATGCTTATTTTAATTGTTGGGCTTCAAAGTTTTAATTTAGGAGTAAACATCTGTTTCTTCTTTTTCTACAAAAAAAATGGGCAAATTTCTAAAATTCTAAATGATGACTTTAGACACACTATATTGTTTCTGGAAAGCTTGCAGTTTTAAAAAAATACAATAGATAATAGTTTATTTCTGGTTATAACATTATATTGTCTTAGTTTTATATTTCTATATGTTCTAACTTTTACTGACAATTGAAGGTGAGGGACATGAAAGTGGGGGGCACAAATATAACTCAAATCTTACCACTGACCTTCTAAGTATGTCAAAAGTATTCAGATTGGGGCTGGAGAGCTGGCTTAGCAGTTAAAGCACTTGCCTGCAAAGCCTAAGGACCCAGGTTCAATTCCTCAGTACCCACGTAAACCAGATGCAGAAGGTGTCACATGCATCTGGAGTTTGTATGCAATGTCTAGAGGCCCTGGTGTGTCCATTCTCTCACTCTCTATCTGCCTTTATCTATCTCTTTCTCTCACTCTCTCTCAAATAAATAAATAAATACTTTTTGGGGGGGGGTTGAGGTAGGGTCTCACTCTAGCCCAAGCTGACCTGGAATTCACTATATAGTCTCAGGGCAGCCTCGAAGTCATGGCGATCCTCCTACCAATGCCTCCCAAGTGCTGGGATTAAAGGTGTGTGCCACCATGCCCAGCAATAAATACTGTTAATTAAAATGCATTATATGAATTCAGGTAGGAAAGATCTTATAATGTGACATATGCATTACTCTGATAACTAAAGGTCTGGGACGTACTTCCATTTAAGTGAGATACTAATGAAAAGAATGTAATACTATATAAATACTGTATGTATATACCCCTCTGGAACAGTTGCTGAGCACCATTATAAATTTTCAACTGTTTTCATTGTTTTATAGAGATCCCCCAAACAAGTTCAAAACTTATCTATGGAAAACTATAAGCAGTCTCTACACATCTATTCAGGATGCCATGTTAACAATTTGAAAAATCATATACCATTCATTTCTCAAACTGTAGCCTTTGAAAGAAAGTTACAAAACTTTCAAAGCTTAAAAGATGTAGCCAGTGGACCACTATAAAAACGCCATTTATGTTTTACAGATATCATAAAATAAAAACTTAGTTCAATTTTTAAATTTTTTCATCTTTCAACAATAATAAGGTCCATGAAGAAATCACTAATCACAGTTGAACCCATCATCAGATTTCAGACACTTCCCATTATAGAATCTTGGTACTTATGGCCATTGAAAACAGCTTGGTAGACATTAAGCTGATAGCAAGATATAAAACACAGATAATATCCATAGCACTGGAAACTCTGCAAAAAATCTTTTGTAATAGGGCATTTTTGGCAGTTTTTCCTTCATTCTCTTTTAAAGCATTATTCATTTGCTACATAATAGTGCCTTGACTATTCAAGAGAGTGACACCATTATATAAAGTAGTATACTTGCCTTAGAAGGTAAATGGATTTTTAATACAGAGTCCAAGAAGAAATATGTATTTTAGTAGAACCAGTTAACAATCAGGGAAATGAGAGCCAGTGAGGAGCCTAAAGGAAGATCTCTGTTCAACTGTTTCAATGGCTCAATATGAACTGAAAAATGCAAAACTCAGTCAAAGAGTAGAAAATATATCTTTGGGAAAATTCCAGGAAGTATCTTCTATGTGAGTGATTCTCAGAGTCACCTGGTAAACTCGTTAAAATGGGTACTGGGTCTAGTTCTGACATTTAATTCAGTTTGTTAGGTGGGAGTTGAGTTGACAGTTCTACTAAGTTCAGAGTCTCATATTCTCAATAAATCTTAGCTCACTAGAGCTGAGCACTGGGCACAGAGCATAGAACAAGGTTCTAATGCAAACTTGAAGCAATTCCCTTGGTCACTTTTCTTTCAAAAATAAATGATGCTAACTCAGCTGGTGAGCAACACATGGTAAACAAAGGTCCTAGATAAGATGGAGGAGCTGCAGTGCTACCATTTCACATATAACATCTGCATCCCAGGCCAGCCTCCTCCTCTAAACACATTATCCAGGTAGAGCTGATGTGCATTCTTTTACTATAAAATGTCTGTGGCCTTCTGGGAAGAAGGCCATAGGCAGAACCACTCATAAGATGTTAAGATAAACAGTTGTCCTTGTCTCTTCAAAAGACAGAACTTACATGAGTGGCAACATGTAGTCTTGTTCTTAAAAGACCATGGACATTTTATAATGGCCTGGACAATATGTTTAAATTAAGATAAAGATTAGAAAACTTGAAGTAACTTTGTGTCTGCATTTTTCTAAAGAGCCAAGTAAGCCTTGGAAATATATATCTATCACTTACTTTCCCACTAATGGCACCCCCTGTTCTGATAACATCCATAATTTTTATCTATGACTTTCTCTGCTTCTCTCAGTCCCAAGAAAGTCTCCAGCCCTAGGGTACTTTTTCCTCTAAGAATTACATTTTGCTGTGTGAATCTGTTTGCACAGATAATTAAAAGTGACAATTAAATCAGAAACTGTAAGAAGAAAAGAAAGGCATGAAATACAGTTTTCTTATTTTGCTTCAAGGATGCTCCTTCAAAGCTAACCTACTTGAAAGCTACAAACATCATGAAGGGCCCAATTTTCAGTAAGAAAGATAGGCAAACATCACACTTTATGGAAGTTAAGTAAAATAATAGAGCTTCCTTCTAAGTGTAGGGAGGAAATCAAAAAGAGATAAGTACACCCATTGGACAACTAAGCAGTGACTCCTTTCTTGTTCCAAACATAATCAAATGACCATACCTCAATACAAGAAAGACTCAGAAAACAACTTTTTTAAGTCCCAGACATCTGAAAAGAAATTAGAGTTCTGAAAACAACTCTAATTTCTATTTTCTTAATCTTTCTTGTATTGAGGTATGGTCATCTGATTATGTTTGGATCAGTTATCTTTAAGACCATGTATTTACAGATCTTACAAAAAGGGTCTGTGAAGAGGTCACACTTGTGAAACTATGATGCCTGATGTGACTTTAATTTGTCCTGAGAATTAGGGTGATGGGAAAAGAAGTCTCACCTCAGCCTCTATTTCAGTAAAGCATGAATATATGATATACCATGAGAAATAAAGAATTACTGGCATAAAAATAATAAATAATCATGCCAACTGGGGTGGTTTGATTCAGGTGTCCCCCATAAACTTAGTTGTTCTGAATGCTAGGTTCACAGATGATGGAGATTTTGGAATTAACACTTCCTGGAGGCAATGTAGTGGTGGAGGCAGGCTTATGGGTGTTATAGCCAGTCTCCTGCTGCCAGTGTTTGGCATAGTCTCCTGTTGCTATTGTCCTCCTTATGTTGGCCAGGGGGTGGTGTCCACCCTCTGCTCATGCTATCATTTTCCTTGCCATTGTGGAACATCCCTTCAAGTCTATAAACCAAAATAAACCCTTTTTTTTTAAAACCACAAACTGCTCTTGGTCAGGTGATTTCTGCCAGCAATGCAACCCTGACTGTAACAGTAATTCTGGTACTGAGGAGTGGTGACATTTGCCACTAGATACCTAACTGTGTGGCTTTGGCCTTTTGGAGATGATTTTCAAGAGGAATGTGGATGAATTTGAAACCTTGGACTAAGAGAAAACTTGCAGTGCTATAAGTACAGCTTGATGGATTATTCTGCTCTGAATCTAGTAAGAAGTATGAACTGTGAGTTTTGGCTTATGAGGGTGAAAAGGAGCTTTGTATGGACAGGGCTAGAAGCAGTTTTTGTGAGAGGCTTGCTGTTATGGCCATGTCCTGAGAAGTTGTGCAGGGTTGCATTGTGTATGCAGAGGGATATGGCACAGAAATGAAACCTTTGGGCTGAAATTTTTGCCCCTTCAGCTGCAAGTATATGAGAGATTACATTTAAGTTTGGGCCAGCTGACCTGCATTGGGGCAACAGGAAGAACATCGACTCTTTTGAAGGGGCCTGAGTGCTCAGGGAGTGTCCTGTTCTTCAGAGTCTGCTTTATTCCCTCTGTGAATTAACAAATCGGTACCCTACCTGGTGGAATATAAGAAAATACAGGAAAGAGAGGGTCATTGAGTTTGCAATGGGGTATTTTGCTATGGAAACAGCTATGCACAGTGTGAAGCAGGTTTGCTGGATGCCTGCATGGAGACCGGATGGAGCCATAAGGATGAACCATGGCTTGCAGTGGAGACCCAGTGGAGATGCTAGGACCACAAAATGGCTGCCAAGGACAGCTGCTGTCCCTGGATGTTTTCTAGAACTTAGAGTTGCCTAGCTGGAAGGGTAGAATTGGAATACCAGAGACTTGTTGCTGGTTAGAATTATCGGGCTTGGAGATTTGTCACTAACTTGAGTTGTTGGACTTGAAGCTACAGAGTTTGATATTTGCCCTGGTTGTTTTAAGTATTGTATTTGCTGAATAATTCTTTGCTATGCCCAGTGCCATTTTGGTTTTTTTTTTTTTTTTTTTTTGTATTATGGCTCAGTTAAAAGACCTTGGATTAGGGCTGGAGAGATGGCTTAGTGCTTAAGGTGCTTGCCTGCAAAGCCAAAGGACCTCGGCTTGATTTCCCAAGACCCATCATAAGCCAGATGCACAAGGTGGTGCATGTGTCTGGGGTTCATTTGCAATGGCTGGAGGCCCTGACATGCCCATTCTCTCTTTCTCTCTCTCTCAAGTAAATAAACAAATAAAACTTAAATGAAAGACCTTGGACTATGGGGATGTATGAATATCAATGAATTGATAAAAACTATGAGGACTTTTTAAGTTGAATGAATGCATTGCATTTTTCATCATGTGTAGTTATCAGTTTATGGGGCCAGGGCAGAATGTGGTAGTTTGATTCAGGTGTCCCCCACAAACTTAAGTGTTCTAAATGCTAGGTTCCCAGCTGATAGAGATTTGGGAATTAATGCCTCCTGAAGGCAGTGTATTTTTGGGGGCAGACTTATGGGTATTATAGCCAGTCTCCCTTGCCAGTGTTTGGCACACTCTACTTTTGCTACTGTCTACCTTATGTTGGCCAGGGGGTGATGTCCACCCTCTGCTCATGCCATTATTTTCTCCTGTCATCATAGAGTGTCCCCTCAAGTCTGTAAGCAAAATAAACCTGTTTTTACCCAAAAGCTGCTCATTGTCTGGTAATTTCTGCCAGCAATGCAAACCTGAATGCGACACCAACAATATTGAATGATTCATCACACTTATGCCCCAAGTGATACCACAGTACTTACAGTGACAAATGTCACTGGATCCTGACCAGTGAGAACCCTGGGAAGGACTTCACATTTAAGACAATTTTTCAGAGGAATGCAGGGTATTCTGAATATACTGGGAATCTGTGATTTCATAGTATCTATCATGTCTATAAACCATCTTTCTATCTTGATACTTGTCACAGACATCCTCAGGTTGCTAAAATGAACTTCCAAACCAGTCACAATTTATGAGAGGAAGGAATTTGGCAAAGCTTACAGATAGAGAGGAAGTTTCATAATGGCAGATGATGCTGGCTCACTTTCAGAGATCCTGGCAGAAAGAAAAGGCACCATCACCAAGAGCAAGCAAGCACACTCCAGAAACTCTAGGCAAAGCTCAAGCACTTTGTACAACTTTAGACTGGAATTCCTAGGGCTGGACACTAGGATTTGCCCACAGTGACACTTCTTCCAGCCAGGCATCTGGAGCTGTAAGTTACAAGCTTTAATAAACTCCTGAATCTACTGGGGGCATCCATTCAAACCAACACAGTACTCAAAGCCAAGCACAAGCTATCCAGCAATATATTATAATAAAATTATTTAGGAGTTTCTAGTGAAAATAGGTATTCACAATAGTAATGAAAGTGAATGAATGTTTCCATATCTTCTTTTTGTCTTTAGCTGGTAGGATGTTTGCAAATCAAGCCAAATATTGGGATGAAAAGCTGATCGATATGGTGACTCTAACATATTTGATAACTGCCAGACTATTGTCTGAAATGGCCACATCATTTACAATTTTATTCAACTATACCACACAAGACCCATACTTAGCACTCCAATTTCATAACTTCCTTATCTGTTCATTACGGTTTTCAGGAAATACTCCACTTTAGACCTTGCATGAAGAAGTTGCTAAATAATTATGAAGATTATTTAATCATACAAACATTTGATAAACATTAATGAAAAGAGCCAAAAGGCTCTGCAGTAAAAAGAAAATCATAGACAAGGATCTTCTTTTTTAATTAGATACATATTTTTAATGTGGTCTTATTGCCAAGTGAAAAGACATGGCCTTGCTTGATAAAAACACACCCTTCCCCACATCACTAGCATCCTGTATGTGGTCATAAATCACAATTGGTACTTGTCATGAGAGAAACTGTATGTGTCAGCTTCAGATTGTCTGTTTTGTAACACAATTGCAAGGACAAAGGTCAAACAGACATTTAAGTGCTTAGGAAAGAAATACTGCTGTAAAGAAGGTAGATGATACTGAAGGAAGAAAATTGTAACCACATTATACCTACATATAGCAGTGGACTTGAGATCGGAAGTCAGGGTGGAAATGACCTGCCAAAGAATGGTGGCAGGAGTGCCAAAATAAGTGTTGATTTGGACAGGATCACCTTTCTCTGATGAACTGCTAGCCAAGAAAAAGTCTTAAAATCCCTTAACCCACTGCATATTGGAAATAAAAAGAATTTGAGTTGACCTCTAGAATAGGCATGTCCCATATTTCTCTACTATAGACATAATGTTAATTTTCAAAGATCAAATCAATTAAAAAGGGATGACAGTTGTGTTAGTTAATTCTTGACTTCTAAAAACCCCACTGAGAAATGAGCAACCCCATATCACTTCATTGGTATTAAACGCATTGCCAGACTAAATTAGTTAGGCTACAGAAAGAGATCCTTCCACAACTACCTCGTCTAAAGTACAGAACCAGTTTCCCTTCCTTGTATAAACAGGCACTCTTCACTGTTTAGAAGAAAAAAAAAAAAAAGAAAGAAAGAAAGTTAATGGACAGATGTACAAGATAGATACTGACTTGAAATTGATTATGAGCTCATTGAAGCAATCAGAATTGTGCATTTTTAGCTAGTACTGGAGTTTTGACAAAATCTCCAGAGTTTTTATAGCTTTACTAATTAAGAAGTATAACCCCACACAAATAGTCTACAAATACTTACAACAGATGTTTTCTTTGAGAAAGAAATTAAAACTACCCAAAGACTTGGCAGATAAAGGATTGCAAGTGCAGTTATAGGGGCAGGGATCTCCCACACATTAGACGAGATGACACATACACCTTCTATTTCAGACCACCTTACATTTTGTGTGAATGGCCTTGAATTATACATTGAATTTGCCTCTTAGCCAATAACTTCATAAAGAAAATGTCATAGAGTTGTTCCTTATTTAACACACGAATTCCACAGCTTAGAGTCAAATCTAATGGAATAGTGATGGGAACTGGAATGTTAATTAATGCCAGAAGTCCCAACTTCATTGTTATTAAATTACTTGTATTGGGTACAAAAATTTTAATATCAATCAGCATGTCATATATAACCCTGTTCACCCTTCTATCTGTCACTTATGCACAAGTTTGTATATTCCAAGAAGCTTTGGACTAAAGACAGGAACATTCTAGTCCCAGCTTTCCCACCACCTTACCTACTGACAACCTTGGGAAACTGCCAGACTGCTCTAGGTTCAAGATTACTCACTGACTTTTCCAGTAAGCATTATTTGAACACTGGTCTACAAGAACACATTTTTTTCCCACTGTAAAAAGGTAAAACTTAGACATGGCTTGTAGAGCTACTATTAGAATTCAATGGGATAATTAGTGTACATTTCATTTATCTTCCTCCTGACAATTAAATTTGGTGTCCCATCTGGCACTTTGTGGGAGCAAGCACTTTGCAAGTTCCCATCATATCTCCCATTACTAAGCAAAGTTACCTCTCTATGGTCCAAAAACTCCAGTGTATTTTCTTCCCTCTGATATATTCTCTGAACCATATAAAGTATTAAGTGGCACACAGGTCTGTAATCCCAAGGCACCCACCTCATGAAAAGTGCACACATGGTAAGGAAGAAAACCAAGGGAGACTGTGTCTCAAGCAGGTTGAAAGAAGAGCATAAACAACCTGAGGTTGTCCTCAAGCTTCCACTCCTACAGTGGCTCATGTGTGTGCGCGCATGCGCGTGCACACACACACACACACACACACACACACAACCAAAGGAAATAGGATCTCCTAAACATAAAATCAACTTTGTACTTCCATATCTCAAAATAAAATAAAATATATGAACTTTAAATGAAGAGAATTCTCATACAAGAAGCTATCTAAATTGGGTTATTCTTGTGAAATTCTCCAATTAAGTTTCTGAAACCTATATTTCCACACATTTTCCTCAACTAAGATACTAAAAAAACAGTCAAGGGTGCAATTAGAAACATGGAAGCAATTATTTCCATGAAATATTTCTTTGGAGAGGCTAGCAACTTTCAGAATAGACTTATGGCCCCCTAGCCATGGATTTCCTTATACACCTTCTCTATATGATATATTACTTTGAAATTTAGCATCTCATCTTACTATGACCTCTCTAAAGTAGTCTTTCCCTTGTCACTTATGAGTGTCCACTAAACAGATGAATATATATTTAACACTCAGTAGATGTGACAGTGACATTTTGTGTCATCAAAAATATATAAGATGTGTTTTGATTTAGTAGTTTAACAATTTTCTAGACTCAGAGACATCTTGAAACCAACCTTCTCAAAAGCTTGAGCCAAGGTCAGACAGCAGCCTGAGTACAGTTCTGAAATACAGAGTATTTCAGAAGAGAGAAAGCAGGTGGTTTATAAGTGGAGCATCACTGTGATATACAGAATGTCTATTGCATTACATTCTACCTTCCCCCATCAGAATACAAACTGATGTTGTCATATTGCTGAAAATGGACAAATTTGTGCCAGTTCCATAATAAGGACATGAATCAACCAAGTCTAATCTGAAGTAGCCGCAAAGCTTCATTCTTCCACAATGGGAGGCAGAAGCAAGTATGTTCAAAGGAGGATTTCTATAAGAAAGCAGCCCCTGATTCAGACAGCACCTACAATAAACATGTTTATACGCAAACACAGTATCAGAAAAACATATTGTGAGTCTCACAAACAGCATATGCCTCATTCCATGGGGGTTGATATTGTATGAGACATTCTTTTTCTTTTTACTGCATTTCAGAAAAATAACTATAAAATGAAGGTCTATAACTAGCACACGATTCAATAAACAATATCATCAGCTTCTGCGCCCTGCTTAAACACTTCTCTTCTACATTAATTGAAAATGTAAATTCTAATTACTTATGTGTTTTACCAAAATAATTTGGGGAAGATTCTATTCTACTGAAGATTTTTATATTTACCATCTTCACAAAGTCCCAAGAATTACATCATGCATCAAGTATCCTACCAGCAATTCACAGAAGGTGAATATTGGGCTAATTTTCTAAGAGATTTGAATTCAGTGGCAGGTAGGGTTTACAGATAGCCCCTAAGGGTAGCAAAGAAGCCCAGAGAAGGACCTGTGGCATGGGCACCATTAATGGGCACAAGCTTTAGCTGAAGTCTTCCCAGAAGCTTCTACCAAAGTAAACAAAACCAAGAAGCAGCATCAGGCTTCACATAGCTTCCCTGGGGTTGAATATTTAACAGATCTCAGTGAATGGTCTAATCTATCACTTCTTCAGACTCCTAAAACTCCCACAAAAGCTAGGGTTTCCAGTGTAATGTGGGTTATTCAAATGTTCTTTCCCATTTGGTTTCTGTTGGTTGCATCCATTTTATTGCTTACCTTGGCCCTGAGCTTTTTTCAATCTGAAGATGATTTCTACTCCTCTCAGAACTGAAACATGTACTTCTTATGAACATTCAGGCCCAATATGTCCAAAAGTTAATGAATTAAAAAAAAAAAACATGTCTGTGGCTGGCTATCTAACTCCAGAAGCTGTCCTTGTCATAGGCCTTCTTCTATACCATGGCCAGTGAGTTTGAGTGTCCTTCTCCAATCTTCTTCCATTCTGTCAAAATGCACATTTAAAAACACTGCTACATTCTCAGTCTATTCTTTAATAAATTCCATTCTCAAAAGAGCTAGTAAGACAAGATGCAAACAGAACTGCCTTTATCTCATCATATGTTTTCCCAACTCAATGATATACGTGTACATCTACCATTGACATGAATGCTTTACTTTTTAATCTGAAATATAGAATCCTTGGAGAAAAGTCCCAGTCTTTTATAGTCAATGCAACTTCCAAATTAGCTCTAATACAGTTGGGATACCAACTGTTCTCTAATTGGTCTGCAGGCCCACTCCATGGGAGGGAATATATACCTGATACTGAAAACCTATGACAGGGGAAGTATGAGCCCTAGGGATATAACACCTGCTGGTGTCTGGCTAAATGTATGCATTATGCTCACCAAACTGCCCTGTAAACACTTCTCTTAATGTTCATGCCCATATATTAATGCTACTCTCACTTTTGGTTACAGAAACTTCTCTTTTCAGATGTTGGTGACCTCTGGTATAACTCAAAAGGCACCATAGTGCTAAGAAGTTACAGAGGATTGCTCAGCACTGAAACTTTGCTATGACACTTTCCAAGGCTCAGGATCTATTGCAGAAGAGGTAGCAGGAAGAATGTAAGAGCCAAAGGAAGTATATGACTGCTTACAATACATGCTTCTAGACACAACATGGCCTATCCAGACCATGACTTCATGACTTCACAGTGCCTGGAACTACCTACACAAGACTAGTATAATATGAGGAAAAGATGACATCAATCTAGGCATGGAGGTGCACTCCTTTAATCCCAGCACTCCAGAGGCAGACGTAGGAGGATCACCATGAGTTCAAGGCCACCCTGACACTACACAGTGAATTCCAGGTCAGCCTGGCCTGGAGTGAAACCATATCTCAAAAAAAAAAAAAAAAAAAGATGACATCAAAATAAAGAGAGACTGACTGAGAGAGGGAGAAGATATGATGGACAGAGGAGTTATGAAGGGGAAAGTGAGGTGGGGAGGGAATTATCATGGTTTATTGTCTATAACTATGGAAGTTGTCAATAATAAAAAAATGAAAAAGGAAAAATTCTACTAGAAATTATGAACAAAATGAAATAAAAATTACCTTTTTGAACAAATGAAAATATTCAACAAGTTTTATTGTGTTTTTAGAAATTCTATAATTCCACATGAAGAATATAGACAAATTTATAGAATAATTTATAAAATAAGTTTCATCTACTTAATATTGAAATTCTAAATTACATTCAGAAACAATAAAGATAATTTTATTTATCTTTATAGAAAAAGTGATAGATTGCAAGTTTTCTTGAAGAACTAATCATACCAACATATTAAATACTATGAAAATTAAAAATAAATAATTTTCCTAAGACTTTAACTATTTTAACTTATTAAAATGAATGGTTCTTCTTATTTTTCTTATATACAATGTATTTGTAGAACATAACAAACTGTGTGTCTATTTTTACATTTCATGACTCACTTCCCACTCATTTACTGACAGAATAGATAGTTGATCCCATCTGTCATTTTTTCAACTTATTACACCAAAGAAACAAAACCCACCATTGTTTTATGCTTATTCCCTTGTTGTGCATTTGCTCAATGACTACCATCTATTACTCGCTCTGTCAAGCAGTATGCAGAACACTAGGATTCCTCTCCAGTCTTTGAGCATGTTTCCTCTCCCTGCTCCAACCTCTAAGCGTAGGACTATCTCCAGAACTTGCCTTCCTTCTCATTCTCAAGCTGTCAGTACCCTCTTATCTGGCATTTTCCTATAGTCTCTTGGTTTAGTTAGCATCTGTAATATGTCAATGGTTTCCATATTCATATATATTAATAGTGCATTTTCTTAAACTAGATCTTATATAGAATTGCTCACCCATCATCTTCTATTGGGTATCTTATAGAATATCCCATTTTTACTATATTAACACTAACTTCAGATCTCTAGTAACCATGCTCCTCCCACAGCCCTCTCTCAGTCGATGGCACCCTTATCCTTACATTACTCAAGATCTGGAACTCCTCCATGATACTTCTTCTATCACATCCCAAAGCCAAGCTGCCAGCCAACCTCACTGTCTTCAAAGAACAGCACATGTGAAATTGTATGACTTCACATTACTCACTGCTGCCACACTATGCCAAGCCACATCATATCTCTGGGGTCATTTCAATATCATGGTCAGCCAGATCCCACCCTTGCTTCTTTTCAGTCTACCCCCATCGTTGCCAGAGGTATTCACCCATAATCTCCTGTTGTTCCCTGAACAGTCTTATAATTTTCCTGCCTTAGGAACTAGGTAGTGGTTGTTCCCTCTGTCTCCAAAACAATTTCCTCAGTTACTAGCTCCTAAGATCCTCTAAGTCTTTTCTCAGGTAGATCCTGTTACGGAAGCCTACTCTGACACCCAAAACAACTAACTCCTTAAATTCTTCCAGGTCTTTACTCAAATATCATTCCCAGAGTAGGTCAGTTCTCATCTATCTATTATCTATCTATCCATTAAATATATGTATTTGTTAGCAGAGAGAGGAGAGATGTGAGAATGGGCATGCCTGGGCCTCTAGCCATTGCAAATGCATGAGTCACTTTGTGAACCTGGCTTTAAATGGGTACTGGGAAATCACACCCAGATCATTAGGTTTTGTAGGCAAGTGCCATAACCACTGATCCATCTCTCCAGCCCTCATCAGGTAGTTTTTAAAGATAAAGTAGATCAAAGTGTAATTAAAGCGAAAGTAAGAGAAAGAAAAGCACAGATTCCTTGTGGAAGGAGATCAGAGCTGTAATCCCCTTGTCAGTTTTAACAATATTGTAAAATATCCCTGTCACAGGCACTCGAACCTTCTTGAACTGCCATAGTTTTTCCACTCATTATAATCTGCATATAAGCCATGTTTGCAAACTAAATATCTGAAAGTTTTATTTAGAAATTATTCTTTTATAAATAAAGTTTTTATTGTATATTCCAAATGTTACAGAACTATTAGGCACATAAGGCTTAATAAACATTCGTTGAATCAAAGGACACAGCATAGCCCCCACCCTCCACCCCAGAGAAACAGGAGAGAAGGAATGCTAGGTCACTTTTCCATAGTGAGTATGGAATAGAAGCTAACATGGAAAAACCAGGCAAAGTTCTCTAATATTTTTCCATAACTTTCAGTCCTCATCCCCAAGCAAGGTGGCTTATCTGAATTCTTACTGAACTATTTAAATTACTATTGAAATTTATAAACAAAAAAATATGTACCAAATTAAAGTATTTACCATCTATTTTCCTCTTTTCCCATTTGCTTGGTATTGTCTGACCAAGAAGTGAAGCTAGCATGAGCTGTGGCTTAGCAGTTAAAAGTGCTTTCTTGCGCCGGATGGGGTGGCGCACACCTTTAACCTCAGCACTTGGGAGGCAGAGGTAGGAGGATCACCATGAGTTCAAGGCCACCCTGAGACTACATAGTGAATTCCAGGTCAGCCTGGGCTAGAGCAAGACCTTACCTCAAAAAAAATGCTTTCTTGCAAAGCCTGGAGGTCTGGGTTCAATCCTCCAGTTCCCATGGAAGTCAGATGCACAAAGTGGTGCATGCATCTAGAGTTTGTTTACAGGGGCAAGAGACCATGGTGTTTTTTCTCTCTCTCTCTTCTCCCTTTCTCTCTCTCTTTGCTTGTGAATAAATAAGTGTATAAACAACAGTTAGTAGGGCTAGAGAGATGCCTCAGTGGTTAAGATACTTGCCTGCAAAGCCTAAGGATCCAAGCTGGATTCCCTAGTACACATGTAAAGCCAGATGCGTTAAATGGCACCTGCATCTGGAGTTTGTTTGCAGTGGCAGGAAGCCCAGGTGAACCCATATTCATTCTTTCTGTGTCTTCTGCATTTTTCTCTCTCTTAAATAAGTAAATAAGTAAATAAACTTTTTAAAAAAACAGCTATCATACAGGCTATGAGAAGGCTGTTTTTTTGTTTGTTTGTTTGTTTTCAATCATAAAATTTTAATGGCAACCCATAAAGCAATGATCTTAGTTTATAAACTCTACTCTTAACTAAGAGACACAAAATAACATTTGGATAAATAACTGGCTCTGGGATTGAGGTTGCAGGAAAAAAGTAAAACAAAAACCTACATAAACTTGAAACATCCTGTGTTATAAAGTAAGGAACTGCTTTTATAATAACACCAGGTGAAAAAGTTCTAAGACCCAGATTAAAAGGCCTCCCATGGCAATTATCTGGGACATTTTGACATGAAAACAAACAATAGTAACAGCCCAATACTATAGGAATCCACAAGTTTACACTAGTATAAATGAGTGAGAAAAAGAGCTTTTCTTCACAGACATGGTGGGAAACCAACTGCTCTTAATTTGGCTAACTGGTTGGATCGGTGGAACGGAACCCATAGCTGGAGCTAGGAAACAAGTCAGAACCAGATCCAAAAATGAGTCTGCTCTCCATTATCAAGCTACCACCAATTGTGGGCTACAAGGGACCCTACACCTATTAAAGTTTGTTTTCTTTTTTGAGACAGGGTCAGTAGGCTGACCTCAAACCTGCACTGCTCTTGATTTGGCTAACTGATCTGCTCAGTGGAACAGGACGCATAGCTGGAAGCTGCGAACAAGTCAGAACCATATCCAAATATGAGCCTACTCCCTATTATCAAGCTACCACCAATCATGGGCTACAAGAGGGCCTACACCTATTAAATTCTCTATTAAAAATATAAGGGTTATCCTATTTATCTGATGGTAACTTTACTCTCCATTGGAGAACCTGCTCTTTTTTTCAGATAGACACAGATCCCAAGGAAAGAACCACCCCATCATACCTCAAAAGGGCCCCGGATGAAATTAAGAATAATTGCAGAAACAAGCAAGGGTGCTGTTTTCTTGGTGAGCCTGGTACCAGCACAAGAGAGAAGGAGATCAACACAAAGAACAATCAGCTCCTACCAAATCAAATATCCAGAGACCCAGAGGCTCCCAAGACCTCATCACTGAAACAGACCTAAAATGAACCCAAAATGGCTCAGGGAAATTTGCAGAAGAGGGGGCAGAAATAATGTCAGAGCCACACATTGGGTCATGATACACAGACATTTCCTCCTACCCATATTTGTGGGCTAACTCCACAATGCATGACCCATATACCTCAACAAGGAGTGGCCAGGGGGAGGAGGGAGGACAGGAAAGAGGCTAACAATGGTACCAACTTGACTGTATTCACTGAATACAAAACTAATTAATTAAAAAAAACATTAATAAAGTTTTTCACTTTTGCAGTTATAAAAAAAAAAGAAAAGCCTTAATATGAAAACTCAAATGTCTTCTAGCAGAGAGCACAAGGGCACCAGGGCGTTTTGTTTTGTCCTCTTTATTTCTTTGGTGGTAGAGGGTTTAAAAAAGTTTATTTCCTATTTCAAAAGCTTTCCCCAAAAGGACAGTTTCATTTTTATTATATAGGAACATGGACAAACATTGTGAGGGATAAGTACTATTCTGGCTTTCATGACAATCTGAATTCAAGATAACATGTGTATTTTGTTTTTTTTTTTTTTTTTTTTTGAAATCCAATGTGTTCATTTGAACAAATGAGGGTTTCTAGTGTTCTTATTCACACATGTGTGAAACTGACATTTTGGCTTAAGGAACACATTTTAAAAAAAAATCAAAACTACAAATTGTCTTCAATTTGAGCCTGAATGAATTACAAAGGGGCTAGTCACCTAGCTCAGCAGTGGAGCACATGCAAACCCTAGGTTAAATCCCCAGTGTCATCAGAACAAACAGAAACCTAGGGAACAATTCAGCAATAGTGGTTTCCAAAAATTAAACAGACTATGACATCAATACAGGATGAGGGAGAAGAACCCTTATATCTGGATGCGAGGTTCAGAACAACTTTTGCTAAATCACTAAACCCAGTAAGCAGATAAGCATAATATGAATGCTGTTAAAGAGGGCACCCAGAACTCAGGAATATCACTTCCATTAATTTTGGCACTTATTCTAGTTCAATAAAATGCTCATAAGGAAAATAACCACTTAAGGCAGAAGACTGGTTAGAGCATTGTTATACATAAATTTTTGAGAGCAAAAGAACAGAATACTGATCAGCTTCTCTGGTTTAAACTTAATTATTTGTCTTGACACAGGTTATTCTGTAAGATGAACATCTATATTATGCCTTAAAAATTCAAAGCAGAAAATGAAATCAAACAAACCCAGAAACTTCATCAATACACCTACAGAGAAGTCTGTTTGTAGTTTATGGTATCCAAGACCTTTTGGCCACACATTGCACAGATGCCCATTTTGTAGGCATAGCCCCAGCAGTAGTGAGGACTGGGCTGGTGTACAGAACTTTCACAAATTCTGCAAGTGGAGAACTTATTCTTTCCATATGGATCAAATCTTGCTTTTTTTTGAAGTCAAAGCTTTATTTTCATTAAGCTTTTTTTCCACCAATTTCTGTGGTATTCCTTGCATCATTTTTCCATGTATCTCGAGTGATAACTATACCAAGTTTCTTTTCACATTTTTTTACACACCATCCTTTCGTAAATGGTCCGGCCACCTGAGGTGGCAGCAGCAGCTATTGTTTTACTAGCTGACTGTGACAAGTCAAACAATGAACATACTATGTTGCCTGGAAAGTAGGAAGTAAGATTGAAGTCGTAATTTTGTTTGCTAATTTCTTTATATTAAAATAAGGACATTATTCTGAACCACAGGGCCTAATTTAGTAATCATAAGACTCCTTAAGTAGAAAAGGAAGGCAGAGGGGAGAGAGAGAAAGAAATGTGATGGTGCTAGTTAGTCTCCTGGTTAGAAGAAAGAAGATGGGAGGGTATGAATGTAGGTACCCTCTAAAAGCTGGAGAAGGCCGGAAAGTGGACTCTTTCCTAGAAGCACAGAAAGAGGCTGCCAACCTGATTAAAGCAGAGTAGGAAACACTGCAGACCCCTGGCCCCCAGAACTGTGATGTAACTTCCTGTTGTTTTAAGTGAAATGTGTAATGATTCATTATATCGGAAGTAGAAAACCAAAACATCTAATGAATACATAACTACATCAAATTTATTCTAATTTCAGACAATACAGAAAAAGCAAGAGCAAAATGCCACTCTTCTCTTCTTGTCTATTCCAGTCCACTGTTCAAAAGGTTAAAACTTTAGTGACACTATTTCTGTATATTTCTGTATATTGTATAGCTTTGTATAAATAAAAGTAAAATCATAACGTATGTGTTCATTGTTTCATATATTTTATTTTCAGTATATATAGATTACCTTGTTATTTTCATGTAACTAGGGCTTAGTCCATTTGGGATTCTGAGTTGGGAAACAAGCCAAAACCATATCCAAACATAAGCCCACTCTCCAATATCAAGCTACCATCAATCATGGGCTACAAGAGGGCCTACACCTATTAAATTCTCTATAAAAAAAAGTAAGGGTTATCTCATTTGTCCTGGTGCTAACTTACTCTCCGTTGGAGAATCTGCTTCTCTTTTTCAGATAGATGTAGATCCTAAGGAGAGAGCCACCCCAGCATATCTCAAAAGGGCCCCAGCTAAAAATAAGAAAAATTGGAGAAACAAGCAAGGGTGCTGTTTTCCTGATGAACCAGATACCAGCAGAAGGAGGAAGGAGATCAGCACAGAGAAAAATCAACTCCTACCAAATCAGACAGCCAGAGCCTCAGAGGCCCCCAACACCTCATCACTGAAGCAGACCAAAAATGAACCCAACATGGCTCAGGGAAATTTTGCGGAAGAGGGGGCGGAAAGAATGTCAGAGCCACATGTTGGGTCATGATATGCAGAGACATTTAGCTTACCCATAACTGTGGGCTAACTCCACAATGCATGACCCATATACCTCAACAAGGAGGGGCGAAGGGGAGGGGGAAGGTCACAGATGAGCCTAATAATGGTACCAAACTCACTGTACTTGCTGAATACAAAACTAACTAATAAAGGGGAAAAAATTAAAAAAAATAAAATAAATCACATACTAATTAATGTGTAATAGAAACAGCTGAACTTTATTTTTCACTGACCAACGTTCTAATGTATTCAACAAGAGAGGACATTCTCACAGACAATTCATTCCTACTGTGTCCTCATGTTGTGCAAGAGGTTTATCTGGGCCTTTCTTATAAAGGCACTAATACCATTCATAAGGACTTCATCCTTATGACAAAGCCCCAGTCCTTAATACCATCACCTTGGGATCCAGGCTTCTGCCTACAAGTTCTGAAGAGGCACAAACACAGTCTCTAATTGTAAAGCTGTAAAATAATGGAATTAATCCCTGTAAGATTTAATGCACATATATGTCTTATTATACTACTGTGTGTGGGTGTGTATGTTTGCTTGTGTGTTTGTGGTATGCACATGCTTCATATGTGTTTGGGTGCATGGGGGAATGTGCATACATGTGTGTACATGTGTATAGAGACAGAGGACAGCCTTAAATGTCATATTCAGGTATACCATCCAGTTATTTTTGAAACTGGGTCTCTCAAAACTCCCCAAGGCTGAGATTAGAGGTGTGCACCACAACACCTATATTTTTAAGTGGATCTCAAGGATTAAACTCAGGTCGTCAATGCTTGCTAGGCAATTACCTTACTAACTGAACTGTCTCTCCAGGCCCTAATTATACTACTTTTATAAGTGAAAAATATTTTATAAGGCTTTTTAAAGGTTAAGGGGACATGGATGAATGTACAGAGTTGACATATGGAGAAAAACACTGAGACAAATTCAGTGGAGAACTTCCTAGGTAGCCCTTAGGAGTATTGTCAGAGGCCAATCCCACGTGTGAACCCAGTAGAAAATGGAGTCTGAGCTGCACAGAAGGTTTAAACAAAGGAGAGGTCTTCCCCATTGATGTGACAGATGGAGGTAGTGTGGGGATACCTGTACTGGGCCTGGGAGATGGCTGAGTGGATATAGTGCTTACTACAAAAGCATGGGTACCTGAGTACAGATCCCAGTTCCCACATAGAAGCTAGAAGCTGTGGTATCTTCTCTAATCCCAGCATACCAATGGTGAGAAGGGAGGAGGAGACAGAAGAATTTCCCAAAAGCCCACAGGCCAGCTTGTCTGGCAAATACAATGACAAGCAACAAGAAGGTGAGAGCTTGACCTCACGTGACACGGAAGGTGAGGACCAACACACAAAAGTTGTCTTCTGTCCTCTACACATGCACCAAGATTAAGAATAAAACTTGTTTCTTCACTTCCTCATCTTGCCTTACCTGTCTGAGTTTCTATAGCATAGAGAAAGCTTTGCTTTCTGTCAGTAAACAACTCTAATTCCTTCAAGCCTAATCAGTAAATTTATTTTTAATCTCTGAGGAGCATCTTTTTCCTGCAGTGTCACTCTGTCATCCTAGCAATTCACTGCACTGCATTCCCACATGTTTTTGTTCAGAGGCATTCCTTTCTAACAAGAAAGGACTCAGGATAATTTTGTCTCTAGGAAAAGAAAACACCCTGAAGACTTCTCCTAAAAGGAAATGTACAGGAAGTCAACTCAACATAATACTTTTAAGAAACATTGATCTGGAGTTGAATGTTAACAATTACTGAGCATAAACTCTCACTAGATAAAAGTATCTGTTCCTAAAGCATTAAAATATTAATAAATAGAATAGCACAGTAAAATATGTAGTATCAGATGCAGGTAGACATGAAAATGTTTTTATTTCAGAAATATGCTTTTATGTTATTTTTAAATTACATTTTATGAAAGAAACAGAAAACATCCATCAGTTTAACAATGTACAATTTATTTGTAAAGGTCAATTGTGTGTGTGTGTGCACGCACACACACACGCACACACACACATACACACACAGAAATGAATTCTATCAGTTCTAGAAGCATATTCCATGCCATTTTCCATTAAATGCTCAATGGCACAGGCTGTAATAAAATGATCTGAGAGTGAAATGTGTCCCAGAAAGATGTGACAATTTTGGTAAATGATGATAAATTGTGACAAAGAATTGCTGTTCATAAACAGTTGTGTTCCACATATTTAATGACTTTTTGTCAAACAACATTTGGGAAAAGTATTTTGTGCAAAATTCTTGACAAAATTAGTGCTTTATTAAAAATTAATATAAAAATCAATTCATCTTAAAGCAAAGCATAATTTTACATTCAGTGAGTGTTTTTGTTCACCAAATTAGTTCCTCAGATTGCCAAAAACAGTTACCGCCTGTCCCAACAATTACAGTCCTAAGTGTATATCCAAAGAAATAAAAGCATACTGTTTTCCTGATGAACCGGACACCAGCACAAGGGGGAAGGAGATCAGCACAGAGAAAAATCAACTCCTACCAAATCAGACAGCCAGAGCCTCAGAGGCCCCCAACACCTCATCACTGAAGCAGACCAAAAATGAACCCAACATGGCTCAGGGAAATTTTGCGGAAGAGGGGGCGGAAAGAATGTCAGAGCCACATGTTGGGTCATGATATGCAGAGACATTTAGCTTACCCATAACTGTGGGCTAACTCCACAATGCATGACCCGTATACCTCAACAAGGAGGGGCCAAGGGGAGGGGGTAGGTCACGGATGAGCCTAATAATGGTACCAAACTGACTGTATTTGCTGAATACAGAACTGACTAATAAAAAAATAAATTAAATAAAAAAAAGAAATAAAAACATACGCTAACCCAAAAAATTGTGCATGCATATTCATAGCACCATTATTTATATGGAGACACAGTTAAAATGTGGAAACAATCTACATGTCTGTTAAATAGGAAATTTGGTAAACAAACCATGTTATAACAATACAGTAGAATACTATTCAGGAATCAAAATGAATAAAATAATGATATATGACTCAACATGGATGGATCTTGGAAATATGCTAAGTCCCAGAAACCAGACAAAAAAGGCTACATGCTGGAAAGTTCATGTCTGTGCAATGAGCACCACCATAGAAAGTGGTGACCTAGGTTTGGAGGTGGGTGGGGCAGGGTACAGGGAGCAACTGCATGGATGTGAGGCTTATTTTTGAAAGGATGAAAATATTCTAAAAGTGCTCATAGAAATAACACAATTCTGAACAAATAAAACTACTGAACTACACACTTTAAGTCAGTGTGTATGGTATGTGGATTGTATCTCAATAGGCCTATTTAAAATGTCAGTTTTAAAGGCTTTCTATTTTGTATCTACTTATGCAGACTTTTATAAACTATAAATCCCCAATTACCAAAATATGTTTGCATTGTCCCCAAGTGTCATTTCGTGTCCTTTCACAAAACATCTGCTTATTGCACTATGGATACTACAAAATGTGAAATGAAGAAAAAGTTTATAAAATTAAGTGGTGTTTTCAAAACCAATTTTGCCTTAATGTGTTTAATTTTGATGATTTGCATGTGAATTATTCCCAGTATCCATTAGCCATGACAAAATCTGAACCTCAGTAAGCACCACCCTTAAAAACACACTGACAAGCAATTTCACTTCCCAGCACAGATGTGAACCAGCTTCTTACCATGTTAGCTTAAAATTTTAACTTATTGAGGAGGCAAATCTGTATGAAACACACACACACACCCCACAGCATACACATGTATGCACACACAAGCTCATCTCCCCCACACACACACACACACAAAAAAAATCTCCCACACTGGTAATTGCACACCACCACTAGGGGAAAATCTATACAGTGGTTCTCATATTTGTGGACATCGAAATCACCAAGAGTGTTTGTCCTAAAACACACATTGCTGAAACCCTATCTTAGACTGTTCCTGTTGCTATAACAAAATACCTGAGACCTGGTGGTTTGTGAAAACACAAATGTATTCTATACTGCTCTGGACCCAGGAAGTATAAGGGTAGAAGCAGTATCTGTTGTGGGTTGCTCTCTGCTTCCAAAATGGTGCCTCATGGTTGAGTCTGCACATGGAGAAAAGATGGGAGGGCAGCAGATGCCCAGCTAATTTTCTCCTTATATAAAACGTTAATCCATCCATCAGGATGTAGTGATCCCTGCTGAGTCATTGCCCCAAGGCCCACTAAGTGCTACAGTACTAGGGAAGAACCTTCAGTGTGAAGCCTTTCAAGTCCCCCCCCTTAAAGGTTCAGGTCAGGGGTGAGGTCTGGACATTTACATTTCTAACATGTATCCAGTTGGTAATGATAGGGACCACCCTCCAGAAACCTGGATCACTAATTTACCCAACACAGTTAAGAACTTAAATTAGAACCAAAAATTTTCATAGATGTTCTTTAATTATAGACTCTATTAAAAATATTTAAGTCCACTGAACTCTAACTTCATTGATTCTTCTCAATAAACTAAAGATCAGAGACTTTTAATATTTTATTTATTTTTATTTATGAGAGAGAAAGAAAATGGGTTCACCTGAACCTCAAGCCACTGCAAACTCCAGATTCATGTGCCACCATGTTCATCTGGCTTATAGGAATACTAGGAAATTGAAATTAGATCCTCAGAATTCATAGGCAAGTGCTTTAACCACTAAATCATCCTGCCAGCCCCAAGATCAGAGTTTTTGCACTAGGAAATCTTTTATGTTAAGAGCAACATTGAGCCTAAAATACAGTTCTTCATCTACTCCTGCTTCCCCACATTCACAACCACTCTCATTACCAGCACAGTGGCATATTTGTTGCAATTCATAAGCTTTATAAACTTTACATTCGTATTGAATCTTTACATTGTACATACTATGAATACTAATAAATATGTAAAGACACGTGACCATCATTTTTGAATCTTACAGATATGCAGTATGCTATCCCAGAGATCCCATGTTTTCTAGCTACTCACTGAACCTGGGAAACTGGTAATGTTTTTAATGACTCCTTAGTTTTGCTTTTTCCAGAATGTCATTTAGTTACAATTATATAGTACATGGTCTAATCAAATTGGCTTCTGTAGCATAGTAATACACATTTAAGGAATTTCTGTGTCTTTGCATGTCCATTTCTTTTTTTAATACTCAAGAACATTGGCAAAGACTTTCTGAAGATAACCCCAATTGCTCAGGCAATAAAACCACAGATTAACCACTGTGACCTCATGAAATTACAAAGATTTTGTACTGCAAAGGACACTGAATAAAGCAAAGAGGCAACCTACAGAGTGGGAAAAAATCTTCGCCAGCTATACATCTGATAGAGGATTAATATCTAGGATATACAAAGAACTCAAAAAGTTAAATAATAAGAAATCAAACAAGCCAGTTAAAAAATGGGCAATGGAGCTAAATAGAGAGTTCTCAAAAGAAGAAATATATATAGCGTATAAGCATCTAAAAAATGTTCTACATCCCTAGTCATCAGGAAAATGCAGATTAAAACTACATCTCACTCCTGCCAGATTGGCTACCATCATGAAAACAAATGATCATAAATGCTAGGTGGGGATGTGGAAAAAGAAGAACCTTTCTACACTGTTGGTGGGAATGCAATCTGGTCCAGCCATTGTGGAAATCAGTGTGGACGTTCCTAAGACAGCTAAAATTTGATCTACCATATGACCCAGCTATAGCACTCACAGGCATATATATTAAGGACTCATCCCATTTCCTTAGAAGTACATGCTCAACCATGTTTATTGCCGCTCAATTCATAATAGCTGGTAAATGGAACCAGCCTAGATGTCCCTCAACTGATGAGTGGATAATAAAGATG
The DNA here is from genome assembly GCA_036346955.1 of Dipus sagitta. Classification (NCBI taxonomy): domain Eukaryota; kingdom Metazoa; phylum Chordata; class Mammalia; order Rodentia; family Dipodidae; genus Dipus; species Dipus sagitta. The sequence goes on along the minus strand of CM070778.1, from coordinate 70,491,224 downwards.
TTGCACACTTATACAATGGAGTTCTACGCAGCGGTAAAGAAAAATTAAGTCATGGAATTTGCAGAATAATGGATGGATCTGGAAAGGATTATACTAAGTGAGGTAACCCAGGCCCAGAAAGCCAAGAGCCTTATGTTCTCCCTCATATGTGGATCCTAGCTACAGATGATTGGGCTTCTGTGTGAGAAGGAAAATACTCAGTAGCAGAGGCCAGTAAGTTAAAAAGGAGGTATAAAGGGAAGAGAAAGGAAGGGAAGAGGGCACTTAATAGGTTGGTATTGCATATGTGTAAGTAGAAGAATAGATTAATGGGGGTGAAAAGGCCCAAAGTGAGGTCAGGGGAAGAGATTGAGTAAAGAAAAGGTGGAGGCAAGGCTAATCAAAATCTAAGAGGATATAAATAAATCATATGGAATCCTCTGGTTTTGGACAATGGGACACTCAGTAGCCATAGATCATTGTTAGAAAATTTTCAGTCCCAGGGATGGGATACCTTCCAGTGAGTTGTTGGCCAGGGAGGTCCCTGATGTCCCCAAAACATTATAGGCCATTGCCAAGGCCCTTGGTTTCCCACCAGGAATTGATGGTAAGACCATATTGCTGAAGACTCCACATACTTGGGCTGAAAGGCCACTGGGAAATCCTGCTGGAACTGAGCTGATAACCTCCTCCATGTAAAGCAGATGAAAGAAAGCTGGAAGAAGCCATTCTACATGTAGTTCAATGGGAGAAAGAGATACCACCAGTGAAGATACTCAACAGTGGACACTGCAAGCCTTATAATTGGCCAGCCAGGCCAAATGAGCCAACGGGTGCAATAGTGGCACGTCTGTCATGGTGAAAACCAACTGCCCTCAAATTGGATTGGAGGCCTGCTCCATGGGGGGGAATACATCCCTGATACTGAAAACTTAAAACAGGAGTAGTCATGAGCCCTAGGGGTGTAACATCTGCTGACGTCTGGAAAAATGTATATACTATGCTTATCAAACTGCCCAGTAAGCACTTCTCTTAATATTTATACCCTTATATTAATGCTACTCTCACGTTGGGTAGAGAATCTTCTCTTTTCAGATGGCAGTGACCTTGGGATGACTCAGAAGGTATCATAGTGCTGGAAAGAAGTGACTGGAGTACTGAGTAACATCTCGATCACACCTTCCAAGGCTCAGGGTCTAATGCAGAAGAGGTGGCAGAAAGAATGTAAGAGCCAAAGGAAGGGTAGGACTCCTTAGAACGTGCTCCCTCCAGACATAAAATGGCCTGGATATCCATGACTTCATAGTTCCTGACACTACCTACACAAGAACATCATAAGAGGAGGAAAAGATCATGACATCAAAGTAAAAGAGAGACTGATTGAGATGTGGAGGGGATATGATGGAGAATGGAATTTCAAAGGGGAAAGTGGGGGGGGGTACTACCATGGGATATTTTTTATAATCATGGAAAATGTTAATAAAAATTAAGAAAAAATTAAAAAACAAAAAAGAACATTCTATTGTCTGGATGCACCATAGTTCATTAATCCATTCACTCTCTGAGGGACACCTTCCAAGCACAGGCAATTATGAATAAGTCAGCTATAAACATCTTGTGAAGGTTTTATGTGGACATAACTTCTCAAACCATTTATATGAATACTAAGATGCATGCAGGAATCCAAATAAGACTGTGTGTACCTTATAACACAGCTCCTCAGTTAAAATAGGCCCTAGTAAAACTCCAGCAGCGTAAAAATGTGGATACTGAGGAATCAAATCTTGATTCTTAGGCTTTGCAGGCAAGCACCTTAACACTGAGCAATTGAGAATTGGTAAAGCAATTTCTTCTGAGGGCAGAAGAACATTTCCTCTAGCTTACCTCAAAATGACTCCTTTTTAGTTCCCTGTACTATAAACAGGGGAGATTTCTCTAACATTATTATGAAGACCTGATAGAAACCCAGGAGACAGAGGTGAGCAACATCTTCATATTTGCTTTTTACCATTTGAGTTTTATTACAGCTATGCCTCAAAATAATATATTGTTTAACTTGTGTGTTTTGAGCCTTACACTGGATCTGTTTTTATGCAATTTCTTTTCTTAACCTCCTATGATTTTTTTGTTTATTTTTATTTATTTATTTGAGAGTGACAGAGAGAGAGAAAAAAAAAAGGCAGATAGACAGACAGAGAGAATGGGCACACCAGGACCTCCAGCCACTGCAAATGAACTCCAGATGTGTGCACCCCTTGTGCATCTGGCTAATGCAGTTCCTGGGGAATTCAGCCTCAAACTAGAGTCCCTAGGCTTCACAGGCAAGCACTTAACCACCAAACCACCTCTCCAGCCCTCCTATGGTGTTTTTGAGTTGTAGCTTTATTTCATCTATGAGAAAACAACACTAAGATTGTTTTAACTTTTCAGTTTAAAAAATTGCAGGCATGTAATAAAATAGGCAAATAGAGGTCCATGTACCCACCCCATTTGAGCAGTAGTTACACCTTATTTTTCTTTTCTTTTATAGTACTGGGGTAGTTAGGGCCTCATGCATGCTAGACAAGCACTCTATCAATGAGCTTATCCCCAGGCTCTTTTCATTTTTTTTTTTTGTTATTTTTATTTATTTATTTGAGAGCGAGAGACAGACAGAGAAAGAGGCAGATAGAGAGAGGGAGAAAGAATGGGCGCGCCAGGGCCTCCAGCCACTGCAAATGAACTCCAAACGCGTGCGCCCCCTTGTGCATCTGGCTAACGTGGGTCCTGGGGAGTCGAGCCTCGAACTGGGGTCTTTAGGCTTCACAGGCAAGCACTTAACCGCTAAGCCATCTCTCCAGCCCTCTTTTCATTTTTTAAAAAATATTTTATTTATTTATTCACTTGTAAGATAGAGGTAGATAGAGATAGAAAGATAGGATGAGTGCACCAGGACCTCTAGCCACTGCAAATGAACTCCAGACACATGGCTACCTTGTGTTTCTGGCTTACATGGGTACTGGGGAATTAAATCCCTGTCCTCAGGCTTTGTAGGCAAGTATCTTGACCACTGACCAATTTCTCTAGTCAACTCTTTTTACATTTTAAAATATAATCTCACTATATGCTCAGGCTAGCCTTGAACTCCCTCTGTAGCCCAGAGTATAATCAGGTCTTGCAATCCTCCTGCCTCAGCTGCTAAAGCTGGGAATAAAGTCTGTATCATCAGGCCTGCTATCTTACCTAATTACACAAACTCATGAGCAGCACATTAACTTTGATACATGTAGCAGACAGCTTCAGGTTGCTGAGATGAACTACTGAACCAGGAACAGTTATGGAGGAAGTGATATTTATTGAAGCTTACAGATCCAGGAAAAGTTCCACAATGGCAGAAGAAGCTGGCCTGCTTTTACAAGTCCAAGCAAAAAGAGAGAAGCCACAAGTCAAATCCCAAAAGCCACACCACAAACAAGCACACTTCAGGAACTCCAGTCACTCTGCATATCTTTAGACTGGAATTGTAAATCCACCACCACACCTTACGGCTGGACTCTAAGATCTGGCCCAGTGTCATCTTCTCCAGCCCGGTGGCTGTAGATCCAAACTACAAACTAATAAAACACTGAATATATTGGGGGCCAGCTATTCAAACTACAATGTTATGTAAGCATAGTTTCTTGTCATTTCATTATTTGTGAAACCCTCAATTTGGAAATTATTATGCCAATGAACATCTCAGTTATTTTTGGTTTTCCTACCAACTAATAGCAATTATTCTACCTATCAGAATAGCAGGAATCAGAATACTGATATTACCAGATAATAGTGAGAATGTAAATGAAGAGAAACCCTCACTCACTCCAGATGGAATGCCCTGCTTGCTGGTGAGAAACTAAATTCATATTACTAAGAGAAAGATGCCAGTCTAACCTGCTGCATACTCTGTGAATACAACTGTATGACATTATGGAAAAGTAGTACCATGGGTTGCCCAAGTTTAGAGGGGAAAGATGGAGGGCGGGTGACTGAGCAGAGAGCATGACTCTCTAGAGCACTGAAATAGTGTGCACAATGCTAAAATAATTATGCCTATCATATATTTGCCCACAGAGTATCTGTACTCCCAGCAGCTCTAATGCAAATTTTCCCCAGAGTATAGATATAGAAGGGGTGGGCCAAGGGATATCTTCAGCTTGCTGAGACAGTATCAAAGTGGTTTCCAGCTTAGTGTAACAACTGACTCTCTCTCCAGTAGTGTATGCCTCTAAAACTCTACTGTTCTTTTCTTAAGCATTTCCAGCATATGGGCTGAGAGATGGCCCAGAGTGGTGGTGCTTCCTCATGCTTCATGAGAGTGTGTATCTTCTCCTGGTCTAGGTTGTTTCTGATCTTTTCTGTGCAAGGTATAGCTTTGAGTCCTTTTTCCACCATGTTTAGGCTATCAGCCTTTTAAACCTGGCCTTTTTGTTTATTATTCTAGGCACTTATCCTTCTCCATAATACATGTTACAAATATCTGCCCTCATGTTCTAATATGTTTTTCACTTGGACCATTTGGTGAATTCAGTAATGATGTGGTAAAACTCCTTTTCTATATGGTCATGCCTATTTTATCTTACTTTATTACCTGAAGTTAAAGAAAAAGTTCCTATTTTATTTCCTTCTAACATTTTTGGGGGGGTTGCCTTATAACCTGAGCCAATTGCATAATGTGGGATAGAATTATTTTTTTCACACTTAAACCAACTGTTGCCACACCATTTGGTGAAACATCTTTCTTTACCTGTCTTCAGAGCCAGTTCTTCATAGTGTTTACATAAATGTAGGCTCTTGGGATCTATATTCTCTTCCAAGTTCTATTCTTCTATTTCTACACAGTGCTATACTTCTTACCTGATGCAGGTTTGTACAGTGTGAGTTAGTATCTGGCAGGATAAGACTCATCATTCAGGCTTCTATTTGCAAAGAAGAATCAACCCTTGTGTCTCTTGAGGGAGGTGGAAATATAGGGATTTTCAGTTTAGTTTAATAAAATTTCTAAAACCGTTTGAAAAAAAATCATATCTTTTACAGTTTGAGATTTTCTATTCATGAATATGATTTATTTCCCCCATTCATTTAGGCATTCATAAGTATCTCGTGTTTCATTTTCTCCATAGAGAGCTTGTTATTAGAATTTCTCCCTTGGTAGTTTATGTTTCTGATACTATTATAAATATTATTTTATTGCTTTCTTCTAATATTTGTAGCAGTGTACTAGCATGCTGTTGCTTTTATATGTTGATTTTGTTTCTTTTTGTTGTTAATAGAATATTCGACAACCTCTTTTATTGATTCTAATATTTTATCTGCAACTTGTTTGCTCCTACACAGACAAGGTTTCTGCTCTGATTGGTAAGAACTCGGCTTATTCCTTTCTAAGGCTAAAAATTCTTATTTTATTCTTGTATTGTTTTAGCTGGACTGAAGTCTTATTAATTAAGGATGACTTATCTTGTATGTGTTCTTTAGAAAAAAAACAGTGCTTTTAAATCAGACAAAATGTTGCAAACATATAATCCCAACACTCCAGGAAGTTGAGGCAGGAGGATAGCAAGTTCAAGGCCAGTCTGGGTTAATTGTTGAAGTCTAAACCAACCTGGGATACATAGTAAAGACTTAGTCTCAAAGAAAAATGACAGAGATCCAGTCAATGTACCTCACTAGAGTGTTTTGCTGATTATTCTCAGTAGAAAATGTTGGTTTAGTCAAATATGATGGTACCTGAGAGACTAAGGCAAGAAGACTGCAAATTTTAGGCAACTGTGCTATATTAAGAGTGTGTCTCAAGAGACCAGACTGAAAAAAGTGGTGCGGGGGCCAGGGGAGGAACAAGAAGAGAGAAGGAACGCTTTTAATGTTTCACATTACATGTTTATATTTCTACCCTTTACTTATAGTTGGCTGATTTAGTACCATAAAAGCATTTTTAATTTTATGGCATTCATTTTCCACTGAGATTATTATATTTGTAACTCAATCAAAAATTTATTGAGCACTTAAATTATGCCATACTGATCTGAAGCATAGCATAAGAACAAAATAGATAAAAGCCCATGCCCTCAGGAAAGTTACTTTCTATTAAGAGAGGACAAACAAAAAGACATACAGTATGTTATATAATGATAAACACAAAAGTGCAAATGAAGTGGAAGGAACATGTAGTATTAAACTGGGGCATTTAGATGCTTAGAAACACATCTAAAACTAATTGCATGTAGTACTAATACTGAAATTCATTGTGAAGTCATGTGAGAGGACCTGAGAGAGGGGAGGAAAGTAGACAGGTAGATCAGTATCTGGGACAAGTGCCTTCTAGTAAAAGAAAGAGCTAGTGCAAAAACAGCGTATATTGTAATGCTACATAAAATTAAGTAACAATTTTTTAAAAAAATAAAAAAGTAATTTATTTGTATGTTGAAATCATTTCTTAGTAGGTTAATTGAGAAATGTAAATGCTAATAAGTCATTTCAGTTATTTATTCCCCCATCAAAAGCAATAAAACTCAAATATATCACATGAACTATTACATGAATAACATAAACACTTAAACACTTAATAAAACAAACACTTATGTATGTAGAATAAATAAAGAGAAATAATTATCAAAAATGTTTTTGTTCAAAGTAAGTGACATTACAAATATTCAACCCAGGTCACACAGATCTGTTAAAAATATATATGGGAAAACAAAATACAAACTACAGGTTTAGAGTAAAAATCCAAGAGATAGAGAGTGAGAAAGTACATCCAAAACTATAAAGTGGTCACAAGTTGTTTTATGAAACATTAGCTCATGGAATATTAAAAAGTGTTCACTCAGGGAAAAAATAGGTCAAGACAAGTTAATGGGTTTTTTTTATGTGGGACAACTAGGAAACTTTTCAAATGCTACTGTGAATTACAAATTGGGGTTTAGGGCGAGGAGGGGCATGTGATAAGTATGCTTAAGTGTGTAGCCTTTCCTGTGTCAATGTGCCCATAAACCCTTTTTTCAGGCAACAACAAAATACTGATGGAAAAACACTGCCCTTTGAGCTAGTAGGGTCAGGTGACATTCATCAAGGGCACTGAATAGTTAAAAGGTTGCTAAATATGTAAATAAATATGTACCAAGTTAAAAGGGTTTTCTACTAGATGATTTTGGTTTTGCTTTTATTTTTTAATGTATTATTTCTTTTATTCTGTTATTGGCAAAAATCCAACCAATGAATCAGAGGTACTTATAAAATTAAGTATATGGATGAATAAGATAGGAAAGATAATAAATCAAAATGCTACTATGTTAAATAGGACATGATGTTTGGATAAAAATTCTGTTCTGAAGTCAGCAACCCAGGATGCTAAGTATGAGGAAGATAAATGCAAGGCATGTGCTAGATCTAAGTGACAAATAAAAGCAGTAACATAAGCTGCCAGGCTGGGATAGTGTTTGTCAAGAGTTGTAGGTAAACTTGAGGGCAACCAAGAATCCACAGGCAAGGTTACAGAGTCTCACAAATGCTCATGTACGGGACCCTACAATAGTGTTGAAAAAAGATTCAACATTGGAAAATGCTTCATGGATTCATAGGAGACACAATGTATATTGTTAGCATTTCTTTTTTAAAAAATATTTTACTATTTGTTTATTTATTTGAGAAATGGGGGAGAGGGAGAGAATGGGAATACCAGGGCCTCTAGCCGCTGCTAATGAACTCCAGATGCATGTGCCACCATGTGCATCTGGCTTATGTGGGTTTTGGGGAAATCAAACCTGGGCCCTTGAGTTTCACAGGCAAACGCCTTAACCACTAAGCAATCTCTCCAGCCCATTGGTGGCATTTCTAATATATAGCAAGCTCTGACATTGAAGAAGACCCAGTCTCGGGGAAGAAAAGACATGGACACATCTATAGGGCCTACTAATTTATACTAGTATCCACAGTTAGTTAGAATCTACCAGTAAGGGGTTATTTCTATGAATAGACATAAAGTATCAGAACTTTTTGAAGTGGTAAATAAATGGAGGCAGTGACTTATTGTATTTTGTATTGTTACATAAAAAGAAATTAAAATGGGCATGATGATACACACCTGTAGTCCCAGCACTGAGGAGGCTGAGGCAATAGGAGCTCAAGCACAAGGTCAGTTTAATCTACACAATAAGACCCTAGTGGAGGGAAAGAAGTAAGAGACAAAGCAGGGAGGGAGAGAGAAGGGAGGGAAGGAGGGAGGAAATTAACTTGGAACTTATTTCTCACAGGTCTGAAGACTGGGCAATCCTGAGTCATGTAACAGCATGGAGTGAGAGCCTTCTAGTTGTATCTAACATGGTGACAAACTCCAGATGGTGAGAAGGCAGGAATGTGCAATGCTCTTATGAAGCCACTAGTCCCACAACAGCCCTGCCTCATTACCTCATATACCTTGTCTTCCTTCTCTTGGTCTCACCTCTAAACACTATCAGCATGCAAGTCTGGTGATTTCACTTCCAATACATGAACTTCCAGAGGACATAGTCACAACATAGGAAGCAGGAAATAATGTTTATTCAGAACTTAAACATGTATACAGACAACATTTAACAAAGTCTTTAAATATTAAATTCCTATCAAAAGATGCTCTGGCCTGGACAGAAAACTGGCATGGTTGCAGAAAACCAAAGACCTAAGCAAAATATCAAATGTTGCTCATCTAGGGACTTCAGTGTCAAACTACTCTCATTTTCATATCATTGAAAATGGGATACACAGCAAATGTTTAAGTTAGAAATGAGTAGTGAAATGATAACTTGCTAGGGATAAGTGATGGAAGGATACCCAAGCACTGAGCAGGTAACTGCAAGGTTCACACAGTCCATCAACCATAAGAGTCCATCCAGGGATGGCAGCTTGCACCAGTCTCTGGAGGCACTCCATGGTACCTGCTTTATTCCTCACAACTTCCTACAGAAGAAATTACCATCTTACCCCAGAAGTTGCCAGAGTAGAAAATTAATGTTAAAATGTGTCTTTCCCAAAAATAACATAGATAAGTAGGCATCAACAAGGAGTAACTACTAAATTTCAGAGTTTAAATCTGAAAATTGGCTGTGCTTTGCTCATAATAACCAGAGTTTACTGGCTCTAAAATGTGACCACATATCAAAAACTCCAGAAAGGGCTGGGGAGTTGTCTGAGTTTGTGAAGTGTTTGCTGAATAAGCACAAGGACACCAGTTCACATCCCAGCACTCACATTAAAAACCTGATACATGTCTGTAACCCCAGTTCTGCTTATATAGAAACAGGAGGCTACCTGGGGCTGCTGGCCAGCATTGAGAGACCCTGTCTCCAAAATGAGGTGAAAAGCAATTGAGGAAAATACTCAAGGCTATTGACCTCTGGCCTCTACACACATGTCAACACACATTCACCCACAGATACACATGTACCACAAACATACAAACACACATACATATCTACATGTGTAAAACATACTCTGGACAGTGTATCAAACATGGATTGATGGACCCATCCCAAAATTTCTGCTTAAGTAGATATAGGTGGGGTTATAATTTGCATTTCTAACAAGCTGCTGCTACAAGTAGTTGCAACTTCCAGGGTCACTATCCTACCCAAATGGGCGAAGTGACAAATGATAGGATGAGGAAGGAGAAGAGCCACTGGGTTCCTAATAGGGGGTACCATGGAATAAAGTTGTTGTGAGTGGAAGAAAAAAAGAAAAGAAGCAATTGAGGTCAAGCTATAATCACCTGAAAATACTCTTGAATCTGCTTGATAGACAGACAGGAATCTTCACACCAGCTTTGAGCACAGTATATATTTAGTGTCAGAAGGATGTTCCCCAGCTCAAAATCTCCCTAACTCTCTAAGAACAGAGCACAGATTTTACCCTCCTACAATCAACACCTAGAATCCCTGTCACAGGAAACAGAACTCTTCACATTACAGTCAGATATAGGAGACTTGTGAGGGAAATAAGACCTGGAAAGTGAATATACCATTGTTAACAGATTTCATTCAAATTGTAAATGACTGCTTATAGATTAGTTCTAGATCTAATAAGACATGACACACCAAAAGTTCAATTTTATGACTTGGGAAAGGAAACATAATAGTATAGAAAAGTACCAAATTTGGTGTCAAAATTCCTATATTTAGGACTAAATGACTTCTGACAATACATTTTTGGCCTCCATAAAACAAGAAAAGTTGCACACACAACCAAAGGATCCAAAACAAGCAAATTCATGAATGTATCTTGTCAACCATGGCTCATGTTCTCAGCTGTAATGTATCACTGGTATTTCCAGGATTAATACATCTGATGCAAACTGGTACTGGATATGAACTGTATTAAGTTTATGATGCATAGTTTGTGCATAAACAAAGACGCCTCCTGGGATCAAGGGAACCAGCACTTCAAGTGGAGACCAAGCATTCCTGAAGCAGTGACCCAATCACTGACCTGCAATTCAACTCAATGAGGCCAACCGAAATTGATGGAGAATAGAAACCACTTAGGATATGGACAAAGATGGATGGACTTGGCAAGACTGTGCAGAAGTATTGAGCCCACCAGCCTACAGCAAGGTGTGACCTCTGCTTTCCCAAACTGCAGCCAGCATGCCCTATAGTAAAACTCTAAGGCAATGACTTTTGTATTCTTTTAATTGAGACATTCCTGATAGCACACTGTTTTCCTGACACCTGCTCTAAAACTGTGCTCCATGGCTGTGCAGCTACAGGTCAAGAGTCCCGATCAAGGCTCTGAAAACAGAATGAGTAAGACACAGTACTATCTCATACTTCAGTAAAATATCCAGAACATCTTCATTCTCCTTAATCTGATGATATCAGAGAACATGATAAGAAAAACTGTGGAAAAGGACACATCCATTGCAGGACAGTAGACACAACTTTGATTATCTTCAGGACTGTAGTGTAACTGTTGGCAGGTTTTCATTAGAGTAGCCACAGTCACAAACTTTGAATATAAGACTTTAATTTATTTAAACAAGGACATATATATTAGGTATCACTGGCCACATCACATGAAACAGATCCCAGAAGGTCTTAGGTAAGCCTCAAAAGCCATGTGCATTGAGTTAAAGATCCTGGGCTATAACACCAAAAGGAACATTGGTAAATAAAAGATATATTGGAATTCATTGAAATAAAAAAATTGTATTTCAAAGTATGCCATTAAGAAAGTTTTTTAAAAAGCTAGACATGGTGCCATATTTCTATAATTTTAGAACTTAGAAGGCTGAAGCAGGAGAATTAAGACTTAAAGATGAGTTCAAGGCCATCTTGGGCTATAAAACAAGACACTGTATCAGCTGGGTGTGGTGGCACATGCCTTTAATCCCAGAACTTGGGAGGCAGATACATGAGGATTACCATGAATTTGAGGCTATCCTAAGACTACATAGTACATTCCAGGTCAGCCTGAGCTTGAGTGAAACCCTACCTTCAACCCCCCTCCCACCACAAAAGACACTATATCAGCAAAAGAGGAAAAAACAGAAACAAGGGAAGAAGGAAGAAAACAGTGAGGGGAAAGATAAATTTAGATGGTAAGCCACAAATTGGAGAAGAAATTTAAACTAATATATTCGTAAGTACCTTGTGTAAAATAATAAGTGTTAGCAAAGAGAGGAATACTGAACACATTGTCACAGGTAGAGCTTTAATAGTTGAAACTCTCACTTGGAAACACAGAGTTACCTAGGATTAGCAATTCTAATCCCAAGTGACAGTAAAGGTAAAATTAAAACTCATGTCCACAAAAATATGCATACATCACCCAAATCAGCCAAAACTGAAAACAATCCAGTATTCATCAAACAGTAGTTTATCTCCATAACAAAGAATTCTTGGTTCAAGTGTCTATCAAACAGTAACGCATCCCACAACAGGGTATCTTTGGGCAATGTTATACACCATACTCTATGAATGCAGCTCAAAAACATCATGCTAAATGGAAGAAACCTAAACAAAAGCCCACACACTATATGATCTCATTTATATAAAATGATGGAAACAGGCAAATCTGTAGAAGTGAGAGATGCAAATTATGTGTTGATGTGTTTCAGGGTGGGAAGAGGAGTGACTGCAATTAGACCCAAGATTTATAGAATTAGATTACAGTGACAATCATATACAAGTATACATTTACCAATTTTACTAACACTCATAGACTTGTATTTTTAAGGGTAAAATTTAAAGCATACTTTAAACAGTAAGAAATCAAATAAGAAAAAAAAGTCAAGGCTATCCTTAAATACAAATCTCATGAGAAGATTTTTTATAATATGTCAACTCCCTGGAGTCACACTTCTAGAAAAGTTGGCCCTGAAGACCACAAGCAGCATGACCAAAGGGCACATAAGGACTAGACTCACCATTGCTAAGTGCATGGGACATTCTCTTATCACCCCTACTCAGCCCTGAGACTAAAAGTAATTGACTCATTATACATGGAAATAGACAGCTGATTTAACAAGATGGACTCTGGTTTTCTTCTTCAGCTAACACTAAGGAAGTGACAAGTGATCTTCCAGAGAAGATAAAAAGCAGGTCTATTGTGGCTTAGCTGCTGGAGTCTGCTAAATTGCCCACACCCAACTCTGCATATGGAAGGCAGCTATGATATTTGTAGAAATGTGTGGCCAAGAAGGAGAATGGCATCTCTCATACAAGAGCAAAATGGGAATCACTATTTCTCAGATGAGATTCTCTAAACAAGACAGAGTACTCATTTATGATAGAGGTCCTTTTGCCTCCCTCTAATCCTTCAAATCAGAACCCCAGGAATGAGCCTGAGTATTGATTCTTGCCTCAACTCCAGTTTAAAATGTAATCCTATATCGCATAACTTCAGAGCTCACAGGAACCTGGATGTTCATCTATTTGAAGGCTTGAACAACCTGTGGCCTGTGGGCTGCATGCGTCCCAGGATAGCTATGAATGAAGCCCAGTACACTTGTAGATGACAACATCATACCCAATGTTAAAGGTTTGCCACCCCATCACTCCAAGCCTCAAAGAAACAATGACTGTAATCCAATATGACAATGGTATTTCCCAAGGTTTCTCACTCTTCTTTTAAACTCAAAACAGAAAAAAAAAAATCTGACTTGAGCCCTTTAACTTGTCAAGCATATTTATTGACATGGGAGAATGGAACTGAATAATATACGTTAGAAATATTTTTCTTCAAGGACTGATGAGGATAAAATGCTTAATCATTGAAGGGACATGTTTCTGTCTAAAGGAAATTAATCCAGAACATTTGATTACCTGAGGATGCCAGCTAAATGAGTCATCATTAACAGTTAGATTACTTTTGGTTGTTGTATATTCAGTTTAATTACTGAACTTTTGCCTGCAAACCCATTTTCCTTAAAAAAGCATCAAAATCATTTGATTTTTTTAAAATGAATTCTCTCAAGTTACTAAGCATTATGTCATCACTATCATCACTATCTTTAAGGACACATATCTCCAGTGCCACAAGTCACAATTTTTATATTTATCTCATACATGGGCCTCACAACAGGACCTAGCAGGCTCTTGTGCAGCACATCAGAATCCTAATGCTTTATTTGGTCCAGATTGTGGCTTCACAGGATCTTTTGTCCAGCCTGACTTACACTCACAGCTACAGGAAAACTGTAAGCATCCCATCTTTATTCAATGAATATGTCATTTTTAAACATGAGATAAATAATGCATGTTGATACCAGGACACCCTCATTCCTAGAATATTGCTCTCATATTTTGAGTTCTACCAAAGTTGTATCTGACATTTTCTTGTGGTTAAAAATAGAATGAGTGAATGAATGAAATAATTAATTAGTCGTCCCCCAAACTGTGATATTTTGAGCTACTGGAGGGAGGAAACATTGGGTGACTTGTGCTGTGCTGATATTTAAGAGTTTGATGACAGACATTTCCTAAACTGACAAAAAACACTGAGATGGGCAAATCCAAATAGAAAATGAAATTATGGTAAGACTTCTTGCAGTGGTGACATTTTAACACATTCTTCTATGTATGTCTTCATCCTGCTATCTTTTTGTTGTTGTTGCTGTTGTTGTTTTCCTGATGGATTGTGAGAGACTTGAAACAATTCTATTTTCTGCTGTTGAGCAAGGTTCCTCAAATCAGGAAACCGTCTTTCTGTACATGTCTTCTGCTTGTAGCACTGACTTACAGTCATCAATTATAAAAGGAATCATAGGCTATGAACTGAAGTTCCTACTGCTCTCCTACATAATGTTCCCTTTGTTTATTTCAGGATAGCATCAATACACTTACACTTCACCAATTATTTCTTAATTAAGGGCAAAAAAGACCAAAAAAAAAAAAAAAAAACAGTTACTTTCCTACGTTTACTGGCTAGAACAAAAGCTTGACTTGTGTTTGTGTCTTTTAGGAGTTTGAAGTTATTAAGCAAATGAAAAAGGATAAAACTACAAGTAAAGCCAAAAGTATGCATGCATTCTTTAGAAATTAACCTATTAAGAAAGTGCTGCCAAAATGCACATGCTTATAAATTATAATGATCTTTTCCCTGGTGATACTTCCAGATACATAGAGTCTGCCATGGATCTATGGAAATGAGCCAGCATCTCCAACCACTGATTTCATTTCCCCTGAATTCAATAAACCTGGAATAAACCCTATCCTCCAATAAGCTGCTTCTGGTTGGGTGTTTGTTCAGAAATGCAAAGTTAACTACAACAACCCTATTTCCTGTTTGCAAGTGCTATACCACTGAGCTATAACCCTAGGCCTCCTTTGAACTTTTACTTTTGAGGCAGGGTCTCACTAATTTTCCCAAGCTAGCTTTGAATGCCATCTGTAGCCCATGCAGGCCTTGAACTTGCAATCCCCCTGCCTCAGTCTTACCTGGCAACCAGGCCCATGTCCTACTTAAAATATTTTAAGAAAATCCTGGTGTCAGACTCAGACACAATTAGATGGAAATGAGTATCTTTTGTATGTGTGTATATGTATGTGTGGTGTGTGTACATGTGTATTAACATTTGCATGTTGGTGGACACGTGTGTGTACGCATGCCTGTGTACACATGTGTGAATCAATATGAAGAGATCAATATCAGTTATCTTTCACAGTCACTCACCATCTTATTTTTCAGGGTCTCTATCTCACTGAACTTGGAACTCACTGATTTGGTCAGCAAGCCCTAACAATCTTTTTATCTTCTCACTGGGATTACAAGCATTCATCACCATTCCCAGCATATTTATGTGGATGCTAAGGATCTGAACAAAAGTTCTCATGTTTACATGACAAGAACTTACTCACTGGGCCATCTCCCTACTCCAGGAATACCTGTTTCCAAATGAGCTAAAGTTAGTATAAGATTTACTGACACATCTCTATAGAAGGGAAAAAGTCTCCTTGGGGCAGTATAACAAGAACAAAAACAAAGCTGGAAAGCACTGTGAATGGTGAGGACAGGGTCAAATGTGTCTGTCATCAAAATGAGTGAAAGGAACAAGACTAGAGTGGTGACCAACCAGTTAGCAAGGACTCAATGTTGGGCCAATAGCTTTGAGTAATTTCCTATAAGAGAAAAGGCTAAAAACTGGCTTTGAAGAGGGTAGTAGGAAAATCATAAAGTGAAGTCAATGCAAAAAGTATCTTAACCTTGAATTTCAATATCTATACCTGATAAATAGACATATTCTTTAAGGCCTAGCATGGTCATGCATGCCTTTAACCCCAGCATATGGGAGGGAGAAGTAGGATGATCTCTAAGAGTTCAAGGCCACCCTGACATTACTTAATGAATTCCAGGTCAGCTAGACTAGAGCAAAACCCTACATCAATAAACAAAAAATAAACAAACAAACTATACACTATACATAAATATATATGTATTATATATTCACATATTCCTTTGTATAATACACACGTTACACAAGGATTTCTTATCCATATAAGTGCATTGTTATAGGTAGAAGAGCCAAACTGTTCGGTGTTGATACCATTCACTTATGCCTTTAGCAATGACTGAACTCCTACTGTATGTCCACATTATATCAGAGACTGTACACAATTGCTACATAAAACTATTTGTAATAGCTTACAATGGAGACCTACTCTTCAGGTAAAGAATAAGACAGCAGATAAAAAGGACCTTAGGGCTACATGCTAGAAAACCAGGCCCCCACCACCCACAACTTCCTCCAGTTTAAAATTTTCTAATCAACAATTTTTGGTTGGTGACATAGTACTTTCTGATCCACTGAATTTCACAATAAACCGAAATTAGACTCATGCTTCTAAATAGTGCTCTTGTCCATTCTGTCACAATAAAAGGGATGTCTGAAACAGCTCTCTCCCTCTCACCCCATTCTCTCTTTCTCTTCTCCTTTCCCTCTTCTCCCCCTCTCTTTCCTGGAAAAAAAATGTCTTGAAGACATAAGAGCTAGTTAATGCTAGAGGTTTCAGTGACCAGCATACTTGCACAAAAAGCAAAATGTATCTATTAACCCACTTTATTGCAGCCACTGAGCAGACATAAAATTAAAATAGATTTTGGCTACTGCCAGTCTGGGATCTTTCTAAACCAATGATCCAAGAATAAGAGTTTCCACAGCCTATTATCCAATTCCACTATTCCTTTTAATTCCAAAAAGAACAAAAGCTGCCTACATTGTCATTTTTCATTGTTTGTAAATATAGAAATTTTGAATATCTCCACATAAATTCCATATAAGGCTCATTGCTCTATACTATGACATTGAAATGTGGTCACTTTTTAGGAGAAAAATCAAAATTCATTGATGTGTTGATTTTTAACCTCATTTTTCTTTTTTCTTGTTTGCCTTCCTGCTGATGAACTGCTGTCTCAGAAACAGCCATGTGTGCATGTGTAATTCCTCACCCAAGCCCACCTCATCTCAGTTCCAGCTCTTATATTGGACAGTATATCCCATTGTCCTTATAGCTGGCTACTGTGGGGCCAAGGCCACATTTGTCCTTTTGCAATTAACACAATCTAAGCTTTTGGTTCAATCAAAGGTGTTTCCAGGAAAAGGCCTCCTTGTATAAAAACACAGCAGGAGGTATGTTTAAAGATTGCAGTTCAGTTATCAACAACGTGACTACCTTCCTAAATGGCAAAAAGATAATAAGAAAATTATCCAGGGCCCAAACATGGCACCAGAGGTATAAAGGAAATTTCTTTCAGTCTTTTCATGCACTGTTGCTGCTCCTGCAATACAGGATACTCATTTGAAAATGGAGCAAATTAGCAAAATTAAACAGATGGGAGCCATGGGTCATATCACACCACCTCATTAATGCGTCCAGGATGAATGCAAGGCAACAAAAGCATGGAATTGAAAAACTGAAACAAAGAAAGCCTGTGCTTTTCTACATGGGCCAGCAAAGGAAAATGGGGTAAAGATAGGCTGTAGTAATTATTGATTTCAGAAGCAAGCCTGGGCTAAAAGTAACCAAGCTTATAAAACTCCAGGTGAAGTGACCCTTCCTACAATTCTTCTAAACCCTTCCTTCCATAACTCTTCCTACTGAGAGCTTTATGACCACATTGCCTGGAATTACCTCAATGATGATCTTTTTTAAAAATATTTTATTTTTATTTATTTATTTGACAGAGAAAGAGGGAGAGAGAGTGAGAGAATGGGTGTGTCAGAGCCTCCAGCTACTGCAGACGAACTCCAGACGCATGTGCCCCCTTTTGCATCTGGCTAACATGGGTCCTGGCAAATCAAATCTGGGTCATTTGGCTTTGCAGGCAAACGCCTTAACCACTAAGCAATCCCTCCAGCCTGTCAGGCCAGATTTCTAAACTCAGCAGCCATCCTTTCACAAATGACCTCACCATCGCCCAAATGACCTGCTTCCATTGAGTACAAATGCCCACTTGCTTGCTGGCCAGCCATGCCTTTCAGAGAATGAGCTACTGAAGCAAGTGGTTTGGGAACTGGTAGGTTTGAAGCTAGAGGACTCAGACTTAAGATCCAGCTCTAATTGAGGCTGTTTGGCTTCCAGATTTATACTTTCTGAGCCGGTGTTTTCTTGATATAAAATGGGGGCAATTGTACCAGTCAGCTCCATCATAGGTAGGGGAAGTATACAACTCCAGTACCCAAAAACCACATCTACCCACACCCCTGTACCTCATAACTCTTTAAAATCCACATCCAACATCATCTCCTCAAAAATCCTCTCATTTTACACTAATTTTTCTCAATAAGCCCACTATGAAACAAAAATAAAATCCTCTTATGGGCTGGAAAGATGGCTTAGAGGTCAAGGCACTTCTCTGTGAAGCCTAAGGACCTTGGATAGACTCAACAGATTTCACATAAGCCAGATGTACATTGTACATGCACATGCATCTGGAATTCAGGTTAGAGGCCCTGGCATGCCCATTCTCTCTCTTTTCTCTCCCTCTCTCTCTCTCTTTCAAATAAATAAACAAATAAGTAAATAAATAAATAAATAAATGTATATATATATATATATATATATATATATATATATAGAGAGAGAGAGAGAGAGAGAGAGAGGAGATATATATATATATATATATATATATATATATATATATATCTTGTGTCTCTTCCAAGTGGAAGTTAGCTGTATGTCCCTGAGCACTTACAACTGTTTACGTTAGCTGCTCATTGGTATGTTCCAAAAGTAATCTTCATCTTCAGCTTGAGGCATGCTATCCTCCCAGGCCCACATCCCTCCACCATTAGAAGGAAAGCCCCTCTGGCCTTTGACCATGCTTTACCCACCACAGTTCTGAAGCACAGAGTCTGTGATCTTAATTAACTCATTATCTAATCACGTCTTTCCCATTGCTCATGCCTTGTTCTTTGTTCATTTGCAGAGGAAAAATGAACACCCAGGAATGCAGAGTCAGGTGGAGTTAGTAGACACTGAAAATTTAAAAGTACTTTCTCTTCATCTTCTAGGAGTCTTTCATCCATGGGATAAGAGCAAATTTTTAAAGGATAACTCATTTCCAGTTAGCTGTTTATCAACTGTTATATTTTTATTTATTTAAATTTTATGGAGAAAAGTGCCTGTTTAGAGCTCATAGTCAGTGATATGAAAATGTGTAAATCCTCCCAGCTGCCTGCTCCCATGCACTGAGTGCCCAGTTTCACTCTGAATTCATTCATCTTGAAAGAGCTAATGACATCCTGCAATGCAAAGTTACTTTGCTCTGGGAATGTTGGTTGCGAATGTTGCTTCTTTCCCATAGTGTCATTGTGTAGTCAAGAAAGAGACAAGGGAGTTAGGGAAATGGTTCAGTGGGTAAGAGTGTTTCCCCCCCCCCCCAAAGCAGGAGGGCCTGATAGGTTCTGAGTCACCCTGTGTTTAATTTCCAAGGACCCATGTAAGCAGGTGGTCATGGCCACACATGCCTGTAACCCCAAGCCTGTGAGGCATGGAAACAGGAGATGGGGGCTCACTGCTTGGCCAGACTGACTTAAAATGGCAAGTCTAGGTTCAGTGAGAAAAGTCATGTCAAGGAAACAACCACAGAAGAGTGCCCTCCACATGCTCACTCATGGGGTGCTTGCATGTATATACACAATGCCCCACATGCTTCACACATGTACACAAAGAAAGGAAAGAAATAGAACTCACATTAAATCCAAACACACACAACTCTTGCATTTAATCTCAAATGCTATTTCAGGAAAAGATGGTCTTCAGACACTGGCTGAGCTGGGGAATCACATGTGAACACCTCTTGCATGGGCAGAGACCTGCTGTATTACACTTGATGCCTCCCACCAGGTGTGCCTCCTCACAAGTGCTCGAGTATATGTACTCCATAACCACTATGCAGACTGAGGCAGAATGCTGGGGTTTTTTGTTTGTTTGTTTTGTTTTTGCTGACTTTTAACATTCTGTTGAGGATCAGAAATTGTGGACTCAGTTGAATGTTGGTTAGAAAAGGTCAGGGCACATCATTTAATGAATAACTTCACATAAAGACATGCTATAAAGCTATCAATGGAAATCAATGATACGAAGAATATGCAGGTTATTTGATTCATTGGTTGGAGGTCCATTTGCTTCATTATTACAGGCCCACAAAGTACTGCCGAACCAACTGAAATAAATGACACATGAAGCAAAATAATCATCAGAGTGTGAAAAAGGACCCATCTTTCTGCAAAATATTGACCACCACCAGCTATGTAGACCTCCACAAGAAGTACCTTAATAGGCCCATGCTAAAATGTAAGGTTAAAGATTTATAAATGATTACAGCCTTCCTGCCCTTCTCCCCCAAGGTTCTGTGAGGGATTAATTCACTCAAGGCCAGTAACAGTCCCTGGTAAACTAAGGAATCTTAATTACCTTCATTATGACAGATAAAACCTGGCCAGGCCTCTGGGAGTGGTCAGAAAATTGCTTTGATATGCTAAGAAATGTCTGAGAGTCAAGTAGATTAATATGGCATTGTTAAAGCCTTTCTCAGATCAACAGCTCTGAGATTTTATTCCTTGTAAATATACTCACTAAGCCATCTTGTCCAGCAAATTAAAAAAAATACAAATGAAGAAAAGGATGAAATTATATAAACTATCTGGGGAAACCCTAAATCATCACAATAATAGCATTACAACAAGAACATGTGTTTTAATTATTTTCCAGCATATAATCCAGAAGCAATAATATGTCAGATAAATTTATAATATACTTAGGGATTAAAGTTGCTTTAATCGGTAGTCATTATTAAATGTTAGTAACAAAAAAATGAAAACACATATTAATGCTACTCTTACTTCTGGTTAGAGAAGCTTCTCTTTTCAGATGGCAATGACCACTAGGATGACTCAAAAGGCAACATAATGCTGATAAGAAGGGATGGAGGAGTGTCCAGCACTGAAACATTTCTATCACATCCTCCAAGGCTCAGGGTCCATTGCAGAAAGAGGTGGAGGAAAGAATGTAAGAACCGAAGGAAGGGCACCACTCCTTACCATGCAACTGCCCAGACAAAAAATTGGCCTCGATATCCACAACCTTGCAGTGCCTAGCAATACCTTCACAAGACCCTTATTATAGGAGAAAAGGATGATGACATCAAAAGAGAGACTAATGGAGAGAGGGAGGGGATAGGATGGAGAGCAGAGCTGTGAAGGGGAAAGTGGGGGAGGAGAGGGAAATATCATGGTTTATTGTCTGTAAGTATAGAAGTTGTCAATAAAAATTAAATGAAAAAGAATGAAAACACACTTATAAATGAGACCATAAATGTGAATTTAGAAGAATGAATGGCAGTAGTCAAATAATGTTGCAGAAAGACTCCCAACTGTATATGAAAAGAATTAACCCCACAGTAAAAACAAAGACACACTTCTAATACTAGAACTTAAGTAGGGTATTACTCATTTTCCTATTAAAATATAAACCACAGTTTTTCCAAATAAAGTACCTCATAGAGGTATTTTCATCCAAAAAGAAATCAGATATAAACTTTGCATCCTTTGATGGGGTTCTTTTTATAAGGGTTTTACTTTGTGTGGGCACAAGCAAGCCTGTTGCTATAGAAGTGATCCATAGAAGGGGCAAGTTTCTGGCTATCAATGAGACTCTTCTAATTGTTTTTCCAATGAATAATCAATATATACAGCATGCTTCTACGAATAATTCTGAACCACTCCATAAACATAAAATGAGACAGCCCTTACACCACAGAGTTCTATCTCAAATTCATCTTTCTTACAGAGAGGTGCCTGGGCTACCACAGTAGATACTGTCTCCCTGATCTAAACACCTGTAGAACATGATGGCTTTGCTCTAGTCCAGCATATCCATGCCCTTTCTCCTGAGGTAGATAGGAATTGCTCACACTTTTCCACCTTCCAGGGAACAGCAATGGATCCTAGCAGACCAGGAGCACTACTCAAGAAGCACTTGTGAGTAAGGGACAGCCAGGTATAAACACTATTGGTTTTTATTATTTCTATTTGAGTGGCTGACATGCATATTGCATGCCATTTTTCTCTAAGAACTGCATAGAGAGGGAGCCTACATTGGGTTTTGAATCTCAGCTTCACACTTAGCTGTGAGCCTCAGGAAAATTCTACAATTGCTCTTTGAAATGGGTATAAGTGATGCCAAACTCTGGATTGTCACCAGGGTTTAGGGAGATGGCAAGTAAGAAAGACTGTGCTTAGTGCAAGCACAATGAAGAAATCCTAACAATTACTATGGGGAAGACAGCAGCAGTATGTCCTCCCCAACCCCTATGTGGTTTCATCTGCCTCAATTCCCCTAATATACTCTTAACAAAAAATTATGCTGTTCCACAGCCCGTGCCACAATATGGGAAATCCTCCCAAAGCCCTGAGCTCAAAATGTCTGTGCAAGCACCTGGCCTGCAGCTAGGCAAGTGGAATCTGGCAGATGGGGTTTTCCCTGCATGTGTTGGACAGATCCTTTAAGAGTCATTCTGGGATCTGGGCCATTTCCATTCCCTTCCCCAAGGTCACCTATCCCAGTGATATGAAGACTCAGAGATCAACCTGAGGATCAGAAAGGTCTCCTCTGTCCTCCTAATGTCAACCTCAGTCCATACTCCATCTGCCCTCCCCAGCATCGTGACCTCTCCTGCGGTACCATCTGCTCCCTGAGGAGGATCTTTACTGGGTGGTTTGTAAAGAAACTATGTCATAGTTTAACTTTTTAAAACCTTCTTTCTCTTCTCCCTCTTGCCTTTCCAGTATTTTCCACCTGCCACTTCTGCTGCCACTCCTGGGCACGGTGTTCCAAGGAAGAAAACCCAGCTGTGCAAGCCAGCACAGCTGAGCATGGCTGAGCCTGTTCAGACACTCTTTCCCAGCCAAGCATCTTCTCCAGCTGTGATCCACATTGAGGAAGCTTGCCCATCAAAGTACGGCATCACAAACTTCAGTGTGCACCGGGAGAACTGCACTAAAGAGCAGTACATCCCAAGAATTTACAGCCCTGATGAGCACCAGGTAGGAGCCGTGCTGCAGGACTGCAAACCATACCTGGAGGCCACTGTGGTAAGGACCTGTGGTGTACATAATCTGAGAAACCCCAGGTCCATGTGGAATGTTGAGCATAGCAATCGAAAAGGTAAAATGCATTTTTATTTCTATGTCTGTGGCTGCCTCCCACCACATCCAACCCTATTGTGTCCTTGCTGGTTAGAGCTGGCCTCCATGCTCCACTTGCCTCTCCCAGTAATATTCATAGAGCACCTGGCTTGTTATGACCTAGCTTCTCTACACAGATTATTTCAGTGACTCACATTCTTCTCTAAGGGAGAAATATCAAGCAATATCTCCAAAGTCACAACTAACAGAGGAAAACCAAGGCCTAACCCTTAAGCAGTGTATTAAATCCACTCCAGGCTGCCATATTTCCTTACTGGAGCCTTACCATGTCTAGTTCCATTATCTTATTGCAGTAGATGGCATTTTCTTTCATTCAAGAGACCTATTAGCATATGCCTTTGAGGTACACAAGGTCAAGTCTGGCCATGATAGCACAGCATGTTCACTAGACTATTAGATGCAGGTTTGACCAAGTGTATTTGGTTTCAGTATCCTTAATGCATAGTGTTCCCCATCAGCTATTCACATGCATATTCTTAAAGATCAATAAGAAAGTCTGGGGTTAGGAAGGTGGCTCAGTGAGTAAAGAGCTTTCCATGTTAGCATGAGGACCTAAGTTTGGATTGCCCAGAACCCATGTAAAAGTTTGAAACAGTATCAGGTAAATCTGTAATCTCAGTGCATCTAGGACAAGATGGCAGGTAGAGACAGGTGATTCCACATATGCTCCTGGGCCAGCTAATTTGCCATGCAGTGGTGAACAGCAAAAGATGCTGCCTCAAACAGCATCTTCTCTACCTCCACCCCCTACCTCCTACACACACACTGTGGTAAGAATGCCCATACACACCAAGCACAGATACACATATCATACTCACAATAAATTTTTTTGTAAGTCATTCAATGGGTATATGCTACAACAGAGAAGCAAGGCAATATCACCCAAGTAAGGGCAAGGCTCAAATTCCACAGGACTTGTCATGGTTCTAACAATGCAAATCAAATGACCTACATGCAAGCCAAAGGTTCTGTCTCCTAGCAGTTGTATGACCTTTAAAGTTCTGTAGATCTTTTTGAATCTCAGGTTAAAATTGAAATAAAATTATGTACCTCCCCAAATGGTGTTAAGAAATAAATGAGTTAAAATATGTTAAAATGTTCAAGAGTAATAGAAACTCACTAAATTCTAATCCTTCTTCTTATCCATTTTCTCAATCTTTTTCAGGGAACTTTCAACTTTACTAGTAGAAAATGTTAGAACCCAAGGGCTCACAAACCCAAATACACACTAAAATCAACTAGAGAGCTTTTAAAAATGCAGAATCTAAGGACAAACCCTGGACCCAATGATCATTATATCCAGGAGTCTGGCCAGGAATCAGCATATTTGAATGTGAAAACCACTGGTCTGCCTAAAACCAGAATTTCCGGCCCCGTTAATCCACCCAAGACTCTCAGAATCAGTTGGACTAAGTAGTCTGCAATGAGGTCAGGGGCTTCAGAGCTTCTCTTCGTATTTTTTTTTTCTTTTTGAGATTTCCTTTCCATTCTTTACTCCATTTTAATGGATATATAATATCTTGTTTTCATAAATATAACCTATAGTTTATTCACACCTTACTAAAATTAGAAAAAATGCAAAAAAAATCTTCTGTAAAAATCCTATTAATGCACAAAAAGTGAACAATTAAACACAGGAAATCAAAATCAGTCTTCTAGCCGTGGTTATGACTCTTTACACAGACAGCTATGGATGCAACAATCCAGCAGCTCCCTAAGCAATAAAAGGCTGTATAGAGACAGGAAGAAAAAATGTGTTCA
Source organism: Dipus sagitta (assembly GCA_036346955.1). Classification (NCBI taxonomy): domain Eukaryota; kingdom Metazoa; phylum Chordata; class Mammalia; order Rodentia; family Dipodidae; genus Dipus; species Dipus sagitta. The sequence goes on along the minus strand of CM070778.1, from coordinate 70,466,290 downwards.
ATTACCGGCAAGATAAGAACTTTGAATTTCTTGACTGCTGCTCATTAAAATGTTCAATCATAGCATCAGATAAAGGTAACTCCCATATCAACATAGTTCAAGAACCTTTGACTTAAATTTTCTTTTAAATTAGATGGGTAGATGCCACTTCCCAATTACATATGTGAAAATACATTATATTCTCATAAGCTGGGGACCAACTACAGATAATAGTTAGTTTTCAAGTCACTATGTCAAGAAAAATTTGAATGATAATTTGTCAGTAAAAAAGTTTATGTGATAAGAACTATTAGATAAAATAAAAATAAAAGAGTGACCTTCAGCAACATTTTAATCACACAACATATAACTTAATTTGAATGGGTTTATAAAGAAATTGTCATATATTTTAAAACTATCCATTAAATCTCCCAAATATAGTCTCTTAACCTCATTCTCCTTCAAAAAAAAAAGAAAGAAAGAAAGAAAGCTTTCTTAAAATGGTGCCAAACTACCTAGATTCAAATAAAATTTACACTAGAACTCAACTCAATAATCCGGAGTACTTCATTAGTATTTCAACTACTCCTGTCTGGGCTTGACTCTGATTCCTGGCCATAACTGTTTTATAAGTACTCCTGCTATAACTACAATGTGTACTTCTTAGTTTAAAGTATCAGCACTCAAAAAAAAAAATGCCAGTTTGAGTGTTTTTCTCCATCCTCCTGTAAGGATGTTCTAGGAACTCAATGGCTGACCACTCCTTTATCCTGAATCCTTTCCAAATATACCCCATCTGCTCTGCCTTTTGTGTTGTCCCAAGCTTGAAAGACCACTGTTTTTCTTCCTTTATTCTCTATGAACTCTTTCATCCTGGACCCTCCATGGAGATAAAAATACCATACCCTTGTCCAAAACTGCCAAAGTTATAATCCAGCTAGGCTTCCCTTCCATCTCTAGCTATATACATATTAGGTAAAACTGGTATTTCTGTTTGGTTATATCAAAATCACACTGACCTTAACCCTTCTTCTCCTTTCTAATCTCATTACCTACCATGCACACAATCTGTTCATGCCAGAAACCTGACAGCCATCCTCCCACCTCTGTCTCAAAGAATTTCCTCAGAAGAGCCAAGACTCAAAGATGCTTCCAAAAATCCTCAAATCCTTGGCTTTGCCTCATCTTTGTTCTCCCACCCTAGTCCACACCCACATGCAGTCTTACTGGGAACTCTACCTGAATTCCTAGCAGGCATTCTAAATCCATTCTAGGACACTGTCCATAAGAGAACAGCTGTGATGTTTATAAAATAGAAATCTGGTAAGTCCTGTGCTTAGAAACTCTATATTGGTTTCTAGCCATGCCTTAAGGACAATATCCAGAATCCTAAAAAGATCTAGAATGGTCAGACTTTCCTTGCCTCTTAGCCATCATTCTTACCTCTCCTCCTTGCTATCCCTCGTCTCTGATTCAGGACTGGAATGCCTCCTCTCCTTTCCTCCTCCCTCTTTCCCTATCAGAAACATTCCACTATCAAGGAGACTCATAGCCTTCAGATTAAGATAGATATTTCATCAGTTACTTTCTCAGTTCTGTGACAAAATGTTTGAGAAAAGCAATTTAAGGAAAGAAGGATTAACTTGGGCATATGGTTTCAAAAGGGACATGGTCCTTACAGGAGGAAGGTATAGAAGTAGAAGCATGAAGTAGTGAGTGAATTCATGTGCACAGTCAGAAGATAGATAGGATCAATGCCATGCTGAGATAGCTTTCTCCTTTTCCCTGTTTTATTTAGTCTGGAACCCCTTCCAATGAAATGGTACCACCTACATGCAGAGTGGGTCTTCCCTCCTCAGGTAAAGTCTCTAGAAACTCCCTCAAAACCCTATCCAGACATGTGTATCCAAAGTGACTCAAAATCCAGTCAAATTGACAATGAAGATAAACAATCACATAATACCCCTTGTCAACATAACACCAAAACACATCACTTCAAATCATGACATTCCCCTAGCCCTGGTCCTCAAAGGCTTATGGCTATCTCTTAAGGCAAAATGTATTAATTCAATTTTAAAAGCCCACTAATTCTTAAAACTATGTATGTTCCTAACATAGTTCAAAAGCCCAAAGTTTGATGTGTTTTCTGAAACTCAAGACTTTATCTTAACTGTAAATACGTATAAAATAAAAAATAAGATACATATTTCCAATACACAATGGCACAGAATAAACATTCCTATTGAAAAGGGAGGAATGGTACACAGAAAAGAAATATTGGGAGGCCAAAGCAAGAAGAAATCCAGCAAGGCAAACAGCAAATCCTGCAGCTCCATGGCCAGCATCTGCACCACCTGGTGGCATTGCCTGTGCTGCAGTAAGCATGGGTAGCAGCTCTCTAGTTCAGCCACTTGCAGCATATGTAGCATCTCTCTTTGGCTTGCTCTACTTCATGCCTTTGTTCTCCTTGGAAGATGTCTCATGGTCCTGGAATCTCCAACATCCTGAGGTCTCCTGTACAACTTAAGGCTTCACTTTCATAGCTTCATGCAATTAATCATGCTACCTACACATTACATGATCCCTATGGCTTTCCAAAACCTTGATGCAAGCCTCCGTCCTGTAACTCTTCCAGTTCATGTGCCTGAAAAGAAGCACAATGTTGATGGTGTTGTCAAGCTCTGCTGCCACCTCAAGATGTAATTTCTTTCTCTACCTCAGCTATAGCAGTCTCTGTGCCTAGGTGGGGAAACACTCTTCTAGGTGATTGGTTTTTTTTAAATTATTTATTTATTGGAGAGTGACAGACAGACAGAGAGAAAGAATCAGATACAGATAGATAGAGAATGGGCGAGCCAGGGCCTCCAGCCACTGCAAATGAACTCCAGACGCGTGCACCGCATTGTGCATCTGGCTAACGTGGGTCCTGGGGAGTAGAGCCTTGAACCAGGGTCTTTAGGCTTCACAGGCAAGTGCTTAACCACTACGCCATCTCTCCAGCCCAGATGATTGTTTTTGAGCAAGGACTGCCTTCAGTTGCACTCTCAATTTATCTGTCTCCTTTCAATGAATTTACTTTTTTTTCAAGTTGGACCCTTTAATGGATAAGGTCTTCCCCTCAAGGCACCTCAAAACACCAGTGTAGCACCCCAGGTTTCTCTGTAATAGTGCTAATATTTTTAACAAGTATAGCTGTTTTATGTGCATCCTCCTTATCTACAACTTTGAATTCACTCATACTCCATTCCTTAGCAAGCTTCACATTCTCAACTTTCTGCTTGTCTTGTATCTCTCTCACACTGTAAACCCAGATAAGAGCTGTCTGCAGTAATTGAGACACAGGCTCCATGCAATGTTGTCTTGAAGTTTCTTCTGCTAGACAAATTAGTCCATTGCTTTTGAACTCAGTCTCATTCAAGATCTCAAGACAGGGCTTGGGAGATGGCTCAGTGGATAAAGTAAGTGCTTGCTGCCCAAGTAGAATCTGGTTGCACAGAATCCACAGAAAAGCTAGACATGTTGATGGGCATACTCAACCCAGAATGCTTGTGGCAAGAAGAGAGGCAGAGAGATGGGAATCTCTGGAAGCTCTCTCAACACCTAGCCTGGAGATGCAATAGTGAACAAACAGAGCCCCATTCCCAATAGAGTCTATGCCCCCTTCTGTAATATGATGAGCCAGAACATGACTGTCAGCATTTCTATTGGCATACAGGTCTCCCCTACCCCCATCAGAACGTCCATTGAGCTCTTCTTAGAGCACTCTAGAGTCTACAGCCCAAAGTTTCGAACTATCATGTTCTTCCTACAAACCTGTTCAAAAAGCCTAGAAGTCTCATGGTTAGGTTTTTCTTGGCAACAGTCCCACTTTGTGGTACCAGTTCTCTGCATTATTGTTCTCACTTCTTCAACATATACCTGGCAGAAACAACTTAAGGATTTATTTTGCTTTATGGTTTAAGAGGTGATATTGTCCATCAAAGCAGGAAAGTATGGCAGTTGAAATCATGAGGCAACTGTTACAGTATCCATAGCTAGGAAGCAGAGAAACAGGAATTCTATTGCTCAACTGCCTTTCACTTCTTATCCCTTTTTTCAGCATGGAATACCAGACAATGACATGCTATCACCTATGTGACTCCTCACTCAAAAGGCTCTAGAAATTCCTTCAAACACACAAGTAGAAGTGTGTCTCTTCCATGATTCCAAATGCAATCAAGTTGACCATGAATTTTAACAAGTCTTCTGCTGTATGTTCTTGTACTGCTCCATATTTTTCCCTTATAAGCATAGCACATAGTTGTAAGAAGATACTCTGCCATTACTGTGCAACTGCTTTATCTTTCTACCCTATTTGTTCAGAACAGGCCATGTCTTAATTTCTTTATTATTGTCATCCCAGAAGTTAGTACCATCTTATCAATAAGAGATATCCATCAAAAATTTGCTGAATAACTAAACTACTATAGTGGACCCCCTGCTTTACTTTTTCTACTTTCTACATTTGTTTAATTATGATTGTCATAATTTACCTACATGACATTTTCAGAATGCCCCTATAATTTCTCCCATGAGTAGGAATGGTTGAATATCAAATGAAAGAAAATAGGATTTGAGGACTACATAATTGAATGGAAACAAAGGGTAAATAAATAATGAATTTCAATCCACTTTCACAAATACATATGTCCTATATTGGCCTGTCAGCAAGAAAATGTCTTAAAGCTATTCTTTAGTCAACAGAATTCAAAGGCCTTACAAAGCCAAAAGACCCATGATAAAAGCAAGACTTAGAACAAAAAATATGGCATTGCCGGGTGTAGTGGCACAAGCCTTTAATCCCAGCACTCGGGAGGCAGAGGTAGCAGGATCGCTGTGATTTCGAGGCCACCCTAAGACAACATAGTGAATTGCAGGTCAGCCTGGGCTAGAGTAAAACCCTACCTCGAAAACAAACAAACAAAAAAAAAAGGCATTTTTTTTTAGACTTATCATATAGCACATAAATATCTTCTTTCTTTTCTCAGTATTTAGTGAAAATGTTCTGAAGCCAGTTACAATGACCACATGAATGATTTGAAACTATTCACTGTACATTCACTGCTCTTTGCATCCCCAGCATGGACTCACTGTTACCAGTGGCTTTGTGCTTCTGCAGCCATGCCTTCCCTGCCACCATGGACCTTGACCCAAGACAAACCCTTCCTCCCTTAAACTGATTTTCATCAGGTATTCTGCACTGTCAATGGGAAACACAATGAACACAATATCCTACCAGCATTGGAGCTGTATTTTCCATGGATGTTCTTGGGGCTATGATATTTCCCTTTCCATTTTCAAAGTACCTTTTGAATGAGCAATACCACATCAAAACCTTCCAGCAACAGTGCTTTTCTAATCACTTCTGTCATAACACATGCCATGTATAGTATTCTATAATATGAAGCCAATGGGGAGAGCCATGACTAATGATTCATATTTACTGTAATAAAGTAACCAACACATCCAAAAAAACTCATTGTCTCTATCCACCTGCTATGAATTGGCTATTTTTCCTCTGGTTACACAAAGGAAGTATAGTATCTACCCCACTAATCATAAAGTCACCAGCAATTCCTACTAAGAGGAAGTAGGCGAATAATCATTGTCATGGACTTTTGATAGAATTTTAAAGAGAAATATTGTTAAATACATAATGACAGTTATTTAGCCAGTTGGTGGAAATAAAATGACCAGAGAGTTAATAAAAGTGATTAAAAACAGTGGATAGATTACTCATCAATATATTTAATTCACTGGGCAGGTTTAACCTAACAATTTTGCTTTTACAGGCAGCTTTATCAGCTATTTTTAATTTATCCTCCTAAGGAAAAAATGTGCATCATGAAACTCAATTAAGTCAGGAGCGATAAAGCCTGAGTATATTTCTCCATGTCCCTATATCAAAATGATTTGTTAAACATGGGGCTATAAAGACATCCAAACATGCCAGGGAGAGGCAAAGTGAATGTGGCCTGACCCTCTGCATTTCAATGACATTAAATGAAACCATACATAGTGAGAATTAACCCTTAAACAGTTACTGCAAAACTTACCCATGAAATGCTAAGTTGAGCATAAGAAGACCATGCTATTAGTATGATATTTATCTATAATAAACACAGATGCACTTTACAATCTGTTCGTGCAGTAGCTACTGGACTTTCCTACTACAATGAAGCAGCAGAAAACAAATTGTCTACCTTTCAGAAACCAACTGTACTATTAAACATGAAATGACCATTGCAAATTGGAACTCTGCCCTTTTCAACTGATTTGGTCTGAAGTGCAATTCAGCTGTGCCTCAGATGTTAATATTGGTCTTAGAAGAAAGTAAATACTGTGCCATTTCACCTTCTGTCCTTTCCCAGGACAGAAGTAAACTACTGTATTCAAGGTGTTAATATTGAGGTACAATTTGTTACAGAAACTAGCAAACTCTAATATATCTAATGTGAGAGATGAAATATTCTAAAGGAACAAGATGAAACAATACTTACCATAAATGAATATTTGTATTAAAATGGCATTACTACTTTCTTTTGTTAATACTAATGTGTATTCCTTATAGAAAAATCAAAAAATATAAGTAAGCAAATGAAGAAACATAAACATTAGTGATCTCAATGCTACGGATAAATACTGCTCACATTTTGCTACACAGACTCCTAGGCTTTTAATTCTCTTTTAACTTACAGAAACACAGATATAGCATATATGTTCTATAGTACTTGACAATATACTATGAACATGTGCCCATCATATTTACTTCTATAAAATTTCCTAAAGAATATAAAATAATCTATTACATGTCTATACAGTTTTATTTACCAATCCCCACTGAAGGACAGTCAATCTAGACATCAGTTAGTAGACATACAAAAGGTAGACAGAGACAGTTCTGGGAATGTGCAAATAAATACACAGAGTCTGAAAACTACCTGCACAAGCAGAACAATACTATGAGTGTGGCACGGGTTCTAGGCAGCAGAAGGAACTGGATAAAAGCATTTGGGACTTATGTGCCATTCTATGAATCATTTTATTCTGAAGTCAACTCAAGAGCTTTAAATAAGGACCTACCATGTGATCTTTTCTGTTTCAGGAAAGTTTTTCTAGCAACATTAGAGATACTATTTTAAGAAAGGGAGACTCCACAGACAAAAGCAGGAAGCTATTAGTGCTATGCTAAGAACAGGTACTACTACAGAGACATTGGAGTTGGGGAAGGAGTTTTGTTAAAGAGGTGGAAATAATGGTATCAGGTCACAAAGTCAGGGCAAAAGGGGAGGTTTTCGGCTTGGGTAGCTAAGAAACCATTAATTCTATCTAATGGTGAGAGATTGAGTGAATTTTTCCCAGCAATTACTCCCTATCTAAACATTCTATCAGAATAAGTGATGATTGAGAAATCCACCAGGAACAATAGCAGTGATAAGACTAGGAATCATCACAGTTTCACTGTGAGTTAACAGAGATGTTGGCAGATTGGTGGGAAAGATACTGCAAAATACATTTAACAAGAGGTGTATGTTGGACATCAGGGTTACCTACTAAGTAGTTGGATATAGAGATCTAGATTCTGAAGGGAAGTCTGGGCTTGAGGTATACATTGAAAAGCAATGATTAATCAGCAGTGTTCATTTTATTTTGTGCAGTATGTGGGAACCCACTAGAACCTTAGGGAGGCAATGCTAAGTGGAGAAGAGTGTTCCAGGTCAAGCATAACCCACCCGGCCTGCCAGACACTAATGAAGCCACCAACGTCTATTCATGCAGCAATTTGAAAAGTGAGATCAAATTATCCTCCTCTTGACCACCTGTTTCCACACTGATGCTTTTACCCATGAAAGGATTAAGCATATTATCTTCTTGTCCAAATCACAATAATGGTAAAATGAGAAGGAAGGACTCATAACCCTTACCTAATGGCAGGATCTCCTCCCTAGCATCACTAGGCCTGGTGCCACCAGACTGCAGTCCAAGCTCATCCTACTCTATGCTGATCCAAGATATTTCAACAGAAGTGCTAATTACTGGAACCTAAAACAATGCCATACTGATGTTGCTAAAACAAATTCCTAGCAAAATAGTGAGAATATTTCTGCTTCATTTTATTACCACCAAAACCTAAGTTGTAGATTAATTTATTGATTATTTCAAAGACATGGTGACAGGGACAGTGGCCTTTGCTCTTTGGAATGACAATGCTGACCTGAGGCTCAGGGTGCAAAGAGCCTGCCATGAAAAATATGGTGAAGAGCCGGGCGTGGTGGTGCACGCCTTTAATCCCAGCACTCGGGAGGCAGAGGTAGGAGGATTGCCGTGAGTTCAAGACCAACCTGAGACTACACAGTTAATTCCAGGTCAGCCTGGGCCAGAGTGAGACCCTACCTCGGGAAAAAAAAAATATGGTGAAGAGTGATTGAGGAAGACTCAACATTAACCTCTGACCGATACACACACACACACACACACACACACACAGGAACACACACACACAGGAACACACATTCACACATGCAAAAAATATAATAGTGCTACTGAATACAAATACAAATGACTTTGTATTTGAGACACTTTAAAAAGTGACACAAAAAGGCAATGAAGTTCCAAGGATATAAGGGAAGGAGGCATATTTCCTTGAAGTTTCCCTCTATTCCTGCATGGCTTTCTTTTTTATTTCTCAGGGTGTCTAAAAGTCCTACCTTTGTTTTCTTGTGATTATTCTCCTTCCTCCAACACTGACATGACATGAGAGGAAGAGAAGAGCTCTAGAGATAGGAGTAGAATAGTCTGTCTGTCTGGGTCATAGGCTGCCAGTGGGAAGGAGTCTTCCAAAGCTCAGACTAAGGCACTGTCTGCTCATTAGTAAGCTAAAGGCACTGCAAACATTTGCCCACAAGAATAGTGTGGCCTAGTGGGGTAGACACATGTACAAAGTTCACAAATATATGTTATAAATAATATGAGATGATATAATGGAATTCTATAATCAAACCATGTATATAGCAAAGAGGCCTTCTATTCTCAAAGGCTGTGGTGAACATTTCTGACAGGAATCATTGCTAAGACTATCATAGGGACAGTGGGATTTGAGTTGCTGCTTGAAGAAGGGACAGAGCTTCCACATCCAGAAATGACGGAAGAATTAGGACTCAGAGAAAATGGCCTAAGAAAGCACATGCTTATCCATGAGAAATGGGACTGGACTATAGTGTTTATTCCTCATGTGTGAGAAGAGGAAGGTGAGGTTCAGCTTGAACTGAAGAGGACACTGAGTGCCAGCACCTATGGTCACATGGTGTGTCCTGAGACACTGAGCAATATCATATCAGCAGCATGTTAGAATGACTCACTCCAGTTCAGTAGCTAATGTAAGAAGATTAGGTCAATGCACAGGAATGTAAGCAGGAAAACCAGAAAGAAAAAAATATAGGAAAAGTAATGAATACCTAAAATCAATTCCATATAGTTAATGTACCTCTCTAGACTAAATTAATGGCAGGATAGGTAGAAAAAATATTTTATAATTAGCATTAAGGAAAGTTTTCTAACTTTATTTTTTAAACCTCACATTGTTTTTATTAAGCCATTGTCTGTTCTCTCTTTATTACTTGATGACTTCAGATTCAGGACTCTAAATGCTATGCAAATTAAGAGCTGAATAGATGAACACCTCTGTTTTCTGAGAACTTTTGTTTCTTATTAACAATATAATTAGAGATGCTTACTTTATACACAAAGCAACAATACAGAAACCACTCACCACCCCTTCACACCCACCAGGATGACTATTATCAAAACAGCACAAAGCAACATTAATTGGTGAGGATGTCAAGAAATTAGAACCTCTAAGCACTACTGGTGGGAATGTGATGTGTGCATCTACTGTGGAAAACTGCATGTGGTTCCTAAAAATGGAAAATAGAAATGCAAGCAGATATCTCTATAGCTATGTTCATAGCAGCATTATTCACAATAGCCAAAGGTATAAATAACCCAAATAAATCAACACAATGTGGTATACACATACAGTAAAATATTATTCAACTTTCAAAATGAGGAAAATTCTGATACCTGTTACAGCATGGGTACACTTTGAAGACATGTTCGGTGAAACAATCCAGTCACAAAAGGACAAATGTTGCACAATTCCATTCATACAAAATAGTCATGCTCATAAAAACAGAAAGTAGAGGGCTTGTTTCCAGAGATGGGAGGCAGAGTATAAGGACATTTATCCTTATTTAATGGTACAGAATTCCACATTGGAGATGAAAATGTTCTGGGGGATGAACTGTGATGATGGTTATATGCCAATCTGAATACTTAATGCCACCAAACTAGATATAGATAGTTAAGTGTAAACAATTTTTCCACAATTAAAAAATATCTGCTGACCAAATTAAGACTATATTCCAAAATGCTAGGATTTTAAAAGTATGAATCCCACCCCAGTGAAAGAAAAGTCATCAGTGTTTCTGGGGACAAGGTGTGACCAATCCCTATGACAGAAGGAAGACAGTGAAAAGAATAAGCATCCCAGGAGTGCCTGGGCAAGCACAATACGGGTGAGACTGGGGTGCTGTAACATCAGATCCTGGGAACATCCACTCTGAGCAGGGCCTCCCCCCTATCCTGGCAGCCAAGGGATCTAACTTCCAGAATCACCAAGGGTGAAAAGACCTTCATGAAGCAAACCCAGCCATTCAATTCCTCTTCATCAATGCTATGTTCCATTCAGAGGAATAGGTAGAATGCTCCTTCAATGGGAGAAAATGCAGCCCTGCATCTCCTATGCTGGCTCCAGGATCAGCTCAGGTTGTAAAATACTGGACCCACACTTCACCACAGCCCAAATATCACATGCTGCTCCAGCTGCAGCCCTAACAGAGAACTGATGTGATGATAAAAATAAGAAATGTAAAACTAACTCATTAAAAAAATTAATTCCCCATGACACAAGCAGTGCATTGACTAAATTTCATCATAAAGTATAAATTACAGACTAAGATTACTGAACACCAGAAGGAAATAACAAGGTGAGCTTATCTCTTTTGAATGCTGGCCTGGGGAATCAAAATGAGTTGGAATGGTACACGAATAGATCTCAAAACAGTGGAAGGGTTTTGTTAACCATTCAGAGCTCTTGTGTACTTTCAAATATTTACAACACAGAGAGTTTTACCTAATACTGGGCTATAACTTACATGTAAGGGGGCGGAAAGAATGTCACAGCCACTCAATGGGTCATGACATGCAGAGACATTTTTCCGAACCATAACTGTGGGCTAACTCCACAAAGCATGACCCACATACCTCAACAAGGAGGGTCCAGGTGGATGGGGTAGGACATTGATAAGCCTAACAATGTTACCAACTTGACTGTATTCACTGAGTACAAAACTAATTAATAAAAAAATATATCCAAGCGTAATTTAGGAGAAAGAAACACAATAACGTTTTTCAAAGCTTCAAGATCAATTCAGAGGCTTTGGGTAGTAAGAGCAATGACTACATGCCAGTAGGCATGACTGCTACCTATCCTTGCCACATCAAACTAGTGATCTGATGAGAAAGCTTCAGAAGTTTCCTTTTTCCTTCTAAATGTAGTTCCTGCCATCATACATCCAGCTGGGCTGTGCTAGTCACTTGTTATTTAAGACATTTTAGATGAATATTTCATTTATGTACAAAATCAAGTTAAAGCCATCAAAAAGGCAAAGATATAACCTCAATGAATGGTAGCTATAACCACACAGCTTGAGTTAATCCTGAAATATGGAAGCTCCCTTGGCCTTATTAGTAATTTCCAAACTAAAGACTCAGATTTAGGATGACACCGTACTTCTGAGAGTTTCCCAAAGTTTTCAAACCAGGTAGGACTGCACATATCTTAACATCACTCCTTCCATGCTCTGGACTCTTGGGTACATGCAGAACTAACACTCTAATGCCCTAAGCAGGCATGTTCTCTTATTCTAGACTCTGTTCAGATCACATCTTCTTCTGCCACAGTGGAGCCAAAATCAAACAATTTCCTCCACTAGTTCTCCCTGCTCCTAAACCTGGCCACCACCTCCCAAACTGCATACTACTCTGAGCTCTCCTAATGTTCCCAAAATCCTGAGGCAGGCAAAAGACCTTAGAGCTTTAGAGGGAGAGCCTCAAACTAGAGATTCAATGCAGATGATCATCTGTATCCTTGTGGGATAGACAAGAAACTAATGGGGAACAAAAGGTTCACTTGTATTCATGGTATTGTAATCTCAATACCTTATTTGCCAACTTATTTGAAACATGTACAGCCAAATTCCATGTTGAGACTGGCTAGTCTATTGATGAGCGCAAGCCTGTAGGCACACACCAAGGCTCCCTTTCCACCCATTGTTTATCTAAGTTTTTCCTTGCTGTATAACACTAAGGGAGATACAGATAAAAGGAAACCACCAAAGAAACCCAGGTAAAGAAATAGTTGACAGGACACTCCCATGTGCCTTCCAAGCTGTGAGAAAAAAATTCATCTTTCTGTCTTACCAGTTATGAAAAAAATAAGGTATACATTTTACTAGGTCCAAAGGTGTTAAATCATGGTTAGAAAAAGAGTTTTCTAGGAATATTTTTTCCATAGAAAAAAATACATACTAGTTCTCTTAAAGAAGATAAGAATATGATGCAAACTACCACTCACATGCCTGGATGGCAGGGAACCACTAGGAAACTTATTCCTAACAAATGGATCTATAACCACAAAAAATAATCAATCCAATCAATTTTTAGGTTTTAACTTAACCAAAAACTTTTCTAAAAATATTTTTTAATTTAATTAATTTATTTATTTGAGAAAGAAAGTTAGAGAGAGAGGGACAGAATGGCACACCAGGGCCTCCAGCCACTGCAAAGGAACTCCAAATGCATGTACCACCTTGTGCATCTGGCTTATGTGGGTCCTGGGAAATCAAGCCTGGGTCCTTTGGCTTCACAGGCAAGCTTCTTAACAGCTAAGCCGTCTCTCCAGCCCCCAAATCTCTTTTTACTACTTCAACAATAAGTGTCATTTAGCCTTCTGAAATAGGTTTGTCTCAAGTGCATTACAGCACTAAGGAGGCACAGGCAACCTAAAGGACAGCATCTTAACTGGAGCAATTCCTAAACTTCGTGAGACTTGTGCACTCCTCCAACTCTCAGTCCATTCAAATTTACATTTCAACAAGTTGTACCCACAAGCAGCTGTTGGAGTAAGTAAATGCAATGACTTTTTGGAGAGGATGGGGTAACTAGCTAAGTCTTACATTCTGTCATAATGTTACTTTAATTTTCACTTAAATTTTATGCTAACATAAACAGAGTTAATGTATGCAAACATAAATTCAAAGCATTCATATATGATTTTAAAACTGTCCATAATGCCTACTCAGTTACTTACAAACAAGAACATTAAAAATTGGTTTGGGGGGTTGGAGAGATAGCTCAGCTGTTAAAGACACTGCTTGCAAAGTCTGACTGCCTGGGTTCGATTCCCCAGTACCCACAAAAATCCAGATGCACAAAGTGGCACATGAGTCTGAAGTTTGTTTGCAGGGGCAGAAGGGGGCCCTAGTGTGCCCATATTCACTCTCTTTCTGTCTATCCCCCCCCACCCCCTCTCTCTCTCTCTCTCTTCTCTCTCTCTCTCTCTCTCTCTCTCTCTCAAATGAACAAATAAGGATATTTTCTTAAACTGGTTTTCAGGGCTGGAGAGAGAACTCAGCAGTTAAAGGCACTTGCTTGCAAAGCCTGATGGCCCAGGTTAAATTCCCCAGTACCCATGTAAAGCCACATGCACAAAGCGATGAATACATATGGAGTTCATTTTCAGTGGCAGGAGGCCCTGGCACACCCATTTATCTTTACTCATTTTCCCTCTCTCCTTGCAAAAACTGTGACTACAGCATACTACAAATCTCTCTTTTTGTAACAAAGTGCTCAACCAAGTAAGAACCTTATAGCATACTTCTTGTTTGTATATTATTATTATTATTATTATTATTATTATTATTATTAACTGGAGAGATGGCTTACAGGTTAAGGAGCTTTCCTGTGAAGCTTAAGGACCCATGTTCGACTCCCCAGATCCCATGTAATCCAGATGCACAAAGTCATGAATGCGCACAAGGTTACACATACATCTGGCGTTCAATTTCAGTGGCTAGAGGCCCTGGTGCTCTCTCTCTCAACCTCTCTTTCTCTCTCTCTCTCTTTCTCTCTCTCTAGTTCTCATAAAAAAATAAAATAAGGCTGGACAGATGGTATAGCAGTTAATATGATTGCCACCAAAACCAAAGGACCCAGGTTCGATTCCCAGTACCCACATAAAGCCTGATGCACAAGATATATCTGGAGGTCATGTGCAGTGGCTAGTGGCCCTAGACTGCCCATTCTCTCTCTCTACTTTTCTTTCTCTCTCTCTTAAATAAATAATACAATACAATAAAAAGCAAACCATACAAGCCCAAGTACTAGAGCCAGTTGAGAATCTGAAGGTCTTGGACATCTGGCCAGTTTATGAATTGTCTCTGAAATGTTAAAATGGGCATTAAAGTATTTTATTTTATACTTAAGAAAAACAACAGAAAGAAAATGAGTACTGAAGCAAAGGATATTTCCTGAACAATGGATAGATTACATTTGACAAGGGCAGTAACCCACCCAACCATATCTTCTGCTCTCATTTGCTATAAATATACAGGCCAGGAGACATGTAGCTCAATGTGTTAGTCTCAGGGATACTTAAGCTTCCCATTATGACATGTGGTAAAACTTTCCCTAGAGTCAGGGGATTTATAGCCCTCCCACAGCTGATGAGAACTATCCCCCAAGGCTAGTAAAAGATTCTAACTCAAATATTTAAATTCACTTTTTTAAATGTTTTTATTCTAAAGCTCTCTTTTCCCAAATGGCCTATCTTGGTTTCATTTTAATAACATAAGTATAAATAAATACATATACAGTTTCTCTCCTCAAAAGAAGGTGGTTGAATCCAGTATCAATTTTTGACAGCAAGATTTATATGGCTTAAAGAGAGTGGTCACAAACACTTGGGAAATTAAATGTACAATTGTATTCATGAAGTATAAACAGCCAAGCTGCATCTGTTTCTATTACTACTTACCTAATACAGATTTTATTAAGATGAATATTTTTCAATACTGACTGGAAAATCCCTGTAGCATTTTTTCTGTTTTCATAACACCACAAGGTCAGCACACTTTTTGAAACAATGATTGAGAAAATCAGAAAGAGTATGTAACATTTATCATAAATATTTGATAAACACATTTACCACATCATGCACAGGTCTTCATTCTGGCATCATATGATGCACAGACTTACAGTGGTTTGTGAGAGCACAACGTGCAAATCTGGCATGATCCAGTTCTAGATGCTATTCATCATCTGCATCCTTTGGAATCGTTTTTTGTCAGAACAACCACAGTGCTTTGAAAACAAAGTGTAGCACATCAAACAATGACTTGTATCAACAACAGAAATTTAATTGAAGAGCCAATTATTTTGTCTTCTGAGGAATGTAGAACGAAGGAATATTTCTCAGATGATTCAGTGAGTGAGGGAAAAAGCAAAGACCAAGAAGAATTTAAATAACTATAAAGAAAGTGTGATTTGTTCAAACTTCAGTTATCAAGCAAACAACCTATGAAGTTCTATGTTGTCCTCTAAAACACACTAACAGTTTCTACTGCAAAATGTCTGCTTTTCAAAGAGCTTATTGTGTAAGAGACACTATCAGAGAGTTTATAGTGGATGGAGGCAAGCGGCAGGGTCCAGGAGAGCTTTCTGCTAGCTCACCTACAGCTGGTCTGTTGTGTGCGTAGTTTCTACACCAGTAAGTGACGTGGAGCACACAGCACAGCTGAGAGTATGAGCACTGGAAATTGATCCTCTGGGTATGAATGATATCACAAAATGACTTTGTTATACCCCTTCCTAGCCCCCACCGTGGCTGGAGCTTGCACACAATGGTCACACCCTCAGGGCAGCTTCATGTGGCTAGACAAGGACTTTCCGTGCCACCACTGTCCCTGAAATCTCACCAGAAGGCACAGAAGCAGCTCAACTAGGACAGACCAGACCCTCTCAATCCATACTTTCCACTTGTCTGTGCCCTTTGTTTGATAGGCTCTGAATACATTGTTAACTGAGACCACACAACTTGGTGAACTCACAAGTTTTCAAACACACAAACACCATGACACCCTTTTACACCCAATATTGCAACTATGGGCTTACTGAGTTCACATGATAGAAAACAGCTTGTGAGTGAGAATACAAGAGAAACTTCTACACATTTTCACTTAGTTCTGAGGTAAACCTTTCTATGAGGTGTCATGTAACACCCTTCTTTGAATGTAATAATAAAATTACCAATCACACTAATTAAACAAACTTAACACAGTAATTTCATGATTTCTTCTACTACTTAGCTGCATGCAGGCAGAGTCCCAGTATGTTAGAAAAAGAAAAGAAAAAAACATTTTTTTTTCTTGACATGCCACAATTTACTCTTGTGTACTCATTCCCTTTGACTAGCAAATAAAAAGGCAAAACTACTGACCTTCAATACAGCTTTCACCCGTTAAAAACACAAAATATAATGATTCCTCCAACAATATGAACTTCCATGTCCAAATGGTCTCTGAATGCTTGTGAGAATTTTAGCGTTAAAGTCTGACATTTGTTTCTAGTTAAAAGTCATAACTAACACCATTACTAATCTAGTAATACACCCCAATCCTAAACATTACTGCTGACTACAGTCCCCTCTGTATTAACTTCCAGCATGTATAGTAAATGAGATGAAACTCATCTGGTTCAGGGTAAAGTCAAAATCCTTCTTGAATTACATTCAATAAAACATGTGAAAACTGGACTGTGGCATGGCTTAAAGGTTTTTGTCTTGGATTCTACACCAGAATAGCCCTAAGCTGCAGTGCAATAGTGCAGAGCTTTCCTGGGCCCTCCTAAGACAACTCCCAGCAGAGCACTCCCCATGTTTTACAGTGACATCTGTCAGCCAGTGGCAGGGAATCCCAACTTTGCGCAGCTGTCCTCAGCACCACTCTGAACAGCTTCTATCCACCCACAGAGTGGTGCAGTCTTAACAGGTCTCTGGTGCACAAAGTACATTGTTAGCATGAAGGAACTGTGGGTGAACGATGCTCTTGACTGTCAATAAAACCAAGCCGTCAAGTATTAACTCACTGCAGGACACAAGCACGACATATGGCAACCAGAAATTTTAATAATTGGTCATCACTAAATACAAATTTAAAATAAGTGGCACACTTAGCATCATGGGAAGACAGAGCATGGCGTGATGCTCGGTTTTGTGAAAATTCAGTTAACCCAGCCTTCCATTAGATAAATATGTGAAAACTAAGGGAAAAAAGCTATTATGCATATTAGAATTTTTAATGTTTAATCATGTTAATTTACGGTTTGAGAAGGAACCCTGCTATATGTTAGTGATTATCTGGTAATCAGTAAATAATGTAGATATGTAGACCCCAGAAATAATTTTATAAAATGCAATGTTACCTCAGACATATAATTAGATTACCAGCTAATTTCTCAGGCCTGATAATATGACACAGTCCAGGGATGAATACTTTTCAGTGGTAAAATCGAGGGGGTAGGGAAAGTCTAGGAAACTGCTAAACTTCCAAAATTCTTAGGACCTGCATCCTAGTCTCCAAAATTCAGTGCATTTGACCTGCTGCGCCCAAATGCCAACACATCCTCCTAACCAGAACATGAAGAAGAAAATTCTCGCCATGATTTGACCAAAACAAAATCCTTTTATAGTTCTCACATAAACATACTCACAAAGTGCACACTGCACCTATCAATTGGACATGACTTAACCCAAAACTCTACCACCTGCTTGGGGGCCTGGCGCCCGTGGTACTGTCCTTTCCTGATCAGAGCTCTCCACAGACACAAACAGCCCCCGAATTCTCATGGCTACCGTGAGGATCAAAACTGAAGGAAGGGTATGAGACCCCTGCAGGGCGCACCCTTCCTACTTCCTCCTTCAGAAGACGCATGGACAGCAGCTCCTGACCACAGTCAAGTTCAACAATCCACAAAGAAAGCAGCAGGCACATTTCGGTCCGACTCAGCTAACCAAACCCCAAAGGAATGAAAAGTTTCAGGCGGGCCCCAACCAGGAACTAAACTTGGGCTTTCCCCAATGACACAGTCTCGGAGACTGCCATGTGGAGAAGTGGCCCTCGCCAAGCTCCCTTCCCCTCCTGGATCGCTTGGAGTCCAGCGCCAGACCCGAGGCTTGTCCAGCGGCCGTCGGGGCGGGTCCCTGAGCCCCCCGCGCCCGCCCGCCAGCCCCGGGGCGGGGAACTTACCGCACCGCTTGCACAGCACGCGGCCGACCTCCTTCTTGACGCTGCGGCCGGTCTCCAGAGGGGGGAACGAGGCTCGGAAGGCGGCGGGCGTGCTGCTGCTGCTGCTGCTGCTGCTGCTGCTGCTGCTGCTGCTGCTGTTGGCATCGGGCTCCATGAAGAAGATATACCCGCTGTCCTCCTTGAGCCGCCCGCAGGAAGGGAAGGCGGGCTGTCCCCAGGTCCCCAGGCGCACGGTGAGCAGCGAGTCCTTCTTCAAGCCCCCGGCTTTCGCCGCCCACACCTGGTGCACCTTTACCAGATAGGACGCCGGTTCCCCAGGCTCCGCCGCGCCGGGCGTCCCGGGGAAGGTGGGCAGCGGGGGGTCGGCCCGCACCCCGGGCCGGTCGGTGGCCGTCGCGTCCCTGTCGAGTGCCCCCTGCTGCCGCCGCGGGAGCAGCCTGCCCTCGATGACCACGGCGGCGCGCCGAGCCAGCTCCCGCACCGAGCCCGCGCTGGGCGGGGACGGGAAGCACGGCGAGGCCCCCGCGGGAGCCGCGCGGTCGCCGGCCGCCGCCCCCGGCGCCAGGCCCGCGGTCCCCAGCAGCAGCGGCAGCAGCAGCGGCAGCAGCAGCGGTGGCGGCAGCGGGCGGGCGGCGGCGGCGCCGGGCCGCGGGGCCCTGGGGCCGGCGTCCCCGGGGCGGCGCGGGGCGCGTCGCCATCTCATGGCGCGAGGTGCGTGCGGGCTCCGCGCTGTCGGTTCGCGCTAGGCTCGCCCGGCGGGGCGCGCGGCTCCCGGTGCCTGCCCCCCGCCGCTCCTCCCCGGGCCCTCCTCCCGTTATTCGTTTATTGGGGTCGGGAGGAGAGTTGTTCGTGGGAGGAGGGGGAGATGGGTGGGACCACAGAGAGCCGACGAGGTACGAGGGCGAATTAAAAAATAAATGAATAAATAAACAGAAAGGGGGAAAGCCGCTGCGGCCGCCTGGGCTGCCGGGAGCGACAAGTCCCCTGGCGCGCCGCCGCGCCCGAGCCCTGCTGTCGGGGCTGCTGTCACCGGAGGAGGACGTGGAGGTGGAGATGCTGCCGCCGAGCGGGGACCAGTCCTTTGTGTGAAGTGATGCTGCGGCGGCTGGGGCTGCGAGCGAGCGGCGGGAGAGAGCCCTGGAGGCGGAGTTGCGTGCCTGGAAATCGCTGGGTGGCCGCGGCGGTGGCAGCGCCCTGAGCCTCGCCAGCCTGTTTACCTGTGGTGCGAACTCCTCGCCCCGCGCCGCCCGTCCCCATGCTGGTTCCCGAGCCGGGCGAGACTTGGTCCTGCCGGGTCTTCCTTTCCCTGCGAGCCTCCCGCCGGTTTCGGTGCCGCCCTGGCTGCTGCAATGGGAGGCCGGGCTGCAGTCCGAGTGGGCTGCGTAGATGGACTGGGGATGAGAGGTGACGCTTCAGTGAGCTCCTGGGGACCTGTTAGCCGCGCAGGACACCCAGGCGAGGGGACAGGGCCGGGGTGGGGCCCAGGAAGCGGGTCCTCCTCGGCTTGGCTTAGAAAAAAGTTTGCAGTGAGCTGGTTACTTTGACAGTCAGAAGGAAGCAACGTGTTCCTAGGAGATAAGCAGCAATTAAAATGACAACTGTAAAACACGCCCTCTTTCTCTCCAACACACACACACACACACACACACACACACACACACACATACACACATACAAACGCACGCACGCACAGGCACGCACTAAGTGCACTTCAGCTATGATGCCTCCTCCATTCCATTCTTGGGACTGTCACCTTCAGACTTTCCCCAGCCTGTTCGTCCACTGGAACCCAGGCTCATAGGACATGCATGCAGAAGCGGAGCTTAAGCAATGTGCTTGCGCACGAAGTCCGTTTCACATAAAGTTTTTGGAGCTTTGTCTATTAGTATTAAGTTTCCGTACACACTGGAACAAAAGATTGTAGGCATGAGATGTAGTAGGCTAAGTGTTGTTTCATCTATACTGCCAATTAACTTATTTGTATTAGCATACAAAGAATTCGGTTCATTATCTTGTGTGTTTCCAACAAATTTTGTTTTAAGGAGGTACATCCACAACAGGAATCTGTCACACCCCTGGGATATTCACTCCAAGCAGCATGATTGAAGAGAAAGAGAACAGACCATTTCAGGGGAAACATTTCATCCATTTAGGTGCTTTTATAATGGTGAGTGTGTTCAATAATAAAGCTGAGTTAAAGTTGTGCAGTGGGCAATAAATAGATCCACAGTGTGAAATCTGAAGATTGTAAAAGCACTCTAACTTCTTAATGTCTTTACTCTCTGATATTCTACAAGTTGCCATTTCTTGAAAGTATGGCATGTAAGCCTTCTTTTTTTGTTTTGTTTTCGTTTTGTTTTCCTGTTTTGCAGTACTACAGATTGAACACAGGGCCTTATACATGTAAGGCAAATGATCTGGCACTAGGCTATATCTCTAGAACCCTAGCTTCCCCCTTTTGACTTTTTTTTATTTTGATACAGAAATCTTGCTAAAGTCAGGCTAGGCTTCTCATTCTGCAGCCCAGTCAGGACTTGAACTTGCAATCTACTTATCCCAAACTTCTGATTAGCTAGGATTATAGCCTGTGCCACCATGCCCTACTAGCTGCCATGATCTTGTAATTATAAAAATTATAAAAAACAATTACAAAGAAAATTATTTTTAAATCTTATAAAAAATTTAAACAAGGTTATAGGCCACAGAGATCTTTGGTTCTTGGCATTCCAAAGTTGCATTGTCTCAAGGAGAGAATAGAGTGTGGATGCTCACTGTTCCAGGAGAGGAGCCCTGTCTCTTATACTCTGATGGAGCAGCAAAAAAGGGTCATCACAGAGCAGCAGAGTGTTGCAGTCTTGGCCTCCAGTACCTGTTCTCTTAAACTCTGGTGCTGCCAGCTACTCTTTGAAAGTTCAGACATCCAAGTTCTACTAGCTTTCCATTGTTATTTTATGCTTTTGTGGTTTTGACTTGATGGTTTTAGAGGTTTAAGTCTTACCTAGGATACTTCATCTCTGCCTTTCAGTCAGTTATCTCTCACTACATGACAAACCATTCTAAAATGAGTTGTCCAAAACCAGTATCCATTCATCTAGCCTGGGAGGATGGAGGTTGTCTGGGACTGGGCTCAGCAAAAGGGGTTCTTCTGCCAGGGGAGTGACTAGTCTGTGATGGTCTCACTTGAAACACCTCCCCTCAGAAAGAAGGTGGTCTCATCCTTCAGCTGGCAACCTGGGCTTGTTGGGGGAGGCTGAATATGTTCCAACAGCTTAACCCGGAGCCTGTAAGATCTCTTGGAGCCTAAGCTCAGAATTCATCTCATGACTATCACCCCTATGGGAGGGGGAGGAGGAGCTTCTTATTCACATCAGGAACTGAAAAGTTGCATTGCCAAAGGGCAGAGAACTAATAAAGAACTGAAGACATTTACTGCAAATGATCCACCATTCTTCTTAAGCCTTATTTCAGTTCTACTTGCCCTATACAGCTTCTTTTTAAGTAAATACTAAACATCCTGAGTAACCAATTCCTATAATGCTCTCCATCAGCATTCACTGCTCATATCTACATCTTCACTTGTGGTCATGTTACTTCATTGAGCTCAAAAGTTTCAGTTTTCTTCCCATCTCATCAAATAGATTGGAAGCTTGTTAGAAAGCAGGGGTTTTGCAACCTCAATTCTCATTTTCACTTGGTTATGGGAACATATTAAGCATTCGAAAATGTCATCTAATTAATCAGGGATTGGTTTAGCAGTGTGCTTAACATACATTACCCCAGCACTGTCACAGACAGATGGAATTCTAGGCAATAAAAACAACAATAAAATGTTAAAGGACTGGCCTACAAAGTCATTAACTGCATTTTATCTATGATCAACCATGAGCTGCTTCTCTGAAAAGGTACTTTTAAAAATGCTTTTATTGACTCCCACATTTCCCCCTACTCCTATCTCTGCAGTGTGGTAAGGCATAATTTAGATGGATATTTTCAGTGCAAAGGTAGGCTGCCTTGGAATAGTGCAGTTCTAAGAATTATTTGCACATGTATTTTATTTCAATTCTTATATTGGAACCCTCATTACCAGAAGACCCTCTATGAAGAAACTTTACTTATTTTGACCTTTTACTGAGGGGCATTGATATTTCTAATGTGATTACCTTATGTTTAAGAAAAGCTATGAATAACTGTCACATAGGCTTAAATGTCGTCTAGAACTAGGATGGTTTAGTTTGTCCATATTACTGTTTTATTTTATTTGTTTGTTGTGTGGTGCTAGGGATCAAACCCAGGACATGGTAGGCAAGCACTCTACTACTGAGCTATGCTAGTAGCCTCATTTCACTGTTTTAAAAAGACAGGAGGAGCTGAAGAGATGGCTCAGTGGCTAAGACACTTGCCTGCCAGTCCTCATGACCCACATAAACCAGGTGTAGAAAGTGGTGCATGCATCTGGACTTTGTTTGCAGTAACTGGAGGTCCTGGCGTGCCCATTCTCAACCCTCACCCTCTTCTTTAAAAAAAAAAGAGAAAGTTAGGCATATTCTTGGAAACATCTTAAAACCAATAGTTCTTAAACTTTTGGGTGTAACAGATCATTTGGGCATCAGAATACAATGACTACTGGTATGGTGGTTTGATTCAGGTGTCCCCCATAAACTTAGATGTTCTGAATGCTAGGTTCTCAGCTGATGGAGGTTTGGGAATTAACACCTTCTGGAGGCAGTGTATTATTCAGGGTGGGCTTATGGGTATTCCAGCCATTTTCCCCTTGCCAGTGTTTGGCACACTGTCCTGTTGTTGTCTACCTGATGTTGTCCAGGAGATGTTGTCCATTCTCTGTTTGTGCTATCATTTTCCCCTGCCATCACAGAGCTTCCCCTAGAGTCATTAACCAAAAATGAACCTTTTTTTCCCCACAAGCTGCTCTTGGTCAGGTGATTTTGGCCAGCAATGAGAACCTGACTGTAACAGTAAAATTGGTACCAGAAGTGGGGTGCAATTGCTGCTAGACACCTGACTGTTTGGCTTTGACCTTTTGGAGCTGATTTTTCTAGAAGAATGTGGAAGGATTTGAAACCTTGGCCTAAGAGACATCTTGCAGTGCTGTAAGTACAACTTGATGGACTATTCTGATCAGAGTTGAAAATGATCTTTGCCTGGACTGGGCTAGAAGCAGTTTGTGTGAGAAGTTTTCTGTTATGTCCATGTCCTGAAAACTTGCACAGGGTTGCAGTACATAGAAATGGACTGGTGTGACCAGAAGGATATGACACAGAAATGAAATATTTTGGCTGAAACACCTGCCTGTTAAGCTGCAATTGTATGAGAGGTTATAACCAGTGAACTTGGGCCAGCTGACCTAAAAAGGGACAACAGAAAGAATTCAGTGTTTTGAAGGGGCCTGAATGCTGAAGGAGTGTCCTGTTCTTCAAAGTTTGCTTTATTCCCCCATGGATTAACAAATTGGCACCCCACCTAGTATTGGAATATAAGAAATGCAGGAAACCTGGACATGGTGGTGCACACCTTTAATCCCAGCACTCAGGAAGCAGAGGTAGAAGGATTGCCATGAGTTCAAGGTCATGCTGAAACCACATAGTGAATTCCAGATCAGCCTGAGCTAGAGTCAGACCCTACCTGGAAAAAATATAAACAAATGCAGGAAAGAGAGGGTCATTGAATTTGCAACACAGTCTTGTGTCTTGGCACATTCCATGGATAGTGTGAAGCAGGTTTGCTGGATGCCTGCATGGAGACCCAATGGAGCCGAGAGGGTGAACCGTGGCTTGCAGCAGAGACCTAACAGAGATGCCAGAATCATGAGACGGTTGCTAAGGAGAGATGCTGGCCCCAGATATAGTTTTCCAAGACTGTGAGTAGCCTAGCTGGAGGGGCAGAATTGAAATATCAGAGACTTGTTGCTAGTTAGAGAACTATTGGACTTGGAGATTTGTCACTGGCTAGAGTTGTTGGAATTGTAGCTACAGTTTGATGTTTGCCCTGGTTGTTTGAAATCTTGTATTAGTTCAGTATTTCTTTGTTATGCCCAATGCCATCTTTTGCAGTGTGAGTGTTTATTCTATGTCATCATGGATTTTGGGGGTATTTTTTGGTATTATGGCTCAGTTAAAAGATCTTGGATTGTGGGAATATTTGAACATCTTTAGGACTGACAGATACTACCGGGACTTTTAAAGTTGGGTGAATGCATTGCATTTTACATCATGTATGGTTATCATTTTATGGGGCCAGTGACAGAATGTGGTGCTTTCATTCAGGTGTCCCCCATAAACTTAGATGTTATGAATACTAGGTTCCCAGCTGATGGAGATTTGGGAATTAACTCCTTCTGGAGGCAGTATATTGTTGGGGGCAGGCTTATGGCTATTATAGCCAGTTTTCCCTTGCAAACACTGTTTGGCATACTCTCCTATTGTTATTGTCCACCTGATGTTTGGTGAGGAAGAAGTGATGTCCACCCTCTGGTCATGCCATCATTTTCCCCTGCCATCATGGAGCTTCCCCTTGATTCTGTAAGCCAAAATGAAACTTTTTCTCCCCATAAACTGCTCTTGGTGGGGTGGTTTCTGCTAGCAATGTGAACCTGACTGCCACAACTGGCCAGCTTCCAGAAGTTCTGATCCAGTTCATCTAGGTTAGGGGAGATGGTTCAGTGGTTAAGGGCTTGCTTGAAGACCTGCTGACTTGGGTTGGATCTTCCACAGTGCCCACATGAAGCTAGATACAACGTGATGCACATATCTGTAATGCTAATGATGTATAGCAATGGGAGGTGAGCCAAGAGATCTCAGATGCTTGCAAGCAACAGCTGCAAGAGAGACCAGTTTTCCAAAGAAGGTGGAAGGAGAAGAGACATGACCCAAGGTTCTACTCTGACCTCCATATTCATGCCATGGCATGTGTGTGCCCATATGCAAACACATATACCTGCATATACACATAAACATACACACAAAAAAATAATAAAAATTAAGAAAATGTATTTCTACCAAATATGCTGGTGGCACTGCTATGCTGCTGATGGAAAGAAGGTAGTTCAACCACCAGTGCAAGAAATATGAGATTTCTAAATTTGAATATCCACTGGATAGCATGTGTAAACCTACTTAGCATTATATTCAAGTATTCAGTATACTTTCTATCATAATTTTTCCATTCCAATTTAAATAGGTTGATATGGATTATACCCTTATTGATCAACATCTGGTATTAATTACCAGGTTTATTCTATGGTTAGTAGGTATGAGTAACCCACCACCTATGGACAGTAAAGTTGAATGCTTCCTTGGGCTTAGCTTATCTGGGGTCAAAGTTGGAAATAGAAGGGGAGATGGTTTGAATCAGATGTTACCCATAAACTCATGATGTGAATGCTTGGCTCCCAGCTGGTTGCAATTTGGAAGGTGGAGGGTTGCTAGAGGAAACATGTTTCTGGAGGTGGGATTAGGGGTTTATTGCCCAGCTTCCCCTTGACAGAGCTCAGCTCACTCTCTTGCTGTTATTTGACACCTGCTGTGGCAAGGGGTGATATCCAGCCTCTGCTCATGCCATGCTTTCCCCAGCCATCATGAAGCTTCATTTTGACACAATAAGCCAAAATAAACCCTTTCTTCCCATCAACTGCTTTTGGTACTGTGTTTTGTCCCAGCAAAGCAAAGATAACTACCAACAGAAGGAAAATAAGGGATGAGAGCAATTTTCATCATGTTACCTATAATATTTTATCTACACAAGCACAGAAAGAACAGACAAAATCATATAGATAAATGTGAAATAATATTTTCACTAGTTACAAATTTTGGAAAGGGAGCCTACAATTGGGTCCACACTGCAATGGCAACACAACAAGGGTTTCCAGCCTAGCACTCTATTCCTGATTAAATGGTTCTAAATGGTAGCTACTGAAGGGGCAACAGGTGCTCCACAGAGGCACGGATATCTACTTTATCATCATTGACCAATAGCTTGCCAGAGGGCACACCTCCAGCCATAAATCATGAACAACTAGACTGTAGGTCCTGCAATCCTGAATTGTACAGTCCCACAAGAAACCTTGCATGCTTCCCAGCCTGATTCAGAGCAGACACAAGGTCCACAAATACTTAGACAAAACACATTAACAACAAACTGAAGAGACACCCTTAGAGGCCACCCAGAAGAAACAGGAGGGAGGATGATTCTCTCTGCTGCAGAGTAGCTGGAACAGTAGAAGACTTGTAAAAGACCAGCTGCATAGCTCATGACATGTAAGATGTCTGATCCCTTCCATTCACCCAGACCTCTTGTCCAGCCATCCATTTGTTTAGTGATTTTCTTTTATAAAATCTAATGCTATGTGGCATAAGGAGTGAATACAAACATGGAAGTTTCCTGACTTGAAAGAACTCAGAATCTAGTGCCACTAATCATATGCTTGATAGTATGTGAATCTTCACATACTTCAGGCCACTGGGAGGGAGGAGAAGAGAATGAAATCAAGAGGATTTTCAACTTGTTCTTTTGCGATTCACCCACGTCTTCGAACCTGATAACAAACATGGATATCAGTACTCTCAAATAAGTTTGTTTCCTTGACCCACCAACACAATTATTGTCAGTGTTACACTTTAAATATGGCTTATATATTAAAGACTTGGTCCACAAATGATAGCACTGTTTTGGGAAGTGCTAGAAAATTAGATGCTGGGACCCAGCTTAAGGAATGAGGTTACTAGGGGGTGGGTTTTGGTGGGTATCTTGTCCCTGGCACCACTTTCCCCCTTCTTTCCTCCTCTTCTTTCTTCTCCTGTTCTTCCTCCTCTCCTTCCTCTCTTTCTAACTTTCCTTTTCCTGTCTGATATGAGGTCAGTGTATTCTGTTTCACAACAGGCCCCAAATCAATGGAGCCAAGGCTTTATAGATGGAAACCTTCAAAACTGTGAGGCAAAATAAATCCTTCCTTCTTTTAACTTTTTTTTGGGGGGGTGTTCAATGTAGGGTCTCTCTCTAGACCAGGCTGACCTGGAATTCACTATGTAGTCTCAGGGTGGCCTGGAACTCCCTGCAATCCTCCTACCTCTGCCTCCCAAGTGCTGGGATTAAAGGCATGCGCCACCATGCCAGGCTTCCTTTTAACTTTTTCTGTCAGGAATTTTGGTTGCTGAAACAAAAATATTACACATTTATTCATCAAAGAGATGAGTAACCATTGAACATGTACTTTGTGCAATACAATTTAAGATGGGATCAACTAACATCAGTCTTCAATTCTGCTTATTAAAAACCAACAACCTAAAGAAAAGATAGGAATTTATATGTGCCTGTTTCATGCTTAATAATTTGCTTTTGAGACAGGATCTCATCCTCTAGTTCAGGTTGGCCTTCATACACAGTATAATCTAGGCTGCCTGGAACTGTCAATCTTCCTGCCTCCACCTCCTCAGTGCCAAGATTACAGGCAAGAACTGCCACACACAAACCTAGCTTTCTTTCACAAGATATTTAAGAAAATTAAATTGACTTATTATATAAGAATATTTCTTGGAAAGCTGGGTGTGGTAGCACATGCCTTTATTCCCAGCACTCAGGAAGCAGAGGTAGGAGAATCATAGTGAGTTTGAAGCCACCCTGAGACTACATAGTTAATTCCAGGTCAGCCTGGACCAGAGATCCTACCTCTAACCCCCTTCCAAAAAAAAAATATTTCTTGGAAACCCCAATATATGTAAATACAAACTAGGTAAATGATACCTTGCCCTCAGCATTCTTTTACTCTAAGTAAAGTACTCTAAGTACTCTAAGTGACAAGAGCAGTAAATTTTGGAAATTATCTTCAATATGATCCTTAATGCCTTCATTTCTAGGAGCTCACTACTTCCTAATGGTGCTTATTCAATTATTAAGCATATTTAACTATTTGAAAGGGCTTTTCTATAATGAGCCACAAGATACTGGTTAAATACTTGGTCATAAAATCTAAAGGGTGACTCTGTGTTGTGTGCCACATTATGTTACTATTTGTTCAGACTGAGTCAGTCACGATCACTGCTCTGGGGCTAGCAATCTTGCCTCTCCCATCTATTTGCATGAATTAGTGACCTTGTGGGGATTGTTGAGTTCTTGTTGTTGCTGCTGCTCTGTATATGTATGTGCATGTACTCTCTGGTGGAGAGATGAAAATCTGAGGAAGAAAGAAAGGTAGAAATCAGAGGACAGAATGTGAAAGCTTCTGAGGGTAGCTCAGAACAAGGGCTCAACCTCAGAAATAGAGACCACAAGATCAGGTCATTTTGATAAAGAAATGTGCAACAATTAAAGATACATTACCTTGCATGTTGTTGTAAAACTCAAGTAAGAGAGTACAAGTCTGTGTGGGGAAGACCTCTTCCAGTTGTGGAAGGAAGGAACATTGCAGGTTTGCTCTGAAGGAGCACAACACCAGTGGGTACTTCACTGTACTTGTTAGAGAAAGTGAGGGACCATGTTCTTGTGACCTTGCCCCTGAAGGAGCCCAACTCACTGCAGATTTGGTTCCATATAAGAATTGCTTTCCTTCCAATTGTTACAAAAGGATTCACTGGAATTCTTAAAGCAGTCTAAATAATTTTCTTTAGGAATAAATAAAACGTAGGAAACAAATCTTTTGACAAGCTTTTAGTCAACTAAATGGCCATTTTTATGATGGAAATTTTAATGAACTTTTAAAAGTAGTGTATGACCCTGCTAATTCCAACATCAGGAAGCAAAAGTAGAGTGTGCTTCATGAGCCACAGGTAGAGTCATGGCACTTCATTCTTGACAATTTGGCAATTTTCTGATTGATTTGGTATGGAAGCACTCAAGATCATCCATCCCGTGAAAGTGTTGGGATAAAGCTGGCACTTTCAGTCATATGGAGAGAAAACAAAAGATTTTTGGAACTTAGAATTGCATTCTACTTCACTGCATTCATTTCTTCCCTTGAGTTTCATCCCTCCAACTTTACAGGTTTATTGACCTTTGGGGTCATGGATTCTTGTGTGTCAGCATAAGCCACATATACTGTGGATACTCAGAACTCTTTAACATAAGCATAATACATGTAAGTCCTTTTATACTGACTTACACTGACTTCTGTTCTGAAGTTTTCAAAGTTCCTATGATAGAGATTTTACTTGGCCAAGAAGTGTAGGAGCCTGAAAAATAAGAATATGTAATAGAAGATACCAACATGGAAAACAATCAATTTCTTGCCCTACTGGTAAGTTTCACACCAGTATTTATTTGTTCACAAACAGATGGTATAAATAAGTACTTTATATTCTGCCCTAACACACAGAATATCATTCTGTCAACATAGAATATTATGAACTTTTCCCACTAGGTGATATATAGACTGACACACATTAGCTGTTGAATCAAAACAGATTGTATATACCTAGTCTGAAATCCTTTTGTTTATGAATGATTAAGAAAAAACAAGACTCAGTGAGGCTGATTGCTTTCCCAAAGGTCATAAAGCTTTCTGTGTTCAGGTGGAGGCTCGGAACTCAATATCTGATGTACTTATGTGTTTGCACATGGTCATGATATCTGAACTGAAAACCATCTCAAACTTCCTCAAAAGCTGCTGGCCTAGGTAGGCCTTCTCATCAAAGATGATTTCTGCTAGTGACAGGGTTTATCAACTTAGCATCTCATAAATTATGAGCTTTCAGCAGACCATGCTCAGTTCTCCATCATAGAGGTCTCCCGTGAGGTGAGGAGAAGCATCCACAGGCCACCATTCTACAGCCTTCCCTGGGGTTTTTCATGTCCCCAGAGTACTGTTCCTCAAAACAAGCATCAACATTCTTGACACTGTCTCTGTGTACTGGGTGTGTCATTTCTCCAAAGTTCTTATTTTTCCTAAGCACAAATTGGGATATGATAGAGCTAAAGGCTTTTCTATTGTCTTTTTCTAGAATGCATGACAAGAGATGCATCCTAAAAGTCAAGGACAAATACACAATAACCTACCAGAATTATCAGATCTGAATGCAGATAGATAAAGATGATCTAGATAGAAATGATATAGACATTAATTTTCTTAAGGCTTAAAGTCCAAAATATAATTATGAGGCTTATTCCCAAATAAGAATTTAAAAAGTTATTATGATGTCTATTTGATTGTGAAGGATATGTCCATAAGAGACAAGACTTAATAATATAATTCAATAGATATTCCAAATGGTTGACTGTCTAAAATGAGACAAAAAAATTCTTTCATTGCAGACCTAAAGATATAGCTGCTTCTCCAGTGGTGATCAGGCCCATGTCTAAAGCCTTCTCTCACCACAGGAGTTCTTTAAGCTTAATCATATTCCAAATTAGAAACTGTATCAGATTATAACACAGATTGTATTAGGAGTGACAATATAGGATTAGACATACATTTCTTGGATTCAGATTCCCTCCTCAACCCTCACCAGCTACATGGACTTAGGGAAGTTACTTAACCTCTTCATACCTCAGTTTCATTAACTATAAAATGATAGTAACACTATGTCACTTTTAAGATTAAAAGTACCTGGCATGCAGTAAGTACTGTGTAGATTACTACACTTTTATTGTTATTCATGAGCATAGTAATAACTGCCTAAAAATTAGTACGAGTGTGTGTGCATGGGCATGCAACACAAAGGCAATTAATAAATGTTTGAATGATGAAAAAACTGAACCTCATAATAAAGATTTTTAAAAAAACGCATTTTCTCAGCTGCCCTCCAGTCTTCAGAATTCCCCAGAGGATGCTGCAAACTCCATATTCAGGTGCATCTCAAACATTATTGAATCTTTGCATCCTCCTGAGAACATTCTCAACATTCTGCACTCCTTGAGTAACCTCAGCAAAGGCTTAGGGATGATAATACTCCATCAGGTTCATAGCTGAGGACGGAAATGACAGTTTCTTTTTCAAGATACCCTCACTAGCTCCTTGTAAGTTCTTGACGCTCTCTTGGTGGTATAAGGAAATGTTCAAGAAAGTGTCCCCTCCCTTTACCTGAAATGGAGTGATCACCACAGCGCTCCTTTGTGCACTCCTTGTTCCCTGGCTTCCTCCATTTCTTCCCTGTGCCTTCTGAGAGTCAGCAACAAGGTGACAGAGGAAAGGGACAGTGATAACAGGACAAACTGCCCACATGTCAATACAATGATAGAGTAACTCACCAATTATTGACTCTTTGTATCATATGTGGAGTTAGAGTACTATAACAAAACTCAGCAAGGAAACTATGTGAAATGTTATATAATGTAGAAGTGGAATGATAATTGCATCACAGGGGTAGCAGTAGAATATAAAGGATGCACCAAGAGTCTTTCTGGTAAACAGCACTGAAATGTCTGGATGTATTCCTAGTAGTGGGATTTCTGGATTGTAGAGTATTTCATGGGGGAAGCTCCACACTGTTTGCCATGAGGCTGGGATGATTCACATTCCAACCAATAATTTCCTCACCAGCACTTGTTACATTTTGCCTATTTGATAATTGTCTCAGTCATTCTTGTATTTATTGTGGTACTATTCGCATTACCAAAGATATGGAATCAAGTGGCCATTAGTGAATGAATAGATGAAGAAAATGTGGTATACATGCACAACAAAATACGATTAAGCCATAAAGAATAAAATTCCCTTATTTTCAGTAGCACGGGTGTTACATGACTTATCCTGAGAATACATGATAACATATCCATCCATTCCAGATGAGGAACCGATGACAGATGGAAGAGATGATTCCACCAAGTCTAGCCCGGTGAAGCAGCGAGTTTATTGGTTACTTATAGGAACATGAGGGAGGGGTTACTTAAAGAGCGTGGATGACTCAAAAGCAGCTGCATCATGAAAACCCCACTGCGGCAGAGTGATAACTCGGGAAATTTGCATCTGTGGGGCTCTCTGTGCCACCTGCAGGCAGCCTGGCCAGTCCCAACCAGAGACTCACCTCTCTCTAGCAATTGTTACAGCTAACATAAGGGGAGGGCCCTTGACATCTTGAAAGTTTCAGGAGCCTCTTGAGCTTTATGAGAATTAATTATCTCCTGACTCATAAACCTCCATCCTTCCTCCAGGAGGGAGTGCTTCAATTCAGACGAAATAGCCTCACAACAGGTGAGCCTGGAGGACACTATACTTAGTGAGGTAAGCCAAGCACAGAAAGGCAAATACATATGACCTCATTCCTGCATGGATTTCTAAGAATTTGATCTCATAGGAGTTGAGAATAGTAATTACCAGAGGCCATGGAAAGGAGATTGGGAGGTGGGGTAAAGATGGACAGTTCAAAGTGCATACTATACAGAAGGAATAGTTCTGGCACTCCTAGTGCACAGTAGATTAAGTTAACAATAATGCATCTTATATGTCAAAGTAACTAGAAGAGACGATTTTAAACAGAATCACACTGTACCCCATAAATATACATAGTGTTATATGACAATTAAGAAGGAAAAGAAAGCAAAACAAACATAAATATCTCACTTTTATCCATGGAAAAATTAAGTCTACCAAAAAATATTTGAGACAAATATCAGAGAATTGATTCTCCCCACTTTCTCTCTCTCTCTCTCTCTCTCTCTCTCTCTCTCTCTCTCTGTGTGTGTGTGTGTGTGTGTGTGTGTGTGTGTGTGTGTGTTTGTGTGTGTGTGTAATATGTGTGTAAGCATAGGCACACACATCCCCTGCATGTCAGTGGAGGTCAGGGGACAACTTTTGGTGTTTGCCCTTACCTTCCATCTCACTTTGAGGCAGGGTTTTTCATTTGTTGTCACTTACCAGGCGAGCTGGTCCACGGGCTTTCAGAAATTCACTACTTCTCATCTCACCCTTGGCATGCTGGGATTACAGAAGCCCAACATAACCTCAATCATTTACATGAGGAACCAAGCCCAGGTACTCATGCTTACACAGCAGGTACTTTATCCATGGAGCCATCTCCCCTGCCACTCAGAGCATTGGGCTGCTTTATCTGGATATTAAAAATGTAGGTGAAAAGCATAAATGATCAAAATTGAGCTTGATAATGGAGTGTCTTTTCCTATATTATTTGTGATAACAAATAATATGAACTACTCTAGAAATTTAGAAAGTGGTCAATTCTTTAAATAGTTATTTTTCTCCTCATATTATTAAAATACTAGTTTTGGGTTTCTTCTGCCCACAGGCAAAAGTTATTAATTATTGTTTTTAAATTTTGAGTTTTTTATTTTTATCTCTAAAGCTTTGCTCTTCTCTAAGTGAAATTTCAAGACATTCCCTGATAATAGTTTTTGTCAGGTTGAAAGGAAATCAAAATGATATGAGGTAGCTGCTGGCTTACGTAAGCTCTACATAACGTTCAAACACACCCACATGTGCACACAACTCAGGTTTTTAAGCCAGAGCATCATGTGGCCCAAGAATTCTTGTTCCTTCTTAAGTTCTTTCAGAAATCATCATTCGCTATTTCATCAACCTGTTACTGCTAATGATCCTCATTATATCTTTGTTTTTCCTCACACCAGACTCAGCATAGTTCATTTCTTTCTGCCTAGGGATATCTCAAAAAGAAAATAAATTGTCAGTAAAACAATCTATCCTTTCCCAATAGTCAATAGCATGCTCTCATGCCCTTAAAGGGCATTTTCATTCCCAATCACACTTCCTTGCCACTCTTTTTAAATGTAGATTATGAAACTATCACAGTTATTCTTGGATGTCCAACATAAATGCATGTTTTAAGTCTGTCGCAGTTACCTTCTAGTTGCTAGACAAACACTGGACCAGAAGCAGCTTATGGGAGAAAAGGGTTTATTTCAGGCTTACAGATTTCAGGGGAAGCTCCATGATGGCCAGAAGAAGCTGGCTGAATTCATCATACAACCATGGCAGAAAAGAAAAAAACAACAGACTTCAAGTTGTCTGAGAACACATGTTAGGCTCAACTCAAACCCAAGGTCTGCTCCTAGTGATGCACCTCCGTCATTATGGCTAAATACTCCACCAGCTGAGAGCTAAGTAGGAAACTTAATCACAAACACCTGAGGCTATGAGCACATTTCCATTCAGCCCCAGTGTTTGCCCCATTTGTTTTAGTTTTTCTGTTGGTTCAATCTTTCCTTGAAATGCCATCTTTTGCAATGCGAATGCATATCCTGTGCCATTATAAGATTTTTTTGTTTTGTTTTAGAGGTTCACAGTTAAGAGACCTTGGACTATGGGGATGTTTGAAGAGTATTGGGATTTAAATATATATATAGGGGGCTGTAGAAGATGGCTTAGCAGTTAAGGCACTCACCTGCAAAGCCAAAGGACTCTGGTTTCATTCCCTAGGACCCATGTAAGCCAGATGCACAAGGAAGCACATGCATCTGGAGTTCATTTGCTGTGGCTGGAGGCCCTGGCATGTCCATTCTCTCCCTCTCTATCTCTATCTCTCTCTCTCTCCCTCTTTCTCTCTCTCTCAAATAAATAAATGAAATATATTAAATTTTAAAAGAAAGAAAAATATATAGGGACTTTTAAAGTTGTACTGAATGCATTGCATTTTACATCATGGATGGTCATCAGTTTATGGGGGCCACGGATGGAATGTAGAGGTTTGAATGAGGTGTCCCCAAAACATTCATGTGTTCTGAAGGCTTGGTCCCCAGATGATGGCAGTTTGGTAGGTAGAGACTTGCTAGAGGAGGTGTGTTGTTGGGGGAGGGCTTTGGGGTGTTATAGCAAGTTTTCCATTGCCAGACCTTGGCTTACTCTCCTGTTGCTGTTTTCTACCTGTTGTGATAAAAGTGATATCTAGCCTCTGTTCATGTAATGCTTTACCCTGTCATCATGCAGCTTCCACTCAAAAATATAAAACAAAGTAAATACTTTCCTCCCATCACCTGCCTTTGGTTGGTAACTCTTTCTGCAAACCTGTTCTAAAGGCCTGAGAATGACATGGTCAAGTTTATCACAGCAGTGACCCCAACTCTCAAGACCAAATTTTATGCATTTGTACTTTCTTCATCACTGTGGCAAAAGACCTGACAAGAAGCAAATTAAGCCAGTTGTGGTGACTCATGCCTTTAATCCCAGCACTTGGGAGGCAGAGGTAAGAGGATCACCATGTGTTTAAGGCCACGCTGAGACTACATAGTGAATTACAGGTCATCCTGGGCTAGAGTGAAACCTTACCTCAAAAAACCACAAGAAAGAAGAGAATTAGTAGAGGACAGGTTTATTTTGTGTCATGTTTTGATGGGATATGGTCTACCATCACAGAGAAGACACATAGGCTGGATCTGTGGCAGCAAGAGCATGAGGTCACTTGTTTTTTGAAAGACAGGTTAGGAAACAAGTCAGGTTATAAACCTGAAAACCTGCCCCCAGCCAACATCTTCTTCCAGCTTCTGAAAGGTCCCATGTCTTTCCAGAACAACATCACGAGCTGAACACTGAGTGTTTGAACTCAAGAGCATTTGGGGAAACATTTCATTCCACACCCAAACCTTAACAGATACTCACTTTGAAGTATCTTGTTCTTTATACATAGACAAAACCTTTTTCTTATCTTTCTGGGACTATCCATGATAATTGTTTAAAATTTTTCTGTCAATTTTTTTCCCTTTCAGTTGTTACTTTTGATTAGAATCTTTTCTCAGCATATAGCAATGCTAGGTCGTCTCTTCAGGTTTAGTAAAAAGAACTAAAAATATCTTCACATTAAATGTCTCCTGTGACATAAGTTTAGTATTAAGAGTTTCACAGTCCAAAGACCTGAGTGGGCTGCTTATCTACAACCATTAGGTCTTTTCATCTTGGATGGTCAGATTCCAGGGAAAAGACTCATTTCTTTTCTTGAAGGTCAAGATCTGGCTGTGGTTAATTTTGAACCCATGTGGAAAGAGGCCAGAAACTATTCATTGTACACTCTTGTCTTGAGCCCGTGTTTTCAGTATGATATTTCCATTCTCAATTATGTCAGAAAGTTTCAGTCTAGACACCCCTTTCAAGAAATAAGCCTCCAGCTTCAAGTCTGGTAGAGAAGAGGCAGTGGAATAGGATAATGGTGCAGGTGTGGAGAATCTAGGCACATGTATCTGCTTCTGAAACAGCTACCAAAGAGTTCTCAGAAATGAAATGATTGGTGCTATTCATTCTTATATCTTTACAGCTTTTGCTGACTCATTGTGAAATAAAAATTCAGCACTTTTAGATAATTTACTATTACCTTGCCTGATTTCTAATGTTCCAAATGTTATTGTTGTTGTTTGGTCATTCTTGTAGGCTTATTTTTTTATGTCACTTTATTGGTTTATGCCACTTTTTATTAATTAATTTTGTACTCAATGAATACAGTCAAGTTGATACCATTATTAGCCTCCTCTCTGTCCTCCCCCCTCCCCCTGGCCTCTCCTTGTTGAGGTATATGGGTCATGCATTGTGGAGTTAGCCCTCAGTTATGGGTAGGAGGAAGTGTCTCTGCATATCATGACCCAATGTGTGGCTCTGACATTCTTTCTGCCCACTCTTATGCAAAATTTCCCTGAGCCCTGTTGCCACTTTTATTTGGAATTGAACCTATGGCTGAAGCTAACCTTTTCCATAGCTGGAAATTCTAAGACCCTCTCATAGCACTTTTTTTTTTCAACTTTATTGGGGTAAGTACTCAAAGCTGCATACATTTAAGGTGTACAACTTACATATGTCAATTTGATATATATCATTTGATAAAAATTACAAACATTTCTATGGCTTCTAAAACATTCCTTAGTAACTATAACCATTCATTTTTTCATTCCTTCCCCAAGTGTCACTGATATTTTCTGTCACTATATAGTAGTTTACATTTTACTAAATAGTAGAATATATATCTT
The DNA here is from genome assembly GCA_036346955.1 of Dipus sagitta. Lineage (NCBI taxonomy): Eukaryota > Metazoa > Chordata > Mammalia > Rodentia > Dipodidae > Dipus > Dipus sagitta. Next base: position 70,428,989 of record CM070778.1, on the reverse strand, counting down.
ATTTTTTCACTGCTTCGCTAATTCTGCACAATTATTTATAGATTTATACTAGTTGTCTCATATATGAACAGTTCGTTTTTTATTGAGGAGTAGTTTGATTAATATGAATACATCTCACTTTGCTTGCTGTGCATCTATGTGTGGACAGCTGAGTTGGTCTCAGCTTGGAGATATTACAAATATAATTCTGCAAACACTGGCGAACTGTCTCTAGGCAAACATATGTTTTTGTTTCCCTGGACTAAATACCTTGAATTAAAATGGCTGAGTCCTATACAGTGGGTTATAACTTTAAAAAATGCCAAATTGTTTTCCAAAGTGGTTGTACAATTTTATCTTCCAACTAATGATACACCAAAGTTAAATTTCCTCCTATCCTACTACTAACCAAGCCCAACATTGATTAGCTCCACAATCAATCAGATGTGACAGGGCTTACTCAGGGTGGTATGGCTGAAGTGTAAAAGTGAGATTTCCTTCAAATGAGGGAATGGTCAGTTTTTAATACATCTATGTTAATATGTATGCAGTGGCTTTTTATTATTGTTTAATATATATATACATATATATATATATATATATATATATATATATATATATATATCTCCGATGATGTCTAACTGTGTTTAATTTTTTAATTTTATTTTTATGCTTATTATTATTAACAAGATGTTTTGTAAGGATACATCATGTGTTGGTACCCTCTTTTCCCTCATCCCTGCCCCTATTCCGCTGGGGACACTCCTCAGGTGGGGTTGCAGGTATTCCCCATGGGGTTGTAGTTTATGTGTTGTGGGAGCAGCAGTCAATTATTTGGGGGGAGGGAAGGTCTCTGGGCATGGTGTCTCAATCTGTGGCTCTTACAATCTTTCTGCCCCCACTCTCACAAAATTTTCTGAGCCTTGGTGGGACAGTTTTAAGTCTACTTCAGTGATGAGCTCTTAGAAGCTTCTGGATCTCTGCTTTGGTAGGTTTTGAGAATCCTCAGGGTCTGTCTCCTACACCCTGGCACTGATTATCAAGAACAACATGGAAGCAGCAATCTTGCTCGTCTCCCCATTCCTTTGTGGTTTCAGCTGTGGCTTGGCTGGAGTGGGAAGGTTAGTTTATCTCCTCCAGTCTTGCTACTGTGTTTAATTTTTATCCATGTTGTCCCTAGTGAAGTATCTATTTATATATTTTGCCCATTTGCCTGTGTTTCTCACATTGCTGTGTCATGAGTGTTTCTTACATATTTTAGTTGTGTAAGGTATATATGATGCATTTATTGGCCTACATGTTAGGAAAAATTTCTCCCAGTCTGTGGCTTGTATTTATGTTTTATTAATATAGTCTTTTAGAAAACTTTTGCTATTTTTTTGTTTTTATTATTAGTTATGTACACTGTGTATACAGTCATGTTGGTACCAGCATTTTGTTACTTTGATTAAATCCAACTTGCTCATTATTTCTTTTATGCTTCATGAATCTTTTATCTAAAATCTTTTCATTTTTCCAAGTTTGCAAAGGTATCCTATATTTTATTTTCTTTAAGAAGGCTTATGGTCATTGATCTTACATTTAGCCTATGGTCCATTTTAATTTATATTTTGAATACAATGCCAAATAACATGGTGAGTAGTTAGTTGATCTTGAATCATTTTGGGAAAAGTCTTCCACTTCCAGCACATTTATTTAAAAAGAAAATTTAAAAAAAAAAACAGCTGGCAAATACAGTTGGGCCTGTTTCTGGACTCTAACCCATATGTGTGTGTCATGTATGTGTTTTTACCAAAACACGTTTGTCTTGAGTTCTGTAGGTTTATGGTAAGCATTGCAATAAGAGAAGAAAGTTCCCTCAATTTTATCCATGCTTGTAAAAAGTTTTTGGGTGATCAGTTCCATATGAAGTTTATAATCAGTCTGTCCATTTCCACAAAATTATCTGCTCAGATTTTCACTAGGATTTCACTTACTCCATAGACACCTTGAAAGAACTGAAGTATTATCAAATCAGTCCATGATCCATGAGCACTTACTCAAATCTCACTTATTTTTCTCTCTGCAGTTTTTACAGTGTTCATTATAATGGACCTGGCCTTTGTTAAAATTTATTCTTAGCCACCTTATATTTTAGTGTTCTTAAATATAATTAAAAATTACTGTTCTATTTTTGCTGGTACTATAGAAATGATAGTTGATTTTAAAAATATTGTCCTTAGTTTCTTAAGCCTTTGCTAAAGAAACTTGTACTCCTCAAAGTTGATTTTGGAAACCTCACTGAGTTCTACATAAACAGTACTCCAAAGGAAACTGTTTTACATCTACTTTTGCTGTCTTTATGTTTTTCCCCTGTACTGTAAGAACTGGGACCCTTAGAATAACCACCCACGGATGAAAAATACCATCCAACCTACTTCACCCCCACCTCCTTTCACATGTCTTTGAAAAAAAAAAGTTTTTTAGTTTAAAAGAAATACTTCAGCTTTCAGACAGACTTGGACTCTAATTCTACTCTGCCTCCCGCTGTGGCTATATGATCCTTACCATGGACCTTTGATCAGTAACTGAAAAACATGAGTCATTCCCTCATCATTAAAATAGAAACATCATCTGTTTCATGGACAGATATGAGAATGAGATTAAATAAATCACATAACACATAGTGGATACCAATAACTTCCCATTGCCTCTCCACCTGTATAAATTACCTATTCTCAAAGGCTGAGTCACAAACTGAGTTCATGCACTTTTAGAACTATTGTGAATGCAATAGCTCTATGTAACAAAGCATAAAAACTCTAGGATAGACCAGAAATACAACATAGAGTAAGAAAAATATAGATCCTGACCCCACATGGTAGATAAAACCAACATATTATAGTTCACTTAACACTTTTAAAAAGTAGTAAATGTTACTGGACTTCTCATGCTGCCAGTAGGATGGCTCTGGTAGATTGGTGGTATGATACAGACTCTATAGCATTATGATTAATTCTGTAGACACTACAGCAGTTCCAGGTCAGCCTGGAGGAGGAAGCTTCAAAAATGCTAATCAAAGCTGACTCTCTCCAGATTCATTGCAACGGTTTTCATAATTTCCTTCCAGTTCAGTAGTCTTCTCTCCATGCCCTGTACCCCTTGCCCTTTGAAACTCCTTTAAAACGCCTAATGTTTACAAGGGACAATCTGGGAGAATATTTGGATGTACTGTTCTGCAAGCAGACCTCCGAGTTGCCAAGTGGTCAGTAGGGGCATGCAAGGCTGTCCCAGAACCATGGGCAGCTTTCTGAGTAGCAGGACAGCATCACTTACTGCTGCTTACCAAACTGCCCTCTGAGTCAGCCAGTATTCATACTTAAGTGAAGGGAAGCATACAGAATTCTAACCACACCTGTTTCATTATTACAAAACCAAGTTATGACACATGATTTTTAAAGAATGTGGCATCATAAGGGGAAATAAATGGAATTGCTTGTATATATTGGATATTGCCAAATTTCTCGTCCAAATATTGTACCACCACACTACTAATATGATTTCAGTCCCTTTTGATTCCAATCTATAGGATAAAAAGTTAATTCATTTTTATATTAAGATATTTCTTTGTGAATGAGGTTGTGTATCTTTTAACACATTGTGTATGCATAGTCCTTTTCATTTTTCTTCTAGGAAAGGCCTGTTTATACCCTTTGCCAATTTTGCTTTTTGCTCTTCTCTTAGAACTTCCAAGTACTTTTATTAATAAGGAAATGTTCCCTCTGACATTTGTTGTGAGTAATCTCCTTGTTTGCCTTTTCACTTGTTTATGGCACTTTTTCCATACTGGATGTTTTAAATTATGTGCAATACAACTGTTTATCTTTTAACAAAATACAGAATAGCAAATGTTTAAATTAGAGTAAATGTAAGTAAAACACTGCTCTAAAGTTCTGAAATAAGGAAAAAATGTGTGGCATATGATGAAGTGACTTTGAGATATTCCCTGCTCACCTCTTGTGTATTTTACCCAATTTTAAGGTCTCTGCAATCCAGTAAAATTTAAAGCATAGTCTGTGTGTTATAAAGAAGACTCAGGAGGGCTGGAGAGATGGCTTAGTGGTTAAGCGCTTGCCTGTGAAGCCTAAGGACCCTGGTTCAAGGTTTGATTCCCCAGGACCCACGTTAGCCAGGTGCACAAGGGGGCACACACATCTGGAGTTCGTTTGCAGTGGCTGGAAGCCCTGGTGTGCCCATTCTCTCTCTCTCTCTCTATCTGCCTCTCTCTCTCTCTCTGTCACTCTCAAATAAATAAATAAAAATGAACAAATAAAAAAAAGAAGACTCAGGAGTCACACAGCTGAACTATATTTCCTAGCCTTTCTTATAGTTCTGAGTTTCCCTAGGATTGACTTTGTAGTCACTGAAATATAAGAGGTTATGTACATTGTGTTCAGGTGCTGGCCCAGAGGTATCCTTCTGCAATCTAGAAGGGAGATGACTCCCAAATGCCTGGTACTAGAGATTAGATAACATGTTGATATGTCTAGGTTACTTTCACTTGTGTAACTCAGTAAGACCACCTAAAGTGTGCTCATCTCCATTTTATAGGAAGAGAAAGGCTACCTTGCCCAAAGTGACATAACTAGTATTTAGTTGAAACAAGTTTTAAACCAGGCCATGTGCCTTAAGACTATGCTATGAACTTCCATTACTTATGTCCTGCATGGGTGCTAGGGTGAACCTTCTTAGTCCCAGCTTCAGGAATAAGCGTATGATTTCATCAGCTGCCAAAGCATTGCTTGCCAGTGTTTCTGAGCTTGGGACTTGCTCTTAGGCAAAAAGAGCTAACTTCTCCAAGGTCAGCATCCCTCCTTTAGGAGTAGATGGGTACTGTAGAGCAAATTACTCTGAATTGAACTGTTCCCTCCTAAAGGGAGAAGGGAGGCTCAAGAGACTCGGGGGATCAAATCTTGGAGAACAGAAACTTAAAAGGTCACAAGACCACTCCCTAAGGTTATTAAAACAACTGTTGAGGGGAATACTCTGATGAATGTTGTATAGCAAGTTTCTCTTTATTGAAACATTCCATAGGGGTTACGGCAGGAGACTCCAGAGGTCAACAACTCTAGGATAAAGGTTACAAAACTCCTTAAAGCTATTAAACAACTACTTGGCAGGAGATTCTCCAACCAGCAAGCTACCTGCAGGTCATGCAGTGAGCTCCAGAGATGCAGCTTCCATGAGTCATCACCTATGCTAGGATGAAGGGGGTTTTGGCAATGAAGCTGTTTTTGAGTCACCCATATTACCCATATTCCAGTAAGCGGTCCCTCACCCTGCATATAAGTAGCCCCAATAGACTCATTGGTTCAGCAGAACGGGTTTTGGTGCATCATGCTTTGTTCTGTCATCTGAGCCCTATCTGGGGTGGACATACTTGTGTTCATGTCACCCCAGGGAACGTAGTTTCATGTGACACAGAGATTCTGCTGAATGTCTATCATATTTCAATTTCTTTCCCTGTCCTTTCCTGATATCCTTACATTGCTTCTTAAAGCATTCTCCAAGATACTTTCTTCATGGAAAACTCAGAGCTGTGTTTCTCAAAGACCCAGAATAGTCATGCTTCTGCACAATGAGCAGCCATGAACCCTGTCAATCCAAATGTCACTGGGCTGTCTACAGAAGGTTTGGGAAGACAGATCCCTCAGAGGCTGAAGTGGACACAGAATCTTCTGCTTCGTCAGTGAAATCAGTATTTTCCATGCTTCATGAATTATATCTGTAGTTGTGCAGGTCCAGAAAAATAGCCAAAGAAAGAATTACATGTTTTACATGTAACAAATGTTACCTGGTCTTTGTTATAACATTTATTCATACTTGTAAGTGTAAATGGAAATGCTTCATTTTTTCACAAAGATAGATGTTTCAAGAGAATAGAACCCAAGTATCTTTATTATATCAAACATTATATGCCTGTATGAAAATGCTGTTGAAAACTCACATCTTACATTGATGAGTACAACAGAAAATTTAACTCATAACAAATCAACTCTGGCTTTTTATATTCCTTGACACCAACTGCTAATAAGATTTAAGTCACAGAACAATTAGTCCTAAGGATTTGTTTTACTAAATTATTATATTTCTCATAATTTAAGAAATATCCCAGTATCAATTGTCTACATTTCAGTAAAGGAGAAATTTTAAAATTTGAAATAAGCAGAATCATAGAGGCAGTTAAAAAACAACAGAAAAAATTATAAAAGCAAAAGTATTAATGGATCTGTGAAGTATAAAAAACACTACCTTCATTGCCATGATGTATGCATAGCTTATTCATTGAATATTCTGTTTATAAATCTTCAATGCACACTGATGTGTAAATTTTGGTCAATATTAAATTTTATTCTTGACCTAACCAAAGAAATTTTCCTATGTGGGTTGGAGTAAAAGTCAGTAGTAGAGGACAGGATGCTAGAAAGGGGCCATATGGGGAGGAAGGAGAGGGGAGGGCTTAATGGGATGATATCATAGACATATAAATAGAGGGGCAGAATACTGGGGGTGAAATGCCCAAATGGGGTAAAGGGAGGGGATGAAGGAGGAGGGATAGGAAGAGGGTTAATCAATATTAAACATATAATAAATAAGCCATATGGCATATGGAGACATACTTCTTCTCTAGCTAAATAATATATGTGTTTAAAAAAAAAAAAGAGTTTGGGCAATAGTACCCTATGTAGGGGTAAATAATGTGCCCAGAAGCCATATATTGTTACACAAAGTTTCAGTGCCACGGGTGGTCAGGGACATTCCCAGTATCTCAAAACATTACAGGCTATTGACAAGGCTCTTGGTTACCCACCAGAACTAGGTAGTAAGACCTTATTGCTGTAGACTCCACATGCTTGAGCTACAGGTCACTAAGAAATCAAGCTTGAGCTGAGCTGAAAGCTTCCTCCCTGTTGACTAACTGTCAGGGTACTGGAAAGAGCTATGCAGCCTGTTTGGGGAGAAAAGTCATCAATGGTCTTAACCAGTACTAGACCCTGCAAGCTTATGGACAGAGAGTCAGGCCAAATGGTGGCATGTCTGTTACAGGGGGAAACAAACTGCTCTCTTATTGGTCTTGAGGCTAGTCTAGGGAAGGAAATTCATGCCTAGTAATGAAAACCTAAATCAAAAGTCTATGGCTGGGTATGTCACAAGCCCTTAGGGGGTAGGTGGAACTACTACTGTTGCTTGACTAAATAGATGTGTTATGCCCACCAAACTTTATGTTTATGACAATATATAAATGCTACTGTCACTTTTGGTAAGATAAGCTTCTCTTTTCAGATGTAGGGGCCACTGGGGAAACTCAAAAGTCACCAAAGAAGAAATGACAATGCTGTGTTCCTTACTAAGTGATACATCTCTATCGCTATCACACCCTCAAGGGCTCAGGGACTATTGTGGGAAAGGTGGCAGAAAGAATGCAAAAGGTAAAGGAAGAGTGCTTACAATAGTGTCATCCCGACACAAGGTAGCTATGGTATTCATGTCCGCACAGTGGCTGATGCTACCTACACAAGACCTGCATAACAGAAAGGGAAAATAATAGCATCAAAATAGAAATGAGGTTATTGGAAAGAAGAATGGATTCAGTGGAGGGGATATTGGAAGGCTGAAAAGAGAGAGTGGTAAGAGCTTCAAATTAAAAAAATTCAAAATGAAAAAGGAGAGATCACAACAGACATAAGTGAAATTGGGAGAATCATCAGGACTTATTTCAAAAACCTCTAGTCCACAAAACTGGATAATGTGGAGGAGATGGATAAATTCTTGGATGCATACCATCTATGAAAGCTAAACTCAGAGCAGATTAATCACCTCAATCAACCCATCACACTCATGGAGACTGAAAAAGTAATAAAAAAAAAACCATCCCAAAAAGAAGAGTCCAGGACCAGATGGCTTCTCAGCTGAATTCTATCAAAACTTCATGGAAGAACTCAAACCAATCTTCCTCAAACTGTGCCACATAATTGGTGAACAAGGAAAACTACCCAACTCCTTTTATGAAGCTAGCATCACCCTAATTCCAAAACCAGGCAGAGATGCCACAAGAAAAGAAAACTACCGGCCTATTTCCCTGATGAATTTAGATGCAAAGGTCATAAACAAAATCCTTGCAAACTGAATCCAACAACTCATCAGAAGCATTATCCACCTTGACCAAGTGGGATTCATCCAGGAACACAGGGGTGGTTCAACATATGGAAATCTGTCAATGTAATACACCACATAAACAAGGTTAAACATAAAAACCACGTGATCATTTTGATAGAGGCAGAAAAGGCCTTTGACAAGATTCAACATCACATCATGTTCAAAACATTGGAGAGAATTGGCATGGTTGGTTCATATCTTAACCTAATAAAGGCAATATACGAAGCCCCTAAGGCCCAAATAATACTTAATAGAGAGAGACTGGAGGAATTCCCATTAAGATCAGGAACAAGACAGGGTTGTCCACTCTCACCTCTGCTTTTCAATATATATAGTACTGGAAGTCCTAGCTCAAGCAATAAGACAGGAGAAGGAAATAAAATGGATACAATTTGGAAAGGAAGAAGTTAAGTTAGCTTTATTCGCTGATGACATGATTATATATGTAAGAGACCCAAGAGAATCATCCCAAAACTCTTGAAGGTGATTAACTCCTATAGCAAAGTAGCAGGATATAAAATCAATGCACAAAAATCAGTAGCCTTCCTTTATGCAAATGACAAAGATACAGAGAAAGAAATAAGGGACATAGTCCCATTTTCAATAGAAAAAAGAAAAATAAAATAAAATACATTGGAATAACGTTAACAAAGGAAGCGAAAGATCTATACAACGAAAACATAAAAACACTCAAAAAAGAAATTGAGGCCGACTTGACAAAATGGAAAGACTTCCCATGTTCCTGGATAGGCAGAATTAACATTGTGAAGATGACAATCCTACCAAAGACAATATACAGATTTAATGCAATTCCAATTAAAATCCCTACAGTGTACTTCACAGAGATAGAAAAAATGATCTCAAATTTCATATGGAAAGGCAGAAGGCCTCGCATTTCCAAACATATCCTCAGCAAAAGAAATACCTCTGGAGGCATCACCATGCCTGATGTAAAGCTATATTACAAAGCCATAGTAATAAAAACAGCATGGTACTGGCATAAAAACAGGAGTATAGATCAATGGAATAGACTTGAGGACCCGGACTTTGGGTCAAGCAACTATAGCTACTTGATATTCGATAAAGGCCCAAACAATATAGGCTGGAAAAAAAGACAGCATCTTAAAGAAATGGTGCTGGACAAACGGGATAACCATATGCAGGAAACTGAAACTTGATCCACACGTCTCACCATGCAAAACACTCAAGTTCAAATGGATCAAAGATCTCAATATAAGACAAGAAACTCATATACTACTGGAAGAAAATCTAGGAAGTACTTTCCATGCTATAGGAATGGAAAAAGGTTTCCTGAACAAAACCCCAGTAGCTCACAATCTTAAACAGTTACTCAACCAATGGTATCACATGTAGCTGAAGAGTTTCTTTACGGACAAGCATACAATAAGCAAAGCCAATAAATCACCCACAGAATGGGAGAAAATATTTGTGGGTTATCCAGCTGATAGAGGCCTAATCTCTAGAATCTACAAAGAACTCAAAAATCTAAACAGAAAGAAATCAAACACCCCACTCACAAAATGGGGCAAAGAGCTGAAGAGGCAGTTTACAGAGGAAGAAACAGAAATAGCAAACATACACTTAAGAAAATGTTCATCATCCCTAATCATCAGAGAAATGCAAATTAAAACAACTATGAGAATCCACCTTACCCCAATAAGGATAGCAAACATCAAAAAGTCAAATGAAAATAAATGCTGGTGATGATGTGGAGAAGTAGGAACACTCATCCGCTGTTGGTAGGAATGTAGGATGGTACAACCACTTTGGAAAGCAATATGGAGACTTCTGAAAAAGCTGAGTATAGAGATACCAACAAACCCAGTTATTCCCTTACTGGGCATCTACCCTAAAACCTTCTAACCACAGGCTAGAGAGATTTGCTCAACCATGTTTATAGCAGCTCCATTTGTAATAGCTAAGTGCTGAAATCAACCCAGATGTCCATCACTAGAAGAATGGATAACTAGGATGTGGTATATCTACACAATGGAATTCTATACAGCAGTAAGAAACAATGACACAATGAAATTTGAGGAAAAATGGTTGAACCTGGAACAGATCATTCTCAGTGAACTTACCCAATCACAGAAAAAAAAATCAGCACATAGTCTCACTCATCTAGAGCACCTAACCTGAATCTACCCAAGATAACTTACATACCCAGCAAGCATCTCCTAGACTAGACACTAGGATGGAAGGGGAGGGAGGGGAGGGCATCAAAGGGATGAGAAACACAAATCTAGACCCAAACAGCAATGGTACCATAATTTTCTACTTACTAAAAGACAGACCAAATGGCTGATCCTTCACCAGGCCCTTACAGGGAACACCTGAACCACAAGACACTGGAGAAGGTAAGATCAAGACTAACCTTAATCTTCTACATCTTCCCTCACTCACTTCCCCTCTCCCTCTCTCTCTCTCTCTCTTATCTCTAACTCTTGTATATTAGTTATCTTTTCCTCATTTTCTTAGTGGGCACTGACCTGTAACTCCCAGAACCAGCATGGGGCTATCATCCACAATGAGCTTTTGATCAGAGAGACCTACAAGGTTTCCTAAAAGACAGACAAATTTCTGTCAGAGTACTTGATGACCCACCAAAGGCCAGTGGTAAGACCCTACTGCTGAAGACACCTTATGTGATTGACATGCAAATTAGAATGGCATGGCTGGAAGTTGGAAGAGAGTCAGTCCCCAGACAGTCAGCGCGTCTAGTGCCAGAAGGTGCTACATGGGCAACTGGGGGAAAATGACCAATATCTGTCGAAGCAACTCATGGTCTAATCTGCTTAGCAGCAAATAACTTGTTGTGATGCTCACACAAGTGCAATAGTGGCACACAGCCATGATGGGGAACCAACTGCTCTCAATTCGGCTAACTGATCCCCTCAGTGGTATGGGACCCATAGCTGGAGCTGTGAAATAAGTCAGAACCATAACCAAACATAAGCCCACTCTCCAATATCAAGCTACAATTAATTGTGGGCTACAAGAGGGCCTACACCTATTAAATTCTCTATAAAAAAAATTAAGGGTTATCTCATTTGTCCTGGTGCTAACTTACTCTCCGTTGGAGAATCTGCTTCTCTTTTTCAGATAGATGTAGATCCTAAGGAGAGAGCCACCCCATAATACCTCAAATGGGCCCCGGCTGAAACTAAGAAAAATTGGAGAAACAAGCAAGGGTGCTGTTTTCCTGATGAACCAGATACCAGCACAAGGGGGAAGGAGATCAGCACAGAGAAAAATCAACTCCTACCAAATCAGAGAGCCAGAGCCTCAGAGGCCCGCAACACCTCATCACTGAAGCAGACTAAAAATGAACCCAACATGGCTCAGGGAAATTTTGCGGAAGAGGGGACGGAAAGAATGTCAGAGTCACATGTTGGGTCATGATATGCAGAGACATTTAGCTTACCCATAACTGTGGGCTATCTCCACAATGCAAGACAGGTATACCTCAACATGGAGGGGCCAAGGGGAAGGGGTAGGTCACGGATGAGCCTAATAATGGTACCAAACTGACTGTATTTGCTGAATACAAAACTAACTAATAAAGAAAAAAAAGAGTGTATTATGATCACAGTATATTGTTTATATGTATGGAGATTGTCAATAAAACATTATTGAAAAGGAAGAAGAAGAAAAAAGAAATATGAGTCCAGCAATGAGAACTGAAAATTGAGTATCCTTTGTAATAACCAGAACTTGGAAACAGCTTAAACCAGTGCGGATTTACAGTCATTGAAGCAATCAGCAAAGCCCTAGGTTTCCATCACTCAAACTGTCCATTGGAATTACATTCCTTAACAGCTGCTTTGATTCACTGAATATTCATTAAGTTATGTTAATGGTCCAATAAGGACATGTTTTGTGTGTATATTATGACCCACTGAACAACTGTTTTATTTTCACAGAAGTATAGGTAGGAATAGAACATATATGCATTGTGAAAACTACAGTAGGACTTTAGAGAATCCCCCTGAAGTAACCAAGAACCAAACAGCCAGAAGAAATGTTAAGTTATAGGCAATTTCAAGAAAATATAATCTTTGAAAAAAAAACTGTGAGTGCTGTAGAAAATTCAAGTTAATTAAAGAAGAGCCCTAATACTGGTTTGGATATAGGTTTATTAGTGCCTAGAAAGGAATTACATAAAATTAGCCTGTCAATTATTTGCAGGTAAGCAGTTGCTTTTTCTCCTTTTCTCCAGCTTAAAAGTGTTTGAAAACATATTTCCTGAAAAAAAACTTGAAACGTTCCTATGAAAAATCTAATTTATAAATGAATCCAACATATTAAAGCTATGTCTAGCACTAGGTGTAGTTTGAAGTTTGCAAATTTGTTTCCCAAGAGTAACTTATATTCCTCCCAGGAGCTATACCTTCTACTCTGCTGGCCACAAGTTCAGTATCTTCATAGTGTTTATTGCTAGACGTCCACTTCATGTTGCTTATGTGAGGATATTATATTACGAGTTTTTATTCAGTAACTGCTTTTTAAAGGAAATTATCTTTCAATTTTAGCTCTTGTAAAATTTATTTTTATTTATTTGTGAGGAAAAGTGGAGGGAGAGTGAGTATTGGCACACCAGGGCCTCTTACCACTACAAATGAACTCCAGAAGCCTGTGCCACTTTGTGCATCCGGCTTTATGTGGCTTGATGTGGGGGATGGAATCCAGACTGAGAGGCTTTGCAAGGAAGCACCTTTAACTGCTGAGCACTCTCTCCAGCTCCTAGTAATGCTTCTTTATCAAAATTAATTTTGTAATTAAATGTCGTGAGATGGCTCAGCAGTCAAAAGTGCTGGCTTACAAAGCATGCTGGCATGGATCTATTTCCAAAGGCACCACATAAAGCCAGATGTACATTTATTTGCAACAGCTAGAAACTAAGGCCTGACCAAGCATGCACACACATACACAGTTTTTTTAAAAAATATTTTAAGTACCAATATAAATATACAATATAAATAAATCTTCAAGTTTAGTTTTAGAAGATCTTTTGTGTATGTATAATCAGAATTTATCATTATTACAACCTTTTATTTATTATTAGCATATATATTCATTGTACAAAATGATGGGTTTCACATTTTGACATTTTCATGCATGTATATCATGTACTTTACTAATACTAACTTTTATACTCTCGTCTCTTGTCTCTCACTCCTCTTTTGATGATACCTTTCTTTTCCCCAAATATTCTTCCTTCTACTTTCATAAGTTATCTTTTTGAGCCAATATGACATTTTCTTCACTACTTTGAAAACTTTGTAAATGATTACTGGCTCCAGTCCTGGCATTTCTCACAACACTGTAGCACATAGTTCACAGGCACCATGAGCGTGAAATCAGAGGAAAAACACCCCAAACCTGTTGGTGATGTTCAGACACAGCAAACCCCGAAATAGGGTCATCTATAGTAAGAAGAATATTCAAAACTCTGGAAAATGTTTTTTGTTAAGATGATATAACAAACAAAAACATACTTTCTCTCTCAAAACAGAATTACAAATTATCATTTTCCCAAAAAGCTGTTTAATTTTATTAATTTTTTCAAATGATTACAAACTCTTAATCTGAAAAAGAGAAAATGTTAAACATTTCATCATAGTATTTTAGGTAAAAAGGCAGTAACTACATAGGTTTATCTATCTTTCCTACATATAAGTTACTCTACATAATTATTATTAAAGAGGATGGCATTAATACTGACCCAAGACAAAGACCAAAAAAAAAGCCTGACTATCTGCATTCACTGACCTGATCCCCTACCAACTGTGTGACCTTGGTTCATTTACCTAACTCCCTGTGCCTCAGTTTCTTAGTGAAGGGAAAGGATCATAATTATGCTACATCCTGGGATCAGCATAGCAGTAATTTGTGTGTGTGTGTGTGTGTGTGTGTGTGTGTGTGTGTGTATGTATCTTAGCTACCCAGATTTGTTTAAGTAGATTTATAAACCTTCTACATATTATATCCTAGTTCATACACTCGTGTAAGCTATTATGTGTACATGTAATTATTTAAGCTTTCTACTGTAAAAAAAATGTATATATAACATTTAGATATCAAAAACATGAAAGTGGCTCTTTTAATAGCTTAGTATTGTAAAGAATTGTGACCTACTTGGGCCTGTTGAAAAGCCCAGGTTTTTATACCCTAAGCTTAGAACACAAGAAACTCTACACTGAATTATAACCTGGAACTCTACAGCTCGACATTATACCTAGAAGGCTGCAGGGGGTGATATGGCTTTCTTCCATGTAACCAACCTGGGGCCTTTAGGAATGTGTGTACCCATCTTGTGTAGCCTTCCTCAGACACCACCTGTCATTCTTTAATTTCTACCAATCCACCTTTTTAAAAATTCAAGTAGTCAATTTATTGACTCACACACCAATTCAAACCAAAGAATAAAACTAGGCATTGTGACTACCTTTTTTTTTTCTTAGTCCATTCAGGCTGCGGGACCAAACACCACACACTAGAAAGGTTTAGAAACTACAGAAGCTTTGTTTCTCACAGATATGGAGGCCAGGATTCAAATGTCTATGTGCCAACACACAACTTCCTGACACATGGATTGTGTTTCTTCTTTCCTCCTAAGGGTGGAGGGGTCTCCAGGGTCATTTTAATTTTTTCATACCATGCTTTGAATAAACAAAGTAATGGTTTCCCCTGTGACAGTTTCATATATGCCTACAATCTTTTAAGCATATCCACCCCCAGCTTCTCTTATCTCTTTTCTCCCACCATCCTTTTCTTCTTCCCTAATAGACCCCACTCTACTGTAATCCTTTCAAGTCTGTTATTCTTATATTCTGCATATAAGAGAAAACACACAATGTTTTCCTTTCCAAGTATGGCTCCAGTCCTTAAATCAGATTTTTATTTTATTTTTTTGTTAATTTTATTTTTTCTCAACTTTTATTAACATTTTCCATGATTATAAAAAATATCCCATGGCAATACCCTCCCAGCCCCCACATTCGCCTTTGAAATCCATTCTCCATCATATCCCCTCCCCATCTCAATCACTCTCTCTTTTATTTTGATGTCATGACCTTTTCCTCCTCTTATGATGGTCTTGTGTAGGTAGTGTCAGGCACTGCGAGGTCATGGATATCCAGGCCATGTTATGTCTGGAGGGAGCACGTTGTAAAGAGTCCTACCCTTCCTTTGGCACTTACATTCTTTCCACCACCTCTTCTGCATTAGACCCTGAGCCTTGGAAGGTGTGATCGAGATGTTACTCAGTACTCCAGTCACTTCTTTCCAGCACTATGATACCTTCTGAGTCATCCCAGGGCCACTGCCCTCTGTAAAGAGAAGATTCTCTACCCAAAGTGAGAGTAGCATTAATATAAGGTTATAAATATTAAGAGAAGTGTTTACTGAGCAGTTTGATAAGCATAGTATATACATTTTTCCAGACATCAGCAGATGTTACACCCCTAGGGCTCATGACTACCCATGTTTAAAGTTTTCAGTATCAGGGACGTATCCTCCCAACCCCCCATGGAGCAGGCCTCCAGTACAATTGTAGGGCAGTTGGTTTCCACCATGACAGACGTGCCACTATTGCACCCGTTGGCTCATTTGGCCTGGCTGGCCAATTATAAGGCTTGCAGTGTCCACTGTTGAGTATCTTCACTGGTGGTATCTCTTTCTCCCATTGACTACATGTAGAATGGCTTCTTCCAGATTTCTGTTACCTGCTCTACATGGAAGACGTTATCAGCTCAGTTCCAGCAGGGTTTCTCAGTGGCCTTGCAGCCCAAGTATGTGGAGTCTTCAGCAACAGAGTCTTACCATATACTCCTGGTGGCAAACCAAGGGCCTCAGCAACGGCCTATAATGTTTTGGGGGCACCAGGGACCTCCCTGGCCAACAACTCACTGGAGGTATCCCATCCCAGGCACTGAAAATTTTCTAACAATGATCTATGGCTCCTGAGTGTTCCATTGTCCAAAACCAGAGGATTCCATATGATTTATTTATATCCTCTTAGATTTTGATTAGCCCTGCCTCCAACTTTCCTTTACTCAATCTCTTCCCCTGACCTCACTTTTGGCCTTTTCACCCCTGTTAATATATTCTTCTACTTACATATATACAATACCAACCTATTAAGTACCTCCTTCCTTCCTTTCTCTTCCCTTTATACCTCCTTTTTAACTTGCTGGCCTCTGCTACTGAGTTTTCTCCTTCTCACACAGAAGTCAGATCATCTGTAGCTAGGATCCACATATGAGGGAGAATATGCGGAGCTTGGCTTTCTGGGCCTGGGTTATGTCACTTAGTTTAATCCTTTCCAGATCCATTCATTTTCCTGTAAATTTCATAACTTCATTTTTCTTTACCACGGAGTAGAACTCCATTGCATAAATGTGCCACATCTTCATTATCCACTCATCAGTTGAGGGACATCTAGGCTGATTCCATCTCCCAGCTATTATGAATTGAGCAGCAATAAACATGGTTGAGCATGTACTTCTAAGGAAATGGGATGACTCCTTGGGATATATGCCTATGATGGCTATAGCTGGATCATATGGTAGATCAATTTTTAGCTGCTTTAGGAACCTCTGCACAAATTTCCACAATGGCTGGACAAGATTGCATTCCCACCAACAGTGAAGAAAGGTTCCTCTTTTTCCACATCCCCACCAGCATTTATGATCATTTGTTTTCATGATGGTAGCCAATCTGATAAGAGTGAGATGGAATCTCAATGTAGTTTTAATCTGCATTTCCCTGATGACTAGGGATGTAGAACATTTTTTTAGATGCTTATACGCCATCCGTATTTCTTCTTTTGAGAACTCTCTATTTAGCTCCATAGTCCATTTTTTAATTGGTTTGGTTGATTTCTTATTATTTAACTTTTTGAGTGCTTTGTATATCCTACATATTAACCCTCTATCATATATATAGCTGGCAAAGATTTTTTCCCATTCTGTTGGTTGCCTCTTTGCTTTATTGAGTGTCCTTCATAGTACAAAATTTTTGTAATTTCATGAGGTCCCGGTGGTTAAACTGTGGTTTTATTCCCTGAGCAATTGGGGTTATATTTAGAAAGTCTTTGCCAAGACCAGTATGTTGAAGGGTTTCCCCTATTTTTTCATCTGGCAATTTCAGAGTTTCAGGTCTGATGTTAAGGTCTTTAGTCCATTTGGACTTAATTCTAGTGTGTGGAGACAGAGAAGAATCTATTTTCATCCTTCTACAGATACATATCCAGTTTTCCCAGCACCATTTGCTGAAGAGGCTGTCTTTTCTCCAGTGAGTACTTTTGGCATTTTTATCGAATATCAGGTGGCTATAGCTACCTGGACTTATAGCTGGGACGTCTATTCTGTTCCATTGAACTACATATCTGCTTTTGTGTCAGTACCATGCTGTTTTTGTTACTATGGCTCTGTAGTATAGGTTAAAATCAGGTATGGTGATACCACCTGCCTTATTTTTCTTGCTCACTATTATTTTAGATATTTGAGGTTTTTGTGATTCTAAATGAATTTTTCGATTGTATTTTCTATTTCCATGTAGAATGCCTTTGGAATTTTTTTTCTTTTTTTCGTTCTTAATAAGTTATTTATTCAGCAAATACAGTCAGTTTGGTACCATTATTAGGCTCATCCGTGGCCTACCCCCTCCCTTTGGCCCCTCCTTGTTGAGGTATATTGGTCATGCATTCTGGAGTTAGCCCACAGTTATGGGTAAGATAAATGTCTCTGCACATCATGACCCAACATGTGGCTATGACATTTTTCCTGCCCCCTCGTCACAAAATTTCCCTGAGCCATGTTGGGTTCATTTTTAGTCTGCTTCAGTGATGAAGTGTTGGGGGCCTCTGAGGCTCTGGCTCTCTGATTTGGTAGGAGTTGATTTTTCTCTGTGTTGATCTCCTTCCCCCTTGTGCTGGTATCCAGTTCAATAGGAAAACAGCACCCTTGCTTGGTTCTCCAATTTTTCTTAGTTTCAGGCAGGGCCCTTTTGAGGTATGATGGGGTGGCTCTCTCCTTAGGATCTACATCTATCTGAAAAAGAGCAGATTCTCCAACGGAGAGTAAGTTAGCACCAGGAAAAATGAGATAACCCTTACTTTTTTTTATAAAGAATTTAATAGGTGTAGGCCCTCTTGTTGCCCATGATTGATGGTAGCTTGATATTGGAGAGTGGGCTTATGTTTGGATATGGTTCTGACTTGTTTCCCAGCTCCAACTATGGGTCCCGTACCACTGAGGAGATCAGTTAGCCGAATTAGGAGCAGTTGGTTCCCTACCATTGCTGTGTGCCACTATTGCACTTGTGTGAGCATCAAAACAAGTTATTTGCTGCTAAGTAGGTTAAACCATGAGTTGCTTGGACAGATATTCATCATTTTCCCCCAGTCGCCCATGTAGCACCTTCTAGCACTAGACGCGCTGACTGTCTGGGGACTGACTCTCTTCCAACTTCCATCCATGCCTTTCCATTTTGCATGTCAACCAGATAAGATGTCTTCAGCAGTAGGGTCTTACCACAAACCTTTGGTGGGTCATCAAGTACTCTGACAGAAATCTGTCTGTCTTTTAGGAAACCTTGTAGGTCTCTCTGATCAAAAGCTCGTTGTGGATGATAGCGCCATGCTGGTACTGGGAGTTGCATGTCAGTGCCCACTAAGAAAAGGAGGAAAAAGATAACTAATATACAAGAGTTAGAGAGAAGAGAGAGAGAGAGGCAGAGGGAGAGAAAGAGACAGAGGAGGAAGGAGAGGGAGGGAGGGAAGATGTAGAAGATTAAGGTTAGTCTTGATCCAACCCTTTCTAGTGTCTTGTGGTTCAGGTGTTCCCTGTAAGGGCCTGGTGAAAGTTCAGCCATTTGGTCTGCCTTTTAGGAAGTAGAATTTTATAGTACCATTACCATTTGGGTCTAGATTTGTGTTTACCACCCCTCCGATGCCCTCCCTTCCCTCCCCATCCATCCTAGTGTCTAGTCCACAAGATGCTTGCTGGGTATGTAAGGTATCTTGGGTAGATTCAGATTAGGTGCTGTAGATGAGTGAGACTATGTGGCAATTTTTTTTTCTGAGATTGGATAAGTTCACTGAGAATGATCTGTTGCAGGTTCAACCATTTTTCCTCAAATTTTATTGCGTCACTTTTTCTTAACACTGTATATAATTCCGTTGTGTAGATATACCACATCTTAGATATCTATACTTCTAGTGATGGACATCTGGGTTGATTCCAGCTCTTAGCTATTACAAATTGAGCTGCTACAAACATGGTTGAGCGAATCTCTCTAGCCTGTGGTTTGAAGGTTTTAGGGTAGATGCCCAATAATGGAATAACTGGGTTTGTTGGTATCTCTATACTCAGCTTTTTCAGAAGTCGCCATGTTGCTTTCCTAAGTGGTTGTACCATCCTACATTCCCACCAAGAGTGGATGAGTATTCCTAATTCTCCACATCCTCACCAGCACTTATGTACATTTGATTTTTTGATGTTTGCTATCCTTATTGGGGTAAGGTGGAATTTCATAGTTGTTTTAATTTGCATTTCCCTGATGATTAGGGATGAAGAACATTTTCTTAAGTGTGTGTTTCCCATTTGTATTTCTTCCTCTGTGAACTTCCTGTTCAGCTCTTTACCCCATTTTGTGAGTGGGGTGTCTGACTTCTTACTGTTTATATTTTTTAGTTCTTTGTAGATTCTAGAGATTAGGCCTCTATCCGTTGGATAACCCACAAATATTTTCTCCCATTCTGTGGGTAATCTATTGGCTTTGCTTATTATATGCTTGTCTGTAAAGAAACTCTTCAGCTTCATGTGATCCCATTGGTTGAGTGACTGTTTAAGATCGTGAACTACTGGGGTTTTGTTCAGGAAGTCTTTTTCCATTCCTATATCATGGAAAGTACTTCCTAAATTTTCTTCCAGTAGTATATGAGTTTCTTGTCTTATATTGAGGTCTTTGATCCATTTGGCCTTCAGTGTAGTGCATGGTGAAAATGCGTGGATCAAGTTTCAGTTTCCTGCATATGGTTATCCAGTTTCTCCAGCACCATTTGTTGAAGATGCTGTCTTTTTGCAGCCTATATTGTCCGGGCCTTTATAGAATATCAAGTAGCTATAGTTGCTTGACCCAAAGTCCGGGTCCTCAAGTCTATTCCATTGATCTATACTCCTGTTTTTATGCCAGTACCATGCTGTTTTTATTACTATGGCTTTGTAATATAGCTTTAGATCAGGTATGGTGATGCCTCCAGAGGTATTTCTTTTGCTGGGGATATGTTTTGATATGCGAGGCCTTCTGCTTTTCCATATGAAATTTGAGATCATTTTTCTATCTCTGTGAAGAACACTGTTGGGAATTTAGTTGGAATTGCATTAAATCTGCATATTGCCTTTGGTATGATTGTCATCTTCACAATGTTAATTCTGCCTATCCAGGAGCATGGGAGGTCTTTCCATTTTCTCAAGTTCTCCTCAATTGTTTTTTGAGTGTTTTTATGTTTTCGTTGTATAGATTTTTCACTTCCTTGGTTAATGTTATTTCAAGGTATTTTATTTATTTATTTATTTTTTGTTGCTATTGAAAATGGGACCATGTCCCTTATTTCTTTCTCTGTATCTTTGTCATTTGCATATAGAAAGGTGACTGATTTTTGTGCATTGATTTTGTATCCTGCTACTTTGCTATAGAAGTTAATCACCTTCAGGAGTTTTGGGATGGAGACTCTTGGGTCTCTCACAAATACAATCATGTCATCAGCGAATAGAGCTAACTTAACTTCTTACTTTCCAAATTGTATCCCTTTTATTTCCTTCTCCTGTCTTATTGCTTGAGCTGGGACGTCCTGTACTATATTGAAAAGCAGAGGTGAGAGTGTACACCCCTGTCTTGTTCCTGATCTCAATGGAAATTCCTCTAGTCTCTCTCCATTAATTATATTTGGGCCTTCAGAGCTTTGTATATTGCCTTTACTAGGTTAAGATATGAACCAACCATGCCAATTCTCTCCAAAGTTTTGATCATGAACTGACATTGTATCTTGTCAAAGGCCTTATCTGCATCTATCGAAAATGATCATGTCGTTTTTGTGCTTAACCTTGTTTATGTGGTATATTTCATTGACAGATTTCTGTATATTGAACCACCCCTGTGTTCCTGGGTTGAATCCCACTTGGTCAAGGTGGATAAAGCTTTTTATGTGTTGTTGGATTCTCTTTGCAATGATGTTGTTCAGGATCTTTGCATCTAAGTTCATCAGGGAAATAGGCCTGTAGTTTTCTTTTCTTGTGGCATCTCTTCCTGCATTTCGAATTAGGGCGATACTAGCTTTATAAAAGGAGTTGGGTAGCTTTCCCTGTTCTCTGATTGTGTGGCACAGTTTGTGGAAGATTGGTTTGAGTTCTTCCATGAAGGTTTGATAGAATTCAGCTGCGAAGCCATCTGGTCCTGGACTCTTCTTTTCAGGGAGGTTATTTATTACTTTTTCAATCTTGATGAGTGTGATGGGTTGATTGAGGTGATTAATCTGCTCTGAGTTTAGCTTTCATAGATGGTATGCATCCAGTAATTTGTCCTTCTCCTCCACATTATCCAGTTTTGAGGAGTAGAGGTTTTTGAAATAAGTCCTGATGATTCTCCAATTTCACTTATGTCTGTTGTGGTCTCTCCGTTTTCATTTTGAATTTTGTTAATTTGAACCTTCTCGTTTTTTTCCTTGATCAAATTGGCCAGGGGTTTGTCAATCTTATTTATTTTTCCAAAGACCAGCTCTTTGTTTTGTCAATTGTCTTAATTGTTTCCTTGGTTACCAATTCATTGATTTCTGCTCCGATTTTAATTATTTCTTTACTTCTGGAGGTCTATGGGTTGGATTTTTCTTGTTTTTCCAGTGCCTTTAGGTGGATGGTTAGGTTATTGATTTGGGATCTTTCGGTCTTTTCTATGAAGGCATTGAGTGCTATGAATTTTCCCCTGAGGACTGCCTTCATTGTGCCCCTTAAGTTTCGGTACAGTGTGTTCTCATTGTCATTCAATTCCAGAAATTTTGCAATTTCATTTTTTATTTCATCCACTATCCATTGATTGTTTAAAAGTGTGCTGTTCAGTTTTCAGGAGCCGTTGGGATTCTTGGTGGGTCTTTTGTGGTTGATTTCCAGCAATATAGCATTGTGATCTGATATCATGCAGGGAACTATGTCAATCTTCCTAAATATATGGAGGCAGTCTTTGTGACCCACATGGTATATGGTCTATTTTAGAGAATGTTCCATGGGCTGCTGAGAAGAATGTGTACTCTGTGGATTTGAGATGGAACGTTCTGTAGATGTCTGTCAGGTCTAAGTGATCTATGGTTTTGTTGAGCTCTCTTATTTGCCTCTTGAGTTTCTTTTTCATGATCTGTGTATTACTGATAATGGTGTATTGAAGTCACCAGCTATGATGGTGTTTGGTTGTTGTGATCTGCTTCTTGTAGGCAATTGAGTTTGATTATTTCTTTCTTCTCTGTGGAGAATTTCCTGAAATACTCTCTGTAGGTTTGGTTTTGTATTCATATAATTGTAAAGCTAAGTTTTGTCATGGAAAGTTTTTCTTTCACCATCTATTATGAGGGATACTTTTGCTGGGTAGAGTAGTTTGGGTTGGAAATCATAGGTTCTTAGACTTTGCAGTGTTTCATTCCAGGCCTTTCTAGCTTTCAGGGTTTCCGTTGAGAAGTCTGAAGTAATTCTGATGGGGTTACCTTTGAAAGTGGTGTGCTGTTTTTCCCTAGCTGCCTTTAGGATTTTCTCTTTGGTGTCAATGTTTAGAGTCTTAATGACAATATGTCTTGGAGAGTTTCTCCTTTGGTCCAGTCTGTTTGGAGTTCTGTTGGTTTCTTGTATCTTGATGGGCCTTTCTTTTAAGAGACTGGGGAAGTTTTCTTCAATTATTTTGTTAAATAAGTTCTCCATTCCTTTGGTCTGAATTTCTTCTCCTTCTGGTATTCCAATGATATTAGGACCCTTAAGTGTATCCCACAATTCCCTCATGTTCTGTTCACAGGAACTTTTGAACTTACTGAAATTTTTGAACTCTCAAACTGTTTCTTCCATCTTGTCTTCCAGATCAGAGTTTCTATCCTTCACTAGGCTGACTCTATTCTTGAGAGCTTCTAGAGAGTTTTGGACTTGGTCAATTAAGTTTGCGTTTTCTATTACTTTTCTATGTATAATTTCCATCCCTCCGTCAAGCTCCCTTTCACATCATTTTCTGATTTTCTTGATGTTTCTTGGAATTCACCCTTGCATTTCTTTATGTCTTCATTTATCATGGCTAGCTGATTTTTAAGGTCTTCTTTTTTTTAACTCGCCCTGAAATCTCTGAACTCTCTTTAAACTCCTTCAAATTTCTTGTCTATTAGTTCTAGTTTAGTGATGGCAGCATCCACATGATTATAGGTCCTTTGTTGCTTTCCTGCAAGTTCTACCAGCAGGTTGATCAGGATTGCATTGCTCATAGCTTCCATTTGGTGCTCTGATCCTAATGGTTCTTCTATGTTTTGGTTAGATGTATTCATTGTAGGACTGGGTGATCTAACTGGATTTTCTTGCATTTGATTTTTCATGTTATTTCTTTTGTGTTGTGGTCTGCCCATGACAGTGTATGGGCACGTAGTGGGTGGATCAGCCTGGGTTCAAGCACAATGGGAATCTGAGGCAGCCTGGGGCAGTTGTCAAGCATCCTGGGCTTTGGCTTTCACTTGCCAAAGCCGCCTATCTACTACTTCCTGGCAGAGGCACCAAAGTTGCCTGAATTCTCAAGTGGTAATGCTCCAAAGCTGCCTGTGTTTGAGCTAGGAGTGACACTGGGGCAGCAAGCACTGAAGCAGCCCAAACTCTGGCTGGGAACACTGGGATCTGGAAGCAGTCTGCACTTCCCCACCACAGGACAATGGCGGATGGCTGGCATGGCAGGTAGGTAGGGGATGGCACCTGAGCTGGCACAAGCGAGAGACACAGTCTAAGATTCTGTGGCAGTTGCTGTGGGACTGGGCTCGCAGAATGTGCAGTGGCAGGATCAGTATGTGAGCAAGTGGGCGGAGCAGTCTAAGCTTCCACACACAGGGATCGATCTGCACACATCTGTGCTGTGGATACAGGGAGGAGTGGGCTACCCACTCCTGAGGGAATCAGGGATTCCATGTTTTGGCCAGGATATGCTAAACATGCAGTGGCTGAAGCAGTAAGTGGGCAAGTGGGTGAGCGTGCAGAGCAGTCTAAGCTTCCGCACACAGGGATAGATTGGCGTGTGATGGCGGTGGTGGCGTCACTGTGGACACGTCGGTTGTTTGGGGGGAGGGGTGGGCTACCAGCCTGCAAGGGGATCCGCGATTCCCTGTTAACCCCCCTCCCGTGCCCTCCCACTGACAATCTATTGGAGATTGCTCTCCCCTAAAATTCCCAGTGACCCCTTAATATCTTGCCTTTCTTTCCCCTTGATTTGCTGCACAGCTAGGCGGTCGCCATCTTGGCCGGAAGTCTCTGCCTTTGGAATTTTGATGGGGATTGCATTAAATGTGTAGCTTGCTTTTGGTAAGATAGCCATTTTCACAATATTGATTCTTCCAATCCAGGAACAAGGGATGTTTTTGCATTTCCTACTGTCTTCTTCAATTTCTCACTTGAGTGTTTTATAGTTTTCATTGTAGAGATTCTTTACTTCCTTGGTTAAGTTTATTCCAAGGTAGTTTATTTTCTTTGATGCAATTGTGAATGGGAGTGATTCTCTGATTTCATCCTCTGTGTGTTTGTTGTTAGCATATAGGAATGCTACTGATTTCTGTGTATTTATTTTGTATCCTGCTACATGGCTGTAGGTGTTTATCAGCTTTAACAGTCTGCAGGTAGAGTCATTAGGGTCCTTTATATATAGAGTCACGTCATCTCCAAATAATGATAACTTCATTTCTTCCTTTCCAATTTGTATCCCTTTTATGTGCATCTCTTGCCTTATTGCTATGGCCAAGACTTCCAGTACTATATTAAATAAAAGTGGGGACAATGGACACCCTTGTCTTGTTCCTGATTTTAGTGCAAAGGCTTCCAGTTTTTCCCCATTTAGTAATATGCTGGCTGTAGGCTTGTCAAAAATAGCCTTTATTATATTGAGATATGTTCCTTCTATTCCCAGTCTCTGTAGGACTTTTATCATGAAGGGATGTTGGATTTTGTCAAATGCTTTTTCTACATCTATTTATATAATGTATTACATTTATCGATGTGCGTATGTTGAACCATCATAGCATCTCTGGGATAAAGCCTACTTGGGCAGTGTGAATGATCTTTTTGATATATTCGTGTATTCTGTTTGCCAATATTTTGTTGAGAATTTTTGCATCAATGTTCACAAGGGAAATTGGTCTGTAATTTTCTTTTTTTGTTCTAGCTTTGCCTGGTTTTCGTATCAGGGTGATGCTGGCTTCATAGAAGCAGTTTGGTAGGATTCCTCTTTTTCTATTTTATGGAAAAGCTTAAGAAGCAATGGTGTTAGTTCTTCCCTGAAGGTCTGGTAAAATTCATCAATTAATCCATCTAGGCCTGGACTTTTTTTAGTTTGGAGATTTTTGATAACTGCTTGGATCTCCATACTTGTTAAAGGTCTATTTAAGTGACTAATCTCATCTTGATTTAATTTAGGTAGGTCATATAAATCAGGGAAATCATCCATTTCTTTCAGCTTTTCATAGTTTGTGGAGTACATGCTTTTATAGTATGTCCCTATGATTGTTTGAATTTCTCTGGCATCTATTGTGATGTTACCTTTTTCATCTCTAATTTTATTAATTTGTGTCTCTTCTCTCTTTCTTTTGGTCAGATTTGCCAAGGGTTTATCAATCTTGTTTATCCTATCAAAGAATGAACTCTTTGTTTCTTTGGATTGTTTTTGGTTTCTGTTTCATTAATTTCTGCCCTAATCTTTATTATTTCTTTCCATCTACTGATTTTTGGTTTGCCTTGTTCTTCATTTTCCAAGGCTTTAAGGTGAAGCACTAGGTCGTTTGCTTGCGACCTTTCTAGTTTCTTAATATAGGCACTCAAAGCTATAAATTTACCTCTTAGAACTGTATTCATTGTGTCCCAGAGATTTTGGTATGTTGTGTTCTCATTATCGTTTGACTCTATAAATTTTTTGATTTCCTCCTTGATTTCTTCATTGACCCATTCATCATTTAGTAGTGTGTTGTTCAATTTCCATGATTTTGTGTATGCTCTATAGCCTTTCTTGCTATTGATTTGTAGTTTGATTCCATTGTGGTCAGATAGAATGCAAGGAATTATTTCAATTTTCCTGTATTTGTTAAGATTTGCTTTGTGTCCTAATATATGGTCTATTTTAGAGAATGTTCCATGTGCTGCTGAGAAGAATGTATATTCTGCAGCATTTGGATGAAATGTCCTGTAGATATCTGTTAGGTCCATTCCTTCTATGCCCTCATTTATTCTAGATGCCTCTCTGTTTATTTTTTCCCAGGATGAACTGTCAATGGATGAGAGTGGGGTGTTGAAGTCACCCACTACCACTGTGTTTGGTGTTATCTGTGACCTTAGTTCTAATAGCTTTTTTTTTTTTTGATGAATTTGGGGGCCCCCATGTTAGGTGTATATATGTTTAGGATTGTAATGTCCTCCTGTTGGAGGGTGCCCTTAATCAATATAAAGTGACCTTCCTTATCTTTCTTAACTTATGTTGGACTGAAGTCTACCTTGTCAGATAGTAGGAAAGCAACCCCTGCTTGTTTTCCAGGTCCATTTGCTTGAAACACTGTTTTCCAACCTTTCACCCTAAGATAGTGTCCATCCTTTGTAGAAAGGTGGCTTTCTTGGAGGCAACAAATTGAAGGATCCTGCTTTTTAACCCAGTTTGCAAACCTATGCCTTTTGGCTGGGGCATTGAGGCCATTGATATTAAGAGATAATATTGAAAGCTGTGTATTCATTTTTGCCATTTTTGTGTAGTTCTTCTGGTTTTACCTTTGCCCTCTTGTGTTAATTAGTATTTGAGTACTGTTTGTTTTTTCCTGGGTCCTTATATGTGTGCTTTTCTTTTTCTTCAGCATGGTGGATTCTTTCAAGTATTTTCTGTAGAGCTAGTTTTGTCTTCAAATACTCCTTTAGCTTGCTTTTGTCATGGAATGTCCTTATTTCTCCATCTATTTGAATGGATAGTTTTGCAGGATAAAGTAACTTTGGTTGACAGTTGTTATCTTTCAGAATTTGGAATACATCACTCCACCCCCTTCTGGCTTTTAAAGTGTGTGTTCAGTAATCTGCTGTAATCCTGATAGGCTTGCCTTTGTAGGTAACTTGATTTTTCTCTCTGACTGCTTTCAATATTTTTTCTTTGGTTTGTGTGTTTGGTAGTTTGATTATAATACGGCGAGGAGAGGTTCTTTCCAGGTTTTGTCTGGCTGGTGTTCTACAGGATTCCTGTATCTGCATTGGCACCTCTTTCCCAATTTGGGGGAAGTTTTCTTCTATGATTTTGTTGACGATGCCTACTATGCCTTTGGAGTGAAATTCTTCTCCTTCTACTATGCCCTGAATTCTTGTGTTTGATCTTTCCATAGTGTCCCAAATATCTTCAAATTCCCACTCATACTTTTCTATTAGTTTGTCTTTCTCTTTGTTGGACTGTATTAGATCTGCCACCTGGTCTTCTAGCTTAGATATTCTGTCCTCTCCTTCATCCATTCTACTGGTGAGATTTTCTACAGAGTTTTTTATTTCATTAACTGTGTTCTTCATTGCTAGTAATTCTGACTGGTTTCTCTTTACTATTTCTATTTCCCTATTTATGTCTAGTATTGACCTCTTTAAATTGGTGCCCTGTGTTTTCTTTGATTCCTTTGATTTCCTCTTTGATTCCTTTGATTTCTTCTTTGACTTCTTTAAACATATTTATAATCATTCTTTTGAAATCTTTCTCATGCATTTGCTCTAACTCGTTCTCACTGGAGGTCATTTTTGATGTATTAATACTTTTTGGTGGATTTATATTGTCTTGATTTTTGGTGTTTCTTGTGTTACAATGTATGCAGTTTTGCATCCTGGATTATTTAATGATTGGATTTTCTAGTTAGCTGGGTATTATTAGATGTATCAGTCAATCTGATGTTATATAACTTCAGGGTAGGAGCTTAAGGCATTAGGTGTGGCTCTCAAGACTCTCAGAGTATCTACAAAAGTGACCCTAGGTGTTGGGTTTGCCTGCTATGAGAGTATTCAAGTAGGCTGAGTGGAACCAAATACAGATAGATTCTGAAATTAAATTAAACAATGTACACTTTTGATGAAAAACAACTCAGAGTATTTATCCAAGAGTAGGTATTATGACAACCAGATCCTCTAACTGTCCCTTAGGGTGTGTGGTGCCCCCCACCACAGCCTTAATCCTGACAACAAGGAGGTTAAGAGTTCTGATCTGTTGAGGGTTCCAAGTCAGTTTGTGACCAGGTGAGACCCTTCCCTGGTGTAATCCCAGTTACCTCTGGTCCTGCTTGGGTCCCACCGTCGGTTCAAGTTGGTGTGGCCGGGTCCCTGGACCGCTGCTCTGGTCGCTGGAGCTGGGCACTGGTGGTGGGGGAGGGGAGCAGCCGATGCTTCTCTAGTTCTCTTGCTATTCCACGTGTTCTTCTACCTTGTGATCTGCTCCTCCGTTGTTCACTGCCGTTCTCCCTTCACGTTTCTTGAGTTTGCAGAGAGTTCCGGTGTGAGTGGAAAATCCCCTTGCCTGGCTTTTGCTGTGGCTCAAGCTGAGCCTGGCTGCTTTCTGGCCACCACCATCATGGTCCACAGACCTGCTGGAGCTGCTTCTGCTAGCCTGTGCAGGTTTTGGATGCTCTGGATCTATCCTACTTCTCCACTGCCATTTCAATTTGCTATACACCTCACATTTTAGTAAAAGTGTGTATTTTGCTGCATTTTTTTTCTGGCTTTTTCCCCCATAGGCTGCTTTGGCATGGTACCTACACTGCCATCTTAACTAGAAGTATCCCAGATTATATTTTTAATTGAGTGCGTCTTGCGAGAATGAAAAGCTAAAAAGTTTTGTTTTTGTTTTTATTTCCAAATGATACTTTTATTATCATTAAGCAGTTTGTTCTAAAACTAACAAATTAGCATTAAAATAAGTGAAAAGGAGGTATAGGAAATATCTGTGTATATATGTATATAAGAAACATAAAAGTTAAAAGACATAGTGAAGATTTAACTTATTTTCGGAAATTCATAAATCTGATGACACATATAGAAATGTACATTTCAGAAAAAAATATTTATTCTCATTTTTCTACTTACTTGTGTTTATTGATTTTTCACCTAACCAATGAAAATGCTAAGATATTTGCAATTTATTTTAAGAGAAGCAATGGCTCTTTCCTGAGCATGCCTTATTTTGTATTAGATATACATTCCCTATTTTTATAGCAATTTGGAATCAGTGGCATTATGTTTCTGCACCTGACTAATAATATAAGTATAAAAATAACTTCAGACTTCTAGTCAAGATGGCATTGCCTTACCACGCTGCACCTCCCCTGCAAGGAAAGGCAAGATGTATAGGGTTCATTGGGTTTTCTAGGGGTGAGCAGACACTAATAGACCTCTAGTAGGAGGGCATGGAGGAGCAAAGTATGGAATCCACTGATGCCCACACTCTTGGGTAGCCCACCAGTCCCCCAACACCCTTAAGTGGCCCTCCTAGCCATAGTCTCAGCCACAGATTCCTCCTGAACTAAACACAGGCAAAGGGACCCAGGCCAGCAGGCTAGCATAACGCCATGCATGTCTCCAAGCTTAGGAGCACAGTCCCACTCACCACTGTCCCCCACCCCCTTGTGCAGACCCAGGCCAGCAGGCTAGCATTCCTCCAAGGGACCTCCACACAGGAAAACTATCCCAATTGCCACCACCACCCTACCCCTGTGCTCAGACCCAGGCCAGCAGGCTAGCATTGGCCCAGGGGACCTCCATATGCAAATGCCATCCCACTCACTTTCACCCCCCACCTCCATAAGTAGACCCAGTTCAGCAGGCTAGCACTCCTCCTACTGCCACCAGGAACCTTTGCATGCCATTGCTCCTCCATGCATGAACCCATGGCAGCATGCTAGGGTTCACCCCTTCCCTAGGTTCTCTTTCCACAGTGGACCTCCATGTCCTCCCCCCACATGTCACCTGACCCACAGTTGTCCCATATCCCTACTCTGCCCTGTCACAGGACCAGGCAGTCTCATTCTCCCCCTGCTACAGTGTTCCAAGAGACCCTCTGTCCCATCTCTTCTCCCTTTAGCAACTCAGAAACACCACACATTCCCATCCTCCCTCCTTCTGCAGCCCAGCTATAACACAAGTCTGCTTTGTCATATTCCCCCTACCCCCAGTCTCCTTGGGATATCTGAACACACAATAACATACCCAAAATCACAGAACAACAAGTCCCTTCATCAGGTCCCTGGGCTTCCACCAGAGCCTTATGGGCTCCTTCCTTCTAAGCAGGCAGGCACCATTGCCATCAGAAGCCTAGTGAAAGCAAACATAAAAGGGAATAATCACTGAAGACACCTCAAGGGTAGACTACAGCTTCCTCCTAAATTAAATGACTCCTGCACTGTGATGGGCAGACCACAGTGTAAAAGAAATAACATGAAAAATCAAATGCAAGTAAATGCAACAAGATTGCTCAGTCCCACAATGGTTGTCTCTAATCAAAACATAAAAGAGACAGTAGGATCAGAACCTCAAAATGAAGCTACAAGCTATGCAACCCTGACCAAGGAAATTGCAGAACTTGCAGAAAAGCAACACAGGCCAATAATCATTTTCATGCAGTCCTCACTAGATTAGACCTAATAGAAAAGAACCAGGAAGGGTTCCAAAGACAGTTAAATTATCTCAAGGAGAGCAAAAAATAAAAGGGACATCAATTACCAGCTGGATAAGCTCAATGAAGACATGAAAAAATGCAAGGATGAATTCAGAGAAGCATAAGAAAATCAGAAAATGATATAAAAAGGTAACTTGACAGAGGAATGGAAACTATTGATTAAAAAGTAGTAGAAAATACAAACCCAACTGAACAAGCCCAAAACTCTATAGAAGCTCTCAAGAATAGAATCAGCCATGTGGAGGATAGAAACTCAGAACTGGAAGAAAAAAAAAAAACAAAAAACAGAAGAAACTGTCCATGAGTCCAAAAGTTTCAATCTGTTAAATTTTTTGTGAATAGAACATGAGGGAAATGTGAGATACCCTTAAGCATCCTAACATTTGGATCATGGGAATACCAGAAGGGGAAGAAATTCAGAACAAAGGCATGGAGAACTTATGCAACAAAATTATCAAAGAAAATGTTCCCACTGTGTTAAAAGAAAGTTCCATCAAGTTACAAGAAGCTAAGAGAACTCCAAACAGGCTGGACCAAAGCAAAAATTCTCCAAGACATATAATCATTAAGACTCTTAACATTGATACCAAAGAGAAAGTCCTAAAAACAGCTAGGGAGAAACCACACATTACATATAAAGGTAACCCCATCAAAATTGCTTCAGACTTCCCAATGGAAACCCTGAAAGCCAGAAGGGCCTGGAATGGAACACTGCTAAGTCTAAGAACCTATGGCTTCCAATCCCAAACTACTCTATACAGCAAAAGTATCCCTCATAATAGATGGTGAAAGAAAAACTTTCCATGATACAACTTGGCTTTACAACTATATGAACACAAAGCCAAACACACAGAGAGTACTTCAGGAAATTCTCCACACAGAAGAATCAAACAACCAATCTCAAGTGCCTACAAAGAGCAGATCAAAATAACCAAACTCAAGCTGGCACAAAAAACTACAAAGTTCAAGAAAACACTAAACCAAATAAACCACCACAATATTGCGGGAATTAAATCAAACCTCACAATCATTATCAAAAATATTAATGGCCTTAATTCACCCATCAAGACACATAAGCTAATAGGGTGGATCAGAGGATTAGACCCCTCAATCTGCTGTCTTCAAGAAACCCACCTCACCACTAAAGACAGACACTTCCTCAGGGTGAAAGGGTGGAAAATGATATTCCAAGCAAATGGAAATAAGAAACAAGCAAGCATAGCTATGGTAGTATTGGATAAAATAGACATCAGACCAAAGTCATCAAAAAAGACCAAGAAAGCCGCATCTTAATTATCAAGGGAATGATCCAACAAGAGGATATCACACTCATCAATATTTATGCACCAAGCACACGTGCACCACAATTCATAAAACAAAAATTATTTGACAACAACACAGAAATAACCACTAACACCATCATAGTTGGGGCTTCCATACTCCACCAGCAGCAATAGATAGAACATCCAAACAGAATATTAACAGGGAAGTGAGAGAACTCAACAAAACCATAGATCAGTTAGACCTAACGACACCTACAGAACATTCTACCCAATATCCAGAGACTACATATTCTTCACAGCAGCCCATGGAGCCTTCTCTAAAATAGATCATATACTGGGTCATAAAGCCTGCCTCCATAGTTTCCTCCATGATATCAGATCACAATGCTGTATTGCTAGAAATTAACAACAAAGATATGCCAGGAATCCCATCAGCTCCTGCAAACTGAAAAACACACTTTTTAACAATAAATGGGTAGTGGACAAAATAAAAAATGAAATTGTGGAATTTCTAGAAATGAATGATGATGAGAACACATCATACCAAACTTATGGAATACAATGAAGGTGATCCTCAGGTGAAAATTCATGCACTAAATCCCTTCATAACAAAGACAGAGAGATCCTAAATCAGTAACCTAACCATTAACCTAAAGGCACTGGAAAAACATGAAGAATCCAAGACCAAAAGCTCCAGATGGAAAGAAATAATTAAGATCAGAGCAGAAATTAATGAATTGGAAACTGAGAAAACAATTAAGAAAATTGATGAAACAAAGAGCTGGTTCTTTGAAAAAATAAACAAGATTGATCAACCCCTGGCAAATTTGATCAAGCATAAAAAGATGGTTCAAATTAACAAAATTAGAAATGAAAAAGGAGAGATTACAACAGATATAAGTGAAATTGGGAGAATCATCAGAACTTATTTCAAAAACCTCTACTCCACAAAACTGGATAATATGGAGGAAATGGATGAATTCCTGGACATATCACCTACCAAAGCTAAACTCAGAGCAGATTAATCTCCTAAACAAATCTATCACACCCATCGAGATTGAAAAGGTAAGCAAAAAGCTTCTCCATAAAGAAAAGTCCAGAATCAGATGGCTTCTCAGCAGAATTCTATTAAACCCTCATGGAAGAACTAAAACCATTTTTTCTCAAACTCTGTCACACAATTGGAGAAGAGGAAAAGCTCCCCAACTCCTTCTATGAAGCTAGTATCACCCTAATTCCAAAACCAGGCAAAGGTGCTACAAGAAAAGAAAACTATAGGCCTATTTCCCTGATGAACTTAGACACAAAGTTCCTGAACAAAATCCTTGCAAACTGAATTCAACAACACATCAAAAGCATTATCCACCTTGATCAAATAGGCTTCATCCCAGGTACATAGGGGTGGTTCAACATATGGAAATCTGTCAATGTAATAAACCATATAAACAATGTTAAACACAAAGACCACATGATCATTTTGATAGATGCAGCAAAAGCCTTTGACAAAATACAACATCACCTCATGATCAAAACACTGGAGAGAACAGGCATGGACAGATTATATCTCAACATAATAAAGGCTATATATAAGGCTCCTAAATCCCAAGTAATGCATGATTTGGAGACACTGAAGGAATTCCCACTGAGATCAGGAATAAGACAGGGGTGTCCACTTCCACCTCTGCTCTTCATCATAGTGCTGGAAGTCCTAGCTCAAGCATTAAGACAGGATAAAGAAATAAAAGGGATACAAATTGGAAAGGAAGTAGTTAAGTTAGCCCTATTTGCAGATGACATAATTCTATACATAAAAGACCCAAGAACCTACATCTCAAAACTGTTAAAGGTGATTAACTCCTTCAACAAAGTAGCAGGATACAAAATCAATGCACAAAAATCAATAGCTTTTCTATGTGCAAAAGACAAAGATACAGAGAAAGAAGTCTGCAACATTGTCCCATTTTCAACAGCAACAGAAAAAAAAAAAAAAGACTTTGGAATCACATTAACTAAGGATGTGAAAGACCTATACAATGAAAACATTAAAACACTCAGAAAAGAAATTGACAAGGAGTTGAGAAATGGAAAGACCTCCCATACTCCTGGATAGGCAGAATTAACATTGTGAAAATGTCAATCTTACCAAAGGCAATATCCAGATTTTATGCAATATCAATATAATTCCCAACATTTTTCTTCTCAAAGGTAGAAAAAATGATCTCAAAATTCATATTGAATGCCAGAAGGCCTCAGATATCCAAGCATATCCTTAGTAAAAGAAGCACCTCTGGAGGTACCACCATACCTGATCTAAAGCTATATTGCAAAGCCATAGTAATAAAAATAACTAGTTTCTGGCAAAAAAAAAAAAAACAGGAGTATAGACCAATGGAACAGAATTGAGGACCTGGACTTTGGGTCAAGTAACTATAGCTACTTGATATTTGATGAAGGCACTAACAATGTAGGCTGGAAAAAAAGATAGCATCTTCAACAAATGGTGCTAGACAAACTGTATAGACATATGCAGGAAAATGAAACTTGATCCCCACATCTTGCCATGCTCAAAAATCAAGTCCAAATGGAACAAAGACCTCAATATAAGACCAGAAACTCAGATACTACTGGAAAAAAAATAGGAGGAACTTGCAATGATATAGGAATGGCAAAAGACTTCCTGAACAAAACCCCAGTGGCTCAGTAACTTAAATAATCACTCAACCATTGAGATCTCATGAAGCTGAAATGTTTCTTCACAGACATACAATAAGCAGAGCCAATAGATTACCCATAGAATAGGAAAAAAATTTTGCTCACTATACAACTGACAGAGGTCCAATTTCTAGAATCTACAAAGAACTCAAAAACCTAAACAATAAAGTCAAGCATCCCACTCACAAAATGGGGCAAAGAAATGGATAGGAAGTTCTCAGAGGAAGAAATACAAATGGCAAACACACACTTAAGAAAATGTTCATCATCCCTAATCATCAGGGAAAGGCAAATTAAAACAATTATGAGATTCCACCTTACCACAGTAAGGATAGCAAACATTTAAAAAATCAAATGAAAGTAATTGCTGGCAAGGATAGGGAAAAATAGGAACCCTCATTCACTGTTGGTAGGAATTTAAGATGGTACAACCACTATGGAAAGTAATACAGAGACTCCTAAAAAGGTTGACTACAGAGTTACCAACAGACCCAGTTATTCCCTTACTGAGCATTTCCCTTAAAAGCTCCATGCCTCAGTTCAGAGAGATTTACTCAACCATGTTTACAGCTGCTCAATTCATAATAGTTAAGAGCTGGAATCAACCCAGATATCCATAATTAGACAAATGGATAACCAACATGTGGTATGTGTACCTGATGGAATTCTACATGGCAGTAAGGAAAAATGACACAATGAAATTTGAAAAAAAAATCGTTAAACCTGGAACAGATCATTCTCAGAGAACTCACCCAATCACAGAAAGATAATCATCACATGGTCTCACTCATCTGTGGCTCTAAACCTGAATCTGCCCCAAGATGCTGACATACCTAATAAGCATCTGGAGGACCAGACAATAGGGAGGGTGGGGTGGCAGTGGAGGGCAAGGGTAGGGGTGAGGGACACAAAACTGGACCCAAATGGCAATGGTACCACAAAATTCTACACCCTAAAAGACAGACTAAATGGTTTAACCTTCATCAGGTCCTTAGAGGGAACAACTGAATCACAGGGCCCTGGAGAGGGTATGATGAAGACTAACCTTAATTTCGTGTTTCTTTCTTTCTCTCCCTCTTCTTTCTTTCTCTTTTATATTACCTAACTTCTTCTTCCTTCATTTCCTTGGCACTAGCCTATAACTCCCAGTACCAGCATGTGGTTAACAACCACAATGAAGTGTTGATCAGAGAGACTTACAAGGTTTCCCAAAATAAGACAGATTTCTGTCAGAGTACTTGATGACCCACCAAAGTTAGTGTTAAGACCGTACTGCTGAAGACATCATGTGCTGTTGGTATGGAATATGGAGTGGCCTGGATGGAATCTGGAAGAGAGTCAGTCCCCAAACAGTTAACTTATATAGTGCCAGAAGGTGCTACATGAGCAACTAGGGAAAAATGATCAACATCTGTCCAACCAACTTGTGCTCTAAGATACTCAGCAGCAAACAACCTGACATGATGTTCACACAAGTGCAATAGTAGCGTACAGCCATGGTGGGTCAACTGCTCTTGATTTGGATAACTGATCCACTCAGTGGAACAGAACCCATAGCTGGAGCTGGGAAATAAGTCAGAACCATATCCAGAAAATGAGCCCAGTTTCCAATAGCAAGCTCCCACCAATTGTGAGCCACAAGAGTGCCTACACCTATTAAATTCTCTCTAAAATAATAATTGTTATCCCATTTGTCTGGTTCTGACTTCACTCTCTATTGTAGAATTTGCTTCTCTTTTCCAGATGGACGCAGATCCTGAGGAGAGAATAAGCCAACTGCACCTCACCAGGGCCCCAACTGCAACCAAGAGTAATTGGGGAAATGAGCAAGAGTGCTGCTTTCTTGGTGAACCTGGTACCAGCACAAGGGTGAAGGAGTAGACACAGAGAGCACTCAGTTTCTACCAACCAGATATCCAGGGACACAGAAGCTCCCCAGACCTCATCATTGAAGTAGACCTAAAAGAACCCATCATGGCTCAGGGAAATTTGCGGAAGAGGGGGAGGAAAGATTGTTAGAGCCACATGTTAGGTCATTATGCAAGACATTGCCTCTTACCCATAACTTACACATAACTCTTAACCACACAATGCACAACCCACATTCCCCTACAAGGAGGGTCCCTGTGGAGGAGGGAGGACAGGGAGGAGGCTAACAATGGTGCCAACATGGCTGTATACACACTGTGTACATAACTAATAAAGAAATAATTTCTTGTTTTTCTTTCCTTAAAAATATGGCAATTATATCTGTAATTGTAATTTTTTTAACTCAGTCTCATTTAACCCAGATCCAAGTTAACAAGATTGAATGGTATATTTCTAAATATGTTCCTATAATTGTATTTATGACAGAACATGAGAGTGGGTAGTACATTCAGCTTCAATATACTGGTGCTTAAATACTGGTATTATTCATTATTATGTAACATAAGTAGATGTCTTTCACCTTTCCTTCAAATAGACAAATCAAGTAAATAGAACTTAAATAAATATTGTCTGCCAAGAACATTGTTGGACCCTTTTAAATCTTCTCCTGAACATAGTGTGAAAGCAGTTAAGAAAGTTAAGAAAAAGAAAGGTATTCCATGGCCAGTAATCACACCTCTAGCAATTTACTCATGAGCAATGAAGACATCCACCCAAGCAGACTTTCTTGTGTTGAACACCATATCTACAGCTGCATTGTTTTTATGAAACAATAAAATGGAACAAATCAAGTGTTCATCATGTGATAGTGGCAGAAGAGGAGGACATCCATACAATGATGTGTCATTCAGTCATTAGATTAATGATGCTTAATTAATTATGCTACAAGGATAAACTTCAACAACAATATGCTAAGTGAAAAAGGACATCTGAACAAGACCATGTATTTTATGATTCCATCTCCATGAAATATCCAGAAAAGCCAAATAGTAAAAGACAGAAAGTAAATTCATAAATGGCTGTCTATAGGCAGGTGAGGTAGTGACGAGTAAATGCTTATGAATAGAGGGAACTTTCCATTTTATCAGGTATTGGAAACAGTCTAAAAATTTACTTGTGACTATTATCAGTTAAGTTATAAACTTGATAAGATAATAATTGATTTATTATACAAAAGAAATGAGTAAGATATTGCTATTTAAATTATGTAGCACCTGAAAATGTAAACAGGGTTGACTAACCTTATCCTGGTGGACATATACATAGAATGGACTTAACATAATCCTCAGGACAATCCACTGGATGCTTTCATTCACACACTGGCCTTCCAATCCCACAATGTCCCCAGACTGTTCTGTTCTGATATTATGAAGAGACTCAGTTATAACAGCCTAGTCTCAAAAAGAAGTGCCACCATTTCTCACTTCTGAGTTTATCAAACTGCTCCATATACCTACATGCAAACTTCTCAGTTTTGTGTGTAAATAATCTAATTGGTTTGACATTAATACAAAAACATCTAGAAGATACTTCCTCAGCACATCCTACCAATTGTATTTACACTAAGCAAGTCATAATAACAGTCTGACCACCAAATCATACTTAGTAATCAGATGACAGGCCTTCCTTCCTTCCTTTCTATCCCTCCCTCTCTGACTACTTTCCTTCCTTCATCCCTGTTTCCCTTCCTCTCTCCCCCTTCCATATGTCTTTGTCTTCCCTCCATTACCTATATGAGCTAAACTTTCCAAGTTTTAGATACATTTCCAGGTATATGACAAAATGATCTTTAATCACATAACTCACAGTTTGGTAAATTCCATGTGTTAGTTTCCTTTGGATTTGCAACAATATTACCCTATTGTATTAATTATCTTCTCATTGCTGGGGGAAAAGATGGCAAATATCAGTTTTAAAAAAGCAGGGCTTATTTCAGTTTATAGTTCCAAGTTACAATCCATCATGGCAAGGAAGGAAGGCATGGTGGCAGGAGCTTGAGGCAGCTGATCACATTCAGCCCATACTGAGGAAGCAGAGAACAATGAATGCTAGTACTCAGCCAGCTTTCCCCTGTCAAACAATCTTGGGCCTCAGTTCATGGTACGGGGCTTCTCACACTTCAATTAACCTAACCAAGGTAATTCCTTCTTAGGCATGGAAGCTGACCTAATCTAGCTAATCCCTAGGTCCTGCCAAGTCAACAATCAACATAAATCATCATACCAGCACTTCATCATCGCATATTGATAATTTTACTTTTAAAAATGCCAGTAGGTCACAAGTTCACCAGATCTCTGGCAAAGCTGTAGTGAAGGTGTTGAACAAGGCTACACTTTCATCTGAGGCCCAAATAGTAAAGAGGTTTTCTCATGCCTGGCAGCATTGAGTTCCCTATAAGGTCCGAGGCCTAGGGTCTCAACTTCATCAACATTTCCCAGTGGCTGTCCTCATTTTGTTTGAAACATGTGGCCCTCATCATAGAAACCACCAACATGGACACTTGCTTCTTCAAGCCAGAGGAGTGTTGTTCTCCTCCCATGATACTATCACAGCATTACATAGCATAATAATATCCATGTAACCACATACATTCATCACGTTTGCTATAGGGTGTTGATAAGAATCAAGCCATCAATGCCACCTGCTGTTCAGAAGGCATGGGTGCATAAATGCTGAGTAGGAGCATCAGAGTCCCAAGATTCTATCTGCAAGTTTACTTTCTGACTCCCAGTGACTCATGTGCTTCCCTTGTGCAATGTTTTCTCATCACTTCTGAAATCCCCCAAGTTTCATTCCATTACAACATCTAATACACATTCTGGAATCTTGCTGTCTAAATCAAGTCCAGGTTTTGATGAAGACTCTGTAAACATCTGCCAATGTGTAAAACTAAAGGGACATGTTATCTGCCCTTCACACCTCACATACAATGGTTAAACAGGATAAGGACACATAGAAACTCCGATTTATTTTTTTCCCTCCCTGATTCTTTTTTTCTCAATTTTTTAAAAACATTTTCCATGATTATAAAATATATCCCATGGTAATACCCTCCCTCCCCCTTTTTCCCCCTTTGAAATTCCATTCTCTATCATATCCGCTCCCCATCTCAATCAGTCTCTCTTTTATTTTGATGTCATGATCTTTCCCTCCTCTTATGATGGTCTTGTGTAAGTAGTGTCAGGCACTATGAGGTCATAGATATAGAGAGAAACTCCAATTTAAAAAGGTAGACTAATAAGGGTCTGATAAGTCACTGGTCTGTAACACTTCTGGAATTCAGCTGTCACAGATGTTGAGAGTTTCTTGTCCAAGTTTCAATGTTTGTGATAAGTTTACATAGTTCTCATCTTTGCCTTCTGGATTCATAGCTCTGCCATCCTTCGTGTGTGTGTGTGTGTGTGTGTGAGAGAGAGAGAGAGAGAGAGAGAGAAAGTAGCACATATGTTCTGAGTACTTTAATCAATCTTTTTCCTGCAGGTAGCATTTCCATCTACCTCTTTCACTTTCATTTTATATACTCTGTCAGTGCAAGTTGGCATTCTTTCTATTGAAATGGTTTTCCAAAATACTTTGTGGGCTTCCTATGAAATTCACTAAGGACTATTCAAAGAACAAGTACAAGCCGTCTTCCAAGATACCCTATGATTTGATTTATTTTTAAAGTTCCAAGAGGCAAAACCTTGATCTCTTGAAAGGACACTTCGTGTAACTAATAATACACAATCTCTCTGGCCCTTTGAACATTTTTGACAAAAGATTGCACAGTGACATCCTCATAGTCTCCTCTAGGCATAGTGTCTGTGACCAAATTAAAGCTACTTCACAAATGTAGTGTTGTTTGCCTCAAGAGAGGAAGAGCATCTCCCAAACTATCAAAGCTTTGTCTTGTTTTATTTAGCAGTTTTTAATCTCAACTTTTCTCTCATTTTGCACTCTTTTGTTATAAGCAGCAAGAAATCAAGTTGTAGATGGAATACTTCCCCTGAAAACCTCATTACCTAGATGATAAAGTATTACACTTTCAATGTCATCCTTCCACATAATTTCAGGAGAATTTTGCTAGATTTCTGCATTCCATACAAGTATTTGTTTTTCTCTGGTCACCAGGAACATGTTCCCATTTCTTCTGGAATCTTTAGCCATAGCTTTCTGAAAGTTCACATTTCTTCCAAGAGTCTGAAGGACAAAATTTAAGCTTTTCAAACTTGGCCAGCTTCCACCTACTGTGTAGTCCCGAAACCACTGCTGCATTTTAAAGTTCATGTTCTAACAAACCATCCCTGGTACTGAAGTATGTATTGTTTATATGCCACTCTGCTAGGGTGGGAAAAGGTTTATGTGTGTTTCCCACAGGGTCATACTAGAAGTTTAATCCCCAGTGTGGCTACATTAAAAGATGATAAGTTCTTCAGAGTCAATTAGGTGACTGTAGACCTTGATTTAGTCATCCTAAGAGTACATTGTTATAAAAGAGCCTGGCGCGTTAGCTGTTGTCCTCTGGCTTCCTATCTTGCAATGGAATCTCTTTTTCCTACATGTGCTCCTGCAAGCATCATGGCCACCATGTGATATGGACAAAGAGGCTTTCCCCAGGGGCTAGAGGGATGGCTTAGCGGTTAAGGTGTTTGCTGCAAAGCCAAAGGCCCCAGGTTCAATTCCCCTTCCCAAGTGCCAACTCAGAGCTAGTGTCATGCCCTTGAACTTCCAGAATTATGAGCTAAATAAATCTCTTTTCTTCATGAATTATTTAGCTATATTTTGTTATAGTGGCAGAGAGTTAATATATTATTGCCACAAACAGTATCTTGAATAACACACTTATTATATCATAATGTCAGGAGTCTGAGCATGGCTTGGCTAATTATTTTACAAGACAACAATCAAGGTGTTGGCCTTGTACATTCATGTGAAGATTGAAAGAAGAAAAAAAAAAAGTTTTCCTCGTAGCTATTAGCAGTACTCAGTAGTTTGAGAACTTAAGTTC
Source organism: Dipus sagitta (assembly GCA_036346955.1). Lineage (NCBI taxonomy): Eukaryota > Metazoa > Chordata > Mammalia > Rodentia > Dipodidae > Dipus > Dipus sagitta. The sequence goes on along the minus strand of CM070778.1, from coordinate 70,386,944 downwards.
CTTATGTGGACTTCTTACAAAAATAGCAGATTCCTTCTGCAAAGTGAATAAGACAGAGAAAGAGATATCTCATAAGATAAGCATGACCGGGCTGGAGAGATGGCTTAGTGGTTAAGCGCTTGCCTGTGAAACCTAAGGTTCGAGGCTCAATTCCCCAGGACCCAATTTAGCCAGATTTACAAGGGGACGCATGCATCTGGAGTTCTGTTTGCAGTGGCTGGAAGCCCTGGCGTGTCCATTCTCTCTCACACTCTCTATCTGCCTCTTTCTCTCTGTCTGTCGCTCTCAAGTAAATAAATAAAAGTGAACAAAAAAATTTTAAAAAAGATAAGCATGACCATTATGTATAATGTAAGGACACACATATAATCACATACCTACCACTACCACTGCCATATTCTATTGGTTAGAAACATATTCTCAAGTGGATCATAAATTCCAGGAGAGGAGGCTTGGTTCCTGGAGTATACCAAGAGTGATGACTCAGAAGATCACACAAGAATCTGTCTGCTACCAGAATAAAGCTATCCTATATGAATGGATGCAAATTAAGTAAGACTCTCTTATCCTAACCCTCATTCTAGGGACTGAGCATAAGATTTAAAATGTCTCAAATCACATTGCATGTTTGTAAATTAATTCTTATAATTTTTACTTCACAGATACATGAAGGAGGGCAGTAAGAGCAGAAAGTATAGTGACCAAACAAAAAAAATAACATATGTAAGGGTATAAACTATTTTAGAGATATAAAATCATGTAAAAGTTATAGATTAGAATTTAGAGATTTATTTTCAATATAAGGAAGGGAAAATCACTATTGTGAAGCAGATATAAGGAATAGTATCAAGAAATATATGTGAACATCCTAGTTTTCCTTATTTGAACGCAAGTTACATTGGAGAGAAAATTCCCATGATTGACAAAAAGGATAACATATTTTATATAATTAGTTTATAAATGCTATTTTACAAAATTCTTAGTCTTAGTTAAATTATAAATGATGACTAGATTCTAGGATGATGATACATTGATTGATGGTGCCATGCCAAAAGTGAAATGCTAAAATTCCCACACTCTGTGTGATGGAATTAGGATGTAGTGCCTCTTAGAGATGATTAGGTCTTAAGAGTAGAGCCTCCTTGAAGGGCGTCATTGACCTCACACAAGGAAACAGGGGCTGAAGATGTGACAGAGGGACTGGACATTGAACCCCTAAAGATCTATCACCTCTTCTTTTTAACAAAAAATGTTTATTTATTTGAGAGAGAGAGAGAGAAAGAGGCAGAAAGAGAGAGAGAATGGGCACTTCAGGGCCTCCAGCCACTGAAAACGACTTCCAGATGCATGCGCCACCTTGTGTATCAGGCTTACATGGGTTCTGGGGAATCTAGCCTTGAACCTGGGTCCTTAGGCTCCACAGGCAAGCTCTTAAACACTAAGCCATCTCTCCAGCCCTCTATCACCTCTTCAAATCCCCCTTCTTCCATGCCATATGAGAATACAAGAGAAGGCAGCCATCTGCAAACCAAGGCTCATGTGGTCACCAAACATGGTATTTACTATGGCCATGATCTTAAACTTCTCAGTCTTAAAACTTAAGAAATGCTTCCTTTTAAGCCTCTGCTATATAATATTCTGATACAGCAGCTTGAACTAAGAGATGCCTACATAGGCATACCTTCAAAATGTTTTGTTTGTGCCTTTTTTAAAAAAGTTGCCCAGGGGGCTGGAGAAATGACTTAGCAGTTAAAGTGTTTATCTGTGAAGCCCTTGGAAAGGTGCTTTAATGAGTCAGTCTCTACAGCCACTGAGAGGATGTAGGCAGTATCAAAAACAATGTAAAATAGCTACTCACCACAGCATTGAGTAGAGATGATTTTCACTGATATTTTATTGCTTCTCAGTATCTTTTCAATTCTTTTTAATGATAAAAGTATTAAAGACCATGAGATAAATTTCTCTGGGGTTTAGCTTTAAAATATTATTTTTCTAATGTTAAGTAATAACTGTGTTCCAAGCACTTCGCTTTATCTCCATCAACATCTTCAGTTCTTATTCAAATAACCAGATGTAAGACACACTATTTTATTTCCATTTTCCACATGTGATGACCATGTACACAGAGATAAGGGTGCTTGTCCAATTTTACATCGCTGATAACAAGTGGAGTTTGGATGTAAACTCACATATCTCTCTTAAGAGTCCTTGCTATTAACCACAACATACCAATCTTTCTTCCAAGTGATTCCACAAGAATTTGTGAACATTTAACTGGAGTTAAAAAAAAAAAAAGGGAGGGGAAGTGTTCTAATTATTGAAATGGCTTTATATGAACAATTTGGTTTCTAATGAGTGTATGGACCAGGATACAAACTGTAGGAACTGACCTGAAGAAGCTGGAAAAACAGCATAAAATATGCATATGGATGGCAGGCATTGAGAATAGGTCACTTAAACTGAGAATCACAAATGGTTAACTTAGAGGGATTGTTACTAATTTAAAGATAATGATGATACAGTTTACTCATAGGAAGAGGAAATAATCCTTACATACAAAAACAAAAGATGCTTAAGTAGTGAATACTTTTTTTAATACCAAACTTAGTGTAGGGTAATTCAAGTAAATAAATTAGAACATTTCGTTACAGAAATATTTTAAAGATTACTGCCTGAAATGGGATTGGATTATATTTTACTGAAGGGAAATGAATTTTTATTTAATCTTATGCTGCTTTTCCATTGAATTCAACAGGAGGGTTGGAGAGATTCCTCAGTGGTTATGGCACTTGCAAAGCCTGATGGTCTGGGTTTGCTTCTCCAGTACCCATGTGAAGCCAGATGCACAGAGTAGCACATGTATCTGGAGTTTGTTTGCAAGAAAAGGCTCAGGCACATTCATTCATATTCTCTCTCTCTCTCTCTCTCTCCCTCTCTCTCTCTCTCTCTCCAGATAAATAAATAAAATTATAAAATACATAAATTTAACTGGAGAATAAACACAAAATGATTGCCATGGAAGCAATGGTAATGACCGATTAGGAAGTCTAGCAAGCAGTATTTTGTCATTCGATCTCACACTTTTAAGAGCATGCTATATTATCTGATACAAGTGACTCTTCTGGGCCTCCATTTCTCAGTCTTTAATGTGAACTAAATTCTTTCTAAACCATAAGTTTTTTTCAATTTATTTATTTTATGCATCTGTGTGTATGCATGTGTGTTTGTTGGGGGGTGCTCATGCCAGGGTCTCTTGCCACTGTAAGCAAACTCCAGACACATGCACCATTTTGCATCCAGCTTTACATGGTGCTGGTGAACTGAAAATGAACCAGCAGGCTTTGCAAGCTAGTGACTTGAACCAGTAAACCATACACCTAGCCCTGCATGCTAATTATGATTTTGAAACAGCATGTCAGGGAATTGCTTCCTATCTGCAAGGAATTCTATGTACACATGTATTTCATAGATACAAGAAGGAGGATCTGAAAGAAAAAAAGTCACTTGGTCTTTCTGAACTCTTATAAGCTTGACAACTTATTAGAAATAAGTTATCACCTCGGTGATATTAAGGCTAACTAGAGGTGTGTTCATCATCATGTGGTGAAGCAACATAGCCACCTCATTGTAGAAGTCATTTAAATGAAACATCCTCCTATCTCCCAGCCACCTTGGTAGAATGTCCACTTCCTTTAGAATCTACTCTCTATTCCATTCACTGTGTGAAACTCAGCCTCCTACTCTTGCTGCAAATTCTCAGTGAGCAGGAGGGGATCTGGATGGAGGCTATCTCCTCTCCTCCCTGTAACTTTGTCCCTTAGTTGTTGGGGGGGGGGGCGCACACACACACACATGCGCGCATGCGTGTGTGGGTTTTATGCACATGTAGATATGTGCTGATGGAGTCCCCTCCCCCAGCCCATGCACAGGCTAGAAGAGAGCATCAAGTGACCCCTCTGCCATTCACACGCCTGTTTTTCCTTGAGATAGTCTGTTCCTGTTGATTCTGGAATTTGCCAGTTTTTCCTGCGTTATGCTCCCTACAGGACTGAGGTTACAGACTTGCATGGCCACACCCAGCTGTTAATGTGTGTTGGGGTATTGAACTGGCTCAGGCAACCTCAGACCCTCATGCTTGTATGGAAAGCACACTTAACTTCTGAGCCATCTGTCCACAAGCCCCTCCCCTGGTCATTTCTGATGGCCATTCACTCACTGTTAGCTTTTGTGGCTGCTACCCCTGTCTTGACCATTGCCTCTCCACCAGAGCCATTCTGAGAACTATGAAAGCCCATGCATGCTAAGTGATTTGTACAGGAAATAGTTGTCTAGTTGTCTCTTCTTTCCTCTAGAAAACAGCCCGCAGATGCTTTTGATCCCTGTCACTAGTATTTCCTGCATGGTGTAGTAACATTTAATCTGATCATATTTTAGGAAGTACCCCAGATGTTTGCAGAAGAAAAGTGTGCAATGCGTGACACATTTGTTTTATTTTGGAAATGATTGTCCTTTCATCTTTATTGTTTGTGTCAAAAAAGTTATTTTCATCAAACCTGTTGCAAAATCACATTGGAAATCTCTTGGTAATTCCAAACTATTTTGAAAACATGCCCATTTTCCCAGAAAGAATATCAGGTTCAGATCTGAAGTTTACAAATATGCATAAGCACAAAGGCAAACATTTTTATGATGTATGGTCACCAAACCAGAACCTATGTGTAATGTTCACTTTTGCCTAAGCACCAAATTCCACCAGCCTGGCATAAAGGGAGGCGTTCTTCTGAAACAACTGCCAAAAGCACACTTACACCTCATGGCCCCAAAACAATGCAGTGTAGCTGGAGAGGCAGACTGGCTCAGCGAGAGCTGTGCTTGCAACAAACACTATGGCAGAGACTGACCCTTAAAGACTGCTCAAAGCAGTCACATTCCCTCTGAGCCAGAAATTATCATTAAATATTGGAATAACATTGGAATAACATAAACAACCCAGAAAGTTCAATAAATAAAATACAAACACTAAAAGTGTAGTTGATGCTATTATTTGTTGGATAAGGAATACTATTTAAGCTTCAGTGGGGAAGTAATTATATATGTCATCACACATGCACTCCCTATACTTTGTAATAATTACAAAGGAGAACTAGAAAATCAAACAGAAAAGTGTTTTCAAAAATACGTTAATAAATAAATCAAGCAAAAAATAGTGGATATAATATCCTCCTATGCATGTTTCAAAAGTCAAGCGCATAAATAAAGTGAAATGAAGGAGTTCATAATATTTGAAGATTCACTGTGTACAATTATTTTCAAATAAAATTAAAATTTGTCATAACCAAACTGTACTAGCTAGACTATTATTACAATATAAATCTATTGGGATTTCTCATCCTGCAAATGAACAGTAGAAGAGTTGTACAACTTGTAAATTATTGACTTAGGAACACTCATAAAGGATTTTCATCATTAATATAAGGTAGGCTACTTCTAGAACTGACCACAAAAGGTAGGAATCTCAAGAGCTAGGATTTAAATTATAGAATTCTCATAAATATCACCATTAAACTACTTAAGAACAAGTTAAAATTTCTACACCAGTGCACATATTCAATACTTTTCAGTGGTGAGAAGCTTATCTATTTGCAGTGATTTTATAATGCAGGCAAGCTTTCTTGACACTTAGAAAAGGGTTGAAATATTCACATTCTTCTGCAAGTAGGGATAAAAGATTCTTTACCACTAGAAAAAGGAAGCCATTTACAGCAAAAACCTACAGATCCTTTAGCAGAGAGAAGGTGCTGCAGTACAGGCAAAGTGCTGAAAGAAAAATAATCAAACTGTCAACCTAAATTCTGTACACAGAAAAAAAAATAAATTTCAAAAATGAATACCAAATAATCCAATAACTTTTAAAGGTTTTAGGTTAAAGAATTGAATTAGAATTAAAAATGGGAGAATGTTTTGGATATCGGAACTATATGGTGAGTAAATACTAAATTCTAAGTAACCCACCTGTTAAAGAAGAGAATTAGATGAAAATAGAGTGGTTGCAGGGGAGAAGACTAGGTAGATAAAGCACGTTCTCCTCCTTAGAGTACCCCAGTACAATCTCCAAACCTCACATATGAAGCCTGAGGCAGTGGGATCCCAGCACACTAATGCTGATGCAAGATGAAAGGTGGAGACACAAGAACTTCCCAGAGATGCACATGGCTAGTGCAAGGAACAACAGTGCGAGAAACTAGAGCAAGAAACTCTGCCTCAAATGAGGTGGACAGGCAGGGGACCAACCCGAAAGTTGTCCTCTGACCTACACACACTATGGCATGCATGTGTACTCCCTCACACACATGCACAAACATATGCAAATAAATAAATAATATTTTTTCAAAAGGAGTAATACAATGTATCAAAAATTATCAGGTAGAAAAAAGAAATGATTCATTGATAAGTTATGGCATCATATGCCTATATTAGAAAATGAGAAAGGGTCGGAATCATCCTCACTTTCCATCCAACATAAACAACTCCATGTTAAGAAGTTAATAATACTGGTGAGACGAACACCCTCTTTGAAAGGTGTCACCTATAAAACTCACTGAAGAAAAATGAAGAGATAGTGTTAAATTGGTGTGAAGGCACACTACTATTATAATAACTGTCTTTCTCAAATTAAGCTATAAATTCACCACAATTCTAATAGAAATACTAGTGATTTTTAAGAAATCAACAAAAAATATTTATAAAATTCATTATGTAAATACAAAGAAATCAGAATAGGCAAAGTAACACTGAAAAATAATGGAAATTGAAATTCTAGCCTAACCTGATTTTTATTTCATCACAATAAGGGCTTCTGGTCCATGACTGCACAACCTATATAGTTGATATGGCTTGAATCTGAAATGTCTACTACAGGCTAGTGTATTTGAATACTTGCTCCCCAGCAGGAGGTGCTGTCTGGGGAGCTTGAGGAATCCGGGATATTGAGACTAGTAGGTCAATAGGAATAGGCCCTGAAGATTACCTATGTCTGGTTGTGGATGTGCACTCACTACTCACTGGTCAGCTGTGAGATGAAGAACTGTGGCTGTCTGTTCTCACTGACACAAACTAGCATGCTTTTTCTATCAAGGTGGCCCCAAACTCCCCTAAATCCATGAGACAAGATGAAAGTCCCCTCTATGTTGCTTGTCCAAGGTATTTTTTCACAGTAATGAGAGTAGTAACTAGTACCGTAGCTGCACGAACTTGCTCTTAAAAGGGCCCTCAGCTTAGTTTACTATTCTTTGTCATTGCCTTAAAATTCTTAATATTTTTTAAACAAAGTGGTTTGTTTTGCACTGGGCCACAAAAAATATATGTGTCTAGTCCTGGCTACAAGAGTCAAGAAGGTTTAGTGTTGTAAAGTTTAGTGCTGTAACGATAGAAAAACAGTTCACTAGTTTATAGACAGGCATCCTAAACACTTCATATCTTGGTATCTTGGAAGCTACACTAGGTTGGGCCCTGTTAGCACTTCACCAGAAGGACTAGGCCACTGTGTCAGTATGGAGTCCAGAAATAAATCCATATATGGAGAGTAAACATTTGGTACAGCTGATCTGTGTGTATGCATGTGAGTGCATGTGTGCAAGTGCTTATGCACATGTGTGTGGAAGTGGAGGCTAGAGACATGGACTGTCTTCCCACATTGCTTGCCTCTTTATTTTACAGAGGCAGGATCTCTCACTAGAAGCCAGAGCTCACCAATTTGGCTAGTCAATCTAGCCATCTTGCTGCAAGTATGCCCTGTCTCCACCTCCCATGCTGAGATTACGAGCAACTACCACACCCATCCATCCCAGCATTTACGTAGGTACTGGACACCTCATGCCAATGTAGCAAGCGCTTTACCCACTGAGCCATCTCCCCAGCCCCTGTTAAGGCAGTTGGGCAAATAGTGATGGCAAAGATTGCTAGAGAAACTGAGTATTCAAATGTAAAATGAGTGAGTTTTCATTCAGTCCTACACCATATATATATATGTATAATTGACACAAACAACCATGAGCCTAGATCCAAACCTAAAACTATGAAATTAGATGAAAACCTCAGAGGCAATCTTTGTGAGCTTGCATTAAAGTCTCCTTAGCAGCAATAAAAACAATATTAATCATGAAAAAAAGAAAGCTAAAGATATTCACAGTAAAATTGTCTACCAAAACAAAAGAGAAGACAAGTCACAGAATGTCAGAAAATATCAAAATACACATATAAATGTGCATATATATAATATATGTACATATATAACAATAAATGATTTATGTCTGTGTATATAAATAACTCTAAAACTCAATAAGAAAACAAAAACAACCCAGTGAAATATTGGCAAAATATTTGAATAAAGATTTATAAATGTCAAATCAATGTCTTTTTTTTTTTTTTTAATGTAAAGTCTCACTCTAGCCCAGATTGACCTGTAATTCCCTATGTAGTCTCAGGGTGGCCTCAAACTCATCATGATCCTCCTATCTCTGCCTCCTGAGTGATAGCATTAAAGATGTGCACCACCACACCCAGCTGTCAAATCAATGTCTTAAAGGAAAGTCAGTATCAACAGTCTTTAGGAAAGTGAAAATTAAAACCACTATGAGTAGCTAAAATTAAAAAGAGTTACCATGCCACATGTTGGTGAGGTGTGGAAGATTTGGAGTACTGATATCCTAATGGTGTTTGTTTGAAAAAACATAATAGTTCCTTCAAAACCTAAATATATACCCACTCACTATCTCTAGCCATTCCACATCCAGGAGAAAAATCATGTCTTCTCCATAAAATCATAACTCTTTCCTATAGTTTTGTCTCGATTACCTCCAAACACCAAGGAACTCAAATGCTCATCAAGTTCTGAACATGTAACCAGGTTGTGATGCATTTTAAAAGTGCAATGGTATTCTATAATGTAAAGGAACAAACTCCTACACAGACAACACAGATAATTCTCAAAGGCATGCTATGCTGATTTTTTAAGTGAACCACACACACACAAAAAAAATGAATACAAATTCTAGAAAAGGCAAAATTCAAACACATTTGTTGGTGAGGTGAACTATTATGTTAGCTAAAAGGGAGCAGAAAGGCCCATTTTAAGGGGTGAAAGAAATTATAAGTAGTGGTTACATGACATTACAGCTGCTAAAATTCAACTCACTCTATATTTCAGATTAGTTTCCTTTTGTGTAAATTATACCCCAACAAAATTTTTTTTAATTTTTTTTGTTCATTTTTATTCATTTATTTGAGAGCAACAGACAGAGAAAGAGGCAGAGAGAGAGAGAGAATGGGTGCTCCAGGGTCTCTAGCCACTACAACGAACTCCAGACGTGTGCGCCCCTTTGTGCATCTGGCTAACGTGGGTCCTGGGGAATTGAACCTCGAACTGTGGTCCTTAGGCTTCACAGGCAAGCACTTAACTGCTAAGCCATCTCTGCAGCCCACCCCAACAAAATTTTTAAATTACTTTTTAGAATGCTTCTCCCAGGAGTGAATGCTATTGGCTTACTAGGAAACATGAATACTTTTCCCCTGAGAGAGCCATCTTCAGAGTCAGACCTTACATCAGCTTTGGAAGAACAAATTCTCTTTTGGCACAACATCATATACCAGTGCCAGAAGTTCATTTTGCTAACTCACCTGGCTTTCTCACTGCATTTCACTGTGTGCACAAAACGAACACAGTATGAACATTCTTTACTATCTTTCCACAAATACTTCCTGGTTGCAAGCTTATAGAAGATGTCCCTCTGCAAAACTTTGCAAATCTTCCTGAAATTTTGGCAAAGAGATGTTCCTCCTTGTGTGAGTCCTTCAGACTCAGACCATCTGCTGCATGGAGCATCTCAGAATCCCAAGTGTCAAGGCCTCCCAGAGCTGTTCTACTACTAATCTTTATGGGATAAATCTGTATATCTGGGGAGGAAGTGTTCCTTAATGTTATCTTACAGCACCTCCTGGTGTTTAGATACTGCAGATTTAAATTCTCAAGACTTATTTTTCCCTAAAGACAGAGAAATTAGAACAATACTTCATGTTAAGAAAATATGGAATAAATAAATCTAGTTGTTTAAAAACTATTAGGGATTCTTGGTTTGTCTTTTCCATGTACTTTCAAAAGAAAGAAAACAATACTTACTTGAAGAATAGTCTCAATGGTTAGTTTCTAGCTGGAGTTATATCAGAAACTGTGTATGTAGGCATGCCAGCCTAGGTAGGTGTGTACATATTCACGTGTGTGTGTGTGTGTGTGTGTGTGTGTGTGTGTGTGTGTGTACGCGCGCGTGCGTGTGCATATGTATGCACACATGGAGGCCAGAGAACAACATCAGGTCCAAGGGCTATAGAAATGACTCACCAGTTAAAGGCTCTTCCTGAGACTGTGTGAGTTCAAATCTCCAGAACCCATGTAAATAGCTGGTGTGGTTACACATATCTGTAACTCCAGTCCTGTGGGGAGCAGAGACCAGAGAATTGCTGGGATTGGCAAATGACAAGCTCCAGTAAGAATCAGTAAGAGACTCCATCAAATGGAAAACACAAGTGGGTGCTCTACCCAGTGTGCTCTCCTCTGGCCACCACATGCAAATTCATGGCCACATTAGCACATATATATACATATACCACATACACATCACACCATCATATACTATGCATGTGAAGAAAAAGAAAAAAAAAGAAATATGGTCCATCTCTTTTTGACACCGTGTCTCTCACTGGCCTAGAACTCACCCAATATAGGCTTGACTGGCCACTGAGCTCCAGGAATCCTACTCTCTCTGCCTCCATGATTCTAGGTTTATAGGCACATACCACCAAATCTAGCACTTCATATGAGTACCAGGGATTTAACTGAGGTACTCATGCTTATAAGGGAAGCACTTTGCCTACTGAGTTATTTCCTCAGCCCCTACATTAAAAGTTCTATAAATAGTTTACATAGAATATTTCCATCAAACAACTAATAATTACTTAAAAATTAACAAATATAGGGCTAGAGAGATGGCTCAGCAGTTAAGGCACTTGCCTGAAAGACAAACAACCTAGTTTTGATCCCCTAGTACCCACATTAAGCCAAATGCACAAGATGGCACATGCATCTGGAGTTCATTGGCAGTGGCTAGAGGCCCTAGCATGCCCATTTTCTCTCTCTCTCTCTCTCTCCCTCTCTCCCTCCCTCACTCTCCTTGTAAATAAATGAATAAATAAAAAATTTCAAAAGATATTAACAAACGCAGTATTATGATTGCAGCCCCACAGGGACATAATTACTTGTCATATCAGAGTTATACCACTAGTGGCAAATTTTCATCTGTGTAGTCCTGTCTTCTATTCAGTTGGCCAAGGTGAACCAAGCAAAGCCTGCCAGCCTCAGTGGTTCCGCAGCATGGAATGGGGACTACCCTTGCGATCATGGGAAGGTAGGTAAGACAACTGTCCCTAGGCCTGGGTAATCAACCACCAGCACACAGCAGACTTGACTATTCCGCTCAGCCATTTTTAAGCAAGTATCACACATAGACAGGGATTCTTTTCATCAGAAAGCAGACAATAGGTAGTTGAGACTGGATTATAGATGGCCTTCAAGGAAGGGAGGAATTCAAGCCATTGGCTTTTCCTTTGCCTACACTTTCCACAAACTTCTATTAAAGTTGTCAACCAAGACTAGAAATTATTGGAAACAAACACCCTTGCTGCAGTTCTCTGTGTCTCAATGTCTCCAAAATAATTTGGAGTCAGGAGAGGTTGGGGATGTGAAAGTAAAAATGCCTTGGGATTATCTGTGAATTTCATTTATCCATGCTAGTCCTCACCACAATTCCACTGGTAATCCAGAGTCAGCTAGAGTTCATGTCTCCCATATGTACAATGGACAGACAGATCAAGGAGGAAAGGGGAGCATTTATCATAAGTTACAGAAAAAACATAACAGTACAGCTGATTTCTTGCTAATGTCATCCATCTGTAGCTAATAGGTAGCATGTCTTGGTGCAAACCCAGTGATAAGTTAGAAATTTGCAAAATCATAAATTGGCTACTTAAAGTGATCCTTCTACTTTTCGTTTTATAATTTCTTCTATTTGTGTATTATTAAAATAATTTTTACTCTACCAGAGAAAATCAGCAGGTGCTTCTTAATTATTCAAACTCCTCTGGAAACTAAATTACTTAATGTAATTACATCTGAGATTTAAACATCACTAATAAAAGCCATTTGAAGTTCTTAGGGAACTTGACAATTGTACTTGCCATTTTATAAAGAGAAGCAATTGATTTTTCATTCTTGACTTATTTCAATTTTTGTCATAAGAACTTCAGAGTAACAATCAGAAAATGAAGATGATATTTATTTCTGTGCTGATTTCAGCTATGTAAAATCCATTTAGTTTTATTTATACTTTTTCCCAACTACATATGTGACCATATATTGTACCATGTCATCTCAGGTCCAATAAATAAGGAAGAATTTGTTGTTAGCATAATGAAACAATATCTTCTAAGTAAAACAAAACAAATATAACAACCAAACATAAATAGCCAATCAGGCATGAAAGACTTTACAACTGAAAGCAAGAGTGGTCAGCAATTAACAATATACAGTGCATGTTTTAAAACAATTCTATTTTATTTTAGAAAGAATCTTATGAAGCTGCTTTTCCAATTATGCTCTGATTCTGAATAAATGGGGGTTGGGATGGAAAATCCAAGTGCAGCTGTTCCGATATGAAAGTCTCCACATCTCAGACTTGAGCCAAGAATAAAGAGCCCGTCAACCTTTTACAGCCTCAGACAAAGCTTGAGCAAGCATGTGTGCCCGCCTCAAGATGGAAAGGCTGCACTTGGCTGCGATCTGACTCTGGGGAAATTATTCTGAGCAGAGTAAGTTAGGGAGGTATAAACACAAACTTGTAACACAGCAACAACAGAAAATGCTTTCCTGGTGCCATGAAAGAACACCTGCACATTGTTCATTTATGATCTGTGTGTACCAAAGTACACTAATTCTGTTTTTTGCATTAGTGTTCTTAGAACAACAACAAAATCATGTTTCAGGAAGGTAAAACAAGGCACAAAGTAGAACTCTTGGGATCCCAACAGCAGGAGAGATAGACACAGAGATAAGCTCACAGTATTGTGTCTGTATTTTAACATGAATAGAACCATTGATTTCTTTTAGTTAGCCTCCTTTCTTCTAATTGAGAATTATTCTAATTAAACAATTGAGTTAATTTGCTCTCCATTTTTATATTTCATTTAAGATTAAAACAAGACTCTAGCAACCTTCCCACCCTACAAAATAAGATTAAAACAAAGCACTGTATTTGATGTTTCAGCTATCTTCTCTTCACATATATGTCTGTCTCTCTAGCTGGTTGGTGTTAAGCAATCCAAGAAGTGCTTTTGACTGTCTCTTGGTTGTTTTTAAGCAGAATATATATTACTCTCATCACACTTCATGAAGCTACTTTAAGAAAAACCTGGTCATGTTCCTAACATGTGTAGGAGACATCAGCCCCAGACCTTGGTCCTCAAGCAAGCCTGTGACAAAATTAATATTGGTCTTTTACATGATGCTTTAAAATGAAAAATCAGACAGAGGTTATTATAATACAGAATGTATTCAACGTGAGGAACTATTTTTGACACAAAGTAAATCCTTCCATTTGTAAGAATCAATTTGTGTCTATTTTCTTTCCAAAATGAAAATTATTATATATGGGGATTGCCTTTGGTAAGGGCCCTAATAAGAAAAATGCTATAGGAATTTCCAAATTCTGTGAACTTTTCTGACATATACATTTTTAAAATCTGGACTAAGCTAGAGATATCAGACCTCCAGGCTACTAAGTATCAAAATGATAGCTAATAAGTGGTATTTGGCAAGTAGCACAGGTTCCCCATCAACCTTCAGACAGGAACTGAAAACAATATCTGTATGCAAAATACTTTTCCTACCTCCAAGTAGCTCACCTATTATTTTTTTTCCCAAGTCAAATGTTTGCTATCATTTTCTCATCACATTCTCATAAGAATAAATAACAGGTATTAGAAAGATAAGTCTTATTTTGACTACTCCCAGATCAGTGTCCATGAATGCAGTTAAATGAGGAGGTAAAGGAAGAGGCCTCAACTCCTTAGAGCCTCACTGGTCCTCGGTGAAGCCCTTCCGCTTACTGCTGGATGACATTGGCACCTCATCACCTGTTTTACACTGTAGATTCCTTCTCCTCCAAAAGGAGGCTACTCAAGTAATCCTGACTCTCCTGGGAGGATGTAAACCAAGCTTGCCTTGTAAACTTCAGTGACGGCTTTGATAGTGTTTTCACTCCACAAGCTGGGTCAAAGGTAAGATGTAAATGCTAACAAGGAAAATAACTGCTATCAGAATGACTTTCACAGGTGGCAGCCAGCTTAGTACATTGGTAATCACAAGTAGCAGGGTCATACGGGCATGTGGAAAACAATGAGCAGTGATGTTAGGGATGATGTTCCTGTAGGTTTCTCCGTAATCTACATTTTACACTGGGGTAATCGATGTACTTAGCTGTAAACCTACACTGCATCTGCAAAGCCAAAAGCACAACAAGGAGACTTACGTCATCAGTGTTTTACAACATCTGTGGATACTTCCCTTGTTTGCTTTTGCCTCAGGAGATAGCATTTTGGGTTTTGATCCAAGTGTTCCACACTGACTTGCTGGATCTCCTGTTTTCTGCAATTCTCTAAGCAACATCCATTAATCTAGATTCTCCAGGGGTTCCCAGGCTATTACATCCTTTAAATTGAAGACTCGTTCTTTTATGTGCTTCACAGAGAATACACATTGAATTGCTATCTTTTCCACAGATTTGAGAAGGATGCTGATTTAAAACAGGCTAATATGTGAGTTACTTGGTTTTCTGTATTACTAGAAAAGAGTAATATGATAATCTAGGAAAAAATACAGCCATAGATAAAGGAAGGTTAATATGACTAACATCATCATTAATGAAATGGTTCTTTTAATGAAGTACTTTAAACTTTCAAAAAATATAATTTTTTTAAATGTTTGGATGTATACATAGTCTGTACAATCAGCCGAAATACTAAATAATAATGCAAACATCTTCTAAAACAAGCTTCAAAGATAACTATTGTCTTAGTGAGGAGGGCAAAAGACACTTTTGCAGATTTTAGTTTCTCCTTCATCCCTTGAAATCTAAATAAAAGTCATGTCTTGCTATGAAAGGTAACTCCCAGGCAAGTACTTAGACCACTTCCTTTGCCCTATTCCTCAAACTATTTCCTCTCCACAGCCTCATCTAAAATAAATTCTGGAGACATCACTGTTCATACAATAGAATCCTATCCAGTGATAAAAGCAAAAGAGGTATCAAGCCACACAAAGACGTGGATACACTTCAATCATACTGGTAGGCAGAGGAAGACAATCTGAAAGAGTTGTATGTATATGATCCCATGCACAAGACATTTTGGAAAAATATAAACTATACATACAGTGAATAGTCAGTCATTGTTAGGAACTCAGGAAGGAAAATGTTAACTGGATAAAGTGCAGTATATTTCTATGATAGTGATACTTTTCTGTATAAAACTGTAAAGAGTCAGTCCCCAGACAGTCAGTGCGTCTAGTGCCAGAAGGTGCTACATGGGCGACTGGGGGAAATTGACCAATATCTGTCGAAGCAACACATGGTCTAACCTACTTAGCAGCAAATAACTTGTTGTGATGCCCACACAAGTGCATTGGTGGCACACAGCCATGGTGGGGAACCAACTGCTCTCAATTTGGCTAACTGATCCCCTCACTGGTATGGGACCCATAGCTGGAGCTGGGAAACAAGTCAGAATCAGATCTAAACGTAAACCCACTCTCCAATATCAAGCTACCATTAATTGTGGGCTACAAGAGGGCCTACATGTATTAAATTCTCTATTAAAAAAAAAAAGTAAGGGTTATCTCATTTGTCCTGGTGCTAACTTACTCTCCATTGGAGAATCTGCTTCTCTTTTTCAGATAGATGTAGATCCTAAAGAGAGAGCCACCCCATCATACCTCAAAAGGGCCCCGGCTGAAACTAAGAAAAATTGGAGAAACAAGCAAAGGGGGCTGTTTTCCTGATGAACCAGACACCAGCACAAGGGGGAAGGAGATCAACACAGAGAAAAATCAACACCTACCAAATCAGAGAGCCAGAGCCTCAGAGGCCCCCAACACCTCATCACTGGAGCAGACCAAAAATGAACCCAACATGGCTCAGGGAAATTTTGCGGAAGAGGGGGTGGAAAGAATGTCAATCACATGTTGGGTCATGATATGCAGAGACATTTAGCTTACCCATAACTGTGGGCTAACTCCACAATGCATGACCCGTATACCTCAACAAGGAGGGGCCAAGAGGAGGGGGTAGGTCACGGATGAGCCTAATAATGGTACCAAACTGACTGTATTTGCTGAATACAGAACTGACTAATAAAGAAAAAAAACTGTAAAGATGTATACATGACACTCTGTATTTATTGAAACTCATAGTTATAACCTAAAGAGTGAGCTTTTACATATGCAAATTTTAAGATGATTTAAGAATTCAGGGATCCTAGAATAGAATATACATTCTGACAAAAGATCTAACATTATAAATGTGTAAAAAAGTTTCACTCAAAAGTGAAGAAATTCATGGACTCCAGAAGGATATGTATATGCTCTGTATTCTAGTTTATAAAGTTGTTTCCCATGAAGGTACAGTCTGAGACCACTATACATATATATTATAATTTAACAGGCTGAATTCCTTAATATTGGATTAAAACTTTACAGGTGAGATGGGGACTGGAGGGATTGCTCAGTGGTTAAGGTGCTTTCCTGGAAGCCTAAGGATCCAGGTTTGATTCCCCAGTACCCACACATAGCCAGATGCACAAAGTGATGCATATGTCTGGAGTTCATTCTCAGAGGCCCTGGCATGTGTGTGCGCGCGCTCTTTCTCTCTCTCCTTGCAAATATATTTTTTTTAATTGACAGGCCAGAGTTGAAATTATCTTACAGGAAATATAGGAAATAGTTGGGATAATCCATCTGATGGCAGATGAACATTGAAGATATCAGCATAAATTTTACATTTTAGCTTTCTTATGATTACATAGAGAAATAGTTATAGTAACATCTATATGGAAAATTAGCAAACATGCATACTTTCTTGCACTGTCAACTCGACAAGACCTTGAACAAAGATGTCTCAGTAGTGATGATGATCCCTAGCTCTAGAATCTTGGTCTCTCATGCCATTCTCCAAGAAAACCTGCCAGGGCTTCTTGGAGAACTAGATGCTCGTGTGGCTGGCAGAGTAAATATACAAGATGGGCTTGAAATGTAGTGCCAAAAGGAGAAAACGTGTCACAGCAGACCCCCACACCCTGCAACGAAGCCATGGATAGGAGTGTACGACCAGTGAACTCTGTGGGCTGCATATGGACAAATTTAAGCAGCAAAATAAAATAGGGTTGAAGTGTAATCTACTTGTAACATACCCATGAGCTCCTATTGATTCAATCAATAGTGGGTAAAAATGGAGAAGACATGAATCTCCCATGAGGAAGAATTCAAATAATTTATGTAGAAATTCTGCTTTCAACTAAGGGGAACATAATTGCTTGTTCCTTAGATGTTAGCTTTGCATAGTGATCTATTTCCCAAGATAGAGTATAATAAGCAGTCAGGGGGTTACATCAGCAAGTAACACCACAGCCAGGTGATCAAAATTAATAGCAGTAAATCATGGGAGTTTGAGGTTGTCCTCCCCAACTCACGTGCCAAATCTAACTATGAGAAAAACACCAATAAAACTGAAGGGGGAAATGTACCTTTTACTCTTCACTGACATTTCTTGTGATCTTGACGCAGAACTTTAGACTGAAATACTGTGCATTTCTAGATCTCTGTCATTTATAGCCCACTGTCCTTGGGAAAACATGTTTACACCCCTTTCCTTATTTGATACAAATAGTCATAGCATAAGAAGGCAGAGTGCATAACCATAACTGGTACTGCCATCAGCTATACTGAATTGGACAATAAGGGACAGAGAGATAAGGATAACTAAGGCAGCCATGGACATTTTAAACACGTAAACCATAAAGTAAATACACATATGTATGACAGGGGAAACTATTCCAAAAAAAACTGATGATCTCAGGGAAAAAGAACAGATATTTGTTTGAAGAAAACATTTAGTTTCTTCAGGCTCTAAATGTCACATAGCATGGGCTGACAGAAATGTGAGCATAGCTCTCCCTACCAGTCAAAACATTATTGTATTGTAAAATTAAATGGAGAAGTGGGAAAAGAAAATAAGTTAGATTTCTTTTCCAAAGCCAGACTATTACATTTTTTTTTCCAAATACTTATCTAAACTGCCAGGAACAGAAAGAACATGAGCTCTTAAGGAAGAAAGACCTGGCTTAAAACCTCAACTCTGCCATGTCATGTGTGACCTTGGTCAGTGTCAAACCTCTATGGCTTCATTTGAATAATGAGAAAATAGTGCATATTTCTGAGGCCTGTAGAAGAGACAAAGTGAGATAGAATATTCTGGGACAAGTAATATTTCTGGAAGCTCAGCATCCTAACACTTTGCGGGGTTGCCAAGACCTCATCACTAAGGTCTTTCATTATGAACAGTTCCCAAGGAACAGAAAACTTGCAGATGCATTCATCCTTACTAACTTCTCCATCTAAGGCAAATGCCATGCTGAAGGAGCCACCAGGAAGTGGTTCTTCCTTCTCTGCCTGCCATAGTGGAGACAGGGTTGTGTGAAGGTAAATAAAAGGCTACAAACTTTCCTACCATTGTGACAATGGCCTTTTCCTGCTTGCACCTTCCTGAACCCTGCACAGATCCTCAGTGATTTCCAGTCACTTACCACACAGCACTTTATTGGCACATAGCTGCTTGTCTGGCAGCTCTGAGGGGTCACAGGAAACATGAGTCCCGACTGCTTTAGAATCTTAAACAGCCATTTTTAAAAACCGTAAGTTGGGTACTATCACTTTCAAAAATTGAACTAAATTGTTCAATGTCTTCCCAGTAAAGTATAACCCAAACTTTTTAGTCTTCAGGCACTACATAATTTGTCCCAAGTGTTTGTTTCTCTACTCAGCTTTAGTTGGTTCATTCTTCTCCTTTCTCTCTGACCTCCCACCTCGGCCAATTTCTCTCTGTTCCAGGAAAACATGAGTCCTTGTCTTGCCTTGGGGTCTTTTTTACAAGCTCCCACTTCTAGCTAAAGCACTTTCCTTTTCATTATGCAATGCTAATGCCTACTTTTTAATTCCAAGGTGTAATTTCTACAACTTCTTGGAAAGTTTCCTGTGTCCTTTCAGTTCCATTGTCATATACATCAAAACACCAGACATTTTTCCAACCACAAATAGAGTTTTCTTTCTGGGGTTGCTCTATATCAATCTCCTCTATAAACCAGCAAAAGACATTTACCATAGGAAACACTCCACAGTCCCTAGGTTATAGCAGGCACTCAAAACTGTTTCCCTCTCTTTGATAATTGAAAGAAGCTTCTCATTTGTTCCTTTGCCTTGTTGTAGTTCTTTTGCATAGCTGTTCCTAAACACCTGACCAAAACAGCATAAGGAAGAACAGGTAAACTTTGGTTCCTGGATGTAGAGAGATTTAAGTCCCTCATAGCAAGGCAGACCTGGCAGAATAGCTATGTCCATGGTGATGGGAGCAGGAAGCAGTGGGATAGCTCAGGAAACAGAGAATAAGGCCAGAAGCAGGGGCAGGTAATCTTCAAAGGCTACTAGTGACCTACTTTTGCCAGCCAGGCCACCTGCTTAATCTTGTATGTACGTAAGGATAAGCATGTATGGAAAAGTTGTGACCATGAGGCATAAGTGAGTGAAGACATTACCAGATTTTTTAATTATTTTTGTCTGTATGTATATACAGATGTATGGATGGGTACCGCAGCACAAATGTGGAGGAGTTGTCTGTGTTCTGCCCTCTTTGATACAGGGTATCTTGTCACTGCCAAGGAGTCTGGCCAGTATTCTCCTAGCTCTACCTCTGCGCCATCACGTATCCAGCTATATATGAATACCAGGGAATTGAATCCAGACTGTCAGGCTTTTGCAAGAATGTAACTTTAACCACTGATCCATCTCCCTAGCCCCTAAACCGTAAACTTTAATGCTGGTTAGCATGACTGTGACATGCTAGAGAGATGAAAGGGAAAAATGGTGAGTATTCCTCTCCTCTCTTATCCTCGCCTTCAACAGAATTCAAACCAACTTCCTCTAGTCCTTCTCTAGGGCAAATACCCTCATGGGCCTCAGAAAACTCTCTTCTCCCATTCCCCACCCACACACCAGTGCATGCTTGTCCTCTGGGGTCTTCAGCCTTCAAAATATTGCTACAAGCTGTGCACCAAGTATTCAAACATAAGTCAGTGTTGACATTTCAGATCCAAACCATAAAGGATGTTTTTCTCTTCTTCTTCAGTCCTATGGAGATGCTGCACATGGATCTGCTCCATGATACAGGCTGACATAGACTGTCACCATGGCCTTCTGGCATACCCAGGGTTGATATAGAGCAGAGCTTCCTTCTTTCAGTGTCCTTTACCAGCCTTAATCATTTCCTTTCCTCCTCAGGTAGCCAGTGCTTCACCCTGTGAAGAACAAATTGCATTTCTAAAATGGCCTTTACCTCTTATTAAATTATGAACTTGCTCCCCATGCAGGTGCCTCTTTAGCAGAAGTCAGTATGTACAATTAAAAACACACAGAAGAATTGCCCACCTCAATGACACACATGGAAGAAATAAATTTAGAGGAAGCTTCTCTAAAACAATTAATTACTCCCCTACTATATCTCTTTCCTTTTTTATTTTATTTTTTTATTTTTATTTTTTTTGCAGTTTTTCGAGATAGGGTCTTACTCTGGTCCAGGCTGACCTGGAATTAACTATGTAGTCTCAGAGTGGCCTCAGCCTTTTTTATTTCTTGATTCACTGAAATGTATTCAGTGCCTATCACCTGTAGTTTTTTTAAATTTTTTTGTTTATTTTAATTTATTTATTTGAGAGTGACAGAGAGAGAAAGAGGCAGAAAGAGAGAGAGAATAGGCATGCCAGGGCCTCCAGTCACTGCAAACAAACTCCAGACGCATGCACCCCCTTGTGCATCTGGCTAACATGGGTCCTGGGGAATCGAGCCTCAAACCAGGGTACTTAGGCTTCACAGACAAGTGCTTAATCACTAATCCATCTCTCCAGCCCCACCTGTATTTTTTACAGGAGTGGAAATAGTATATAGATTAATAAAGTTTTACTCTCACCTCTAAATTCAGTTCAGTAACTATGGCAAATGTTTGGAAATAATGATCAAAAGAAGTATTCATGCTCTCAGACAGATAACAGCACAAAGATGAACACACTTACAAAAACTGTTAGAATACATGGATGACTTCTTGGAGAAGAGAGAAATAATTGCCATATACAGTTATTTTAGCAACTCGGCCAATAAAGACAATTTTCAGATTCAAACATATTTTGTAATTGGTCCCTTTAAGAAACAATAGGAAACAGACCACCTCTCCCTAAAGAAATAGAATATAATGTGAGAAAATTATGATGAGGAGAGACAAAAGGGCATATAAAATACAAAGAAAGAAATGTCAGAAGTATAAAAGGTTGGAGGGAAAGCACACTTAAACTTTTAATAAGGTCAAATGGGAACCAATTAAAAACAATAATACTTCTCAATTCAGTCACAGGAAAGAGCTGACAGGGACCTGAGCTATGCTATGTGAACACTAAAGAGCTGATGGGGACCTGGCCCTATCTTCTAACTTTCTGCCTCCAAGAAATAATTACAAGCATCCTGCTTAGTGACTATGATGTACCCACCCATAACTCCATATTTCTGTGCAATTCCTTCATTTTGCCAATTAAACAAATTCAATGTTTTGGGCCCTGCCCAAAAATCAAAAAATAAAAATGAATAAACAGAGCTAACATTTATTTGTACTTCATTGACTCTTCTGAGAAATCTCAGAGGCAGTATCTGGATAAAATTCAGCAATGCACAGAAGGACACTGTTTAAGTTTTTCCTCATTGCTGAGACCAAGCACCTGACAAGAAGCAACCCAAGGCAGGAAGGGTTGGTTTATACTTATAGTTCAAGGGGATGCAGGCCATTATGATGGGAGAGCTATGGTAGCAAGAGAGTAAGGTCACGTTGTGTCTGCAGTCAGGCGGCAGAGAGACGGAAGTAGAGCTGGGCTGAGAAACCTCAAGGCCTTCACCCATTGACCCTCTTCCTCCAGCTAGGCTCCACTTCAAAGCCCGTCACCAGGGGGCAAACAAGTATCCAAAGACATAACTATAGGAAGAACATATCACATTCAGAGTATACAAGACATGTAGTATCCATAATACACAAAGATAATCTCTTAATCCTTTTTTTAAAAATTTTATTTATTTCTTTGAGAGAAAAAGAAGAGAGAGAGATAGAGAGAAAATTGGCATACCAGGACCTCCAGCCACTGCAAACAAACTCCAGATGCATGTGCCACCCCATGCGTCTGGCTTACATGGGTCTGTCCTGAGGCATTGAACCTGGGTCCTTTGGCTTTGCAGGCAAGCACCTTAACCACTAAGCCATACCTCAACCCTTCATCTTTATTTTTAATTAATTATTTTATGGGATTTTTTTGAGACAGGCTCTTGCTATGTAGGTAAAGTACTCACTATGTAGCCCAAACTTGCTTTGGACTAGTGATGGCAATACTCCTGCCTCAGTCTTTTGAGGAGTGCTGGGATTGCAAGGCATGTGCCATAATGCCCAGTTCCCTTAATCATTACTATGGAATATTGGGAAAGATAGAGTGCATAGATCTAAGTTTCGTAGTTAACTTTTGGATGAAATTATATTTAGTATTTAAATTACTTTGTCTACTTTTTAAGGACCCTCTCAGTACTGATATACCTGTATCAATCTATGTTCTAACTTTCTTTAATTTTACAAGTGACAACAAAAATAACAACTGTAGTGCATACTAGTAATGGTCTTCCTAGACTCTCTCACAGGGCACATCCACTCATCCCTGAGTTCTGTAGCAAGGGGCTTTTGTACATGGAGAACACTCATTCCTTGTCATACTTCCTGGATTTTGAGTTTACTAAATAACTGCCTTTAAGTTAATATTTTTTCATTTCAATTTATTATAAATTCAATTAAATATGCTTAAACAATTTGGAATAGACTTACCAATTTCATTAAACATCTGATGTCTTAATTATTACATAAAACATATGGATATATAATATTTTTAAAATGATTACCACAACTACCCTTAAGCTTATTCTAGACCATTAATATGTATTTGATGAATTCTCATCATTATTTCTATACCTTCATGCATATTGCTGGGTTATGGAAATACTAACATTGATGTGAATTACAGTACTTTTACCAGACAAAAGGACAGAAAACACAACCCCAGAAACCCAAGGTTATAGAAGCAGTGCTGCCAATAAAATGATCACAAGTTTGCTTATTTATCTCAAGATGATATTAAAGATTATTTGGCATATTAACTAAATTTATAATAATGAATTTAGAACCATGATAAAGTTAGGTGTTATCACTCTATATAATATGGCTAATCCCAAGATACCATACCTCAAAGATTCACTTGGTTCTCATTCAATGGCATATGTCCTACTGCAACATGAAAATGTATTCATGTGCAGGGATAGCCCTAGCATTGGGGATACCTATAATCCAAAATATTGGTTCCAATATACTATTTCCCCAGTAGAAGAACTGGGGGCATTTGGAGAGATAGCTGAAGGAAAATTACAGGATGAATGTATAATGTTTTACTGTGCCATTCAATGAGAAATTTCTCAAGAATGATAGTGGAAATGCCAACTAAGAAATTTGGACAGACTGAAAAATCAACAATTCAAAAAAATTTCAATCATTTAGTACTAATTGATGCAGATATGGATTATTGAAAGGTGCTAAATTTTTTGTGAAAAATTTTTTGTGATGCACATTTTGAAAATATCTCCCTATACTTTATTTGACTTCAAAGAAAAAATGGTGTATTTATAGTGAATAATCCTGACAGATTACAAAATATACAAAAACTATACAAAAGCAGATACTTCCATTGAGGCTAATTGTACAAAATAGCTGTGAAAAGAAAAACAGGGGCTGGAGAGATGGCCTAGCCATTAAAGTGTTTGTCTGCAAAGCCAAAGGACCTAGGTTCAACTCCCCAGGATCCATGTAAGCCAGATGCACAAGGGGGCACATGTATCTGGAGTTCTTTTGCAGTGGCTGGAGGCCCTGAGTGCCATTGTCTATCTGCCTCTTTCTCTCTTCTTCTCTCTCTTTCTCTCTCTCTCTCAAATAAAAAAATAAAAATAAAAATATTTAAGACTTTTTTTTCTTTTTTTCTATGTAGAGTCTCACTCTAACCCAGGCTAGCATCGAGTTCATGGAGATCCTCCTACCCCTCTGCCACCCAAGTGCTGGGATTAAAGGTGTGTGCCACCAAACCCAGCTTAAAAATAAAAATATTTTTAAAAACCAAGAGCAAAACAGATTGAGGACATTTTTAAATTAAATAATCTTAAAGGAGTATTGAATGCATTCTGACTGAAAAGAAATTCTTATAAAATTATTGGGAAAATGAGTAAAATTTGAATATGTGTTGTAATTAGATAATAATATATCAGTGCAAGGCTTTGTGAATTTAATTATTATGTCATGACTAGGCAAAAGAATGTGCTTGTTCCTGAAAAATACATACTGAAGGATTTGTGGAAAAAAAGTATCACTATTTCTGACGCTTTCTCTAAAATAATTTCACTACACTGAAGACTTTTTCCTTCTGATTTATCTTAAACAAGGTAGTAGAATGCTATTTATGTTGTATTTTGTATGTAATTATTTATATTGTATTATTGTATGTAATATAGATATACATACAGGTTATACATAGTATTATGCCTTTTTATTTTATTTCTTTTTTTTGAGGCAAGCCCAACAGACTGTACTTTTTTATGTGTTTGGTTTATTTTTATTTATTTATTTGAGAGTGACTGACAGAAAGAGTCAGAGAGAGAGAGAGAATGGGTGCTCCAGGGTCTCCAGCCACTGCAAACGAACTCCAGATGCATGCATCACCTTGTGCATCTGGCTTACGTGGGTCCTGGGGAATCAAGCCTTGAACTGGGGTCCTTAGGCTTCACAGGCAAGCGCTTAACCACTAAGCCATCTCTCCAGCCCCAGACTGGCCTTTTCTTTATGCAAGAGAGAAAGTGACAGAGAGAACTGGCATGCCAGGGCCTCCAGCCACTGCAATTGAATTCCAGAATAGTGTGCTCCCTTGTGTGCATGTGCAACCTTATGTGTTTGAGTCACTTTGTGAGTCTGGCTTATGTGGGACCAGAACAGTCAAACATGAGTCCTTGGGCTTTGCAGGTGAGCACCCTAGCTGCTAAGCCATCTCTCTAACCCTATTATGCCATGTTATATGCAGGACTACACATGTGCATATTTTGTACCACAGAAGTTCTGGAAATAATCCCCCGCAGAGACACAGGTGTGTGTGTGTGTGTGTGTGTGTGTGTGTGTGTGTGTGTGTGTCTCTGTGTGTGTCTGTGTGTGTGTGTCTGTGTGCGTGTAATTAAGCAAATGCCAAAAGTATAACCAGATGGTGAGTATAGATATTGGAGAAACAAAGTACTGCTATTTTTCCAGTTTTAATTTTACAAAACTCTTGAATGGGGCTGGAGAGATGGCTTAGCGATTAAGTGCTTGCCTGTGAAGCCTAAGGACCCTGGTTCGAGGCTCGATTCCCCAGGACCCACGTTAGCCAGATGCACAAGGGGGTGCACACATCTGGAGTTCGTTTGCAGTGGCTGAAGGCCCTGGCGTGCCCATTCTCTCTCTCTCTCTCTCTCTCTCTCTGTCTCTCTCTTTCCCTCTGTCTGTTGCTCTCAAATAAATAAATAAAAATAAACAAAAAAATTTTTTAAAAACCTCTTGAATGAAATATATTTCTTTTTTAACCAAGTAGTTTGGGTTAATGTTTCCAATTTACCACTGTATACTGCTTAAGGAGTAGTTTGTTTAATGTTATATAGTAACATATATATGGTTGTTTGAATATAATGGCTCCATAGGTTCATATAGTTTTACACTTGGTTCCAAGCAAGGTATATCTATTTGGAAAAGTTGTGAACTCTTTTTGAGGTAGAGGTTTGCTAGAGGAAGTCCGTCATTTGGGAGCAGATCCTGAGGAACTCTAGGGTAGCCATGTTTGCTGTTGTCACTCTCTGTGTTTCATCCCTGTTCATACCAGCTTCATGTTCCTTCAATACTTTCCCTGCCATAATGAACTCTACCCCTTTGAGCTTTAGGCCAAATTAGGTCCTTTTCCTTCCAAAAGCTGCTTCTGGTTTGGTATTTTGTCCTAGCAATGAGAAAGTAACTGATCCAATACACATATACTTTATATTACTACAGACAGCCTCTGATTTACAAAGTTTTGACATGATTTTTTTCTACTTTATGATTGTGTAAAAGTGAAAGAAAACAAATAGAAATTCTACATCCAGTTTTACTCTTTACCCAGACTAGTGATATGTGGTATTCATTTCTCTCATAATGCTGGGCAGTAGTAGTAAGCCCCAGCTCCCACTCAGCCTCATGGTCATGAGGGAAGTAATCAATACTCTATAGCTTGCTGTATTGCCCTTGTATTTTGGATACCATGTTTTGTTGTTACTTTCCCATTGCTGGGGCAAAATATCCAACCAAAAGCAGCTGATGAGAGAAAAGGGATTATTTCGGCTTTCAGTCTCATGAGGAAAATATCATGATGGCAGCAGAAAGCATGGCAGGAGCAGAGGCTGGACTTCATTCCCTGTCACAACAGGCAAAATACCACAGCAACAGTATGAGCTAAACTCTGGAAGTGGGAGCTAGCTCTAACACCTCTAAGCCCCACCCGCAAAACAAAACCCCTTGTCCAGCAAGTCTCCACCTCCCAAATTATCACCAACTGGGGACCAAGCAAAAACACATGAGTTAATGGGGACCTCTGATTCAAACCACCACACTGTGTTTGTATTTTTGCACTACATTATATCTACAAAATGTCCATCTATCTCCTGCTTCTGGTGGGAAGAAGGCAATCCTTGTTCAGATGAAATTTATGATAATTGCCCAATATGAAGGGGACAAGCCAGTAATGGCCATTACACATAGGTCTTGCACAGTTAACTTTCTTGACCATCACAATAGACAAGAAGGGAATCAGTGGTGCAGTAAAACCAGCAGTGGCAGTTAAAGCCACTGTTCTGGAATAAATACTGGGCTGGCTTGTTGACATGGAAGCATTGTTGGTCATGTGGCTAGAAGATCAAATACAAAAGGGATCTTACTTAACCTGATGACTCAGGCTAAGAAAGAAGTCATTTCAAAATGTTAACAGAGGGTGCCAAGGATCCTACACATATGCAAGTGCTTACAGCAAATCCTGGGTGGTTCAGAGCTCCTAAGGGCATCGTAATTTAGGCAGAAAGTTTCTATAGTGATAGCAACAATGCTGAAGTTTTAAGGAAGAGCTGCATAGATGATAAGAAAAATCTTTGTCAGAATGAAAATAGTGCTGATATCCATGATCTGAATGTCTGATCATTTTACAGTATCCCACAATTCCCTCATATTCTGTTCACATGATTTTTTGAACTTACCAAAGTTTTTGGACTCCTGAAAAATTTCTTTTATTGTCTTCCAGATCTGAGGTTCTATCTTCCACATGATTAACTCTGTTAGTGAGGGTTTCTAAAGAGGTTTTTACAAGTTCCATATGATTTCCTTTTTCTGTTGTATTTTTCTGTATCATATCCATCCCATTGTTGAGTTCCAATTTCAGGTTGTGGTTTGATTTTCTTGATGCTTCTTGGAATTCATTCTTACATTTAATCATGTCTTCATTAAGCTAAATCAGCTAGTTATGGAGGTCCTCTATTTATTGATTCACATTCAATTCATTTGTCTCTCTTTTAAAGTCTCTCCAGCTTTCTTCAATTAAGTAAAGCCTAGTGACAAAAGTTGTGTGCTGTAAGAGATAATGCCACTGAATTCCATTTATGGATTGCTGGTTGTTTTTCTTTTCATGATTTACTTTCAGTTCATCCATTCACATGGTTGGGTAAATAAGGCTATTGTGTTTTCATTTTGGGATTCAACTTCTATTGTCTGCTCTATGTTTTCATTGGAGACTTCCACATGTGGGACTAAACAACCTTGATAGAGATCTTTCAGTTTGTTGGCTCTTGTTTGTTTGTTTGTTTGTTTATTTGCATTGGGATCTACATATGTTGGGGTTGTGGTCTGTTTTGTTAAGGAGGAAACAAGTATTTGCCATTGTAGAATCTCTAGTGAGTGTTCTGATTTGGGTTTGAACAGGATTGGAGTGGAGTGTCATTGTATCTGCAGATGCTCAGGTTGTAGAGACTGGAAGTGTGCCTGCATCTCCGGGATAGTGGCAAATAATAGAGCTGTGATTGGAGGTCTAGAATCCATCTTTTCAGCCCAAGATCACAGCCATGCCTGGCCTGTGGAACTTTCCCCTGCTCACCTACTGTACCTAGCTGTACAGTTCGTAGAGCACTCACTGGTAATCAATCCCTGGCAGGTGGTTGCTAAATAGTCCTATGCTCCCTGTATGGGGCAGGATCTATTTCCCAAGGGGGCATTGATATGTGGATGTCAGCAGTAAAAGAGGGATAAGGGCAAGGAGAGGGCTGTGGGGTATCAGGTTCCATGGACCAGGCTAGAGCTTGGGTCTACAGAATTAGCTGGTATAGGGGCCTTGGTGAGCAGAGGCAGTCAGCAGCTTGGCAAGATTAGAGGAAGTGGCCAAAGCCCAAAGGATCTGCTAAGGCAGGAGGTATGGGTTGGAGAGGGGGGCCCACAGGGGCATGGGCAGCACAAAATGGGCACACAGGCCCCCCCAAAATCTTGCCCTTTATCATTCTGGAGTTCACAAACCCCAAATTCATCATGCCCCACACATTCTCATGAAGAAGACAAGACATCCCAACACACTGACATGGGAGCAACTAGATCTACAGCTCTGAGGAGGAACCAAAAATAGAAACAAGCTAAGTCTGTTCAGGGATCTCTGTTGTCAGTGGTGTTTCCTTGGCTAGTTCTCCAAAGCTGTGTTTTCTGAGTCATCCTTCATAGCTTGCAGACCAAAACTTTTAACTCATATGCTATGTGTTCCATCAAGATTCAGTTAATGTCAAAAAGTGGTTACTCTCTAAAAAAAGATCATATTGATAAAAAGTGTATATTGCTCATGTGTGCGAAAGTTATAGCAAAAGCCTTCTAAGTTATGCAGTGCCCCACAATTATAATAGTCATCTTCCTTGCTCCTCGTTCACTAATGTACACTAAATTAACAAGGTTATCCAAAAACATGTATAGGCATGGTTGCAGATTCTAAGCCATATAACAGACTTCTTAGAAAATTAGGAAAGTAAGAAAGTGTGGTTCCATGTTAATGTCTCCCAAGTGTTCCTTTTAGTTTGTACCTTCTGAAAGTTCATGTCTATTGTTCTGAGAATATCAAAGATAGTTTTGGGGTTTTGTTTACAAATGCTGCCATTAAATTTCAGTAAATCAGGCAGAAGTGAAAAACCCACTTCCTTTAAGCTATGAGAAATTTTTATTATGTACATCTCTAAATGTCCAAGTTTTCAGCCCATGGCCCAATTTGCCATCCTATTCTCAGCACCTGAATCTTGGTTAACTTTCAGCTAAAAGCATTTGTCTTTCCTGGTTACATAAGGCCAACATATTAGTACAAAATGATTTCTTTTCTTTCTTCCTTCCTTCACCCCTTGCTTACTGTTTCATGGAATAGCTCAGAATTACAAAGGTTATATTGACGATGTTACTAAAGATCACCAATAATCAATTGGTCAGAGGTTTAGAGGCTGAGCAGGACTGGGGCTGGTGAGCTTACTGATGCAAATTACAGCCTATTCCACATAGTCTATCTCTTGGCTGAGTTGAAAACATTAATAAGACGGCTATCTTTAGGTAACAGGATGGCCACATCAGGGGCCTCTTAGAAGTCTGTAGCATCTGGTGACAGGGATGATTTTGGCAAAGATTGAAGTAAGCATGAGTTTACTCCATTTCAGGTAACCAATTCTTCAAGTACAATGTTATTAATATGTTAAACATACCAAACTGTAATTGTAGGATTTAGAGATGAAAATTTCTAGGGAAAACTGTTAAAAGAAGTATCTCAGAAGAAACTGGGGGAGAGGGGGAAACAATGGCAACAGCATCATAAATGTCATAGTAGTAAATGCTAGCAAAAAATAAAACCTTTTAGAAGGTTAGAAATGAAATTCTGTAGACATAAGGACATGCTTGCTCCCTGACTCAATCATTTTTGTGCTTTCAAAGTGATTCCAGCTTGTGTGACCTTTCACCAAAGAAAGAAAAGCTTGGAGGGACTGTCTTGTGTCCAGAGCTCTTGGAAGATCTAGACATGAGTACAGCAGTGCCAACAAGGAATATAAGCTAGCATAGACCAGTATTAGTGCTTTGCACGTGGAGGATGCTAGTGAATATCCATCGACCAAAGATAAAAATATATTGGCTGCAATGTTGATCTAAGTGCAGGGAGATGTTGCATTCCAACCATCTTTTTCAAATTTACACTCAACTTTTTCCACAATTTGTGGCCACATTCTGCAATTTACATCTGACACTGACTGAAAGTTAGGTTTGTAGGTCACATTGAAAATGTACTGTCTGCAGGACCAAGATGATGGCTGACCGAGCATGTTCCTTAACTCCATCAGCAAAGCATGTTCTCAACTCTGCAAGGGAAAATGATAGAAATTCCTTCAACTACTGAGAAGAAATTACAGTGGTGGGAGCACCTCCACAGGACACCAAATGATGTGGCCACCTCCCTCTACGCCACAATCCTTACTAAACCATGGCAACTACTTTGCCATTGAGCATGTAAGAGCTATGCTTAGGAGGAAATGGACAGCAGCACAGTGTGCCGTAAACACTGAGAGCTGACACAGTTTTGAGCACAGTTTGCCCATTACAAGTCACCATTTGGTGCCCCTCTTGCTGTGGTATAGGCTTTATACCATAGCCCCAAATGGCACAGCACTTTTTAGTGGTTAGACAAGAGTTTTCTTTTTTTTTAAAGAATTATTTATTATATACATCTCTAAATGTCCAAGTTTTCAGCCTATGGCCCAATTTGCCATTCCTATTCTCAGTACCTGAATCTTGGTTAGCTTTCAGCTTTATTTATTTATTTATTTATTTATTTATTTATTTATTTATTAAAGACAGACAGAGGGAGAGAGAGAGAGAGAGAGAGAATGGGCATGCCAGGGCCTCTAGCTGCTGCAGACAAACTCCAGACGCTTGAGCCACCATGTGCATCTGGCTTACATGGGACATGGAGAATCAAACATAGGTTTTCAAATTGTTTATAAGCACACATTAACTACACTAAATACATCCTGTATTTCTGTGTGTATATGTGGGTTTTATAGAATATGAATGTCTGGTTATATGTGTGTACCCTGTGTGCCTGTATAAGGAGGCCAAGGTAGAATGTTTAGAGTCCTCTGTCAATCACCTGCTTTGTTTCCATACCAAGAAGACTCTCACTGTATGTGGGCCCAACATTTTTTGTTCAGACTGGCTGAACAGTGAACCCCATGGATTTTTCCATCTCCTCTTGTTAGCAGTGGGGTAACAAGCATGTGTGGTCATGCTTATATGGTGCTGGGGTTTAAACTCAGGTCCTCCTACTTGCAAAGCCAGACTGTTTTCATGCTGAACCATCTCCCTAGACCCTCAGCTGGATTTCTTAGGATCTTTTAATAAAACAGGAACATGGATCTCAATAGAAACATACAACAACAAACTAGGCATTACCGGTCCAACTCAGCAAAAGAAAAAAAGAGTAAGATAAGGGATGTAAAGAAACATCCTAAGGTCATAAGATAACAAGTAGACAAAAGATAAACCAGCAATAACAGAGAAGAAGTATTTACCAAGATAACTAAGATGATGAATATATAAAGACATTTACAAAACTACCTATAAACATATACTTGTTCTGCACCAGGAAACTCTCCCTGCAGAAGTGCAGAAAGCACAGCAGACTTGAGAATACCTTCAGCATTCAGTCTACCCTCAGTCAGCACTGAAAATGGTTTTCGAGTACAACATTAATTTTGTGTGTGTGTTTGGCTTGAATGAAATGCCCTTCCCCACAGGCGCATGTGTTTGAATAATTAATTCCCAGCTGGTGGCACTGTTTGGGAAGGTTGGGGACTCTTTAGGAGCTGTAGCCTTGCTGGATGAAGTATGTCAGTACATGTAGGCCTTGAGGTTTTACAGTCCAGCCCTACTTGCTGTTCTCTCTCTCTCTCCTCCTCCATCTTTCTCCTTCATCTCTGCTGATGTGAATAATGTGATACTTTTTATTTATTTATTTTTTTTTGTTTTTTGCTCCTGCCATGTTTTCTTGCCATGATGGACTCTGCCCTCTGGAAATGTAAACCAAATAAACTATCCCTAAATTTTGTCTGATCAAGTATTTTGTCCCAACAATAAGAAAGTAACTGATAACAAAAAATTGGTACCAAAAAGTGTTGTCATTACTATGATAAAATCGACCACATGGTTCTTAGTCTTTAGTAAAAGTTTGGCAGGCCAAAAAGCAAGAGAAATGCAGACAGTGGAAGCTTAGCTCTTTAGGTTTCAAAGGAGAAAAAGGACTCTATCAGGAAAGGACTCTATAAATTTCTATAGAAAAGAAACTGGCTGCATTCTGCCTGTGTCCTGAGATCTTGAACGAGATTGAACTTGAAAATAATGAACTAATGTGTCTGGGTGAATAAATTTTAAGGCAGAGTTATACTGAATTTGTAGTATGATTTATTTTAGCTGCCCTGACTTAAATATACAATTAAAGAGATAAAAACATAGGGAAGAAAGATATGAAAAACATAGAGTTTGACATGGAAAGAATGTAAATAAGCTTAAAGTATCTGGTACAAAAACTGAAACCTTCACTGTAATTGTTAAAGAGATTACCATGAGACAACTGATTTGCAATAGGAAAGATGACCTGAGGGCAAGAGATAACCCACTGAAAGCTCAAGATAAGAAAATGCAATGCTTTTGAAAGACAAAGGCCTGTAGAGTGAGTGCTTAAGGTGGTCTCTGCTTCCTAAGGTCCACACACAGCAGCTACTACAACTGTATTCCATGGATACCAGGCTTCATCCTGGCCAGACAGCAGGACTCTGTAGTACTGCCCACATGATACTGGTCTTGAAAGAAGGAAGCATACAAGAGAATTTCATCATAAGTTCCAGATACCAAACACAGAGCTTCAGGATTTTGTGTTTACCTTGCTGGGTTTCTGTCTTGCTTTAATCCAATCATGTTTGATATGCCCCCTTTTGTCTCTTTTGGGAAAAATGGGAATGATTACTTTGTGGCATTATATGTTGGAAGTATGTAACTTATGTTTTGGTTTTATAGAGCTAACAGTTAAGACACTCTCCTAAGTCTCAGATGAGACTTTGGGCTGTGGACTTGTGAACAGTGTTGAGACTGTTAAAGATTTGGGGGAATTTTAAATTGGAGTAAATGCTTTTAGCATCATGAGATGGCTATGGAGCTCATGGAAGAGGGTCAGAGGCAGAATGTGGTAGTTTGAGTATATTCCCTCTCATAGGATAATGTGTTTGAATACTTAATACCCAGTTAGTGTCATTGTTTGGGAAGGTGGTAGAATTTGAAGAAATGGAATCTTGCTGGAGGGATATATTACTGGAAGAGATCCTTAAGGTTTTACAGTCCAGCCCTGCTTACTGTTCTTTGTCTACATCTTCACTGCTGATATAACAAGGTGATACTTGCTTCCTGCTTTGCCATGCTTTACCCACCATGGTGGACTCTACCCTCTTGAAGTGTAAACCAAAATAAACTCTAGCTCTAAGTTGTTTCTGGTCAAGTCTTTTGTCCCAACAATGAGAAAATAATTGACACAGTATATGTTAGGGGGAGGGCATGTCTGTCATGGCACATGTGTGAAGGTCTGAGGGAAACCTTGCAGTGTTTGTTCTCACCTTCAACCTTGTTTGAAACAAGGTATATTGTTGTCACTATGAATGTCAGTCAAGCTGGCCAGCAACTTTAGTGTTCTCCTGACTCTGCCTCTGACTGCTGCAGGTATACTGGGATGACAGACATGAGTGCTGCTTGCATCTGGCTTTACATTGGCTCTAGGAAATCAGATCTCCAGACCCCAGGCTTGTTCAGAAAGTACTTCTTAACTACTGAGCCATCTCACTGGCCCAGTTGCTTTAAGCTTTATGAGAACATGCACACTAGAAAAAGGCCTTTGGCGTGCAAACAATGTGAGCAAATTTATGTGGTCCACTTTGGCCTATACTAATACTGGTAGGTCTATACTAGAGAAAGACCTTAAAATAACATGTTTTTCCATGTTTTTAGCTCTACCACCTAGTTTAGCATAAGGCAGTTCATACCAGAATAGAGATCAAGGAGAGTAACCTTTGGGAGAATACTGTGATAGTAAATCTTAATCGTCAATTTGATAAGATCTCACCAAGGAAACAAGTGTTGGGGCATGTCTAAGAAGGATTGTCTAGATTAGTTTAAATGAGGTGGGAAGGCCCACCCTGAGTATTAGCCACACCATACCATAAATTGGGGTCCCTGACATCCTCAAAAGGAAAGAACGAGCTGAGCATGAATACTCATTACTTTCTTCTTCCTGACTACGGCTGCAATATGACAAGCTGTCTCAGGCTCCTACAGCCATGAATTCCCTACAGTGATGGACTGTAACCTCATACTGTGAGCCAAAATAAACCTTTCCTTCCTTAATTTCCTTTTTTTCAGAGAAAATCAACTAGTACAGGTGCCCAGTGAAAGAAGCCAAACCACATTATACCCTAACACCTACCTGGGAAGATTCTCCAAGTATGCCAGGTATGAGAGAAGCTCTTGGGAGTCATGTTGCATTCCCACCTTCCCAGAGTGGCTGGCAGAGTTACATCATTGCTCATTTCTGTGACCAAAACCATGCACCTTATCCCCACCACCTAGCACATCCCCAGTGTGTTTCAGTCACCTTCATGTGTTTACAGGAAGTTGACTTTGTGTCCAAACCCCCTGCCTCCCCAGTTAGGAGAAATCTTGAATGATCTGAATGCCAGAGCCAATGATGAGCCTTATTTCTTCCCTTTTTCTGGTTTAGATGTGGAAATGATCCACTTTGGTCAACAGAAACTGTGCTGTCTTTGTGAGATTTCCAGAAAATGCTCACCATTTTCATGAATATAGTTCACACAATGGATATATGATACTAGTTATGCCTGGGAAGCTGTTTCATGTTAATTGGAATATGTGGTAATGAAGGCCTTATTATTTAAGCCTCATATTTATTTTAAAGAAGCCTCATTATGTAAAAGCTTCAACAATGTTAAGTGTTTTAACTAGTCTACCCTACCATATGTTTAAGACACAAACCACAATCTCAACTTCTTTCCATTTTTCTCACCTTCTTCTTAGAAATACAAGTGAGTCAAGAAATTGCCAAAACAGACAACCACAGTCATGAATTCTGTACTTTTTTTGTCTTATTGATATCTTTGGTCAAATGGTAAAATCTTTGAGCCATTTCTTAGACATCAAAAAAATGTCTATTGCTATACATGCTTATAAATTGATATATTAACTAGCAAACTCTATATGCGAGCATAACACTTATTATGGTTTAAAAATAATGATACAGTGTAAATGGTATTTCAAGATATGTACAACAACTGTAAAGGAAAATGAAGATATCTACAAGTCCTATTGATAACAAAGAGAATATGCCCATGGTTTGTGTCTACATCTATAAATGATGAAATTGCTAAATTTCAGCCAGTAGTTAATTACTCAAAATATGGAATTGTTACAGAATATTTGCATTCTATCCATAGGCCTTTTCTGAGTCCATTTGGAATGTATGTACATGAAGTATGCACAGTGGCCTGGATTAGGACTATGTTTCTACAGCCTACTGTCTCATGTTTCTTTGAGCCCCCAACAGCTCTTAGAAGCAGGATCAATGATTCATCAGGGGGCTAAGTGGACTTGTTAACTAACTGGTAGTTGGTCAGATCTTGGCTTCAGAGACTCAGTTCCTGAGCTGACAACAACACACTGCCATCTGGAGATAGATAGATAGATAGATAGATAGATAGATAGATAGATAGATAGATAGACCCTCCCCCTGGACCCTTTACATCACTGGCAAGTGGGAAAATTAAAATAGCAAACTGAAAATCAAAGAATTAAAATCCTATCAAGGAGAATATTTCACTTAATATCGACCCTACTAGACAAGTCACTTCTCCTGGTGGAATGTTTCACTGCATATGACACTAAGTGGCAAGAATAAATAAAAAGGATTGTTTAGTTGGGTAAAGAGAGAAATAAACTGGAATGGATTTAAAATGTTAGTTGAAATGGTATAGATACCTCTGATGAATGACAGCAATTTACTCTCAATAGTTTTATTATGCAAATTATGTTATTTGTTTTCTAGCTTTACTTAAAACAAATGACTTTGCCAAGGCTGAAAGCAAATAGAATGCTTATCAAGTGTCTCATCAATGTGATTTGAAACATCACAAAATTACCATGTGCTGACCACTTTTATATTATCCATTGATCATTTAATTTCAATATCAATTTGACACAACAATATCCTAACCAAAGTTTTTTCTTAATAAATATTCTGCTTATAGTAAAAAGAACAAAATGAATATTATTTTTCTCATCTTCTTGTCATTTAAACAGGTTATTTTTTATTTTGCACCAGTATGTTTATATTTCATTTTATGCTTCCATAATAACTTTAAAGAATCAAGTATTTTTGAGTGAAAGCAAAATGAAACATATTAACATAAATTGTCTCCTGAGCCAGGCTTCCTTCTGCGGTAGCTTGCCTTTTCCAGTTCTTTTCCTCTTTTCCTCCTCCTTACACTATTCTCTGGTTCTCAATGATGGTTCCTCATCTTCTGTTTAGATTCTTCTCAATTTAAGTGTCAGAAGAAATGCTTGCACTTCCTCCCTCACTTCTACTCACGATTTATTTATACAGAAAACATAAATCAAACAAATTCAAGCTGAAGTAAGTATCTATTGGTGGATGAATGAATAAAGCCAACATGATACATGAGAGCAATGGTAAATAGTAGACCCCACCAAAACAATGGACGAGGAGGCCCTGCCATTTCAGCCACATGAGTGAACCTGGAGGTTCTTGTGGTAGCTGAAATAAGTCAGATCATATGCATAATCTAAAAACATGTATCTCAGAGAAGTTTAAAACAGAACAGCAGCTGCCAGAGGCTGGGAATGATAGCAGTTGCTTAGCAGACATAATGATATAGACAGAAGCAAGGGAAATTCATGCTCTGTTGCATAATATGGAATGATATCAAAAGCAATATGTTATGTATTTCAAAGAGCCGATGAAGATATTGTATTCTTAGAAATCTGTGCAATACTGCTGCTGGCATAAAATACAAGAAAAAATGGTTTGGGACTAGCATCAGCTTTGAACATTAAGAAGGCAGTCATATCATCTTGATCTCTTTTCTGTTCCATTTTAATAATGAAAATATATTGACATCTTGCAATATGCAAGGTTCCTCAGAAAAATTAAATCATTAGCAGTGGCTTGAACATGACACTTAGATAGAAGATTAGGAGAAAAGACATAATAACCTTCATAATTATGAGTCCTGGTAAGAAAACAACATAACTTTAGTTTAATTTTTAGTAAGATTAAAAATGAATAAATAGGGCTGGAGAGATTGCTCAGTGGTTAAGGTGCTTGCATGCAAAGCCTAATGACCAGGGTTTGACACCCCAGCACCCACATAATGCCAGATGCACAAAGTGTCACATGCATTGGGAGTGCGCAATGTCTTGAAGTCCTGGTGTGCCCATTCTCTCTCTCTCTCCCTCCCTTTGCAAATAATAAAATAAAATATGTTTATAAAATGAATAATTGGAAGAAAATAAGTATGGAAAAAGAAATGCAATATTAAGAGCATTGTGTATTTTTGTTTGCTATTAATGTGGCCTGGGTTTTCTCATTCCTTGTGAACAAGGATAATGCCATTTACAGCAAAACTATAAGCACGCACATCCAACCCATTTCTACATAACAAGGAATCATTCAACATAAGTGTTAAGCCAACCTGTAGAAACCGTATTTTAAAGTTGAAGACTGAAGTCAAATGTTTTTGTTCAATTTCACATAACTAGTAATATAGTTGGGGTGAAATTCTAGTTTTACTTGCTACATATCAAATGATCTGTCCAGTGTTTTATAACTGTAGAGTCTAAACTTTTGCAAGCTTCATAGTAGAGGCATATAAGTTTTTAATCTTTGACTAATTCTGATAATATTAAGATGAATGTGTTCTGATTGTTTCTTTAGTGGTAGACATAGGAGGCACACTTTAAAAATTCACTTTATCATAATTTTCAAGAAAATTTCTAGGGCTGGAGAGATGCCTTAGCAGTTAAGTGCTTGCCTGTGAAGCCTAAGGACCCTGGTCCAAGGCTTGATTCCCCAGGACCCACGTTAGCCAGTTGCACAAGGGGGCGCACACATCTGGAGTTCGTTTGCAGTGGCTGGAGGCCCTGATGTGCCTATTCTTTCTCTCTCTCTCTCTCTCTCTCTCTCTCTCTCTGTCTGCCTCTTTCTCTCTCTGTCACTCTCAACTAAATAAATAAAAATGAATTTAAAAAATTATTTTAAAAAGACACTTTCTAGTAAGAGAAAACAGAATTATTCAGAATACTGAAATAAAAACTAACAAACCGAGGCCTTCGTCTCGGCGGCCGAGGAGATCGGGGCCATTTTGTGAAGACACGAAGTCAGGACGGTGTGTGCGCGTCTCTCGCCTGCCCAGGCTCTGCACGTAGGACTCCCGAGGAGGAGATTCAGGGTCGAATCTCGTCTCCTTCACTCTGGTTACAAATCACTTGAAATATTTGTTAGTCAACTTTGCTTGAGTTTTTCAGCTTTGTGAGGAACCTTAACTCCAAAGAAAATGGCTAGCAACGTTACCAACAAGACAGATCCTCGCTCTATGAATTCCCGTGCATTCATTGGGAATCTGAACACTCTTGTGGTCAAGAAGTCTGATGTGGAGGCCATCTTCTCAAAGTATGGCAAAATTGTTGGCTGCTCTGTTCATAAGGGCTTTGCCTTTGTCCAGTATGTTAATGAGAGAAATGCCCGAGCTGCTGTAGCAGGAGAGGATGGGAGAATGATTGCTGGCCAGGTTTTAGATATTAATCTGGCGGCAGAGCCAAAAGTGAACCGAGGAAAAGCAGGTGTGAAACGATCTGCAGCGGAGATGTACGGGTCAGTACCAGAACACCCTTCTCCGTCCCCTCTACTCAGCTCCTCCTTTGACTTGGATTATGACTTTCAACGTGATTATGATGACAGCGCGTGTTCCTCCTCCTCCTGGTGCTCGTGCTGTGGTGTCCTCTAAACGCCAGCGGGTATCTGGAAACACTTCGGGAAGGGGCAAAAGTGGCTTTAACTCTAAGAGTGGACAGCGAGGATCTTCTTCTAAGTCTGGAAAGTTAAAAGGAGATGACCTTTAAGCCATTAAGAAGGAACTTACCCAGATAAAACAAAAAGTGGATTCTCTACTGGAAATCTTGGAAAAAATAGAAAAGGAACAGAGCAAACAAGCAGGCTTGTCCTTATCAACCCCAGTAGAGGTAAAGAATGAAAAGACCAAAGAGGAGCAGACTAGTACCTCTGTGAAGAAAGATGAGACTAATGTGAAGATGGAGTCTGAGGCAGGTGCAGATGACTCTGCTGAGGAAGGAGATCTTCTGGATGATGATGATAATGAACATAGGGGAGAAGACCAGCTGGAATTGATCAAAGATGATGAAAATGAGGCTGAGGAAGGAGAGGATGACAGAGACAGTGCCAATGGCGAGGATGACTCTTAAGCATCTAGCAGGCTTCAGAAATCTTACCGATTGTTTCTTTACCTAGGCGTTTGTCCAAGATCAAAATTACACCAGATTCACTCCCCTAGAATCTTCAGCATATGTTCACTGTTGTTCTCCCTTTCCTTGTCCTACCCACGTTCATTAATTCATACTATGCTGCCCAATGCCAAGTTCCATTTTCACTTCCTTTGACGCTCAAAGCAGTTGTGTTAAGTCTTACCCTGTAATTTTTGCTTTTGATACCTCTTTATGACTTAACAATAAAAAATGTATGGTTTTTATCAACTGTCTCCAAAATAATCTCTTGTTATGCAGGGAATACAGTTCTTCCATTCATACATGGTTTCAATAGTTGCTTCCCTGACTGCAAAAGCATTCTCATTTACTTGTAGCATCAGAGCATCTTTGAGTTAGCGGTACATGTGTTACCTTCCCCATGTACTCTGGGGTTGAGTATTCAACACATATGTAACAATGTATTTTTGTGAATGAGAGTTGGCATGTCAAAGGCATCCTTTAGAAAAATAGTGTAATAGTCTTAATATTTGTTTTCTAAAGTTGATACTGTGGGTTATTTTGTGAACAACTTGATGTTTGGGACCTTTTTTTTCTTGAAATAAACAGTCCTTATTAAACCAGGAATTTGGAGGAAAAAAAAAACTAACAAACCAATTCCAGTATTGGCCTTATAAATTACTTATATGCTGTTTAATTTCTCACTAAAAGGCTTCTGTAATATTAAAGAAATATATCCACTATGTTAGTTATCTGTCTGATGCTCTAACAAAGTTTTTGAGATAATCAACATAAAGGGAAAAGGGTTATTTGGCTCATAGTTTAGAGATTCTGGCCCATGATCAGTTGGCCCTGCTGCTCTGGGCTTGTAATGAGGAAGAATATCATGGCACGAGTATACTATAGACCAACATCTCTCCAGGAAGTTTTTGCCAAGAATCAAAAAGTGTGTGGGAGAATAAACTAGGGTCCTATAATCCCTGGGAGGATACATCCCAATGATCCAGGGTCCTCCTCGAAAGCCATAAATTTTCTACCAGTGTCAGAATGAATTATCAGAAAAATCTGTGGGAATGAACTATAATAACAAAATATGAGGGCTGAATTGATGGCTTAATGGTTAATGCACTTGCCAGTGAAGCCAAAGGACCCAGGTTCAATTCCCAGAACCCACATAAGCCAGATGCACAATGTGGCACATGCATTTGGAGTTTGTTTGCAGCGGCAAGATTCCCTGGTACGCCTGTTCCCTCTCTCTCTTCTTGCAAATAAATAAGTAAAAATATTTTTTAAGGAATAAAATATGGGAAAGAATAGTGGGAATATTTTTATAAACCTTAGAAATAATTTTTCTGGGAATATTACTTTGAGATGTTTTTTAAATTCCTGACTTGTAATTTACCCTAATGTTAACCTTACAACCATGTAATCCAATATGACTGGGTTCCTCTGCCTTACTGTACTTTTGGCCTGAATGGTACAGACAACCAATATTGACAGGGAATGTTTAGAGATGCATAATTATCTTAACCTATGTTCTCTACCTAATTTTCTTAGTAGCCTAATTAGGCTGTTGACCCACAACAAGCATACATTCATGAAAAAATGCTGACCACTGCACTGAAGACAACAGTCAGTAACAACTTGCCTACAGAACTGTCACGTATCTATTGGAGACATTTGTGAGTGATGTGTTTAAACAAATGTTTAAGGATTATTCAAAGTCATCAGTTTCTTGCCCTTTGTCCGCGGAATGTTATGTATTTTACAGCTTTTTAACCATTTAATAAAAATACCACTGAGTGTCTGTCAGCAAAGTTATAGCCACAGAAAGTCAGAGCCATGGCAATGGCAGATGCAATGGATTCACCCTTGTTTTAAATGACTCCCAGAGTGTTTGCTTTCTTTTCTCCCAGGCTATGATATAGAGGCAGCTAGTCCACTCTTGGGCAACTCCAAGGGTTAGTTTCCTTTCCCTAAGGCTCTGCTTCTAGAAGCAACTTGGCCACTCTTGGATAAATGACTCCAAGGGTTAGTTTCTATGATTCCAGGGCTGTGACTTATAATTGGGCACATTAGCTCTCAAGAATTGCAAACCAGGCACCAAGCTTCTAACATATAACACCCATTTGGGGATGGGGGTAGAGGGGAACAGATGGTGTTTATTTTCAAGACAAGGTCTCATGTAACCCAGACTGTTCTTAAAATTTCTGTGTAACCTGGGCTTGAACTCCTCATCTACTTCTCAGCCTACCAAGCCACCATCTATTTTCTTAACCACTAAATTATTTTCAGAACTCATAAAGAATGAAAGACTATTCTCATTCCATGGGATAAAACTTCATTTAATTTGTGTAAAATTTGCAAATAATTTAGAATAAGTAATTTATTAATATTTTTAGTTAAATGGTAGATTTTTCCCATATTCATGGTATATTCAACTTTTACTCCTCCTCCAACTTAACTAACATAAAAGCAAAAGAAATGGGCATAAAGCCATGAAAACAAAATATATTAGTTGATTACAGATAAACATGATTGTATAAGTGAAGTATGGATGGGTGAGTGGTAATTTATTAGAGAAGAGAAAGCTTAAATACTATTGTCAGCTTCAGGAGGTGTGCTATTGTTAAAGTGAAGCAAAGTTTCATGTGGCTCAGAATATGGAGCAACTTGTCACTGGCACTCTCTAGATGGATGTGGGTTAAAGCTAACAATAAGAGGTCTGGACGAAAATAACATTGTATGAAAATGAGCTGCACACCTGTGTCTTCTTCCTAAGCCCAACAAGATTGTGGTAGTTTAAATAGATGTCCCCCAACATATCCAGGGTTTTATTAGTTTGTAATTTAGATCTGCAGCCACCTGGCTGGAGGAGGTATCACTGCGCAGATCTTGGGGTACAGCCCTAAGTTATGGTAGTGAATTTGGAATTCCAGTCTAAAGATAGGCAAAGTGCTTGAATTCTGCCTGGAGTTTCTGAAGTGTGTTTGTTCTTGGTGTGGCTTTTGGGTTTGGCTTGTGGCTTTTCTCTCTCAACATGGACCAGTGAAAGCAAGCCAACTTCTTCTGCCATTATGGAACATACCCTCTATTTTAAATAAATCCCTTCCTCCATAACTGTGCCTAGTCTGGAAGTTCATCTCAGTGACCTGAAACTTTCTACTACAAAGACGAATGTTCTTTACCTACTGGAAGAAAACTAAACAGCATTCTAAAGATATGGAACTAAGAGATAGAAGATTTAAAACTGAAGAAATTCAAACAAGTTTAAATTTGACAGAAACAAAGACTGGTTTTAGGTTACTGAAGGTGCTATTACATTAGCAATACATAAGCAATCTTAAGGAAGATGACTCAACTACTTTACTTCACATTAAAATAATGGAAGGGGGCTGGAGAGATGGCTTAGTGGCTAAGGTGCTTGTCTGTGAAGCCTAAGGATCCAGGTTTGACTCCCCAAAGCCCACATAAGCCAGATGCACAAGGTGACACATGCATGCAAGGTGCACACATGTCTGGAGTTTGTTTGCAGTGGCTAAGTCCCTGGTGCACCAATTCTCTCTCTCTCTCTCTTCTCTCTCTCTCATAAATAAATTACAATGGAAAGAGTGCCTCAGGAAAGCCTGAATGGCATAAACGCAAACACTTTAGAAAGTAATAAAGCTGCTCTTCAAGGTCACAATTAATTTCATTCCTGAATTAATAATATGATTATGTCCTGCACACCTGGTACTGGTTTAGGCAGCATCAAAAATGCCTGGAGTGGGTCATGAAATGCACATGTTTCCAGGAACTGTAGAGAGCTGCGAAGAGCCGCCCCTTAAAGAGGGTGCTGGCTTCCGCCTTCCACCTCCCCGATGGTGAGTGCTCTCTGTCATAAACAACTCCATATATGGCTAAGGCTGAGAATCTGGCTTGCTTCCTCGTATGTGGACCTATCTGCATTCACCACGTGGCGTACTGGGGTTGGCTACCCAAAGGCCTTATATACGATGGGCTGGCTTTCCCCGGGGTCAGAAGATTGTTCAAGGTTCCTGAATAAACTGCATAAAGAAGAGTCAGAGCGTTGCGTCTTCCTTGCTGGTCGAGGCGGTCGCAACAAGGAACCACTGCTGAGACACAATATAAGGCAGGGTGTGATGAACCTGATAGAGTCAAGTAAAGCCATTGAACAATGGTCCATGGTTTGCACAGACACCTGAAGATGTTCTGAATATACCAGGACTGTGCAAGGGCTACCATGGAGCACTGTTGGCTCACTATGGAAGTTTTCCTGGCTACTCCGTCCAATTAGAGGGCCGAATTGGCAAATCCAGAGACTCAACACTGGTTACTGGTTATGGATAG
Organism: Dipus sagitta; assembly: GCA_036346955.1. NCBI lineage: Eukaryota > Metazoa > Chordata > Mammalia > Rodentia > Dipodidae > Dipus > Dipus sagitta. The sequence goes on along the minus strand of CM070778.1, from coordinate 70,342,341 downwards.
TGGGCTTGAACTGCAGATGTTTGCCTAATGACTGTTGAGTTTGCATTGGTCCAGTCTCTCCTTGTTATGCCTTATAGCAATGAAAATGTTTACTCTTTGTTCTAAATATGTAACTAGTTTGATTATATATGACTCACAGTTAGAGTCTTAAATCTCAGATGAGACTTGGGATTTGGAACTATCTTAAGTTGGTCAAGACTACAGGACTTTTAATGTTAGACTGAATACAATTTACAATGTGAGATGGGTATGAATCTGTTAGGGGCTGGGGAGATGTGGTAGTTTGCATTTATGTCCCTCAATAGACTCAAATGTTTTTTTAAAGCAGTAACTTGGATTTACAGCAGCCTGGCTGGAAGAGGTATCTCTGTGGGTGGATCCTGGGGTCCAGCCCTAAGGTTTTGCTGGGGGTAGATCTAAATTCCAGCCTAATGCATGCAGAGTGAGTTCTGCCTGGTTCCCTGATGTTCTGATGTTGGTGTTTTGTTATTGGTTGCTTTCTTTGTGGTGCTAGTGGTGGTATTTCTTCCTGTGTGGACCTGTGAAAGGGGGCCAGCTTCTTCCACCATAATGGAACTTCCCCTGGATCTATACATTTCAATAAATCCCTTCGTCCTATAAACTGTGCCTGGCTTGGAAGTTCATCCTAGCAACATGAAGCTGACTGCAACACATATATAATATGCATGGGTACAAATATATTTGACCCCACCCCATGACAATTCAAAACTTCAATAGGCAAATTGAAATTAAATTAAACAGATTATTCACAAGGTCCAAGAAAAATTTTTAAAAAGTAAGGGAGGAAACATTATGGAATAAATATGATTATTTTTCATTAGGAAGGATGTGAGTTTCCAGAATTAAGTGGCCCAAGTAGGCACCAGAAATGTAATTTAAAGAGACTGAAGCCATAGTCAACATTGTGGCACATCAAAATACCAAGGAGAAAGAGATTTCAAAAGCTTCAGAGAGAAAAAAAAATCACATAAAAATGAGGACCCCAGGAGTCATGAGACTTCTCATCAGCATTACTGGAAACAAAATATCATGAGAAAGTTCTCTAGAATTTCAGAGAACACATAAAAAATATGTGTTACTTAAAATTTAATATATAAAAAAATTGCTAATCAAATGTGATAATGCAAAAAAGATTCAGGCATTTAAGTTCTCTCAAAATATTATTTCTTGTGGCCTCTTTTTCAGGAAATTACTGGAGAATGCACTGCACCAAATGAGGTGTAGTTTAAGAAACAATCCTAGAGAAATGCTGGGGAAAGGTGAGGGGAATTCTCAGTGAGCAGAAGGAAGTGTCCCCATCAAGAGAAAAGGTAAAAGGAAATCTCCCTGAGGGAAAGGAAACACCCCATCAAAGCAAAGGTACAGGAGATTCTCGAGGAGGGAAGAAAGTGTCCCATGTAGCAGTGGTGGAACAGGCTTAGAGTGAACCAGTTACAATCAGTGTGCAAGGACAGAGGTTTCCAAAAGTTACCAAAAGGAAAAAATGGCCCTCACCTCTCTGAGATTTTTACAGTGTATATGCAAAGTACATGATAGATTTAGTAATCAGTAAGGAGAAATTTAAGAAAATGCATGAAAATGAGAATGTTTTCTCTTCAGAAAAAAATACAAATAAAATGCAATATAGTATGCTGCAGAGATTAGCTATAACTATAGTCATCATAAGAAAAATTTAAGCATTCATTTAAACATAATTATGCTATAAACACATAGAAAAGCAGGAATTGCCACAATGTTGGCTGGGGTCAGGAGCAATGTAAGAAAATAAAGCTATTAAAATAACAAGCCAGTAATACCTAAAAGTTTAGCATCAATAAATCCCAGTAGAAGCACTTTACTCACAAATATGGAATAAACACTAGAGGGAGAAAAACCCAGATGAAGGAGCTGTAATTCCTCTGGTAAATGAGAAACAAGCCTTAGCAGGGATCAAATTGTGGAGTCCTGGGGCTTTTTTTGTTTTGTTTTGTTTTGGGTTTTTTTGTTTTGGTTTTTCGAGGTAGGGTCTCACTCTAGCCCAGGCTGACCTGGAATTCACTATGGAGTCTCACGGTGGCCTCAAACTCATGGTGATCCTCCTACCTCTGCCTCCCAAGTGCTGGGATTAAAGGTGTGTGCCACCACACCCGGCTCGGAGTCCTGTTTTTATTATAAGCTTTGTAGAACTATTTGACATTCTAAATCTTGTACACTTACCATCTTAATCATGAAATTTCTTAGGAGGAGTATTTTATGTTTTTTTGCTACAAATAGTACTACTTCTGTGAGTTCTTCTGGACCTGGGATTATCATCATATGCACACTAGTTTCTACAAACAAACAATGTCCAACCAGGATAAATCAGAACCTCTGATTTTTCCACTTCAAAACCCCGAAGTATTTTTGTGGGTGCATTTTCTAAATCATTTCATGATAGGATGTGTTAGCACTGTAAACAAGTACATAGAAAGAAAAACAAGAGAGAAGCTTAAATTCATGCTCTAGTTCATAAATCCACAGATAGACCTGCCCAAAGGAAGAAAGTATGTTCAGGAAGTTTGAGTAGGAACTGGTGATGAATGGGACTGGGTAATACCATGTCAAGAAGGATATGCACCTGTTTCTCCCCAGTAACACCCACAAATGAGTCATTCCTTGAAAGAAGGCACATGTGAGTAGGAACAAATTTCATTCATTTGAGCAATTAAATATATGATTTACTACTGTTTGAGAAGTCCAGTAATTAGTTGCAACTCTAGGTCAAAAAGATCAGGAAAAAATATATAGATGCATACTGGAGATTTAGAAGCCATCAAGGTAAATGTAGTCAGTGAGCCACTTAGCACTACTTGATAGGGAAGGATGCCAATAAAGAAGAATAAGTACAGACAGAAGAAAGGAGGGATGGACAAGAATTTTGGGAATACCCACTCTTGAAGGATGGGAGAAAGAGGAATTAGGCAAGGTGAGGGTGGTGAAGCTGAATGAGAAAACCCAAAGAGACACACTGAGGAGTGAGCAGCCAAAAACAAAGAAAAGTTCGGAAACAAGATAGCATTCCACTGATTGGCATGCTATTGAAAGACAAGCCCGCAGAGTACAAGGGTACTGATGACTTTCATGAGGGGATTTTTTTTAATTTTTTTGTTCATTTTTATTTATTGATTTGAGAGTGACAGAGAGAGAGAGAGAGAATGGGCGCGCCAGGGCTTCCAGCCACTGCAAACGAACTCCAGATGCATGCGCCCCCTTGTGCATCTGGCTAACATGGATCCTGGAGAATTGAGCCTCGAACTGGGGTCCTTAGGCTTCACAGGCAAGCGCTTAACTGCTAAGCCATCTCTACAGACCTCATGAGGGGATTTCGATTGACAGTTCTACTGCACTGGTTTGGTAAGTGCATAGATGAAGAAATGGAGGCAGTGAATTTAGGCAACTGGACCAAAAGAATAAGAGTAAAAATGGAAAATCATTAATATTAGATACATGAAGCATTATTCCTGTATTTGCTTGAGTGAGCACCTGAATCCCTTTCTATTCGTTTCCTAACTTCTTTTTCAGAAATCTCAGATGTTCCAATTTTGTGATCAAAACTGAAAAAGGCCAACCCAAACCAGTACTTGTCACATACTCAACTTCTGTTATCACTGCTGGACTCTTCTGAGTGTGGTCTTCATCTATATCTTGTCTCTCTCTTGTCTTTTTTTCTTCTTTTAGTTTTATTTATTTGTGAGCAGACAGAAAAGAGAGACAGACAGACAGAATGGGCACACCAGGGCTTCCAACTGCTGCAAATGAACTCTGTGTATCTGGCTTTACATGTGTTCTGGGGAGCTGAACCTGGGTCATTAGTCTTTGCAAATAAGCACCTTAACCACTGATCCATCGCTACCTTGTCTCTCTCTTGACACTGACCTATACCAAGTATGAGAGTTCACCCACTGTTTGACCCTGTGAATTTAGTTGCTAGCTGACCAGCTCTGCTACTCGATGCCTCCACTGTCCAGCATCCTTGAGTATCTACGGTGTTTTAACAATGACAGCAGTAACACCGTTGTTTATTGATAATTATATTCTGGAGCCATGCCAAGGTGTTTCCTAGGCATTACCAGATTTCATGCTCACAACAACCTTTTATTTCCAGATGAACAAATTGATGTTTAAAGAAATTAAGTTGGTTGCCCAACATCACATTTCATGCATGATGGACCTACCATTTGAATTTAAGTTTATCTTACTCTGAAAACTTACCTCCAATGCCAAGAATTACAATAGGCCTCAAGAATGCATGCTGTGTCCCCAGGAAGCCAGCCCTGGAATAAAATGATATGGTGAGATTGAGCTCCAGGTCAGAAATATGTAATAGCTGTATACCACTGTACCACTCCCTGGGTCACACAAGCACAAAATAAACAGTGCCTGCTCCCAACGACTTTTTTAATCTAGCTGAGAAGATCAGACAAATAGGTTTGAAAATTCAAAGAACCATATAAAGCAGCTTATGATGAAGGGTCAAATGACAGGTACAGATGAGAAGCGCTGTTAGGTGAGAGGAAGGAGAGATTAAATCAAGCTGGGAGGATCAGAAAAGGTTTCAGAGGAAAATCTTGAGCTGGACCTTGAAAAATGGCTCCAATTTTAACAGGAAGAGAAAAGGGAGGATATGAATTCAATCAGCAGATATGGAATGGGGACTGAACTATTAGTGATAGCAAGGCAGGAAATGAGTAGGTCACCACCATCTGATCTGGACAGAGGCAGCTTTTCTCAGCATGGACATATCCACAGCCAAACTGAGAACCAAATCCTTCTCAAGCCCCATTAGATACATTCAGCCTGATGAGACTTTCATTTTCTTCCCACTTAATAGAAAGCTTTCCTTTTGTGAGCTACTGTTTCAGCCCACTAGTAACCAAACCCAATTCAAGGTATTTCTGGACTTTAACTTCTCATATTTTCTCATATGACTCATGTACTAATGGTGTGAAAGATTAGGTTTAAACCTCTAACTGAGGTAGCAAAACAATGGTGAATTAAACTGTGCATCTACACATTTTTATGGAAGAATGTAATATATATATATAGTCATGTTATATATGCTATGAGTTGGATGTGCTCATTAAATTTTCAGAGTTGAAACAAACTTCATTTTTTAAAATATTTGACTTTTTTATTCACTACAACATTCAGTATAATAAATAAGCACAGTATTTCAGAGAAAAAAATCTTGTAAATGGAAATTTGTCCTTTCCCAAGGAGACATTGCTATTCTCTTGGCTGCAATGAAATAGAAGAGTTGTGTTTAAGAAATGATTAAATAATGAGGTGATGTCTTTGTTTCATCTTTTGCTGTTCCAAATGATACACAGGACAATATTTGACTGTGCCTGAGAGTGAAGGATGCAGAATGATGCAGGGATGACTGTGTTTGATATTTACAAGACACTAATGTTCCCAGGCATCATAGTAAGTGCGCCAAGATCATCTTTCTTGGCATTGTTGATTAAAGTAGATGATTACAAGTATTGCTATGTAGACCAGTGAATCTTGGGGCTTGTAGACAGGCTGTAATTTCTGACTGTCTGGAAATCTCAGTGTGTGATTAGATTCAGCACTGCTTATTTGCATTTAATGTCACAATCAGCTCAGCTCTATTTGCAGTTAAATGTCCATTGCTAACTGCCAGGCATGGATTAGTTATGTGTTTAAACATAGTGTGCAAATATTTGTGCTTAAAATAATGAACAGGATTTTAATTAATCTGAAGAAACTAACAATGTGCAAAGCCGACACTGTTCTAAATAGATGTAATGTAATCTAACATGATTGGACTTTTGTTCTTTGTCTATACTCATTTCAGTATACCCCAATGCACATTTTATGAATCTTTAAGAGATAATGTAGGGTTTATTTTACAAGTAAAAGCACCCAAGTGACCGAGTCTAGTCAGGCACTGATGTTTCCAATTCAAGACCAATTTTTTTTTTTTTATTTGTAACTGGTTGGGAGGTAATCCTTGCACAGGTCCACTCACATTGGATTTACACATTGGTTGTAATACTGTCACAGAAAAGGAAAACTTTTAGGTTTTGGTTGCTTGTTTATACCACAGCTGGAGGTCTAGGAGATGGAGAGGAGGACTATTTAGGAATTTCTATCTCTCTCTGAAGAGAAGGGGAAGGAGACAGGGGCAAGAAAGACTATGTACATGGACACTGCTTCAGGCGTAAATGACAAGCTCCTCACAGGGTCACACATCTAAAGACTGCTTCCAGAGCCTTTCTGACTGTGTCTGCTGCAAAAACCCTGACTACGACAGTGCTTAATGAAATACTGGACTCTGCTCATTCAGATAAAGAACAAGAAAAGATGTCTGCTCTTAGTCCTTTGACTTACTCCTTGTGCTTTAAGCCCCATCCACTGCAAGTGGGTATTAAGAAGAAATAAAAGGCATACAAATTCAAAATAAAAATAATAAAAACTGCATAGTCATGGAAAATACTAAAGAATTTATGAAAAAGTCTACTATGCTGATATGTAACTTTAGCAAAGTGTCAGAATATAAGGCCCAATAATCAGGAATTATGCTTTCATATAATATCAATAAATAATTTAAACAAAAATATGCCATTTAATCTTGCAACAAAACCACATCAAATACATAAGGTCAAGGTATTCAAATATGATCAAAATGCATCATATCACATATGGAAAGGCCATGATACCTCTTTGACAGTGTTCATCCACAAAGCACTTTCTACTACATGCCCTGTGGAGTCAGCTTTCTGGGGATCATCACCTGTGATAAAGTCAAGGTGAAGAAGTTGCAGGACCTCATTTACTACAATGACTTCTTAATAATTAAAATGGTCCCAAAAGATAATACTCTGCCCCGAAAAGCAGTCAATTCTTTCACATGAAAATGTCTTAAAATTATTGACAAGTTGGTTGTAAAGAATTTCTGAGTCAAGAAAATACTTAGAACATATCACTAAAACATGTTTTCTAATTCAAAAAAATCTGCAGTTCATTAGATCACATATTTTTCACCTGTGAGAAATCACTTGTTCCTTTGTGGCCATTTCTTTTTTAAGGAAAATAAGAAAACTAAATGAACACTTAAATCCCTTGTACTCCAGTGACTTTATGATCTATGATGTGTTTATATAAGTTTTAAAGACAGAATTAGTATGATGCCAATTTCAGATAATGATGAGAACACATGAAAGGTTAGCTCCATGGTATTAGTGTAAATAAAATGTGACCACTCTGTGAATCTGTTGATTTTCTACCACTTATACCAAGCTCCTTTGAAGAATATTTGCCATTGACCAGCCCATTATAATTGAGTCTGCATTACTCACTTTCCTATCTTTATTGCTATGGCAACCAGTATAAAAAACCATCAACAATTTGCTGAAAAAAATTCTAGTATTCAGATACAAATTTAAGAAAAGTTTTTGTTTAGTTTCTGAAAGAGTAAGAGAAACAAAAACATACAGGCATTCTCATCACCTTCATTATACAAGTTTCTTGAAGTCAGTGATGTTGGTAATATAATATAATATTATACTATTACTACTAGCACAGATAACATTAAAGTATTGAATACCAAACTATAGTTTACCAACAACTTTCAAGTGTCTTATTATAAGTATATATACAAGATGATAAGTAATACCTAAAAAATAGTGGCAATTATGGTGCCTGCTAAAGAAAGTGCAGAAGAAATAAGTTTATCCTGTTGCAACAAATATTCAGAATTGGAAGCAATGCCAGCCACATGGAATATTAGACTTCAAAGTGAACACCATCTAATATCTTTTACTGAAAGATTTTTCAAGCTGAGAGGAGTCACACGTAATAATGAGGATCTGAGGTAGATGTGTGTAGAGGCAAACACCCACTGAACAATCTATTAGGGTTCCTATAATAAAATTACATATGCATCAATACTTTATAGACTATTTAAATGCTGAAAGAAGGTTGAGGATTTAGCTTAGCAAAAGAGTGCTAGCCTAGCAAATGCAAGGCCCTGGGTTCAGTCCCTAGCACTGAGCAAAAAATAAAGGAAGAAAATTCCTATGTTAAATGCTGAAGCAGCAGAATATAAACCAAATTTCATTTACTGAGTTTTTATTACACCATTGAAAACAACAAAAAAATTCCTATTATATTCTAGGTGTGATTTTTGTAAATTCCATAGTCAATACTGCAACTTTCCTTAATATACTTTCTGAATCGTAACATGGAGACTTCCTATATGAGCCTGATCAGCAAAGCATCTTTGAGATTATTGTAAATGTTTGTTATATCTTTCAATATTACTAGGAATTGTTTTCAGAAGACACTCATTGTGTAGAAGTTTTCTCTGAATTAAAATATTTCATCCTGAAATAAAGCTCATTCATAACTCAAGAAATTCCAAAGCTCATTAAGGTTCAGGAAATAAACAGGGCTGAGAATCTCACAAGTCTCAGGAAGTTCCTGAAACTTTCAAGATCTGCAAAATATCCACCCAGGGTTACAGAAGCTGTAAGAACTGCAGGAGTGGGGAGCACTCTCCAACCAGCTGAGCTGCCTGCAAATCTGCAGTGTGTTCCAGAAATGCAGCTTCTGTGAGTCATCATTTATGCTGGGGTGGGCTTTTGTGTGGCGCAGCTGCATTTGAGTCACCCATGCTCCTGTAAATAGCACCCCACCCATGCTCTGTAAGGAACCACAATAAACTCATTGGTTTACCAAAGTTAGATATTAGTACAATTGTTCTGTGGTCTGTCATCTGTGCCCTATCTGAGGTAAATATGTTCATGCCACCCCAGGGAAAGTTTCACATAACATCAATATAAAATACAAGAAAATTATACCCCATACTTTGAAAACACTGCTTGGTTAAATAACAAGAAAACATTCCCATTGGCAAACAATAAGAAAATTGTCCAACATATTATTTTCATGAGACTAAAAATATAAAGACTTAGTCCTGGATTTATCTTCCATTTTCTAGAATATAAGAACATAGGATGAAAACATCGAATGCTTAAAAATAACTAAAGTTTGTCTTTCTAAGTAGCTTCTAGCTGATTAACACCAACTCTGCCTACCACACTGATGCTCTGGGCGTTGTAGTGAAAAAAATGCCAAAAGCAAAACAATGAATGCAGGATACTGAATAGGCTACAAAACTGTTATATTTTTATATGAGAAAGTTTATTTTCTGTGGTGCTGCAATCCAAAATGCAGCTTTTGTGCATGTTAGGCAAGTTCTCCACCACTAAGCCGCATCCCAAACTTTAATTTTTTTTCTTGAGACTTTGAGTGGTTCCAGAGTAAGATGACAGATTAGATGTTGCCTCCATTTGAAATGGTGAAGGAAAAGAAAAAATAGACTATCCCAAAGAAAGAGTGATAAGAACAACTTCATAAATTCACAAGTGTGTCCTGAAGATGACTCTACTATAAATAGAAGGAAAGCTACTAATATAAAGATATCACTGTATGACATTGGACATTTGTCCAATATAGCCTGTAAAGAAAAACACCAACTCATCAGCAAAGGTGAAACTTAAGTCAGATGGCTCATCAGCAAGCACAAAAGCTAGGGAAGAATAGACTGGTACATCTCAAGTCAAATAGGAAGTAACTATAAGCCAAGATTGCTAGACTCAGCAAGGGCATCTTTTAAAATTGATGAAGACATAAAGACATGTCAAGATAAGCACAAACTAAGGATTCTTCACCACTAAGCCAGCCCTGCAGAAGACAAGGGAATATTATACACAGAGGAGGAAGACAGGTATTCTCAGTCATGAGAGCACAGGGAAGAATAAATTTCATGAAGGGATATATGATAAAGGAGAGTGACTCTATGACTCAGTAAACCAATAAACTCTTAATACTAATAGGGAAAGGTAAAAAGGACAACCATCCAAGCAAGCACAAAAAAAAAACCAGATATAATAAGCATCTCTCAATAATAATCATAAATGTAGGTGGTCAACTCACTAAAAAAGACTTGCATGTTGGCTGATCTGAATTTAAAATTCCAACTATTTGCTATATCAAAGAATCACACTTCATTGGCAAAGACATCCTCAAACTGAGTCAATGACAGAAAATAATTTTGTTCAGTGTTGTGAACAGTGATAAGTGTAAGTGTAAACCTTCACATTGCTGGGACAGAACACACACACTAAAAGCAGGTAATGGGAGGAAAGGGTTTATTTTGCCTTGAAGTCTTGAGGTTAAGCTTCATGATGAAAGGAGAAAGCATGGCATGAGCAGAGGCTGGACATCACTTCTGCCACAGTAGGTAGAAAACAAAAGCATGAGAATGAACTGAGCTCTGGCAAAGGGGAACTGACTTGAGACCACTGCCAGCAACACACCTCCTCTAGCAAAAGGCTCTGCCTCTTAGATTTCAACCAGCTGGAGATCATGCATTGAAAATACATGAGTTTATTCAAACCATCACATTCTGCTCCTGACATCAATAGACTCACGACAATCTCAAGATGTACAAATGCATTCAGTTTAACTTTAAGACTCATAGGTTTTTATCTATCCCAACACTACTCAAAACTCCAAAGTCCAAGACTCAAAACAGTGTCTTAACTGTAAGCCTATAAAATTAAAATAGAAATTAAATACACATAATGACATGGAATAAACAATCACACTGCACAATATGTCACTGGGCATAGCAAGGAAATATGAAACCAATGTGAGATCTAAACCAAGCAGGGCAAATATCAAAACTTGTAGCTCCATGTAAAGCATTTGGGATTTGCAAAGTATTTGGGATTCCAACCCCACCCCTCCAGCTGGGCTGTCCGTAGCCTAGGAAAAACTCCATCCCAAATCAGCATATATCCTTTCAGCAATCCTTACATCCTTACGTCTCCAAAATCCTGAGGTCTCCACCACAGCACATGGTTGACCCTCAGGGATCCACCCAGATCTTCAGGGACTCTAACAACCCTGCCTTACATCATCCAGTGGCCATTCCCCTCACCTCAAAACAACTGCATTACATCAAATGAACCACTCGTTCCTTTTTTATACTTCCATAATGCAAACTTTGTTAATGGTGGGGGTGAATAAAGCTGACTTTGAAAGAGCAGGAAAACACCTTCAGCATTCTTCCTGCCCTATGTGAAACAGCTGGCCCAGTCCTCGAAGGTGGTAATCTTTAAAACAATTGCAATTTAATAATGCTTCAGGCTCCAGCCCAAAACTTTCATGTTTTTCTGTGCCATACCCTTCTGCTCTATATTTTGCCATCAATTTTAAGGTAGCTTTGCTTAAGGTCTCAGAACACAGAAAGAACATGGCCAGCCTTGCACACAAACTTCCTCTAATCCAGTCAGGCAAAGTTCCCTTTCCCTCATAAGACAAGCCTCCACAGTCCATAGTCTTCCAGAATGGTTCACAAGCTCTACTTATAGCACTGCAATGCGTCTCTTAGTGCAGTTTCAAATCCTTTCACATCCTTCTCACATGTGAATTCCAAAAGCACAAAAGCCACACATTCATACTTAGAGCAGCAATGACCCCACTCCTCTGGTATCCATTTTCTGTTTCAGTTACCTTGATGTGTCTGGGACAAAACACATGACCAAAAGCAGCTGATAGGGAGAGGGGTTTAGTTTGGCTTACAGTCTTATGGCAAAGCTTCATGATGGCCAGGGAAAGCATGGCCTAAGCAGAAGATAGACAGCACCAATGCCAGAACAGGTAAAAATGAGCAGTAGGAGAGTGAGCAGAGCTCTGGCAAGAACTAGCTGGCTCCTAATCAACAGCACACCTCCTCTAGCAAGACTCTGCCTCCAAAATTGCCACCAGATGGGGACAAAGCACTCAGAGCACATGAGTTTACGGAGACATCTGATTCAAACCACTACATGAAGTGGAAAGATGCCAAAAGCAAACTGGAATAGTATTCTGATATCTGATGAACTAGACTTAAAATCAAAATTAGTCAAAAAAGATACAAAATGCCACTACATATTAAAACAGGTAAAATTCATCATTAGACCATAACAATTATCAATCTATATGAATTGAATCTGGGGGCTCCTAATTTCATAAAAGTAACATTAGTGGGTATAAATCATCTCATAGATCATGATACAATAACAATTGGTGACTTTGATATCCTATTCCTATCTTTAGATAGATTATCTAAACTCAAAATCAATAAAGAAGCTTCAGAGTTAAACTGAGCCATAGTTCAAACATGTAGATGTAGCAAACATCTACATAATATTTCATCCAATGGACATCCAATACACATTCTACTCATCAGATTATGAAACATTCTATAGAATGTGCTACATAATAAGCCACAAGTTGTGACATTACCAAAAAATCAAAATAATTACATATACCTTTGATATAATAATAAAGACTAGAATTAATAGCAAAAAACTCTAAAAGCACATAAATATTTAGAGAATAAACAATATACTCTTGAATGAGTCATTGAACAAAATCAACAAATTACCAGGATGTTTCAGATTCAACTAAAGCAGTTCTAAGAGTAAAATTTAAGGCTATAAGTAGTACCATTAAAAAAAAAAATCAGAAAGCTCTCTGGGGAGGGGATATGATGGAGAATGGAGTTTCAAAGGGGAAAGTGGGGGGAGGGAGGGTATTATCATGGGATATTTTTTATAATCATGGAAGTTGTTAACAAAAAATTGAAAAAAATCAGATAGCTCTCAATAAATAACCTAATAATACAACTCTTCATCTTAGAAAAACAAAACAATGAGAAGCTCCCACTAGTCTTTGGCCAAAAGAAAGACTATACTCATCAAAATCTCCCTAAATTAACTATGCTTATCCCATTTAACCTCTGTTGGAGAATCTGTTTTTCTTTTACAGAAGGCAGTGAAAACCAAGGGCAACTAAAATATATCAACAAGACAAGAGAAGACAGCTGACTCCACATCATGAGATGACCTAGCCCTTGCATATCAGCTATGGCCCAGGTAACACCACAGAGGAATCTGCGAGATGAACAAGAGTGCTGTTTTCACAGGGAACCCCTGACAACCTGTGCCAGAGTGATGGAGACAGACACTGAGGATACTCAGAATGCAACAAAGCAGAAATCCCAAAGTGGCTGAGAGCTCAACACTAAAGTGGACTTAAACCACATCTAGGCTCAGGAAATTTTGTGGAAGAGGGTGTGAAAAGACTGTAAGAGCCACAGGGTGGGATGGAATATCCAGATGCATTGCCCTGCCAACAATGACTGACTATTGCTCTCACAACTCATGACCCACAACCCATGGTGAATACCAGCAATCCCACTTAGGAGGGCCCTTAGTGGAATGGGGGCAAGGGAGGAGGGAAGTACAAATACATACATCCATACAAAGTTTCTACTTAATAAAAAAACTCAAAAAAAGAAAGCACAGAGGGACTAGTTGAAAAGAAGAAAGGGTTCAGAATTGGGAAGGAAGACAAATAAGATAATGAAAGGGGATGATGACCAACATTATGTACATGTATGAAAGTATTCAATAAAAAAGTTTTTTAAAAAGCCAGGAGTGATGGCTCACACCTTTAATCCCAGAACTTTGGATGCTGAGGTAGGAGTATTGTCATGAGTTCAAGGCCAATCTGGGCTACAGATAATTTCAGGTGGACAGGTCAGCCTGCCCTAAAATGAGACCCTGCCTAAAAATCAAAAAAGAAAAAATAAAAAAAAATCCATAAGGATAAAACCATTCTGGAAGCTAGAGATAAAGATACCAAACTCCAACGTGGTAGTTTACATGAAACAATAAAGACTAGGACAGAAATTAAGGAGATGGAGACTACAAGAACAGTGTGGAAAGTTGTGAGGAAAACTTCAATAAACCCTTCACAATGTAGGTATAGTCAATGACTCTAGAATAGCTTCAAATAGCACCAGAAACAATTCTCAAGAATTGTTAAGTGGAATTACATGATATTGAAAAGCTGCTAAACAACATATAAACACCAGAGTGAAGATACAGCTTACAGCATGAAAAAAAACTCGAGACTTCTGGCCAAGATGGTGAGCGCCTAACTATGCCGCACATCCCTGGGAAAGAAAGGCAAGGCATTAAGGGTTCACTGGGTCTTTTTGGGGAGAGAAATCTCTAATAGATTGCCAATGAGAGGGCACAGAGGTGAAAATAAATGGAATCACTGATTCCCTCACTGGCAGGTAGCCTACCAGCCCCCCAACCCCCAGGAAGCCACTGTACCCACAGTCCCAGCTTCAGGATACCCCAGCACTTAGGTAGGAAAGGGGACCCAGGCCAACATAGTTCCACTTGCCTCACTGCACAGGGGCAATTGCCCTGCAACCTCCACCCACATGTGAGCTTGGGCAGGCTCTGACTGCTGGCCAGCTGGAGCTTAGGCTCCATCAGTCCATTTGCCCTCCACATGCGTCCTGCCAATCTCCGTTTGTTCAAGCTTAGCCTGCTTTGCCCATTTGTGCACTTACTGCTCTGGCCGCCGCCTATCCACGTGCAACCTCAGGCCCATTCAACCTGCCCACGAAAGCTCAGGCTTACTCTGCCTGTACGCCTGTGCCAGCTCAGGTGGAATCCCATGCCTGTCTGCCACGCCAGCCACCCACCAGTGTCCTGTTGCAGGTGAGCTCAGACTGCTTCTGTGTCCCAATGTTCCACCATGTGCTCGTTTAGGCTGCTTCAGTGCTTGGTGCTTCAGCGTCCCTCCAAGAGTAAGGACAGGCAACTTTGGCGCCCCTGCCACACAGGAGCTCAGGCTGCTTTGGCATTCCACCAAATGAGAGCTCAGACTGCTTCAGCATCCGGCCTCAGGCTGCTTCAGCTTCTCACTGTGCCTGAGCTCAGGCTGATCCACCCACCCATGTGTTAGCTCAGAACCACTAAGCCCATCTGCTTGCCTACCAAAACTTATGGGACACAATGAAGGTGGTCGTCAGGAAAAATTCATAGCACTAAATGCCTTCATAACAAAGAAAGAGAGATGCCAAATCAATAATCTAACCATCCACCTAAAGGCGTTGGAAAAACAAGAAAAATACAACCCAAAAAAGCTCCAGAAGGAAAGAAATAATTAAGATCAGAGCAGAAATTAATGCTTTGGAAACTAAGAAAACAATAAAATTGACAAAACAAAGAACTGGTTCTTTCAAAAAATAAACAAGATTGACAAACCGCTGGCCAATTTGATCAAGCAAAAAAAAAAAAAAAAAAAAAAAAAAGAGAGAGAGAGAGAGAGAGACTTCAAATTAACAAAATTCAAAATAAAAAAGGAGAGATCACAACAGACATGAGTGAAATTGAGAGAATCATGAGGACATATTTTAAAAACCTCTACTCCACAAAACTGGATAATGTGGAGGAAATGGATAAATTCCTGGACACATACCATCTATCAAAGATAAACGCAGAGCAGATTAATCTCCTAAACAAACCTATGACACTCATTGAGTTTGAAAAATTAATAAAAAAACCTCCCCAAAAAGAAGAGTCCAGGAACAGATGGCTTCTCAGCTGAATTCTATCAAACCTTCATGTAAGAACTCACATCAATCTTTCTCAAACTGTGCCACACAATTTGAAAACAGGGAAAGCTCCCCAACTTCTTCGATGAAGCTAGTATCACCCTAATTCCAAAACCAGGCAGAGTGCCACAAGAAAAGAAAACTACTGGCCTATTTCCCTGATGAACTTAGATGCAAAGATCCTGAACAAAATCCTCACAAACTGAATTCAGCAACACATCAAAAGCATTATCCACCTTGATCAAGTGGGATTCATCCCAGGAACCCAGGGTTGGTTCAACATACAGAAATCTGTCAATGTAATACACCCCATAAGCTAGGTTAAACACAAAAAGCACATGACCATTTCAATAGATGCAGAAAAGGCCGTTGACAAAACACAACATCACTTCATGATCAAAATATTGGAGAGAATTGGCATGGTTGGTTCATATCTTAACATAATAAAGGCAATATACAAAGTTCCTAAGGCCCAAATTATACTTAATGGAGACTGGAGGAATTCCCATTGAGATCAGGAACAAGACAGGGTTGTCCACTCTCACCTCTGCTGTTCAATATAGTACTGGAAGTCCTAGCACAAGCAATAAGATAGGAGAAAGAAAAACAAGGGATACAATTTGGAAAGGAAGAAGTTAAGTTTGTTCTATTCACTGATCACATGATTGTATATGTAAGAGACCCGAGAGACTCCATCCCAAAACTCCTGAAGGTGATTAACTCCTATAGAAAAGTAGCAGGATACAAAATCAATGGACAAAAGTCAGTAGAGTTTCTATATGCAAATGACAAAGGTACAGAAAAAGAAATAAGGGACATGATCCCATTTTCAATAGCAAAAAAATAAATAAAATACCATGGAATAACGTTAATGAAGGGAGTGAAAATCTATACAATGAAAACATAAAAACACTCAAAAAAGAAATTGTGAAGGACTTGAGGAAAATGGAAGGACCTCCCATGCTCCTGGATAGGTAGAATTAACATTGTGAAGATGGCAATCCTACCAAAGGCAATATACAGATTTAGTGCAATTCCAATTAAAATCCCAACATTGCTCTTCACAAAGATAGAAAAAGGGATCTCAAATTTCATGGAAAGGCAGAAGGCCGCAGATATCCAAGCATATCCTCAGCAAAAGAAATACCTTTGGAGGCATCACCATACCTGATCTAAAGCTATATTACAAAGCCATAGTAATAAAAACAGCATGGTACTGGCATAAAAACAGGAACATAGACCAATGGAATAGAATTGAGGACCCAGACTTTGGGTCAAGCAACTACAGCTACTTGATATTTGACAAAGGCCCTAACAATATAGGCTGGAAAAAGACAGCATCTTCAACAAATGGTGCTGGACAAACTGGATAACCATATGAAGGAAATAGAAACTTGATCCACACATCTTGCCATGCACAACACTCAAGTCCAAATGGATCAAAGACCTCAATATAAGACCAGAAACTCAGCTACTACTGGAAGAAAATATAGGAGGAACTTTCCATGATATAGAAATGGAAAAAGGTTTCCTGAACAAAACCCCAGTAGCTCACAATCTTAAACAGTCACTCAACCAATGGGAGCACATGAAGCTGAAGAGTTTCTTAAAGACAACCATAAAATAAGCAAAGCCAATAGATTACCCACTTAATGGGAGAAAATATTTGCTGATTATCCAACTGACAGAGACCTAATCTCTAGAATCTACAAAGAACTCAAAAACCTAAACAATAAAAGGTCAAACAACCCACTCAGAAAATGGGGCAAAGAGCTGAACAGGCAGCTCACAGAGGAAGAAATACAAATGGAAAACACACACTTAAGAAAATGTTCATCATCCCTAATCATCAGGGAAATGCAAATTAAAAGAACTATGAGATTCAACCTTACCCCATTAAGGATAGCAAACATCAAAAAATCAAATGAAAATAAATGCTGGCGAGGATGTGGAGAAATAGGAACCCTCATCCACTGTTGGATGTAATTTAAGATGGTACAACCACTTTGGAAAGCAATATGGAGGTTTCTACAAAAGCTGACTATAGAGTTACCAACAGACCCAGTTATTCCCTTAATGGGCATCTACCCTAAAACCTCCAAGCCTCAGTCCAGAGAGATTTGCTCAACCATGTTTATAGCTGCTCAATTCACAATAGCTAAGAGCTGGAATCAACCCAGATGTCCATCACTAGATGAATGGATTAAGATGTGGTATATCTACATGATGGAATTCTACACAGCAGTAAGAAAAAAAATGACATAATGAAATTTGAAGAAAAATGGTCGAACCCAGAACAGATCATTCTCATTGAACTCACCCATTTGCAGAAAGATAACCGCCGCATAGTCTCACTCATCCACAGCACCTAACCTGAATCTACCCAAGATACCTACATACCTAGCAAGCATCTTAAGGACTAGACAATAGGGTGTGTGGGGAGGGAGGAGAGGGCAAAGGATGGGGTGGCAGACACAAATCTAGACCCAAATGGCAATGGTACCATAAAATTCTACATCCTAAAAGGCAGACCAAATGGTTGAACCTTCACCACGTCCTTAGAGGGAACACCTGAGCCACAAGGCACTGAAGAGGGTACAATGAAGACTAACCTTAATCTTCTACAGCTTCTCTCTTTCTCTCTCTCTCTCTCTCTCTCTCTCTCTCTCTCTCTCTCTCTCCTCTCTAACTCTTTTATATTAGTTATCTTTTTCTTCCTTCTCTTAGTGGGACCTGACCTGTAAGTCCCAGTACCAGCATGTGGCTATCATTCACAATGAGCTTTTCATCAGAGAGACCTACAAGGTTACCTAAAAGAAATAAAAATTTCTGTCACAGTACTTGATGACACACCAAAGGTTAGTGGTAAGACCCTACTGCTGAAGACACCATATGTGGTTGACACGTAAAATGGAATGACATGGCTAGAAGCTGGAAGAGAGTCAGTCCCCAGTCAGTGTGTCTAGTGCCAGAAGGTGCTACATGGGTGACTGGGGGAAAATGATCAATATCTGTCCAAGCATCTCACAGTCAAACCTACTTAGTAGCAAATAACCTGTCATGATGCTCACACAAGTACAACAGTGGCACACAGCCATGGTGGGAAAACAACGGCTCTTGATTTGGCTAACTGATCTGCTCAGTGGAATGGGACCCATAGCAGAAGCTGGGAAACAAGTCAGAACCATATCCAAATATGAGCCTGCTCTCCATTATCAAGCTACCACCCATCATGGGCTACAAGATGGCCTACACCTATTAAATTCTCTCCAAAAAAAAATAAGGGTTATCCCATTTGTCTGGGGCTAACTTTACTCTCCATTAGAGAATCTGCTTCTCTTTTTCAAATAGATGCAGATCCTAAGGAGAGAACCACCTCATCATGCCTCAAGTGGGCCCCAGCTGAAACTAAGAATAATTGGCGAAACAAGCAAGTATGCTGTTTTCTTGGTGAACCGGGTACCAGCACAAGGGTGAAGGAGACAGAGAAAACAATCAACTCCTACCAAATCCGATATCCTGAGACACAGAGGCTCCCAACACCTCATCACTGAAGCAGAACAAAAATGAACCCAACATGGCTCAGGGAAATTTTGTGGAAGAGACGGGTGGAAAGAATGTCAGAGCCACATGTTGGGTCATGATATGCAGAGACCTTTATCTTACCCATAACTGTGGGCTAACTCCACAATGCATAACCCATATACCTCAACAAGGAGGGGCCAGGGGGAGGGGGTAGGACATGGAGGAGCCTAACAATGGTACCAACTTGACTGTATTCACTGAGTACAAAAGTAATTAATAAAAAAATTAATTAATTTTTAAAAAATGAATAAATAAATAAAAGTCTTTGCCAACTATTTCTCAGATAGGAAATTAATATCTGAAATATATAAAGAACTGAAAAATAATTAAACCTCAAGAACCAACTAATGAAGAAATGGCCCAGTGAAGCCCATATGGTGCTGAAAAATCTCTCTAAAATAGCAATTCTTCTCCCCTTTAGCCTATCCTGATCTAACTCTCTGTTGGAGAATCTGTTTTTATTTTTCAGAAAGCAATGAGAACCAAGGACAACTAAAATGTCTCAGAAAGACAAAGACAAATATCTGACTCCCTGCTAGGAGATGAACCACTCCTTGCACAGCAGGCAGGGCCCAGGTGAAGCCTCAGAGGAACTGGCAAGATAACAAGAGTGCTGCTTCCAGGGTGATCCTGACAACTTGGGACACTGAGATACTCAAAATGAACCAAAGCAGAAATCTAGAAGCTACAGAGAGCTCAACACTAATGGAAACTTAAAGCACAGCCACCAAGGCTCAGGGAATTTTGGGGAAGGGAGAGAAGAAAGAATATAAGAGCAAGAGGGTGGGAGGAAATATGCAGAGGCATTGCCCCACCCCTCCACAGTGACTGAACAGCCTGTTCTCACAATTTATAACCCACAACTCCATGGTGAATACCAATAATCCCACAAAGGAGGCCCTCAGTGGAGTGGGGACAGGGAAGGGGGAAATAATGGTACCTACATATGATGTGTCCATACAAAGTTTGTACTTAATAGAAAAAATAAAGAACTGTTCTGCAAAAATTCAAATGAGAATAGCTACCATAAAAGACAGTTGTTTACAATGGACATCCTCATTGAGTCATGGCAGAAAGTGTGATGGACTACTTATCCCAATTTGCTTCATATGTTTAATCACTGTAACAGCCTGGAGAGACTTTCATGCAGACACTAAGCACCGTGAGCCTTTGGTTGGAGTTCATGTCTCTGCCCATCAGGAATTGAAAAGAAGACGTACACAAATTACACAAGAGAACACTGGGTTGAGGAGGATAGGGATCTGGATACAGGTTGAGAGGTCAAAAGATACAGGGCCTAATTCTATGGCACTTTTAAGTTAGAGATGTGTATTTTAAGGCTTATTAGGAACAGCCAATTTTTCATACTGGTTTGATTCAGCTGTGCCCAATAAACTTAGGTGTTCTAAGTTCTAGGACCGCAGCTGATGTCTATTTCAGAACTAAAGCCTCCTGGAGGCAGTGTATTGTTGGGGATGGGCTTATTATTGTTATAGCCAGCTTCCTCTTTCCACTGTTTGCCATACTTTCTGGTTTCTATTGTCCCTCTGTTGTTGGGTTGGCAAGGAGGTGCTGTCCACCCTCTGTTCAAGCCACTGTTTACCCCTGCTGTCATAGAGATTCCCCTTGATTTTGTAAGCCAAAATAAACTAAATAAACCCTTTTTTTTTTTACCCCAACAAGATTCTCTTGGTTAGATGTTTTCTGTCAGCAATGCAAACCTGACTGAAACAATAGGTATAAGTAAATTAGACTTTCAGAACTAAGAAATGCATAAGTATTATTATTGTTATGTATGATTTCTTCATGAAGCTCTATTAAAACACTTTGAACCAGGCATGGTGGTGCATACCTTTAATCCCAGCACTTTGGAGGCAGAGTTAGGAGAACTGCCATGAGTTCAAGAGCAGCCTGAGAGAACATAGTGAATTCCAGGTCAACCTGGGATAGAGTGAGACCCTAACTCAAAACACACACACACACACACACACACACACACACACACACACAAACCTTTGGGACTGGTTTAAAAAAAAAGAAATGGGCTAATGAACTAAACAGGCAGTTCTCAAAAGAAGAACACAAACTGCTAATTATATAATTTATTTTATTTATACATACAAAAATTGAAAAAAATGCTCAATAACCTTAGCCATAAGAGAAATGGAAATTAAAGCTGCTTCATGATTGATTCCATATAATTGAATCAGAATGACTATCAACAAGAAAACAAATGACAACATGCCCCGGCCTGCGGGGGTTCAACAGAGGCCCGAGAAGTCAACCTGAATGGGAATAAGCAAACAGACACAAGGAAGGAGACCAAGTCTAGCGTCTGATCAAGGTCTCGATTTTTATTAGTACGGGAGGGTTTATATAGGGAGATCCAGGAAGGAAGACTAGTCATATAGCACGTAAGCAGAACAAGGAACTGGGAAGGCGAGGCCGCATGTAGCTCTTCTGGGAAGGTCCCAGGTGTGGTGTTTCGAGCACAGTGGGTCTTGCGATTTCCAGTAGGCGATTCCAGAACCAGGAAACAGAAACTTAACTCGCGACATGGCAGTCTCTGTTCAACATGGCCGAGGTTTGGCTTATAGCTCCCAACATCTCCTCCCGTCTTTTATACAAAAGAGGGGGAGGCCCGCTATTCAGCGGCAGGCTTTAACCAACTGGGGGAGTATTGACCTGACTCCTCCCGTGGGCTGTCATTTTTTCGTCCCACAATCCTGTCCCTTGGTACCTTTTGGGGAGGGGAGGCATGGCCTATGTAATTATGACAGGTGTGGTACCAACCTCCATGCCAGTCAGGTTTTGCTCTCAGGGAATTCAGAAGTGGTCAAAGAAGGACCTTCCCTTGCAGTGCTCTGCCTCGCACCCATGTTGGTGCCCATATCATGCCCACCTCACTGTGAGCTGATATGCATAGGTCTGAATCCTATGCAGTCTTAAGGGAGGGGAAGCCTTTTGGCCATGAGACAACTAGACCGTAGCAATAGCAGAGGGGTAGAGGACAGTAGCATAATAAATGAGTACAGAATGCATGATCAAGGGAGAGTGGCAGGTGCAGGTAGGTCTTCGGTGGCAACGCCTCGATCCTCCAGCTCCAGTCTGTGATAATGGACCTGTAAGGGCTGCATCTTAATGGCTTCAACCTGGGAGGCATTAAGTAGATGGACGGCATATTGGAGATATACTGGCCAAGAATCCCATTTTACCTTATTGTTTTGGAGGGCAGAGTGGAGGTGTTGTTCATTTTCTATAATTAATTGATTTACTTGATCCTTGGAGTCTGCAGGGACTAATTGTATATATATATAAATATATATACAAATATATATATATATATATATATATATATATATATATATATACATATATATATATGTATATATATTTCCTGTAGGGTAGGAGGAGCAGCCATCATTATAGAGTTTGCCTGTGTGACTCCCTTTCCCCAGCGCTCATTCCAAGGGTCAGAGATAACAAGGGTAAAGTCTTCTCCTTGGAGGCGGAGAATGCCATTTTTGTTAATGGCTTCATGAATATTGCAGCTCCAATATCTACACCATCCATAGGTGGATTCATAATTTAAACAACTGCCCTCATTGTCATAAGAAAAGCAGGCATAAGGCCTTTACGTAGCAGTAATTGTTTTGGGAGTGATTTTAAAGGTGAGGGCTGTCTCTTTTGGCAAACAAAAGAGATTTCCATATAGTCAATCTGTTTTAAAAACAAATACAGTAATTTTAATATTATACATATTCCTAAGGCAATAAAAACCTATACTTTTTTCTTGCTCAAAAAAATAAATAAATAAATAAAGGTGAGGGCTGTCTGGCACCCTGTAAGAAGGCAGTGCCCTGAACCAATAAGGGTGGTGGAATCCTGGTTGATGGGACCTTCCTTTACTTGGAATTCCCATTGAAAGACGGTAGCAGTAGTTAGGGGGACAATGGGCAACAAGGATCAGAGGAACGGTAGATGTCGGGGGTCAGCTGTTTTCATCCTGAATCTTGGGTATTGGAAACCTGGAAGAGAAAAAAGGGAGTTGCCTCAGGAACAGGGTGTTCTTGGGCATATATTACTAAGAACTTATAGGCTCGTTGATTTGTTTGACTAAACGTTCTGGTAACCATTGTGCGGCATCATTTTGGGTATCAAGCACACAAACTGGCCCGTGGCCCCAAATGAGGACTGGGTCTGGGCCATTCCATTTCAGAGTCAAAGGATCCTTCCACATAGCTTTGGCTAAGGTATTTTTTGTGATTGTATGCCAAAAACGATCAGCAGCTAAATGTCCTTGAGCTTCAAGGGTTAAGAAGTTTAGGACAAACAGGGCATGATGAAGGATATTTTGGGGGGAGCCTTTTATGGGATATAAATCCCCCATTTTCAATTTTTGAAGGGTATGTTTAATAGTTTGATGGGCTCACTCAACAATTCCTTGACCCTCGGGATTGTATGGTATGCCTGTAATATGTTTAATTTGTAGTTGATGACAGAAATTTTGGAATTTTTTACCAGTATCGCCAGGATGATTATCAGTTTTAATAATTTGGGGCTTTCCCATGACACCAAGGCAGTTGAGTACATGAGCAATGACATTTTTTGAAGCTTCTCCAGCATGGAGGCTGGCAAAGATGAATCCACTAAAAGTGTCCACAGTGATGTGGAGGTACTTAAGATTACCAAATGAGGGAACATGTGTTACATCCATCTGCCAAATTTCATTGGGAATCAGCCCTCTAGGATTCACGCCCAAGTAGGGGATGGGTAGGAGGGTGACACAGTTTGTGCATTGTTTGACTATCTGGCGGGCTTGTTCCCTAGTGATTTTAAAAAGAAGATACAAGGTTTGAGCATTAAGGTGATGTACAGAGTGAGCTGCTTTGGACTGGGCCACAGGATTGAGCTCAACAAGGAAAGCAAACTGGGTATCTTTGTCAGTCATGGCATTGCCTGTGGCTAGAGGCCCAGGGAGTCCAGAATGAGCACGAATATGGCCTATATAAAAAGGATGTTGCCTAGAATGTATGCATTGCTGAATGGAGAAAAATAGAGGGGCAGCATTGGTAGTGGGTTTTATGTATGGTACAGTCTCCAAAAGAGGGATGGACTGAGCAATATAAGCACTATCAGTATACAGATTAAAGGAAGTATTTGGAAGTTGTTGAAAAATCTGTAAAACAGCAAAAAGCTCCACCAGTTGAGAAGAGTGGAATGGGGATTTCAGGGAAGTGGTTTGAGTGTCTACAGTGAAGGCTGCCACTCCATTAGAGGAGCCATCAGTGAAAACTAGGGAGACGTGGGGAAGGGGTTGGGGAGAGGTTAATGTAGGAAAAACAAATGGTTGAATTCTAGAAATTGGAGGAGCTTGTTAGCAGGGTAATGATTATCAAGGGATCCCTGAAAAGAGGTGCAAGATATTGCCCAGTCTTCATCATTTTGTATTAACCACTGGATTTGGGTAGTGGAATAGGGAAGAATGATTTTATCAGGGTCCTTACCAAATATTTTTCTGCTTTGGACACGTCCAATTTTTATTAATTCTGCCACCCACGAAGTGTAAGGGGTAAGGACTTTGGGTGGTGAGGCAGGTAAATGGACCCAGAAGAGGGGCCCCTCCTGCCAGAACACCCCAGTGGGTGTAAAGTCAGTGGCACAGATGACCAGGAGAAGAGGCTCCTCATAAGAGATGAAAGTGACCCTTTGGCTCAGAATTGCAGCCTCCACTATCTTCAGAGCCTCTAGGGTGGGGGCCATTAATGAGCGGCCAGAGGCAGGGTCTGGGTCTCCTTTAAGGATGTCAAACAAGGGTTTAAGCTCTCCAGTAGTTAGCTTGAGATAAGGCCTGAGCCAATTGATATCTCCTATGAGATTTTGAAAATCATTTAAAATTTTTAGATGATTAGTTCTAAGTTGAATCTTTTGTGAAAGAATTTTGTTATGAAAAAGTTCAAAGCCTAAGAATAAGTAAGGGGGTTTTAATTGAATTTTATCAGGAGCTATCTGAAGACCAGCTCTGGTAAGGGCCCTAGAAAGCTCTTGAGAGCAAGTAAGGAGTTCAGTGGGATCCGGTCCGGCCAAGAGAATGTCATCCATATAATGAATGATATACAATGAAGGCCATTTATGTCTAAATGGATCTATAACTTGGGCCACAATTTTTTTTTTTTTTTTTTTTTTTTTGGTTTTTTGAGGTAGTGTCTCAATCTACCCCAGGCTGACCTGGAATTCACTATGGAGTCTCAGGGTGGCCTCAAACTCACGGCGATCCTCCTACCTCTGCCTCCCGAGTGCTGGGATTAAAGGCATTTTGTGGCACAGCATAGGGCTGTTGGCCATCCCTTGAGGCAAGACTTTCCATTGAAATCTCGGCATAGGGCCTCTAAAATTTACCACAGGTAAACTAAATGCAAAATGCTGACAATCCTCAGGGTGCAAGGGAATTGTAAAAAAGCAATCCTTTAGTCCAATAATGATTTTACAACATCCTGCAGGAATTGCCACTGGAGTGGGGAGGCCTGGTTGCAGGGCTCCCATAGGTACCATGGCCTTATTAGTTTCTCTAAGGTCCTGGAGCAACCTCCATTTTCCAGACTTTTTCTTTATAACAAAGATAGGAGTATTCCAAGGAGAGGTGGTAGGTTCAATATGGCCTGCAGCAAATTTTTCCTGCACTAACATCATGGCTGCAGCTAATTTTTCAGAAGTTAAGGGCCATTGATCAACCCATACAGGTTCTGTTGTTTTCCAGGATATCTTATCTGCATGGAGTACAGGCATGTCAACACCCATTAGGATAAATTTTTGCAGCCTATTCCAGCACGATCAGTCTTTATAGTAACTGGGATTGGCTCCTTTGTTCCCTGAGAATGTCTGCCCAATCCTTGTCCTGGGCAGAAGCCTTGATTAAGCATTTGGTGAGCCACCAACTCACTAGGGTTGCACATAATGAGTTGCATTTGAGAGAGGATATCTCGGCCCCAGAGATTAATGGGCAGGCCTGTGACCACATAAGGTTGAACGGTGCCTTGATTGCCCTCCTCATCCTCCCATTGAATAACTTCAGAACTTTGTAATGGATTAGAAGTTTGTCCTATTCCTTTAAGATGGGTCATGGAGGCTGTAAGGGGCCAAAATGCAGGCCAGTCTTTACTGGCAATAATTGTGGCATCTGCACCAGTGTCTATAAGACCTTCAAAGGTTTTTCCTTTTAACTTAAATTTAAGAAGGGGTCTTGTTTGAGTGACCTCTTGTGCCCAGTAAACATCTGATGACCCAAACCCATGGGGGCCTCTCTTTTGTTTCCGGCAAGGTGCCTTATCATTGAGGGGAAATAGTATTAACTGAGCAATCCGTTGGCCAGGAAGAATGGTAATAGGTCCTTGAAGGGCAGTAGCCATGAGTTTACTTTCCCCAGTATAGTCATTATCAATAACTCCTGGAGAAGTGGTGAGGCCCTGAATGGTTGAGCTGGCACATCCCAAAATAAGGCCAAAAGTGTCCTGAGGTAGGGGGCCAAAGACTCCCGTAGAGAGGATTTGCATTCCCAACTCCGGTGTTAGTATTGATCTGGAGGTGGAACAGAGGTCCAGTCCTGCACTACTGGCGGTCGCCCGGGAGAGGGCAGAGATGTCGCATTTTGGGTAGACTGGGGGATCAACCTGATAGCTCCAGGGTTCTGTCCGGGGATATCTGGGGGCCCTGGGGTAGGCCCTGTGTCAAGTTTCCCTGTTTTTGTGGCAAGGGGTTTCCTTGGATATCTGTTTTGGAACGACATTCAGAGGTCCAGTGTTTGCCATGCTTACAACGTGGACAGAGGGAGGAAGGAGGTGGGCGTGCAGCCTTAGGGGCTGTACATTCTCTGGAAAAATGACCTGGAATTTTACAATTAAAACAATTTTTATTGTTATTTCCCTGCGTGAAGCCCTTTAAGATGGCTCCTATGGCTAGCCCAATGCTGCGAGAGGCAGGATCCACATCGGCACATAATTGGATAAAGTCAGAGATATTTTTGCCATGGCAGAAGGGGCGGATGGCTGCCTGGCAGGCAGAATTGGCGTTTTCAAAGGCGAGATGTCTTATGAATTCATTGTCTGTTTCTTCCCTTCCCATGAGCCGTTCTGTGGCCTCAGTGAGGCAACCAGTGAAGTCGCTGTAAGGCTCATTTGGTCCTTGACGTACCTTAGCCAAGGAAGTTACAGCCGATCCTTTAGATGGGAGATTTTTCCAAGCCTTAAGGGCAGCATGTTGGATCTGTGAGAGCAGTCCAGGGGAGAATTTTGCCTTGTCCTGATTAGTATCATAAGGAGCATTGCCCAAAAGTTTATCTAATGTCCAGAATTTAGAGGAGGATCTAGTGGACATGTTGCAGCGGGCAGCATCTTGACATCTCTCAGTGTAATCAGCCTGCCAGAGGAGGAAGTCTCCTCGTGTTAGGGCACCTTTGGCAAGCATTTTCCAATCATTGACTGAAAGCCAATTATCACTAAGGGCCTCTAGTAGGGACATGGTAAAGGGAGCAGTAGATCCATAAGAGGAAACAGCATTTTTTAATTCTTTGATATGTTTAAATTTTAAATGGTGGTATTGCTGGGGTTTAACAATAATATTTTTTCCTCTATGTGGCTCACTGTCATCATCTGAGCTGGAAGATTGTTTAGAGGGTTCCTCTCTTTCAGAGCCTTCCTCCACTGAGCTTGACTCAGGTGGTAGGTGGGTTGAGGAATTGGTTTTTGTTTTAATTTGAGCACGTGTTATGGGAAATGCATGAAGGGTTTTAGGGGGTTGGATCCTAGTTTTTGTATGTCGGGCTGGAGCAGGGGCAGGAGAATGGATCTCCAGGTCCAGGTCATGGAGTTGTTTAAGTAAGGAAGCTTTTTATTTTTTAAGTACAAAGAGGGTTTTTAGTGATTGGGCCTCCCGGGAGAGTTGGCAGGTCACCTGTCGAGTGACAGTCTCTAAATCACAATCAAGAGTTATAGGGGCACAGAAGTGGTGTGGTTTAGGCCTGTGAAGATAATGTGGAGGATCTGCTATGGGGGCTGTAGGAGGTAGCCAGTCAGGGTTATGATATCTGGCAGCCTCATCCTCTAGCTCTCATTTCTTATCTGGGGAAAGAGGGGTATTAATGGGGGGAGTAACTGTAGATTTGGAGAGAATAGGATAAATAGATTTAGGGGCAGGTGGGTCATCCTCGGGCATAGGAATAATGATGGAGGGGCACTGAGAAGGGGGATCCTGACAGCGGGAGGTTAATTCATGAGTGGGAGGGGTCTTTCTAGGTTTAAGATTATTTTTAAGAAAGAATTCTCCATCCCTAACAATTTTTGAAATGTCCGGTTGGCACCGGTGGACCTGGAGGACATCATTTATTAAGTTCCAATAGGAAAAGGCCTGAACCGGGACTTTCTCAGGCCCAAAAGTCCTATAGTAATCCTTTAAACAATCTCCCACTCTCCCCCATATTTTTTCATCAATGGTGCCTTCCTGGGGAAACCATGGACATAAGTCTTCTAAAAAGAGCAAGAAGTGAACAAGACCTCTTTTCTTAATTTTTGCCCCACAAGTCTTGAGGGAGTCTTTAAGTCCCTGGATGAAGAGTTCATGTTTGCTTAGGGTCTGTCCCATGGTAAAAAGGAAAGAGCAGAAATGGCAAGACCAGAGGGCAACGTTCCCAGCCTGAGAACTGGCACAGGGGATTCCCCAATGGGCTTGACGTAAGCCTGTCCGCAAATTTAAGAATCCAGCGACCACCCTAAGGGCATTTACTGGTAGGTGCATTACTGGGTTTGGTGGTTGGAAGAGAGGCTAGATAGGAGGTTTTTGGCAATGCCCGAATGGGCTGTTGGGATTTGCACAGGGAGCTAGGGGCCTTCAGCCAATGCCAGAGGGTAGCCCTGGCCAAGAGGCTTCAATTTCCCTGTCACTATGTTGTGATTCCACGCGATGGCATGAACCAAAAGTAAAAGAAATGGAAAAAGAGTTCAGAAGAATCAACAAATAAATCCCGCAATTCCTGTGTCTTGCAAATCTGACTGAATAGTCTCCATTTAAATGGTTTGCCTAAAAGTCTGCATCGCTCATCTTACCTTAATCAGATCTGTATCACAGTCGGGCACTTTGTGGTGATCACTGTGCGTATCTTCACTCACTGATGGGGTGGTGATCCAGTGAAAGGAGGACAGCAGTTCACTCGAGCGACCTTCAGGTTTCTCTTCGTACCTCGAGCCCCATGTTTGGGCATCACTTGCCCCGGCCTGCAGGGGTTCAAGAGGCCCGAGGAGAAGTCAACCTGAATGGGAATAAGCAAACAGACACAAGGAAGGAGACCAAGTCTAGCGTCTGATCAAGGTCTCGATTTTTATTAGTACAGGAGGGTTTATGTAGAGAGATCCAGGGAAGGAAGGCTAGTCATATAGCACGTAAGCAGAACAAGGAACTTGGAAGACAAGGCCACATGTAGCTCTTCTGGGAAGGTCCCAGGTGTGCTGTTCCGAGCACAGTGGGTCTTGCGATTTCCAGTAGGTGATTCCAGAACCAGGAAACAGAAACTTAACTCACAACATGGTGGTCTCTGTTCAACATGGCCGAGGTTTGGCTTATAGCTCCCAACAACAACAAAATGCTGAAAAAGATGTAAGGAAAAAGCAACTCTTATACATTGTTGGTGGGAATGAAAACTGGTACAGCCACTATAGAAACTAGATTTGGGTACATACCCAAAGGACTCTATATCAAGATACCACATAAGTACTATCTATATTCATGTTTGTTAGTACATGACTCAGAATAGCTTTAAAAAAATGGAACCAGCCTAGATGTCTCTTAACAAAGTAATGGATTCACAAGATTAACTCATTTGTAAAGAGGAATGAAAATTATACCATTTTAGGAAATGGATACAACTTGGGATCATCATGTTAAGCAAAATAAGTCAGACTCAGAAAGACAAACACCATGTCTTCTCTTCTCTGGTATGTGGACTCTAGGTTTATGTGTGTGTGTGGTGTGGTGTGTAGGTCATGGAAGTAGAAAGGAGTCTATGAGTGGAGGGGGAGAGATCTTAAGGGAGAGTGAGAATGTAAGAAAGGAGAATAATACAATGCATGTGACATGAAGGGGACCAGCAAGAAAAGGGGTAGGTGAGATGGGGAAGACACTGGAAGAGGGGGATGAATAAGAACAAAGTCATAATTACATGTATATATGAAAATGCCACAATTTTGGCTGGAGAGCTGGCTTAGTGGTTAAGGCATTTGACTACAAAGACAAAGGACCTAGATTCAATTCCCCAAGGTCCCTGTAAGCCAGATGCACTAGGTGGCAGCCACATGCATTTGGAGTCTGTTTGTAGTGGCTACAGGCCCATTCTGTCTCTTGCCTATGAAGCCTAAGGACCTCAGTTCGAGGCTCAATTCCCCAGGACCCACATTAGCCAGATGCACAAGGGGGCACACACATCTGGAGTTGATTTGTGCCTGACGAATGGCAATAGAAGTTATCCTCTGCCTTCCACGTGCATACACACACACACACACACACACACACACACACACAATTGCCTTTCATTAGATTAAATGAATATTTTAAGAATGTAAAGATGACCAAAACTGTCTCAAGAAAAAAATAGAAAATATAAACAGGTTTAGTGGAAACTGACATGTCTACCAAAGAATTATTCTAAACACTATATAAGAAGGAAGTAGACTTTTGGTTAAAATGGCGGTGTAGGAACCACACCAAAGCAGCCTAGAGGGGAAAAGCCAAAAACAAACAAATGAAAAAAACCAGAAAAATACACACTTTTACTAAAAAAATGAGGTGTATAGGAAATTGAAACAGCAGCTGAGAAATAGGAGAGATCCAGAGCATCCAGAGCCCACACAGGCCAGCAGAAGCTGCTCCAGCAGGTCTGCAGGAACGCAGCACGGGAACTCAGTGGCGGCACACCAGCCAGCCCCCAAATTCATCAAACTAACACAAACAGCTCAGCCAGGCTCTGCTTGAGCCACAGGAAAAGCCAGGTGAGGGGATTTTCCACTCACACTGGAGCTCTCCGCAAACTCAAGAAACATGAAGGGAGAATGGCAGTGGACAATGGAGGAGCAGATCACAAGGTAGAAGAACACCTGGAATAGCGAGCGAACTAGAACAGCATCAGCAGCCTACCCTCCCCCACTGCCACTGCCCAGCTCCAGTGAACAGAGCAGCGGTCCAGGGACCTGGTCATGCCTACTTGAACCAACAGCAGGACCCAAGCAGAAGCAGAATTACTGAGACCAAAATCATCCCAAAAGGTAATTGGGATTATACCAGGTCAGTACTTGCCTAATAAACCAGGTATACAGGTCTGAACCAGAAGTGTTAATTGCACCTTCCATATCAGGATAAATTATATGTTAAATCGGATGGATGGTCAGATTTGCCATTCTTAAATAAGATGTATTTTGGGCTTGTTATTTGCTGCTTCTTGACTTATAGTGGCTTTGTTTCCTATTCTGTTATACATTAGGGAAGGGTTTCACCTGGTCATAAGCTGACTTGGAACCTTCTACAGACTAGAAATCTTACCTCCTTGTTGTCAGGATTAAGGGAGTGAGTGGGGCACCACACAGCCCAAGGGACAGACAGAGGATCTGGTTGTCATAATACTTACTTTTGGATAAATACTCTGTGCTGTTTTTCATGGAAAGTGTACATTTTTAGTTAAATTTTGGAAACTATCTGCATTTGGTTCCACTCAGCCTACTTAAATACTCTTATAGCAGGCAAACCCAACACCTAGAGTCACTTTTGCAGTTATTCTGAGAGTCTTGAGAGCCACACCTAGTGCCTTAAGCTCCTACCCTGAAGATATATAACATCAGATTGATTGGTACATCTAATAATGCCCAGATAATTAGAAAATCCAATCATTAAATAATCCAGGATGCAAATATATATACATTATAACACAAGAAACACCAAAAATCAAGACAATATAAATCCACCAAAAACTATTAATGCATCATAAATGACCTCCAGTGAGAATGAGTTAGAGGAAATGCCAGAGAAAGATTACAAAAGAATGATTGTAAATATGTTCAAAGAACTCAAAGAAGAAATCAAAGGGAGCAAAGAAGACATAGGGTACAAATTTAATGAAATAAAGAGGTCAATACTAGACATAAATAAGGAAATAGACATAATAAAGAAAAACCAGTTACAATTACTCACAATAGAGAACACAGTTAATGAAATAAAACAAGGTAGAAAATCTCACCAGTAGAATGGATGAAGGAGAGGACAGAATATCTTAGATAGAAGACCAGGTGGCAGATCTAATACAAACCAACAAAGAGAAAGACAAACTAATAGAAAAGTATGAGTGGGAATTTCAAGATATAAGGGACACTATGAAAAGATTAAACATAAGAATTCAGGACATAGTAAAAAGAGAAAAATTTCATTCCAAAGGCATAGTAGGTGTCTTCAACAAAATCATAGAAGAAAACTTCCCCCAAATTGGGAAAGAGTGCCAATTCAGATACAGGAATCTTTAGAACACCAGCCAGACAAAACCTGGAAAGAACCTCTCCTTGCCATATTATAATCAAACTACCAAACACACAAACCAAAGAAAAAATATTGAAAGCAGTCAGAGAGAAAAATCAAGTTACCTACAAAGGCAAGCCTATCAGGACTAAAGATTACTCAACACCAACTTTAAAAGCCAGAAGGGGGTGAAGTGATGTATTCCAAGTTCTGAAAGACAACTGTCAACAAAGGTTACTTTATCCTGCAAAGCTATCCATTCATATAGATGGAGAAATAAGGATATTCCATGACAAAAGCAAGCTAAAGGAGTATTTGAAGACAAAACCAGCTCTACAGAAAATACTTGAAAGAATCCTCATGCTGAAGAAAAAGAAAAGTACACATATATGGAACCAGGAAAAAACAAACAATACTCAAGTATCAGTTAACACAAGAGAACAAAGGTAAAACTGGAAGAACAACAACAACAAAAAAAAAAAAAATGGCAAAAACGAATACCCACCTTTCAATAATATCTCTTAATATCAATGGGCTCAATGCCCCAACCAAAAGACATGGGTTTGCAGACTGGGTTAAAAAGCAGGATCCTTCAATTTGTTGCCTCCAAGAAACCCACCTTTCTACAAAGGATGGACACTATCTTAGGGTGAAATGTTGGAAAAAAGTGTTTCAAGCAAATGAACCTAGAAAGCAAGCAGGGGTTGCTATCCTAAAATCTGACAAAGTAGACTTCAGTCCAACATTCGTTAAGAAAGATAAGGAAGGGCACCTTACATTTATTATAGGCACCCTCCAACAGGAGGACATTACAATCATAAAAATGTGTGCACCTAACATGGGGGCCCCCAAATTCATCAAACAAACACTATTAGAACTAAGGTCACAGACAACACCAAAAACAGTGGTAGTGGGTGACTTCAACACCCCACTCTCATCCATTGACATGTCAGCCCAGCAAAAAAATAAACAGAGAGGCATCTGGACTAAATGAGGTCATAGATGGAATGGACCTAACAGATATATACAGGACATTTCATGCAAATGTTGCAGAATATACATTCCTTTCAGCAGCACATGGAACATTTCTAAAATAGACCATACATTAGGACACAAAGCAAATCTTACCAAATACAGGAAAATTGAAATAATTCCTTGTATTCTATCTGACCACAATGGAATCAAACTACAAATCAATAGCAAGAAAGGCTATAGAGCATACACAAAATCATGGAAATTAAACAACACACTACTAAATGACGAATGGGTCAATGAAGAAATCAAGAAGGAAATCAAAAAATTTATAGAGTCAAACGATAATGAGTACACAAAATACCAAAATCTCTGGGACACAATGAAGGCAGTCCTAAGAGGTAAATTTATAGCGTTAATTGCCTATATTAAGAAATTACAAAGGTCGCAAGTAAACGACCTAATGCTTCACATTAAAGCCAGATGCCAGAGAAATTCAAACAATCATAGGGACATACTATAAAAGCATGTACTCCACAAAGTATTAAAATCTGAAAGAAATGGATGATTTCCTTGATTTACATGACCTACCTAAATTAAATCAAGATGAAATTAATCACTTAAATAGATCTATAACAAGCATAGAGTTCCGAGCAGATATCAAAAATCTCCCAACTAAAAAAAGCCCAGGCCCAGATGGATTCACTGCTGAATTTTACCAGACCTTCAGGGAAGAACTAACACCATTGCTTCTTAAACTTTTCCATAAAATAGAAAAAGAAGGAATCCTACCAATCTCCTTCTATGAAGCCAGCTTCACCCTGATACCAAAACCAGGCATAGAACAAAAACAGAAAATTACAGACCATTCTCTCTCATGAACGTAGATGCAAAAATTCTCAACAAAATATTGGCAAACAGAATATAAGAATATATCAGAAAGATCATTCACCCTGACCAAGTAGGCTTTATCCCAGAGATGCAGGGATGGTTCAACATACACAAATTGATAAATGTAATTATTATATAAATGGACTGAAGGACAAAAATTACATGATCATCTCATTAGATGCAGAGAAAATGTTTGACAAAATCCAACATCCCTTCATGATAAAAGTCCTACAGAGACTGGGAATAGAAGGAACACATCTCAACATAATAAAGGCTATTTATGACAAGCCTATAGCCAACATATTACTAAATGAGGAAAAACTGGAAGCTTTTCCACTAAAATCAGGAACAAGACAAGGGTGTCCACTGTCCCCACTTTTATTTAATATAGTACTGGCAATCTTAGCCATAGCAATAAGGCAAGAGACACATATAAAAGGGATACAAATTGGAAAGGAAGAGAGCAAGATATCATTATTTGCAGATGACATGATTCTATATATAAAGGACCCTAAAGACTCTACCAGCAAACTGTTAGAGCCATGTAGCAGGATACAAAATAAATACACAGAAATCAGTACCCTTCCTATATGCTAACAATAAGCACACAGAGGATGAAATCAGAGAATCATTCCCATTCACAATTGCATCAATGAAAATAAAGTACCTTGGAATAAACCTAACCAAGGAAGTAAAGGATCTCTACAATGAAAACTATAAAACACTCAAGCAAGAAATTGCAGAAGACAGTAGGAAATGGAAAAACATCCCTTGTTCTTGGGTTGGAAGAATCAATATTGTGAAAATAGTAATCTTACCAAAAGCAATCTGCACATTTAAAACAATCCTCAACAAAATTCCAATGGCATTCTTAATGGAAATAGAAAAAACAATCCAAAAATTCATTTGGAATCACAAAAAAACCTCGAATATCTAAGGTAATACTGAGCAACAAAAGTGAAGCTGGTGGTATCACCATACCTGATTTTAACCTATACTACAGAGCCATAGTAACAAAAACAGCATGGTACTGGCACAAAAGGAGACATGTAGATCAATGGAACAGAATAGAGGACCCAGATGTAAGTCCAGGTAGCTATAGCCACCTGATATGCAATAAAAATTCATTGCAGATAAGACAGCCTCTTCAGCAAATGGTGTTGGGAAAACTGGATATGTATCTGTAGAAGAATGAAAATAGATTCTTCTCTCTCTCCATGCACAAGAATTAAGTCCAAATGGATTAAAGACCTTAACATCAGACCAGAAACTCTGAAACTGATAGAGGAAAGAGTAGCGGAAACCCTTCAACATATTGGTTTTGGCAAAGACTTTCTGAATATAACCCCAATTGCACAGGCAATAAAACCACAGATTAACCACTGTGACCTCATGAAATTACAAAGATTTTTTACTACAAAGGACCCAGTGAATAAAGCAAAGAGGCAACCTACAGAATGGGAAAAAATCTTTGCCAGCTATATATATGATAGAGGATTAATATGTAAGATATACAAAGAACTCAAAAAGTTAAATACTAAGAAATCAAGCAAGCCTATTACAAAATGGGCTATAGAGCTAAGTAGAGAGTTCTCAAAAGAAGACATACAAATGGCATATAAGCATCTAAAAAAATGTTCTACATCCCTAGTCATCAGGGAAATGCAGATTAAAACTACATTGAGATTCCATCTCACTCCTGCCAGATTGGCTACCATCTTGAAAACAAATAATCATAAATCTTGACGGGGATGTGGAAAAAGAGGAACCCTTCTATACTGTTGGTGGGAATGCAATCTCGTCCAGCCATTGTGGAAATCAATGTGGAGGTTCCTAAAATAGCTAAAGATCTACCATATGAACCAGTTATAGCCGTCATAGGCATATATCCTAAGGACTCATCTGATTTCCTTAGAAGTACATGCTCAACCATGTTTATTGCTGCCCAATTCATAATATCTGAGAAATAGAACCAGCCTCGATGTCCCTCAACTGATGAGTGGATAATGAAGACATGGCACATTTATACAATGGAGTTCTACTCAGTGGTAAAGAAAAATGAAGTTATGAAATTTGCAGAAAAATGGATGGATCTGGAAAGGATTATACTAAGTGAGGTAATGTAGGCCCAGAAAGCCAAGCACCACATGTTCTCTCTCATATGTGGATCCTAGCTACAGATGATTTGGCTTCTGTGTGAGAAGGAAAAAAACTCAGTAGAAGAGGCCAGTATGCTAAAAAAGAGATATAAAGGAAAGAGAAAGGAAGGGAGGAGGGTACTTAATAGATTGGTATTGTATATATGTAAGTAGAAGAATAGATTAACGTGGGTGAAAAGACCCAAAGTGAGGTCAGGGGAAGAGATTGAGTAAAGGAAAGGCAGAGGGAGGGCTAATCAAAATCTAAGAGGATATAAATAAACCATATGGAATCCTCCAATTTTGGCCAATGGAACACTCAGGAGCCGTAGATCATTGCTAGAAATTTTTCAGTGCCATTGATGGGATATCTTCCTGTGAAGGTGTTGGCCAGGGATGTCCCTGATGCCCCGAAAACATTATAGGCCATTGCTGAGGCCCTTGGTTTCCCACCAGGAATCAATGGTAAGACCCTATTGCTGAAGACTCCACATACTTGGGCTGCAAGGCCACTGAGAAATCCTGCTGGAACTGAGCTGATAACCTCCTCCATGTAGAGCAGCTTAAAGAAAGCTGGAAGAAGCCATTCTACATGCAGTTCAATGGGAGAAAGATACCACCAGTGAAGATACTCAACAGTGGACACTGAAAGCCTTATAATTGGCCAGCCAGGCCAAATGAGCCAACAGGTGCAATAGTGGCATGTCTATCATGGTGGAATCCAACTGCTCTCAAATTTGACTGGAGGCTCACTCCATGGGAGGAAATACATCCCTGATACTGAAAACTTAAAACAGGAGTAGTCATGAGCCCTAGGGGTATAACATCTACTGATGTCTGGATAAATGTATATACTATGTTTTCAAACTGCCCAGAAAGTACTTCTGTTAATATTCATACCCTTATATTAATGCCACTCTCACTTGGGTAGAGAATCTTCTCTTTTCAGATGGCAGTGACCTTGAGACGACTCAAAAGCCATCATAGTGCTGGAAAGAAGTGCCTGGAATACTGAGTAGCATCTCAATCACACCTTCCAAGGCTCAGGGTCTAATGTGAAAGTGGTGCCAGAAAGAATATAAGAGCCAAAGGAAGGGTAGGACCCCTTACAACATGCTCCCTCCAGACATAAATTGGCCTGGATATCCATGACCTCATAGTGCCTGACACTATCTGCACAAGACCATCATAAGAGGAGGAAAAGATCATGACATCAAAATGAATGACAGACTGATTGAGATGGGGAGGGGATATGAAGGAGAATGGAATTTCAAAGGGGAAAGGGGGTGTGGAGGGTATTACTATGGGATTTTTTTTATAATTATGGAAAACATTAATAAAAATTGTGAAAAAAGAAGGAAGTAGATTGTGGATGAATGTCATAAAACTCTTAATAAACAAATAATTCAACTTTAGTTATTTCAAAACACATGGAACAGCCCATTTCTCTAAGCTAATCACACTGGCATCAGAAACAGGAAAAAGTATCAGCAAAGGCCATTATGAGTCATTTTCACTACTAGGCACATAAAATTTCTGCCTTCAGTAGTGTCAAAATAATAATTTATTATGACCAAGTGGGATTATTCCAGGACTCCAAAGATACATTCATTGAAATGTTGAATACAATAAAATTGGATTTTTATATTAATTTTTATTTTATATTAATTGTAACAAGTTATTCTCCTTTGTCCCCTCGCCCCAGCTCCTGCTACCCTGGAGATCATACTCAGTTGGGTTGCTCCCTATGGTGTAATGTATAATTGTGTCTCAGGATATTCCTACCCACTTTGTGGCTCTTACAAACTTTTTGCCTCCTCTTCCACAATGTTCCTTGAGCCATAGCAGGCCTCTTGTCAGTCTAATTTAGTGTTGAGTTCTCTGTAGCCTCTGGATTTCTGTTTTGATAGATTTTGATCGATCACCATGTTTGTCACCATCAACTTTGGGCTGATTGTCAGGCTAGCAGTATGAACAATGTGTATGTCTTCACATCCCCTGCAATATCTCCTGGGCCATGGCAGATGGGGTAGAGGTGGCACATCTCATGGTGGACAGTTGGCTAACTTCTTGTATTATTGATGGATCTTGGTTCTCTTCCGTTTTCTCTGCCATCTGTAAAATAAAGCAGATTCTCCAAAGAAGAGTGAGAGCAACTTGAGTTAAAGGGGATATGCAAATTTGAGTAATTATTGTTATTATTATTATTAATTATTATTAGTGTGCAAGCCCAGTCTTCTTTTCCAGAGAGTAGTGGAGGCTTCTCTCTAGAGTCTAAGTTTCATGAAAATGGGATTCTGACTTGGTTTTCAGTACCAGATATGAGTTCTTTCCCACTGAGCAGACCTCATGTCCAATCAGAGAACAGTTGGTTACCCACAAAGGCTGCATGTCACTATTGTACAAGTGTGTGCTTCTTGATTGTCTAGTGTATTTTTTAGTCTACAGGGTCTCCTGCTTATTCACGGTATTAGTGACCATTTTCCTCCAGTGGCTCCCACAGAGCTCTCCAGCACTATGAGGATTAGCAAGGAGGGAGATAGTTTCCCTGTAGGTTCCAACATGATATTCCAATGGCCTATGACTACAGACAGTGGCATCTTCAGCAATAGGGTATAATCTTTTAGCTCTGGTAGGTAGTCAAGTGTTTTGGCAATGGCCTGCTTTGTTTTGGGGACATCATGTAGATCCCTAGCCAAAAGCTCACTGTGAGGGGCAATCCAATTCTTGGCCTGAGGTTTTATTAGCAGAGTCTGTAGTTAAGTTTTGTCCACCTAGGGCCCTACCTCTACCAGCCAAAACAGCAACACCAAAACCAGATGTGGACCAAATATCCAAACTCATGAGCCGCTGGGGACATTTCATGTCCACATCTCCACCACTTGTCCAATTATTAGAAAGTAAAATAGGAAGATGGCTCTTCTTGTCTTCTATTTTTTCAAACTTAATGCAAAATGTCTCCTGTGGCCCAATCTATTGCTACAAAGAACAGACATTATTGAAGCTGTGGACATAGCTTTGTGGTAAGCATGGTGACACACGGGAGGCAGACAGGATGATCAGAAGTTCAAGGTCGTCTTGAGTTATATATCAAGGCTAGCCTGGACTACATGAGACTTTCTCAAGACAAAGAAACAAATTCTAACAACAAAGAATGGATATTATGGTATAGGAGCTGTGTGTGCAAGGACAAGTGGTCATATTTGGGATATGTTTGAAAGCAATATAGAGGAAATTGGCATTATATTGGGCAAGGCTGTGAATGAGAAAGAAATATTATTAAGTGACCTTCAATTTTTTTAATTTTTTGTTTTATTTATTTATTTAAGAGCAACAGACAGAGAGAAAGAGGCAGAGAGAGAGAGAGAGAGAATGGGCACACCAGGGCCTCCAGCCACTGCAAACGAACTCCAGACGTGTGCACCCCTTGTGCATCTGGCTAACATGGGTCCTGGGGAATCAAGCCTCGAACTGGGGTTAGTATGTGTCAAATGCTTAAATTAGGGCTTTACCCCCTCCCAAAAAAGAGCTAATAATCTAAAATTTACTGGGACAGTTCTTGCAGGAAATTTACACTTGGGAGCCATCATAAATTGAACTTAAACCATGTTACTAGAATTAGTATAAAGAATACCAGAACTATAACATTTTAATGTGAGAAGAGGAAGAATCAGAATGGTTTTAGATACATTGGAATATATGCTCTCCTCAAAAATAAGTGGGTTCTGGAGAGATGACTTAGTGGTTAAGGTACTTTTCTGTGAGGCCCAAGGTCCCAGGTTTTATTCCCCAGGACCCACATAATCTAAATGCACAAGGTAGCATATATATCTGGAGTTTGTTTGCAGTGGCTATAGGTCCTGGCATGCTCATTGTCTCTCTTTGTCTCTCTGTCTGTCTGTCTCTCTCTCTCTCTCATATAAATAAATAAATAAAATATTAAAAAGTGGGGAAATTTAGAGTGAATCCCTATCTCAAAAAAAGTGGAAAAATTTATATGAATAAGACAGTGGTCCAGGCATAGTAACTCAGATCTGTAATCACAGCATTTAGGAAGCTGGGGCAGAAATACTGCCCCAAGTATAAGGCCAGTCTGGGGACTGACAGGAAGATAAGAAGGAAAGAAAGGAAGGTAAGAAAGAAGAAAGGAAGGAAGGGAGGGAGGGGGAGAGAAAAGGGGGGAGGAAGGGAGGGGAGAGATAAAGGAAGGGAGGAAAGGAGAGAAAGAAAAAAGAGAGGATGAGAGAAAGAAGGAGGGAGGAAGGAAAAAGAAGGTAGGAAGGAAAGGAAGGGAGGAAATAAAGAGTAAGAGAAAAGAGGAGTAACATGTGATCAACCATATCAAATACTATTGATTATCAAAGACCTTAATATTGTGAATTTGATTTTCACTTTAGCATTATAGATGATCATTGCTGACCTTGACAAATGTAGGCTCAATGAGTGCGTGAACATGACAATCTAATCACAGTGAGCTTCAGGAAGATTTCAGGGCAAAGAAGAGGAGAGAGTATGTGAAAGCACCTATCTCAGTGGGCTTGCCTGTAAAGGGAAGCATAGCATGAAACAATTACTGAAAGCAGTTGTCAAGAAATTTCCATTTTGTTTGGTTTTCAAGGAAAAGGGATATGGTGCCATAGTCACATACTTACACAAAATATATAACAAGTAGCATAACTTGCTACTGCAGGATGAAGAGCCATCTGTAAGAGCAAAGCACTTGGGAAGTCCATAGGCTAGGACAGCATGCAGAAGTAGAGAGTTCAGATCACAGAAGAGCAGTAGAGAACTTACATTGCAGTGG
The DNA here is from genome assembly GCA_036346955.1 of Dipus sagitta. Lineage (NCBI taxonomy): Eukaryota > Metazoa > Chordata > Mammalia > Rodentia > Dipodidae > Dipus > Dipus sagitta. Next base: position 70,300,871 of record CM070778.1, on the reverse strand, counting down.
GAAGGAAGGTAGAGCATGCTGAACAGCTGAGTAACTGGCCTCCCTCCTCAACCTATGGTTGAAGCTCCTGTTCCTGCTGTGTACAAGTGTTGCGTGTTCCATGTCCCTTCTCATGATGCAGTGTGGGGATCCTCCCCACCCGTGTCCTCTCACTCACAATTTAGTGCCACTTAGCAAAAGTACTGGGCATCACTCCTGCAAGATCATGCCACATGGGAGACACTCAATGAATATTATTAAAGAGGATACAGCTGCAGGAAGGCCAGAGTTATAAGGAAGTAGGAAATAACCAAGGAAAAGTGCCACAATTTACTGAAGACTCCAATCAGATAGAAACCCCAGTCAATAAGGGATTTCTACCCTGAAGATGAATAAATCATGAAGTTAAAATTTGTTAAATATAAACAGAGCATAGAATTTAGTAAATCCTGGCAAACGGAAAAAAGTCACACTTTGGTATTAAGCCAATTTCAAATTCAATTTCAGAGCACCAGCCTTCAAAATATAGATTTAAAAATATCTGGGAAAATATTACTTTATAGTGTGGTTTTCAAGTGAATGATTTTGGATCATTTTTTAATACAATGTTTATTTTGGAAGAATCAAAAACAATGTTATCTTCCCACCTCTTTTCCAGATTTTTCCCAAGCAATGCCTTGCCTTTCCTGTCACCTTCATTTAAAACCAAATGTATTGTCATAGGTACTAGATTATAACTTGAACTGCAAAGCCAATAATGAGCAACTCTGTAAAGAGAGACTGTATCACCATTGACAGCACATGATATGACAAAGGAGACAATGGAACTGGCATGTTCTCTGAGTACCCCTGCTTAGTGTGATATTAACTGTGCTCTCCAACACTGAAGGTCTGAACTCCACAAATAATCCCAAGTGCACCCTGCTTCTCCTAAAGGGGATACTGAACTCCAAAACCTGTCCTGATGATTCCCCCTGGAGCAGAAAACACACCTCCAACTTGGTATCCTCACTTGTTTTCCTTGGAGACCATGAAGTCATTATTGCCTCCTCTCCTTCCACCATCCTTAACTGCTTCTTTCCTAAATCCCCTCCACCAACTACTCATTCTTTCCAATTTCAGAAGTCAAGACTGCTCTATCCTAATGTTTCCTAAACATGTCAGTATGTTCATAAAATATGAATTTTCCCAGGATTCTCCCATTGATGTCATCAATCAGAAGGTCTAGAATGGAGTCCAGGTTGCTCCACTAAAATGAAAAGGCACCAATGAGTAATAAAAGCATAAACTCAGGCTGGAGAGATGGCTCAGTGGTTAACGTGCTTGCCAGGGAAGCCTAACGACCCTTGACTTTCCAGGTCCCAAGTAGGCCAGATGCATAAGGTGATGCAAGCGCTCAAGGGGGCACATGGGTCTGGAGTTCAAATGCAGTGTCTGGAGGCTCTAGCAGCCAATTCTCTTCCTCTCTCTCTGCTTCTCATAAAAAAGGTTACAAAAAAAATAATCTCTCCTTTCATTCATTTGATCTGCTTAAACTTCCTGTCTTATCAAAAGACTGGAGGTTGATAGCCATAATGTGGTCCAAGAGAAACTTCTCCACATTCACAATGGGCCCTGCTTGTATCTTGGTTTCAGCCTCAGGTCTCCAAATTGACAGAGTTAGTTTCTGTTGTTTGACAACAACTACCTTGTCACAGCAGCCCTCAGAAGTAGCAACTGCCCAATCAACCATAGTGTAGGGTAGTGGTGTTTAGAGTGATATTCACTTACAGATAATACTTATACTTTTATCTACCTTTTTCAAAAGAATAAAAACGGAAAAATGGAGCTAGTATATCTAGAAAACAAAATACTCTTACTCCTGCCTTTCTACCACAACAACTTTCTCTGTGACATTAAAATTTACAATGTCATGGAAATAGTAGAAGGGAAAGGAAACAGAACATATCGACTATGAAACACTGAACCAAGCTAACCAACTGAAAAAAAATAGCTTCATTAGACTAGGATGAGATTGGATCCTGTTGTGAGTCTGCTAGACAAAATCTCTAATCTTTCTTAATCTTTCCTAGTAGAGAAATGCTATGGAGTTTGTTGTAATACAAGCCACTACAATTCAGGATTGGGATTTAACTCAAATGGGATATTACAAAAGATCCCAGAGAAGTCTTCATATTTATATATCTAAAGCACAGTGTCAAAAAGACAAAATTTCTACAATGTATACTTAGAAATATAACTGGCTTTTATGTGTGATTCTAGTATCAGGAAATTTCTTATTCTGTAAAATGCAATGCATGTTCCAGTGAGCTGAGTGCAAATTGTGCAGTGCATGTCCCAGTGAGCTGAGCACAGACTGTGAAGTGCATGTTCCAGTGAGCTGAGCGCAGACTGTGAAGCGCATGTCCCAGTGAGCTGAGCGCAGACTGTGAAGCGCATGTCCCAGTGAGCTGAGCGCAGACTGTGAAGCGCATGTTCCAGTGAGCTGAGCGCAGACTGTGAAGCGCATGTTCCAGTGAGCTGAGCGCAGACTGTGAAGCGCATGTTCCAGTGAGCGGAGCGCAGGCTGTGAAGCGCATGTCCCAGTGAGCTGAGCGCAGACTGTGAAGCGCATGTTCCAGTGAGCTGAGTGCAGACTGGCTTCATAGGCAGAAAAATGCTAAGGAAAGCAGAAATTAGGACAAAAGACAAATGGCTCATTTTACTTACTCTCCTTTCAGAGTTGAAGCAGATTCCTTATTAACCTGACTGTCTTAGTTTTCTATTGCTATAACAGAATACTTGAAATTATTGTATTATATACACAAGGCTATTTGGGCTCACAGTTTGGGAGGTTCCACAAATGATAGATCACTGGCTTTTGTCTCATCGTGAGACACAGCAACATGATGGGACCATGTGGCCACAAACCCAATTCCTCACTGCCAGGAAGCCAAAGAGAGAAAGAGACAGGGCCTTTGAAGGCATGCCCCAATGGCTAAAAGACCTCTCACTAGGCCTCACCTCTTAAAGCACCCACTGCCTCCTTGTAGGTCACTCTGGAAACAGCGCCTTTGACGTAGGATTCTTGGGATGATTATCACAATTCAAGCCATGGCTCTCAGGGTGATTACGATCTCCTAGTTTTAGGGAAAGTGCCCTGTTTAAGTTCAGTTTGATTGTGCAGCACTTACCACAGTGAATCCATTCTAACATAGTCCTGTCTTCTCGAGCCTAGTGCTGGAAGTCAGAACAAAATAGTAGCCTCTCATGACTTTGTGTAATACCAACAATAATACTTGCAGGAAGCCAATCTTGTGTCCAGCAAGTCTTACTTCAGTTATTGAGGAAGCAATTAGAATACAAGTAGACCACAAAAATGAGGAGATACTGTCCTTCATGCTGGACTGCCTACACATAATCTGGTTTTCTTCTGGTTGACTTCTAGCCCCTGGATTTTCCCATGGTCAGAAAGAAATGAACTATTTCACTTGCGGACAAATAAGTGTTCTCATACATCTGATCTTCAAAATAGGATTGGAGGGATGTACTTTGTAAGATTTTCCTCCAGAAATCAAATGAACCAAGGCATGTCAGGGACTAAGGAGGATAGCGTGACTATGAGGGACATGCTGAGAAGCTGTCAGGACATTTCATGCATCTGTCAGTTTTGCATGATTCCTAAGGAAAGCTCTGTCCTGTTCTTTATGGCAGTGAGGTGGGTGGGAAATGATTTTAATCTGCAATGAGTTTCTTTTAGTATAGTCCTTGTAAAGATTTTAAAGAATAATAAAATTTTGTTCTACTACAAATATCTTCACTGTCATTCCCCTTTAGTAGTCATCCATGAATGATTTAATTTGAAATTCGTGTCCAAATCTTGAGTAGATTCATAAAATATATAGTAGAGAGAGAACAAGTTTCAAGTGTCCCAATTCATGGAGAAATTATACTTGCTAATTCATATAAAACCACCAAAAAGTAGGAACAACTAACCTGAAAATTCATATCTACAGATTCAGTGTTTCTAACAAACTTACCATGTAAGAAAGAATAAGTAGGCAATAATAGTTTCTAACGACATGGTTATTTGTATTTACACAGAATGGTATAATTAGACTTAATCAGAGTATGGGTTCAAATAGACTGAAATTTTCTATTTTTTTAAAAAAAGTGCTTATCATATAAAGACCATAATAAAGGCATTTATATTGCTACCACCTACAAAGATAGAATAAGCCTATAGTTGTCTCCATGTTTTAATATATGGGATATGGTAAAATAAAATACTTTCTATATTCATGAAGCTTTCTTCCAGAGTTAACAGAGTAATGTATAATGATCTATAGACACACACACACACACACACACACACACACACACACACTAGAGGTATTACGGCATCACTCATTTGTAACTTTGGCCATTTGATGTCAACCAACCTGCCTGTTCATACAGATTTGTCATTGTTGCTATAGAGAACTGGCATATTAATATATAGAAGAACTTATCCTTTTACTTGACTCCATTTGGTGATGCAGTATATCCAATCGTCTTAATTTCCCTGAATGGCTAGGTTCTTGCCAAGTCATTTTACAGGACCCTTTTGCTTTTCTGCTCAAATTCCCTCCCATGACTCAACCCAGAGCTGGGTTTATTACATCTTCTATGCTGGACTTCAGAAAAGCAAAATCTTATATATAAGAAGCATAGATCCACTTAGCAAATCAAGGTGGAAAGTTTTGCACCAAAATAGAATCTTAACTCCAGCATTTTTTTTTTCATCTATCTTCCCTGGACATGCAGCAACTTTAACCATCATACCATGCTCAAAACTCATTTATAGACCACACAATCTCTGAAATCTGAGAATCACAAATTCAAGGCCTAAAGGAATGTTCATGGAATGGATTTGGACATTATATGTCAGTTATATGTTCACAAGTTAGTGTGCGGAAGCAAAATCAGATAGAGGACAAGATCACAATCTCTAGTCAGACTTCTCAGAATTCAAATCCCTACTCTGTCAGGGACTGTCTTGTGTTTCTTCATCTACCAAAGGAGGATAGATTAATCTATCTCTCTCACAGGCTTCAAAGATTTACTGGGATATATGTGTAAAACAACAAACACAGTGTCTGGTATATAGTTAGACTGAAAAAATGTCGAAAATTACCATAAATTAAGCATTCAAATAGTGTGGTCACCATCATCTCTATTCTTACATCTTCCCATCAGCATTATCAATAAATCTACATACATATATATATATATATATATATGTGTGTGTGTGTGTGTGTGTATGTATATATATACATATATATATATATATATATACATGTATATATATTCAGCTATTATAGAAATTGAATATAAGATTCTAGATTCAAAATAAAGAAATAGGAATATAGGAAGATACTGTGACTTAAGAAATATTTCTATCTTCTCAAAAAGAGTTAAAAACCCATGGCATCTGTATAACCAGAAAAGCAGCCACAAAGAAAGACTTCTATAAAATAAGGAAACACCAAGTGAGGTTGACAAACATAATGTCCGACTGAAAAGTAGATGCTTGCAGTAAATAAGATGAAGTACTTCTAGAAACTCCTCCAAAATTAGAGGAAGAAGATAAAGACACGACTAATGAAGCAGAAGATGGGAAACACAAGAAACATAACTCTGGAAGGTACTACCTCCAAAATCAGTAATTGGAGAATTGATGGAAGGAATTGTTCCCATCAGAAATTTTTGCTAAAGTGGAATATTTAAAGTATCATAAATATGCTTAGAAAAATACAGAAATGAGACATGATGATTAGAATTAAGAAGATTTAGTGAGGTCAAAATTCAAATTTTCGGAATGAAACAATTGTGCAAGCTCTCTGAAAACATATCAGATGACTGTCATGGTGAGAATGCGCTGCATGGTAAGCAGTTGTTTTCTTTAATAAAAACACTAGAAGACACAATGATCACCTTCCCAGAACTCTATAGAAAATAGTACATGATAATACAAAAATTCTAGACCAATTTCAGTTATCATTCATATGCCAAACAGTACAATTAAACTTGCTAGGTTAGCAACAGACCAGGAAGACTTGTGTTATAGAAAACTATATTATCTCTGACATGTAAAATGTTCTAATAAAATAGGTAAGAACAAGTTGAATACACAGTGGGGAAAATGCATCAGAGATGTGACTAGGTAATTCACACAGAGGAAATGAAAACCTCTATTAAATACATGAAAACAAAAAATGTACATTCAGCTTTACTAACAATAAAGTTAAAGCTAATACCCCAGTGAAGTGTGTTTGTTAGAGACTTGTCCAAAACTTATGTTAAAAGAGTCAGTCTGTTGCAGTCAGGTTCACATTGTTGCCAGAAAATACCTGACCAAGAGCAGCTTGTGGGAACAAAGGTCTATTCTGGCTTATGGGTTTGATGGGAAGCTCCATGATGACAGGGGGAAACGATGGCATGAGCAGAGGGTGGACATCATCTCTTGACCAACATCAGGTGGGACAACAGCAACAGGAATGTGTGCAAACATTGGCAAGGCTATACCACCCATAAGCCCGTCCCCAACAATACACTGCCTCCTGGAAGCATTAATTCCCAAATCTCCACCAGCTGGGAACCTGGTATTCAGAATCTAAGTTTAGGGGGACATATGAATCAAACTACTACACAGTCCTTTCTGCCTTTCTGAGGGCACTTCTGTAGCATACATCCAGCCTGACATTGCATGGATCCTGACTCAGTAAGTCTGGATACAAGAATATTAATAAAGTGAGAAATGTACATAAAAATGTTTGTTGGTATATTATTTCCATTATTTTTAATTTTTTAAATTAATTAATATTTTTTGAGGTAGCGTCTCACTCTAGCCCAGGCTGACCTGGAATTCACTATATAGTCTCAGAGTGGCCTTGAACTCATGGCAATCCTCCTACCTCTGCCTCCTGAGTGCTGGGATTAAAGGCATATACCATCATGCCTGGCTAATTAATTTATTTTTATTTGGGACAGAGAGGAAGAGAGAGAGAATGGGTGTGTCAGGGCCTCTAGCCACTGCAAACAACTCTAGATGCATGCATCACCTTGTGCATCTGGCTCACACAGGGCCTGGAGAATCAAACTTGGGTCCTCAGGCTTCACAGGCAAGCACCTTAACCACTAAGCCATCTACCTAGCCCTTATTTCCTTTATTTTGAGGCTGAAGGGAATTTATAGAAGCTCTCTTTATATAGCTCAGACTGGCCTGGCACTTATGAGTCTCTTGCCTTAGCCTCCTGAGTAGCTAGAGGTATAGACCACCATGCAGGTATATTATTCATAATACAAAAATAAAAGCAACCTAAATATCCCAAGATAAAAAATGGCTAAGTAAGCTGTGCTTCACCTACCATATAGAAGTTTTTATTAGCTTTAAAAATAGTTTTCTAAATAGTTTTTTTTAAAAAGATGTTTGCTATAATAATTCATAACAAAAGCAAATGACCTAAGAGTTTGTGCTGTATGATTCTCTCTAAAATACACCAAAAATCCATTTATAGTAAGAAAACACAGGAGGGGTCTAGGGGGACAGCTTAGTAGGCAAAGTACTTGTCTTGCAAATATTAGGACCTCTGTTTGATCCCCAGAACACAAGTAAAACTGCCAGAAATAGTGGTGTGCTTGCAATCCTGCAATGAAGATGCAAATAGAGGTAGATAGGTCTCTGGGGCTCAGTGGCCAGCAAATCTAGTCTAATTGGTGAGTCCCACACCAATGGAAGACACTCTTTTAGAAAAGATGGATAGTACCTATTGCAGTCAGGTTCACATTGCAGGCAGAAATCATCTGACCAAGAGCAGCTTTTGGGAAAAACTGGTTTATTTTGGCTTATAGACTCAAGGGGAAGCTCTATGATGGCAGGGGGAAATGATGGCATAAGCAGAGGGTGGACATCACCCCCAGCCATCATCAGGTAGACAATAGCAACAGAAGATTGTGCCAAACCCTGGCAAGGGGATACTGGTTATGATACCCATAACTCCATCCTCAACAATACACTACTTCCAGGAGGCATTAGTTTCTAAATCTCCATCAGCTGGGAACCTAGCATTCAGAATGCCTAAGTTTATAGGGGACACCTGAATCAAACCACCACATTCTACTCCTAGGTACCATAAACTTATAACAATACTTGATATGAAATACAATGCATTCAGACCAACTTTAAAGGTCCCCATAGTTTTTATCAATCCTAATGATGTTCAAACATTCCCATAGTCCAAGATATTTTAACTGTGTCATAATACCAAAAACAAAAATTTCCCCCAAAACCTATAATGGCACAGAATAAACATTCACACTGCAAAAGATGGCACTGGGCACAGAAAAGAAATACTCAACCAATACAATATTTAAACAGGGAACATCAAACTCTGTAGCTTCAAGTCCAGCAATGTCTCCTAGTCTAATAATTCTAACCAGCAACAGGTCTCTAGAGTTCCAATTCACCCCTCTAGCTGGGCAACTCACAGTCCTGGAAAACATCATCTGGGGCAGGCAGTTCTCCTTGGCAGCCATCTCCTGGTCCCAGCATCTCCACTGGGTCACCAATGAAACCCATGTTTCATCCTCATGGCTCCACTGGGTCTCTATGCAGGCATCCAGCAAACCTGCTTCACACTGCCTATGGCCATTTCCAAAACACAAGACTGTGTTACAAACTCTATGACCCTCATTTTCCTGCATTTCTTTTTTTAAAATATTTTTTATTTATTTATTCACTTATTTGAGAGAGAAAGAGGCACACACACACACACACACACACACAGAGAGAGAGAGAGAGAGAAAGGGCACGCCAGGGCCTCCAGCCACTGCAAATGAAGTCCAGATGTGTGCGCCCCATTGTGCATCTGGCTTACATGGGGCCTGGAGAATCAAACCAGGATCCTTTGATTTTGCAGGCAAACGTCTTAACTGCTAAGCAATCTCTCCAGCCCCTCCTGAATTTCTTATACCCCAAAATACCAGGAGGGTGCCAATTTGTGAACTCAGGGGGAATAAAGCAGACTTTGAAGAACAGGACAGTCCTTGAGTATTCAGGCCCCTTCAAAAGAGTCTACATTCTTCCTGTCACCCCAGGTCAGCTGGCCCAATCTCAAAGGTTGTAATCTCTCATATAATTGTAGCTGAATGGGCAGAAGTTTCAGCCCAAAGATTTCATTTCTGTGCCCTATGCCTCTATTCAAGCCAGTCCATTTCTATACAGAGCAACCCTGCCACAAATTCTCAGGACAGGAGTCTGACAGCAAGCCTCTCACACAAACTGGTTCTAGCCCAGCCCAGGCAAAGCTCTTTCTCACCATTATCAGCCAAACCTCACAGTTCATAGTTCTTACTGCATTCAAGTCTTTCAACTCTGGCCAGAATAGTCCATCAGGCTGTACTTATAGCACTGTAAGGCATCTCTTAGGCCAAAGTTTTAAATCCTTCCACATTCCTCTTGAAAATCATCTTCAAAAGGCCAAATCCACAGAGTGAGATGTCTAGCAGCAACATCACTCTCAGTACCAACATTACTGCTGCAGTCAGGTTTGCATTGCTGGTATATATTACCCAACCAAGAGCAGCATGTGGGAAAAAAAGAGGTTTATTTTGGCTTACAGACTCAAGGGGAATCTCCATGATGGCAGGGGAAAACAATGGCATGAGCAGAGGTAGACATCACCCCCTGCCCAATATAAGGTGGACAATAGCAACAGGAAAGTGTGCCAAACACTGGCAAGGGGAGATTGGCTATATTTCCCATAACCCTGCCCCCAACAATCCACTGCCTCCAAGAGGTATTAATTCCCAAATCTCCATCAGCTGGGAACCTAGCATTCAGAACACCTAAGTTTATGGGGGACACCTGAATCAAACCACCATAGTACCTAAGGAATGACATCCTCTGGCCTCCACATGCACATGTGAACATGCATCCTTACACATGCAAAACACACACATACACTCACACACACACACACACACACACCCCAGAAAGGAAACACAGTATAAGACTATGAGCTACAATTATCTCCCATCCTTTTGTACCGCTTTGCATTTTATAGGCATCCTACAATGAGATCTTACTTTTTTGTTACTTGGTGTGTTTTTTTTTTTTTTTCAAGGTAGGGCCTCATGCTATCCCAGGCTGACCTCTAACTCACTCTCTCTTTAGTCCCAAGGTGGCCTCAAACTCACAGTGATTCTCCTACCTCTGCCTGTACTGGGATTAAAGGCGTGCACCACCACACCTGGCAGGAGAGCTTCCTTTTGTAACTGGGAAGAAAAATTATTTTTGTATAAGCACATCCACAATCACATCAGTTTCTATTTCTTGCATTCTAATCATGCAGACATATTTCAGCCCTGACTTTTATTCTTTTTTTTTTTTTCTTCGAGGTAGGGTCTCACTCTATCTCAGGCTGACCTGGAATTCACTATGTAGTCTCAGGGTGGCCTCGAACTCATGGCGATCCTCCTACCTCTGCCTCCCAAGTGCTGAGATTAAAGGCGTGCACCACCACGCCCGGGTTCTGACTTTTATTCTTGTATGCTTTCTGTTAATAGTAATGCTAGGTAAGACGCATGCACCTATGCTATCTGGCTATCTAGCCAAATGTATTTCTTGGAACCTGAGTGATGTCTCTTATGAAGCACTTCTGAATTAAAGAAATGATATATAAGGCAAAAAACTAGAAAGCCTTGAGACTACTATGTAAGCTGACTGTCCGTAACCTCCAGGACTCCCAGAAACCCGTGTGTGCTGGTATCTTCATCTATATCAATGAGTTTCACTAAGGCAAGAGTCTGCCATAATCTACCTTGCCTCTTAGGACTACCTTAGGATTTAGATGAAATTGAATTGATAGTCAATTTCGAAAGGTGAAAAAAAAGAAAAAGAAAACACGGCGAAAAGGGAGAGAGAGAAAGGTAGAAAGAGAGAGGAAAAATAAAGGTATGGATGGAATAATAGGAAGGAGGTCCAATACAGGGTCCTGTGGGAAACCTGGACCTGCCTGCTGTGCTCCCACTCTCTTGTTAATATTTAGAGAGGGCTTTTCTCAGAAAAGACCCAGTGACCTACTCAGTGTCCTTTAAGACTCATATGTACCCATCATCAGCCCTATTCTACAGAAGCCAGAACTTTAAAATAAATCAACAAAGCTCACCTAACCTTACTTGGTAGCTAATCAAAGTGGAAGACCTGCCAGGATTTTGACCACCTGTCTTGTTCCTTTTCTCAGGCAGTGTCCTATTTCATATGAAAGACCTCAATTGCACTGAAGGGCAGGAAGCTAATTGGAATTGTTCTGATTTTCATGACTCAAACTTCATGCTCTTTTAACATCATTTTGGCTGAGAAGACCTCTTCACCATGGTTTAATAGCAAAAGGCATTTAAAATAACAATCTCAAAAGTCTTTCCAACCTCTCCAATTAGAGTAAAATAAATTGGCTCTTAGAATTAGAGGCTGTGCTTTCACAAGTTATGGAATAGCCCGTTGCTTTCTGATATCTTAACAAGAAGGAAAATGACAGTTACTAATATTCCATTTTTATCTTGTACTCAGCTCTCAAAACATTCCTACTGGAACCTACGCAACCTGCCTGGTCACATACTGTGTCTTAGATCATCCTCCTGTGATTCAGCTTGGCCTTTATTCATTTTTTTTAAATTAGTTATTTGAGATGTTATCCAGCCTTAGGAAAATGTTATGAGATTTTGCTTGTTATCTCTGAAGTGATCAAAATGGCCATATTATCATGCTGGTTGTTTACTGAATCCTAGGTGCTGTTATAACCAAAGAGATAAACCATTCTTTACATATCTTTACATATCATATCTTTACATTCTAAAAAGAATTTCAAAATCATATCACTTTATAATGTCGTTATGAGCTTTTGTCTTTATAACTTAATAGGGAGAAATTTCCCCTGATCTAAAATAAATTCTTTAGCATAGATGTCTAATTAGTGGATGAGCCAGTCTGAGGTATGATCTGGGGGCCACAGGTTTGATTATGTCTACATGATTTATTTCCAGTTTACCCAAGTTCAACTTCATTGTTAATTAGAAGTATATTAAAAGTATACTCCTTTCTGAGACGTTATGAACAAAATATGTAAAATGTATGAAAAGGATGCATCAAAACTATTTATTTCAGACATGCATGAATATAATAGACACATCTCTGCTGCCAATCTTTCTTCTGTAGGATGACTAGTTATTTTTCCTGCACATTTTTGGAAGTCTCTGCTATTTTTAGATTATCCAGAAGTAACACCCTTGGGAATCATGTGACCAGGAAGTAAAAGGAAAAGGAAAATTCAGTTGAAAGTACTGGGCACTGTCAGGCTGAATTTGCTCAGCCTGACACATGCACTTTGAACTACCATTATGTCTTTGTGTGTTCTTGGAGACCTAATTGAAATTGGTTTCCCTACTACTCCTCTGGGCTTTTCCCTACAGGGTAATGCACTTACTTTCTGACTGCCACCCCTGTTTGCTTCCTAGTTTTTACTTGGCTCCTATCCTCCCTAAGTTTATAGTTTTACTGATCTTCTTTTAATTGTTAATTTGATTCAATTTACCAAGTTTCCACAATTTAGACATGAGCTTCTAAATTTTTTATTTATTTTTTAAGAGAGACAGAGAGAAAGAGGCAGACCGGGGAGAGGAAGGGAGAGTATAAGTGTGTCAGGGCTTCCTGCCACTGTAAACAAACTCGAGATGCATGCTCCACTTTGTGTTTCTGGTTTTATATGGGAACTGGGGAATCGAGCCTGTGCTGTCAGGCTTTGCAAGAAGCACAATTAACCACTGAGCCATCTCTCCAGCACTGGACATGAACTTCTTATTTATTGCCCAGCACATCCACATGTTTTGCACCTTCCTCTGTATAAATGTTCTAACAGGAGACTAGAGCAAGACCTTGGTTCTGCTCCTCATCCTCTGAGTATTACTGTTCTGTTAGCATTTCCTGATCCTTTTCCATATTCCTAAGTTCCTCACACACATATCCCTTCCCTTGTGCAATTCATAAGTAGTATGCCAGATATAAAATGATACATAGGGGCTGGAGAGTTGGTTTAGTGATTAAGGTGACTGCCTGTGAAGCCTAATGACCCAGGTTTGATTCTCCAGAACCCATGTAAACCAGGTGCACATGATGGCACATGCATCTGGAGTTCATTTGCAGTGGCTAGAGGCCCTGGCACACCCATTTTCTCTCTCTCTCTCTCTCTCTCTCTCTCTCTCTCTCTCTTTCTCTTTCTCTCTCTCTCTCAAACAAATAAATTAATTTTTAAACATTTTTTAAATGATGGGACTGGAGAGATGGCTTAGCAGTTAAGGCACTTTCCTGCAAAGCCTAAGGACCCAGCTTTGATTCCCCAGGACCCACATAAGCCAGATGCACAAGTGGCACATGCGTTTGGAGTTCATTTGCAGTGGCTGGAGGCCCTGGAATGCTCATTCTCTCTCTCTCTTTCTTCCTCTCGACCTCTTTCTATCTCTCAAATACATAAATAAAAATAAATTTTAAAAATGATATATAGATAAATAATAGATAGATGATTAGATGTTAGATACATAGATAGATAGATAGATAGATAGATAGATAGATAGATAGATAGATAGATAGATGATAGACAGACAGATGGGATAGATTTGTTGAACAGTAGAGTTTCTCTTACCTTAGTAAGATTGCTTTTCCTTTGGACTCTGGTTTACCTCTGATTCAGAAGATGACAGTTTCAACTCATTGCTACATTGCTACAGGTTCATAGAAGGAAAATCAGTCAGCTCTGGAGACCTGAAAGAAACAGCCCTTCACAATAGAAGTTAAGCTTGCATATTTTACTAGAACCTCCCTCTGAGAAGCAAGCAAATTACAGAGACCTCAGTCTGAACACATCTGACTTATTCAATTTTGGAATAACTTTCTTACTTAGAAATCTTATTAGCAAATGCATAGGCTCACAATAGCAAGGGTCATGAAGTCCAGCAGAGTGCTGAGTCAACCCACCAGTACCTGGACATATGGCCAGCATCATTGAAAGGCCAAAGGGCAGGCAGCCAAGACAGGTACATACTACCTGTGTGGTGGTTGGCCCCATTCACACAGGGTTTATGTTTGAGTATCTTATCTGCCAGTTCAAGACCAACCAGGAAGAGGCAGGACAGGATAAACAACTAAACCTTTACATTTTCTTTAAGATGAAGAAGGCTCAGTGGAGATTCTTTATGACATGATTCTGTTTGTGTTGACAAGGCAAGGAGCCTTCTCTCAGACTATCATCACCTGTTGACCTTACAGCTCTCCATTCTCCTATGTACTCACCATTAACCCCTGTGCATTAACACCCCAAAAATCCAAATTTAAACTTTTTTAATTTTCTAATCCTAAACTTAAATTGCCTAATGTATTATTTTAACATTGCCTAAGGCACAGCTACATTTTTATACTAGTTTTTTATGAGTTCATTGTGTCATGGTGGCTTCGTGTTAGAAGATATGCTTATGACAAGCCCTGAAGACCTCTTTCTTCATTGCTAAAATACAAAAAATATACATTGAAAATTGGGCAATTTCTTGCTTATTATGGAATTTTCTTCCTTAAGAACAATCAAAAGTGAATACTGGTTACTGAAAACAAGAAGTAGAATTCCAATTAAAACTTATACTTCCGGCATGTTGAGAATTTATTCACATGACCAGCTACCTGCCTCCGGCAGGTAAAGGAGGATCCTTCCTGTTCTGTAGAACTCTAGAGAGGAAGAGAGTTGTCACTACTTGGACATTAGACAAGCACAATTCTTCTATCGAATGAAATAGCACAGACTTTCAGCACTAAAACATACTTCTAAGTATTCTTGGTTCTCTCTCTATATATTATATATAATATAAATATATATATGTATATATATATATATATATATATATATATATATATATATATATGATGTTAACCTCCGTAGGGGTTACAAATATTTTTCCATTGTGTAGATTTCCTTACATTTCGCAGGTCATTTGCTGTGTAGAACATTTTAACTAAATTCAGTCCCCTCTGACTATGTTTGCTATTGTTGCCTGCCCTTTCAGTCAAATGAAAAAAAAACAAATGCAGGACTAATATCAGGACAGGCTTTCTTTGGTTTCCTTTTGTACTTTTACATTTTGAATGCATACTACTTTTATGTCTTACATTTAATTCCTTAATTTATTTTGAACAAGATTTTAAGTACAAGGTAATGGTCCAACTTTGTTCCAATTCAGATGGGTATGAGTTTCCCCAACACCTTATTGAATAAATTGTCCTGTTTCCTGCTGTGTGTTACTGGAAAGTTTGTGAAGATCAGCCACAGATGTGTGGGTATATTCTAGGCTCTCTGTTGTATCCCATATGAGTCCGTTGTGTTTATGCCATCCTGTTTCGATCACTACCTATTGGAAAACCAGATAGTAGTAGCATGCCTTCAGCTTTTATTTTCCACTTGAGTGCATTGGCTATTTGGGAAACTTTTTTGCTTCCATATTAATCTTAATTTTTTCTATTTCTCTTTAAAATGTCATTTTGTTGGGCATTGCACCGAATTTATGCTTCACTTTCGGTGGTATGGCAATCTGAAAATATTAATCCATCCTATCCATGAACTGAGAAACTCTCTCCACATGTCTATATCTTTGTCAGTTCCGTTAATCCATGGTTTTAGTTTTCAGCCTACAGATTTTGTGATGACAATTATATATATATATATGGGGTGTGTGTGTGTGTTTGTGTCACATAGTTTAGAACCTTACTTCTAAACATTAAATGATTTTGACAATCTCTGTACCACATGAATGTTACATTCAGCCACATACTATGTATGTATGCCTGATGTAATGTGAGGAACAATGAGTAGGATGCTTTGCATATGTGTTTCTCAAATCCAAGATGCAAACTTATTTTTCAAAATTTTCCTACATGTCTATAATATACTTTGATCATATTCCCCTCCTGATACCTTCTCTTGTCTACCTCCTCCCCTATTCCCCTTCTACCATACCCTTTCTTATTTCCAATTAGTCCTCTTCTACATTGTGGTCTGGAAGACAGCTTTCCAAAGCACTCTTCCCTATCCTATGGCTCCATTTTATAAGTTTGAAATTGACTCAATAGTTTATTTTTTACTTTTAAATATTTTTATTTTATTATTTATTTCAAGCAGAAGGAGATAGAAGAGAGGCACAGAGAAAGAATGGGTATACCAGGGCCTCCAGCCACTCCAAGTGTATGCACCACTTTGTACATATGGCTTTATGTGTGTACTAGGGAATCAAACCCAGGTTGTTAGGCTTGCAGGCAAGTTCCTTAACTACAGAGGCATCTCTCCAGACCATAAAAATTTATTTTAAAAAGAATCTAAGAAAGCCATTGTTACAATACAGTTTAGAAAAATTCTAACCCAGGATGGTAGGGCAATAGCCATGCCAAAGCAGCCTAGGGGGGAAATAAGCAAAAAACAACATAATAAACTCTTCTACCAAAAAGTGAAGATGTATAAGAAATTATCAACTATAGCAGACAAGTAGTGACCCAGAGATCCTAGAAACCATGCAAGTAACCCAAATCAGCTCCCACTGCAGTGCTCACAGGCCCAGCCCTCTCAGAAGAGCAAGCTGCACCCTTCCCTGCCTGAGCTGCAGGAGCAGAACCTAGGTGAAGGGGCTCTTCACTCACTCCACTATCCTCACGGAGTTGGAAAACATGAGGGAGAATACATCAGGGACAAACTGAGCAACTCTTGAATTTGAATACAAATTGAACCCGCTTTCCAGTATTGGTACAACTTCATGCACACTTCACAGCCTACCGTCCTCCAACTGCCATTGTTAGCAACCACTAGAGATCTGGAGAAGGGAACTGAGCTACATGATATCCAGCACAGTGAATCAAAACAGCAACTTCACCAACCCAAGCACCCCAGCCAAGACCACAGTGCAGCAAAGAGTGACCCAAGCAAGCACTCAACATAGGTGAGACTGATAGCCAGGGCAGAAGGTAAAGACCAACTTACACTGGGTCAATACCTGCCCCAAAGCCTGGAATACAGGCCTGCATTGGAAGTGCTAATCACACCTTCCATGTCACAGCAGGTTATGTGTTACATTTGATTGATAGTCAGCTTTAACATTCTTAAATAAGCTGTATTTTGGGGTTGTCATTTGTTGCTGACTAATTTACATCACTTTTGATTTTTCTTGTCATTCTTGGGGGACAGAGTAACACTTGGCCCCAGGCTGACCTGGAACCCATTACAAACCAGAAATCCCACACTCCCAGTTGACAGTATTAGGGAAGGGGGCACAACACAAACCCTTAGGGACTTTTATTTGTTAGATTTTTGTTTTTTAATTCACCACTCCTACATAAATGTTCAGTGCTGGTTTTGATTCAGTGTGCATATTTCTCAGTTGAATTTTGGAATTTTCCTATGTTTTCCTCCACCCAGCCCACTAGAATACTTGCATAGTAGGCAAACCCAAAAACTAAGGTCACTTCTGCTGATATTCCGGGAGTAATATAAGAGTCATACCTGGTACCTTAAGTTCGTACCTTGAAGATATATAATATCAGATTTACACATCTAAGAATATTGCTGATATTTAGAAAGCCCAAGCATCAAATTAACCCAAGATGCAAAAATCTCTACATTATGATACAAGAAAGACAAAAAAAAATCAAGACAATGTAATTTCACTAAAATTATAAATCCACTAGAAATGACCTCCAGCCAGACTGACTTAGATGAAATGCCTGGCAAAGATTTTTAAAGAATGATGAATTCCGGCCAAGATGGCGACCGCCTAGATGCGCTGCAAATCCCAGGGAAAGAAAGGCAAGATGTTAAGGGTATGTAGTGGCTTTTAGGGGAGAGAAATCTGGGAGGGCACAGAGGCGGGGGAACAGGGAATCGCGGATCCCCTCGTGGGCGGGTAGCCACACCTCACCCCAAATAACCGCCATGTTAACAGCACTGCCGCTGCCGCCGCTGCTGCACAAGCCGCCACTGCAGCCACCACGTGCCGATTGTTCCCTGCGTGCGAAAGCTTAGACTGCTCCGCACACTTGTCCACTCGCCCACTTACTGAGTGAGCCCAGTCCCACAGCAGGTGCCACGCAAGCTCAGACTGCGTCTCTCGCTTGCGCCAGCTCAGGTGCCATCCCCTACCTGTCTGCCGTGCCAGCCGTCCGCCATTGTCCTGTGGCAGGGGAGCTCAGACTACTTCCGGGTCTCAGTGTTCCCAGCCAGAGTTCAGGCGGCTTCAGTGCTTGGTGCCTCAGTGACACTCCTAGCTCGAACGCAGGCAGCATTGGCACATTACCGCTTGAGAACTCAGGCAAATTTGGCACCCGTGCCAGGCAGTAGATAGGCGGATTTGGCAAGTGAGAGCCAAAGCCCAGGCTGCTTGGCAACTGCCCCAGGCTGCATAAGACTCCCATTGTTCTTGAGCCCAGGCTGACATGCCCACCTACCTGCCCATACACTATCATGGCCAGAACACAGCGCAAAAGAAATAACACGAAAAAACCAAATGCAAGAAATCCAGTTAGATCACCCAGTCCTAAAATGAATACATCTAACCAAAACATAGAAGAACCATTAGGATCAGAGCACCAAATGGAAGCTATGAGCAATGCAACCCTGACCAACCTGCTGGTAGAACTTGCAGGAAAGCAACAAAGGGCTGACAATCGTGTGGATGCTGCAATCACTAAACTAGAACTAATAGATAAGAAATTGGAAGGATTAGATAAGAAATTGGAAGGATTTCAAAGAGACTTAAGAGACTTGAGGGAGAGTGAAAAAAAAGAAGACCTTAAAAATCAGCTGGCCATGCTAAATGAAGACATAAAGAAATGCAAGGATGAACTCCAAGAATCATCAAGAAAATCAGAAAATGATGTGAAAAGGGAGCTTGACAGAGGGATGGAAATTATACATAGAAAAGTAACAGAAAATGCAAACTTAATTGAACAAGTCCAAAACTCACTAGAAGCTCTCAAGAATAGAGTCAGCCAAGTGCAGCATAGAAACACTGATCTGGAAGACAAGATAGAAGAAACAGTTACAGAGTTCAAAAATTTCAGTAAGTTCAAAAGCTCCTGTGAACAGAACATGAGGGAATTGTGGGATACACTTAAACATCCTAATATCAGGATCATTGGAATACCAGAAGGAGAAGAAATTCAGAACAAAGGCATGGAGAAATTATTTAACAAAATAATTGAAGAAAACGTCCCCAGTCTCTTTAAAAAAAGGCCCATCAAGACACAAGAAGCCAATAGAACTCGAAACAGACTGGACCAAAGGAGAAACTCTCCAAGACATATTATCATTAAGACTCTAAACATTGACACCAAAGAGAAAATCCTAAAAGCAGCTAGGGAAAAACAGCACACCACCTTCAAAGGTAACCCCATCAGAATTACTTCAGACTTCTCAATGGAAACCCTGAAAGCTAGAAGGGCCTGGAAGGAAACACTGCAAAGTCTAAGAACCTATGGCTTCCAACCCAAACTACTCTACCGAGCAAAAGTATCCCTCATAATAGATGGTGAAAGAAAAACTTTCCATGACAAAACTAAGCGTTACAATTATATGAACACAACACCAAACCTACAGAGAGTATTTCAGGAAATACTCCACAGAGAAGAAAGAAATAATCAAACTCAATTGCCTACAAGAAGCAGATCAAAACAACCAAACTCAGACTGGCACAAAAACCTTCAAAGTCCATGAAAACACCAACCCACATTTACCATCACAATATGGCAGGAAACAAACCAAATTTCACAGTCATTACCCTAAACATTAATGGCCTTAATTCAACCATCAAGAGACACAAGCTAACAGGATGGATCAGAAAATTAGACCCCTGAATCTGTTGCCTTCAAGAAACCCACCTCACCATTAAGGACAGATATCTCCTCAGGGTGAAAGGGTGGAAAACAGAATTCCAAGCAAATGGGAATAAGAAACAAGCAGTTGTAGCTATATTAATATCGGGTAAAATAGACTTCAAGCCAAAAATAATCAAAAAAGACAAAGAAGGCCACTTCCAACTTATCAAGGGAACGATCCATCAAGAGAATATTACAATCATAAATCTGTATGCACCAAACACAGGGGCACCACAGTTCATAAAACAAAACCTACTTGACAATAAAACAGAAATAACCACAAACACCATCATTGCTGGGGACTACAATACACCATTATCAGTAACAGACAGATCATCCAAACAGAAACTCAACAGGGAAGTAAGAGAGCTCAACAAAACCATGGATCATTTAGACCTAACGGACATCTACAGAACCTTGCATCCCAAATCCACAGATTACACATTCTTCTCAGCATCCCATGGAACATTCTCTAAACTAGACCATATACTGGGTCACAAAGACTGCCTCCGCATATTTAGGAAGATTGACATAATTCCCTGCATGATATCAGATCACAATGCTATATTGCTAGAAATCAACAACAAATGACCCACCAAGAATCCCAACGGCACCTGGAAACTAAACAGCACACTTTTAAACAATAAATGGATAGTGCATGAAATAAAAAATGAAATTGCAAAATTTCTGGATTGAACGACAATGAGAACACATAGTACCAAAACGTATGGGAGACAATGAAGGCGGTCCTCAGGGGAAAATTCATAGCACTCAATGCCTTCATAAAAAAGACAGAAAGGTACCAAATCAATAACCTAACCATCCACCTAAAGGCACTGGAAAAACAAGAAAAATCCAACCCAAAGAGCCCCAGAAGGAAAGAAACAATTAAAATCAGAGCAGAAATCAATGAACTGGAAATGATGGGAACAATTAAGACAATTGAGAAAACAAAGAGCTGGTTCTTTGAAAAAATAACCAAGATTGATAAACCCCTGGCAAATCTGATCAAGCAAAACAGGAGAAGCTTCAAATTAAGAAAATTCAAAATGAAAAAGGAGAGATAACAACAGACATAAGTGAAATTGGGAGAATCATCAGGACTTATTTCAAAAACCTCTACTCCACAAAACTGGATAATGTGGAGGAGATGGATAAATTCTTGGACGCATACCATCTACCAAAGCTAAACACAGAACAGATTAATCACCTCAATCAACCCATCACACTCATGGAGATTGAAAAAGTAATAGAAAACTTCCCAAAAAAGAAGAGTCCAGGACCAGATGGCTTCTCAGCTGAATTCTATCAAACCTTCATGGAAGAACTCAAACCAATCTTCCTCAAACTGTGCCACACAATTGGTGAACAGGGAAAGCTACCCAACTCCTTTTATGAAGCTAGCATCACCCTAATTCCAAAACCAGGCAGAGATGCCACAAGAAAAGAAAACTACCGGCCTATTTCCCTGATGAATTTAGATGCAAAGATCCTAAACAAAATCCTTGCAAACTGAATCCAACAACACATCAAAAGCATTATCCACCTTGACCAAGTGGGATTCATTCCAGGAACACAGGGGTGGTTCAACATACGGAAATCTGTCAATGTAATACACCACATAAACAAGGTTAAACATAAAAACCACATGATCATTTCGATAGATGCAGAAAAGGCCTTTGATAAGATTCAACATCACTTCATGTTGAAAACATTGGATAGAATTGGCATGGTTGGTTCATATCTCAACCAAATAAAGGCAATATACAAAGCTCCTAAGGCCCAAATAATACTTAATGGAGAGAGACTGGAGGAATTCCCATTAAGATCAGGAACAAGACAGGGTTGTCCACTCTCACCTCTGCTTTTCAATATAGTACTGGAAGTCCTAGCTCAATCAATAAGACAGGAGAAGGAAATAAAAGGGATACAATTTGGAAAGGAAGAAGTTAAGTTAGCTTTATTCGCTGATGACATGATTATATATGTAAGAGACCCGCGAGACTCCATCCCAAAACTCCTGAAGTGATTAACTCCTATAGCAAAGTAGCAGGATACAAAATCAATGCACAAGAATTAGTAGCCTTCCTATATGCAAATGACAAAGATACAGAGAAAGAAATAAGGGACATATTCCCATTTTCAATTGCAAGAAAGAAAATAAAATACCTAGCAATAACGTTAACCAAGGAAGTGAAAGATCTATACAACGAAACATAAAAACACTCAAAAAAGAAATTGAGGCCGACTTAAGAAAATGGAAAGACCTCGCATGTTCCTGGATAGGCAGAATTAACAGGGTGAAGATGACAATCCTACCAAAGGCAATATACAGATTTAATGCAATTCCTATTAAAATCCCTACAGTGTTCTTCACAGAGATAGAAACAATGATCTCAAATTTCATATGGAAAGGCAGAAGGCCTCGCATTTCCAAACATATCCTCAGCAAAAGAAATACCTCTGGAGGTATCACCATATCTGATCTAAAGCTATATTACAAAGCCATAGTAACAAAAACAGCATGGTACTGGCATAAAAACAGGAGTATAGATCAATGGAATAGACTTGAGGACCCGGACTTTGGGTCAAGCAACTATAGGCTACTTGATATTCGATAAAGGCCCAAACAATATAAGCTGGAAAAAAGACAGCATCTTCAACAAATGGTGCTGGACTAACTGGATAACTATTTGCAGGAAACTGAAACTAGATCCACACATTTCCCCATGCACTACACTCAAGTCCAAATGGATCAAAGATCTCAATATAAGACAAGAAACTCGTATACTACAGGAAGAAAATTTAGGAAGTACTTTCCATGATATAGGAATGGAAAAAGACTTCCTGGATAAAACCCCAGTAGCTCATGAACTTAAACCGTCACTCAACCAATTGGATCACATGAAGCTGAAGAATTTCTTTACAGACAAGCAAACAATAAGCAAAGCCAATAGATTACACACAGAATGGGAGAAAATATTGCGGGTTCTCCAACTGATAGAGGCCTGATCTCTAGAATCTACAAAGAACTCAAAAATCTAAACAGTAAGAAGTCAAACGCCCCACTCACAAAATGGGGCAAAGAGCTGAACAGACAGTTTACAGAGGAAGAAATAGAAATGGCAAACATACACTTAAGAAAATGTTCATCATCCCTAATCATCAGAGAAATGCAAATTAAAACAACTATGAGATTCCACCTTACCCCAGTAAGGATAGCAAACATCAAAAAAAATCAAATAAAAATAAATGCTGGCGAGGATGTGGAGAAGTAGGAACACTCATCCACTGTTGGTGGGAATGTAGGATGGTACAACCACTTTGGAAAGCAATATGGAGACTTCTGAAAAAGCTGAGTATAGAGATACCAACAGACCCAGTTATTCCCTTACTGGGCATCTACCCTAAAACCTTCAAACCACAGGCTAGAGATATTTGCTCAACCACATTTATAGCGGCTCAATTTGTAATAGCTAAGTGCTGGAATCAACCCAGATGTCCATCACTAGAAGAATGGATAACTAAGATGTGGTATATCTACACAATGGAATTCTAGACAGCAGTAAGAAAAAATGACACAATGAAATTTGAGGAAAAATGGTTGAACCGGAACAGATCATTCTCAGTGAACTTACCCAATCACAGAAAAAAAATCGCCACATAGTCTCACTAATCTACAGCACCTAACCTGAATCTAACCAAGATACCTTACATACCCAGCAAGCATCTCCTAGACTAGACACTAGGATGGAAGGGGAGGGAGGAGAGGGCATCAAAGGCGTGGGAAACACAAATCTAGACCCAAACGGCAATGGTACCATAATTTTCTACTTACTAAAAGACAGACCAAATGGCTGATCCTTCACCAGGCCCTTACAGGGAACACCTGAACCACAAGACACTGGAGAGGGTAAGATCAAGACTAACCTTAATCTTCTACATCTTCCTTCCTTCACTTCCCCTCTCCCTCTCTCTCTCTCTCTTGTCTCTAACGCTTGTATATTAGTTATCTTTGTCCTCATTTTCTTAGTGGGCACTGACCTGTAAGTCCCAGAAGAGCATGGGGCTATCATCCACAATGAGCTTTTGATCAGAGAGACTTACAAGGTTTCCTAAAAGACAGACAGATTTCTGTCAGAATACTTGATGAGCCACCAAAGGCTACTGGTAATACCCTACTGCTGAAGAAACCTTCTGTGATTGACATGCAAATTAGAATGGCATGGCTGGAAGTTGGAAGAGAGTCAGTCCCCAGACAGTCAGCGCATCTAGTGCCAGAAGGTGCTACATGGGCGACTGGGGGAAAATGACCAATATCTGTCGAAGCAACTCATGGTCTATCCTACTTAGCAGCAAATAACTTGTTATGATGCCCTCATAAGTGCAGTGGTGGCACACAGCCATGGTGGGGAACCAACTGCTCTCAATTTGGCTAACTGATCCCCTCACTGGTATGGGACCCAAGCTGGGAAACAAGTCAGAACCATATCCAAACATAAGCCCACTGTCCAATATCAAGCTACCATCAATTGTGGGCTACAAGAGGGCCTACACCTATTAAATTCTCTATATAAAAAAAGTAAGGGTTATCTCATTTGTCCTGGTGCTAACTTACTCTCCGTTGGAGAATCTGCTTCTCTTTTTCAGATAGATGTAGATCCTAAGGAGAGAGCCACCCCATAATACCTCAAAAGGGCCCCGGCTGAAACTAAGAAAAATTGGAGAAACACGCTAGGGGGCTGTTTTCCTGATGAACTGCATACCAGCACAACGGGGAAGGAGATTATCACAGAGAAAAATCAACTCCTACCAAATCAGAGAGCCAGAGCCTCAGAGGCCCCCAACACCTCATCACTGAAGCAGACCAAAAATGAACCCAACATGGCTCAGGGAAATTTTGCGGAAGAGGGGGCGGAAAGAATGTCAGAGCCACATGTTGGGTCATGATATGCAGAGACATTTAGCTTACCCATAACTGTGGGCTAACTCCACAATGCACGACCCGTATACCTCAACAAGGAGGGGCCAAGGGGAGGGGGTAGGTCAAGGATGAGCCTAATAATGGTACCAAACTGACTGTATTTGCTGAGTACAAAACTAACTAATAAAGAAAAAATAAGCAAATAAATAAGTAAATTAAAATAAAAAAAGACTTTTAAAGAATGATTATAACTATGTTCACAGAAATAAAAGAAGAAAATAAACTCCTAAATAGAACACAGAAAACCAACTTAATGAAATAGGGAGGTCAATATAAGACATGAGTAAAGAAATAGAAATGCTAAAGAAAAACCAATCAGAAAATACAAAACTATGTAGAGGAGCCAGAAAGATGGCTTAGTGGTTAAGGTGTTTTCCTGCAAAGCCAAAGGAACCATGTTTGATTCTCTAGGACCTACGTAAGTCAGATGCACAAGGTGGAACATGTGTCTGGAGTTCTTTTGCAGTGGTTGGAGGAGCTAGCATGTCCATTCTCTCTATGTCTCTCTCTCTCTCTCTCTCTCTCTCTCTCTTTCTCTCTCTCTCTCCCCCTCCCTCCCTCCCTTTTTCTCTCTCTCTCTTTCAAGTAAACAAATAAAAATAAAACATAATTTTAAAAAAATCTGTTAGAAAGTTTCACAAATAAAATGGATTAAGAAGAGAACAGACTATCTAAATTAGAATAACAGTTTTCAGATCTAATACAGTCCATCAAAGAGAAAGACAAACTAATAGGTAGTTATGAATGGGAATTTCAAGACATTAAGGACACTATGAAGAGATCAAATGTAAAATTTTTCCCAAACAGGAAAAGAGATGCCAATACAGATACAGGAAGCATTTAGTACACCAAACAGACAAAACCAGGAAAGAACCTTGCACTATTTTAATTAAACTACCAAACACAAATACCAAAATATATATTTAAAGCAGTTAGAGAGAAACATCAAGTCACATATAAAGGCAAGTGCGTCAGAATGACAACAGATTACTCAAGACAAACTTTAAAAGCCAGAAGGCCTTGAATGATGTATTCAAAGTCCTGAATTATAACTGTCAACCAAGCCATCCATCAAAACTGATGGAGAAATAAGGACATTACACTACAAAAACAGGCTAATGGAATATATGACCATTAAGCCAGCTCTACAGAAAACACTTGACGGGGTCCTTCATGCTGAGGAGAAAGGAAAGCATACACTTGAAGAAACAGGAAAAATAAACAATATTCCAACAATAGCTTATATAAGAGAATAAGGGAAAAGCAGGAAGCAGTATAAAACAAGAAGAATTGTGAGAATAAATGCACACCTTTCAGTAACTCTTAATATTAATGGCCTCAATGCCCCAACCAAAAGGCACAGAATTGCAGACTGCATCAAAAGGAAGGATCCTTCTGTTTGTTGCCTCCAAGAAACTCACATCTCCATAAAAGATAGACAATATCTTAGGGCAAAAGGATGGAAAATGATTTCTTAAGCAAATGGTCCTAGAAAACAAGCAGATGTTACTATCTTAATATCTGACAAGATAGACTTAAAACCAACATTAGTTAGGAAAGATAAAGAAGGCCACTATATATTGATTAAAGGAACAATGAAGCCAGAAGATATTATAATTTTAAACATTTATGCACCTAGCGTGGGGCTCCCAATAACATCAAACAAACACTATTAGACTTAAGGTCATAGGTAGCACCAAGAACAATTGTATTGTGTGACTTCAATACCACACTCTCACAATTGACAGGTCATCCCACAAAAAAACAAATATACATATATATATACATATATATACATATATATATATATATATATATATATATATATACATGTATATACATATATAAATAAATAAAAGAAATGTGAGTTAAATGAGGTCATAGAACAAATGGACCTAACAGGTTTCTACAGAACATTCCATCCAAATGCTTCAGAACACACATTCTTTTTGGCAGCACATGAAACATTCCATAAAGTAGACCATATATTAGGACACAAAGCAAATCTTAATGAACACAGGAAAGCTGAAATAATTCCTTATACTCTATCTGAACACAATGAGATTAAACTACAAATCAAAAAGAAAAAATTTAGAGTATACCAAAAATCATGGAAACTAAACAGCACACAACTGAATGATAAATGGATCCTTGAAGAAATAAGAAATTAATCAAAAAATTCATTGAATCAAATAATAATGATAACACAACATACCAAAATCTTTGGGACACAATGAAGGCAGTCCTATAAGGAAATTTTATAGCTTTAAATGCCTATATTTAGAAATTATAAATGTCACAAGTAAAAAACTTAATGCTTCATCTTAAGCCCTTGGAAGAAGAACAAGGCAAACCAAAAATCAGTATACAGGAAGAAATAATAAATATGACAGCAAAAATTTATGAAATAAAAAACAAAAAAATACAAAGAATCAATAAAACAGAGTTGGTTCTTTGAAAGGATAAACAAGATTAATAAACCATTAGCAAATCTGATTAAAAGCAAGAGAGAAGAGACACAAATTAATAAAATTAGAGATGAAAAAGGTACCATTACAATACAACAAAGAAATCAGTAAATCATAAAGCCATACTTTAAAAACGGATATTCCACTGTTTTATAATCAAAAAAAGTTGGGTAATTTCTTAGAAATATATGGCCTACCAAAATTAAATCAAGACGAGATAAACCATTTAAATAGACCTATAAAAAGTATGGAGATCCAAGCAGTTATAAAAAAAAAATCCCAATGAAAATAATTCCAAGCTAAGAGGGATTCACTGGTGAACTTCAACAGACCTTCCTTGAAGAAATAACACCAACACTCCTTAAACTTTTACAGAAAATAGAAAAGGAAGGAATGTGACAAAAGCCAGCATTACCTTAATACCAAAGCCAATCAAAAACAAAACAAAGAAAATAACAGACAAATCTCCCTCATGAGCATAGATGCAAAAATCTGAACAAAATATTTTCAAACAGAACACAAGAATATATCAAAAAGATTATTCACTCTGACCAAGTAGGCTTTATCCTAGAGATGCAAGAATGATTCAACATACACAAATTGATGAATGTAATATGCTATATAAATAAACTTAAAGACAAAAATCAAGTGATCATCTCAACAGATGCAGAAAAGACATTTGACAAAATCCAACATCCCTTCATTGTAAAAGTCCTAAAAAAAAAAAAACTAGGAATAGAACATATTTCAACATAATAAAGGCTATTTATAACAAACATACAGCCAACATAATATTAAATATGGAAAACTTGAAGTATTTCCACTATAATCAGTAACACTACCAGAGTGTCCACTGTCCCCACTTTTACTTAAGATAGTACTGGTAGTCTTAGCTAGAGCAATAAGGCAAGAGACACACATAAAAGGGGTACAAATTGGAAAGAAAGAGATTAAATTATCATTATTTGCAGATGACATGATTCTATACTCTAAAGAGACTACTACCAAACTGTTAAATCTGATAAACACTTTTAACAACATAGCTGTATACAAAATCAACAAGCAGAAATCTGTAGCCTTCCTATATATAACAATAACAAACATGCTGAGGATGAAATCAGGGAGTCATTCCCATTCATAATTGCTTCAAAAAAAATAAAGTACCTTGGAATAAACCTAACCAAGGAAGTGAAGTATCTCTACAATGAAAACCTTAAAACACTCAAAAGAGAAATTATAGAAGACACTTGGAAATGGAAAGACATCCTATGTTCTTGGAATGGAAGAAGCAATATTGTGAAAATGACAATCTTACCAAAAACAATATGCACATTTAATGCAATCCTCATCAAAATTCTAAAGGCATTCTTCATGTAAATAGAAAAAAGTCCTCAAATTTATGTGGAAGCACAAAAATCCTCAAATAGCAAAAACAGTTTTGAGCAACAAAAATAAGGTTGTCTGTATCACCATACCTGTTTGTAAGCTATATTACATAGACATAGTAATAAAAACTCCATAGTATTGTCAGAAAAATAGAAATGTAGATCAATGGAACAGAATAGAAGACCCAGTTGTAAATCCAAGCAGCTATAACCATCTGATGTTCAGGAAAAACAAAGCCTAAAATAATCATTTATGAAAAGACAGCCTCTAGCCGGGCGTGGTGGCGCATGCCTTTAATCCCAGCACTCGGGAGGCAGAGGTAGGAGGATCGCCATGAGTTAGAGGCCACCCTGAGACTCCATAGTGAATTCCAGGTCAGCCTGGGCTAGAGTGAGACCCTACCTCGAAAAACCAAAAAAAAAAAAACCAAAAAAAAAAAAAAAAAAAAGACAGCCTCTGTAACAAATGTGCTGGGAAAACTGTATATCTATATGTAGAAGGATGAAAATAGATCTTTATCTCTCCCCATGTACAAGAATCAAGTCCAAATGGATCAAAGACCTTAATATAAGACCTTAAACTCTGTTAAAAAGAAAAAATAGTGGAAACACTTTAGCATATTTGCATAGGCAAGGAAGTTCTGAATATAATCCCAGTTGCTCAGGAAATAAAACAACTAATCAACCACAAGGGCCTCATTGAATTAAAAATCTTTTGCACAGCAAATCTTTTGCACAGCAAATGACACTGTAAATAGAGAAAATATGCAACCTACAAAATGGGAGAAAATCTTTGCCAGCTATAGATCTGACAGAGGGTTAATATCTAGGATGTACAAAGAACTCAAAAAACTAAATAATATTAAATCAAACAACTCAATTAAAAATGGGTTATGGAACTAAATACAGAGTTCTCAAAAGAAGAAATACAGATCACATATAAATATCTCAAAAAAATGTTCTACATCCTCAGCCATCAGGGAAATGCAAATTAAAAGTACTTTGAGATTATATCTCACTCCTGACAGAATGGCTATTATCAAGAAAACAAATGACAAATGCTGGCAATGATGCAGAAAAATAGGAACCCTTCTATACTGTTGGTGAGAATGTAAACTGGTACAGACATTGTGGAAATCAGTGTGAAGGTTCCTGAGACAGCTAAAAATAGATTTACCGTGTAACCCAGCTATATATATCTTAGGAACTTTTCTAATCCATGTTTATTGTTGCTCTATTTGCAATATCTAGGAAATAAAACCAGCCTCAATGTCCCTCAACTGATGAACAGATAATGAAGATGTTGTACATTAATACAATGAAATTCTATTCAGTGGTAAAGAAAGCTGCAATTATGAAATTTACAGGGCAATGGATCCTGAGAGAATTATACTAAGTGAGGTTACCAAAGCCCAGAAAACCAAATGCCACATGTTCTCTCTCATATGTGGATCCTACCTATAAATGTTTAGATTTATATGTGAATTGGAATAAAAAAAAATCAGTAGCAGAGGCTAGTAATCTAGAAAGGGGCTTTAAGTGAGGGAGCAGAGAACTTCAAGAAATGGTATTGTATATATGTAAGTACATGAACATATTCCTGAGGGTGGAGTGGTCTAAGTGAGCTCAGGTGAAGAGATTGAGCAAAGGAAGGCTGGGGAGGGTTAATTAAAATTTAAGTTGTTATGAATAAGCCATTTGCTAACCTGTATTTTTGAAAAATGGCGTACTCAGAAGCCATTGAGTGTTACTAGAAAAATTTCAGTGCCAGAGTTGGGATACCTCCCAGTGAATAGTTGGCCAGGAAGGCCCATATACCCCCAAAACATTGTAGGCTATTGCCAAGACTCTTAGTTTCCCACAAGAAGTAGATGATAAGACCCTATTGCTGAAGACTCCACATGCTTGGGCTGCAAGGTCACTTCAACATAAGACTGAAGCTGAGCTGAAAACCTCTTCCCTATAGACCAGCTGACAGAAAGCTGGAAAGAAAAATACTATGCTATGAGCAGCCCTATGGGAAAGAGAAGTCATCAGCAGTGGTAAACAACAGTGAACACTGCCAGCCTTTATGCTTAGCCAGCCAGGCCAAATGGGCCAACAAGTACAATAGTGGCATGTCTGTTATGGGGGAACCAACTGCTCTCTAACTGAACTGGAGGCCTGCTCCATGGGAGACGATACATGCTTGGTACTAAAAACCTAGTCAAAAGCCTTTGGCAGGAGTGGTCATAAGCTCTAGTGGTGTAACATCTGCTCTTGTCTGGCTAAATGAGTACATTATGCTCACCAAACTGTCTTGTAAGTACTTTTATTAACATTCATACCCATATATTAATGCTACTCTCACTTTTGGTTAGAGAAGCTTCTCTTTTCAGATGGTGGTGACCACTGGGATGACCCAAAAGGCATTACAGTGCTGAGAAGAACTGACAGAGGATTGTTCAGCACTGAAATATCTTTATAACTGAAACATTTCTATCACGCCTTACAAGGCTCACGGTCCATTGTGGATAAGGTGTGGGAAAGAATGTAAAAACCAAAGGAAGGATAAGACTGCTTATTATGCAATCTGCCAGACACAAAATGGCCTAGATATCCATGACCTCACAGTGCCTAGCATTACTTAACACAAGACCCTCATAATAGGAGGAAAAGATGATATCATCAATACAAAAGATAGACTAATTGCAAGGGGAAGGCAATATGACTGAGAGTGGATTTGTGAAGGGGAAAGTAGGGGAGGGGAGAGAATTATCATGGTTTATTGTCTAAGATTATGGATGTTGTCTATAAAAGTCTTTTTTAAAAATGTTCAATTCCCACATAAACTGTGGGGATTTTCCAGCTCTGAAATTCCCCTCCTCTGTGAAGAGCTTCCTTTCCCCTTTCTTTCCCTCTTACTCTAAAATAAATTTTATTATTTTAAAATAAAAAAGAAAAATTCTGACCCAATCCCAACACAAATCAGTTAATGACCAGATTGTTGTGATGTACAATTCAAGCTATCTTTCTAATAGAATAGGATGAGAAATTTCAATAGGAAATGGCTTCACCTATAACCACTTTTTTATAATTAAAAACTTTATTTGGAAATTAGTTTTAAAATAATACTAATAATTTGTAATAACACAAAGAACAATCATATATCCTTTCATATAACTGTGGATCCATTTAATTTATCATTTCTTTTTTTATAATTTTTACTGGGAACCTTAATATGTTGTGCCCACAAACATTATATGTTGTGCCCTATTCCACTGAGGGCCATGGGTCTTTTGTGCTCACATTGTCTATGATAACATTAAAAAGTCGCTTGCTATATATAGTATGAAAACATAACATAATCAAAAGAGAAAGCACACAATAGAATATAATTCAAATATTTGTTATAATACACAGGCATTAAAATATTTCTATGAATTTGTGAATTATTATAAAGATGAAATATATAAGTCCAGAGAAATAAATCATTTGAATTTATGAAAGACAAAAGTAAATATAAACATCTAGAATTTAAAACAAATCTTGATATTTAAAATTCAATGTTCATGTTCAAGAACAGATGTAAAACAAATTCAATAGGAAAAAAATCCAAAATAAATAAAAGAAAAATAGAGTAGTATAAAGAAAGGAGAGAAATGAGACAAATATAGGAGTGAGGTAAAAAGAGGAAGGCATTCTAGAAAGAGAAAAGAGAAAAAATCAGAGTAGAACAATAATGTCAGGAGGACAAAAGTACTAAGGAGGGTTAGGGGAAGGATGTAGAAGAGGGGAGAGGTAGGAAGAATGTTTAACCAACAGTAAAGGTTAAAATGAATAAGCTATATGAAAGCTTATTTCATTGTTAAATAATTAGAAAAAATTAGCTTAGGTAAGTCCTAGTGCCAGGCGTAGGAACCTCCCAGTGAGGGAAGCCCATGAGGCCCCAAAAATGATACAAGCTATTGCCAATGTTCTTGGTTCCCTAACCCCCCAGAACTAGAACATAACACTATTACTGAAAATGCCACACAGTTCAGTTGCTAGACACTAAGCTCAGTAGCTCAATAGCCTCCTCCTTACTTGCTAGCTGCCATAATGCTGAAAAGTGCTATTAGGCTGCTGAGAGAAAAGTCATCAACAGTGTTACCTAGCAGTGGGCCCTACAAACTGTACAACTGACCAGGCAAGATGTCCCTCCTGGTACAATAGTGGCATGACTGTTATGGGTGTAAACAACTGCTCTGTGATTGGATTAGGAGCCTGCTTCACAGGAGGAAATTCATGCACGATACTGAAAACCTAGTCAAAAGCCTATAGTGTAGAAGGTCATAGGCATTATGGGGAAAGCATCTACTGTCAGTTGGCTAAATGAATATGTTGTTCCCAG
This sequence comes from Dipus sagitta, assembly GCA_036346955.1. Lineage (NCBI taxonomy): Eukaryota > Metazoa > Chordata > Mammalia > Rodentia > Dipodidae > Dipus > Dipus sagitta. Next base: position 70,267,714 of record CM070778.1, on the reverse strand, counting down.
CAAATTGCCCTCTAAATACTCAATTTGTGCTTTCATACTAGTGCTGCTCTCACTTTTGATAATAGGACCTTCGTTTCACAGATTGCTATGACTGCAGGGGCGACACCAGCTCACCAAAGTGCAGGTAAGAAGCAACAGTTAAATGCTCAGCATTCAATGAAACATCTATATCACACCTACTTCAGCTCAGGGAACATTGCTGAAGAAATGACAGAAAAAAGACAACAGCCAGAGGATGGGGAATAGTGCTTTCGAATGTTATATTCCTGACATGTAGTGGCCACTTCATTCATGACCTCATAATGTGGTCATTATTTGTACAATATTGGCCCCATTATCACATCATTGTGGATGATGAAGGAAGGAAAAAAATAATAAAAAGAAGATATTAAAAGAAAGGAAGGAAGGGGAAATGAACATCAAAATAGAAGAGGGACAGGTTGGAGGTTTGAAGGGGTTCAGTGGAAGGGGTATGGGTGAGGGGGGGACAAGAGAGTAATTGGGGAGACTATGATCAAAATACATTATGTGCTTATATAAAAATTGTCAACCAAAGCACTCAGGATGCAGCGGTAGGAGGATTGCCGTGAGTTCAAGGCCATCCTGAGAATACACAGTGAATTCCAGGTCAGCCTGAGCTAGAATAAGACCCTGCCTTGAAAAACCAAATAAATAAATAAATAAAATGTCAACAAAATAATTATAATAACAAAATATGCAAAAGAGAGAGAGGGAGGCAGAAGGAGGCTATGTGAAGTTGCACATCTTGGAGAAAATATTACCAGTGATAGAATTCTGTTGTGTGTTCAACAGACAATATATGTTTGAATCTTCAAAAATGTTTTTGAAAAATAGTTTGGGTGTAGGCACCCTTCATGGTGAAAATGCTGCTCCCAGAAATCAGCTCCTCAAGTATGTTATTTCTTATTACTTGTTGACCAGGAAGGCCCATGATGCCCTCCAAAACAAAACAAGCTATTGACATTGCTTTTGGTCATACACCAAAACTAGGTGATAAGACTCTATTTCTGAAGATATCACTCACTTTGATTACAAAACATGGAGAAATCAAGCCAGGACTGAGCTAGAAGATTTCTCTCTGCTACCTAGCTTTCACAGTGCTAGAAGGAGCTATGCAGGCTGCTGGAGAAGAACTGTCATCAACAGTCTTACTTAGCTGTGGACCCTGCATACTACTCTATCAACCTACCAAACAAAGGTGTCTACTGATACAATAGTGTCATGACTGTTATGGGAGTAATTAACACCTTTCTTACTGGATTTAATGCCCACTCCATAGAGAGAATTCATATACGGTACTACTAACCTGACTAAAATCTGTGTTTGGGGAGGTGATGGACCCTAGTGGGAAAACTATTACTGTTGTCACGGTAAATGGGCACAGTGTGCCTGTTAAGTTTCCTTCTAGGTATTTATGTATCTGCCCAAAGATTAGTGCCATTGTCAATTTTGGTAAGAGAAGCTTCTTTATGCAGTGGGCAGAGTGCTAAGGCTGAGTTGAATGCTCAACTGTAAATGGTATATCTATTACTCTCTACAAAGCTTAAGAAATATCACAGAAGATATGGTGGAAGAATGTAAGAGCCAGAGGAATGAATGTAACATTGAGGAAACACCATCTTCCAGGCATGGGATGGCCTATGTACTCTTAAACTCTTAGCAGCTGTGTTCAGCTATACAAGATTGAGTTGTCAACAGTCCATCATGGAAGCAAAAGGGGCTCATCCTCCCTGAGGATCCACAGGCAATTAATGTCAGCTGTAAGTGAAAAAGACATTTTCTTCAGTGGTGTGGCCACTGATACATTACCCATGGTCTTGTAAATAATTCATATTAAGATATGTTCTATTTTTTATTTGCTACTTAACATTTGTATTTCATTTTGCTTATTTTGTCCCTAATAAGATTATTCATTTTGAAGCTGAAAGTATGGCTATCATAGATTATTTTTCTGGATGAAACAGACTACTCAAGGATCTTTACAGACTTAAGACCTATGGAATTAAAGCAGGGATACTCACATTTCTTTCCAACATATACATCCAAGTTCACAGCACAGGGAATAAGGCAAGGACTCAGGGTAGAAGCTTGAGTCAGGAATAAACATTGTATACTTGATTGGAACATCCCCTGCACATTTTAGGAACCAGTGTTTTAAGCAAGAAGTATAAGAGACTTGACTTTCTAAACAAATTTTAGGTATCTTGAGGGCAAGAGCTGTGTTTATACTCTATGACCTTCTTTAAATTACTTTTTTCCCAAGACATTTTTTTACTCAGTGTTTTATCTACTAAATAAGTATTGTGTGTTCAATATATAAACTCCATATATGGGTGCAATATATAAGTGGAGTGTTTCAATTCCCTGCATTTAAGGTGTGCTTGTGGGTAGCAGAGGCATCTGTGACAAAGTGACCAAAGATGCAGGAAGAACTGGTGTGCATTCACACAGGAGCTTCTTCCACAATATTAGATTTATTTGATAACTTAGCAGCTGTCTGCCACTGCTGTTCCCATGGAAACAGACACTGAACCTCAGAAATCTAGAGTGTGAGAGCTTAAACTAATCACTGTAACAAAAAATAAAAAATAACAGGCTATTTTCTTCTCACAGTGTAGAAACAGTGATTAGGTTAACAGCCCCTGATCTCTTTCCCTAGGGGTATAGTTTTATAGAAATTGGAATAGCCATCCTATTAAAAGCTTTTCTGCACCTGTTCTTTCCAAGCTGTGTTGGTATTATCTCAGCACCAATACTTTCAAATGCAGTGGTATACTAGTCCAGGAGTTCAGTAAGAACTAGAATATTACTACAGCACCTATATATGTGCTCATTTATTTCATGCATCCTTACTTATGCATTGTTCAAGAACGAAGTCAAGTACTAGGAGGTCTCATTCTGTAAGAGCTATACTTGGCAAATAAGAATTCTGTCACAATAGACAAATTCCTAATATTTGTATTTAACTCAACCAAGCCATGGATATACAAATAAAGCATTGTTCAACCTAAAAATTGAGACCCTCTCAGTACTTAATGTATATTAAGATCTTAATTGTTACATTTATTAGTTTCTTACTTAGAGATACTAAATACGAGATGTTGAAGTTTATGAAAACAATTGATTTACAGGTAAGCTTAACTAGCCAGCATTTGCACTACATAAAAAGAAAAGGTAGGTATTCTTTTCTATGAATGTTACTTGTATAGAAGTAAAAACAAAAAGTAATGCTTGCTGGCCACCTGGCTGACCCTAATTTCCTAAACTGAAGAAATTTCTAGTTGTGTCCTCATCCAGGGAACAAACTTCTCTGGAATAAAGATACTTCAGATTGAGAAATGAGGAAGCTGTATCCTTCAGTGAACCATGGAAAATACACATCAACCTCTGGTGGACTGAACACTGCAAAACTGAGCACAAAGTTGACTGAATTTAGGTAAGAACAGACTTCATGCATTTATGGCTTCCCTAGTCCCACCTTCATTTCATTCTCATGACCCCTAGTCCACCACCAGTCAACATGTCATCCTTCCCCAAGCAGTGACAGCAACTATGGTTCCTGCTCTCTTTACCACCCAACCACATTCAGACAGCTATTTAGTTGACAATTAAACAATGTACAAGAAATAAACTTGTTGGTTTATTTTATTTTGCAAAATATTATTTTCATTCCTTATGTGTCTTCAACATATTTCATAGTTACATCAAAGTACACATTCCTCACAATATAGGTTTAAATTTCTTGCACTACATATACATTTTCATAAAGTATACAAGCATCATACCCAATTATGACTTTATCAAGTATTAACCAGTTAATATTTTCTCCAGTGAAGTTTGTCTAGGAACACCACTACATGCTGGCAAGGAGAACCTAAACTTGTAGTGGGATCACACATACCACAGCAAACTATGGGCAATGACAGAGATGTGGAAGAGACAAGCAAAGTTTTAAAGACAAAAATGAGAAGAATGACATCAGCTCTTTTGAAATAGTAATACTTGGTAACAAAGATCAATAATGAGCAGGTAGGTATCATTTCAAGACTGAAGAAATAATGGCTGGGCATATGTTCCCATGGGGAAATACATTTTTATGGAAGGCTGTGGCTGCTCTATGCAAGCTTGTGATCGTTCCTATCATGCATTTATATTTAAGAAATCTTTGTTCAAATTCCCAATTTTACCTACTGGGGATAGGCATGCAGGGGAAAAGCAGGCAGAGTTGACATAATTCCATTTTGCTTCTGACATCTTTCACATTTGCTTCATACATGTCATCTATGAATAATATCACTTTACTTTTTATTTCTTATCTGTGGTGATTTAAATGTGTAATATCACCCATACACCTCTCTCTCTCTCTCTCTCTCTCTCTCTCTTTCTCATAAACAAATTACAAAAGAAGAAAGGACTTTGCCGAAACTGGACTAGAGGTTCATATGACTTTCTGGCTGCATTTTGCCCAAGTTCTGAGAACTTAAGCAGAGTTGATTTTAAAAGTAATATTTAACAAAGAAAAAAACTTATCAGGAGAATATGAAAAGTAACAAGAGTTTGGAACAGAGAAAACAATGTCACAGGCCATAGACCACAGTGACTTCAGTAGCAATTATTTAAGAGATTACCACCAGTGAGGATGGGCCAGCTGCTCTGCAATGGGACAACAAGAGATCTGATTCTTTTGAAATAAGGGGGCCTTAAAGAAGGATGCTGAAGAAGTTTCCTGCTCCTCAATATTAGGTTTCATCCCCCCTGAATAAACAAGTTTGGCAGCCTACCTGGTACTCTTTGTGGAAGCATTAAGATATAGGAAATAGAATTATGAAGTGAGTTCCTTCTGCAAATGACTGCTGGATGATGTGAAGCTAGTTTGAAGTCCCTGTATGGAGTTCATCTGGGGTGAGGGGATGTCATGTAACTCTAAAGGTGAACTGTGGGTTGTAGTGGAGAACCCCAGCTGTTGGAGATGTCAGGATTATGGAACTGTCATCTAGGAAAGCAGCTGACTTGTCATGGTTTCTGCCAGGGAAGCAAGCATCTTAGCTGGAAGGGAAGAATTACTCAAGCCTTTTGAAGTCCAGATTATTCCATCACAAGTTCCAGTTGCTGGACATGGAGCTTCAGAATTTTATGCTTGCCCTGATGGCTTTCTGTCTGTCCAGTTGATCCTTGCTATGTCCCAATTCTTCCTTTTTAGAATGGGAATGTTTACTCTGTGTCATTATGTGTTTGAAGTATGTAACTTTTATTTTGATTTTACAGAGTTCACAATGAAGAATCTTAGATGTGACTTTGGACTTTTCAATAGTGTTGGACTGGTAAAAACTATTTTTTTTAAGCTGGATTGATTATATGTTGCATCATGTATGGCCATGAGTCTATGGGAGCCAGAGATAGAACATGTTGGTTTGAATGTGAAATGTCCCCCATAGCCTTATATGTTTATGATTAAGCCTCATACTCAATTCCCAGCTAGTGGTGGTATTTAGCGAGTGGAGTCTTTGGAAGGTGGAGTCCTGTTAGAAAAGGTATGTCACTGGAGCAAGACCTTTGGATTTTATAGTCCAGTCCTGCTTTCCATTGAAAACTTACTCCTCCTCTCTCCTTCCTCCCTGATGCTGTAGAGATGTGATGCCCAGCTGTGTGTCCCTGCTATGCCTTCCCCACCATGACGAACTGTAAGCTAAAAATAAACCCTTTTCTTCTATAAGTTGCTTTGATGCTGGTGTTTTGTTTCAGCAATAGAAGGTAACCACTATACTGTCTTTATACCTTAATGTCTTTTTATTGCTTTACTGTACTGGTTATATTTTCTAGTACAATGCTGAATACTCCTATTCCATTGTGATAGTAGATAGCCCTTTCTTGTTCCATACATGAGAAGGAAAATGTTCAGCATTTCCCCATTAAGGATAATATTGTTATGGATATTTTTTTAGCAAATATACATTTGTCCTACTTTACTGCATTTCCCCTTTTTTGTGGCTAGGTTCCAAACTTTAAGAAAAGATTTTTGTTGTTTTGTTTTCCAAAGTGAGGTCTCACTATAGCTCAAGCTGATCTGGAATTCACTATGTAGTCTCTGGGTGGCCTCAGACTCATGGTGATCCTCCTACTTCTGTGTCCCAATTGCTGGGATTAAAGATATGTGTCTATCTGAAATGTTTTATAAAAGCCTCATGCTCTACTAACTGAGCTAGCCAGGCTGAAATGTTTAAAAAAAAATACATGGGCAGGAGAGGTGCCTCAGCAGTTAGAGGTACTTGCTTATAAAACCTGACAGCCCAGGCTCAATTCCCCAGTACTCACATAAAGCCAGCTTCACAAAGTGGCACATGTACCTGGAATTAGTAGGCAGTTGCAAGAGACTCTGGCGTGCCCATTCTCTCTCTTTCTCTCTTTCTTTCTCTCTCTCTCTCCTTTCAATAAATAATCAACAAAATATATTTAAATTATTGGTTTCAATTAAGTTCAATTAAAATCACTTCATTATGGTGTTTGTGGTAGCTTGAATTTATGTTCCCCAATAGACTCAGGAGTTTATTAAAGCTTGTAACTTGGATTTCAGCTGCCTGGATGGAGGAAGTGCCACTAAGGAAAGATCCTGGGATCCAAACCTAAGGTGTTACTGGGGGTGGATCTGAATTCCAGTCTAAATTATGCAGAGTGCTTAAGCTCTGCCTGGCATTCCTAGAGTGTGCTTGATTGTGTGTAGTGCTGGCTGGTGGTTTTTCTTTTAGTGTGGATCTGTGAAAGGGAGCCAGCACTTCTGCTATCAATGGAACCTCCCTTGGATCTCTAAGCTGCAAATAAACCCTTCCTCCTATAAGCTGTGTCTGGTTTAGAGGTTCATCCCAACAGTGTGGAGCTGACTACAACAGGGTTTTTTTTTCAAAAATGCTTTGTTTTTATTTCTCTTTCCTCTTCCTTTCCTCCATTACCCTCCTGCCTTGCCCCTTTCACCCACTATAGAATTCCTTTCATCCATCACACTCCCTCCTTACCCCTTTTGCCCCATATAGACTCCTTTCAACTTTCATGCTGTTTACTTTTGTCCCCCTCCCTCTTTCTTCTCCCTTCTTTGTCCTCTCTCGTGCTTTCCTATCTACTTGCTTGCCCTACATCCATTCCTGTATCCCTTTATTTTTACAGTGTATCATTTTCCTACAGACTTTATTACTTCATTATTTCTTCAATGATAAGTAAATTCCCACTGTATATATGCACCATGCTTTCATTATCCATTCATCTGTTGATAGGTATCTTAGGGGGATTCCTTTTCTTAGCTATTGTAAATAAAGCAACAGTAAGCATGGATATGCAAGTGTGATAGTTAAGGTGCTGTCAACTTGATCTGCTTAGTAATCCACAGAAATCCCTTTCAGGTGGGTCTCAAAGGTTGCTTCCAGGAAAGATCAACTAAAGGAGGAAGTCCTTTCCCCGGAGGGCAGCCTTTCCCCCAGAGTGGGAGGGCCCACTCAGAGGGGGACTTCATATAAGGAAGCTCTGGGTGAAAAGAGTCCCTTCTATAACAATCCAACTCCACATCATCCAGTTGTAATTTCCAAGAAACACACCACATTTCAAATCCAATGAACCATTTTCTTTCTGCATTTGTTATACTTCATAGTTCCAAGTAGGCTACCAAATTGGTAATCCAGAGGGGAATAAAGCCAACTTTGAAGAGCAGAACACTCCCTGAGCATTTGTGCCCCCCACCTTCTAAGCAGTCAGCACTTTTCTTGCTGTCCTAGTACAGAACATCTTGGTCACTCCCAATGGTGGTAATCTCTCAAATAAGTGCAGCTGAACAAGCACTGTCTCCAGCCTGAAACTTTCATTTCTTTCTGTGCCATATCCTTATGCTCACACCAGTCCATTTTACAACACAACCCTACACAAGTTCTCAGGCCATAGGAAGATTGCAGTAGATCTCTCACAGAAACTGCTTCTAGTCCAGTAAAACCAAAGCTCTTCCTTCCCCTCATAAGGCATGCCTACACAGTCTACAGTTTCTGCTATGTTTAAGCCTTTAAACTCTGAGCAGAATACTCTATTGAGCTCTACTTAGAGCACTGAAAGGCATCTCGTAGATGAAGGTTTCAAATACTTTCACATTCCTCCTACAAATCAGTTCCAAAATGCCAAAGATCATACAGTTACATTTCTAGCAGTAATAGCCCCACTCCATTGGTACCAATTTTTTTTTGTAGTAACCTTTTTTTGCTGGACTAGAGCACCTGATTAAAGCAGCTGATGGGAAGAAAGTTTTGTTTTTTAAAAATTTGGCTTATAGTCTCATTGGGAAGCTCTGTGATAGCAGGGGACTACATGGTATTAGCAGATGCGAGATATTAATTTTGCCATAGCAAATGGAAAACAGCAGCAGGAACATAATCCCCTAACAGTGACAAGCTAAGGGCTAATAAACTTCAAGGTCTACCCTCAAAAACACACCTCCTCCAGCAAGGCTCCACCTCCCAAATCACCATCAGTTTAGAATTAAGAATTCAAAATGCATGAGTTCATGGGGGCCACCTAATTCAAGCACCACATTGCACCCTTGACCCCTATTAACTTATGGTCTTCCCTGATATAAAATGCAACGCATTTTGCCCAAATTGAAAAGTCTCCATAGTTTTTTCAATCCCAATACTGTTCATATATCCCCATAGTCCAAAGTATCTTAACTGTGAGCTATAAAATTTAAAAAAAAAAACACACAGAGTACACATTCACACTGTAAAAGACAGGATTGGGCATAGCATTGTAGTAGAATAGGGACATTTTTATTTCCTTATTTCTTATTACTGAATCCCTTTTTCTTATTTCACTAGCAAAGATTTTGAGCATTGTATTGAGGAAGAGAGGAGGTAGTGTGCACCCTTGTCTCATACCAGATTTTAGTACAATGGAAGGTCTATGTTTGTCATGGTATAACTCTTAAATATTTTTGGATGTTTGGAGGACCTATCTAAATATATGAATGGGGTATTAAATCTCCAGTTATGATTGTTTCAGGACCTGTGTGACAATTTATGTCTTTAATGTTTGTTTCATGAAATTGGGAGCCACAATATTTGGTACATAAATGTTTATAATTGTCGTTTCTTTCCAATGAAGTGTATCCTCTGTAGTGAGTGGCCCTCTGTTTCTCTTGACCAGCTTTAGTTTGTCATCTACTGTATCAGACACAAGATTAGATACACTCACTTGTTTTTAGTTTCTGATTGGAGGGTACGTTGATTTGTACTCTTGGACAATCTGTTTATTGTCATCTTTGCTAGCTAAGTGTGTTTCTAGGACACAACAAATATTTGGATCTTATTTAGTAATCCAGTCAGTTAGTTTATGATTTTTTATTGGTGAGGTGAGGCCATTTGTATTTAAGCTTATTATTGAAATGGTCTTTACTGTGATTACTTTAGGTGATGCTCTGATGATCTGGGTTAATGGTATTTATTTTTTGCCTAACCAGTTAGTTTTGGGAGACTGTTGTCTTTCTAGGTTGAACATGACTGATTCATTCACAGGTCTCTTATGTTCCTCTGTTACATCGTTGGTGGGTACTCTCACATGTATTGTCATGGATGTGAATTTTTCTTCATCTACCTAATATAGTTTCCCTTCAGAATTTTCTGTAAAGTGGGTTTGGTTGAACTGCCTTAATTTGGGTTTGTCTTGAAATATCATTATTTCTCCATCAATTATGAAAGATCACTTTGTTGGGTATAACACTCTTGGTTAGAAGTTGTTGACTTTAAGGATTTGCAATATATTGTTCCATGCTTTCCTGAGTTTTAAGACTGCTGATGAAAAATGTGAAGTTATTTTTATGTTCTTGACTTTGTATATGAGTTTTCACCTTACAGAATTTGGTATTGTTTCTTTATTTGGTATTTTTTACACTTGACTGATGTGTCATGGAGAGCTTTCTTTCTGGCCATGTGGTGGGGGAGGTTCTAAATGCCTATTGTGTTTGCATATCAACTTTTCTCACTAGATTTAGTAATTTCCTGCTATAATTTCATTGAATAATCCTTAAATTCCATTAGATGTTATCTCAGCTTTTTCTCCCACCCCATGGAGTCTAAAGCATGGTCTCTTAAATATATCTAAGACTTGTTCCTTGGTTTTTAAATAGGTGGCTATGTGTATTATTCTCTTACATTTATTCCATCTCTGAAACTAATGTGCCTGCATGGTCTTATCTGTTGTGATTTCTATTTGTGTTATTGTTTCTTTCATTTCCAGAATTCATGTTTGGCACTTTTTTAGTGTTTTGACTTCATTCACTTTGGAGACTGTCCTGTTAAGGTCATGAATAAATTTCTTTAGTTCATTTATCTTCTTATATGAGTCTTCTGCATGGTCATAAATATTTTTAGAAGTAAGATTCTGAATGTTTACCTATAAGTTTACTCTGATATTTACCCCATAGCAATGCTCTTGGCTTCCATTATGTTGGAGTTGAGAGACTGGGATTGGATCATGGTGGGTTGTACCTCATATTCTTGATGTTTCATTGATTTTTTTTTTCACATCTGGTCCAGATTCATCTTCTCCATTTTTCCAGCATTAATCAGGATTTCATTTTATTTTCTGGGGGGCCCTAATATGGGTCACTTCACTAGCAATGTGTTTTGTGTAGCTATTATAGCTGAGCTGCAATGGTGCCTCCCACTTACTTATCTGCAATACTTCTTATACCTAGATGAAAAAGACTTCTTGTATTAACCCTGTGAAACTCATCTATAGAGGACTGATGCTTGTTCATGGGCAGAGCCTAAGCTCCAGGAAGGCCCTGAGCTCAATCTTCAAGGGTCTCCACAAATACAGCACTGGCCTCTGTGAGTAGATGGTCTAGGAAATGCCTGCTCCCACTGTGTCCTGGTTTCTCTGTGAGCCAGTGTGCTGGGAAGAGCTTGCTCCCAAGGTGGGATGGGCAAAACCTGATCCCTTTGAGCACTGGTCTCAGCCTGTGTGGAGCCTACTTCTTCCAGGCACCGACCTCTCTGTGACCAAGTGGACCAGGCAGAGTTAATATTTTAAATGTCTTAAGACTTGAAGAAATTTCAATCAATTTTTCTGCAGTGGTTTCAGAGTACTTAGGTAATATTGGAATTGAATTACTTAAGGCTTTTGTTGGATCTGAAAATATATTATTTGGGTTTTTGTATTAAAGGTTTACTGACTAAACCATTTTCAAGAACTATAAATGCTCCAAAATGTGAACATTGATAATATATGGGTTATTGCACTATAAATAATGTTTTCATGATTTTTCTGCTATATTACTCTTCTATATTAAATATACATTTAATTTATATTTAGAAAAATAATATTCTAAATATATAAGGCAAGGCTGAAGGAACAGATTAGCAGTTAAGGCATTTGCCTGCAAAGCCAAAGGACCCAGGTTTGATTCCCCAGGACCCACATTAGTCAGATGCACAAGGAGATGCATGCTTCTAGAGTTCATTAGCAATGGCTGAAAGCCCTGGTGAGCCCATTCTCTCTCTCTCTCTCTCTCTCTCTTCTCTCTCCCCCCTCCCTCTTTCTCTGTCAAATAAGTTAATAAAAATAAAATATTTTTTAAAATTAATATATAAGACAAGAGCTATAAAACAATTTTACCTATGTTATGCAAAGCATGTGATATTATTAGTCTAAAACTATTATTTATAAGAGGTTTTGTAGATTTAAATTTAACACATTTATGTAAAAGCTCCAGTCCTGAAGGTGTGCTTGAAGCATCTATAAAATCTTAGTTAACAAACCTCCTAGAAAAGAACAAGGAAGTGATGAGTATCCTTAGTGCAAAGAATAAGAGCTCCAACTATACCAACAAACTACTTAGAAAACAAAATTCACAAAAAATATGAATTAAAATATACAAATAGGAACTTTAAAGAATAGGCAAACCCATAAAGCTAATAAATAGGAAAAGATAATCAGCCTTAATACTTAGAGACATTTAAAAGAGATCTCATTGCATTACCATCATCAATGAGGATTTCTCTATCTGACAATAGACATGTTGGTAAAAGTACAAAGTAACAGAACCACTGCTGTTTGGAACCAAAATGGATTTAATGAGTTATTAAAAAGAATTAGAGCTGAGAGATGGCCCAGCGGATAAAGCACTTGCTTGTAAAGCCTAATGGATTGGGCTTGATTCCCTAGTACCCAAGTAAGTCCAGATGCACAATGTGGCACATGTATCTGAAGCTGTTTTGCAGTGGCAAGAGGCCCTGGCTCCCATTCTCCCTTTCTTTCTTTCTCTCTCTGTCTCTCTCTCTCATGTTTGCTCTCCATCTTTTTCTGCTGTCCACCAAAAAAATAAAATAAAATAAAATAATTTTTAAAATGCATTATTATTGAAATAATTAGTTGCTATGACTAGGCATTACATACTTTCTTATTGCTGTCAACACAAGTCTTACCACAAGCAGCTCAGGGAAGGACAGACTTTATTTTTGCTTACAGTTCCAGAGGATAGAGTCTTCCATGGTGGGCAAAGCATGGCAGGCCAGAACAGGAGGTCTGAGCTATATCCTCACACCAGCAGGCAGGAAGCAGAGAGGGACAAGTGGGGCTGGACTACAAAACCTTACAGTCTGCCTCCTGCGACACACTTTCATCAGCAAGCCTTTATCTCCTAAAAGTTCCTTAACTTTCCCAAAATAGCATCACCACCTGGGAACTAAGTATTAAATGTATGGGCCTATAAGGGATAATTTACATTCAAACCACTACAGACACTGCTAGCTAAGTATGGTTGCACACACATATAATCTAAACACTCAGGAGACCAAGGTAGGAGGATTACATGTTCAAGGGCAGCTAAGCTACATGGTGAGACCATGTCTAAATTAACAAGTAAACAAACAAACAAAATTCCTATAAACCACATCTGTGTTTTTTGTAAACATGTTTTCAAATTTCTTTGGTATGTATTGAGAAGTAGAATTGTCAATCATATAGTAACTCAGGGTAACCATCTAAGGAAGTGTCCTATTGTTTTCACAAAGTGGCTGCACAACGGTATATTCCTACTACATTGTAGAATTCCACATGTCTATCTTAGCTGATTTGTACTACAGGAACAAAATAACCCAAGGATGGGTAGTTTGTAAATAATGTAAATTTATTTCTTCATGGTTCTGAGTCTTAGAAGGTCAAGATAAAGGCACTAATGGGTTTTGTCGTCTTGTCAGGGTCACTCTGCTACCAAGAAGGCATCCCGCTGTGGTGCTCTCTGGAAAAGAGGAATGCTGTGTCTTCACATGTTGGCAGATAGAAAGGCAAGTGACCCAAATGCTACATGAAGCCTCTTTCATAAGAGCTTTGCTCTCATTCATAAGGGGTGAGGAGCCCTTTTGACATAATTACCTTATTAAGATTCCACCTCTTAATATCATGTTGGTTATTGTGTAAATACCTGAATATTGGAGGGCACACATTAAAATCGTAGCTGTCCATCAGTATCATCAACAACACTTGTCATGATCTTACTCTGAATTATAGCCATCCTAATGTATGAGCAGTAGTAGCTTATCATGAAATGTGCTTTCATTTTCAGGCAACTAATGATGTAGAGGCATCCTTTCACATTTATATGTTTCCTTTGGAGAAACATTTCTGCAGAACCTCTGAAGGTTTTAAAATCAAGTTACCTTTTCATTATTGCTATAAAAAATCTGTATGCATTGTAGATAAAAGTCCTTTTATCAGATACATAATCAGAAATGTTTTCTCCCATTCCATAGCTATCTTTTTTAGTTTCTTTTTGTAAATATTTTTACTTTTGATTTATGGTGTGCTAGGGGCATTCTGCCTGTGGAAATGAACTCCAGACACATGAGCTACTTTGTGCATCTGGCTTTATGTTGGAACTGGGGAATTGAACCCAGGCCAATAGACTTTGCAAGCAAGCACCTATATCCCCTGAGCTATTCCCACAGCCTTCTTTTTACTTTCTCACTGCTATCCTTTGAAGCACAAAAGTTTCTAATGAGATCTGACAAGTCTGTTTCTTTATGCTGTTACTCTTTTTTTCTTTTTGCTGTAATACCTGTCATTCTTCACTTCACTTAACAAGTTATGAAGATTTTTCATGTTTTCATCTAGAGTTGAGTAGCTTTGGTACCTATATTTAGGTCATTGATCCAAAGGAGTTACATATAGTATGAGATAAAGGTCCAATATTTTTATTCCTACGGGGCTATTCAGTTGTCCTTGAACCATTTATTGGAAACACTATTCCTTCCCATTAAATGGTCTTGCACACTTACTAAAAATTGCATAACCATAGATGTATACGGTTCTTTTATATCTATTAATTCTGTTCCATTGATCTATCTGTCCTTTTGCTAGTACAAATTCTGTGCTATTGAACTGCATTTGTAACAAATGGTATTACCACACTGTTTGATCACTTCTGCCTTGTAGGAAGTTTAGAAATCTGAAGATTTCTCTCCTATTTTGCTCTTTTTCAAAACTGCTGTAGCTATTCTGCGTTCCTTACAATTCCATATGAATTTGAGAACCAGTGTCTAAAGCTTTACAAAGCTGATTTGCTGAAGTTATGGAAAGAATTTTAATGAATCTATAGATTAGTTTATTACCATCATAACAATGCTAATGCATAAACATGAGATGTTTTTCCATATCTGTAGATCCTCTCTTTGAATAGTGTCTCATTTTCAGCATCTAATGCTGTTTGTTGGACAGTCCACTTATTATTTTCATGCTATTTGTAACATTTCTTGATGTAATATCTCACTTATTGATCATTATCTCTTCCCTCTAGAACTGTTTTTAGGAATAAATCTAGATTCGTCCATGTAACTCATTTCTCAAGGCTTTAGCAGAGCGGCAGAAAGTGCTGCTGAATTCATCAGGTTGTTCTAGCTGTGGTGGCAGCATAATAAATTACCTCACACCTCAGCGGAGTAAAATGATAACTACTCTTAGTTTTCTAAATCTTCTATTTTCAGGACTGAATCAGTTTAGCTCCCCTCTGCCTCTCTGCATTTCACGTGGGGCTGTTCAAAGGCAGAGCCTGGAATCAGAGGGCTGCTCACTTGTCTGTCTGAGGATGGCTTTGTCAGTCAGGTCAAACTTAAGCTAGTGGCAGCCGCAGTACTTATGTATGATCTCTCTATGTGGCCTCAATCTATATACAGGAAAAAAAAAAAGCTCCCATTTTTCCATCTACAGTCACACTCACAATACTTCACCTCAGACACCAAATAAATGGTGAAAATCAACTGTCTTTCTCTGTATTGACCTCAGAACTCTATATCAAAAGTGTATGTTATTTTTCCCACATTAACCAATTCTCTTGAACCAGCTGGGTATTCTACTGTTCAAGTCTATTCGACACAAAGCAGAGTTAAGGTAGACCCATAGGCTAAGTCTCACGGGCTCAGACTCAGAGAACTTCCCTTTTCCCCTCACTTCACAAGAAGTTATAAGTAGTAGCTTGCAAAGTTACATCAGGTTCCGTCTGATTTTGTTGCTATTAATCAGTGGTTCCCACAAGCTATGTTCAACATTTATAGTTTGCTAGAGTAACTCGAGAACCCAGAAAAACAGTTCATTATTATTACCCATTTATTACAAAACACAAGACAAAATTCATTTTATATTAATCTTTTTAATATTTATATTTATTTTCAATCAGATAGGGTGATGTATAGAGAGGGGAAACAGAGAGAATGGGCACATGCTCCACTTCGTGCAACTGGCTTTAAATGTGTATTGGGGAAACAAACCTGCGGTGTTTAAACTTCTCAGGCAAGGACATTAACTGCTGATCCATCTCTCCAGCCCAAAGTTAATTTTAAATCACAAAAATCAATAGTTAGGGGTTCGATCGATAGCAGGAGCAGAGAGCGACCCCGACCCCAGAGAGCGCTGAGCAGCCCCGCCTAGCTACCATCACACCCCGGGGGAGCCGGGGAGCCGCAGCCACCCAGTCACCACCACCCCGTCACCGGAACCCTAACCCAGCAGCCGCCCGCACCAAGCCGGGCACCATGGGCAGAGTGTGGAGAGCGGTGGCCCAGGCAGCCTGGCGGCCTCACATCAGGGCACCTACTGGCGGAGACAAGAAGGTCATCGCAAGGAAGGTTTTGGGAACAGTAAAATGGTTCAATGTAAGGAATGGATATAGTTTCATCAACAGGAATGACACCAAGGAAGATGTATTTGTACACCAGACTGCCATAAAGAAGAATAACCCCAGGAAGCACCTTCACAGTGTAGGAGATGGAGAGACTGTGGAGTCTGATGTTGTTGAAGGAGGAAAGGGTGCGGAGGCAGCAAATGCTACAGGCCCTGGTGGAGTTCCAGTTCACGGCAGTAAAGATGCAGCAGACCGTAACCGTTATAGACGCTATCCACGTCGTAGGGGTCCTGCACGTAATTACCAGCAGAATTACCAGAATAGTGAGAGTGGGGAAAAGAATGAAGGATCGGAGAGCGCTCCTGAAGGCCAGGCCCAGCAACGCCGACCCTACTGCAGGCCAGGCTCCCACCTGACTACAGGAGGAGGCCCTAGGACGTCGACCACAGTATCCCACCTCCTGTACAGGGAGAAGTGATGGAGGGTGCTGACAACCAGGGTGCAGGAGAGCAAGGTAGACCAGAGAGACAGAATATGTATCGGGGTTATAGATCACGATTCCACAGGGGTCCTCCTCGCCAAAGACAGCCCAGAGAGGATGCAATAAAGAGGACAAGGAAAATCAAGATGACGCCCAAGGTCAGCAGCCACCTCAACGTCGGTACTGCTGCAACTTCAATAACCGACACAGACACCCAGAGAACCCTAAACCACAGGAAGACAAAAGTAGCCGAGATCCACCAGCTGAAAATTCGTCAGCTCCCCAGGCTGAGCAGGGCGGGGCTGGGTAAATGCTGGCTTACCTTCTTTACCATCATCCTATTTAGTCATGCAACAAGAAGAAATGAATATGAAATTGCAGCAATAAGAAATGAACAAAAGAAATCAGGTGTAGTGGCTCGCTCCTTGTGAACCGTGGGTTGCAGTGGAGACCCAGGGGAGATGCTGGGACCACGAGATGGCTGCCAAAGAGTGCTGCTGGTTTGATGAGGTTTTCCAGGACTGTGTGAGTAGCCCAGCTGGAGGGACGAATTGGAACTCCAGAGGCTTGTTGCTGGTTAGAATTATGGAACTTGGAGACTTGTCACTGACTAGAGTCGTTGGACTTGGAGTTCCAGAGTTTGATGTTTGCCCTGTTTAAATCTTGTATTTGTTGAATATTCCTTTGCTATGCCTGACGCCATCTTTTGCAGTATGAATGTTTATTCTGTGCCATTATGGGGTTTGGGGGGATTTTTTTGGTATTATGGCTCAGTTAAAAGATCTTGCACTATGGAGATGTTAGAACATCGTTGGGTTTGGTAAAAACTATGGGGACTTTTAAAGTTGGACTGAATGCATTGTTTTTTACATCATGTATGTGTATCAGTTTATAGGGGCCAGGGGCAGAATGTGGTTGTTTGAATCAGGTGTCCCCCATAAACTTGGGTGTTCTGAATGGTAGGTTCCCAGCTGATGGAGATTTGGGAATTGAGGCCTCAGGCTTATGGGTTTTATAGCCAGTTTCCCTTTGCCAGTGTTTGGCATAGTCCTGTTGCTATTGTCCACCTTATGTTGGCCAGGGGTTGATGTCCACCATCTGCTCATGCCATTTTCCCCTGCCATCATGGAGCTTCTCCTTGTGTCTATAAGCCAAAATAAACCTCTTTTCCCTACAAGCTATCTTTGGTTGAATGATTTCTACCAGCCATGTGAACCTGACTACAACACACCTATTGTCAGTAGCAGAGAGTCCTCGGTTAGATGGAAAAATATAATCTGACTGCATGCCATTTCAAGAGTGCCCCAAAATATAGAAACACAAGAAAACTTAATATTCACCTAATATGTCTTCAGTTGTCAAGAACTCTTCAATGAGTAAACCAGAGTCTATTTCCTATGAGGCTCACATTGCAGGGTGGGATTTTGACCATAAACAAACCATGTTATATAACACTGGTGAGGAAAAGAAGCACTCAGAATGAAGCCATATAGAGGACAGAGAGTTTGATGGATGGGACAGTGCTAGTATTCTAGGCAGATTTCTCAGGGATTCCTCATTGGTAAACAGATGTGTAAATGGATTAAAGGATTGAGCCACCTGGGTACTGCAAGCTGAAAAGTACTAAGGCCAGGAGATGGAACTTGATGTGACATATGTAGTTAATTACAAGTGGCAGCAGAAGGTGAAGATGACTGAAGTTGAGTATGCAAGGAAGGAAGTGGCAGAGGCCAGATCATGTAGGGCTTTAAACAACATTGTTAGGCAAAATAAGCCAGACAGAAAGATGAATGTCACATGATCTAACTTATATGTGGAATCTAAAAAAATTATTCAATTTTATATGAGGAGAGAGTACAGTGGTGGTTGTAGGGACTTAGGATATAGAAGAAATGAGGTGTTGGTCTACGTGTACTAACTTTCAATTATAAGGTAAACAAGGTTTGAGGTTTTAAGATATACCATTGGGTGTGATGAGTGTGCTAATTTGATTGTGATAATCATACAATGAATACATATCAAATAATCACATTGTATACTTTGCATAGATTCAGTATTTGTCGATGAAATATTTTATATTAAGAAAATGGATGGGGAAAGATCTTTATGTACTTCTGTTGTACCACAGTTGTGCCCAGAATACAAAATAGAGAGAATAGAGATGTCCTTGCCTCTTGAATCTTTTGCTGCATCGTTTTTCTGTCTGAAATATTGGTTAGAGTCACTGAAAAGGTCTCTTCTTGATCTGACTCACATAAGGTTTCACCTAGCCATGCAGTTCTCAGCCTTGAGTGGCCATCTTTGTAAGTTGTTATTACCAAGAGTCCTGATAAGTCAGTTTAGCAATAACCTCACACTGGTATCTGATTCAGTTCCTCAACTTCATTTATAAAGTTGAACATGTCCAACATACCCCTTGGGCATATTCAATCATTGCTGCCTTTTCTAACCAGTGTCTCCTTCTCTCAGGAACTTTTCATCACAGACAGACTCTGCTTTGCTCCTTGACTACAAGCCCCCAGGTTTTCTTGTTGTGTTGTGAATTGAGTCTGGTTCTGTCAAGGTCTCTTTTTATTTGCTACAATAGTTCATGAGTAAAATCATTTCATGGATTTCATGACTATGTAGCTAATACTCTTTGACATCAAAAAGCATTAAAGTCAAAGTTTGTTCTTGAAAACTCAGGCTTATGTGGAGCCATGAAAACAACTCATCTCATAATTTCTTTCCTGTTATCTTCTTTAAAATCCATGATCTTTTCTCTGCTCTTCAGAATTAAATTTAGAACACTACGTGGCTGGACAGATTTTGGTGTATCATTTGGTGAATGAATCACTGAATATTCATGCACATAACAATTTCTGGCTGGGTCCTTGGCCAGCAACAAGTTTGTCCAATTGCACTTAGCATAACAAACCCCATGTTATCTCTCTGCCAGGCTGTCAAAGTCATCTCTGGAAGAATTTATTACACCACTGTTTCCCAATGTTCATTTTAGTGTTTAGAAGAAAAGTATTGATTTGGAGGGGGTTAAGATTGGTAGTTTTCCTGTGCATTTCCCATGTTTTCACCCTGTTAAGTTTAGCCTTATGAAATTTAGCAAATGATTTATTTGTCACAATTCAGCTACAAATAGAATATTCACTCCCTAATTTGAAAATTTATGTCATTCTCTTCAATGAGTCAATTGACTGTAGAGATTGCCACACCCCACAGCTTTCAGAGCTGTGCTGAGTATAGTCAGGAGAAAGCCTCCTTTTCATCACTGAGCATAGCATTTCCAATACAAGAAAATAATGAAAGTCCTAGACTGGAGGCTGTCTGCAGGTGTTGAGAGGAGCATATTGTACTTGCAACACTAAGGTTTACTCTCATGATCGCATGGCATGTATCAGTGCCTGCAAGTAGGTATGGGCAAGCAGGCAGGGGGAGTCAAAGCGCTTATGCTTACTCCTGTTTTTTCTTTCTCTTAGAAGTGGATTTGGTTACATGAGATTTTCCTGATTCTTTCTCTTAGTAACTGATAGAAGGAAATACTTCTTTCCCAATTCTGAAGTTTTACTGTTTTGATATTGTGAAAAAGAGTTCAACTAGACTAACTCTCCCCCTTACCTCACTTGTTCTAATTATATATAATGAACAGGATCTGACTGGCAAGTTTAGAGTAATGGTAATCAGATAATGGATTGATTGTGTATGCTCTTCTCCACTCACCTTTCTTGAGAGAAGTGCCCCAGGAGAGCAATGCTACCCTCTGCTTTCTGACCATGGTCCTAGGCCTGTCCTCTTATCCCCCAGATCAGAAATGAGCCTAATTCTGGGTCCCAGTGACTATCTCCATAGTTGCTTCCTTATGAAGAATGACATGCTAGTCTTCATTTTATCCTCTTCTACTTTTGTTCTTCAAATTACTCAGAAGCCTCCTTGGGAAGAAGGGTGCTATTTATTGGCACCATCTCAAAGACCTCAACTGTAACTTTTGAGCAGTTCTATAAATATAGAATGTAGAAATCTAGTTACCCACCATCATTACAAGGAGAAACAAGTTTATGCCAGTTGGCTAAAATGGCAAAGTCCAGCAATTGTCTGCCCATCAAAACACTTTCTTCAGGAAGAGCCTGAAGCAAATGGGAGAAACTGGTCAGAATCATACTTATAGGAATTCAGGTGAGGATAAGTAACTTCTGTGGAAATAGATGAGAGGGAACCTTTAATTTTCAGAACAAAACACAAATAAATTGCAAGCAAATTTTGTTGCCATGGCCAGCATGGGACAGTCCTAAATGACACTTGCTTGCTGACCACTCATCTTCTTGGGCAGCAGCTGCAAAGGGTAAGCCTTGCTCTTACATGTCAGTCCATAGTCTATACTTCAGCCTGTTAGCTGCTAAAGGCAGTGAAAGTCTGGAATCCAAGGGGTTGGACTCTTGTACCATCAGTGTATGCAGTGTAAGCTGTTTTCTCACAATATATAGTGCGCAGAAATCCCTGCCTCACTTGGCTCTGGGGTGAAAAACATCAGTGGCCTTAGATATTTCAGAAGAAACTATGGCAGATTGAAACTACCAAAAATAGTCACAATATTATTTCTAATCCTACTTGCTCTTCCAGAACTTTGCTACTTTCCATCCCAAGCTGGATTCTATTCAATACCCCATCCCAGGTCCGGATAAGGCTTTCTTAAGTCCCTGATTGTTTAATATGAAGAGAACAGTGCTGAGATATAAAAGACAGCATAAAAATATAAAATATAAAACAATATCAAAGAGCTTTTCTCTGGCTGTTTATTGGGTTGAAGTGTCCTTGGAACTCAGCCATCAGCTTATAAGGAAGCTATGAAACAAAGTTCGTGTGTGTGTTTTACCACACAGAGCTACTTTGTAAATGGGGGTATTAGGAAAATCTTCTGTTCTAAGACTTAGTCTTGGACTGTTGTTCCTGACTGTTCTCAAGACATGTGGAATTTTTAGTGTGATAAGAGTGTCTAACAAGGGCTGGAGAGATGGCTTAGCGGTTAAGCGCTTGCCTGTGAAGCCTAAGGACCCCGGTTGGAGGCTCAATTCCCCAGGACCCATGTTAGCCAGATGCACAAGGGGGCGCACGCATCTGGAGTTCGTTTACAGAGACTGGAAGCTCTGGCGCGCCCATTCTCTCTCTCTCTCTTTCTCTCTCTGCCTCCTCTCTGTCGCTGTTAAATAAATAAATAAACAAACAAAAATATTTTTAAAAAAAAGAGTGTCTAACAACACAGAACTCCTCAATCTCTTGGAATTTCCTGGGTGATAGGAATACCTTTCATTCTAATGAATCGTCTCTTAATGGGTCCTGGATGGGGGATTATATCAAGGAAGACAAAACCATGATTATAATCTTGGTTCGATCAACCCACCCACATCCTCTGGAGAAGGGAGAGGAACTAGAGATTGAGTGAATAATTGATCATGTCTATGTGATGAAGTTTCTGTGAAGATCCCTGAAAGAAGGTCCAGGCATGCTACACAGTAGCTTTCCATCACAAAATATCTGAGGTAACCAACTTATAAAGAGAAAAAAAAATATTTTGAACCACAGTTTTGAAGGCTTAAGGCCATGCTTGGTTAGCTCATTTGCCTTTGGCCTTTTGGAAAGGCAGCATAGTGCTACAGGAAACTTGCAGTGGGGCAAAGCTGCACACTTCATATTGGCCAGGAAGGAGAGAGAGAGGGAGAGAGAAAGAAATCCCCAATGACCTGAGATTTCTTCCCACTTGCACCCACCTCTTAAAGATTCCACCAGATACTAATAACGCTAATCTAGGGACCAAACGCTTAATACATGGGCTCTTGGGGACATTCCAGATCTAAACTATAGCAGTTGGTAACCATATCCTCATGCTAGGGAGGCTGGTGTACCCTAAATCCATGGGACAGAAACTGCTGCACTTGAGAACTTTCTACATACTTTTGTATATGACTCTGCATCTATTGATTTTTTTTCATTATTTAAGACCTTTATTAACAGGTGTTTGCAGTTTGTGGAGATTTTTTAAAAAACTTTTTATTACAAATTAAAAATGAAGTTCTTAAAAACATCAACTTGACCAGATATGCAACAATTTAAAAACCTTTAAAGATGTATTGAGAAAACCAGGCATTTTTTTTTAAAGCGCGTTTGTCATTACCAAAAAGAGACATCTTTAGGTAAAAATAATGAAAATCTCATGCTGCATAGATGATGCAGATATTTCTAGTTTATCTAGTCAATGGGCAAAAAGCAATCACTTAAGGTCTTCAGTTCTAACCTTTTTGTTCTTTTTTTGTTTAGTTTTCGGAGGTAGGGTCTCACTCTAGCCAAGGCTGACCTGGAATTCACTATGTGGTCTCATGCTGGCCTCCAACACTCAGCAATCCTCCTACCTCTGCCTCCCAAGTACTGGGATTAAAGGTGTGTGCCACCTGGCCTGGCTCTCTTAATTTTTTTTGATAAAATACTTTTATTTCTTTTTTGAGGGAGGGTTTCACTCTAGCCCAGGCTAACCTGGAATTCTCTATGTAGTCTCAGTGTGGCCTTGAACTCACAGTGATCCTCCTACCTCTGCCTCCCAAGTGCTGGGCTTAAAGGTGTGTTGCAGTCAGATTCGCATTGCTAGTAGAAATCACCCAACCAAGAGCAGGTTGTGGGACAACAGAGGTTTATTTTGGCTTAGAGCCTTGAAGGGAAGCTCCACAATGGCAGGGAAAACAATGGCATGACAGAGAGTGGACATCACACCCTGGCCAGCATCAGGTGAACAGTACCAACATGATAGTGTGCCAAACACTGGCAAGGGGAAAGTGGATATAACACCCATAAGCCCGCCCCCAACAATACACTCCCTCCAGGAGGTGTTAATTCCCAAATCTCCAAATCTCTATCAGCTGGGAACCTAGCATTCATAACACCTAAGTTTATGGGGGACACCTAAATCAAACCACCACATTCTGCCCCTAATCCCCATAAACTAATATCCATACACAATATAAAATACAATGAATTCAGTCCAATTTTAAAAGTCCCCATAATTTTTATCAATTCCAATGATGTTCATACATCCCCATAGTCCAAGGTCTTTTAGTTGAGCCATAATACCAATAATAATAATAATAATAATAATAATCCCCCAAAACCCATAATGGCACAGAATAAACATTCACAGTGCAAAAGATGGCATCAGGCATAGCAAAGAAATACTCAAACAATACAAGATTTAAAACAACCAGGACAAATATCAAACTCTGTAGCTTCAAGTCCAACAACTCTACCCAGTGACAAGTCTCCAAATTTGATAATTCTAATCAGCAACAAGTCTCTGGCATTCCACTTCTGCCCCTCCAGCTAGGCTACTCACAGTCCTGCAGAACTTCACTGGGGGCTGCCAGCTCTCCTTGGCAGCCATCACGTGGTCCTGGCATCTCCAGTAGGTCTCCACTGAAATCCACAGTTGATCCTCATGGCTTCATGGGGTCTCCATGTAGGCAACCAGCAAACCTGCTTCATACTGCCCATGGCCATTTTCAAAATATAAGAC
Organism: Dipus sagitta; assembly: GCA_036346955.1. NCBI lineage: Eukaryota > Metazoa > Chordata > Mammalia > Rodentia > Dipodidae > Dipus > Dipus sagitta. Next base: position 70,243,528 of record CM070778.1, on the reverse strand, counting down.
CGTGTTGCAAACTCAATGACCCTCTCTTTCCTGTATTTCTTATACTCCACAATACCAGGTAGGATGCAAATTTGTTAATCCAAGGGAGAGGGAATAAAGCAGACTTTGAAGAACAGGACACTCCTTAAGTACTCAGGCCCCTTCAAAAGAGTCTACATTCTTCTCATTGCCCCAGTGAAGGTCAGCTGGCCCAGTCTCAAAGGTTGTAATCTCTCAATTGCAGCTGAATGGTCAGCAGTTCACCCAAAGAATTTTTGGGGTGTGTGTGTGTGCTATATCCCTCTGCTCACACCAGTTCATTTCTACGCAGAGCAACCCTGCACAACTTCTCTAGACACAGGCATAACAGCAAGCTTTTCACAAAAACTGCCTCTAGCCTTGTCCAAGCAAATCTCTTTCTCACCCTCATAAGCCAAACTTCACAGTCCATAGTTCTTATTGCATTCAGGTCTTTCAACTATGACCAAAATAGTCCATCAAGATATACTTACAGCACTGCAAGGCTTCTCTTAGGTCAAGGTTTCGAATCCTTCCACATTCCTCTTGAAAATCAGCTCCAAAGGCCAAAGCCACAGTCAGTTGTCTTGCAGCAGTCCCACTCCTGTACCACTTCACTGGTGCAGTCAGGTTCACATTGCTGGTTTAAATCACCCCACCAAGAGCAGCTTGTGGGGGGGGGGAGGTTTATTTTGGCTTATAGGCTTGAGGGGAAGCTCCATAATGGCAGGAAAAATGATGGCATGCGCAGAGGGTGGACATCATCCCCTGGCCAACATAAAGTGGACAATAGCAACAGTAGAGTGTGCCAAACACTGGCATGGGGAAACTGGCTATAACACCCATAAGCATGCCCCCAACAATACACCTCATCTAGGAGGTGTTAATTACAAAATCTCCATCAGCTGGGAACCTAGCATTCAGAACATCTAAGTTTATGGGGGCCACCTGAATGAAACCACCACAAGGTACAATCATATTACTGCATTATTTACAGATTTGAGTTTATTTTAACCACTTTTTCTTTTTTCATTTTAACCATGTTATTACATTTCTTTTGATATAACTTTTTGGGCTTGTTGAACTTCAACTTTTTCTTTGCCTTATTCTTCTTATTTGAATATTTAGTCTCTTTTCGCTAATTTTATACCCCCATTTTTTAAGATTACAAAAGTACTACATGATAATTTTATTAAGTAGTACAAATAATACAACCACTTGATGATAAGCAGAATTCCAAAAGTCCCTCAGATTCCTAGCCCCTGAATATACGTTCCTCTTGAAGGTAGTAGACTAGAGAGGCCGTGGGCCTGGCTCAGAGATATAAATTGCCATGTTATGATAAATCCTATGAAAAGTCACTAAGAGTTAAAAATAGTCCTGCAAGAAAATGAGGACTTCAATTCTGCAACCACAAGTCACAAGTTCTTGCATGAAAATCTCTAGCTCTGGACAAGAATTCAGTTGATGGACACCTAGTCTCTGGCCAGTGAGATCTTTGGCAGAGAGTCCAGATATGCCATGTGCAGATCTCTGACCAACAAAACTGTGAACTAATAAATAGTAGTTTAAAACAATACCCATTGTACAGTAAGAACTAAAGCAGAAGCTGACATTGTTTTTAGCCTGAGCACCTGGAAGGAAGGAGCTCTGACAACCAAGGTGGGGAATGCTGCAGCAAATGTCATGGTGAGTATCTTCTCCCTAATAGGAGAGACAGGACAAAGCTGAGAGAGGTGACAGCCATTGTGGAGCTAGAAGAGACAATGAGCCTCAATTATAAAACTCTATCCACAGCCAGGCATAGTGCCACATACCTTTAATCCCAGAACTTGGGAAGTAGAAGTAGGAAGCTCATTGTGAGTTCAAAGCCAGCCTGGAACTACATAGTGAATTCCAGGCCATCCTCTGCTAGAGCAAGACCCTACCTTAAAATACTTTAAAAAAATTCTATTCACAAAGTTTCCAAAATCTATACTTGTTCCCTCACTGCTCCACAGTCATTTCCGTGCTAACAATGGGTATGTTTTCTCAAACAAGTGGAAATATACTTAATGAAAATGTGGGATTGCTACTGCTTTTTGAAGTCCTCAAGTAAGTGCAATGCAATAAGCACAGAATTAATTTCTTATAATAATGCTTTCAGTAAGGACATTTTTTGGTCTTTTAAGAAATGTACATTTGCTGAACATTAGTGATGCATGATGGTAAGGAATGCAATATTTTCCAAATAATAAATGCCTCCTACCAGAGGCTTCAGCAGAACTACCTGCCTAGGGAGCAGTCTATTAATCCTACACAACACACAATCCCAGAGAGCATCTAGTGACCCCACACCACACACAAACCCAAAGACATCTAATGACCCACACAACACAAGTCCAGAGAATATGTAACAACCCTGAAACAACACACAAGTCCAGTGAGCATCTAATGACCCCACAATCACACAAGCTTAGAGAACATCTAATGACCCCCACAACACACAATCCAGAGAACATCTAATGACCCCATAGGTCACACAATCTCAGAGAACATCTAATGGCCCACACAACATACAAACACACATCTCCATAATATGAAATAATAAATACTTCCTATCCAATAAAGAATGAAGATATCTTCTGCTATTTCCACTTAAAGTCATCCAAAGGGAGCTGCTAACTCTGGTATTGTGTGATGAAGAATTTAACCCTGCCAAAAGACAGTTCTTGCCTTTGACATGGTGGGAGGCATTCTCCAGTCTTTGGAATGTCCTTCCTAAGTGGGGTATCTTAATTTATGTGGAAGCTTTGTGTGACTTAGGGTAGAAGCTTTGTGTCACATAGTGTCAGCTATTCCCCTAGATGAACTGTAGTTATGAAAGCATAAACTGCGTTATAAGCAGAAGCTTCTCTGCCTGTATTTTGTATGTGTCTCCTTTACTTTAGGTCAGATTCTTGCATAGCTCTGTATAGACCTGTTAATCATTGAAATGGTGGCTTTGGGAGGTACAGTGTCAGCTCTGCCTCTAAGTTAGCCAACCACAGGTCTATGCGATTGAGTCCCAGCACACTTGCTAGCACCATGGCTGAGTTACACAGAGACATGTAACAATATGCATGTATTTGGGAATATTTGTTGCATATCACTCCAGGCAGGGTTTATACTATGGACCCCATTATGAGAGAACACATGGAAGTTGTGTGTTTTAAACTCTGGTGCTCTAACCATCTGTCTGTCACCTAGTATGAACTGTATGTAACTGCTTTGCTACAATAAGCTATAATCATGAGTACAGTAATTTTTATAAATCATATCAGAACTTCTAGCAATTTATCACAACTCAGGGTATTCTTAGGTATGAACACAGAAGCCACAGATAATAAGCAGAAAAAGCAGTCTTCATGAGACAGGTAAATAACATGACCTGGGAAAGCGGCTTGGGAAGCAGTACTTAAATATAGCCTCACTTTTGTAATTTAGAATATACCTTATGAAGATGTCAGCCTTACATTAGCCTACAAAGATATTGACATCAATGTTTTTATGCAGTGAATCTTTACAACACGTTTTAATTTCTCAAACCTTAAATACATACAATATTCAATGACACGTGAACTAACTGGAATAAACAACAGTTCTCAATGCTCGATATCTGACCAGAGCATCTCAACTTTTAAGATCCTACCTTCAGAACACACCTGAAAGCTCTATTTTTGTCACTTTTTATTTTAAAATAATTTCTTAATTTTGCTGTGTGTGTGTGTGTGTGTGTGTGGTTATATTCTTTTATTCCCTTGCCCCTGCTCCCATTACCCTGAGTGCCCTCTTCAGTGAGGTTATGGTATTGACTATGGGGTCATGGAAGCCTTAGTCTGTCCCTGTGGGGCAACAGGGGGATGAGGCCTCAGGATAGTTCTACACACTCTGTGCCTTTTACAATCTGAAAGCTCTATTTTGACCAGTTTTCTTCTTAGTTTTAGAAGCAAGGGAGGGGTGACACATCTTGTCATGCAGAAGAGCAGAGACTGGATCCTCCCACTCTTCACTTCAGTTTCTCTAGTGTTGCTGTATCTGCTCAGAATGTTTTCAAGGGGTAGAATAAAATACCATGAGAAAGATGCTTTCTCTGATGACTCCAAGCATGAACCTGTACTTACTCACTATTCATCCTCTGAGATTCAAGTCAGTACAGACAAATGTTGGTCATTGCAGACCTGAATGCAAAGGTTTGGTGTAAGGCTGAGCCCCTCAATGTTGCCAATGTAGAGTTAGATCCAAATCTCATCTGATGTTTACTTTGTTTCAAACCAGTGAATGGCCTGAAGAAGAAAGAGTTCCTGCAAAAGCAGGGAGGAAAGATGTAAGAAATATGAAGAAAACAATCTAAAAGACAGGAGGGAGAAAAGCAAAATCAATATTAACTTGCGCTTACTTTAATTTATGTTGATTCTAATTCACTCTAAAACTTGCTTTCTAAAGCAAAGATAAGAAAAAAAATGTTTCAGTAATCTATAAACAGGTTTTGGGGATATTTGCTAAGGAGACAATCCTAAGGTCATATTTATCCATGTTTGAAGTGTTAATTGAGCTGAATTAATTCTGATATGAAATCTTCACACATGATAATATCTATGTGAGAAGGAACAGAATATTAGTGATAAAAAATCTCTTAACTTCAATGATAATAATGCAGGAGAGAGATGAGTGGGATTAGGACTCCCACACTAACAGCTCTGAAGTCTTTTTCATGTTAGCCAATAATTGAAAATACAAAATCAGAGAAGGGTAAATTGTGAGATTTAGTTTGGGGAGAGTTAAGATAAGAAAGAAAGCAAAGCAGGGCAACTCCCAAGCCAATAACAGTTCTTTCCCTTCCCATTCTGTCTGGAGAGGAGGAAATCGCCCTCACTTAGCGCAAAGTCTCTCTCTCCATGGATAAAGCTTCCTGGGAGAAGAGAAAAGGTTGAAGCATTCAGGCCCATTTATGTGAACCACACATCCAATTAGAATGAGCCTCATCACCAGGCTCAACTGTATAGAGAGGAACATGATTGGCAAGTGGGCCCAGGAGGAACAGTGACTTAGGAAGCATCATCTATGGTTGAGGAAGAGAAACGAAGCTTTTAAGGTTGCTGAGGAGGGATTAGGAGGTTGTTGCTTACAGATATCTTGGATAAGACTGGATCAGACTCTAGTTCTAGGCCCATCAGAGAAGACAAGATGGTATCCATGCTTCTGGGAGCCAGTCTTAGTTAACTACCTATCAGGAAAAGGCTGCCTTATTTCTAAGCCATATTAACACAATTATTTTTACTATTATATAAACTATATTGGACCTAGAATTTTTCCTTTATGATCATGAATTTAAATTTCACTGTGATAATTAGGCTTCAAAAATAACAGAGAAACAGTATGCAAGTTAATTATGAGACATAAACAGTTAAGTTTAGTGAAGTCAACTCAAAATCTTTGCTAGCTTTTTGCCCTCACTGACCAAGTAAATTATCCCACTGTTTAGCCCTGTTAAGTTCAAATCATAGTAATATCTCCAATTATCAAAATAAAACCTTAAACCCAAAGCAAGTACATGGACTACTCCCATAAGCATAGAGGACATAATGAGTCAAAATATATACCCAAAGCTGGAGAGATGGTTTAGCAGTTAAGGCACTTGCCTACAAAGCCTAAGGACCCAGGTAAGATTTCCCAGGACCCATGTAAGATGGATATGCAAGGTGGAACATGTGTCTGGAGTTTGTTTGCAGCGGCTGTAGGCCATGGCGTACCCTTTCTCTCTCTCTCTCTCTCTCTCTCTCTCTCTGTCTTTCCCTTCCTCCCTCCCTCTTTCTCATAAATCAAGCAATAAATAAATATTCCCAAAGGACATTCCTGGAAAAAGAGACATCTGTATGTGACTGTGTGATGTGATCTGGGTTGTCGGTCTCTGAACCTGGGACAGGGAGCTTTTTGTGCAATTACCGTACCTTGGGCCTTCTTTGTCTTCTTCAATTATACCTCGGCTATCTGGAAGGGAGCATCCCAGGGGGGTTACTTGGCTCTTTGTCAGAGCTGTCAGGAAAGAAAGGGAGAGGCTGGGTGAGGCCTGTCAGCTCTTTACAACAGCTACGAGAGACCGTGTACCTGGCAGATTTTGGTTCTCACACTGGCTCCGCTGTAGACATGAAAAGAAATTCCAACCATCTTCTTAAGGCCAAAGTGGTACACAGAAAACCAGTGCCCTGGACTCAGGGGAAATACTATATGTGGGTAATTTCTTCTCATTTAAATATAATTAAATAGCAAAAAAATTATTTTTTAAAAATCCTCTTGAAAATAGGACAATTAGTCTTGTTATTAGCCACAATGAAGTACCAGATAAGACTTCTTATAATAAACATATAGAAATGTAAACAAAATACATGTAACAACTATCATCAGGCCATGTAACAACTATCATCAGGCATTGGATAATTTCCAAATTGCCATCAGCTGGGGACTGTCATTCAGAACACCTAAGTTTATGGGGGACACCTGAATCAAACCACTACAGGTCTTAGCCAGCAGTGGGCTCTGTAAGCTTTACAGCTGGCCAGTCAGGCCAAATGTACTAACTGGTGCAATGCTGGAATATCTTTTATGGGGGAAACCAACTGCTCTCTGATTGGACTTGAGGCCTGCTCCATGGGAGGAAATTCATGGCTGGTACTGAAAACCTAGTGAAAACCATATGGCTCAGGAAGTCATAAGCCCTGGGTTTGGGGAGGCACTACTACTGTTTTCTGGCTAAATGCATATATTAATTATGTCCACCAAACGGCCCTCTAAATACCTATGTTTATGTCCATATATTGATGCTACTCTCACTTTGGGTTAGAGAAGTTTCTTTTTTCAGATGGTGGTGACCAATGGGGCAACTCAAAACTCACCAAAGTGCTGAGAAGTGACAGTGGAGTGTTCAGCACTAAGCGAGACATCTCTATCACACCCCCCAAGGCTCAGGGACCATTGCAGAAAAGGTGACAGAAAGAATGTAAAAGCCAAAGGAAGGGAGGAGTGCTTACAATACTGTTTTACAGATACAAAGTGGCCTTGATATTTATGACCTCACAGTGGCTCATGCTATCTACACAAGACCAATATAGTAGGAGGAAAAATATTAATGGCATAGAAGAGTGATTAGTTTGAAAGAAGAGATTCAGTGGAGGAGGGATTTTGGATTGGGAAAAGAAAGGGTGTTGGGAAGTGATTATGATCTTGGTATATTGCCTATTTGTACAGAAGTTGCCAATAAAAAAGTTTTTCTAAAAAAAGAATAAAGGATCCAGGTGTGGTGGTATACGCCTTTAATCCCAGCACTCGGGAGGCAGAGGCGAGAGGATCACCATGAGTTCGAGGCTACCCTGAGACTACATAGTGAATTCCAGGTCAGCCTGAGCTAGAGTGAGACCCCTACCTCAGGAATAAAAAAGAAGAAGAAGAAGGGAATTGGAGACTGAATCTGAGAGCTTCTTAGAAAGACACAACAACTAGAGAAGTGAAACCCTAAAGCCTAACCCAGAACCACCAAGGAAACTTAAAGACAAATGATGAACTCATCAACATCATTGAGAGGGAGTGCCCATAAGGAGACATTGATTCCTGGAGCCTTTCTTGGCTCTTGATTGTGCTGTAATTCCAGCATTATGGTGCTGGAAAACTCAAATGTCACACAAAACTTCCACTGAGTCAGTCAGTGGCCTTTGCATTCTTGCCTTAGAATTCCAAGAATTGAAATCCACAGTCCAGAGGATAAGGTTTAGCGAACTTAAGGAAAGGAAGGCAGGGTTCATGCCCAAAGAGGCAAGAAAGGATTTCTAGTTATAAAAAAGCCCACCTTGAGATCCAGGTTAGGGTCTTTGATAGGACCCTCCCCCCACCCTGGATGTCTGCTGGACTAGTCAGTCCAGTCCTGATATTGGGAGTTTGGGGCCACATTTTCTGGAAAAGGGCAATCTTCCCAAAATTCTTAATTCTCCAGGAAGGGGATAGAAGGATACCCCAGTGAGCAGAGATAAGAAAAGGCCAGAGCCTTGGGCTGGGGAGATGCTTCAGCAGTTTAAGGCACTTGCTACCAAAGCCTAACATCTGGGGTTTGATTCCCCAATGCCCATGCAAAGCCCGATGCACAAAGCAGAACATGCCACTGGAGTTTATTTGCAGCAGCAGGGGGCCCTGACTTACCCATGTACTCTCACTGTGTGGTAGTTTGAATAGATGACCCCCAATATATTCAGTGTTTTATTAGTTTATAGTTTGGATCTGCAGCTACCTGGCTGGAGGTGGTGGACCTTAAGGTCCACCCTCAGGTGTGGTGGTGGATTTGAGATTCCAAGTTAAAGATATGAAAAGTGCCTTTGTTCTTCCTAGAGTTCCTGAAGTGTGCTGTGTGGTTTTTGGCTTTTGGTTTGTGGCTTCTCTCTCTCTGTTTGGACCAGTGAAGGCAGGCCAGCTTATTCTACCACTATGCAACTTCCCCTGGATCTGTAAACTTCAACAAATACCCCTTCCTCCATAACTGTGCCTGATCTAGAAGTTCATACCAGCAACCTGAAGCTGTCTACTATAGCTTGTATTTCTCTCTCATGTGTGCTTGCTATCTCTCTCTCTCTCTCTCTCTCTCTCTCTCTCTGTGTGTGTGTGTGTGTGTGTATCTTCTTGCAGTAAATAAATAAAATATTTTTTTAAAAAATGAAGAAAAGACCAGGCCCTTCTGATATTTCTGACCTGTAGCAAAGTTAAATGGCCCATATTCTACCCTTATAGCCCTAAGGGGACAATTCCCATGTTTAGTCATAAGAAAGCATTCAACTTGAGTGGAAGGGCATAGGAGTCCTGTTATTCTTTAACTGCTTCAAAATCCTGGAAAATATTATTTTCATTAAAAATTAAATAATAAGCCTTTAAACATTTAGAAATTTATTATTATTTAAAAGCCTGCAAAGGAAATAAAATCAAATTTGCATAAAACTCTAAACACAAAGCAGACACTGAAATATATTTACAATTATGAGAAAAGTATTATGTCCCTCAAATATTGAAATCAACCTAATTTCAAGTCATGCACAAATAAGCAGAAAGATATTTTAAAATACGCATTATGCAATGACCTTGTGGTTTCCAGGTATGATGGAATATCCTTCCAAAAACCAGTTCTTTTATTAAGCACTAGAACACTAGGATGAAATTTTTAAAACCACATTTTTGAAGGTTGGGCATAGTGGCATATGCCAATAATCCAAAAGGCAGGAGGATCGTGATTCCTGTCCATCTCACATGGGCTACATAATCAGACTCTGCCTCAAAAGATTCTTTTTGGAAGCAGAAGAGACCTAGTACTTGAAAAATAGATTAACATGGAGTAGGAAAGCATAGGAAACAGTTTAGCATCTCAGCACATGTCACGGCTTACGCAATAAACACACCCTTTTCAAACAATGCATTTACCAAACTTTAGGCGACCTAGGACTGCCCCCTGCCCCTACGTGTATCAAGCTTCACATACACCCCACTGCAAACAATGGAATTAAGTTTCTCCTTCCCCACTGGCCAGGAGTGCTTACTTACCATCCTCAGTTTATGCTTACATATGTTCTAAGATGCCCCTGGGATAGGGGTCCATCCAGCATGGGCTGAGTTTGGGTGCATGTACAGTAAGGAAGAATGTACTCTAGTGAGCTTTTAAGGAGAATCTCTTATTTCCCACCTTATGCCTATGCATTATTGAGTTTGCATGTGAGATTAGAAACAGATGCTTCATGAGAAGGGATATGTACAGTACAGAAAAGGTTATATAACTCAAGTCTGTCAGTCAAAATAAAGAACCAAAAAAAAAATTTAATATTTTGTGAAAAATAGAAAGCCACCTAAACTATGTCCTATAGCAATTGCCACTTTTTTACAGACTCCTTAAGAAGAAGCCCTGGACACTGACATGTAACTCCCAGAACCAGCATGGGGCTGTCATCCACAATGAGCTTTTGATCAGAGAGACCTACAAGGTTTCCTAAAAGACAGACAGATTTATGTCAGAGTACTTGATGACCCACCAAAGGCTAGTGGTAAGACCCTACTGCTGAAGACACCTTATGTGATTGACATGCAAATTAGAATGGCATGGCTGGAAGTTGGAAGAGAGTCAGTCCCCAGGCAGTCAGTGAGTCTAGTGCCAGAAGGTGCTACATGGGCGACTGGGGGAAAATGACCAATATCTGTCGAAGGAACGCATGGTCTAACCTACTTAGCAGTAAATAACTTGTTGTGATGCCCACACAAGTGCAGTGGTGGCACACAGCCATGGTGGGGAACCAACTGCTCTCAATTTGGCTAACTGATCCCCTCACTGGTATGAGACCCATAGCTGGAGCTGGGAAACAAGTCAGAACCAGATCCAAACATAAGCCCACTCTCCAATATCAAGCTACCGTCAATTGTGGGCTACAAGAGGGCCTACACCTATTAAATTCTCTATTAAAAAAAAGGGTTATCTCATTTGTCCTGGTGCTAACTTATTCTCCATTGGAGAATCTGCTTCTCTTTTTCAGATAGATGTAGATCCTAAGGAGAGAGCCACCCCATCATACCTCAAAAGGGCCCCGCCTGAAACTAAGAAAAATTGGCGAAACAAGCAAGGCGGCTGTTTTCCTGATGAACCAGATATCAGCACAAGGGGGAAGGAGATCAGCACAGAGAAAAATCAACTCCTACCAAATTAGAGAGCCAGAGCCTCAGAGCCCCCCAACACCTCATCACTGAAGCAGACCCAACATGGCTCAGGGAAATTTTGTGGAAGAGGGGGCGGAAAGAATGTCAGAGCCACATGTTGGGTCATGATATGCAGAGACATTTAGCTTACCCATAACTGTGGGCTAACTCCACATTGCATGACCCCTATACCTCAACAAGGAGGGGCCAAGGGGAGGGGGTAGGTCATGGATGAGCCTAATAATGGTACCAAACTGACTGTAAAATAAAATAAAATAAAATAAAATAAAAAATAAAAATGAAAAAAAAAAGAAAACTAAAAAAAAAAAAAAAAACAAGAAGCCCTGGATAATAACCTGGGGTCCTTGAGTACTTTCCCACCAAAGCATCCTGGTGTCCCGCTTAGCAGTGTATTATCATTTTGTTCTTAAGTGTTTTTTTTTTAAATGATGTTACTAAATTCTCTATATTTTTATTTGTTTATGTGAAGGGGGTAGTATGAGTGTGCTAAAGCCTCTTGTCACTGCAAACTAACTCCAGATGCATGCACCACTTGTGCATCTGGTTTTGGTACTGAGGGATCAAACCTGCACCATCAAGCTTTGCAAGAAAGCATCATTAACTGCCGGGCCATCTCCCCAGCCCTTAATAAAGTTTCTTGTTACTTAATATTTGTGTGTATTTTTCTCAATTCTTAGGTAAGATACCAAGAACCTGGAAACTCCCAAACAGAGATCACTGGCGCTATGTATATATATATATATATATATATATAACTTAGTTATCAAGTGAGGAGGTAAGACAAAACTTTTATAAGCTTTAATTCAAAATAATACCAAGGACTGGAGAAAAGATGGCTTAGTGATTAAGACACTTGCCTGAGAAGCCTAAGGACCAAGGTTTGACTCCCCAGAACCCATGTAAGCCAGATTCACAAGGTGATGCATGCGTACGAGGTCACACATGCACACAAGGTAGCACATGCACCTGGCATTCAATAGCAATGGCTAGAGCCTCTGGCATGCCAATTCTTTCTCTCTGTGTCACTCTTGCTCTCACTCTCTCACTCATAAAGTAAAGAACACTAAATGTTTCCAAAATCCTCTTTCTTTCATAAGAAGCTCACTACCCTCCAGTCCCTTTTCACTTTTTCATTCCGACGTGTGTTGCTGACAGCTGGCTATGACAATCAGTTTGACTGAGAGGCCACCAGGCTGTAGCCCCAAAATCTTGCCTGGCTCATGCGAGGCAGGGGCTGCTGCAGCCAGACTCTCTTACCCAGGACAGAGGTGGCAATGAAAGGCAAGAAGGTGGAGGTGACTGACTACTAACACTGTATGCTCCCCTGCTCCTCTGCCTTCCCTAATAGTGTATCCAGATCCAAACTTAGCTCCACTCTTTCAGCATGGATTTTAAATGTGTTTTTTTTTTTCCTCTCTCTTCTGCTTTTCTGTTGGTTTTGCATGTGTTCTTCTACTCTTGGAACTCAAGAACTAAGACCAGTATTTATTCCTGTATTTTATCTTTACTTGAATGGTGCTTACACTTGCCTGTAGGACCAGGCAAATAACAAAGGGACTAGGAAACAGACACAAAATGAGTGTGGGGATGTCAGCCTTCTATCCGGACAAGAGCCTAACTTTCCTCCTTCAAACATGCACTCATCTCTTCACTACATTTGCTTATGACCTCCTCTGTCTTTAATTTTTATCTGCATACCTCTGAATTTACTTCTTGTGATACCTTTAAACACTTCATTACTTGTGTCTAGGGACCTATCCGTCCTGTAACATAAACTGGCATATTCCCTCCCTGCTAGCTGGGAAAGAATCTCTTTTTAATTGGCACAAACTTGTGAAAATTTTATGGATTGCCTCTTTCCCATTTCTTACTCAGATCCTGAAAAAAATGGGCATTTTCAGACCATGGCATTTCTTCAGCTTATGTGATTAGGCATACTGCATGCCAAGACCTTATTCTCATAGTGACTATAATAAGCCATCACACTTAGCCATAAACAGAACTTCTCCCCCTACTCTCATCCACGCAGTTCTGCAGTTACCTTCTCATAGTTGGGACAAACACCTGACTTAAAGCAGCTTATAGGAAGAAAGGGTTTATTTCAGCTTTATAGTTTCCAGGGTAAGCTTCATCATGATGGAGAAAGTGTGGCTGGGCATATTATCTTACCCCAGCAGCTGGGAGGTGGCCACAAGACCATGCTTTCTCTGGATAGGGAGGCTAAACTCTAACATCCCAAGGCCTGCTCCAAGTGACCCAGCTCCTCTATAAAAGTGCCATCTCCCAAACTGCCACCAGGCAGGGACTATGAGCCTTAATCACAAACATATGGGGGACATTTCACATTCAAAACACCATAGACAGTGACTTGCCACACATATATGTTGACACCTTTCCCAAGAATGTTATTAGGAGGAGACCAACTTCTCCCAATGGAGGTTGACTACAAGCCACTGATTGTAGCTGGGGGCAAGGAGAGTACCACAGCTAGAAGGGGGGTGTAGGTTATGGAATCATATTATTCAAAGCCAAGAGAAACAGCATCTACCTAAAACAAAGGCTGAAGACACTGAGCATCTAAGGGAAGATTCCTCAGAGGATATCCCAAGATCCTAAACATTCACCTACCTCTCCCCTCTCCTGGAGAGACTTTTCTGGAGAAATAACAGCTATAGCTCTCCATTTTTCTCCACCTCCTCTATTGAAGATCATCATGAAGCAAGGCTTCCCACACAGTCAGATATATTCTTAACCACTGGAAAAAGTTTGACCTAGATAACCTCAGGAAACAATATTTTACTGTAACATAGCATGGTCCCAATACTAACTTGGGAATTGGGAGAGATGGTCTCAGAATAACAGCCTCAACAATAACAACATTCTCCAATTAAATTTTTTTTCTTTTCTTTTTTTTCTTTATTAGTTAGTTTTGTATTCAGCAAATACAGTCAGTTTGGTACCATTATTAGGCTCATCCTTGACCTACCCCCTCCCCTTGGACCCTCCTTCTTGAGATATACGGGTCATGCACTGTGGAGTTAGCCCACAGTTATGGGTAAGATAAATGTCTCTGCATATCATGACCCAACATGTGGCTCTGACATTCTTTCCACCCCCTCTTCCGCAAAATATCCCTGAGCCATGTTGGGTTCATTTTTGGTCTGCTTCAGTGATGAGGTGTTGGGGGCCTCTGAGGCTCTGGCTCTCTGATTTGGTAAGAATTGATTATTGTCTGTGTTGATCACCTTCCCCCTTCTGCTGGTATCCGGTTCATCAGGAAAACAGCACCCTTGCTTGTTTCACCAATTATTCTTAGTTTCAGGTGGGGCCCTATTGAGGTATGATGGGGTGGCTCTTTCCTTGGATCTACATCTATCTGAAAAAGAGAAGCAGATTCTCCAACAGAGAGTAAATTAGCACCAGGAAAAATGAGATAACCCTTACTTTTTTTATACATAATTTAATAGGTGTAGGCCCTCTTGTAGCCCATGATTGATGGTAGCTTGACATTGGTGAATGGGCTTATGTTTGGATCTGGTTCTGACTTGTTTCCCAGCTCCAGCTATGGGTCCCGTACCACTGAGGAGATCAGTTAGCCAAATCAAGAGCTGTTGGTTCCCCACCATGGCTGTGTGCCACTATTGCACTTGTGTGAGCATCACAACAAGTTATTTGCTGCTAAGTAGGTTAGACCATGAGTTGCTTGGACAGATATTGGTCATTTTCCCCCAATCACCCATGTAGCACCTTCTGGCACTAGACGCGCTGACTTTCTGGGGACTGACTCTCTTCCAACTTCCAGCCATGCCATTCTATTTTGCATGTCAACCACATAAGGTGTCTTCAGCAGTAGGGTCTTACCACTAACCTTTGGTGGGTCATCAAGTGCTCTGACATAAATCTGTCTGTCTTTTAGAAAACCTTGTAGGTCTCTCTGATCAAAAGCCCATTGTTGATGATAGCCCCATGCTGGTACTGGGAGTTACAGGTCAGTGCCCACTAAGAATGTGAGGAAAAAGATAACTAATACACAAGAGTTAGAGAGAAGAGAGAAAGAGAGAGAGGGAGAGGAAGAGGGAGGGAGGGAAGATGTAGAAGATTAAGGTTAGTCTTGATCCTACCCTCTCCAGTGTCTTGTGGTTCAGTTGTCCCCTGTAAGGGCCTGGTGAAAGATCAGCCATTTGGCCGGTCTTTAAATAAGTAGAGTTTTATGGTACCATTGCCATTTGGGTCTAGATTTGTGTGTCCCCCCCCCCCCCGCTTTGATGCCCTCCCCTCCCTCCCCTTCCATCCTAGTGTCTAGTCCACGAGATGCTTCCTGGATATGTAAGGTATCTTGGGTAGATTCAGGTTAGGTGCTGTAGATGAGTGAGACCATGTGGCGACTTTTTTTCTGTGATTGAGTAAGTTCACTGAGAATGATCTGTTCCAGGTTCAACCATTTTTCCTCAAATTTCATTGTGTCATTTTTTTCTTACTGCTGTGTAGAATTCCATTGTGTAGGTAAAACACATCTTAATTATCCATTCTTCTAGTGATGGAAATCTGGGTTGATTCCAGGACTTTGCTATTATGAATTGAGCCGCTACAAACATTGTGGAGTAAATCTCTCCAGCCTGTGGTTTGAAGGTTTTAGGGTAGATGCCCAGTAAGGGAATAACTGGGTCTGTTGGTATCTCTATACTCAGCTTTTTCAGAAGTCTCCATATTGCTTTCCAAAGTGGTTGTACCATCCTACATTCCCACCAACAGTGGATGAGTGTTCCTACTTCTCCACATCCTCACCAGCATTTATTTTTATTTGATTTTTTGATGTTTCCTATCCTTACTGGGGTAAGGTGGAATCTCATAGTTGTTTTAATTTGCATTTCTCTGATGAGTAGGGATGATGAACATTTTCTTAAGTGTATGTTTGCCATTTGTATTTCTTCCTCTGTGAACTGCCTGTCCAGCTCTTTGCCCCATTTTGTGAGTGGGGTGTTTGACTTCTTACTGTTTAGATTTTTGAGTTCTTTGTAGATTCTAGAAATTAGGCCTCTATCAGTTGGATAACCCGCAAATATTTTCTCCCATGCTGTGGGTAATCTATTGGCTGTGCTTATTGCATGCTTGTCTGTAAAGAAACTCTTCAGCTTCATGTGATCCCATTGGTTGAGTGACTGTTTAAGATCGTGAGCTAGTGGGCTTTTGTTCAGGAAGTTTTTTCCATTCCTATATCATGGAAAGTACTTCCTAAATTTTCTTCCAGTAGTTTTCGAGGTTATGGTCTTATATTGAGGTCTTTGATCCATTTGGACTTGAGTGTAGTGCATGGTGAAATGTGTAGATCAAGTTTCAATTTCCTGCATATGCTTATCCAGCTTCTCCAGCACCATTTGTTGAAGATGCTGTCTTTTTCCAGCCTATATTGTTTGGGTTTTTATTGAATATCAAGTAGCTATAGTTGCTTGACCCAAAGTCCGGGTCCTCAAGTCTATTCCATTGGCATATACTCCTGTTTTTATGCCAGTACCATGCTGTTTTTATTACTATGGCTTTGTAATATACCTTTAGATCAGGTGTGGTGATGCCTCCACAGGTATTCCTTTTGCTGAGGATATGTTTGGATATGAGAGGCCTTCTGCCTTTCCATATGAAATTTGAGATCATTTTTTCTATCTCTGTGAAGAACACTGGAGGGATTTTAATTGGAATTGCATTAAATCTGTATATTGCCTTTGGTGTGATTGTCATCTTCACAATGTTAATTCTGCCGATCCAGGAACATGGGAGGTCTTTCCATTTCCTCAAGTCCTCCTCAATTTCTTTTTTGAGTGTTTTTATCTTTTCATTGTATAGATCTTCACTTCCTTGGTTAACATTATTCCATGGTATTTTATTTTTTGTTGGTATTGAAAATGAGACTATGTCTTTTATTTCATTCTCTGTATCTTTTTCATTTGCATAAAGGAAGGCTACTGATTTTTGTGCATTGATTTTGTATCCTGATACTTTGCTATAGGAGTTAATCACCTTCAGTGGTTTGGGATGAAGTCTCTCAGATCTCTTACATATAAAATCACGTCATCAGTGAATAAAGCTAACTTAACCTCCTACTTTCCAAATTGTATCCCTTTTATTTCCTTCTCCTGTCTTCTTGCTTGAGCTAAGACTTACAGTACTATATTGAAAAGCAGAAGTGAGAGTGGACAGCCCTGTCTTGTTCGTGATCTTAACGGGAAGTCCTCCAGTGTCTCTCCATTAAGTATTATTTGGGCCTTCGGAGCTTTGTATATTGCCTGTATTACGTTAAGATATGAACCAACCATGCCAATTCTCTCCAATATTTTGATCATGAAGTGATGTTGTATCTTGTCAAAGGCCTTTTCTGCATCTATCGAAATAATCATGTGGTTTTTGTGTTTAACCTTGTTTATGTGGTGTATTACTTTCATAGATTTCTGTATGTTGAACCACCCCTGTGTTCCTGGGATGAATCCCACTTGGTCAAGGTGGATAATGCATTTGAAGTGTTCTTGGATTCGGTTTGTGAGGATTTTGTTCCGGATCTTTGCACCTAAATTCATCAGGGAAATAGGCTGGTAGTTTACTTTTCTAGTGGCATCTCTGCCTGGTTTTGGAATTAGGGTGATGCTAGCTTCATAAAAGGAGTTGGGTAGCTTTCCCTGTTCACCAATTGTGTGGCACAGTTTGAGGAAGATTGGTTTGAGTTCTTCCATGAAGGTTGAATAGAATTCAGCTGAGAAGCGATCTGGTCCTGGACTCTTCTTTTTTGGGAGGTTTTCTATTACTTTTTCAATCTCCATGAGTGTGATGGGTTGATTGAAGTGATTAATCTGCTCTGTGTTTAGCTTTGGTGGGAGGTAAGTATCCAGGAATTTATCCATCTCCTCCACATTATCCAGTTTTGTGGAGTAGAGGTTTTTGAAATAAGTCCTGATGATTCTCCCAATTTCACTTATGTCTGTTGTGATCTCTCCTTTTTCATTTTGAATTTTGTTAATTTGAAGCTTCTCCCTTTTTTGCTTGATCAGATTTGCCAGGGGTTTGTAAATCATGTTTATTTTTTCAAAGAACCAGCTCTTTGTTTTGTCAATTGTCTTAATTGTTTACATCATTTCCAGTTCATTGATTTCTGCTCTGTTTTTAATTATTTCTTTCCTTCTGGAGCTCTTTGGGTTGGATTTTTCTTGTTTTCCAGTGCCTTGAGGTGGATGGCTAGGTTATTGATTTGGGACCCTTCTGTTTCTTTTATGAAGGCATTGAGTGCTACGAATTTTCCCCTGAGGACCACCTTCATTGTGTCCCATAAGTTTTGGTACAATGTGTTCTCATTGTCATTCAATTCTAGATGTTTTGAATTTCATTTTTTATTTCATCCACTATCCATTTATTGTTTAAAAGTGTGCTGTTCAGTTTCCAGGTGCCGTTGGGATTCTTGGTGGGTCATTTGTTGTTGATTTCTAGCAATATAGCATTGTGATCTGATATCATGCAGGGAATTATGCCAATCTTCCTAAATATGTGGAGGCAGTCTTTGTGACCCAGTATATGGTCTTTTTTAGAGAACGTTCCATGGGCTGCTGAGAAGAATGTGTAGTCTGTGGATTTAGGATGGAAAGTTCTGTAGATGTCTGTCAGATCTAAGTGATCTATGGTTTTGCAAGTGAGAGCCAAAGCCCAGTCTGCTAGGCAACTGCCCCAGGCTGCCTCAGATTCCCATTGTGCTTGAGCTCAGGCTGATCTTCCCACCTATGTGCCCATACACTGTCATGGGCAGACCACAGTGCAAAAGAAATAACATGAAAACTCATATGCAAGATAATCCAGTTAGATCACCCAATCCTACAATGAATACATCTAACCAAAACATAGAAGAACCATTAGGATCAGAACAACAAATTGAAGCTAAGAGCAATGCAACCCTGACCAAGCTACTGGTAGAACTTGCAGGAAAGCAACAAAGGACTGATAATCGTGTGGATGCTGCCATCACTAAACTAGAACTAATAGATAAGAAATTGGAAGGAGTTCAAAGAGAGTTAAGAGATCTGAGGGAGAGTGAAAGAAAAGAAGACATTAAAAATCAGCTGGCCATGCTAAATGAAGACATAAAGAAATGCAAAGATGAATTCCAAGAATCATCAAGAAAATCAGAAAATGATGTGAAAAGGGAGCTTGACAGAGGGATGGACATTATACATAGAAAAGTAGTAGAAAATGCAAACTTAATTGAACAAGTCCAAAATTCTCTGGAAGCTCTCAAGAATAGAGTCAGCCAAGTGGAGGATAGAAACTCTGATCTGGAGGACAAGATGGAATAAACAGTTAGAGAGTTCAAAAATTTCAGTAAGTTCAAAAGTTCCTGTGAACAGAACATGAAGGAACTGTGGGATACACTTAAATGTCCTAATATCAGGATCATTGGAATACTAGAAGGAGAAGAAATTCAGACCAAAGGCATGGAGAACTTATTTAACAAAATAATTCAAGAAAACTTCCCCAGTCTCTTAAACAAAAGCCCCATCAAGATAAAAGAAGCCAACAGAACTCCAAACAGATTGGACCAAAGGAGAAACTCTCCAAGACATATTGTCATTAAGACTCTAAACATTGACACCAAAGAGAAAATTCTAAAAGAAGCTAGGGAAAAACAGCACACCACTTTCAAAGGTAACCCCATCAGAATTACTCCAGACTTCTTAATGGAAACCCTGAAAGCCAGAAGGGCCTGGAATGAAACACTGCAAAGTCTAAGAACCTATGCCTTCCAACCTAAACTACTGTACCCAGCAGAAGTATCCCTCATAATAGATGGTGAAAGAGAAACTTTCCATGACAAAACTAAGCTTCACAATTATATGAACAGAACACCAAACCTACAGAGAGTATTTCAGGAAATTCTCCACAGAGAAGAAAGAAATAATCAAACTCAATTGCCTACAAGAAGCAGATCACAACAACCAAACTCAGAGTAGGCACAAAAACCTTCAAAGTCCATGAAAACACCAACCCACATTTACCATCACAATACGGCAGGGATCAAATCAGATCTCACAGTCATTACCCTAAACATTAATGGCCTTAATTCAACCATCAAGAGACACAAGCTAACAGGATGGATCAGAAAATTAGACCCCTCAATCTGTTGCCTTCAAGAAACCCACCTCACCACTAAAGACAGACACCTCCTCAGGGTAAAAGGCTGGAAAACAATATTCCAAGCAAATGGGAATAAGAAACAAGCAGGAGTAGCTATATTAATATCGGATAAAATAGACTTCAAACCAAAAATAATCTAAAAAGACAAAGAAGGCCACTTCCTACATATCAAGGGAACGATCCATCAAGAGGATATTACAATCATAAATCTGTATGCACCAAACACAGGGGCACCACAGTTCATAAAACAAAACCTACTTGACAATAAAACAGAAATAACTACCAACACCATCTTAGCTGGGGACTTCAATACACCGTTATCAGTAATAGACAGATCATCCAAACAGAAACTCAACAGGGAAGCAAGAGAGCTCCAATTAAATTTTTAATATATTTTATTTGTTTATTTAATAGAGAGAGAGAAAAAAGAATGGGCACACCAGGGCCTCTAGTCACTGCAAATGAACTCCAGACACATGTGCCTCCTTGTGCATCTGGCTTACATGGATCCTGGAGAGCTGAATAAAGATCCTTTGGCTTTGTAGACAAATGCCTTAACCACTAAGCCATCTCTCCAGCCCCTCCAATTAATTTTTTTCTAAGAAAAGATAAATGGTCTAAAATCTCTTCTATCTAAGCCATTATGACCCTCTATCAAGACCACTCCAGTTATAGGGAAGCCAGGGATCCCAAAGAACTTCATATCTGACCTTGACACTGTGGGTGACCACAACCCTAAAAGAGGAATCAGGGTTGGAGAGATTACTTAATGGTTAAGGCACCTGCATGCAAAGCCAAAGGACCCAAGTTCATTTCCCCAGGACCCATGTAAGCCAGATTCACAAGGTGGTGCATATGTCTGGAGTTCGTCTGCAGCAGCTGGAGGCCCTAGAACACACTCTTCTCTCTCTCTCTCTCTCTCTCTCTCTCTCTCTCTCTCTCTCTCTCTCTCACACACACACACACACACACACACACACACACACACAAATAAACAAATAATTTTTTAAAAGAATGATGGGTTTTGGCTCACAGTTTCAGAAATCTCTTCTCAAAGTCATGTGCTTTACTAATTTTGGATCAATAGTGAGGCAGAATATCATGGAAGCAGGAGATTGTAGAGAAAGAAGCTTTTTACCTCACAGGAAGAAGTATGGACAGATGTGGGGCCAGGCATAACCTTCTAGGCACACCTTGCATTGACCTAGTTCTTCCAACTAGGACTCATCTTCCAAAGTTTCCAGAGCATCCTAACTAAAATGGTGCCTAGGTGGGGAGCCAATTGTTCAACACATGCGCCTGTGGGGGATTGTTGTAGTAAGTTTCACATTGCTAGGTGAACATCCAAACGACATAGTTTATGGGAGGAAGGGATTTATTTCAAGCTTATAGATCCAGGGGAGAGTTCCATCAGTGGCCAAAGAATCTGCTTCCATATATCCAAATGGAAAAACAAGCAAGCAAAACATCAGCACCAGCACACACACCAAAAAGCAGCAAGCAGCAGGGACCAAGGTAGAGTTCAGACTGCTCTGAAAATCTTTAGGTTGTAATTCAGATTCCTCCCCCTCTGCCCCAGTAACAGTATCCCTGTAGCAGGAGTAAGCCTGCTAGGGGTCTGGAGCTGCAAACTCAATTTTAATAAAATACTTGAGTCTATGGGGGACATACATTCAAACTACCACATTCTTCCCCTGGCCCCCAATAGACTCATGACCATTTCACATTGTAAATTGTATTTAGTCCAATTTCAAAGGCTACATAAGCTTTACCAGCTTTAAGACTATCTCTTAACTGTGAGTCCTATAAAATCAAAACAAGTCACATACTTCTAACACACAATGGCACAGTGTGAACATGTGCATTGCTGTAAGGCATAACAAGGAGAGACTGGACCAATGCAAACTCAATAACCATTAGACAAACATGAAACATCTGCAGTTCAAGTCTAACAATCTATAACAAGTGATGACTGTCCGTGGTTTACCAATTCCACCCTCTAGATGGGCTGAGTAGCTAAGGAAAAGTTTTATCCTGAGTGAACAGAGCTCCATGGTCACCTCTGCAGTCTTGGTATATCCAAAGCATCTTTGAGTCTCCATTCAAACCACAGTCCATCTACCACTGGCTTCACTTGTCTCTTTATCATGGACAGCATGCCCTTCCTCATTTGCTATGTCTCATCAATGCTTCATAGAACTGTGTGTACTTCATAACCCACTTCCACATGTTTTTCATGTTTCCCAAACCAATACAGGTATGTAGCAACACAGCCAATTTGAAGAAATAAATCGCAATCTTGAAGAGTAGGTTATCTTTTAGTTGTATTTCTATTAATTCAGTCTCTTCTGGGTGGAATCAACCCAGAAAACCTTTCCATTGTTTCAACATAGAGAAGTTGTCAGCTTTAGCAACTGGTCACTGTGCCAGTAACCTTAAACTTCCTTAAAATTTCCAACTTTGAATTTTCTGTCTCTCAATTCTATCTTCTATGAAGCACATGAGTTCATTACTTCCAAATTCAAATTTGATCATCAAACTCTTAGGGCTTGGACAGAATGGGGCCAGCTCTTTATGTCAGTAGCCCAACTCAACAAAGTTCTCTGTGTTCTTTCCTTCCCTTTTGAAAGTTCATAAATAAAGCTTCCAAATACAATTCTCTCTTAATGTAGCATTTTCAGACTCTCACCATAATAGCCCATAAAACTTAGCTCACAATGCTACAAAGCATCTTCAGTTGCAAGTACCAATTCCTTACATATTCCTCCTCTAGCATACAAGTCCTAAAAGACCAAAATCTACATGATCAGATTCATCTCGGCAGGAACATCCCACTTCTTGATGCCCAATTTCTGTTGTAGTTCTGTTCACATTGCTGAGATGAGCATCCAAACCAGACACATTTTTAGGGGGAATAGGTTTATTTCAAGCTTACACATCCTGGAGGAAGTTCCATCCATGGCAGAAGAAACTGCTTCCATATATCCCAAACAGAGAGTAAAACTGCAGCAATACACCACCAGCACCAGCACACACACCAAAAAGCAGCAAGCAGAGATGGAGAGGTGGCTTAGTAGTTAAGGTGCTTGCACTCAAAGCCTAAGGACCCAGGTTCGATTCCCTGGGACCCACATATGCCAACTGCACAAGGTGGCACATGGTATATGCATTGGAAGTTTGTTTGCAGTGATTGGAGGTCCTGCAACACCCATTCTCTCTTTCTTTCTCTCTCTCTTTCTCTCTGATTCTGATCCCTTTCCTCTTTTTTCTCAATGCTGTGAGCTAAGGCCAGTGCAAAAGTCATTGCTGCTTCAGCTGCTCCTTCCAGTGGAACTTCTGACGCAAGCTAGAGGGTGAGGATGGAGGAAGCTAAAGGAGAACCATCTTGACTTGTATCAGCCTGATATTATGCTAGTCCATACTATAGATAGCATGATTCTGGGGCTTCCTACACATTCAACTGTGTTCTCCTTACAATACATTATTTAGAATCATACAGCTACACTTGCAAGCTTGCTTGTTGCCAGTATTCTATAGTGCCTCTAGTTATATAGTTCTAAAAACTGCATATAAAGCATTGTCAGCCCAGACTCAGACTTCTGCAGGTATTTTTGGAGCACAAGCTTCCCTTTAGCCTGATGGCATGATAATAATAAAATAAATTCTTGAGTTCACCTTTGAGTCGTGCTTGGCTTTTCCTCTGACTCAAACCTCAATTTCTGCAATGCAACATGATATATAGATATATGATTGATTGATTGGTACATAGGTAGATAGATAGATAGATAGATAGATAGATAGGTAGATAGATAGATAGATGATAGATGGAATGGGGCTATGGTAGCTTAAATGTATGGCCCCATAGATTCAGGCTTGAAACTTGAGTCTCCAGTGGGTGGAGTCCTACTGGAGAAGAGGCATGTCACTGGGGGAGGGGGGAGGGAGGTGGTTCAGATTCAAGTCTAGGCCTAAGGTGTGTGGAGAGAAGTTTTGAACTGAAGTGGTTGTGTGTTTACTGGCTGCTTGGTGATGTCTCTCTGCTTTGATTTATGAAAATGAGCCAGTTTATTCCTCCATTGATGGTATTCCCCTGGAATTTTTAAGCCTGAAATAAACCTTTCCTTTCTATAAGCTGTGTTTGGCTGGATATTTGTCCCAGCAGTGAGGAGTTGACTGCAACTGCAACATGCTATATATGTATGTATGTACACACACATACACACACATTCATGTATTCATATATATTCTTGTATTCATATATATGTTCTTGTATTCATACATATGAAAATGAACTCAGACAGTATTTGGCCAGAATGGAAGAAGACATCAGATGAAACTATATTTCTGCTATTCTGCATCTATTATTTGAGCTTGAGTGGTTCTTTAAGGGATATGGAGAGTGGTAGAATATGATGCAGCAAAAATTATTACCTTGATTTTATGAAAAATCGGAATATCTAAGCATAAGAAGAACACATTCAACACTTGATTGCTAAAGCCATCATTATAATATTAAGAAGCAAAGCAAAGGAAGAGCAAAGACCCTGGTACCTACAGAATTATACCTCGTTGTCAAACAGCAGGAGCTGCTGTTTTAGAGGGCTCTCAGAAAGGGAGAATAGTTGTAAAAAGCATGATTACATACTATCAAAGATGCTTTTAATAATCAGATAGACAAAAGGAACCCTGACCATATCAGCCAGTCAGTTCCTACTTCTCCAGCTACCACATGTCTATCAGCATCAAACATAGCCTGCTGCTCTGCTAGCTTATTCCCATGGGTTCCCACTGCAAAGACTGACAAAGTGCTGTGGTTTAATATGTGTAGTATCCTCCAGAGGTCACATGATAAAGGCTTAGTGCCAAGAGTGGTGCCATCTGGGGAAGCCATGGGCTTTCAGGGCTGTGTTAAAGACTTAGTTCCCAGAGTGGTACCATTTTGAGATTTGGATTTTCAGGGGTGGGGCACTATAAGAAGTCCTTAGGTCATTGGGCATATACCCTTGAAAGGGGTTGTGATTCCATGGTCTCTCAGGCTCGCTGCTTTCTGGTTCATGATATAAGTGGTTTGTTTCAACATATACTCCCCGTGATTTCCATGCCAAATATAACACAATAACGCTGGGAGATAGCTACTGACATAGCAGCCAGCTACCTAAAGGTTAACTGTCTTGGTAACGGTACCAACTCATTCTTTTATTTGGATTTTCCTTCCCCCCTTACCATGATTCAGCAAGTACCATCATTACTGCTTTGCTTATACCCAGGCATGGATCCCAAATAATATCGCCTCTTGCCAAGGAACTCAAAAAACAGATGCTGTTTTTACCATGTGTCTATCATCCGAAAGCACCTGGCTTACAGAATATTATGATGAGCTACAGAACATGGTCACTCCAATGGAGAGACACAACCTTTCCAAGAGAGACTGAAGCTCTACAGGACGCCTTATATGGCCTTTTCCTTCC